>JARLTB010000156.1:4122500-6630000 GCA_030141615.1 Unio pictorum
GTTTTTCTGGGCAGGTAAAAAAATCTGGTACCTGCCTGTGTGGGCAAGATGATTTTTAGATAGTTTTCATCATTTTTTGTAGCTTTATTAATAAGTAAGGGTACTTGTGCAAAGCACATTATAGCCTAGTTTACTTTTATGCTTCCTGTGAAAAATGTTATTAAAACATTATTTTTGTAAAATTAAATCATCGGAATAATAGAAGATTTTACATAATTGCTAATTTCAAATAAAAGAAATTTATGTAACCAGTCAAATATTATAGATATGTTTCAAGCCTTTGCAAGCCAGAGTTAGAAATTTTGTGGACAAGTTTCAAATATTTAATTTGGAATATGCACAAATATTAGAGTCTCTTTATCACCAAAGTAAATGCTGCTTTTGTTTGCTGAAATCAGAATAGTATTATGAAATGACTCATTCCATGTTCCTTATGCTTTTGCTTTTACATTGTCATGATGTTTTTTATGATACATTATGCCATGATGTTATTATTGATACATTGTCATGTTGTTATTAATGATACAGTATGTCATGATAATAATGATACATTATGTAATGATGTTATTATTGATACATTATGTTGTGATATTAATGATACATTATGTCATGATGTTATTATTGATACATTGTCATGTTGTTATTAATGATACAGTATGTCATGATAATAATGATACATTATGTAATGATGTTATTATTGATATATTATGTTGTGATGTTATTAATGATACATTATGCCATGATGTTATTAATAATACATTATGCCATGATGTTATTATTGATACATTGTCATGTTGTTATTAATGATACAGTATATCATGATAATAATGATACATTATGTAATGATGTTATTATTGATACATTATGTTGTGATGTTATTAATGATACATTATGTCATTGTGTTGTTAATGATGCTTTGAGGAGTTATCATATGTATTACATATAGAAAATCTAAGAATATGGGTATATTAACCTTAATAACACTGCAGGCATGTGTTAAATTAAATATGATTTATACTAAAGGATCTTGTGGAAGAATGGCAGACTCCATATTTGATGGTGGATGGTATGACAAAGAATGACATTAAACAAGGAATTCTGGGAGATTGCTGGTTTCTCTCTGCATGTGCTGCTGTCTCGCAGAAAGAAAAGTTCATTTCCAAGGTACTAGCATCATTTCATTGAAGGATAACGTGACTTATTATAATGGTTTTAGTTCAAGAAAAATTGTATTGCAAGACTTGCTTCATTTTTCTAATGTATGTTTTGCCACACAAAGAAGTAAAAATGTCCAGGTATTAGCAACCTGTACTGTATAGAATGTTTGTAAACATAGTATTCCTTGCATGTAGTCATTTATTTTGCTGCATGACTTTTGTACCTGCATTGGCAATAATTTGAAGTATTTTGCTATCTGTAATTGGACAGACAGAAAATCTCAAGAGGCATTTGTCAATAAATAGCAATGTCCTCTGTGAATTTTCAGCAAAGTCTTCTGTCTTCTTTTTAATTCTTAACAAGTTGTCTGTCAGTGATAAGTAATGTCTTTTGTGAAAGATTAGCAATGTCTTTTGTGAATGATTAGCATTATCTTCTTTGAATGATTAGCAAAGTCTTCTGTGAATGATTAGCAGTGAATGATTAGCAAAGTCTTCTGTGAATGATTAGCAGTGAATGATTATCAAAGTCTTCAGTGGATGATTAGCAATTTCATTTTTGAATGATTAGCAATGTCTTTGAATGATTAGCAATGTCTTCTATAAATGCTTAGTAATTTCTCCTCTGAATGATTATAATTGTCTTCTTTGAATGTTTAGCAAAGTCTTTTATGACATATTAGCAGTTTTCTCTGAATGTATAGTGATTTCATTTCATTACTGGGATGGAATATTTCTAGTAAAATTCAATTTTTAACATTAAAATCAAAACTACATTCCTCAAGACATGTTGACTGCTTTATCGCAAAATGTTTAGCACATTGTGCCCCATGTCTGATTTTAACCTTATTAGGTGATGCCACTCGACCAGCCGTTATATGGTATAGGATACAGAGGATTGGTGCAGTTCCGTTTCTGGCGGTTTGGGGAGTGGGTTGATGTCATCATTGATGATCAGTTACCCACTAAGAACAAACGGCTGATCTATGCTTCCTGTAATGATCCCACAGAATTCTGGGTGGCTCTCATTGAGAAGGCATATGCCAAGTATGTATCAGTCAAAATCCATCTGTCATTTTTTTCTTCATATTTGGTAAATCTTATAGAAACATATAATTCAGGACAGACTTATGTATGCTTAATGACCTGTCCCAAGCCAATATGTCCTAAGTTGATGAATGATTGGGTTAAATAATTATGGACCTGTATAAATGAAGGCAGTATTAAGCTACTTGGTACAAGTACATGTATTTTGATTTAAACCATTGCCTTAAAATATTGGATATAAATTACAAATATATCTTCATACCCATGGTATCATATAATGGTCCTGGTTGAAAAAAAAAACTTGTTTTCTTTTTCAAAAGTAAGATTTTCTGTAAAGTCAATGTTTAGAAAATTGCAAGACAGTGTATAACCTTTTCCAGATGATGGTGGTATTAACATTAGGTGTAAAGAGAAAATTTATTATTCCTAAATAGTAGGCTTACATCATAAAACAGTTTTCAGGTGGGCTGTTGTGCTTTGCAGAAGGCTTGCTTGGATAATAGTTTTTAAATTAGGCAGTTTTATTTCAGATTACATGGATCATATGAAGCTATTGAGGGAGGACACACCATGGATGCCCTTGTAGACCTGACAGGAGGTTTAGCAGAGAGAATATTGATAGAGGATAAGAACACAGACTTGTACAGAAAGATTGAAAGAGCTTATAAAGCTGGTGCTTTTATTACTTGTTCAAGAAGGGTACAGTTTATGTTTTATCAAGATTAGAATAGTAGAATTTAGCTCATTGCAGCCCGGTTTTTATTGCTAAAATCTAGTGAATGTATATAATGTTCCAGGACGCTGCACCCTAATTACATGTTTACTTCATAGCAGAACCTATAAAGGTTTATCTGAAGCCAACAAGATTTACTGATAAGTACTTAGTGAAGAGTATAACAGCTATGAGCAGGACTTGGACCCATGATATTAAATCCACAGAATCTGCCACTCGACCATGTTGTCTAGTTATGATAGGAATAGTAGAAAGGAGATTAGTGTCTTGTCTTTAAGGATTTGAGAACATTAATGTTACGGTATTTACTGCATATATTGGGACACGATAAAATAATTAAATTTTTCCAGACCCAGAATTTATAGCGAAACTTCTTTTCACCTTGGTCACGTGTCCCAAGACTTAAGAAATAAAAAAGATTTGTTTCATTTGTGCACCTCAACTGCATGTTGCAATGACAGATAAAACAAAATGCTTATTTGATAATAAAATGAAAGGAACTAATATTATATTGTTATCCTATAATCCTTTGTTTGTCAAAGCAATTTATTAAAGAAAAAAATATAATTACAAATTGCATATATGTTGCATATTTATCCATGCTGCAAAATGTATCTCTTATGTCATGTAACACGCGACACATTGTTCATTGATATGAATATAAAGAAATGAATTGTGTAGTGTTGTATTCCAAGAATTGAATATGTTATCAGACTGAAAACTTGATCCAACAAAATCAGAAACAAGAGAAATCAATTGATCGCACCTGCCACTCATGCATGACAAGGTGTATGGTGCAAAATAACCAAGACTATATTATATCCAGGTTTACTACATGTCTGTATCTGGCAAATAAAAACCATTATTTGAAAATACATTCACTGTGAGTGCAAATGACAATCTGTTTTCTAGAATGGGTTACACAAATTTTATTAATGCAAGTTATTACAATGTATACTGATTCCCTTGCAAACATCAATGCCTATTTGTATCAAGTATGATCACAAATGGCAAGAAAATGGAAGCCCAGGTGGTGAATAAGCACAACTTATTGACAGGATATGTTATTCTGTATTTTCACAATAGATTAAGTGGAAACCTCAGATGATTTAATACTCCCATATTTATCATGCAAACCACCTGTATGATCAAGTTTTTTTGCTCTAAAAGCGACATGAGATCTGAAATTGCAGTTTCTGTAAATGAACTGCAAGTGTTTTAGTTTTAAGGGTACTGTACACACTTTTAAGTTTTAACAGTATATTGTATTCGCTGCATCAGATTCAACTTCTGGACTTAACCAAATACATGTTTTCACATTTGACAATATCAGGACACAATAGTTTGTTGTACCTTACAGACAATCAGTTAAACTTAAGGAAAAATATTAACTGCCTCAGTGAGAAGGCCTTCATAGGGTTGGCAGATCTGCACCTTAGCAAAGAGTCTTCATCTAGACCAAGTACGTCAAAATTTATTTCAGAGGTTTATTTTGGGACTAATATAATAAATCTGATATTTTGTGGACCCTGCAGACCATAATAAATAGAGGTGTACTGTATTATCAGTGTTGATTTACCAGTGTATATTTTTATGGTGGTTTATACAGTACTTATACTGTACTGGTACATCTGTAGTTTCCATCATTTAGAAATGTATGAATTTATATTTATGACAAAATACTTCAGAATTTTGTTTGTTACAAAATGGTTATATATGTCACAAATTAATAATGTCAAATATAATTTTATTTATGATCCTTAAATAACATCTTTGACACCTGTCACATATGCCAAAGCAGTGGTCAAGTTTTTTGTATAAATATTAGATTAAAAACTTTTTTTTAAAAAAAATCTTTATATTTTAGTTATTTTTTAGCATATGTGAATGTTTTAAGTATATCTATTTATATTACTTATTTATATTACTTATTTATATTACTACAAATCATCCTATGATTTTTCTGTCTGAAATACACTAAATATTTTTTATCTATTGAGTGTGTTTAATGTTTATTGCCTCTCTCAGATATATATCTTTGGCGGGTGTTGGCATCCGAGTCAAAGATTTACAGCCTATTATACGAAAAATTTAGTTAGAAAATTAACACTTTCTGTTTTTATTGATAGTCTTTCTAATGTCAGCAGCACTATGTCTTTCACACTACTGTATAAGCTTAATCATCCCACCTTTGTTACATGTGTTGAATTGCAACTTGTTCAAGAATTAACATACATGGCATATTCATGTACTGTAAGATACACCCCATTTAAAAATCGGGGGGGGGGGCTGTGATTTTCATTAAAGCTGATATGTTTTCTTTTCTTTTATCTTAAGATAATGATAATTTGTTTTACTAATAATATAATGAATATAATATTGTTTTATTATGTTATAAATCAGAGAATGATACTTTTTCCAGTTATTAACAGATGGAAGTTAAGCAGAAAGGTGTCAGGCCCTTGCCCAGAACATTAAATTGTTGGTCCCTGATATAACTGTGGTATGTGTCACAGCATATTTGGGAAATTCAGCAGTGAAAAATTTACGGCAGTTCCCAGCTTTAACAATTAATTATTCCTAAGTTAGGATGCAGTTAAGAAATTATATTGTTTGAAAAATTGTCTTGATTTTTCTGGTGAAGTGTCTGTGTTAACCATGTAAAGCTTGTTTCATTTCCTGGTAACATGTCTGTGTGAACCATGTGAGGCCTGTATCAGTTTCTAGTGACATGTCTGCATGAACCATGTGAAGCCTGTATCAGTTTCTAGTGACATGTCTGTGTGAACCATGTGAGTCCTGTATCAGTTTCTAGTAACATGTCTGTGTGAGGCATGTAGTGACATGTCTGTGTGCACCAAATTTGGTTTGTATCAATTTCTGGGGTATATCTGTATGAACTTTTTGAGGTCCATATCATTTTCTGGTGACATGTCTTGTATGAACAATTAGAGCCCTTTATAATTCAACTAAGGATCCTTGTTAACAGATCTTTTGGGACTTCCTGGCAACCCCTTTTGAAGACTCCTAGAGGTCCCAATGACCCAAATAAGGCAAAATATCTTGCTGTCTTTTGCAGTTGAATGACCATGGGTTTTAATCGTAGAAACCCAAACTTTGAGTGCTAAAATAGTCCAGAAGACCTTATCATCTGTGATTGCTTCTCATAGCATTACCTGTATTTTATTTATTTCAGGGAGACTGGAAGTTCAGCTTCAAGGCAGATTCTAATGGGCTGGTATCAGGGCATGCCTACACTATCACTGGCATAGAAAAGGTTTGCAAACTGACTAACATGTTGGAGACATAAAAATCATACTACAGGTCCCCACTAACAGAAATGAATTGGGTGCATAGGAGTTTCTGTTTGTCACTAGCACTTTTTCAGGCATGGTTTTAAATACATTTTTGTATGTATTTCAGGCTGAACGTGGCATTAACTGTAATAACAAGTTTATGGTAGCAATGAGGCACTGTTTTGAATCTTTTATTCCCTACCTTCACTATGAAAAGAATTTAAACCAAAACACAACATTGTGCCCTTTCTTTGCAATTTCTTTCTCCATATGAAGAAATTAAACACAAGCTAAAACTGCATTAATCTACTTTTGAAAGGATATAACAAAACTGCATAAATCTGCCCAACCTCAAACTTTTAAATATGTTTTTTAAATTTAAAAATGTTCATATGCCTTATTAACCCTTTAGCTATGACTGCCGCATCTAAGCATCAACTGTAAATAGCTCTCAAACCCCACTGATGCAGTGCCGATAAGCCTAGTTTACTACTCCAGTGTCGCTCATGTGCATCAGGTTCAACAGTACTCGAAATCCCAGTGTCACTTGTGTGCGCACTGTGTTAACTAAGCGTTGATTGGTTGAAAGTACGAAAATGTACATATTTTTGATTATCGTAACCAATGAGAGGATTGTTTACTCAACATTTTGATACAAGTTGGAAAGCTGAGAGGTTAAATTTAGACACACTAAAATGAATTTTCCGCAGTTTATGAAACACATGTTTTCGAGATAAACAAAGATGGATTCTGATTCAGATATGAGCGACTTTAACGGGTCTAGTGCAAGCGATATCAAAAAGTTTAATGGATTATTCTTAGAAAATGGATCAGATATTGATGTTAGTCTCATTTCAACACCAGATGCAAACGATTTTTAATCAGATGACAAGGCGGACATAGTTTCAATAGCACAATGGCGTGATGACCTCGCCGTATTCGAAATCAATGTTTTTGATTCTTATGTTGGTTCAACAATCAAGCTTGGACCACTAAGCAATGACAGATTTTTTACTCAGATTTATTCCTGAATATCTGGTAGAAAATCTTGTGAAAGAAACAAACAATTTTGTTAAGAAAATAGGGGACCAAAAGCAAGACATGAAATCAGCATCACATATGTGGGCATTAGTCCTACATGTAAGACATAGCACATGTTGATTTTGTTATACATATATTGTAATATACATGATGACATCGTCATTTATGTGTGGATAATTACTGTTTAGAGTGGATTTAATTCATGTTTTTATATGTACATATGAAAATATTGGATTTATTTTGTGGGATTTTATTTTGTGGGATTCAAAACAGTTTACATGACTGGGATTTCTTGTATGATGGGATATAGGAGTATATAAAGTGGAAATATATGAATAACAGACACTATACAAGATAAGCTGTTTTTTTCTTCACTGAAATCCATTAAAAACTAACGAAATAATGAATATAAAATGTAACCATGTTTGTATTGTCAATTTCTGCAGTAAGCCTTGATGATACTTTAGTATTCAGCCTAGCAATCAGCCTCAGTAGTCTGAGTAACTGATATGATAGCACAGAGCAGTAGTGAAATTGCACAACAGCTGTAGTATTTAAAGGGTTAATTGAGTTCTTGACCAAAACAAAACATGTTGGTGGTTTGTATTTATTTCCTAACCACATATAGGTGCTTCCCAAGATAAATAAACATACAAAAACTCACAGATAAGTAAATGAACTTTAAAAATGTGCAATTTTTTTATCTTTAAATTGAGTGCATATGCAGTATATAGCTCAGCTTCTCCAGTTGTGTACATGTGTAAATTATTTTTTATTTAATGTTTTCAAATCTTAAATATTTTTATCTTTTTTTGCCAAAGTTACCCTTCATCATGATGCCAGTAATGAAACTCCCATTATGTAGCCTAATAAAACCCCACATTGCATAAAAACCAACATATGTAGAGGTCCCTGGAACATAACCCTTACTATGATGGGGACAACCTGTATTGTATTGCCAATATACATGTTGTGTGGTTTGTATTTAATGCATTATATATATTGTAGTTTGAATTTATTGCATTTTTCATGTTGTGTGGTTTTTGTTTATTGCTCACCACATATTATGTGGTTTAAATGTCTTACATGCTTATTTTTATGCCATTTGTTTTATTGATTTGACTTTAGAATATGCAGCAAAAGAAAACAACAATTTCCAGTCATGGAGAATATTGCATTATATTTTTAAAATATTGCTAGCAGACAAAACAAACTGGGTTTTGAGTGTCTTAAATTTTTGTTGTTGAACTAAAATATGGATTTTACATTCATATCCATTGCTTTGTTAAAAATAAATGATCAGATGTATATATAGTACAATTTTGAATAACATTTCTAAGTTTTCAGGCTTTTATCTTTCCTATATCATGCATACATGTACATATATATGGCTTGTGAGACAGTGAGTATTAATTATATTCTTCATGAGTATGACTGCTCAAGATTAATACATACATATACATCTTATTATGTTTTATTTACAGAATCAGTATTGATTATGTTCTGATGATTCATGCATACTTGTACATGTATATAGGTTATTTAGACACTGAGTATTCAATTATTCCATTATGAGTACCTCTAATCAATTTTCATGTATATATGTATATAGTTTATTTAGACTCATTTATTCCATTATGAGTACCTCTGATCAAGATTCATGTATACATGTACATATTTATAGCTTATTTAGACACTGAGTATTCATTATACATGTATTCTAGTACTAGTACCTCTAATCAAGATTCATGGATACATGTAAATGTGTATGGTTTATTTAGACACTGAGTATTCATTATATTCTAGTATGAGTATTACTGATCAAATTCTAGACAGCTTTGCACATGAGCACAGGCTGTTATGTTCCCATAATTTGAAATCTTTTGTCCCTCAAATCTTCATCGTTTTCTGTGTCTTAGCATGGTCTTTTTTTCCATAATCCAAATTATTTATTTTATTTATTTCTTTACAGGTGAAAATCACAAAATCACCATTCATGAATATGAATGATATAGGAGTGGTCTATTAATCCTTTTTAGGATGTGTTGTAATTAAATAATAGAACTACAATCATAATAGTTGCTACAAACATGACACAGGATTGTCCTGCATCATTACTAGTACAAGGGAAAGAAACTGTGGATCAAACCATTTTCTGAAAATCAAATTCAGGCACAGTAACATGTCTTTTGAAACATACTAGCTTAAATGAATATGTGGAATTTCATGAATATTCACCATTTACTAGAGAAAACTTTACGACAGTTGTGTAAATGTAAATGGAAGAGATTGACTTTGTAGTGCAAATAACAAAGTTAAGATAGAAAAACTATCAAAGTGAATGATAGTCTTTCCTACTGCTTCTGTCTTTTTTCTATTAAAATTGTGAGTGTCTGTTTGATTTGATGCCCCATGTCCATAAGATCTAAGATGCGACAGTGTTTATAGATCTGACTATTTTTTTTAAATTTGACTACAGGTCAGCATAATGACCATAATTGGTAGAGAAAATTTAATGACAAGATAAAGAATTATTTGGGGGGGGGGGTAAAATTCAGTCTAGTATTTTTCACACACCTCATGGCCTTTCACTGCCATATGGCTAAGTCCATCATCTCTTTGCATAATTACATGGCTTGATTCTATCTCAGTGCCTTTATCACAGATTGGAATCCAATCTTAACTTTGAGGGAAAAAATCAGACTGAGTGTGGCAGCTCATTTATGGTTCATTGTGACATCTGCTTGTATGCTGCCTTATAACTTTGTCAATCTTGTGATACTCCATCAATACATAGAATGAATTTCTGACATTTAGCTTCCTAAGTAATGTCCAAAATCTTCACATTCACCGCTGAAAAGATCCAAGAAAATGCAGTCAAAATTGAATGTGATGTACTTCAGATGGTATTTACCAGATGTACACCTCTGCTGCATTGGTATTATCATACCAAAGGACTGTGAGGAGTATATTTGTTTTCCTTCAGACTTTCATTTATCTTGCTTAAATATTTTTCAAATAATTCACGGATTGACAGTTGGGTTAATCTGATTTTTGATAGAATATTGTTTGCATCAGCTTCATGAGAGGAGACTGTGTTCAACCTTACTAATAATTGCAGATTCAGCACAAGAGAGGGGAGGAGAAATTGATACGGGTATTAAGTCCTTGGGCAGATGGAACAGAATGGAAAGGGTCCTGGAGTGACAAGTAAGGAATATTTCCCGTTTAGCTGTTTTCTGCATCCATGTATGTGTATAACTCATAAAAAGGATTTTATTCAAGTTGGGCATTGCCAAAATTAATTGACATAATCTGCATTTATCTTTAGTATTCAGCCCATTATAAACTTCATTTTCAATAACAAATTTTAGGAAACCTTAAATACAATCAGTGCAGATCAAATATGCCAGGACAGCTTATTGAGTTGTGTACCCATACAACGCCGATCACATATTAATTTTGACCCTGCCTAGTTAATTCCTTTTTTGGCAACTAAATTTAGATAAGTCTGGTCTTATAATTACCATTTTTCTGTCAAATAAAATGCAGCCTGCTTGCAATATTCCAGATATAAAATGACAGGTTCTTTCTATCAAATGCATTACCCAATCACATTAACATTAGGAATTACTATCTACTCCCTTTTGGAATCCAGCCCTCCCATAATTATTAACAAAGGGAAGCAATTCTTAATAGATTAGCTCTGTTAAATAACAACCTGGCTTTGTCATCAGTTATAACGTTTGCTTGCACTGTCAACAGGCCTTCTAGGAGTTCATTAGATAAATTCTGTTGTTTCACCGTTCCACACAATTTTGGTTGGTATACATGCATCTGTATGGTAGTACATGTAACTCTTCTGGACAAATCCAGCTATATATGTTGAACCACTGTACGCTATGCTCTGTTTATAGGAACAATGCCTCTAATTTTCTTACTGCTGTTGCTACTGGAAGCAAAACAAAGTGTGGCTGTGTGGGTGTATGTATGCATGTTAGATCTTTGTAGTCTCCATTCAGGTAATCCAGTGAGAGCCCCATTACGAGTCTGCATGGGTTCGAGTCTCAGATTTGGCCAATGTGGGTATATGAGAAAGCTTGCCAATAGCTTCTTGTGGGTCGGAGGTTCTTTCCGGGATTTTCTGGGTTCTTGCTCCACCATTATTACTGGCTGCCATGTATAGCCCATCTTGTGCTGAAAAATGGCGTTAAACCCTAAAAACAAACAGACATTACATCATCTAGACATCTTTCGATGTGAGTGCGGTTTTTACTTATACCCTCTGACTTTTTAACAATAGAAACAGATTGAAATAGTGATGTTTGGGGTTGAATTTCATGTGATATAGCCTTTCAATGAAAAAAGATTTAGATTAGAAATGAACATTGACAGGTATTTATGCAAACAAGGTGCTCCATTGTTTGCTCACCTGACCAATGACCATTTGAGCATATGATGCAAACTCCATTATCCATTCATTTGTTTTTCCTGCAAGACTTGCTTGTGGACATCCTAGAAGGTTCATTTCTGATCAGAATTTAATCAAATTTGGTATGTAAGCTTATATTGTAAAGCTTTCGGTTGAGATTGATTATGAAAAGCGTCAGTGGATATTACTGAGGTGATAGTACATCTGATTAACTGAGATTGTGAGTGCCCTAGAGGCCATATCTCTGATTAGATTTTGGTATGTAAGCTTATAATATCAAGACCTTGTACGTGTTCAGTTATGAGTGATGTCCATGTGTATTAAATAGGCTATCTTGCATCTGACTGGCTAGGCTTATCTCATCAATTATATGTGAGATCCACGTATATTAATGAGGATCCAGGCTGATTAGAGGGGACCCGAGTGGTCTAAAGCGCTCTCTGTTACAGATCACTGCCTTCTCACCTGTCTGCATGTGTTTCGAGTCTCAGATTCAGCCAATGTGGGTATGTGAGAAAGCTTGCCAGTAGCCTCTCGTGTGTCGGTGGTTTTTCTGGAGGTTTTACTGGGTTCTTCCTCCACCATTAATGCTGGCCACAATGTATAGCCTATCATGTGCTGAAAAATGGCATTAAACACTACAACAACAACAACAACAACCAGGCTGATTGGATGGAAGAAATTGAGCCCACAACCCTCTAGTCATAAAACCATTGCCATAATAACTGAACTAATGCAGATCCAGATTATAATTTTGGATTGACAGGGATTGGGGCTCAGGGCACATAAAGGAATCCATTCTGACTGTGGCAGATTAGCTCTCTTTAACCATGCTGACTGCAGAAATTAGCTCCCCAGATATGGGTACGTGTTTGTGTTTTGGGGAGTTTTAAACTTTAACAGTTTTATTCTTGTTGCTATGATGTCTGCAGTGTGGCAGTTTATCATGATGTCCAGCATTGGGGCATCATGCTGCAGACATATAGCATCATGTCCCACCTAGTTACATTATTCTGACACAAAGCAGACCAGTTCTAACACTAAGTTTACAATGCTGAGCACCAAGCGAGGCAGCATGCATGTATCACTTTTTATAAGCCTTGGTATCATTTGGCCAGGGTTCAAACTCGTGACCTCCAACATCTGAGGCAGATAACTCTGACCACATAAGCCATCATTGTGGTTGGATATGGGTATGTATATGTGTATATTTTATATATAAAAATTATATTCGGAGAGAAAACTGCATTTAGCTTAGTCAGATAAAATGAGACAGCCATGGCTGAAAGTATGCTGTATGAGACTGCAAATTGTTTTTACCAATTCATATTTGATTCAGTCTCAAATTCAAATACAAGGTATGGTTTACTTGGGAGGAACGTGGGCAACATCAGGAGATTATTGTAGATGGGAATATAATCAATTCTTCACAATTATTTGAGAAAATAATGTCAAATTGATAAACTGACATAATTGAATACACTTCAGAACTAGATATATATCATTTTGTGTGCTTCAATTAATCTTTGATCTTTTTTTTTTTGCTTACATGGATAACTAATGAAAAGTTGTTCGAAAGTGAAAAATGAAATCTATCATTTTATGTAATACAGCATTTTTATAACATAAAAATTAATAGAGATTATAATCTCATCAGTGATGTGAACTGGACATGGGTTGATGATAAAACTAAACAGCAACTGGGGATGGAGTCAAAAGACGATGGGGAATTCTGGATGTCATATCGGGACTTCTGTCGACACTTTTTTGAGCTGACAATCTGTCTGATGGGGCCAGACTTCGATGGCGACCTAGTCTCAGACACAGCAAGTAAATAATTCAAGCTTATATTGCAAACAGTATTGATCCAAATCTGCTGTTTTTAATGTACACTGAATAATTCAGGTTTATACTCCAAATAGTACAGAACCCAATATGCTATTCATAATGTACAATAATTCCAGCATATACAACAAATGGCAAGACCCAGTACTACTGTTAATAATGTACAATAATTCCAATATATACAACAAACAGTAAAGACCCAGTGCTACAGTTCACAATGTACATGCTGGTCAAAGTGTTTACTTTTCACTTACATCATAATAAAACAAAGAGCATTGACCTGGATTTGCTAACTGTTATATTACTAAAGATCTGGATCTACATTCTTAGCTGTTACATGTTTTATAAATAGTGGCTTTTTTTTTGTTGAGCTTGCTTTTGCAGATGCAATCACCTTGGCATTTGTCCATAGTTAACTTCAGTTAAGGCTTGTAGGTGTGTACTATTGATGCTATTAGATATGGCTAAGAATACTTAAAATATAAAAATTAAAAAGAAAGCTATTTTACAGAATTAGATCACTAACATCTGAGCATAAATCCTTCACGTTTATAGAAATGGTGCCAATTCACTATCAAATATGGCCACAGTTACTAAAAATAGAAAACAGTATATCTCAGAATCGCAGAAATGTGTTGACGTGTAATCAAATATAATATAAAAGCTAAAGAAAATTTGAATTTTTTTTTTAATAACAGATGCAATCAACAGCATATGATGAATATTATAAAGAAAGCATCTTACTAAATTAGATTTCTTGGACAACTGCTCTTGCCAGTGAGCAATAACAGTTCCACTAGGTACTCTTAATTGTATCATAGCTATTTATCAGCCAAACTGATTGCAGATTTCATATTATTTTCCTATTATTGTTTCGCAAAAACAAGCTAACATGTCAACACTAGCCACCCAAGTGAGAGAAAAAAGCTGGCCATAATATACAGGTACCTCTGTATGCAGGTTTACCTTTTAAATTTGGTCCTTGAATAAATACCATGGACCAAATACCGGTATCAATATTTTGATATTAATTAATAGCAGTAGGTGGAGGAGGCTGGGTAAATTCCTTGATAACAAGAGAAGCAACCCAAATGATACTAAGAGTCAGTTGACTACAACAATTAAAGAAATAAATTGAATACTGCAAATTATTAAGGTCTAAATTAGTCTTTTGATCACATCAGGTACATACAATTTCAGTTTAAAAACTACATACAGGATTATTGGATCTTACATTTTTTTTATGTTTAGGTTTATTTCCAGTTAGACACCCATTTCCACAGAAACTTATCATGTTCATCATCATATTTAAAAGGGAAAATATTACAGCTTGTTTGTTAAGTTTATGTATTAGTTTATGACCCAATAGGATGTTTGCATGCTATATACATACTATTAGATCTAGAATAAAACAACTTGGTGAGGGGATGCATCATTAAGGAAATAAATCTGTTATTTCTGTTGTTGGTCATAATGGCAAATATTACTCTTAACTAGCCACGGTTAAATTTTGTGCTTGATGTTCATTTCATGGGCACTGTTCATGCTAGAATTATGAAATTAATAATGAGATGAATCATTGTTAGTACCACACACTACAACAAAACCAGCTCATTGTGACCTATATTTTATCTTTTACTGGCTTTGGTTAAATTTTGATGTTTGGCTTATGATAACGACATGTTGTTAGCAACCTGTGTGCATACTGTCCTTACTGGAATCATGAAGTTTGGTGATCAGATGCATCATGGAAAGTACCACCTCTTTTTGCAAAATTAGGTCCCTGTGACCTGTATTTCAAGCTTCATTGACTTCTTTGAAATTGTATTTTAAATTCATTTATGGGTACTGTTTTTATTTGTCATGGATTTTAATTGGTTGCACCTCTGATTGTATTTCAACCAAAGAAGATCACAGTGAGCTTCATTATATGTTTTTATAGCATTTCATGTTTTTATAGCATTTCATGTTGTTTTTTATAGCTATTCATGTTTTTATAGCATTTCATGTTTGTATATCATTTCATGTTTTTATACCATTATATAGCATTTCATGTTTTTATAGCATTTCATGTTTGTATAGCATTTCATGTTTGTATAGCATTTCATGCTATTATAGCATTTCATGTTTTTATAGCATTTCATGTTATTATAGCATTTCATGTTATTATAGCATTTCATGTTTGTATAACATTTCATGTTATTATAGCATTTCATGTTTTTATAGCATTTCATGTTATTATAGCATTTCATGTTTTTATAGCATTTCATGTTATTATAGCATTTCATGTTTTTATAGCATTTCATGTTTCATTAACACAGTATCTGTGTTTAGGTCATGGCCACAGATTCTTCCATGCTATATGCTTTGTAGCCTACTCAGAAGGTCCTTCCTGCACTTTATCATCTAAGAAGGCAGCCTTCAACATTATCAAGAGCACTGCACAATGCAAACTCAGAGAATTGCAAGATTTATGGCTGAACAATGAGATGAGATTCTGTCTTACATAGAAAGGAATGAGAGGAAGAACTTGTATGATGCTTTAAAGATGATCTGCTGGTAATGTAAGTCAGGAACATCTCAAATATTAAATGCTTAGATCGCCATGATACTCACTGATAAAGAAAAGATACTCCAAAAATGAACAGAAGTTTCATCCTCATTTAACAGTCATCTATCATTGAAGAGGCAAGTGATCGACTGCCATAAATGGAAATCAACATAACACTCCAACACTGACTGAATTGTGAAAGTGATTGACCTGCTGTCAAGTGGCAAAAGAACATGGAGCAGATTCTCTCTCAGCAGAAGTTTACAAAGCAAGAGGCTCACAGTTGGTACAGAACCCAACTGAACTCTCCAGTTAATGTGGACTCGTGGAACTGTATGCCAGGAGTACAAGGATGCATCCATCATCCACTTGTACAAGCAGAAAGGCAGTAGACATTACAGTGACAACAACTTTCAATAGCTTGCAGAATCTGTAACAAATTTCTGCTCAATTGACTTGTGCATCACATTTATCAAAGGTACATGCCAAAGAGTCAATGTGGCTTCTGCAAAGGACAATGGACTAGTCATGGTGTTTGTAGTTTGCCAACTCCAGAAGAAGCCTTTGAAAGATGAAGGCCAAATTTGGTTGCCCAGAGGAATTCATAATGATGGTTCAGTAATTTAATAATGACATGCTAGCTTGTCTCTTGGATGATAGCAGCAAGTCATCTGAATCACAGTCACAGTCGTCAGTGGAATCAAGAAAAGCTGTGTTTTGACCCTGACACTCTACAATATGAGTTCTCTGCCATGTTTATTGATGCCTTCCTTAACAATGTTACTGGTATTAACATAGATACTGGACTGAAGGCAAGCTGACCAGACTACTGGCAAGCTCTTCAATCTGAGGAGACTACAGGCAAAGATGAAATTACAGGAAGTGACTGCATGATCCACTATTTACTGATGACTGTTCCTTGAATTCCAAATCTGTTTCTGATATGCAATACAGTATTGACCATTTATTTTTGGCTTGTGACAATTTAGGTCTAACAATCAGTATCAAGAAGAAAGATGTGATGTACCAACCTACACCAGAAAGTCTTATATGTATCATATCCATCACAGTAAAATGCCAAGCCAACATGGCAGTGGACAAGTTCACCTATCTCACTGTCACATACAGTCTACATTCATGATGAAATCAAATGCCAGAATTGATAAAGCAGTTGTAGCCTTTGGAAAAGCAAATGTGTGGGAACACAGAGGGATCAGTCTACAAATAAATCTTGAGGTCTACAAAGTCACTGTGTTGCCTACCATCCCCAACTGTGATACTATACATATGCCATTCCTAAAAGTTGAACCATTTTCACATGGGCTGCCCAAGTAAACTGATTAAGACAAGATAACAGGACAACATGTTAGCCTTTGAGATTCTCGCATAGGTAGGCATTATAAACATCTACACTGCTGATGAAATCACAGTTGAGATGGGCAGGCCATGTCACCAGGATGTCAGAAAAGTGACAACCAGATACGCTCAGTGACAATCTGAAGGAGGGATACTGATCTCAAGATGGTTAGAAGAAATGCTTCAATGATTCCCTCAAGTCATCCTTGACACTGAGTTTTGGTTAGACCTCACACTAGACTTGAAGAGTCTTATCTGTACTGAAAAGCTTTGTCATTGACACTGACTCTTGGTTTGATCTCACACAGGACTGAAAGAGTCTCATCTATACTGAAAAACATCATTGACACTGAGTCTTGGTTGGATCTCACACAGGACTGGAAAAGTCTCATCTATACTGAAAAAAATTCATCATTGACACTGAGTCTTGGTTAGATCTCACACAGGACTGGAAAAGTCTCATCTATACTGGAGAAACACAGTTTGAATGGATGAAAATTGCAGAGGATATGCAAAAGTACAAGCAGCATAAATCTCAGAACTCCACCATGTCCTCTGTTGATCAAGCAAGTGGTATATCATGTCAAATGAGATTTGTAGAAGTGGAAGATACAATCATTGATTGCACTCAGCATGAGTCTACTTGAGGCTGTTAAAGATTTGGGGAGGTTGGCTGTATAATGGCTGATTACTCTCTGCATGATAATTAATCTTTGCAATGGCTACCTGAGACTACAAAAGCTTTATAGTGATGTTCTATATAACCATTGATTACACTCAGCATGGTAATTTATGTTTATAATGGCTACTTGAGGCTGTTAAAGCTTTGGGGAGGTTGGCGATAATTGATGTTTGCAATGACTACTGGAGACTACTGAAGCTTTGTAGAGGTGGGCTATATAATCATTAATTGCACCACTCAGCATGATAATTTATGCTTACAGTGACTCATGGAAACTACTAATGTTTGGGCTATATACAAAGCCTGATAATTAAATCTTTATAATGACTACTGAAAACTACTAAAAGTGGCATATATAATCAATAATGAAACGGGTTAGTTGGGATTGCCAGCATTAGCAGACAGTACAACATGGGCATCACTATGTACCTTGTGTGACCAGTATTAACAGAGTTTAGTGTGTGTGATTTTTGACGGAACTTTTACAATTTTTCAGTCATATCACTACGAAGACTGCAGGCAGTGAGACAGTTTATAGTGATGTCTAGCACTTGGGCATCATGCCGCATCATTTAGCATGATGTCCCACCCAGTCACATTATCTTGACACCAGACCAACCAGTCCTAACACTAACCTCAATGCTTAGTTTCAAGCGAGGCAGCTGCTAGTACCATTTTTGGAAGTCTTTGGTATGACTCGGCCGGGTATCAAACCCACAACCTCCCACTTCCGTTGCGGATGCTTTAACCACTAGGCCCCCAAAGCGGTTGATTATTTTAGTGTAAATAGTGTTATCAAATTGGACATGATGGTAACAGTATTATGCCTTAATTTGTCTACACTTGTGAAATTCAGTAGGTATATAGACCTTTACGGAAAAAAGCTTGGCAGTACCAACATTAGATCATAGTGACCTGATTTTCATGCCTAAGTTAGTTTCTATTTTCAACTGTTTCATCATTACACTATTTCACCTGCACTCATGAAAAATGTGTATATATCTCTCTTCCATACCTTAACCCTTTGAACCCGACAGGCCGGTTTACCGGCCTGTTGTAATGGTGTATATACCCGAAAGGCCGGTATACCGGCCTCACTATCTACCATCATGACCCGACAGGCCGGTATACTGGCCTGTGTTATGTTATTCGCTAGATTCCCTATAAAATTGTCAAAATTTGCCGGGGAGGCTCGGGTTAGGGTGCCGAAATATGGGGGAGATTAGGGTTCAAAGGGTTAATGATTAGTATACTGGAATGTCACTAATTTTCACTAATTTTGTTGTTTCCCTGAACCTCAGATTTATAGACCCAATGAAGAATTAGCCACGTATGATAAAGATTCCCCACTGACCCTCCACATTATTTAAAACTAAGTTTCATTCCTAGAAAGCAACAAAGCTATTTAAAATATCATTTTTGTAATCTGGTACAAAAATAGTAGGTTTTATTTGTTTCTTTACTTTGCCCTTTTAAAAGAGAATAAAGCACTTAATATTGTTTCAATGCACACATGTATATTCTTTACTAGTAGCAGTAATTTCCAAGCACTGCCTTAAAATCAATGTAATATGAGATATGTAAGAATAGAGAGAAAGACAAAAAAGAATTAAAAAAAATTAATACTGAATATGAAAGAAAGAATATGAAATTATGCTATAAAGGAAAGATATAATGCTTATTCAGATAAAGTCTTCATCCATTGAATCTGTTATTTTTGACAAATTTAAATCCTTGTGAAATCATGTCTGATTTTATCCATGCTTACCTAATTCAAATAAAAAACATGACTTATAAAAACTATTTATTCAAGCACATTTACAGTTCCTAATGAAGCAAGGTATATGTACACTAATTACCACAGAGTATTGAAGCTCACACTTCACTGATTTTTGGGGAAAAAAACACTGATTCAACATCGCATCAACCAAGTGGTGCACACAAATGTTTGTCAGGTAAATAATCCTGAAATTGTTAAACTAGTCCTGTATTCACAAAACCACAGATAATTTGGTCTGATCTTTTACACATTTTTGTGTGAGCCACAATTATCAGTATGAATCTGCATGATGAGGTTTTAAGAAAGTGTAGTGGTTGAAGTTGTTTCATACATGAGGCCACTGAAACAGTGGACTGATCTCATTGTTTTCCAATTTAGCTTGCATTCTTGTACTTTGATGTAATCTAAATAGACAAAATGTTTTCTCTTAATGCTAATTGCATTGAGCATGGGGCAGCTGGTCATGTGTTTGGTTTGCATATGGAATGGCGTTATCTATCTTTTTTGAATTTTACCAATGTTCAGATACTTTGTTAACATGATGGTTGTCAGGAAGTAATAGATTTTGCATCTTTACAGATGGTGCTTTTAGGAAGAGATCATATCTATATACATGTACCTGTACTTTTATGACTAATTAGCTTAGTGTTGTTGACTATGTGTACTCCCTTTGTGATATTTCCTGACAATTGTTTGATTCACACTCATAAAGATGGAAGTATTGTTTTAGCCATTGAAGTGACGGGCATTTAATGTTGTCAAGAGTTTTGTTAATTTGTATTATTTTGGTAGTGGGGCATTAAAGGTTAATCCTTGCAATGAAATACTTATAAATACACAAACTTTGACAGGCAAAAGTATGAATTAAGGTACCCATGGATCTCTATTTTTATTTTAACAAAAATCATGTAAATTGCAACTCATCAAAATATATGATACACTCTATTGCAGTGGTATTTCCTTCCTGGTGATCACTAGTTTCACAAAAAAATACCCTGAGTTGCTGATATTGCATTTGTGACAATGTCACTATCAGAATTAAAATAGTCAAAGAAATCAACATCCTCGTAACCTGACCCAAGAAGATATAATGGATCACCTGTCAAAGAAATCAACATCCTTGTAACCTGACCCAAGAAGATATAATGGATCACCTGTCAAAGAAATCAACATCCTTGTAACCTGACCCAAGAAGATATAATGGATCACCTGTCAAAGAAATCAACATCCTCGTAACCTGACCCAAGAAGATATAATGGATCACCTGTCAAAGAAATCAACATCCTCGTAACCTGACCCAAGAAGGCATAATGGATCACCTGTCAAAGAAATCAACATCCTCGTAACCTGATCCAAGAAGATATAATGGATCACCTGTCAAAGAAATCAACATCCTCGTAACCTGACCCAAGAAGATATAATGGATCACCTGTCAAAGAAATCAACATCCTTGTAACCTGACCCAAGAAGATATAATGGATCACCTGTCAAAGAAATCAACATCCTTGTAACCTGACCCAAGAAGATATAATGGATCACCTGTCAAAGAAATCAACATCCTTGTAACCTGACCCAAGAAGATATAATGGATCACCTGTCAAAGAAATCAACATCCTCGTAACCTGACCCAAGAAGATATAATGGATCACCTGTCAAAGAAATCAACATCCTCGTAACCTGACCCAAGAAGGCATAATGGATCACCTGTCAAAGAAATCAACATCCTCGTAACCTGACCCAAGAAGATATAATGGATCACCTGTCAAAGAAATCAACATCCTCGTAACCTGACTCAAGAAGATATAATGGATCACCTGTCAAAGAAATCAACATCCTTGTAACCTGACCCAAGAAGATATAATGGATCACCTGTCAAAGAAATCAACATCCTCGTAACCTGACCCAAGAAGATATAATGGATCACCTGTCAAAGAAATCAACATCCTCGTCACCTGACCCAAGAAGATATAATGGATCACCTGTCAAAGAATTTAGAGCATTGTTATCATCCCTGCTTGGTATTTGATGCAGTTATTCAACATACATGTTTAGAACGATTGCTTAAGGAAATTCTTGATTATTTGGTCAAAAAATACAAAAAGCATTTTTTTGCTTTCAGTGCATTTCAAGCAGCAAGCTGTGCTCATTACCATTTTATCAATAAGGTGTGATTATCATGATTTTGTGTTTTAAATGACTGCCATTGTTTACCAGGGTTTGACGAATCCGGTGATAATAAGATTATAATTGAGATAATTGAGCAAATTTTCTGATGGACCAAACAAATCAAAATGCTTTAACCAGTTAGACATGTAACAAAGGGACATTATAACAAAGCATTTGGAATAGAAAGGAATTTGGACAGGAAAATTGATATTGAATGTTCCAACAGAGAAAATAATCTTTACTTGTTGATAAAATACAGTGCCCCAAAAAAATACCAAAGTTTTGAATTTCAATGAATATACTGATAATGCAGTGTACCATTTACCAACATTTGCTGGAGCAAGCAGAAAGGGATAAAACACAAGGGTTAGAAGTCTTTTCTATGTGATATTTAAAATATTTTGGACACAACAGATCATGTATTTTAATTGTTCATAAACTTTAAATTACTAGTGACATAAATTGGCTACATAGAAAAGCTTTTAATACAAAATAAGCAGCAGGAGGCATTCTAATGTTTGCGTTAAGGTGATATCATAATGTAAAACTAGTCTGATCTTTAAGAACACACAAAATTACAGGGAATGTTGATATTACAGGTCACATGAAGATGATTAAAGGTGAATGGAAAGAAGGAATAAGCGCAGGAGGTTCAAGAAACAACATTGAATTGTTTGCCACAAATCCACAGTATATGCTTACACTAACTGAACCAGGTATGTTTTGAAATATATCTTTACTGAAAAACAGTATTTTGTACTCTTGGTTGTTATGTCCATGCCTGTTTTAATAGTAGTGTCATTTTTATGATCACAGAAACATTTCCAGAATTGAATCAAAGATCCCAAAATGTTCTTATTTGCAGGACATGATTGACAAATGAGCTCCAATGACATTTGAAAATGTGACTTTTCAGATATTGGATATGAGGTACCCATAATTCATGCATTTGTTTTGGTCTTTGTGTTTCTGCTTGAAAACACAGTAGCCACAAATTGCAAGTAGAAGAGGCATAAAAACTTATATTTGGGACATCATAAAACCTTTTTGCTGAATGATTGTCCCAGGGTCTGTACTGTCGCCATTAAATCAGTTCTTTACACCATGTTTTTAACTACATTGTGTCAGCTCACTTCAAAGCTCTAAAATAAAATGTGTGTAGCTTATTTGAGGACCCAATCAAATAAATGTCACTACTTGACTGAAATGGAATTGCCTGTCAGGTTCGGATTATAAGGATGATTCTACAAGTGTAGTAGCAGCAAATCCAGAACGAAAATGACACATGTCTAGTAGTTTCTTATATCTGATTTTATTATTTTATTTTCAAGTTTATAAATATTTGATAGCCACATCAATGACTGGAAAATATGTCTGGTAGGAGCCATTTGAAGTGTTGGATCCTTGAATTGATTGCCTTGTTTGAGTTTTCCATGTTGTAAAGTTTTCATGTTTAATTTTAATCTGCCCAATTTTTTTTCACTCAAATGGCATTATTAAAAGTAGGGATTAAGAATTTAAAAAGAAGTTATAAATGATGTTTTGCCTGAAAATGCAACAATATATGGCAGAGTGAAATTAGTGACTAAAACTTCCATTGTTGAATGTTTTGAAGTTCCATCAAGTTGTATTACACTGACATGGTGCATAGGATTAATGATGAATTTAGAAATGAATTTGATATTTTGTACTAATAAGACTAATTATGAATTGAGAAATTAGTTTAATTTTATATTTTGTACTAATGGAACTAATTAAGAATTTGGAAATTAGTTTTTGTATATTTTGTGTGAAAACTACAAAAAATTGAAGAGTGGAAAAGAGAATTTTGTCCATTTTTTAGATGACTTTGATGAAAACACAGATGATCCAGATAATGAAGGGTTATGCACCATTGTGATTGCCTTGATGCAGGAACACCGCTGCTCCAAGAGAAATGTCAAAGTGAAGAGTTTACAAATTGGCTTTTTTCTTTACAAGGTAAACTAATAAACCTAATTTGGAACATTTTTTCATTGATTGCTAAATATAGATTTTACCTTGCTAATTCACTTTGCAAAAAATTATTTCTATATAATCCTTAATAAGCTTTGATATAGCAATATGCCAGTAATTTATTCCATTGATATTGCTTTTTTATATACAGTCAAGTAAAATTCTTCTGTACATTTCACAATTTCATTTATAGGTTTTGAAAGATTTAATTTAATGTATGCACTTCCCTAAAGTTGTCACAGATACTATAATCAATTAAAATTGAGTTGAATGAAAGTAAAATTGTAATTAATTGTATCTCCATAAAGTAAAAATGTCTTCTTATTAAATTATCACCAAGTTCTACTCATACTAAGGGCCCCCTAGCATGTTTATATCTTATCTCTCTATTTGTTCCTCTGTCCATACCCTTTAAGCTCTCTATCTGTCCATACCCTTTAATCTCTCTATCTGTCCATACCCTTTAATCTCTCTATCTGTCCATACCCTTTAATCTCTCTATCTGTCCATACCTTCTTACCTCCTTTTTTGTTAATCTGTCCAATCTAATTCTCAAATCTTCTGATGTCTCAAATTGTCCATCTGTCCATACATTGTTATCTCTTCTCTTAATTTGGCCATCTGTCCAAGCCTACTAATCTTTCTGTTTGTCCATCTGTTCATACCTGCTAATCTCTCTATTTGTCCATCTGTCCATATCTTTTTTCTTGAGAACAGCTCAATACTAGTCATCACATATAAATCTCATTTTGTATGCAAACTGTTCATCTCATGACAGTGATATTTATTGAGCGTACCTATTCATCTCATGACAGTAAAATTTGTACAGGTAGCTCATCTCATGACAATGATATTTGTACAGTGTACCTGTCCATCTCATAACAGTGATGTTTGTACAATGTACCTGTTCATCTCATGACAGTGATATTGTACAATGTACCTGTTCATCTCATGACTGCTATTTGTACAATGTACCTATTCATCTCATGACAGTGATATTGTACAATGTACCTGTTCATCTCATGACAGTGCTATTTGTACAATGTACCTATTCATCTCATGACTGCTATTTGTACAGTGTACCTGTTCATCTCATGACATTGCTATTTGTACGATGTACCTGTTCATTTCATGACTGGTATTTAACAGTGTACCTGTTCATCTCATGACAGTGATATTTGTACAGTGTACCTATTCATTTCATGACTGATATTTGTATAATGTACATGTTCATCTCATGACAGTGCTATTTGTACAATGTACGCATTCATCTCATGGCAGTGATATTTGTACAATATACCTGTTCATCTCATGGCAGTAATATTTGTACAATATACCTGTTCATCTCATGACATTGCTATTTGTACAATGTACCTGTTCATCTCATCACAGTGATATTTGTACAGTGTACCTTTTCATTTCATGACTGATATTTGTATAATGTACATGTTCATCTCATGACAGTGCTATTTGTACAATGTACCTGTTCATCTCATGACAGTGATATTTGTACAATATACCAATTCTTCTCATCACAGTGATATATGTACAGTGTAACTGTTCATCTAGTGCTAAGGTAGTGATATTTGTACAATGTACCTGTTATCTAGTGCTAAGTTAGTGATATATGTACAATGTACCTGTTATCCAGAGCTAAATTATTGATAAACTTCAATAACAAAGTAAAGCTTGACCTGACCGTAATCTTAGACAGTAGAAACAAGCAGTCTTTGCACTTCTGTAGATATATTTCATTTACAGTGGAACTTGAGAAAACTTGTTTTGACTGTGATCATAAATTTATGTAGGTGTGTGTGGATGGGTATGTCACAAAATATGCTCATCATCTAACCCTATGAGACAAATACCCCAAATTTTTAAGTTATATTTTCACATTAAACTTAGTTATGTATCATTCGAATGACCTTGCATCCTTTCTTCTATAAAATAACAGTTGGAAGAGAACTGTCCAAATTCCTTTCAAAATATTGCTTTTAAGATCATTGCAGTCATTTACTTGTAACTCATGTGACAGGATGGACAAATTATATAATTGATTAACTATTTCTTTTACTATCTGGATGGGGGCTCCGAGTGGTCTAAAGCGCTGTCCGTTACGGATCACTGCCATCTCACCTGTCTGCGTGGGTTCAAGTCTAAGATTCGGCTAATGTAGCTTGTGGGTCAGTGGTTCTTTTGGGGGTTTTTTCCAGGTTCTTCCTCCACCATTAATACTGGCCACCATGTATAGCCTATATTGTTCTGAAAAATGGCGCTAAACCATAAAAACAAACAAATACTATCTGGATAATAATTAACATGAATCTATTACAACTACATTATTAATAAAAGCAGCAGCAGCATGGTTAATATAAAATGTGTCCATTTATCATCCATCAATAAACAACTTAAAACATTACATTACTAATTTACAAATATTCTCATGTGAAATTTTTTAAGATGTTAGTGACTATTTGCAATTAGCATAAAACAACAAAAGAAACATTGTTTCATGTTTCATTAAATTGGTATTAAAACTTTATAGGGTAGAAAATTTAAATCGCGTAACAAGATCAGACATTTTCTAAAATATTTTTTCTGTTTTAAATATTGGGGAACCATCAATTGACAGGTTTGGTGCTGGATGTGGCTGCACCATATCTGTTGATAACATTTTGTATTCACCTGCTTCATTGCTCCTTAATTTGCCAACTTATGATAATTAATAAATTTGACAAATTTAGCTGCCATTGGTAATCCAGATGTATTCTGAAAACAGAAATATTTATTTATGTACAATGTATTAATTATTTAATATGTTGGATTGGTAATGTGTTTGTACTTTCAGATATTCATATAGTCCAATCTTGGGAAACGAAAACATAATTTTTTCCATGTCCTAAGACATATACATGTAAAAAAAATCATTACTTATTTAACTGTTATAAAGTTCTATGATTGATTTTATTTTTATTTTGCATGTGCATATTTTCTGATTTCTCCAACAAAAATAAGTAATGGTAGATTCAGACTTCATAAATCACGTGCCAGTTGAGTTTACCCATGAGACCAGGCCGAACTATAATATATTGTACTTACACAGTGCAAATCGTCCATATGATCACTTAAATATTTTTTTTATTTCCAAACAAATAAGATGCAGATTTAGCTCTATTCATTGTTTCAAACAAGTTGCATTCTTCCAGATAACATTTCAGCTAGTCTTTAACAGCTTGTTTCAGTACGAAATCTAGGTGTTACTCTGGACAGTACTCTCACACTGGACCAACATGTCATGAACATATGTCAGGCTGCATATCTTGAGCTGAGATGCATCAGTTGCATTCGCAAATATCTTTCAGTTGATGACACTAAAACAATTGTGTGTTCATTAGTACTTTAAAGACTGGACTACTGTAACTCAATTCTGTCTGGTACGTCTCAATATCTACTCCAAAACCCTCAAAAAGTTAAAAACACAGCTGCTTGGATCATCCTTAGAGTGCCATGATCAGAGCACACCTCCACACTCCTATATACCCTACACTGGCTATCCATTCAATTTAGAACCAAACACAAAATTTATTCTCTGTGCTATGTTTCACTGATGGACTCTAGTCCAACATACCTATCCAACCTCACCCATGTGTACACACCAGCAAGATATTTATGCTCCTCTTCTGACAATTGTACACTCATTATTCCCACTATGAAAACGGAGTCCTATGGTTCTTTTGCATACCAGGGCCCAGCAATGTGTAATAAATTGCCACCTAAAATTAGACACAAAGCCACCGTGATCCCATTCAAGAGTGCTCTTAAAACTCACCCATTTTGACTGCAAGACCAAACTTAAAGACCTAATAATGTTTCCTACCTTAAATATTTGCAGGATGTTTTATGATTTCTAATTTTATGGGGGTTTTTTTGTAATCATATCATTATGTTTTTTATGTTATGGGTGTTTTCTAATGTTGTAAAGTGATTAGAGCTTCTAGAGATTACAAAGTCCTCATTATTATTATTATTATTATTATTATTATTATTATTATTATTATTATTTACGTTGAATTACGTGCTCACAAGTTACTCATTTTCAATGATACAAGTAATTGTTCAATGAGTAATATTTATCTAAAGGTATGCATCTTTAATTGTACAAGGTGCATAACCAGCATAACTTACATGCATACCACAAAGAGTGGTAATAATAAAGGCTAAAATTTTCATTGTAATGAACTAACCATCAATTTATTTTAGTTTTGTGTTCGGCTGAACAACATCATAAATTTTGGTTTGGTTTTAATGTTTTGGCGTCTCCTTTGTTGATAGTTGGCATGATATGTCTTTTGTTTTCTGACAGCAATACAGGCCAGTCAATCATTGAAACCCTGAAACTGGTTTGTATTAAGAGGGAATTTTGACCAGCAACTATACCAGTACTTTGATGTGTAATTGCATTTCATTTCATAATATTAACATGATTACCGTAGTTTTACAAAACAGGATGTAAGACATACCTGTAAACTTTTTAAAATCCAAGTAGGGAGACTAAATAAAAAAATGAGATTGGAACCGAAAATCAGGATGTTTTTCATGTCATTTTTAAAGCCTTGGTTCCACTAAATATTGACTTAACTTCCGGAAATTCGCTATGGACGCACTGTTTTTCCCTGTGCCACCCTTTATTTTCTCCCAGGACATGCCCTAATTTCATATTCTGGTCAGTTATGCTTAATAACTAAAGATTAGTCTTAAACAAGCAAGAAAGCCAGCGCAACTAATTAAAAGTTAATTATCAATGCAACTATTTTGTGAAAATGACTGGCCCTCTGTCATAATTCAAAGAAACCATGTTCTACATTACTGTGTGTTATGCAAGCACCAGCAAATGAAAGATTTTCAATTTTAATAAAATGTACCTAATTAGGCAGCCTCAAGGTACCTGCATGTGGCAACTATTTTCCCCGTGTATATCCAACCTTTTTTCCTTATTGTTAATTCTTATGGCATTTAATATTGTTTACTATAAAACAAAGTACATGTATTCTGAATTAGTTTTTTGAGGACACATATGCTGCGTGTTATGTATTTTATTAATTCCTTTTAATTGAATGATGGTAATTAACCCTTTGAACCCTAATCTCCCCCATATTTCGGCACCCTAACCCGAGCCTCTCCTGCAAATTTTGACAATTTTATAGGGAATCTAGCAAATAACATAACACAGGCCAGTATACCGGCCTGTCGGGTTATGACGGTAGATAGCGAGGCCGGCATACCGGCCTTTCGGGTATATACACCGTTACAACAGGCTGGTAAACTGGCCTGTCAGGTTCAAAGGGTTAACGTTCATATGTATGGTTTAAAAATGCCAAGTGTTCACTCATGTAAGTTTCTTTGGTGGGAATGGTGATATAGCGTATGGAGTTGCAGCATTCATAGTGATCATTCTTGGGATTGAAATTAATTGTCAGCAATGTTATTGTTGTGGGTTGTTTGTTTTTTTGTTCTGGTTTATTTTTGTGTTTTTGCAGAGGTTAAAAAAAAATCATAAATGGAACAACCGTAAGAATCAGGATTTTTTTCCCTCCATGAAATGACAATAGACAGGTATGGTGTAAGATCACTTACATCCAAGCAAACTACAGCTTAAACCTACAATGTACATGTGGTGGTACAGTTTTAGCCTAATCAAGAGCTTTGAATCAAGCTGTTTTTTGTTTGTTTGATGTGTTGTCATACTGGGATTACATTTATTCACAAAAGTAAAATAAAAACATATTTCCTGATGAACTGATATAAAATGTCCAATGCAATAATGCATGAATAAACAATAATTGAGTCAAAAGGAAGAGGTGGTGTTACAGCAACTCATGAATGCTCAATTCTCGTCATTGTTTGATCAAGTTTTACACAAATCTAAATTAGACAGAAGCAATAAGAAAACAAAAAAATTAAATAAATTACTTTTCAAACAAGATTATACCATTTCTTTAAAAATAGTCATAGATGCCAACCCGAGAGAAGTATACATGTAATTTATGTTAATATAAGTTTGCCAAAATAAGTGCATTTAGAACTTGCTATGTGCATCTTATGATGTCATGAAGTTGTGGGTTGGCTTATACGTGGGTCATGCACTCATATGCGAGTATATACAGAATGTTAAATAGAAGTAAACAAATTATACACAATCTTTGAATTGGAAATGCAATATTCATTTCAAGATAAGTAGGTATTTGGCCATAAAAAATGCAAGTTAGTGCTGTCTCTTAAAAAACAATACACAAGAATCACTAAACTGTAATAATATTTATGACCATCATATCTGTTTCATCAGTGTCACATGATTTGCAATAGATTGGTCAGAAATAAAAATTTAGATCGTACAGCAGAAAAACAAAATGCCAGTATTAAGGCTAATTTCAGTCATGTACACTTGATAAATTGGTGTAGAATTTCAACAATGCAACATGAAAGAACTCTTCTGGTCCATCAATATTAAGTAAGGCTGGTTTTTGAGGTCTGTCATAAACAACCATCTTAAAAGTGCAGAGAAAATATTGGTATTTCTATACTGAATTCTTTAATTTTAATGGTGATCATATATTAGTACTTGATGATACACAATTTATTTCTATTTCTATCTGTTTAAAGAATTCTCTTATTTTGTCACATCTCACATAACATGATAAAGAAAGCTATTTATTTTTATTTTTATGTAGATGATGTCCAATTTGAATCAGTCTGGAATGTAATGTTTTTGGAAATAAAAGAGAAAATTAATAATTAGCAAACACATATTTATGTCACAGTAGCATAGATACATATATAATAAGCATTATTTATGAGAAGTTACAAGCTGAAATGCTTTTCACTGCCTCTTTTCAACAAAGACAAGAATCTCAGAGTAGACTGTACACACACTCATATATAATGTATATATTGACACAAAATTTAAAACAGTTTCCCAATGTTTCAGACTAAGCAAGATATTTTTCAGGGAGAAAATACTTAACATGTAAAAAACAAACACTTAACTCAAACTCTATGAAACTTTCTGAACTCCTACACGTTAGCACTAGGACAATTTACAGCAAGAGATTCAACAAAAAAAAGTTTTGCTGAAATAATAAATAAGCAGGTTCTTGTAATGAACCAGTATGTTTTGACCTAATTCTAAGTTGTGAAGAAAGGACATGTGTCTCTGTGTGTGTGTGTGTGTGTGTATATATGTATATATATATTTATATGTGTGGTGGGAAGAAGTGTTTTGTTGATACACCTAGTTTTGTGTGAAGTTTGAATAAATAATTAATTTAATTCCTGATATTTCTTTTTGAATTTATTTTTAATTTTGAGGTGTTAGTTTGCATGCATCTTGCAGATGCTATTAGCCATTAATTTACAAATTTACTGAACAATTATACTTCTGTTGACAAAAATGAGAACCCACTCCCAGATCCATGAATTTTCATTATCTGCAAAAATGTCTTTTCCAAAACTACAGAAATATATACCCAATCTTCCACTTCAAAATAAAACATAGCATATATGACCATATTTTGAATTGAATCTTTCCTCTCATTTCAGACAGATGATCCTCATGCAAGACTTCCTGTCGGACATTTCAGATATAAGCCTGAAACAAAGAAATCAGGTGTTTACATTAATTATCGTGAAGTTAGTGCTAGATTTCAGCTGGAACCAGGAAACTATGTCATTATACCAACAACATTCAAACCAAACTGCAGTGCATCTTTTATGATTCGGGTTTTTAGAGACAAGAATTTTAGTTTAAAAGGGTAAGTATTGCTACTGATTTGAAATGTCAGCATCTTTATATATTAGTATATTAGAATTTTAGATATTTTGCTTCGATAATCAATAACAAGAAGTACCAGTTTGAGAATCTTTTGTTCATCATCATGTGTTCATCATCCATCATCTATCTGTTAGCAGACTTTTCTTATCTCTATTAGGAGTTCCGAGTGGTCTAAAGCGATTTCTGTTACGGATCACTGCCATCTTACCTCTGTATGCATGGGTTTGAGTCTAAGATTCGGCTAATGTAGTTACGTGAGTAAGCTTGCCAGTAGCTTCTCGTGGGTCAGTGGTTCTTTCCAGGGGTTTTCTGGGTTCTTCCTCCACCAATAATACTGGCTGCCATGTATAGCCTATTGTGTGCTGAAAAATGGCAATAAACCCTTCAACAAGAACAACATATCTCTATTCCTCCTAAACTACTGGAACTGTTACAGAAATATTTATTCCTAGGTTTTACTGTACCAAATAAAATGGTGCCTTTTGGATATCCACTATGGTCACCACAGCAGCTATCTTGAAAACCTTTTTATCACTGCTACTACTTTTTAACAGATGGTCAAATTGTCATGGGATTTTCAGTTAAAGATTTCTTATGATGTCTAGTTGGTCAGAAATGGAAATGGTATCTATCTGACTTGCCTTGAAATCCGATGTGGCCACTACAGTCGCCATGTTAAAGATTTTGTTATCAGTAGCCATTTTCAACAGATAGTGGTATCTTCATTGGGTTTCACTATGGAACTTAATATGTATGATCCTAAGCACAGATCGCATTGATCTGATGTCCAAAATGACAGCCTTTGTTGCTACTCCTTCTGACTGAAAGGTTGTATTAACATGAAGTTTTCACTAAAATACTTCTTCTGATGTCTAGTTTGTCCTCCTTGCAAATAATACACCGTTGATATCTAATATGGCCACCACCTTGACAGTCTTGTTAAAACTGTTCTTCCTAAACAGATGTTCATTTTTACATAGTTTAAAAGACTCGTTGTGTCTACTTGTTACTAAATGAAGATGACACTGATCTAACTTCCAATATGGCTGCAAAATCTTGTTATTCCTACTTCTCCAAAATGTTGCATAGGGTTTTCACCAAACTACCTCATATCATGTCTAGTTGGTCATAAATGAAAACGATGCTGGTCTGAGATAGAATTGCTGACAATCTTGGAAGTCTTGGCATGGTTACTTTTTCCAAATCAGTGATCATGGCAACATGGGCTTTTTTCTTTTTACTTGAACATATCATGTGATGTCTGTTTGGTCCTAAATTTCAAGTGTCAATCAGATATCCAGTTTGGCAACTATGTCTCTATCTCAAATGAACAAAGGGCAATTACTCTTGTCCATTACCTCCCCTTACCACTGCCTGGTGTTGCTAGCTTTTATCTTTGCTGCTTCATTTTTTAATTATTTTACTGTACAATCATTCTCCTGCGGGTAGTGTACATTAATTAAAAAAATTCTGCCAAACTTGATTGACTATGTCAACTTTTTGGACTTTTTAAGACAGTTTTGCACAATGCTATCATTGACATCATGTTGTCATTTGCAGGTTAGCATGACTCTATTTTTGCTTGGGAGTTTGGTTTTAGCAAGTTGCTGCAATGCTAATTATGCCCTGTCTTCCCTTCTTGTGTCATTTCAGTTTTAATTTCAACTGAATACATGATATGCATAAGTTCAAAATACAGTACATAATGCATCAATATGACACTGACTATTTTTTATTAGTCTGTTAGAAATGGGGAATTTATATTAGTGAATTAATTACGTTATGAGTTATTAATCTATGTTTTTTTTCTCTTCTTGAGTTATTTCAGTAGAAATGTCAACAAAATGCTATAATTGCAACATCATAGTATGGAAGTCTACCATTACCCTTGTTTAATAAGCGCATATCATCTATGACATGCAGCATGTATATTACTTGGTCAGAGGAAGCCTGGACTAGCTAGTATTAGCTAATTAGTAACATGCTGATTTACTAATGTATACTTTTTCTCTTCTTGTGTCATTTCAAGAAAATTAGCTACTAAATGCTAAAATGCAGAGTTCAGTGCAATAATCCATAAGGCATCAAAAGGAAGGAAAGATAGAATAAGTAAAGGAAGACAACCTAAAGTTGATTACTGGGTGATTGTGACTCACTTGAGAAGTGTCTTCCCCCCCCCCAAAAAAAAAAAAAAAAAAAACATTGAGGCACCCCAGTGGCTACTAATCTTTCACCATGTCAGCGCACAACCTTTAAGCCTGTAAGTCAAGACACATGGAGTTTGTAGAAGATCCATTGGTTCCAACCCATTACACCACTGCACCTTTACTAGTGGTCAGGATGTCACCAGCCATCAAAAGCTGTCAGCATGGGAAAAACGATCAAGCCAAATAGTTCATCGCTTGCAATTCCTACTCATTTGGAGAATGTCCCCACAATTTCATAATTTTAGGCAGCTTAGTGGGTGGGTGTAAGTCATGAAGTCCAAGCAATGCTTTGGGTCAGAAGTGAGGACACATTTTTTTGTACCGGATCCATTGGATCCAGCTCACTATACCACCTTACAGTTAGAGTGTACCATCAATTACCAACCATCTAGTCATTCCCACGTGGGACGTTTTCATTGAAATGGCCCAGCCAACTAGGATTTACGGGGATCTTAGTGACAGATCCATCCATCTAGCCACACCATCATTGACATACCTCACTATGCCAGAGATTTCAGTGAGAAATCTGTCCGCCCAGTGTGGCCCTTGGAATGGCTAGTACCAGTGATAGCTGGACCATCTCAATGGTGCCAACATACAGGTCAACCACACCCCAGGCAAACCATCTGGCACCGCCAGCAGTGCTGATTTCTGAATATTCACTGTTTATCCACAAGATGAGCTTGTGACATTTTCAAAGAGGACATATTTGAGTCATCAGTGCGACCTCATATGACTTACCCAGGGCTGCAAGCAAACCCAGATTGGGATTTGACTCTGTGAGTGTGACAAAGCTCCTTCAAATCAACCATACTCAGATCCAATGGAGCGGACTGCATTTAGCTTTATGGCCACAGTCAATGGCATTTATAGGTTTAGGCAGCCCTCCACCCCTACTGATACTCAAGACTATAAGTTAAAATATTGGTAGATTATGGTGAGGAGGAAGACTCTCCATCCCTCCAACTGCTTCCTCAATTAGCTAAAATTTAAGAGATTGTCACCTGTTTTTGAGTAGAATTTGTGATCCTGAAAAATCTGGGCCTTTCTTAGGAAACCATGTGCCAGTGACATTCTTATCTAGCTGATATATAACTCTAATTTCTCAATGGTAGATTTGGTTTCATTAGCAATCTTCCAAATAATAGAGAAATCTAACCATAGCCATACTTGAGAGGCAATGGCCAGGATCATAGTGACCATCATGAATATCTTGTTATCTTTTGTCTTCTATTAAGCAATGGTGATATGGTCATCAGGTTTTGACGTAAACACTTCTCTTTATGAAGTTGGTCCTGCTTGAAAATGTTGCCCATGTTAACGCCCAAAATTTGACAAATGTAACAGTTGCAAAATGGATTGTCTTACTTATGATTTAAAAAAAACACTTCTTTCTTGCATTATATAGTTATTCCTGTATAATAATGATGCTGATATGACCTCCATCATGGTTGTGTTGATAGCCATCCAGAAAATCTTTATATGGCTAAATGATAATCATATTCATCTTACCCCCATCATGTCACCAAACCATCTTTAAAGTCTGTCACTACTCTTCTTGCATGAATACTGTAGTTTTTACTAAAACAATTCATATAGTATTTAATTGAATTAGAGTTAATTATTTGGACACATTATGCAGTAACAGATATGCATCCATGCAGTATGAAGTTGACAATACATTAAATTAAATTAGCAAATATTACCAATATTGAAGTAATATTTTTAAAAAAGAATTGTTTCCTATTTCAAACAACGTGCCAGTTTCAAAATAGTAAAAGAGTATGTTGATTATACAGTTATGTGTTACATTTCAACTCATTTTTTCAAAGTTAAATGACACTATGATAACAAGATTATGATGAGATCATCATAATAAAATTGGCATCTTCAGTTTAAGAACTTATTAATTTATGAAGAGTGGCAATGTTGTTTTGTTTACTAAAGTCTTCAACTGCAATAGGTGGGTCTGATTTGCTGTTGTTTTAATCAGATTCATTGCTAAAGTAGAAGAGTTGACTTCCGAAAGAATTTCACATTTCCGGAATCCATTGCAAATAGCAGGCAGTGTTACTATTGTTTATTGTAAAATTGGTATGTGTAGTTCATGCCATCTGGAAATTATTTATGGGTAGTTGACTATTGGTTTGAATTACTGGTAACAAATATGCATGGCTTTGGTACTCCAGGTGAGAAAGAAAACATGGCATCATCATGGTATGTTTGAGACTGCTAATGGGGAAGAAACTAATTATGATTGACCCAGTTTGGTTGAAACAGCTCTAGTATTTTATACTGTGTTTATAATGAAAAGAAGCCAGCACAGATTTTGGTCATTAATTATTATTTACAAAAATCTGAAAGTTATTTATGTCCATGGGTAATCCATTTTTTACACACCTTAAAAAGACTGGTAATGTATGAGTGTGTTTTATACTTTGATGTGTGTTATATTCACTAATTTACAAGTATATAAGGTGGGTACTTCCTTAGAGAAATGTTGATATTAATGTTGTACCATAGTACAGAGTTTTCATAGTAACAATGGAGGAGAACCTGTTACATACGTAACTGATTTTAATTATTTTTTAAACAAATTTATTTTGAGTAGAAAAAACTTTTAAAATGAGAGGAGATCGTGGTGAAGGTGGAACATTATAATTGTTTATTTGTTGAAGTTGATTCGTATTTTCTATTGTTTATTTGTTGAAGTTGATTCACATTTTCAATTGTTTATTTGTTGAAGTTGATTCACATTTTCTATTGTTCTGTTTTAATACATATTGTAGAGAAGTTACCATTTTTTGTTATGTCTGTCTTGGTTGTTTTTTTCTCAAATGACTCAACAATTATCCAGAGTAAAAATTTTGGAACAAGTGATCAGTCTTAAGAATTTTTAATTAGTAGATTTAGATGAAGTTTTATGTTACACAGACAAATTAAATATATGCCAAAATAATTTTAATTAGTAGATTTATGTTACACAGACAAATTAAATATGTGTCAAAATAATTTTAATTAGTATATTTATGTTACACAGACTAATTAAATGTGTCAAAATAATTTTTAATTAGCAGATTTATATGAAGTTTTATGTTACACAGACTAATTAAATATATGCCAAAATATTTTTAATTAGTAGATTTAGATGAAGTTTTATGTTACACAGACAAATTAAATATGTGTCAAAATAATTTTAATTAGTAGATTTATGTTACACAGACAGATTAAATATATGCCAAAATAATTTTTAATTAGTAGATTTAGATGAAGTTTTATGTTACACAGACAAATTAAATATATGCCAAAATAATTTTTAGTTTCAGACTTTTACATTTTGTCACTACAGGCATTTATGTCTATAACGTTTTTCAGACCACTGTGATGTAGCACTGAAGACAGAATCGGATCTATTAATTTACATCGAAGAGAATCATGCTCAAGAGGTGGAATCCAAATATCGCCAAAGTTCAGTTACACTAGAAACTCATTTTAGGTTTAAAGGTTTAGAAGCAATTTGTTTTGGATAATTTTGTTTTGTACATTCTTAGAAATTTACAGCTTGCTCATGATGCAATCTTAAATTAGAGGAAACTGTAAAAGCGTGAAAAAACTTTCAAACTTTAAATGGCAGACAGCTTTCATAGTGAAATGCCTTTGCCAATAAAAGTTGCCAGTTCTTGTTTTGTACCTCATTTGACAAGGAATTCACAAAAGGTAATGAAAATATAGAAATGTAAAGCTTTTGAGATACCAAATCTAACATTGTGCTTTTCAACTTATTGTTTTGTTTAGCTTAAATTCACCGAAAAGAACAGTGAATGAAGTAGCAACTCAAATGAGTTTGAACCCAAGATAAAAGGATTTGTAGTTTTGTTGTTTTCACAATTATCTGGAGAGGAGATTGTTTGATAGGTAATTAGTTATCTGTAATCATACTGCAGCAAACATTTGGTGTGGTGAGGGGTATTGATCCTTGATCAGCAGAGTTACCACTTTGGTCAGAGGGCCCCGAGTGGCCGAGTGGTCTAAAGCTCTTTCCATTATGGATCACTGCCGTCTCACCTCTGTCTGTGTCGGTTCGAGTCTAAGATTGCGCTAATGTAGTTATGTGAGAAAGCCTGCCAGTAGCTTCTCGTGGGTCGGTGGTTATTTCCGGTGGTTTTCCCGGGTTCTTCCTCCACAAATAATACTGGCTGCCATGTATAGCCTATCGTGTGCTGAAAAATGGCGTTAAACCCTAAAAAACAAACAAACAAAACCACTTTGGTCATTGTACAGTTCAGGGAATTAAAATTACATGTAGTGTTTTTCAAGTCTTTCAAAAGGTACCATACTAGGTCAATAAATCAAACCCTTATCTATAATAATATTGACTGGCAGTTTAAGGACTGATACTGCCTTTTCATTAAAACATGCAAAAATCTGTTATCATTTTTGTCTGCATGCATTGGTGTAGATTTTATACACATGCCAGTATTTTTTGCAGCTGTTGAGCATCTATTGCTGGAAGAGTTCTTTTGGCAATACATACATACTACTTCCAGATTCTTTGTTTACATCACATATTTTGATGAGAGTATTACTTGTAAAATTGTTCTTTACAACATGTATCATCAATATTTGTAACATTGTTCTTTACAACATGTATTATCATTATTTGTAACATTGTTCTTTACATCATGTATTATCATTATTTGTAACATTGTTCTTTACAACATGTATTATCATTATTTGTAACATTGTTCTTTACAACATGTATCATTATTTGTAATATTGTTCTTTACAACATGTATTATCATTATTTGTAACATTGTTCTTTACAACATGTATTATCATTATTTGTAACATTATTCTTTACAACATGTATTATCATTATTTGTAACATTGTTCTTTACAACATGTATTATCATTATTTGTAACATTGTTCTTTACTACATGTATCATCGTTACTTGTAACATTGTTCTTTACAACTTATTTTATTTGTATTAATTTTTTCTGTTCTTTATTTTTTGCTAATGGTCATACATTTTGAGACTGTCTTGCAAAGTATCTTAGTTTTGAAGTTAGTTTTTTGATGTGTGTTATCTATGTGCATGTCCATTTCACTAAAAGTATTATTGATATACTGTTTATACTCTCTTACAAATTCAGTCCAACAGCATACAACATAAAGTCTGATCTGCCGCTACATAATAATCTGTTACACCTAACAAACAGCATAGATTCAGTTATGCTGGCACATTATTTGATGGCAGATCTGGGTCCATCCATGTTGCCGTTGGCCTAGACATATAAGTGAGAATAGATGGTAGTATCAAAAATACAATTGATGTAGTTTATACTAGTAGTCTGACTTGTACAAATTTCATGTAGCTTATTATTAATTGTCCCTTTGTGTGTCATGTACTGGCCATCATTCATCATCCTTTGGCCTTCATGTATTACTTATTGACATTAAATTAATTATGTCTTGCTTTCATAGAAAGTATCAACTTGAATATCTACTTAACTGAATTTTTTTTTTGTTTTCTGTAAATTTCATTTAAAGGCAGAATGAGGTGTGGTATTTCAGTATTAGGTTGCATGGCAACTACTTGTTTCAAAAACAGTTTTAATACAGGTATTCTATCATCACTTATTAATAATCAGCCAACAAAACTTTTATCAATAGCAAAGTTTTAATCCTATGGTCGGACATTTTACACAAATGTGACCAGCGTGTTTAATTGGATGACCTTGTAAATGCTTTATGGAACCTTTTTTTAATTAACACAGTTTGATCAAACTTGCCATGTTGATTTTGATGTTTGACAGTTTGTAATAAACACCAAGGTGCTAACAACATAGACCCAAGTCTACCACCTCCTAATGTGCTAGAAGATCAGAGTCTGTATTATAGAGATTATACATGGATTACTGTATGCAGATGAGGGGCAAACTCAGAACCCAAGCATGTAAAGTCATTCCAAATTAATCTGGCAAATGTTTGCACTCAGCAAGTTTCATCAACTTGTACAGTTTTAAGTATATTCATTATCCTTTCATAAGCAGTAATACTAATTAATCATTTTCAGCAACTATTAAAAAACTTTTCAGAATATGAGTCTCCAAATCCTGTTGATATAACAATTACATCACTAATGCTTAAATATCCAAATATGCAACATGACCATTGTACCTTGCCTTGAATTCTTCATTATTATAGTTATCACATATTCATAACATCACACATTCACACTTTATTGCCACATCCATCTTGCCATTGTCTTCAGCAGCTCACATGAGTCTGCCCTGGATTCAGCATAAGTTAAACAAATACTCTTTATTTAGTACAGCTTACATAAAAAATGCATATGCCAAACCAGAGCATTTAAGATGTCCTAAATAGAAATGGTTTAAATATGATATCTAATATGGCTGCATGTGGATCATTTTGTTGTCACTTTTATCTTAAATGGTTATTTTGAGTATGGTGTTGTCACCAGAAGTTGGTGTCTAATTTGTCCTAAATGAAAATGATGCAGATCTTACATCTAGTACAGTCATCACAGAGGTGGGTTAGTGGGTGGAATTGGTCTTAACTCGAGATATTGGAAACTCTTTTAGGATAATAGAGCATCAGTTCCTTGAAGGGACTTGGATTTATTGTTGTATTTAGTCTTGAAGTCAACAATTGCATTATTCAACTTATTTATTTTCAAGTTAATATTGTCTCAAGGTTATATATATATATATATATATATATATATATATATATATATATATATATATATATATATATATATATATATATATATATATATATATATATATAATTAAGAAAGGTTTTCAAACTTATATATTAATTTAAGACATTTGTTAATATGTTGTAAAATTGTCCTGTTTCTAAAATTTTGACTAACTTTTTATGAGCTATTTTTTTTCATAAGAAACTTTAGGCACACAAATAGTTCTATTCAGAGCAATGTAAAGCTTAAGTTTCCAGCCATTATATATCTTTTTTGTGCAATACTAAACTGATTTTTTTAAAAGACCATTTAAATGTGTTATCTATGCAATGAAATGAGAATGTTGCAGTCATTACATCAATTCATTGCTATATATGTGTGGTAAATATAGGGAACATATTTAATGTTCAACATTGGTTTGTTTTATATTTGGTTTTTTTTTATACTCTTGCATGGATATGTAGAAATACTTTTCTCATCACACAATTTTATGAATGCACTAGTCCTTTAGTTTTTGATGAATTGTCTTGCAAGTAACTTTTATGGTTATCACTTGATGCTATATGCATGTTATGAAAGTATTTGCTCCATTAAATAGTTATTTCTTACTATGATTTTCAGCAGACTGCAGTGTATGACATAATCTTGTGAACACAACTAGTCTCAGTATTCAGTGGATCACCATCAGATTTGTAAATAATGTAAACATTGTTTGAAGATGCATATAGGGACAAATAACACATATTTCTACCGAGTTATTGCCCTTTTTGTCTTGCAGATATTTGCAGTGTAACAGAATCTTGTAAACACAATTAATCTCCAAATTTTATGCTTGTATGATTTTTGTTATAGTTATTGTTCTTTGCTATTTTGAGACTTATGCTGTGTATAACAACTAGTCTCAGTGTTTTGTTGCTTGCCACGAAACTTTTTGTGTTTTAGCCTTCATATCAGCTTGCTGACAAATTACTCTCCTCCTGCAAGTTTTCTAGAGTTGTTGCCCTTTTTGTATACCAGAATGCCATGTAAGAGAGATCTTGTGAAAGCAGCTGGAAGTAGTGTATGATACAGCCTTCTGAACACAATGTGTCACAAGTAAAAGCTGTTATTTGTTGTGAAAAGTTATTTCCCTTATATTAATGGCTGAGTGAAGTGTGTATAAGATACTTAATGTTAAGATGTGCTGCTATTACTGAATATCATGTTGGTTACAGTTCTGTTTCATAGATTGATTTTCATCATCAATTATGTATTTTGTAAGTTAGAGATAAATTTATAAAATAAAATGTAAATCATTGCAGTATTTATTAAGTAAAACATGCCAGAATGATCAGTGGACAGACAAAAATTATTTTGGGTGTCATTTATTGTACCATATATACTTGCTTATGCATTAGGTCCAACTGTAGACAACATAGACCTACATTTTTTGTCTTTAATGCACTGGCAAATCTGGATTTATTAAGTGTATTAGGAGTCGTCAGTAAAACAAATGGCATTAACTCTGATCTGCTGAAGACATAAATGACAGCAGAACAGGGTCAGTTAGACCTGACATAAGTGAGATTGCAAAGTATTTTTAGTTTATTCTCAATCTCTTTATTTGAACAATTGTCTTCAGTATTCATTACAATGCCTACATTGTCAAGAATTCATTTACTCTTTCTGTATTCATTACAATGCCTACATTGTCAAGAATTAATTTACTCTTTCTGTATTCATTACAATGCCTACATTGTCAAGAATTAATTTACTCTTTCTGTATTCATTACAATGCCTACATTGTCAAGAATGGATTTACTCTTTCTGTATTCATTACAGTACCTACATTGCATAGATCTAACATACTCTTTCAATATTCATGGCACTGCCTAGCTCTAATTTACTCTTTTTATATTCAGCACAATGCTACATGGCTTTACTCTAATTTACTCTTGCTTTATTTTTCACAATACATACATTGCCTAGCTCTAATTTACTCATCTGTGTTCTTTACAGTGTCTAGCTCTAATTTAATCTTCTGTATTCATTATATTGCCTAGCTCTAATTTACTCTCTTTCTATTCATCACAATACCTACATTGTCTAGCTCTAAATTGCTTTCTTTTTTTTTCATCACAATGCCTACATTGCCTAGCTCTGGTTGACTCTTCCTGTATTCTTTATAATACCTACATTGCCTAGCTCTGATTGACTCTTCCTGTATTCTTTATAATACCTACATTGCCTAGCTCTGATTGACTCTTCCTGTATTCTTTATAATACCTACATTGCCTAGCTCTGATTGACTCTTCCTGTATTCTTTATAATACCTACATTGCCTAGCTCTGATTGACTCTTCCTGTATTCTTTATAATACCTACATTGCCTAGCTCCAGTTTACTTTTATTTGAATTCTTTACAATACCTACATTATCTAGATCTGGCTTACTCTTTCTGTATTCATTATACTGCCTACATTGCTAGCTCAAATTTACTCTTTATGTATTCATTACAATGCCTACATTCCTATGCTTTACTCTTTCTGTATCCTTATACTACCTACATTTCCTAGCTCAAATTTACATTTCTGTATTCATTATACTACCTACATCTCCTAGCTCAAATTTACACTTTCTGTATTCACTACAATGCCAACAGTGTTAGCTCAAATTTACTCTGTGTATTTATTGCAATACCTGCATTCCCATGCTTTACTCTTTATGTATTCATTACAATGCCTACATTGCCAGGCTTTACTCTTTTTGTACCCATTACAGTGACTTGCTCTAATTTACACTTTCTGTATTCATTACAATGCCTACATTGCATAACTCTAAGTTACAGTTTCTTGTTTAATGTGAAATTGTTTTAAAAAAATTTGTTTACTTGAAAATTGACAATCATTCACTACCATTCCATAAAAGGACTATGTCAAAAAGTCCACACTACAGTATACTGAGTAAACAAATGACCGACAGTGCATCTTGGATGTTATATTTAAAAATCCTAACATATTCTCCAACAATTCTCAGACTTATGCCAAACAAGATGCATATACAAGTATTACATATTGTGTAGCTCATTAAGGATTGCAGGTGTACGATGAGTTTAATAAAAATGTCATAAAATTTATATTTTCCATTGTCAAATGTAATATTTTTGGTAAAAATATTTATCAGTGTTTTAAATCTTAAATCTCCATAGATTAATAAAACAGAAATATTGCAATTAATATTTTCTTGTTTTTTTTAAAACTATTTTAACTCATCTGGCTCCGTCAACATTTGCTTGTGAACATCTAGAGGTTGTTTTATTACACTCGATATTTAAGCTTATTATATTTCATAGAGAGATACTGCAATATATCAGTGGGATAAAATCTATGTCATCAAAGTGGCGATATAACTTTTGGAACTACTTTATTTTCTCATTTAGGAAATATATCTGACTTTATGGATGTTATTCAAACATGAATTTTGATATTTAGACCCATTTCATTGTTCTTCTGCTCCTTCTCCATCTCCCTATCTTAATCTCTTGTAGTTTAAATTTATTTCTGTTCTGTTTTTAAATGCTTTACAAGGGGAAAGAAAGACTCTTCAAAACTCAAAGCCTGCTATCTATAATGGGTCTGACCATAGGTTACATCCCTTGCATTAACGTGCAGACTGCTATGGATTTCACTCATTATCAAACCCATCCAAGGTCTTAATGATTATAAGCCATATTTAAAATCTATCAAAATCAGATCAGAAATTACAGCTTCCAGAGAAAGAAACAACCTCAATGAATTAGATACAAGACACACCTAATGAACGCTAATAGATCATTTATGAACTCGTCCAAGATTGTAACAATGTAAGCATATTTTCAAAGTTTGATCAAAATTGGATCAGAAATGTGACCTGTACTTTTGTAAAAGTGTGGCCAGTCTGATACATGGTGACTTCATTAGTATGTGTGGATCACACTCATTACTGAACTTGAGTCTGTGATGAATACCCAATGTACGATCAAAATCAGACCAAACTTAACACTTGCCGATTGGTAACAAGGATAACCAATCAGATGAAAGATCACCTCATTAATATGCATGGATCTTTATCAAACTCATTTTGATCATTTTGACTTTTGATGATATACACCCATATTCCAAGTTTTATTGAAATCAGATCAGAAATATGGTCTTCAGAAGGGAAAGAAGTAATTGTTAAGAGACATTACACATGCTGGGCTTTATTATTTTAAATTATGATGGCTTTATATCCATTGTAAGCTTTTAATCCGCTTAACCGACTTTTACCAAATTGTACAAAATGTACCAGGACAAACGATGACTATCAAATATGGCAACCATTACTCTAGTACACGTCATATGGGTCATGTAGGCATTCAACACAAACTATTTCAGTTTCAGTCGTTGGCGACAGTTTTTAGAATTTGATTCTACATACCTTTAAGTGGCAAGTAGTCACTTCATTTGAATTCATATACATCCACATTCCTTTGGAACGTCATTATTTAAACGCCCCAAGAGGTACATTGGCGTATCAATGTTCAAGCACAAAGACATTTTTTGACGAAATGAACGTAAAGGTGTGATCCAGTACAATCCGGATTTAATGCTGCACACTATGATGTCATAATGAAAGTTACACATATTGATAAATAATTTCATACAACCCTCGATTGTGATGACTGCATTTGATGCACTCTTATTGTGACCAAAGTTTAGTACAGGGCCACCATGGTAAAGTCCATAGTGGTAGATAATTTTTGTCTGGATGTTTCATGGCAACAGAGCAGAGCATTCAATAATCAGGATTCAATAGAGTTCGGTTAAAGAAAATTAGTGTTAAATTTAAAAAGAACAATTAATATTTGATTTAAAATGAGTAAATGAGCATATATGACCCATGTGACTTGTACTATAATTATTTTATAAAAACTGAGAATCTTCTGAAACACTGCTCAGTGGAATTTGACTAAATTTGACACAAATTAACCAAGTAAATAAGCTTTCAAAAATGAAAATCCACCTTTAAAAAAATGGCCACCTTTGCTGCAATTCAAAAACCTTGAACTGACTCTTAAATATTTCGAAATGATGCTGATCTGCAGTAATACAGTCGACTCCACTTAACTGCACATCGGATAACTGCACACTCCGGATAACTGCACGTAATCACGCCGGTCCCAATTTTTTCAAATGCTTAAAAATGTACGCTACCGTACTCTGGTTAACTGCACACTCTGGTTAACTGCACAGTCTTGTGACGGGCCCGAGGGTGTGTAGTTAACCGGAGTCAACTGTATATAGCTGCAGTTCATTTCAACAAGAGTCCCTTGACAGGGCTTAATACTAATGATAAGAACTTCATGGAATCATAGATATTAATGTGGTTTGTTTTAAACTCCTGAATATTGAAACCATCTCTGACATTCTTAAAAAACTTCACCATACCAGATTTGATAACAAATATATTCCCTTACAAATGCAAGTTAACATGTTCACAAGAGACCTATAAATGCTGGAAAAATTCTGTCATGGTCATTGACTTGAACTTGTTATTATTAATGGGAAATTCATTCAACTGGTCTCAGACAATATCAACATAAGTTATGTACTAAGTTTTGCTAAATCTGCAATTAGCTTGTTTTTGTTATTAAACAAATAAGTTATATAAGTTGCATCATTCCAGATATTAATCAGATACAAATGCAACCTGGATTTGATAAAAATCAGTCATACTTATCTGTGTTACCATGCTCACAAGCCAGTATAACTAAAAACCTGAGACATGACCTTTGATGTAAAATCAAAGTCAGGATGATGTCAACATTTCTCTCGAATGGAAACAAAGTTCACTTGTGTACCTACAAATCAGTATATTCATATGTACTATGAAGTACAAGAAATGCAAGCAATGACCTTTGACTCAGTTCCCATGGAAATTAGGTCTGGGTTTCAAAACTCCTTGAAAAGGATCATTAGATCTGCACCATGTTCATTGTGAATTAAATACTTCAAGAAGTGTTTTAGCAAAAGCCCAAGGTCCAGGTTACAATTCATCAAAGAGGAGTAGTGATAACAATATTTTTAAGATGGTCACTATGGTGCCATGTTGGAGGTCAGATAATCAGCATTTTTATTCCAAACCAGCTATAACCTTGTGTTGAGTGAACACTCCATGTTGATGAGACCAACTTCTGTATAAAAGATTTTCAGGACAGCTGTCAAAGCAGTCATTTTTGGATGATATATCAGTATCATTTTAATACAGGAATGAAAATATGCTACAAGAAAGAAGGTAGTTTTTAATGTTGGTATGGGGTATGGACATCTGTTTAGGAGAACTAGTTGTTAATAAATTTATCCAATTTTGGGAGGCTACCTTGGCATCATTTTAATTTAGGACCAAAATTTCCCTAAAACACCATGTTAATAAGACTTTCCTTTCAGACAGAGTACTGAATTCAGATGACTGCCACTGATCACCACCCTTTTTAATTAGGACCACTAAACATCATAAAAGGTGTTTTAATGAAATCAATATGTTGCAATGATCAACTATAGAGGAGTAACTTTAATGAGATTTTCAAAATGGTCACAATAGCCACCATACTGGATGTCCATGGGCCACCATTTTCATTTACGACTAGCTATACATTGTAAGAAATCTCGTAGTGAAAACCCATGTTAATATGACCATTCATTGTAGAGAAGTACAAAGAAGAAGAAAAATTCACAATGACCACCATGTCCATCATGCCTGTCACACTAACATTGTTTTCATTTAAGAACAATTTGACCTTAAAAGAAGTCTTGGTGAATACCCCATGTCAATATTTAAGTATACTGGTAGTGATGACAAAATGTCAGACTGGCATCATTTCCATTTACAGTCAAATAGATAGCATAAGATATCTTAGGCCATACATGGCAGCCAGTATTAATGGTGGAGGAAGAACCTGGAAAAAAAACTCCAAAAGAATCACTGACCCACTGGACAGATGTGCATTGTTCCAAGTAATTTAGGAGGACTAACAACAACAAACTTGTGCCAATTCAGAGATGATATAGGTACAGATGACAAACAAGTCAATCTCATAAGCTTTTTTCGTCATAGACCTGAACTAATTACTACCCAGGGAAAATTTACCAAATATAAAAGAAAGCAGATTTGAATGAAGGGCTTTCATTTGTACAAAATATGCCAATCTGCATTCAATTATGACCACTGATACTAAAATAGAGACCAATCTAAGGTACTTTTTCTTAAAAGCTACTTAAGTTTTTTTTTAAACCAAATCTGACAAAGAATATTCAGTTTGATAAAAACCTTCAGATTTATGCAAACGCAGGGTCCATGCTGAATTCTGTTATACAAAGGGGTCCTGACATACAACTAAAAGCAAGAGTAGGTAGAAATTTCAACAGACAGCAATTTACTTATCCATATTTCTTGGCCAACTGCTCTCCCAGGTTAGTGTCATATCCACTTCTTTTAAAAATTTATATGTGCTTTGCATGTTTAAATGTACATGGATACAATCTGCTAGAGGGAGGCAATCATTGGTCATTTGGCATGATCTGTGTTGATTGGTCATTTTGACATCATATGTGTTGATTGGTCATTTTGACATCATGTGTTGATTGGTCATTTTGACATCGTATGTGTTGATTGATCATTTTGACATCGTATGTGTTGATTGGTCATTTTGACATCGTATGTGTTGATTGGTCATTTTGACATCGTATGTGTTGATTGATCATTTTGACATCATGTGTTGATTGGTCATTTTGACATCGTATGTGTTGATTGGTCATTTTGACATCTTATGTGTTGATTTTTTAGCATGGTCTGTGTTTATTGGTCCTTTTGATTTGACAATCACAAAGTCAATGTAAGTGTCACTTACAGATATTGTGCGATTTCGTTATCAATATATAACTGACAGACTCTAAATATGAGACAATACACTAAACCTTGTGCATTAGGTTCACATATCAAATCATAGCTCTAAAAGGAATATGATATTAAATTAAGAAAATATTAACTTTCATTCTGCTTAAATTTTATCTTAGTTTATAAATCTATTTATAAATCTTTTTTTTGAAGAAACAATTAACAAGAGTTATGCAAAAATCTTCCATAATGTTTATTTTGAAAACATGTTTAACATGTGAAAAACAACTCCTAAAATTCAAATTCTACTGTTCAATATTGAAACATACAACTACATAAAATGAATATTGTTCTTACAAATATGAGAAACTTTCTCACAAATAAAAGTGATTATTCAAACCTCAACTCTGTTTCTAAATGTTTTTATACAATACCTTCAAAGAAATCTGAAAGGACCAGAATAAGACTGTAAGAAAAACACCACAAAAAAACAATGAAATAAACAAAAAACAACAAAATAAACTCTATCTATGGAAGGTGGAAGTCTAGAAATACTAAGTTGAAAAACAAAACCATAACACAGTCAAAAGAACTCGAAAATGAGACAAAATATTGGAAAAACAATGTCCTGTGTTGATAGGGATCATATGTAATTTACAGTTCTTAATGTTTTATAGCATTTAATGTTTGTCAGGGCTTAAATTAAGAGTTTGGGCTAAGGGTCTGAGGTATTTCCAATTATGGTGATACAATTGTGTTTAATTACACCTGATTATCACAAGATCACGTGTCAAAAAAGCTCAAATCTGCATAACCACATAGGAAATGGGCATTAGTACTATCAAGTAAGTCAAATATCAAATTTCCTCATATAGGTCAAATCTCTCTCTCTCTCTCTCTCTCTCTCTCTCTCTCTCTCTCTCTCTCTCTCTCATATATATATAGTGCTAAACAATTTCTGAACAAGTCATTTTTTTTAATCTTCAAAACTCAACATGTCTTGCAAATATATTCAATCAAGACCAACCATTTGTCACCCATATCCATGCTGTTGAGTATATTTTCACTATCAAAATCATGTGAACATTCTAAAAAAAAGTATTAAGCAGTAGCAGTCAAGTATACCTTCTATATTCATTTACAAGTCCAACTGTAAATAACATAGATCCTGATGTCATCATATATAGTGCTGGCAGATCAGGGACTTTGCTGTTTGTTTTATCACTACTAATAAACTGCACAGACCCAAAGCTATCAGCACATTATGGGATGACAAATCTAGGTCTATGCAGTTTCTTCAGATGTATAAGTGAGTTTATATGGTATCTTTCATTGACATTTTCTTACATTTAGTGAAAATGGATTAATGGGTTGATCAGCAAGCAGGGACTTATCATTAGGCATTGACTGTGTCTTCAGGCATGGACTTGTTAGGCATGGACTTGTTAGGCATGGACTTGTTAGGCATGGACTTGTAATCAGGCATGGACTTGTTAGGCATGGACTTGTAATCAGGCATGAAATTATCATTAGGCATGGACTTGTTAGGCATGGACTTGTTAGGCATGGACTTGTAATCAGGCATGGACTTGTTAGGCATGGACTTGTTAGGCATGGACTTGTAATCAGGCATGGACTTGTTAGGCATGGACTTGTAATCAGGCATGAAATTATCATTAGGCATGGTCTTGTCATCAAGCACTGACTTATCATTGGGCATTGATTTATAATTAACCATTGACTTATCATCAGGCATTATTGACTTGTTAGGCATGGACTTGTAATCAGGCATATAATTATTATTATTATATACGGTATATATATATATATATATATATATATATATATATATATATATATATATATATAATTTTTACAATTCATATTATGAATGGCGAATAGCAGTTATTTTGTATATACTTTTCTTTCATTTCCCATCTGTTAGCCTAATTTCCCAACTGATAGCCTCACTTCTGTGGACCTGTTTCACTTCATTCCAGTCATGGCTAGAATTACCTGAAGAGTAATATGGTATCAGCCAAATGTCTAGGAATATTTAATTAGCATGAAACAACCCTGCATGGCATTGTGGTTTTTTGGCATGTTGTGCCAATGGGTCTCAGAAATAAAACTGGAATAAACTAGTTTTTTCTGTGGTGTTAACTGACAAAAGGTCATAACCAATCACAGCTCTTGTTCATGAGTAAGATCACAATCATGGTTTAACTGAACACAGATTAGAATTGCCACATAATCTCTCTCTCTCTCTCTTCCCATCTCCCTCTTTATTGCCAAAATAACACACCAGAATGGATATAAACTAATACAATTCTGCTATATTGTCAATTGGATGAATATGGCAAAATTAATCATATGTTTTCAATCTTAATGGAATTTGGAAGTTTACATATGCAAAACACTGAATTTTTTCAGTCATTATTATCCATTCCTGATTTATTACTTATTAGTCAAAAATCTGTAATTTATCAAAGGATTTATATCCTGTACAACAAAACGCTGATGACAACTGAACAATATTTTTTACATCATTAGCACAGATAGATCAGCAAGTACTTTAGGTTTCACAAATCTTTCTGGGGTGTCTGACCCACTTTTCTTTTGACAGTACTGAAAAACACAACAAATTTAACATTTTTTTTTTTTTTTTTACGAAATGTCACACTGAGTCACATTATCCTGACACCTGGCCTACCAGTCCTAACACTAACCTCATAACACCGAATGCCAAGTGAGGTAGTTGTACCATTTTGACTCAGCTGGGGACAGAACCCATGACCTCCTGCTTCTGAGGCAGTTGCTCTAACCACTAGGCTACTGGAGCAGTTCAAGATGCAGTTTTTAACAAATATATGACAGGGTACTTTGACTTCATCAAGTTCATATTACAAAAATAAGAAAATTCTAAACTGCATCTGTTGGTGAGTACCCCACATTATAAGTGCCTTCCCTGGGTCCCAGGTACGTTTTAATGGAACAACCCTAACAAACTGTATAGATTCTATTCAGCATTATGAATGCTTTTTTAACATTCATATTTTTGCGGCAAATTCAATATTTGCAGCTAAACTGCATTCTTGTGATAATTCTGTGATCACATTAAGTTTCTGTTGAATTATATCTGAATTTCAAACACTTTTTGCACAGGTCATTTACATGCTTTAAGATGATGCCACCAATGCCTGAGGAGGGGCACCTACATATTGTAATATACAGGTAAGATAATTCATAGTACAGAGGTTAAAAAAAAGGTCAAACCCAATCCAAAATACTTAACATCTGAACTAGCCAGTCTTGCTTTTGGCACTAGATGATAACTCAATGATGAAAAGATCTATTTGGTGTTCATCAAACTACCAACAAAATACATAGTCTTTCTTCCTCCTTCTTACCCATGTTTACAACACAATTTATCTGCCAAACCAACAATGATTTCACCATTTTGCAAGAGAGGTACAACAGTTTCTTTATTTCAAGGTAACTAAAAATAATGAATTTAAAGACCAATGAATAATGATACATATTTCAAGACAAGTATATCCAAAACTAGTGAACAATCCATTCCTCAAAACAATCACATCCAGACCAAAAGAACACCCCTCCCCCCCCCCAAGACAACCGTTTCCTCTCCCCACCCACAATTTAAGTAGTGATGAAAGCACAAAATACAAAATTTGAAACCAAGAATATTAAGGTCATAATCATATAATCACAGTCTCTTTATAATACCAGCAGTTATGCATTCTTCATCTGATATCTAGGTAAAACAAAAGTAGTTATATATCCCTAGTCTTATTACTATAATAATACCAGCAGCTATATATCCATAGGCTGATATCTGTAATAACAATACCAGTAGTTATATATCCCATGACTCATATATACATATACACACTATTAATACCTGCAGTTATACATTAGTGAACTGGTATCTATTAAAAAAAAAATTGCTATTTAAAATAATAGATCATAACATACTGTATATTTGAGTAATACTGACTATAATATGAAACATGATCTTAAACCAAAACTAAATTTGACCATACAACATGGCTACCTGTGCCAATGGAATGCAAATACAGGGTAAAAGTTCAAACTGGGATTTACCTCCAATAAATTGTCTGAGAATAGAGAAAATGAAATGTGGCCAAAAATCATATCAAATTTGGTTGCAATACATAAAGCCCATTGGTAGTTACTGAGTGAAAATGATAGTCATGTCAGACATGATGAGATTGATGAACATACTGTTACAGATAACAGTATACTCTCCATATCTATATATGTATGTATATATATGTATGTATATATATATATATATATATATATATATATATATATATATATATATATATATATATATATATATATATATATATATAAGGTGTGTACCCACTGGGATATAGTGCAGGTTTTACCTCTAGAGAGATAAGGAATGTATCATACCTCTAGAGGGTTATGGTATAGGCCATATTAGTGTAGGGATATGTTGTAGGCCATACCTCTACTGGACCATACCTCTATAGAGATAAGGTATGAGGCATCTATCCATAAAATAGAAAAAGACAGAATAATCATATGGTCAATATACAGTGCACTGTTCAAATGTTACATTTGCTCATTTATTAATTTTCCAGCAACCTTTTGTGCAAAAAAGTATGAAAAAAATAAAAATGAATATTTTAAGTTAGAAATATTTTGTAAATAATATCTAAATAAATAAGGTATGGTCAGGTGATCTAAAACTTATTTTAAAAATAGGGATGGCCAGGTTTGCTAAAAATGATACGAAATGTATGGCCAGGCAAGTTTTAAATGATTTATAAGAAGGAAGACAATATGGTAGCCATAAAAGTTGGAAAATTATGAACAAATATGGCCAATGGAAAAAATATATTATTTACATCCCATGTAGGTACTGATCCACCAGTATATAATGTGCCAGCAGTCAACAGTCTGTACTAATCATTTGACATTAGCTGTACAATGAATAGTATTGACCCAATCACTAGTATATAATGTGCCAGCAGAATATAATCTGTACTAATCACTTGACATCAGTTGTACAATTGGCATTGGCCCAATCACCAGTATATAATGTGCCAGCAGTCTACAGTCTGTACTAATCTTGACATCAGTTGTACAAATAATGGTATTGGCCCATCCACCAGTATATAATATGCCAGCATAGTAAAATGAACACTATATGGCCTGATCAACCCACACAAAAAAATGCCAATAGGTCAGAGTCTGTGCTATTCTGTTGTCAGTATGTGCATAAAACATAAATAAGTGCAAGACAGCATTAATATTGTATTGCTGAGTGAGCAATGTTGGTGCTATATAAACAATGTTGGTTTCAGGACACTTTCCACATTGAGATTCCAATTAAGTTACTTAATTTGAGAAACAATAAAACATGACAAGTTTTTGTGAAATGAAATCTGAAATATTTATTTTTCTTGTTTTGGTTTTTACAAACAAATTTTAAAAAATTTGTTAAAATTTTTTTCTTGCAGAAACTGGATACTCAGTGCAGGAATTATTGAGGTGCTTTATTGGAGTAGGCATATATCAAAACGCCTGATCATTTAAGTACTGTATGAAAAGCAGACAAAGATGTCTGCACGCAAACACACACTAGCATATAGCATTACCTTTTTCCAATTGGCAATTTCGAAAATTTCTATTCTTACATTTTTGCACTTTGTACAATTTTCGAATCATTTAATTCCTTTACCAAGAAATCCTGTACAACAGATGAGTTTCAGTATAGGATCCCATCTAAATAATAAAGTTTAAATGTCATTGCTTTCTGCCTATAATGGTCATTTACATTAAGATATTGACAAAATGGTAATGAGGTCATAACATGCTCTCATTGTCCAAGTGTCACTATAAGATGATTTATGCCTAACCTAAAACCTAGTATAGTTGACCCAATCAAAATTCAAGACAACAATCTAAAATCCAGTGAAGTTGACCAATCAAAATTCATGAAAAGAACCTATAACCTAGTATAGCTGACCCAATCAAAAGTCAAGACAACAATCTAAAACCTAGTGAAGATGACCAATCAAAATTCATGAAAAGAACCTATAACCTAGTACAGCTGACCCAATAAAAATTCAAAACAATCTAAAACCTAGTATAGTTGACCCAATCAAAATGCAAGAGTACCTCAAACATATAGTGTAGGTGACCCAATCAAATTTCAAGACAACAACCTAACACATAGTACCTTTTTCAACTTAATAGTTAGCTTGTCTCACTATCATAACCCAGATGACAATGAGTGCAAATAATCCCATTTTTCTTTTTAACCACAATAATCTTTCAAGAAAATTCAGCGACTCATACTGAACAACCTGGATGGTTCTTGGTGGTAAAACAATAATATTGTGAGACACTGCAAAAAAAAACATGCCTTTAATTTTAGTTAAAACAGATTTCGAATGGAATGCAGCTTTAAAAAAAGGTGCTAGCAAAATTAAAATGAATTTTTTGTATCACTTAAGATTCATTTGTTTTTATTCATGACTTGCTTAATATTTTGTTTCAATTTTACAACTGCTAAATGTTAGTATCTAAAATTACTTCAGGCAATAGAAGGAGTCTATGTAATGCAACATCTTGACTGCTTCCATGTTTGATGATCCATGTACTGGTACTGTATATACCCGCAAAGAAAATTATGCTGATCTGCTGTCACATAATGTGCCAGCAAATCAGGGTCTATGCTTCTAGTTTGATTACTCCTAACAAATTGTATAGTCCAAGATCTGCCCACAAAACAGGAGTCTGCAGCTGGACTCGGCTTATCAGTGAGTATTTACAAATTTGAAATTGACATTTGGGAAAACTAAACACTGCTTTCTGAAGTGGTTATTATAGGGAGTGATTATTATGGTTTATTACATTTTAAGTTCTTTTTATGCATAATTAAGAAATTGTTACCACAATGATTACTCAAATGTAAACAAAAATTAAACCACATATTTTGACAATATATTGTTCAGTCTAATGGAATTAAAGCTGGAGGGAGGTAGCAACATACCGCATATACTTGTGTATAAGCTGACAAATTTAGGAAAAAAAATAAGGCCTGGAGGGGGGGGGGGGGGTCAGCTTATCTGCAGGCCAAGGTCCAAGTCTGAAATTTATAATGCTTTTTTCCCTCAATTTCCAGTATTTATTGTTTCTGTCAATCACCAAAGATGAGATCACATGCCTAATGATGCTACATGGTTCGTAAGATCTGTCCTGTCATGAAGTGAAACAAATATTTTTTGTCTAACTTAAGTGGTAGGATAATGAATGAAAAACATGTCTTAACATACTTGACGTCTATTTGTCCATCCACCAGAAAATACAGTCATACATGTTATTTGAACCACGGAAATACATGCATTTTTCAAAAGAACTGCCATATTAGTAATCTCCAGTCAAGTATTAAAGCCTCAGCTAATCAGTACTCATTAAACTCTAAAGTATCGTACAAAAATGCACACTAGCTTATTTCAGTGTAAATATGAAAAGAATCTACGTAAAAAAATAAAAGAATTACGATACTGAAGGTATATACAACAAACATATAGGGGTTTGTTGTGCGCACGCTTAGGAAGGGTAAATACCAGTGCAATATATGAGTCAGTGTGAATAATTGTAAAACAATATAATTTGTGGAATTCTTTGATAAGGTGTTTTAGACGTAATAGGTAGCCACAGTTTATAGACTACTGTTGTTTAGTTGTTTGTAAAGCAAAGTGTTTTGTTAGTGGTAGAGTGTTGTACAATAGCTACCATATGTTTAATCTGTGGTAAATGCCTCGGGAATAATAGGTTTGAGAAACTCAAAAGATTCTTGCTAAACAATTGTGTCACAATGGGCCTCAGAATTTTTGTCTCATTTAATCAGTGTGTATCTGTGAATATTATCACAGTTGTTTCTTTTAGGGGATAACTCAAATAATTTACCTCTATCTTGTGACTTGATTTATGCTTCTTTTTTTTTACATTACAAACAATTGCTTCAGTTTATTTTGAGGCATGTTTATACAGAAAGCAATTGTTTGATTTTGCTTTCGGGTAATTGGCAACTGAAAAAATAATTGGTAGAATGGCAAGTCATATTAATCATTTCTTCGATGGGCTTCTTTTGAGTAGTCAATCCTCTATTGACTGAAAGGAATTTCCAGCAAGATAAGACCATTCCTTGTTTCTAAATCAGAGTGTTAAAACCATCACTGATATTCTTGAATGATAAAAAAAATTAGCTACTGTGGCAGCCATACTTGATATATGATTAGCACAATTTTAATTTAGCAGCCATACTTGATATATGATTAGCACAATTTTAATTTAGGATAAACAATATTATGTGAAAACACCATGTTGATATGAATATCCATTCAGGAGAATTATTGACAAGATTTTCAATATGTTTATTCTGACAACCATGTCTGAGTTCAGATTGGCCTCATTTTCATTGAGGATCAACCAAATATTATAAGTAGTCATTTTGTGAAATGTAAATATGGCTTTCCATTTAGGAGTGGCAGTAACAAGAATTTCAATATGGATGCCATACCAAGCCATTTGCATTCTGTACCAACTAGATTTAATAAGAAGTATTTTAGCAGTAACCCAAAGTTTACATTCCGTCTAGAAGAAGCAGCAACAAGATTTTTAAGATGGGCACTGTGGTGATCAGATTGGCACATTGGTCACATTTTCAATAAAACCAATTAGACACCATAAGAAGTCATCCAGTCAACCTCCATGCTCATGACTCTGCATTCAGTATAGGTAGCAATAGCAAGATTTTCAAGATGTTTGCTCAAGTACCATATAAATGCTAGCTGAGACCGAACGGCAAACAACATAGACCCCAATCTGCCATCATTTGCCAAAAGATCTGAGTCTATGTTGTTTATACTATAGATTAGCAAACTTCATAGATTCCGATCTGCAATGGCATTAAATGAGGACTGAACTGGGTCTATGCAGTTTGTAGCTGAATTGGACTTGCAAGTGTGTGTGTGTGTGTGTGTGTGTGTGTGTTTGTTAGTGAAGGGATATCAAACACATTTTAATTCTTTGATAACAGGTTTGTGCCTGATCTGATATGTCAATACACCACCATTTTGAAAATTTCCAAAGCTATCTGTCTTGGTTTATCATGGAAGAAACACTATCCTTTGATTATATGAAATATTTGCTTGATTCAATGACACAGGAATCAAGTTCCTTTTGCACATAACATTCAGAGCAAATGAAAAACAATGCAGACAAGAGATTAAAAAGGCTGTACAAGATGTCAATATTCCACTTTCCTACCTCTCATAATTCTGATAGCATTTACTCATGCACAACACAAACACAATGGCATAGATCCAGATCTACCTTCCTCTAATGTATCGTTAGATCTAGGTCCACACACAAATCATATGTAGAATTAGTAGGACATGTACCTGCTCTACCAGCACATTATACACAGCATATCAGTTAGGGTACTGTGCTATTCATGGTTGGGCATTCATTGTATATTGGGTAAGAAGGCCAGCATACTCAGTCTACAACCATACCAATGCTGTAAAATGTATGACTGTGACCCCAAGATCAAACATTTTAGTGGGATTGTCACAGAATTAACAGTTTCAGCTTAATAATTGTTTGTCCAAAGTAAAAAAAACAATCCATCAGGGAGTGAAGCATATCAAAAAGACTAAACAAAAATCTTAATACAAATTTTCTATAACTGTAATCTATGTTCTGCATTGGGTTAAATTAGGGCAATCAAGTACAACTCGGAATGAATTGTGTAAGATTCATTTTGATTAAACCAAGTATGAAGAAAAGTTTTTCAATTGAAATGAAAGCAAATGCACTTTAACCAAAACTTCAATAAAAATATTCTATGTATATGACCTTGACTCCAAGGTCAAGGGTGCATGCAACCATTTTGTTGAACGAACTATCTTAGCTTTATAGTGGTTCATCATAGGTATGACAAAAATTCCATCAAGGATGGTTTAGGAAACATAAGCAAAGACAAAATTAAATTGCATGATCCTCAACAAACAAAATCATTTTAATGCTGCCTTCATTAAAAAAGTGACTACTCTGTCTTACTAATGACTGGCAAACATAATACAAGAGCTGCAATACTTGGATGGATATACGCCATCCAAAATAAATCTTGTCTGATATTTCACCAAGTCAATGACTTGAGAGTCTTCAAACTGAATTGCTGGCAATTCTGAATGGTAATTTTGCTGCAACCTTTAACACTGAGTTTCTCCAGCTTTGTGCACCGTTTAATCATGTAAAGACTATTACCCGTCAATTGTCTGCAGCCCGACAAGTCCAATGCAATCAAATTTGAATGAAGAGTTGATTTGGTAAGAACATTAATCCCTTCATCAGTAATGCGAATACAGTAGCTGACATCAACTTCTTGCAATTTTGGAAGATATTCCGTCATCAATCTGAGAGATATATCAGTTATTTCAGTGCCAGCCACACCGAGCTTTGTCAGCTGACTAAGCCGACTGATGTTCTTTAAAGCAGGTCGCCTGTCCACTGGCAAAGTAACCAGGTCCTCAAAAGACTGGTCTTTAAGACTGGAGGCCCAGTTCAGAGTGAGAGAATGAAGAAGAGGGCATGTGGATGAACAAAGAGCACTTATTGTAGCCCATGAGCATTTGGACAAGTCAAAGTGTTTGAGCTGAGGAATACGAGTCACAAGCCAACCAAGCTGTTTCTGAGTCATAACCACTGATGACAAGTTCAACGAAAGTGGTTGCCTACGAACAATGCCCATCAAATGAACCTCAACAATCCTTCGTTTGCTAAGATCTAGAGTTTTCCACAAACTTGGGTGAATACACCAGCGATTCCATGTTTTACAGACACACAAACACTTTGCTAGATCAGCTTGAGTCAAAAACTTAAACACTTTCATCCAGCATTCTCTTGACAATGGGTGGACTTTGCCATTATTTAGCTCTACATTTTCTGGTGGCGGAGGTGGTGGTGCAGGTCTCACAACATATTTCTGAAGAACAATTCTTGGTTCCTTTGCAAGCAACTGCTCTTGAGATTTGTTATCACGTCTTTTGCTAGCATTAAAATTGTTTATCCCATGCCTCGAGAACTCTCCACTGCATCCAGATTCACTCTTTTTTGCCATATCCTGGTTAGCACCTTCTTCTGCCCCCATACTATTGTTTGTATTTGCATCAGTTGTAAATGAAGAATTCTGCTCATGCATGACCTTGCGTCCTAACCTAGCCCCTCGTGCATGTCGAATCCCTGCAACACTCTGTGCAGAGTCGAATCCTTGCTTTGTCCTGTCTGCTCGTTGCGGAGAAGCTCTACCAACGCTGTCCTCAGCATGAGCTCTTGAGGTGGAAGGCTGCTCAGGATCAAATGGGCTTAGCTGAAAGATGCAAAATTTAGGATTATTTTTTCATCAATGCATGTTACAGTATTTGTTCAAACTCAATTTCACCCCAAATCCTTCTGCATTCATCTTTAATACAGAGAAAAACAAACATTTAGAACAAACAGTCAAATGCTATTTTTGCAACAACTTTCAGCTTGAGAAACTATACTTTGAACTGAGCATGATTTCTAATATTCATGTGGTTGGTTCCATTTTGTTATTTTAGAGGTAGAAGGCCTTAGGAAGATTAAATCTAACTTGCGATCTAATAACAAAAGTTCAATATACATCACTGCATTAGGACTCAGCACTAAATGTTAATCTTCTTAATGTAATACATATGGATATCTTGATAAGAATACTGATTAAATGTTTTTAACTTTATGCACTAGCCCAAGTAAGATGTTCAAATTTCTAAGAAATATACACAATGCATTCTTGTGCTGTGTATTCGATATACATTTGCTCAACAACTCAGAATGAAAATATATAGGAGACAGATGTAGTTCTATTCAATAAAATATCTCTTTGCACTAACTACCTGGTTAAAATGAGACTGGCCCAAATTTAGCATTCACAATATATGACAATACAGATTGTTTATCAGGCAATACAAAGTTTGTTTTTTCTCTATAAATTCATCAGAGTGAATATCAATTTCAATATTAACTGGGCAGGAAATGCAGTTTCATTTCAAAATTAACACATACATTCAGGATGTGTACAACTACAAAACAAAAATATAACAGGAGACCAGGGTTTATGTTGTATGTTCTACTAATTACTCCCAACAAACAGCACATACAGTTATTCATACAATAAACAGCACAAACTGTAATCTACTAGAACATTATATGTCTACATATCTACATGGGTATGTGTCCCATTGGCAATACATATAACACTAGTAAACAAAATATCACATCAAAGATATTTACCTATTCATTTTACCAGAAGACTATCTTGTTACTTATTTGTTTCACTAGAAGACTATCTTTTTACCTATTTGTTCGACTAGAAGACTATCATTTTACCTATTTGTTGGACCAGAAGACTATCATTTTACCTATTTATTTGACCAGAAGACTATCCTTTTAGCTATTTGTTGGACCAGAAGACTATCATTTTACCTATTTGTTCGACTAGAAGACTATCATTTTACCTATTTCTTTTACCAGAAGACTATCCTTTTAGCTATTTGTTTGACCAAAAGACTATCTTTTTACCTATTCATTTGACCAGATTACAATCTTTTTACCTATTTATTTGACCAGAAGACTATCCTTTTAGCTATTTGTTCGACTAGAAGACTATCATTTTACCTATTTCTTTTACCAGAAGACTATCTTTTTACCTATTTGTTGGACCAGAAGACTATCATTTTACCTATTTCTTTTACCAGAAGACTATCCTTTTAGCTATTTGTTTGACCAAAAGACTATCTTTTTACCTATTCATTTGACCAGATTACTATCTTTTTACCTATTTATTTGACCAGAAGACTATCTTTTTACCTATTTATTTGACCAGAAGACTATATATTACCTATTCATTTGACCAGAAGAACTTTTTCAAGTTCAAACTAAAAGTGACCTTCACAACCGTTCAATTGTATAACTTTCACAGTAAAACAATGTAAAAGTACTTCATGTTGATTTTTAAGTCTGATCACACACAGCATATATGTATAACAATTTCTTTTTTTGGGAGGTGAATATTCAAAACTGTCACATAGGCTAGGTCCAGTGAGAGGTTAGCCTTTAGTGATATAAATTCTGAATGTTTACCTAAGAAAGTAATAATTGTTTCATTAAAACAAAACTCAATCTAGATGAGTTGTTTTCTTTTCAGGCTGGTTTGGGATAGTTTTTTTAACATGAGAGCAAAATCTACTTAAGTCCATAATACGGCACCCTGTCAAAAGAGCGCACGACAAAAGAGCGCTGACAAAAGAGTGCAGACATAAGAGCGCAGACATAAGAGTGCACTAATTTGCCGACAAAAGAGCGCTGACATAAGAGCGCAGACATAAGAGCGCACTAATTTGCCGACAAAAGAGCAAACTAAAGATCGGAAAAAAATATTTAAAAAATAGAAACAAGAAAATTAACTCAGATCAGACGGCATCGTTTAATGGTAACTTTTCTGCTTTATTAAAAACAAGTATTGGCGAAAATATTTTATTCAAAACGCAATCTAATAACACATAAAAAGATTCTACATGTTAGGCCTAAAGTTAGAATATAAACTGAAATGAAATGTCTCAAAATGAGTGGCAGTTCAGTCTATAAAAGTTTTCTTTATAGTTGCATTTATATTTCTAATCCTGCCATATTCGTTTATCATCGTACCTCAAGTATTTGTTTAAGTGCGCCCAATTGTCTGCGCTCTTTTGTCGGCGCTCTTTTGCCGGCGCTGTTATGTCGGCGCTCTTATGTCTGCGCTCTTTTGTCGGCACTCTTTTGTCGTGCGCTCTTTTGACGGGTCACCCCATAATACAGCTTGCCTTCATTATAATGTGGCAGTTGGACTATTTTAGTCCCTAATACAGTTTGCCCTCATTAAAATGTGGCATGTGGACTCCAGTCTCTAATACTGATTGCCCTCGTTATAAAGCGACAGTTGTACTGGTTTGCTCCCTAATACAGCTTCTCCTCATTATGTGACAGTTGGACCATTTCAGTCAATAATAGTTCTTATTATAATGTGGCAATTGAAGTACTTGTCAGTAATACAGATTGCTATCATTTTAATGTTGCAGTTGGACTACTTCGGTCCCTAATGCAGCTTGTCCCTTTTATAATATGGTAGTTGGACTACTTTAGTCCCTAATACAGCTTGCTCTCATTATGTCACAAGTTGGACTATTTCAGTCCTTAATAAAGACTGCTCTCACTATAATGTGGCAGTTGGATTACTTCAGTCCCTAATACATCTTGCCCTCATCATGTGACAGCTGGACTATTTTAGTCCCCAAAATTGCCTTAATTTAATGTGGTAGCTGGACTACTGTCTTCCCAATTACAGCCTGCCCTCATTATAATGTGGTAGTTGGAGTAAATAACTGTCACTCATGTTATGACCTAAACCAAGCTAAATACAGAACATCCAAAATTCAATCAAGGCACATGTTGGGCAGGATAGGGGAGGGCATATGAGAGTAAACAAAATGCAAGTGAAGCATATAGTAATAATTTTAGTAGCAATGTAAATTAAATAATATATTTTTTACCAGAAAACCCCAAAGTTTACATTGTTTTTTAACCCATAATGTCAGAGATTTGAGAGACCAATTGAATGATAATTTTGAGCCCAGGTCAATAGCACCTCCACGATAAATCCAGAATCACATTAGGAAGGGCATAATAATGAAAGCTGGAGCTGAATGATTATTTAAAACAAAACCTGTGCAGAATATTCAGTCATGATTGCTCCATCAATGCATATTTCAAACACCCATTATTACCTGGAGCATCAAAAGTATGTCACTGTGACATCTATTGCATGTACTGTACCCTATACTAAACAAGTTTCATTGACTTTAGATGCGACAGCATCTCATGAGAAAGTGAGCTAAATGCAAAATCCATGACCATGATGCTGATGTCAACAACAATGAGTGCTACTGAAAAAACAATATCTGTCTCACCCTAACTTTGGAAAATAGTATAAATCAAGGCCAGTGTTGCTGTTTCCAAATGACTGTGCTTATTCCATACCATAAAGATAATTATCTAACTTAAATATGCTTCTGATTTCATCTTGCAATTTAATAATTACATTTCACATCTTAATGATAATTACATATAACAATTTAGTGATAATTAGACATCACAATTTAATGCTAGTTACATATTGCAATTTAAATTACTAATTGCAATTTAATGATAATTACTAATTGCAATTTAATGATAATTACTAATTGCAATTTAATGAGAATTACTAATTGCAATTTAATGATAATTACATATTGCAATTTAAAGATAATTTAAATTGTGAGAAGTTTTATCTTTATGTATTAGAACAAGCAAAGCACAAAGTACCTTGTATGTGATAAAGTACTTTATATCAATTTCTTCAGAAAATACTGGGAAAAACATCTAGCAATGCAATAAAACTATATATTCTGCAATTGAATTATAATTAATTAATGAAGCACATATGTGCTTAATTTTGTATATGGTTATTGACTGGAAAATTCATCTCAATGCATCTACTTGTGAAGTTTTGATAATGGTCTATCTTTCAAAAGTAAAGCATTGTTATGAAGATGGTTAACAAAAGACAGTAAGAAAGAAAAGACAATAATACAATAAAAAATAATCTAAATAGATAAATTATCATTCTTTTCACTAACCATATCAGTCTTTTTATGAAATAACAAGCATAATAATTATCAGTGGAACTTATTTTAGTGAAACTTATTTTACTACTTCAACTTAATCAAGGTTCCTGACATTCTCCAGTCTCTTGCTGGGTGTTTCTCCTGCGAATTAACATGGCAGCTAAGTATGTGTGAAATTAATTTTTATAACAGTCAAAGAAGGTATTAAATGTTGTAGTACACAAGAAAACATTGATATACTTAAGTGATTAAATGTATAAGAAAAAGCATCACTTTTTGGTTCTGGATCATACTATATAGTTGTAATGAAAACCATACTATATAATGAAAACCATACTATATAATTATAATGAACAACAATATCTGATGTTACTTTACAGTTGAGAAAATTAATGATTAACTGACAACAAACAGACCTCAAAAATATACAAGACTAAACTGACTAGCATTTCTGGCAAGTCCGCCTATAAAGTTTAGGGTATTTGTGTCCTCATGATGGAGGATGCTAACTGGGGTTAGTTGTTCTTCCATGTAGCACTTTTCTTTTAAATGAATTATGTTTTATTCTAAATGTCTTGCATGTGATGACACACTGAGGTCTACTGGCCCTGGGGCAATTACGAACATCAAATACATGTATGTGCAAACACATTGAGGTCTACAGGCCCTAAGGCAATTCCTGGGTTTTTGATTTCACATCTCTTTTGTTTGATGTTTTCCAGCTATTCTCTTTAAACAATTTGGTCAATGACAAAATAACTGCACAGGATATCATGAATACCTTGTGTTTAATATCCATGATACTGAATGATCACACAGTCTGTTGAAATCATGGGTCTGTCATTTTGTGGAAAGCAATTGAAGAACACTGAAGTTTAATCCAGGATTAAAATGAAAAGGCTATATCGTTTCTAAGGTAACAAACAGTGACCTTGACCTGTAGCCCAAATCTCTTGGACAAAGGGGAACATGGATACAAAGTTACATACAAATTCAACGTGTAGTCCTCAAATTATTGCTTGGAATTAAAATGCCGTGGCCAAATATATTTTCAACAACAGGTACCTTGATGCTTAACACATTAACCCCTAGCACCGTGTTTATGGGGCATGAGGTAGTAGCCTACTTCCAAGGTCTGTAGCATCAAGGTCTTGCAAGATTCACTAAAGTGGGTGTTATTATAGAAAGGTAGACAGAGTTAGCTCTACAATGATGCCAATGCCAATTAATCTGGACATTTTAGTTGCACTACAAAATATAGATGGAAAAACCTAATTTTTTGGACCCGTTTTTTTTCTACCCAAAATTTGCCCATGGTTGGAATCTGATTTATCTCCAAATTTTAGACTTTATGGCCTCATATCTAAGGCAGACCAGTCTCAAGTGCACACAGACAGGTGAACCTGTGCAAAAGTAGGATAAGGAGGACATTTTGAATAAAGAGTCTTCTCCATACGAAAATTATGGGTCCATTAAGCGGAAAAAAACCAACAACTCCAACTTTTCACCTTCTGCTCATGCACCAGCAAACTAACCAATGGAAAACATTTTTTTAGCACAACTAGGCATTGGTCTGATGGAAAATTGGTTGGAAGTCGATGTATTAGGATGTATTCAGAAGTAGTCCCCAAAATGTGTTTCCTACTCGAATTTGATGCAAAAACAGCAAAAACCTCCAGGGGTTATTGTGTTAAAATACTGATTCTTCTATCAGTATTGTTCTTGTTTGGGCTATGTGAAATACATGTATATTGTTCTTGTTAGGTCTGTGTGAAATACATGTATATTGTTCTGTTAGGTTGTGTGAAATACATGTATCTTGTTCTTGTTTGGTCTATGTGAAATATACATATATTGTTCTTCTTGGAGCTATGTGAAATACATGTATCTTGTTCTTCTTAGGTCTAAGTGAAATACATGTATCTTGTTCTTCTTAGGTCTAAGTGAAATACATGCATATCGTTCTTCTTAGGTCTATGTGAAATACATGTATATCGTTCTTCTTAGGTCTATGTGAAATACATGTATATCGTTCTTCTTAGGTCTATGTGAAATACATGTATATCGTTCTTCTTAGGTCTATGTGAAATACATGTATATCGTTCTTCTTAGGTCTAAGTGAAATACATGTATATCGTTCTTCTTAGGTCTATGTGAAATACATGTATATCGTTCTTCTTAGGTCTATGTGAAATACATGTATCTTGTTCTTCTTAGGTCTAAGTGAAATACATGCATATCGTTCTTCTTGGGACTATGTGAAATACATGTAGCGTGTTCTTGTTTGGGCTATATGAAATACATGTATATTGCTTTTGCTGGGGCTATGTGAAACAAATGTACATTATTTTTGTTGGGGCTAAATTAAATACTTGTACCTTGTTATTGTTAGGGCTATATGAAATAATAGGAAATAGTTGTTTTTGTTGGGGCTATGTGAAATACATGCATCTTGCCCTTGTTAGAGCTATGTGAAATACATGTATATTGTTCTTGTTGGGACTATGTGAAATACATGTATATTGTTCTTGTTGGGGCTATGTGAAATACATGTATATTGTTCTTGTTGGGGCTATGTGAAATACATGTATATTGTTTGTGTTGGGGCTATGTGAAATACATGTATATTGTTCTTGTTGGGGCTATGTGAAATACATGTATATTGTTCTTGTTGGGGCTATGTGAAATACATGTATATTGTTTGTGTTGGGGCTATGTGAAATACATGTATATTGTTCATGTTGGGGCTATGTGAAATACATGTATATTGTTTGTGTTGGGGCTATGTGAAATACATGTATATTGTTCTTGTTGGGGCTATGTGAAATACATGTATATTGTTCTTGTTGGAGCTATATGAAATATGTGTACTAAATGTGATTGACTTGTTACAGAACTTAGTCATACTTATGAAAAATAATGAAAATAAATTTTAGCAACAGCAACCCTGAACTTGGAGATAATGACCCAAAATCAAGATGTTTCTCTTTAAAGACTAAAAAAAACCACATATACCAATTTGAAATGCAGAGGCAAAACTATAATTTTAGCACCAACAATTTCGACCATGGAGTTAATGGTCTTTAATAATACTGCTGCAAGTTGAGTTGAAGGTGAAGCTTGCCCAGGGTGATGTTTTGTCCAGCGAAAACTTATGATAGCCCTGCTCAGAAATTACATGGCAGAGAATAAGAACATTAAATTGTCATTGAAGAAAGCAAATATTTATCAAGCCCTCGAGAAGACTTTCCCTGTTAGCAACCTAATTTACCCAAAATAAGCATGGAAAGCAACAGTGATAAAGACAACAACCTAATTTACCCAAATAAACACAGGGGGTCCTGAGTGTCACTGCCATCTCACCACTGTCTGAGTGGGTTCACGTCTCAGATTCGGACAATGTGGGTATGTGAGAAAGTTTGCCAGTAGCTTCATGTGGGTCGTTGGTTCTTTCCAGGTGTTTTCCCAGGTTCTTCTTCCACCAATAATAATGGCCACCATGTTTCACCACACACTGAAAGTAATTATGATATGCTGCTTCTGCATGGCAACAAGTGGTAACTGTAGTTACTCCATACAAAATTATATGAAATTATAATGAATTATATGTTATTAGTATCCATGTATATTTCGGTGTTATATTAATCTTTCAGGTAGGAATATTGTTGCTGTGGAGTTAACACCATTTTCCAGCACATGATAAGCTATATATTCAACCAGTATATTTGGTAGAAGTAGAACACTGGAAAACCCCAGGAAGAACCAACTCACTGGAAGCTACTGCCATGCTTTCTCACATACCCAAGTTGTTTGAACCAAAGTCTTGAACCCACACTGAGGCGAGATATCAGTGATCTGTAAAGGTGAATGCCTTTAACGATATCCCCCCCCCCCAGATAGGAATATAAATATGCATGTATGAAATGCGGGTTTTTACAACAATTTCCACACAGAAATACAATGTTCTTGTTTGTTTCAATTACTACTACTACCATTACTAGATTTTTATCAAACAGATAATGCTTTTAAGCCATAAAAACTTCAAGGGAAGTGTATATTATTTGCAAATTTTAAATATTTACAAAAGTAAAATAGTAAAAAGCCTAGTGGCAAAGAAAAAGGGTTGAAAGTCTATCCTGCAAACAACCAATTACTTTCATTCTGACATGATCAGTTACATATCTATAATTGGATTCTTATAAAAAGAAAAAGATTGTCCATTTAAGCTCAAGCTCAGTTGTATCCTCACATGTCTGAATGGTTGGCAACTTTAAATCAATTAGATATCTGAATTTTATGTCAAGTCTGGGTTTGAGACTTGGTGTAATCTCAGGGCCAGTACTCAGTTGGGATATGAAATTTTGATCTTTCAGTACAGATAATAACTTCACAAACCTGCATGCTTCAAACCTGTCTCAGTTACACTGGATTTTGAGTTTAAATTTATTACCCATGATGCTTTGAGAATATTAAGTCAGAATTAATCCAATACCAAAACCAACATTAGAACTGAGTTTGAAAATTACAAGAGGTATAAAACCTAACAGTACTATGGACAGCATTGGAAATAACTATACTATGAATGCACTATTCTTTGTGAGGTATGAACTTTCAAGGAACATTTTCTTGCAACAAGCTATGTAGAATAAAATCCAGTAAATATCATCCAATTCACAAATGTAAATGCTATAAAAATGTTATTCTTTACAAACAAGAGCTATTCACGAAAAGGACATCACAATGGTCTTTGCTATTACAACTTGCTCCATAAGGTTTTAAAGAGAACCTTGCATGTGGAAACCAGTTAGAAGATGAATATTCAGGGGACGTAACTCTTATAAATGACATAGATTGCTTGAAATCCTACTCCTTGAAGGTTGTGGGGTGTTGCTTTTTTCCCCACCACACAATTGGATCTATATGGCAGTGATTGGTAAGGGCATGCACCTTAAAACACTCAGCAGTCTGGGTCACAGCCCCTTCAAGGGCTTGACAACACAAATAACATCCACAACAAGATATGAAGCTGATTAACAAGGACAATAACTCTTGTCCTAAATGGATTACAGGAGAAGAAACCAAACAAATCATATCTAGGTCTGTGAAATGATTTTTACATCAAACTACATTAGAATATGTTGAAAGGGCTCTTAAGCTATGCTGATTACAAGAATGTTCCAATTAAAAGACATTAAATTGACTGACCAAGGTAATAATTCTAAAATAATGTAGACAAAATGTGACCCTAAATGGAAAATCTATGCTTTCTCCATAAAGTACAGCATCAATGAATAGATGCCTTTATAGTAAACTTCTACACAAATATGGATGAGATAAACAATTTTTAATGGATAAAGATATAACTCGCAGCAGTAATGTATTATGACGATAGCCCTACATCATTTATATAAGAAATGCATGTAACATAAGGGACATTAGCACCAACTGTCAAAATCTGCAAATTACACCTGGAACATAACCACCAAGTAACAAAATCTGCAAGTTACAGCAAGGACATTGCTACCATTAAAAACTGTATTTTACAACAGGGATGTTACCCCATTAAAAACATGTAACAGCAGGGATGTTACCACCAACTATGAAAAATTACATGTCACTGCAGGGAAAATACCGAACAAAACTGCATGTAACAGCAGGGATGTTACCACCAACTATCAAAAATTACATGTCACTGCAGGGAAAATACCGAACAAAACTGCATGTAACAGCAGGGATGTTACCACCAACTATGAAAAATTACATGTCACTGCATGGAAAATACCGAACAAAACTGCATGTAACAGCAGGGACGTTACCACCAACTATCAAAAATTACATGTCACTGCAGGGAAAATACCAAACAAAACTGCATGTAACAGCAGGGATGTTACCACCAACTATCAAAAATTACATGTCACTGCAGGGAAAATACCGAACAAAACTGCATGTAACAGCAGGGATGCTACAACCATCAAAACTTACATGTCACTGCAGGGAAAATACCAAACAAAACTGCATGTAACAGCAGGGATGTTACCACCAACTATCAAAAATTACATGTCACTGCAGGGAAAATACTGAACAAAACTGCATGTAACAGCAGGGATGCTACAACTATCAAAAATTATATGTCACTGCAGGGAAAATACCAAACAAAACTGCATGTAACAGCAGGGATGTTACTACCAACTATCAAAAATTACATGTCACTGCAGGGAAAATACCAAACAAAACTGCATGTAACAGCAGGAATGTTACCACCAACTATCAAAAATTATATGTCACTGCAGGAAAAATACCGAACAAAACTGCATGTAACAGCAGGAATGTTATCACCAAGTAACAAAAACAGCATGTTACAGCAGAGACATTACCACCAACTATCAAAAACTGCATGTTACAGCAGGGACATAATGTCTGCAGTGTGGCAGTTTATAGTGATGTCTAGCACTGAGGCCTCATACCGCAGACATGTAGCATGATGATACCCATTAACATTATCCTGACATCAAGCCGATCAGTCCAAACACTAAACTCTTATTGATGAGCGCCCAGAGCGGCTGCTGTTAGTACCATTTTTATAAGACTTTGGTATGACTCAGCCAGGGTTAAAACCCATGACCTCCTGCATCCAAGGTGGGCGTTCTAACCACTAAGCCACCAGAGTAGTTTCAAATTACATCAGAATGGTTCTTGAGTTTATGTTTATAAGCAACATCCTATGTGATGATATAAGTTAACTGTCAAGGGCCATAACGCCAACCAAAATAAGAACTCAGGATATACAAGCAACATTAGGCACAAATAGTTGCATGAAACAATGCACAGACTATAATAATATGTTGAATGATTCTTGTGCTTTGACAGCTACAACATCCCATGTGAAGATGTCAAATTAATTGTCAAGGGCTTTAACATCATCTCAAATTCCCATGTGAAGATGTCAAATTAATTGCCAAGGGCTTTAACATCATCTCAAATGGAGCTGATTAGGCAAAATGCATAAAAGCTACACTAGGTCTTTGAGATGTCTGGCCAGACTGCATCAAAACATGTTGAATGGTTCCTGATCAATGCTGGCTACAGGGATCTGCAGTGGAAATTGATGTAAATGTGGCCTTAACTCCATCAATATTAGACCTGTGAAGATAAAATATTCAAGACTTGTGAGTACATGTACGTGTAACTGATAACTCACCAATCAAATGGCATTAAATTATGTGTATGGGTTACAGAGTTTTAGTTGTAGTAAGAAATATGAATGTCTTGACGTATGGACTGATTCACAAAGAGAGTGAAAGAGGCTTGATGCAAAACAATGTATGGTTCCTAAATTCTAATACTGGCCCTAATAAATGAATTTCAAGTAGCTTTGTTAAACTTCTTTACAAACGATAAGTCAAAAACTCTAAAGAAATATACCGTACAATGGAATCATAGCAAAAACTTTACATTCCCATTCAGTTCTCATGGCAACTAACAAATTTAGCCTACTTGTTTTTATTTTTTCAACAATCAATGGAGAAAAGGACTATTTGCACTAGGATAATAACCCTAAAATTCCTGTCCTGCATTAAAAAAATTAATCTGGCATGTATGTTAAACAATAGTTGTGGGTTTACAGACATTTGGTTATAGATTATCAATGAATGAATTGACCCAGAACTTTGTCATGATTGATCTAAATAAAACTTTTACTAAATTCTTATTATAATTTATTAAAAGGTTCAGGCTTCATGTTTATGTAGTTCACATATTAAGTCATTCAATGTGAAAAGTAAGTCAATCTGGAAAGTGTGTCAGTTAAGTGATTCCTTTCTGTTGAGGGTACATGTATCATGATAAATTAATTGCCAATGGATACAATTAAAAGATCTAGTTGTAGTCGTGTGAACTAAACCCAAAAAGATTTCATCCATAACAATTGCAATATAGAATAAAATGCATTTTGAATATAATAAAAAATAAAAAATAAGGTGTTTACTTGTAAACACAAAGCCTGTTGGCTATAGGACATTTGGAATAGCTGATAATAAACTTGTACAGAGGATATGTCACTCAAGCTGAAAATGAAGTCACAGTGATCTACTTATGGAATGGCTGAGTTAACTCTTCTTCAAATACATACATATACTGGTCTCTCGGAGTGCAAGGGGAATAGGGTTGAAGATGCTGATGATGCATTGAACTATTGGCTGAAAACAGTGTGACCCAGTCTTGACTTGAGGTACACTCCTTGAATTTCCTCCAAACGAGTTTCTCAAGTATTGGCGGAGTATGTAACAAATGGATAGCTGAAAAACATCACTCACCCGAGCAGGAAAATTAGGTCACAATGACTTAGTTTCTATACAACCGAATTACCCACCTCAACATGCACCACAATTTTCAAAGGTATAGGTAAACTATTGTCAAAGATATTGAGAATGCAATAAAAAGCTAAAAACATTATAAGGTTACATTGATTAAGTGTAGGTATATCAGAGTTATTCACATACCAATGGTCCAATATATTGTGGGTGCAACAAATAGAATGCTGAAACAAGTCACTAAAATTTCAAAATTGAGTCACAATGACATGATTTTGGAATGGTTGAGTCACTCTTCTTGAAATGTATCAATATGCCAATTTTCAAGTGAGTAGGCAAAATATTGTCCAAGATATTGAGGGTTTGATGAACAAAGCAAATGAAAATACGAAACTGCCTCATGAAAACTGGGTCAAATTGACCTAGTTTTGGTTGTATTGAAATATGCAGCTTTTAAAAAAATCTGGATAATATGTACATCAGAAATTTGCTGAACAGACAGAAAATTTTCATCGATGCCAAAATGTTAATGAATTAAGATGTTTTTGTTGAAACATTTACATATAATTAAATGATCATTGTCTTATTTGAGACTATTATCCAGATATTTCATTATGTTTTCAGCTGCATCCGTGACTCTTCTTCAGGAAATAGAGAAACCTACACTAAATATTTGTTTGGGGTGATCTCAATAGAAAACAAAAGAATTTGCAGGAAAATATTCATTTTATTCAGTAAAAAATAATCACATGAAATTTCACTTATTATGTGATTCAAAAGAAGGGGAAAAAAAACATGAAAAATTTTTCCAGTGATAATTTTTATACTAAAATGGTCTAAGCAACATCAAAATATCTAACTAGAGTAAAAAAAAAAAGATACATCTTTTAAGATGAGGTAGGATGCAACTGAAACAAAAGCTTCATGACAATTTATCGATATGGAAGGAATATGCAGTCTGAAGTTGGCCTAATGACAAAAAACCCACCTTAGTTTTTTGTTAATGCTGGAAGGCATGCAGACTGAGGAAGACTGCAGTATCCTATGTGAAAAACACGAGCCCATATTCCCTAACGACTAATCACACATCACAAAACAATGATGCTACTCAATCGGTGTTATATGCACTCGTGTAGCAGACACACTAGTATTGAGGGAATATGGGCTTGTGTGTGCTGGCAAGGTGATGGGTGCCATTTACATGTGGACCTGGATTCAAATCTCCATTGAGTATGAATTAAAAATTCTCTAACCTGTATGATAGTATTATATGTATTAAATATTATTTCTGTCTATTATTACCAAGCATTATTCTATAGAATACAGGAATAGCACTTTTCATTCTGTCTGGTGTATATTTATAACTCTCTCTCTCTGTGTATGTATATATATATATATATATATATATATATATATATATATATATATATATATATATATATATATATATATATATATATATATATATATATATCTTCAGCCAAATTTACGTAACTAATGCAAAGCAAATTAATATTCATATTGGGGTGGCACTGTACAAAGTGATGCATGCAGATTGCAAACATAATAAATGTTAGTAAAACATGCATTTATAGTGACTGAATAAAGTATAGGATTGAAAAACATTTGTTGAAATTTAAACAAAATTATTTAACCTTTCCAATGAAATGTGTATATGAATAGCTGAACAGCAATTCACATCATTAATATGATTAGCTTTTTTTCTTCAAGGCCAAAGTTAGCTGTCTACAGTAATTTGTTGGGGTTGGTGGGGGGGTACATGTCCACACATTTCAGTATGTTGGAGAAAAAAAATTCTTGCTGAAATATATTCCAAGTGTTCTAACTAAAAAACTTTCCATATGAAAAATGAATCTATTCAATTATTTAAAGTTAAATGATAACAAATTAGTACAACAAAAATAACCAACAGTTTTAATATTTACAATGGTTACCATGGCGACCAAAAGTAGTCTTACAAGGATGATGAGGTAAAAAAAAAATGTATTACCTCACCTCACCCCACCCTACCCCCAAAAAATACAGAATCTTTAATCAAAAAAAAAAAACTGCATTCATTCTTCAAAGAGCAACTTGTAGACATCTTGGTTTAACTTCACACTTACTAATCAGTACACATGCTGAACAATTATACAGAGTATTGCTGTGTGTGAAGAGAATACTCTTTCTTGAAAAATTGAGGTCCAACTAATGGGCCATAACAGAACACTAATTTTCTCATTTGAAAAATACTTGAATGAAGATGTTTTACATATTGTATGTAACACAAATATTTGCAATTTCTGCTTCAAGCAAGTATCAGTTTAAAAATTAATGTATGTAACCTGTGCAATGAGTGACACCAAATCCAACAGTAGTTATAAAATCAACTGCAAATGACTTGATTTTATCACATAGAAATGAAACAAAAATCACTTTTTTTAATAACTTTACAAAAGTTAAAAAAGATGCTTTTGATGCAAGGATTTATCAGTTTTTAGGGTCATCTCAAACTAAATATAATTTTGTTTTTGCCAGCACACAATTGGATTTTCTGTGATTCTGAACTTTTCTGTTCCTATTAACATCTGAACAGAATACAAGTCACATGAAAATGTTTCACTGTTTGTAATTGCTTTAAAGGATGCATTTTTTTAAAAATTTGACCCAAAAATGCTTTATCATAATTTTCCTTACTACTGTAGGTGTTTTAAAAATTGATATTATATATCTTATAACATTTAGATTGTTTTGAGCAAAAAAGTAATCTCAGCCCTCTCTGACCTTTTCCATCCAATGTTTGATTTCGCAACTATCCAATTAACTAGGCCAGAGGAAATGTGACAACTGTCAATTAACTAGGCCAGAGAAATGCAACAACTGTCAAATAACTAGGCCAGAGGAAATGCAACAACTGATCGAACAGCTAGACCAGAGGAAATGCTATAACTGTCAGAGGCTTACTGGATCTACATATTTAGTAATATCCTAGAGTCTGTACAATTTTTAATGTATTAGCTAAAACAGTATTTTCATGGCCATTACTTCGGATCTTCTCTTGCTAAAATATTAGTATGCAATGCTTTAATCATCAGTCAAGAGCCAATAGTGTCATATTAATGCCATGTCAAGTCTTAACCATTACTGCCAAGTTACACCAAAATGCACAACAGTGTCATATTAATGCCAAAAGTCTTAACTCATTATGGCCAAGTTACACCGAAATGCAAAACAGTATCAGCATTGAGCACTTAGATCCAGTACACGTTGCAAGTGGATACAGTTGGTACATATTCCTTTTACTGCTGCAACAATAGATACATTGTACAACCTGCAAATCACTGTTATTGAAAGTACTAACATTTACATAATCCTATATAATTCACTCTGAATCACAAATGTTAAAGCAACAAGTTGTGATGTTTTCAATCATTACTTGCAACCTGCAAAAATTATCTAATGAAAACAACCCTCTTGAATTCTGGAGAGTGCAACACTTGGATGCAAAATTTGTGATAGTACAAATGAGACTGAGTTCTACTTAGCACTATGTAAAAGATGTTAACAACAAGTCTATGGAAATGTAAAACCACGATCTTAGGTAAGTATCCAGTGCAAGCATAATGCTGGAATTGGTTCTGGCAGTTCTTGAGAGTAATTGAACCTAACATTTATTTTTTTTGCCCGATGGATTGACAGGTGTACATCGATACTGAGGAGACCAATCTTTATTGACATAAAATCTGCAAGTTCTGCATGTCAATTTGGATTACCAATTTATCAACTTTAATTGAAATGGTAGTTCCAAACCCCATATAGGTCAATGACATTTTGCTGGATCTTTCAATCTTGTGTATTCTTTTTTTTTTTTAAATTCTCTTGATGGCAGCAATAATTTCACCCACTGTAAGCAATACTCAATTCAACACAAGATAATGTCCAATAAATGCAGTCATCACTTGACTTTTTTTTAAAAAGCATGACAATTATTGTTCACTATATATTTCTGTTTAGACATTTCATGAGTGTGAGTTAGATTCATCTTCAATGTCTTTTCAATTCCAAAAGGGAGTTTCAAGACTATGCAAAAAATGTTAAAGCAAAGAATTCACCATGTAGGCATTATGTATGAACATGAGAAGTTTAAAGCACCAGAGATAAACACCTGTAAAATTAGTCTGATTCACTGACCAATTCCACTGTCTAAAACCTGACAAATCACAATGATCATACATTTTCTATTGTTATCATAAGTCTGTAATTTAAGCTTAGTTTGAGTGAGCTTTATGATAAAAAATAAGGGCACATCTGCCACCATATCAGCAAGCAAACCATCATATAAACTATACTACATGCAAGTTTCCAACTAATAACTGAAACAATAACATTCACTTTTCATTAAATCTGTAAAGGAATCTGAAATATCCACACTACAGACAAAGACTACCACAAATGACACATTATATGCCCACGCTGTTTAATAGTCATCTATGTACATAACTGGAACTTTTGTGCAGACCTCTGGAAGTTGTAGTGACTTTGACCATTTAATATTTGACCAAATCTGAACACCTCTTCCTTAATTAAAGTGTAAGCCATCCACTGCATGTGTTATGTGGAAACCATTTTTCTTTCATTAAGTCACCTTGACCATAGACTATTATAACCACACAATCATGGGTTTATCCTTATTCCAAAAGAAAGCCCTCCGCATCTATAGATGAGGGAGAACTTGGGAGTTATTGTGCAGAAACCATTTTTCTTCATTTAGTCACAGTGATCCTGATCTTTGACCTTTTGACCATGAAATGATGGCATTCTTTCTTAAACATTTGGTAAGTGTAAATGGTGGAAAGATGAATCTTTATACAGAAATAATATCGGTAACACAAAGATGGATGTATGACTGAATAGAGAACATAACAATGTATCTAACTTTATGGCATCCTTAACAAAACAATTGCATGAAGCATGCATACAATTCTAATAACAACATTACTACAAAACAAAAAACACAATTTCTCTTAAGCCACCTTATATTTAGCTAGTGAAGTATATACAAAATGTTACCACCGAGCTTAATAAAAATTTACCACTGTCCTTTATCTAAGGTGTGGATGGACACACATCGTGATGCCAATATGATAACTCGTGTCAAGCCTAATGGCAAGTTCAACAACAACTGTTGTATAATTCTTAACGAAATTAATATCACTGATGAAGAAATGAGAAGTACATGGGCTGCATGCCTGACAAAATTTCTCCACGTTGAATATGAGGAAATTTTGCATGGTTTAATTTTTATGATTTTCATGACTTGGTAGCAAATCACAAAACGCAAAAACCTCAAATCTATCAAAATCAACAGCACACAAATGTTCCCACATACAGCATTTCCCTATATAAAAATATTTTCATTGTATCAAAATTCACTAATATCTTCTGGCGAATTAGAAACTTTACAAATACCTTGTTCAATAAGTAATTAATAAGTATATTGCTCAAAGTGAGCAAGGTACTGGATTAATACCCCATTCAACTACTTCCTACGCTATCTATTTAAAATTTGAGCAAATCTGACTTTTAAGAAATGGAAAAACTATTCTATATACATGCTTCATTCACCAGCATAAATTCAATCTAACCTATACTCGTGCCACCTGATTCAAATTCCATGCAATTCGGACATTTTGCTCATAAAGAGAGTCCATTAAAAAGGAATGGATGCTTAATGAATCATTTACTATTTCCATGCCATTCACCTCTATCTACATGGAGAAAAATTCCATCATGGAAATAATGCTTAATTATAATTGGTCATTTACTAATTTCATGAAACATACACGCATTAACTTAAACATACAACTATGCATGCATATTTTTATGTCATCATCCTATCTCAAGATCTCATGCATCCACTTGTGTGGGCTGATTAACTCCAATGTATCAATGTAGAGTAAGATGAAAAAGGCATACAATTTTAAAGTTAAAACTGAAATTCAGGACCATTATATTAAATCTGCACTGATGGAAAATTACTAGTTAATATCACAAAAAGTAAAAATATATATATATATATAAATAAATAAATTACTGGCCCTATATGATGTTTTAAAAATCTCATAAATGCAAATATTCCTATACCTGATTTGCATGGAGTAACAGGTCATTGAAAAGATGGTGGTTTAGATTCGATAGTGAACAATTTTTAACTTCTTTTTACTGAATACTAAATGTAGTTTAAGAATCTGCAGTAATGGGAAGAGGCTTACTCAATTTTAATATATACACAAGTACCAAACCTGGAGTTGGAGATGTGAAGCATCACATATACACAAGTTTCAAACCTGGACCTAGAGATGGATAAAATCACAACCTGAATAAAATTGAGATCTCCAACAGAAATGATAACTGACATGAATCTCAAATAAAGCCTGTCAGAAGTAATTATTATAGTAGATCTTGATTTTATTCAGACTGGGGAAAAAAATGAGGCCCCTCTGTCATTAAACATTACACAGTGGGAAAAATAATGTCCCCTCCATCATAAAACTTTACTCTGCAAGTTACTCCAAACTCAGCAATATTACACAAAATTAACAAATGCAGCCCTTTGATTGGTCAGAATATTTTCAAGCATGATTTGGAGTCGGAAGTAAAGTTTTATTATCGAGGTGTCTGAAACCTTTTCAACTTTAAACTCAGGCCATGTGAAGCAAAGAAGCTCATTATTTGCCATTTATCCCAAAAACCATGATAACAATGTCCTAGCAATAATCCAAAAATCTGCGAGGCATGTGTACCTCCCGCCTGGGCCTCTTCCGCAACAACAACAATTCATCTTCTGAGGAATCATTCTCCGAATCAATGACAGGTTTTGCTTTGCGTTTTCTCCCTGCACGAGTGATGATGGGACCAGGTGATTTCTTTGCAGACTGTCCATTGGACTTTGGAGATGAAGATCCTGTCTTCTGAAGTGATACTGGAATTTTCTGAGTGGATTTTTTCATGGATAGCCTTCTCTGAAAGCAATATAAGTGTTTCCAATTATAAATAACAATTAAGTTGTCACAGTTAACTAGCAACCATGTGGCAACAACCAAGAGCAATGATGTCATAAATTGTAAATGTGGTTAAATAAGACAAGTTCCTAATAAAGAAAAAGATTTAATTCAAAACTTAGTCTGCAAAACGTTGCATCGTAAGAAAGCAAAATGTAAATCAACAGAAACTGTCACACAATAAATAAAAGTGATTCTACTGTTTAAATAAGAAACAAACCACAATATTTTTGTCATGATATAGACATGTTCAAGATTTGGGGGGCAATCAGTACAGATTTACAAGCATATATAAACATTTTAATAAAAATATGTTTATGTTTGGTATTCAGGCAAATAATTAGAAGTATCAACTTTTACACTGCTTTGTACAAAGTCATTTTTATACTTACTACAATAATTTAAAAAATTTAAACTAAGTAAAAGAAAGAAGCAAAACCTACTGGTTTTGTCAAACTTAACAATCAATTTAATTATCAAAGTAATAAATGAAAATGTGAGAGGAATGTACTGTATTATGAGGTGAATCCAAAATAATCCTGAAAGAGTTGTATTTAAGTCTAGAAGAATGAAAAGTTCCATATAAATTTCAGAACTGGAAATGTACTGCCAAAAATCATGACCTCAAAATGGCATTGTCCAGAACTCCTTTGAATAATTCACACACTAATTAAAGAATAATGTTATAGTTCCCCCCTCCCTCCCCCCCAATGAGCATTTTCTGTTTCCAGTGAAACATCCCAAAAACTATTTTTCCTCTTAAATAATATCTAAGTAAAACAAAATACATTATCTTCAGACTTGATATTAGAACAGGAACATAATGAATAAGGACGACACCAAAACAGGAATCAGATTTTGAATGCTCAGCTCTCTCCTTATATACACCTTCTATTGAGACTATATTTCAAAACATAACCCTACATGTCAAATCATACTACATAATAAATATGACCTAGCTCGTACAATAGAAATGTACTTAATTAACCCCACCAGTCAATGAAACAAAGACTGGATCTTGTAGCAGTTATTGGTGTATGGTTTAATGCCATTTCTCAGCACAAGACTATACATGGCTGCCAGCATAAATGGTGTAGGAAGAACCCGGAGAAACACCAGAAAGAGCCACCAACCCACGAGAAGCTACTGGCAAGCTTTCTCACATACACACATTGGCCAAACATGACACTCGAACCCACACAGAGGTAAGCTGGATCTCGTAAATATATTTACTAAATAATTATATTATTAGTAACTGTCAGGATGAATGTAACCATATATTCACAGAATCTATGTAATTTTGAGTTCTTTACCATCTAAGAACAGACCCAATGCACACATGCCACCAACTAAAGATAATCTGTACAATTTACAGCCATGAATATTATTTTACAATTTTGATAAAATCATGTACCAGAAGTTACAAAAAAATATAGATTTACATAACAGATGTAAAAAAATTAAAACTCAAATTTACTAACTTATGGAACTGTAGAAATATTTCACAATTTTTAAAAACGCTTACATTTGTTTTTGTTGTACCAAGTTTAGTTTCTTTCCATGTTTCATTTGCAGTTTATTCATCTTTATCTGTCTTGATATTAACCTTTCTTTAGCATGCCAATATAACTTACCAAACCTACAATGCAAATGCAGATGTGGATCCCAATATTTTTTTTTATAGAAAAAGCACAAATAGGCCCCCATTTTCAGCATGCCAAGATAACTTACCAAACCTACAATGCATATGCAGGTGTGGATCCCAATATTTTCTTATAGAAAAGGCACAAATAGGCCACCATTTTCTTAATATGAAAAACCAGAGTCCCTTGAAGGGGATGACATTTCACTGTTGAAGAAAACAAACATCCACAAGTACATTTTCTATCTTGTAAATTGGTAGATAGATGGAGCTCCCTACTGTTCATTCTAGAACATATCCTCTATCTCAATATTTTCATGTAGGAGTATACATGGGATATTAGATTATGAAGGAGTAAGAATGGGATATTAGATTATGCAGGTGAGGATAAAATTGAAAAGACATAAAAGCTGTAGAAACAAGCTGGTTCTGAGATAACAGTACAAATATTTTTCAAATGCTAGCACTTGAAATAAACTGTACATGGTGTGATTAGTGTATGATTAGGATTTTTAACATAACTTTAAAAAAATTTCAGTTATATCGCTACAATGTCTGCAGTGAGGCAGTTTATAGTGATGTCCAGCACTAGGGCATCATGCCGCTGACATGTAGCATGATGTCCCACTCAGTCACATTATCCTAATACCAGGCCGACCAGTCCTAACACTAACCTCTTAATGTTGAATACCAAGCTAGGCAGATGTTAGTACCATTTTGTGAGTCTTTGTTATGACTCGGCCAAGGATCATGGTTCTCAAGTCCATGCCATAAGACTACCAGAAATGGACAAACATACGTGACTGAGATAATGTTTAATTATTTCTTAAAGACCTTTGATTAATAATAACAGAATAATCTCCCTGGAATGGGAATTAGTGCCAGCAAAAAGTGACATCAAAACAATAACAGCAGATAATAGATTATTACTATTACAACATATTTTTGGTGATTGCTATCCCTTTCCTGAAACGAGTTCCCTGTGCAAGGTGAAAATTCCCTCCTAGAGGGTCAAGAAAAAAATCAACACATCCAAGTCTGATGCCTTACACGCTTCTGTTCATTCTTCTTTTTCTTGGTCTAAGACTACATGATATCAGAGTTGGGAGGATGAAGGAACCAGATTATAACAGATTGTAGAGATTCTGATGGTAAAAATAGAGATTTAAAAAAATACCATCTCTTTCTAGTAAAATGTTAATCAGACTACAAGATGACTTGTCAATTTGAGCTCACACAATCTTGTCTAATACATAAATGCTCTCAATCTGGTGTGCCAGACTTGCCAACCCTGACAAGTCCATCTTAGTAAGGCAGTTGATTTTGTTCTGTAAGTTTGACCAAAAGCTCATAAACTGCTATTGTAAAGCTGGAAAACAATTAAAAGTTCAGTATTTGAAACGTGCAGCTATGATAAACATTATGTTCAACTGAAAAGTTTGTAAAGTACACACAGACTTTATTTGCCACTAGTACAGTTGCAAATTTTTTAGTCCCAAACCCTATGCAGCTCAATGGCTTGCTGCAGTCTCTCAACTTGATGCAATTCTTGGAAATTCTTTTTCCATTTCACATGATGACAACAATCATATTTCCCACCACAAGTCATAATCAAAAACTAGCATGTGATGTCCACTAAATACAATGGTGTCCCTTCCAGCTTTTATTCACAAGAATCTGAATATTCATTTTCATTTTTCTCATGTTAACTATTAACACTTTTTAAGAAGCTTATTTTCGCTTAAGTCTTAAACTTACATCACTTGCTGGATGCCATTTTTGTTTAAAAATCTATGATCAACAGTTTGATCAGGCAGACATTTTGCATGAACAAATAGGTACAGTTTAAAGTGTCTGATGTGCTGCTGTCAAGTTAGTCTGGATCCCTGACCAATTTCACTACTTCTAATATGAAACCCGAATCCAACTCATAGATGAACAAATGTTCCAGATTTTTTGGCAATGATCATTTCTCTGTAGGTTTTGCTTTTATGCTTAAGTCTGTAATTTAAGGGTAATTTTCATAAGACTTACGGCAAAATCGTAAGAGTTGGTAGATCTGGTGTGCCAATGAATGGAGACAGAATAAGAAAGTGAAAATCCTATGTTGATATCACTATTGATTTTGGAGGATTTGTAACCAGACAAGCACCATTTTCATTCAGGTCTAACTAGGCATCATAATTATTCTCAAAAAAAAACCATGTTAACAACTTTCCAGTTGCAATACCAAAATTTTAAGGATGGCCACCATCAAGATCTTTTGGGATGCTAGGTAAACTACATTTTTATTAGTACCAATTAGATACCAAAAGAAGACTAGAAAGAACTGGAATAAGATTTTCAATATGACCACTGTATCAGCAATTCTGGCTATCATATCAGCAAATATTTTATTTAAGACTTACTAGTCACCATAACAATTCATCCAATGAAAACTCCATGATGATATGCATTTCCATTCAAGAATGGCAACAAGAAGATTTTCAATATGATCACTGTGGTGACAATATTGGATGTCAAATTGGCATAATATTTGTTTAGGACAAACTAGATATATCAAGAAATCTTTATTGGAAACCAATTGCTGATATGATCATTTCGGTGAAGTAGCAATCAAATCTTTTCAAGATAACTGATGTGGTGGCCATATTGGATGTCTCAGATGAAGCACTATCATTAAAGACCAACAAGACATCATAGAAAGACTTCTGCCAAAGCAACATGGTTTTGCAACTTTCCCTACAGAAAGAAAAACAATAAGATTTTCAAGATGGCTGCTGTGGTAGCCATATTAGATGTCACTTTAGCACAATTTTCATTTAGGATCTAACTAGATATCAGAATAAGTCTTTGAGTGAAATCCCATTTTGATATGATTGTCCACTCAGAAAGAGTAACAGTAACAATAACTAGATTTTCCAGATAGCTGCTGTGTAGGTCATCTGGATATCTGAGCATCACCATTTTCATTTAAGACTAACTAAAGCATGGGATGAATGTTTGTGTAGAATTTCAAACCTTGTAAATATAAACTTGTGCAAACAGATGGATGGATGATCTAAAACACATGTCTGGGTGATGCAAGGTCAAATGCAAAACAAATGGATACTACTAAATGAAAAGATGGCATAAGACACTCAGAACAACAACAATCTTGCATGACCAAAGACACTTTTTACCAGCAGATTCCAAGGAAAGATGGCCTAAGGGGCCATCTATTTAGTATGCACGCAAATATTAATGTCATCCATAACTTATTTCATCTCTGTAGACAGTTGCTTTTTATATATCTTTTTTTATTATTATTTCTACTACTTAAATTACAGATTTAACTTAATCCCAAAGGTATATTATTTTGCTATATTATAGGTTTTACTGAAATTTATATAGCCTGTATTCTAAATCATTTTTAACCCTTTGAACACGACAGGCTGGTTTACCGGCCGGTTGTAACGATGTATATACCCGAAAGGCCGGTATACTGGCCTAGCTATCTACCATCATAACCCGACAGGCTGGTATACCGGCCTAGCTATCTACAGTCATTACTTGACTGGCTGGTATACCGGCCTAGCTATCTACCGTCATTACCCGACAGGCTGGTATACCGACCTAGCTATCTACCGTCATAACCAGACAGGCCAGTATCCCGGCCTGTGTTATGTTATTCGCTAGATGGTCAGTGAAATATAGATCTTGCATGAATGGTACAACATGAACAAAATTTCAAGACAGTTTGTTACATAGTCATAGTAATAAAAAGCATTTTATAAGCATGTTTGAAAAGAGACAATTTGATATTTGCTGTTATATCATAGTGGATTATCATTCTAAGGCATAATATTACTTTTACTTTGCCAAATTTTACTTTTTATAAAATTGTCAAAAATTGCCAGGGAGGCTTGGGTTATTGTGCCGAAATATAGTGGAGATTAGGGTTCAAAGGGTTAATATGTACATTTTTTGTCTGCAAGGGGGAGAACTCTGTTTTACCACAAATCTGTGATTCTCATTAGTCCCAAACATGTTACTTCCCTTGATTTAATAGGCCAACTTAGATGCACAGGATGTTTCTCACAAGTTTTCATAAAATTCCATTTAATAGTTTGGATGAAAAAGCAATTTACAAACATATTTAGTAATGTGGTCGTAATTTTATGGCAGATCTCTTAATTAATTTAATAGACTGTACGAAAACTTTATTTATAATCAATGCTTCATCAATTGACAAGGGTTCTAGAGAAAATACTCTTAACTAAAAACTATACTTTCCCTTTACACAACTTTCAAATACATTGCACAAAATCCTCCAACAGCACTTTTCCTGTATGCAACTGCCACACATATTTAGAAAAACTCAAACAACACTAGTTTCCCTGTACCTGACTGTCAAACATTTTAAAACCAACTCTTACAACAAATTAACACTATTTAAGATGATGTTGCTGTCTCTAACAGAAAAGTGATATGTCTTGCTACCGTGGAGACACAAAATATACAGTAATAAAGTTTATAGTTAAGGAAATCAAACCTTCTTTATGGCAGCTGCTGTTTTCTGAGGACTGAACTGTCTGGATTTGATGGACTGAAGAGGTTTGTGTGGGGATGTTTTGGCATGAAGCGGAGGCCTACCAGGTTTCCTTTTCTTGGGTGTTTCTTCTGGACTGTTAGGAACCGATTCGGTTTTCATAGGACTATCCACCTGAATCTCAGGAGAACTCGCTTTGACTGGGCTCCTATTAATCTGAAGGAAATGTTTTGTAACAGTTACTTGATGTGCACCTTATATTACAATAATCTAAAAAATATACAAACTTATTTTGGAGTTCAGAGATGTGACATACTGCAATAAATTTGTATCAGGAGTCATCCTTCTATTACCTTGCAAATCCGGAGTGAAAACAAAGTGTAATCAATTCCCCCTATCAAGAATTGAAGTCTCATGCAGCAATTGTAAATCCTATCCAGAAAATTCAAAACAAAATGCTGTCATTTTTCAAATGAAATTTTTCTATACAATTGTTTGTTTTCTTTACTTGTGAACAAAAACCTTTACAAACTTTAAAGTTTAACTTTTAATCAGCATTAGTCATGTTTGTGCTGATGAACCACTGAACCACACACACACACAGACACACACATAAATACATACAGGACCAACATACAGTGAGAAATGTTTCAGTTAAAACCAAATACATATATTACCACCTTTTCAACATTTCAGTAAACTCGTATTTGTTGATGAATGATTTGAGGAACCATAGTATTGTCACCAAAACCAACAAGGAAAGAGCTTGAACCCAGTTGGAGTTTAGAATAAATCTTGCACATCAACTTCTTGGAGGATTTGTACGTAAAAGAAAAAGAGAAGTAGAAGTTCATCTCCAGATTCAGCATGGTCAACATTGGCCAGTGGTCATACCAAAGAAAAAAACCTGCAAAACGTGTTCATTGAACAAAGTTCGATCTGAATAATAAATGAATGTGAACAATGCCAAGTCAATTTATGTATAAATTGTTTCAAACCATATCACCTATTAAAATTTCCCGGTTTATTTTAATGGAATTAAGGGCTGATGATATGATATTCCTAACAATGTTGTACATAATTTTGTAAATTGAAAATAAATAAATTGTGAAAGACTTGGATAAATGCGAGGAAAAAATACATCACTGTGTTGACAAATTCATTTGGATTGATTGGTGAAAATTTCATGGATTACTATTGGATATAAGAAAAGAAATTAAGGTAAGTGTGAATGCATGTGCATAATGTTTACAAAATTTTCCTAGTGTTGCTAGGGTACAGTAGAGATCTATGAGTAGCAATAATAATATTTTCAAGATGACCACTGTGGTGGCTGTAGTTGAGATCAAATCAGAACCAATCTCATTTGGACCAACTAGACATCAAAAGAGGCCTTACAGTGGAAAACACGTGTTGATATGACTTTCTATTCACAAGTGGCAACATTTTCAACAAGGCTTTGGCTCTGTCTCTGGTTTAATAATACATGCGAAACACAGCTTCGAATGCACATGGTCAATACTGGGTTGTGGTTTAAAGGAAAACATCCGCATCCACAAATCCAGCATAAGTAGAGTAATCCACATATTTCCAAAGCTACTGAATGCCTTGATTATTTAATTTGTTCAGCTGCTGATAATGATCTGACAAAGGTTGAATGGAGACTTTTCATATGAAAGGCTTCTAAGGTAAAAATGGGAGAATGTCATCCATTCATTATACTGATGTCAAGCAAGAATAGTAATGCTCAGATGCTATGCTAGAGGCCTCCTGCAAAACCTGTATTCCAGTTTTCCACATAAAAGTCCAAGATTATTAAAACGTTAATGAATGCAGGAATATGCAGTGTCCATTAATGGAGAAGTCACTCAGAGACCAAAAACTGGTAGTAGCAGCCAAAAGAATTTTTTCAATGGATGACTAGAGGGCCAAGTCTTCATTGAAAATTGCTGGACCTAGTTACGAAAAAGGTAATTGCAAATTTATATCTTTAATGTTTGAGAAATGATGAAACAAAGAAGCCTCCAGTGACAGTAATAAAGCCTGAATGGGGAAAGTTGAGCCAATGAAAGCGTTGGAGAGACAATCCACAATGGGAAACAAGTGACTTTCGAGTATTTGCTTAAAGCGGGAGATGGGTACCAGATATACTCACTTGTAAGTAGAGTCCAGTTGCAAACTGCACAGACCAAGATCTGCTGTCAAATATTGTGCCACTGTTTTTAGTTTGACTCCTTTTATTAGGAGCACACACTGTACTGTATATCAGGTTATCATCATGACTTGTACGTGCATAACCCGTGATGGAGCCGCATTCAGTAATGAAATCATCCTTCAAAAGGTTGGTACGGGATATCATGAGACCCAATAGTACAAACTGGTGCAAATTGCAGTGCATATCCCAGACAAAGTTGGGGATGAAGTTCTGTAACCTGATGCTGGACATAGCCCACATCTTGGTTCCAGAAATGGCAGAGTGATTTGTTGGATTTTAAAAAGCACATCAAGTACCCAACTGACTAGTTCACATTCAGGAATGTGGGATATGTGACTTCCTAAACACACTATGAGGCAACTGACTTGAGCTGTCCTGAGCAGGTATCAAACCTACAACCCTTAGATCACAAGTTGAATGCTCAACCAGCTTTGCTACCTGAGCGACCATCCAGGACTTATTATGATGGAAAGATAAAGCACCATAGCCAGAGCAGGTGACATAACCCTCAAATCAAGCCAGAACTGAAGAGGATGAATTACAATACTGGCTGATGCCCTAAAACATGGTACCAGTTATGTATGGAAACATTACCATAGCCAGTTCCTCTATGGAAAGATTACCAGAGCCAGTTCATAGTCAGTTCCATGCTGTATGTTTGGTGTACAGCTCTCCAGGATCGGCTTATATTCGCCAACTTATCCACCTCATGTGACTGTGACATTAAGAAGTTCATTACTGAAGTAGTATCAACAGTAAGGGTGACTGTGTCTGTCTCTTCTAAGGACTTTTTCTCAATGGCCTGGGAAAGCTGTTTGGCAAAAAAGCATCTTTCATATGTCCTGCCAAAAGAGTATAGATTTTATATATCTGACCGGCACACCTTACAGGTAATGCTGGTGGGGGTGATGATCTCAAGAGAATGTTTAACCTTGTACATACCCATAACAAATCTTACTCATTTTTATCTGCGGTTAAAGGTAACAAAACAATAACATAAAAAGGAAAAGTCATGGCTCAAGCAAAACAGTGAAGTCACTAAGAAATGAAATAATATTACAGATAATTCTATAAATTATGTAATTATGATATCTAGTGTTATTACACCAAATTTTGTTTCAAAGTACAAAAATTATGTGTGAAAGAAAAAATTGCCATTTCTGAGTGGTGATCATGCCCCAAAATATGAGACTGAAGAAAACTAGAAAACTTTTAAATGAGCATTATAATTAAATTCATGTGCATACAATATCACTAAAATATCACTAACAGCATAATGCATTAGGCACCAAGCTGAATAAACGTTTTCTACATGAAAGTTTCACATCATATCAAGATTTGAAAATGGAGCATTAGTATCATCCCACATATATTTTGAAATATCATGATCCTAGTAGATCATGATATGATGAGCAGATAGAACTTGATTTCAAAGTGAAAATGTAAACAAATAATTAAATTTATAAACAAGAGTCCCTTGAAGGAAATTGTGCTATGAAAAGAATGCATAGGAATCAAGGACAAGACCATTTCCTTCTTTTTTGCAGGTGTGGCGGACATATTTGAATTTCAGAATCTTTTTCATTTAGAATCAACAAGATCACAAGAAGTCGTCTGGTGGAAACCCAATATTAATATGATATGTTTGTACTGAAGAAAAAAGCTAACAAGATTTTTGTTAGGTAACTGCCATGGTGATCATGTTGGACATCAGATCAGTGCCATTTTCATTTAGGACCAAATAGAAATTATAACAAGTCTTCTGGTGAATATGATGTTCAGTTCAGGAGTAGCAGCAATAACAAGACATGGCTGTGGTGGCCATTTTAGATGTCCCATTTCACTTAGTTCCAATGACCTCATTGGATGAATGTGTGTGTAAAGTTTCATGGCAATCCTCAAAAATGGTTTATGTGGAATAACAAATTTTAAAAAAATTGTGTTAGTGAATATATGATGGACAACAGACCATCTCACAAGCTCTCCAGGTATGATCAGAGGAGCTAATAAAGAAAGGACTGAAAATGTATACCAGGCTGCATGATGTGGTAAAATGTAATCCAGGCTGCATGATGTGGTAAAATGTATAACAGGCTGTATGATGTGGTAAAATGTATAACAGGCTGCATGATGTGGTAAAATGTATAACAGGCTGCATGATGTGGTAAAATGTATACCAGGCTGTATGGTGTGGTAAAATGTATCCATACTGCATGATGTGGTAAAATGTATAACAGGCTGCATGATGTGATAAAATGTATACCAGGCTGTATGATGTGGTAAAATATATAACAGGTTGTATAATGTGATAAAATATATCCATACTGCATGATGTGGTAAAATGTATAACAGGCTGTATAATGAGGTAAAATGTATACCATGCTGCATGATGTGGTAAAATGTATAACAGGCTGTATGATGTGGTAAAATGTATACCAGGCTGCATGTGGTAAAATGTATAACAGGCTGTATGATGTAATAAAATGTATACCAGGCTGTATGATGTGGTAAAATGTATACTAGGCTGCATGATGTGGTAAAATGTATACCAGGCTGTATGATGTGGTAAAATGTATACCAGGCTGTATGACGTGGTAAAATGTATACCAGGCTGCATGATGTGGTAAAATGTATACCAGGCTGTGGTAAAATGTATACCAGGCTGCATGATGTGGTAAAATGTATAACAGGCTGTATGATGTGGTAAACAAAGACACTGACTAGCTTATGATTTACTAAATGAAAACCATGAAATGCTGTAAAGATTCGTTAAATTTGTTTAAATGACACAGTCAAGTACTATTGTAATACAAAAAGATTAATAGTTCCTGATTAGATTTTAAGTAACTTCATTTTAATATTTTATTCAAAATAGGAAGTATGTAGGGTTTTTACAAACTGGTCTTTTTGAAAAATCGGTCTAAAAAAAAGCATTAAATTGTAAGGCAATAAGTAACCGAAAATTAGAAACTTTTACTAATTATTGCCCATTTTACTGATATCACCCACAAATTGCATAGCAGCAGCATCTGCCATATCATTAGTGACATAGATTGTAAATAAAGTAAAAAAAAGTCTGTAAAAATACCCAAAAAGGAATCCATATTTTATAAGAGAACATTTACATTCCAGATTTGTAGGAAAAAAATTCATAAATTATGGACTTCCACATTAAGTGGCAGCAAAACAATTTTTAAATTCTGTTATTGAAAAAAGGAATGCATGTTTTCTGTGCAGGAAAACTGGTTGCTATCCAACCTAATCAAATTTTAAAACCCATGCTGCTTGAAATAAAAAGTCTTAACTGGACTGCATAGAATGAACTTTTTTCAAACAAGACATTTTTCAAACAAGAAATATTATGTCTAAAAGAGTGACAATTACAGTCATGTTATTGCTATATGCAAATGACAATGTTTTGCACTGGTCTAGGAAAATTTAAACTTCTTGTATGGCAGATGCAGATGACCACAAATTTTAGGACGGAATGACGAAAATTATTCTAATGGCCAGGCTACAAGGTTACATACATTTTATGCAGAGAAAATGATTTCATGCTCAGTAGACAAAACTGAACAAATTGCAAATTGTTTGGAAAGACTTAAAAAACGTGTATGCATCTGTGACTTTAAATTTAAATAATTATATTTTTATGTTTATTATGATTTTAAAAACATGTTATGATGTTAATGAATGTGTCATTTGTGTAAATTACAGATCTGAGTAAATACAAATTTGTCATTATATGTGTCATTTATTTAAATTACAGATTTGGGTAAATACAAATTTGTCATTATATGTGTCATTTATTTAAATTACAGATTTGGGTAAATACAAATTTGTCATTATATGTGTCATTTATTTAAATTACAGATTTGGGTAAATACAAATTTCTAATTATATGTGTCAGTTTAAGCTTAACTTTTTCAGCCCTAGAATTTAACATTAATTTCCTTGTAGCAAGAAGGACTACTAGAATGAAAAATGTACTGGTCCTTTTTTAGTTTCACTAGTCTTTCCTACAATACAATGTTACCTACCTTTATTGATTAACAACACTCAAAGGAGAAGGTAATTTAAACATCTGATTAGGTTTCAATTATTATACTTGCCTGTCCACCAAATGTGCCTACATGGGATATTCCAATCATATATCTGGCAGTATTGTCTGATTTTTGAGATTTGAGATTATCTGGTCTTTGAATAAATGTTTCTACACAATCAATAAATAATACAAGTAATGCAGATATAGCTTTCTATTAAAGATTTAGGACAAAGTATTTGCTATTAACAGTGATTTCAACCAGTCTGCAAAGATAGGAATCCAATAACTGAAAATCTTGCATGCCCATCTAATGGCATAAAATGAAATTTCTAAACATGCAGTCTTCATTCACTTGTCCAAGTATTTCACATACTGATTTCTTCCATCAAGTTGGTGACAATTATTTGATCAACTGACTGAACATGAAGTGCCTCTACCTTTTCTATATTTTCCACCATCATCCATGTCAATGTTGAAGAGAAAATACAGTACAGTATCCAATGTTCATTTCACTAGCATCTTGTATCTATCACATGATTGGTCAATGGCTGAATTCATGAAACTGGAGTCAAATACAGATAACACTGTCACCTGAACACATTTTCTGCTGCCATCATCTTTTCTGCCATTTTTAAACAATATTTGCATACATACACCACTCCATTGATAATTCGCACCTTGAAAACTCAAACCCTCTTAAAAACAAGGCCAGGCATGAATCTCATTTTTTTAAACTAGAAAATATCACACAATTATGGCTCCTAATTGTGAAACATGAAGAAAGTTGTGATCATAAATGGTATCTGAAACCTTGATATATTACTTGTTTTATCATAAAAAACAGTGGACAGTATTTCAATTTGCAAAACATGAAGAAAGTTGTGATCATAAATGGTATATGAAACCTTGATATATTACTCGTTTTAGCATAAAAAACAGTGGACAGTATTTAGCATTCTAATCAGAATCATGAAATTCTCTACTTCTACTAAGAAGTCATACATTTCGTAAAATTTTCATTCCTAATAACAACATTATTAGGACATAGAAAACAACAATATTAAACAAAATTTCAATCCATGAAAATGTCACTAATGTCTACTGAAGGCAGCATTTTAATAAATAAATATAAAATAAACAAGTTTTGTCTAGAGAAATTCTTATTTTATTTCTATCTTTAAGTTTGGTTTAAGTGTAAAGTGCAATTATCATAAATCTTATGTTTCCTCCTGCATTCAAATATGAAAAATATAAATCTACCATCCTAGCTATGTCCACAAGCTTTTCTTTGAGAACCTTATAAAGTGCTGACAATGTTTCAATATCCAACTAGTGAAAGTATTGTCATATTCTGACACTGAATTACAACTTCTGTATCTAATTAAATAATGGGAGAAGAATACAATAATAGTTAAAAGACAGGGTAATAGCTCATTTAAACTCATTTAAACTGATCAAAAGAACTCTGTTATGCAGTGTAAGTAATATAATTAAACTACCAGCAATTTCACCTACTCATTCACAAATGTGATCAACGATGGCAAGGCATAAAAGCCAAATGAATACTTTGTGAAAACAATAGCTTTGTTTAACAGATATGGTTCATTTTGGAAAAGCTAGTTTAAGAGTTTGTAGTTAACTTCAAATTCCTGAATTGGCACTCCGAGATTTCCTCAATGATGAGAATAAGTTTAACTACTATTTGCAATGAAATCACAATATCAATATCTTACTAATGTAACAATTTCTTTTTTAAATTTCAACATTGTTGGTAATTTCACAAAATGAATGTCCCTAGTTCCTGTACAAAAAAAGGAATTTGGTTGAGAATCAACAACAAATTTTTGTATGCATGTGACAGTTGCTGAAAACAGATGGAACAATGTCATCGATCTTTCAGGGGACTGATACTTTAAAAATAACAGAAATTTTTGCAGAAAAGCTAACAACTTTACCAGAAAAAGCTCTTTGCTGACAAATATCCCCAACGCAATTATAAAATGTGTATTAAGTCTCTCAACATCCCCTAGCCTCCCCTCACCTCTATCCCACTGTGCAGAGTTGTCAAGGGAGATAATTCACACTCAAGTTTTTTTTAATTCACATATAGGAAAAATAAAAATTCTTTTAATAAACAAATTCCTCTGTACACAAAATTATAGAACATCATAAAAATATTTACAATTTTATGGATAATTAGTGCAAAAAAAAAAAAAAACCTACACAAATTACATAAGTTACCATACTGAGAATAAACAATCAATGACTTGAAATAAGATGCAGACTTTTAACACATTAATAGACAAATCATGCTGAGTAAATAAGAGCTAAGAGCCGTTCCCAAGAACACTCTTAGGCAGCCAAGGATTACAAATCCAAAGCCCTACCAACTGAGCAATAGTAGCGCCCTAATAAGCATACATGTGAATCTCAAAATGAAAGATGCCTACCATCCCTCCTGTCACTCAATGAACTCTCCCATGAACACAAAATTATTGGATTTTTTTTTTCTTCACACCTTGCTTTCAGTGTAGTATATTTAAGTAATGGTACCTGTGATCACATGACTGTGATCTGGCTAAAGACTTTGACTGTGTACAATGATTTATTTGCTAATTTAAGTAGCATAAAACAGATTGGTTAGCATCAATGTTTGAAGTTTGTCAACATGGATTATGGTATATTATGAGTATCAGAAGTAATTCTGAAAGGATTAAAAAGATTGTTTATGGTTGGATTTCTAAAGAGCTCCATCAGCATAGAACAGGATCAGATTGGCTCTTATTTTGGTGCTTTACACCATACCAACAAAAGTAGGTTATATAATGCCAAGGCAACACCATGGTAGCTGAACCAGGCTTGCCAATGGTATTCTTCAAAGATGCACAATTTCTGTCGCGAGTCTGGCATACCATGCGCTGAGCCATCGAACTCCCCAGTTTGGCTTCAGTATTTTATGTTTGTTGATGTGACTAAGTGTGCGTTATCTCTCAATGCCAAAATCTAAGCAATCAAATACCACATGAAATTCAATGATGGATGGAAATGGGAATTTCAGTTGTTTGAACTGTTTTTAAAGGACATGAATATGCATTCTGCCCTTCCCATAAAGCTAATTTTAAAATCTGCTACAATTGAAAGAATGAGATTACTTGCCACACAGTTTAGTAAGCATATCAAATATAACAACAAACATGCCTTAACTGACCCATACTCATGGAATCTGCATCAAATGTGGATAACAACATACAAGATGAGACCCCGTCTGCCAACTTCATTGCCAAGCATCATCTTCTGTTTACAGATGCTGATTAATTTTCAGATCTAGTCAGAACTAATGCTCCCCGACCTGACAAAAGTTTTCATACAAACAGAAAAAAACTACTCACATGTTACCCAAGCCATGGGTCTTCACTGGGATAATAAAGTTGAAGACCTGTATTTTCTCAATGACAATCCTCACTCTTTTAAAGTCAAAACTTCCAAATAAAATTTTGCAAATTTCTGGATTTGTCCCAAGCTTACTTCTTTGTTATGCCACATAAGTTTGTGTTGATTTTGCCTAACATATGAAAAAAGTAGGCAACTGTGATACAAAATACAATGAGGACAGAGCAAAATTCAGTGAGATTAATAAATGGAGTATACTTCCTGTATGAACTCCTTTGATCATTTAAACTGAGACAAGGCAAAAAAACTGAAGGTATTTGTTATGTCTATTTAACAAATAATACAATTACTGGAAGAGCCTGAACTTCCATTCAAGTAGAAACTGACATATTGTGGAATTTGGCACAGACCCCACTTGCAAAGGGGAGACCACTCTTTCCCTGATTACCAACCCGAGAAGCACTGGTAACATGCCACAGGTTTTACATCTTTTCTGGTTTAGAGTGATAGTGATGTTTGGTGTTTGACATTAGAGTAAGTTTTATCCAGTGGTATGGCAAATCAAGTAAAGTTAAGAAGTACATTGAAGGCTAATGTGAAGATTGAATTTAAATCTGCACACTTTCATTTGCAAATCATGCACACTAACTACTGAGGCTTTGTAGCTCCTTTTCTAGTTGGGAGGACAGGACTTGAAAGGTAGAAGATGGTTTCCTAACATATTATAATCAGTGTGTGTGCTTGTGATTCTGATTTTTAATGTAGCTTTAGCAATTTTCCAGTCATATCTCTATGATGTCTGTCAGTTTAAAGTGACGCCTACCACTGGTGCATCTTGCTACCGACATGTAGCAACAATGTCCCACCCAGTGACATTATCCTAACACCAGGCTGACCAGTCCAAACACTAACCTCTTAATGTGAAATGCCTAGCGAGGCAGCTGTTATTACCATTTTTAGAAGTCTTTTGGTATGACTCTGCTAGGGTTTAAACCCATGACCTCCTGCATCCAGGGCGTATACTCTAACCTCAATGCCACTGGAGCAGTCCATTATAATTATAATCAGTAATGTACTGGAAGAATATGAGTATGCTCTTCTGGTAAGTAGTTATATTTTCACAGAAATTTTGTAAGTAAATATTTTGACTTCAATGTTTTTGTCAATTATATCACTGTTCATAGGTCAAGATGTAAACAATGTCTATAAATCTATATATAACACATTTGCAAGACAAATCATTAAACACTCTTCACAGTCCAAGGCTAAACAAAAGAAAAAAACTGGTCAGAAATGCACTCAATATCGGTATGTTATGAAATAGTATCAGTCTAATGATACAATCTGAAAAGTGGTCAATGTAAAATAAATCAAGACAAATATATTTTTGTGGTTAAATTTAGTCATGATAGACATTCTATGGTCATGGTATGAAAATGTATTAGTGCATTAATATAATGTGTAAAGCATCTCATTTTAATTTTTCATAAATCTCAAAAGAACTGGTTAGACCTATTAAATTTTGTCGAGAGCATATTAAATAAAATTCCTTTTCTTCTCTTAAATATTCATTATCAGAAATAATTTATATAAGGGAAGGACTTTAAAGTTTCCAGTATTTAACTGCTAAGATACCCACCCCTTCTGAATAATCCTTTATTTTGTGTTCTGGACTCTGTTTTGCGGTGACTCTCTTTCCCTCCACCACCTGATCATGTGTGTCATGCGATGGGGAGGACACACTGTAACCTTCTGCAGGGCGTAAACTTTTAGGAATTCCTTTCAAAACCCGAGGCTGGAAACATTGAGAATACTCATGTTAATCAATCAAGAAATGTCAATGATATCCCCTGCAACAAATATACAACAAAACTTTTTACAAAGAACTTTTTGTCATTTATATCGAAATCTTCATTGAATTAAGAACAATGGAAATCATTTCTAATTTAGCCATTGAGGACTCTTAGCATTTTTATATAAAAATAATTTTACAAAAAAAACAGCAATAGATTTTCAGAGTTAAGGCTGAGATTTTATCCGAGTTAAGGAAACTGTTATCTCAAACTAGAGATGTTAGCAATGGTGAATTGCAAAGAGACCCTCTCATTACGGTTTGCTCTGTAAAGTATTAAACTGAGAAACCATGATGCCTCTAAATGACATGAAATTATTGAAATCCAGCTACTTTAAGGTCTCATCAATATAAGCAACATCCCAAGCAATAAAATGAAGCAAATCAACAAGGGTCATAACTCTGCCCAAATTGAAGCAGACAAGACAAAACCCATTTAAGGCACATCTAGGTCAATAAGATGTCTCAACAGAATTCCATCATATGTTGAAAGATTCTTCAGCTATGTTGACTGCAAGCAATATTCCAAGGTTCCATGTGAATACAAGAATGTGCTTGACAGGGGCCACAACTCTGTCCAAAATGGAGCAGAAGAGACTAAAGCAATAAAAGGCATATGCCGGTCTAAGAAACCATATTCATGCCCAACCCAATTACATGTTCACAGATTCTCAAGCTATGTAAATTACAAGCCCATGTAAAGATATCAAGTTAATTGTCATGTTCCATTACTCTTAACAAGGAGATAGCAGGACGAAGCTCATGAAAAAAGCCTGAATATAGTTCTATAAGACAATTTACACACCAAACTGCATATATGTAAAGATATCTCAGCTATGCTGCTTACAAGAATGTGCTGTACACAGATTTAAAATTGATAGGGAAAAAAGGGTAATAAAATCCTTCAAAATTTACTCCACAAGATGAAACATTTGAAAGGCATATCTACATTTAATTAGCATTTCACATGGACCAAATGGCATCCAAGGTAAGTGTACGAGTACAACAGCTATGGTGGTTACAAGATTTGGGTCTCTAATAAATTAGCATAAATTGCACAAGACTGGTCTGACCTGCACAATGGAATACATTCAATAATTACTCAACTCAGCACCTAATTTCTTCAAACTATTAATGAAATTCAAATTCCTTATCAGCATGTTTATAAATCATAAGATTAAAATAGATGGTATATTATTTGCCCAATCAATGGTCTGTCCTCTATGCAGGTACTAAAGCCTGATTTACTTGGAGATTATTGACCAATGACGTTGACCTGTCATTATAATATGCAATCTTGAACTAAACTTTCTTTTCCGAAGCCATTAATTTCTTATTAGATTGACCATGTCCTTTAGCTCTGACCTTTCAGACCCAACAATCAGTTGGTTTCTTTCTAACCCTATATGCAAATCATCCCAGATTTGGTCTATAAACTTATTCTAGAACAAAACAGTTTGCAAAATGACATTGACCTCAGATGCCTTTGACATCTTTTTTTTTATATGAAAAATGTAAGCCTTTTACAATCTTCAGTCAAGGTACATAGTCCAGAACTGATATTTTATGTGATAAGCATTTTCCTTCGTTTACTTTACAGTGTGATCTCTGACCTTTTAACCTTTAAATCAAAAGATTTTGCTGTACTCAAAGCTTAAGCAGGACTTATTTTTTTAACAAGATTTACAAGTTACTTTCAATTATTTTATATTGTGTGTGTGTGTGCATATGCATGCGTGCATGTGTGTGTGTGCAGATATCAACCACAAATTTAGGTCCAACTAGAATTCACATAAAAGTCTAGTATTGAAAATTCTCAAGTTGATATGACCATCCATTCAGGAGGAGTGGTGGACAAAAGATTTTGTGGTGACCATAATTGAGATGCAAACAGCACCATTTTCATTTCTGACAACTGGGCATCAGATATTCATCATACGAAGTCTTTTGGTCAAAATCCCATGTCAATATGACTTTCTGTTCAGGACAACAAGATTTTCATGATTGTTGCTATGGTGCCCATATTGGACATCAGATTGGCAACATTTTCAAGCAAACTCCACAAGATAGAACAGTAAGACTTTTAGTGAAACCCCATGCTGATGTACATTCAGCACAAGTAGCAATATCAAGAGTTTCAAGATGGCCACTGAACCAGCTATATTGGATGTGCAAGCTAGACCATTTCAATTGAGTCCAACTAGATGTCACAACGAGTTTTTCAGTGAATACATCATGTAAATATGACCATCCATTCAGTAGGTGTAGCAATAACAAGATTTTCAAGATGGTCACTGTAATGGGCATAAATATATGAGCAGCCATACTGGTCATCAGATCAGCACCACTTTCAATACTATAAATCTTTTTGCAAAAATTTCATTGCTGATATGACCATCCATTCCAGTGGAGTAGTCAACAATATTTTCAAGATGGCTGCTGTGTTGACCATATTGACATTTTTATGTAAGACCAACAATATGGCATAAGAAGCCTTTTATAGAAAACCACATTGGATATGACCATCCATTCAGGAGTAACAAACATGGCTACTCTGATGTCTATAATGAATGTGCACTCTGCAGCATTTTTAATTTGGACCAACTAGACATCACAATAAAGTTTTCTGGTGAAATTCCAATTACAATATAATTTCACAAAATCAGATGGAATAACTATGCCAAGATTTTCATGATGTCTGCCACAATGACTATACTGGACATCAAATCATAAACATTTTCATCTCGGACCAACTAGACTTCATAAGAAGTCTTTAATAAAACCCTATACTGATATGACCATCCCTTCAGGAGGACTATCAATAACAAGAATTTCATATTTGAAGTTTGTGCTGCATTTTTTAAATTTTTAAATTTATGACCAACTAGGGTATGGGATGAATGTGTTTGTAAAGTAATCCTCCAACTAGTTTAGGTAGAGAAGTGATAACAAATTTGCCTAAGAGATATACAGACAACAGGCCATCATCCCTTAAGCTCTCCTGGTCTACGACCATTAGGTCATTTTCCTTGGAAGTATCTTTAAAAATTCCCATGCAAATTGTTTATTTAACTGTTCATAACTAAAGTATTCATTGGCACCAAAATGGGATATGAGACTCCAACAAAAACAAGAGTCCTTTGAAGGGAGTGATACAATACTGGGTGAAAAGAATTTCCGATAATTTAACACAAAACCATTTTTTAATTTTAACTGCTGAAACCATCGCTGATATATTTTTTATTAACAAGATTTTTAAATCAGCTACTATGATGGGCATTGGATTGGCACCACATTCATTTAAGAAAATGTAGACATTTTTAGAAGTGTTTTGTCAAAACCCTATGTCATAAAGATTATCCATTTAGTAATGACAACACAATTTTCATGACAGCCATTTTTATCTAGGACCAACTAGGTATCATACGAAATCTGTTGGTTAAAACCACATGTTGATATAGCCATCCATATGAGAATTGAGATAACAATATTTCAGACACCATATGAACTCATCTGATGAAAACTTGGTGTCAAAATGACTTTGTATGAAGAGTAGCTAAATCAAGCTTTTCAATATTGCTGCATATTGGATATTAAATCCTGCAACATTTTAAGATTAACATTATAAGAAGTCTCTCTGTGAAAACCCCATGATGATATGGCCAGTTATTCATGAAAAACAGTGATACGATTTTCAAGCTGAATGCTGAGGCAGACATATTAGTCCCCACGTCAGTACCATTTTCTTTGAGGACAAAGTAGACATCAAAAAGTCTTTTGGTGAAAGCCTGATGTCAATATGACTTACCATACAAGAGAAGTAGCAAATAGATTTTCTAAATGGCATATCAAATGTCAGAATGGCACAAATTTTATTTAGCACCAAGAAGACATCATAAGAAGTCTTTTAGTGAAAACTCCATGTTGATAAGATCATACAATCAAGAGGAATAGTGATAAAAAATATTTTAAAAATGGCTGCCATGGTGGCCATAATGGACATCAGAACATCATGATTTTCAGAAAAGAAAAACTTGACATAATATAAAGTCCCTTAGTGAAAACCCATGTTGCTACAACCATTCATTTGGGACTATTAACAGTAACAAGAAGAAAACTCTGAAAATCAATTTGGCACCATTTTCACTCAAGATCAACTAGTCATTATAACAAGTCCTTTAGTGAAAACCCCATGTTGATACGACCATTCATTTTGGAGTAGTAACAATACTAAGATTTTCAAGTTTCAAGGTGACTCTCTGAAAATCAGATCAGAACCATTTTCATTTAGGGGCAAAACTAAACATCTTAAGAAGTCTTTTAGTGAAAACTCCATGTCAGTATGACCATCTATTTTGGAGGAGTAGTGATAAGAGTTTCAAGATGGCTGCCAGGTTAGCCATACTGGATGTGCATGCAGCACCATTTTCACCAAGGTCCATCTAGACCAAGGGAAGAATGTATGAGTAAATTTTTATAACAATCCTCCAAATAGTTTAGGGGAAATAGATCAAACAAATTTGAGCTAACAAATGGACAACGAACGATGGACAACATTTGACAGAAAACGGACAACAGATCATCCCATGAGCTTTTCTGGTCTATGACCAGACCAGAAGAGGTAAAAATGAAATAAAATGCAAAGGACAATTTAAAAAAACTCATGAAATTAATAGGTCATTTTCCTTGGAAGTAACTTTATAATTCCAACGCAAATAAAATATAGAGGTATCACAATTACTAGTGAAAAAGATCCATCAAACACAAGGAATATTAAACCACTTCGATAAACTTAGTGGATAGAGTATCTACCTCAGATGTAAGATGTGAGAAGGTTTTGAACCCCAAATAAGTCATACCCAACACTTATACAAAAGATACTAGCAGCTGCCTCACTTCGCAATCTGCATTAAGGTTATTGTTAGGACTGGTCAACTTGGTATCAGGCTAATGTGACTGGGTGGGACATGATGCAATAAATCAATAAAAACAATGTAGATATTTTAGTGATATGACTACAACTGTTAAAGCTACATTAAAAATAAATACACGCATACACAAGAAATATGCACCAAGGCAAATCATATTTTCTGCCTATTAATAACTCACTTGTCATCTTGCAAACAAAATGTTTAAGAATTACCTTTCAATGGGAGGATTAGTTAAACATTTTCAGAATATGTTTGTACGATTTGGGACCACTGCTCCAAAGTTTTACTTGAAAAACTAAAAAACAATCCCAAATCAAGCAGCTAAATGTTACATCCAATTATGACTATTGCTACATATATCTGACTTAATATATATTTAATTTTTTTGTCAGTTTTAGATAATTTTTATTTTTCATTGCATGCTATTGTAATGTAAATTTAATCACTAGAGATGATGTTTTTTTTCAGAAAAGAGTGACCTGAATTATTCTTTGGTAAACAAGTAATGTGGACCTAGATCCTGACCTTGATTTAGGATTAGTCACAAACACGTAAACAGGTTTTATTTTTGTTTTAAAATGATTGGTTGTTGTCAAGGTCAAGATGGGACTAGTGAATTAACAAGTAAACAACTTTTTATTCTTAAAGTAAAATGATTTGTTCTTGTCAGAATCATGTTAGGAGTACATGATATAAATGATAACATGACTCCGTCCCCCTTTTTCTTGATTTCACAAATTTTTTTTTGGTGAAATATTCTTAGTTTTGGGCTTTTCCATATGACGTTAAGTCATTTTCTTTAGTTGTAGCCAGTTTTTGAAACCATGTAAAGTTTTCTTCCAACCAGCTGGATTTTAGAGGACTAATTTGGATCTCTGGAAATAATATATGCGCTCATACCTTCTAGTACAAAAACAGTTATTAAAAAATTTTATTCAGATTTCCAACACCGGAGTGTTAAATATTGTTTCTACAAGGAACTGTAGATAAGCAAAAAACAGACTTCGGCTTATGTCATTGTCTTCCATCTTAGATCTTCCAACAGGACCCGAACTTAAATCTATTAAATCATTTCATTACTAGGACTTTTGTAATTTAATTTGTGGATTATTTTTGGATTTGATTCTTAAAACTGAAGTTCTTTTTCCATTTTTACAATCCTTTTCTAGGGAAATAAATTATTTGTTAAATTCTATAAAGCTTGTTGTTTTAACTTTTTTTGTGTTACTGTTTAATAGAGCCAAAAAGCCATTCTGATCACAACACAAAGACTTTCTCATTCAAATCCTTTACCTCAAACAATAAATATCAGCAACACCAACATTAAATTCACACAGTCAATACAAAACCTAGGTGTTACTTTTGACAGTACTCTCACATTGCACCAAAATGTCATGAAACATATCCAAGGCTGCACATCGTGAGCTGAGACGCATCAGCTCCATTCGCAAATATCTTTCAGCTGATGCCACTAAAACACTTGTGTGTTGATTAGTACTTTCAAGACTGAACTATTGTACCTCAATTCTGTCTGGTTCATCTCAATATCTACTCCAGAAACTCTGAAAAAGTTTAAAACACAGCTGCTTGGATTATCCTTAGAGTACTATGATCAGAGGAGCATACCTCCCCATTGCTCTGTAGCCTACACTGGCTATCCATTAGATCCAGAATCAAACACAAAATCAGTTCTGCTACGTTTCACTGACATTCTCCAATCCAAAATATCTATCCAACCTCACCCATGTGTACACACTAGAAAGATACGCTCCTCTTCTGACAATTGTATACTCATTATTCCCACTATGAAAACAAAGTCATAGGAACGATGTTCTTTTGCATGACAGAGCCCAGCAACGCGGAAATAATTGCCCATTGAAATCAGACACCAAGACACAGTGATCCCTTTCAAGAATGCTCTTAAAACTCACCCATTTTGACTGCAAGAACAATTTTAAAAACTTAATAATGTTTCCTATCTTAAATATTTCAGCATGTTTTTGTTTTCTAATTTCATGGTGTGTTTTTTGTAGTCATATCATTATATATGTTGTACAGCACTTAAGAGTTTCTAAAGATTAAGTGCTATACAAAGTCTTTATTATTATTATTATTATTATTATTATTATTATTATTATTATTATTAAACACATAACACTATATACCAGGCTGTATGACCTCAATACTGAATAAGCTGTTTTAGAGTCCTTTGCAGAATAGATTGGAAAACAGATTAAAAACTTTTAATAAAAGTTTACAAAAAATTCAAATCATGAATAAATTAAAAATTACCAATTGCTCAAAATGACAGTTACAAATTTCATTTTCCCCCCAAAACATCATAAATTATTTCTTTTACTATTACTCATAAATGCAAAATATCTGTAAAACCAAACAGTCATATTTTTCTGAAACATTTATCTTGTTCGACGTTGTGCAGTGCATTAATGTTATTATGATGCAGCACCAGACTAATGAAGGTTTGTGAATAACCAGTGTCACACATTGAACAAGAACATGTAAGGAACAACCATTTCATTTGAAGGGGATAGGATTATGTGACACAAAATTCATCCAACAAAAAATACTGGAACAGCAAATGTCATCAATGGCAAGACAACAAGAGATTTTACAGAAATTATAATATTGGAGAAGAATGACCAGACTTGTGAATAAAAAGTTTGGGTATCAAATAAATATCATGCTTCCCTCTTGAAAATATAATGGCAGTATCCTAGCCCACTATTATCAGAAGGTACATGTATAATATAATTCCATCGTGATAGGAAACATGCCAAACAGCTGATTCTATTACAAAGGATGTTCCAGTAAACAGACTAAAAACTGGGTGGGTCAATCAATTTTTTAATTCAGATTGGTCACTTACAGATGCAATTTGGAATTCTATATCAGTTTCATATGAACTGTGTAATCTGAGTTCCCTGACATATTTTGTCAAAGTGCCTTCCCATTATTTACATGGATCAGTCCTACAGAAATCAATGATAAAGCAAGCCTGTTATGTTTCAGAATTGTGCACATCTATTTTGCTGAATTTGTGGACCTATGAAGTGATTCGATGTATTATCACTGAAAACTTTATTTGTACATAGATGTAATGTCTTGTGAATGCTAAATGTAAAAAAAAATAATGCACTGTAATAACTAATTGTTTAGCTCAAAAAAAACCACAATCCATATTCCATGGGAAAGGTTAAAATGAACAATAATTGTTTCACAACCTGATTCAAATCCCCACTCACTTAGTCAATTATATTCCAATGTGTCAATCAGTAATAAGAAGCATCACCATGTCTAATTACCTACAGCAGAGAAGAGGAATACTGACTGATGCCCAGTGAACATAATTAAATTATAAACAGATTACTAATTGAAGTCGAGTGAATGCTTTTACATGATAGACGGATTACTTACTGATGCCTTGTGAATATAACTATATATCAGGATTACTTACTGATGCCAGGTGAATGTAATTACATGATAGACGGATTACTTACTGATGCCCTGTGAATGTAACTACATATCAGGATTACTTACTGATGCCAGGTGAATGTAATTACATGATAAAAGGATTACTGATTGATGCCCCATGCATGTAACTACATACTGTTGATGCAGATCAGCCTATGGGACAAAATCCCAATTTCACCAAAAACAGGTTTTAAGGTAAAGTCTAGACTGAAGACATCTGATTGGACAAACACAAATGTCTACCAATAATAATACTAATAATAACAAATACTTTATTTGATGAGATAACTCTGTATAATATACTATTACCCTGCAGAACTCACATGATGAGCCACTGTGAATACAGGAGAAAAGAAAGAAACAAAACAAAAACAGCTCAATAAATTTGTAGAGCAAGCTTAAATAACAGCGAGTACACATGTATAAAAACAATGTGTAGCTAAAGTGGATTAAGAAAATAAATTGGAGGGCATGCATTTCAGTATTTATGACAAATACTGCCCTTTGAGATAATAGTTTTATGTTTTAGCCCATTCAGATTTGTTAGGATCACAGACTTAATCTGAGGTCCTGATTGAAGTTCTTTTTATTAAATCCATGTCTGGTCCCATGAATAAAACTTAAACATTTAAGAAGAGCATAACTTATGTTGACATAACTTGGCAAATACTGGTTTGATTAAACATTATAGTTTCCATATCTTTTTATTGCAGCCATCAATTGGGAAGACTTTCTCATATAAATTATCAATGTAAACTAAGAATTATAATTCTATTACCTTTAACTGTCCCTGTTTCCCATCATAACAACATTTTGGACACTCCCAGCTGTTTGGCAAGTCTTCATTGATAACTCCTTCATTATCCAAATTCTCATATTTTTGGCGTAGACAATTCAGGTGCACAATCTCCCAGCAAATGCCACACTCCATCAGTGTGGTCACACTCTCCCCAAGCTCATCTTTAACCCTTTGGTCTTCACCACAGATCATACAGACAGCAGCACTGGGGATTACTGGCTGCAAAAGAATGGAGTATGTGGATGACTTCAAACAAATGTATGTGTACAAATGTAGGGGGAGGGGTATAAAAATAATAGGTATATGTGTGTGTGTGTGTGTGCTTTTATGTTTAAAATGTTATTTTAACTTTATATTTAATTTAGAGGTATGGAATTTGTAGTCTGAAATAAAGAATTCTTATCTTATCTTATCTTATCTAATCTTGATCTAATACTTAGCTGTCAATATTGTCTTGCTTAACTTTCCCAGAACAGAACTACTCTATTTAAATTGGAGAATTCCATCCTCTCATTTGATGTAAAGTTCCAGAATGTCTAGAACAGAAAGAACACGGACCCAGTCTGACTTCAACATTACAGGCCCATGTGCTGTTTTTGACTACTTGTGGTACATCAGAGAGGAGTGAATTTTATAATAGTGGCAGGTAAGTTTTACATCATTAAAATTAGTTTTACTCTTACCCACTACATTTGAACAGCACTAATGCATTACCTGTCACTATTGACAATGAAATATGCCAGTTCAGAGGAAGACTGAAGCCCTTAAGAACAATGCTATACACATCCCTATAGTAGGTGTGTCCAACATTGTAAGATGGCAACATATTGGGTCACAATTTGTGGCACAAGTATTATGTCTCCACTCTGATAAGTCAAAGACAAGGTAAAAAGGAGAATATAATTCTCATAACAACCTCCAGAGATGAATGAGACAGAGGTCCATGAAGTACAAATAACCCAGACTTCATGGGCTTTTAAGCTCAGGTCCGACCTTGTGAGGGACTAATATGCTCTCTTGATAGTTAGCAACAATCTACTAAGAAATGTTGGATGCTAAAATGTCAGCAGACCCCTTAAGAATAAGAGGTTAGGAAAACAAAACTTCCTACCCTTTCTCCCCCTTGTCAAGCAGACAAAAGGAAACATAAGCTCAAACTTTTCAGGAGTCTATCTTGATCATCCCTAGCACATATATAGGGACCTCAATAGGTTACATAGCTACTAAAGGAAGCTGTTATTTTTTTTAAATAGGAACAAAGTCAACATTGGAGTGAAAACAAAGCAGCAAGATAATTTAAGGGAAAGTTCCAGAAAGAAGTTTCACCCACTGCTTCATAAAGGGGATTTATTAAGTCAACAAAACACAAGAGAGATTCCATCTAGGTATTAGCAAACGTGATTCTACCAACAGTAGGCTAAAAATACCCTTTTCAAAGTGGTCTACTGCACATACTGTTTTAAAGCTGAAATCTACCACTTTTCAAAATTGAAAGAAAGTTTATTTTAATAAAACACAAATACAGTCCTACCCGTTTATATTGACATCGCTTATCTCGACAAACCGCCTATGTCGACAAAAAAGCAAAGTCCCCGTCTCTTGGTCTACTATTAGATAAAAGAAAAACGTATATGTCAACAGAAACCCTTGGTCCCAGCTTGAACAAATCCTTTGTTTTCAAAACGTTTATGTCAACAAGCTGCCAGTCAAGACCAATACTTTGTTCAACAATTACTTAATCTTGCCACCAGACTACAATTTTCCCGCCTAATCGTTCATGTCAAACAGCTGCCAGTTCCAACACATACTTTGTTTCAACAATATTTTGATCTTGCCGCCAGGCTTAAATTTCACCGCCTAATCGTTCATGTTGACCAGCTGCCAGTTCCGACCCATACTTTGTTTAACAATTAGATGATCTTGCCGCCAAGTATAATTTTCCAGCCTAATCATTTGTTTGCAAGAAGCCAGTTACAACCTGGACTTATTCAACAATTAGTTGATCTTGCCACCAGGCTTTAATGTCGTGGTGGGATAAAAAACAACAACAAAAATAAAAAAACAACAGGCTTTTTGTTTGGTCTTATTAAGTTCGCCTCTTATGGCAACTAAAATAAAAGCAATGAACTCTGATAGATTATTGCATTTTCCAAAGTGATCAGTGATTAAAACAAGAGTATTGTGCTATGAAAGTCTTCTTATTAAGTTTATATTTATGATGGCTACCAACACCAGTGTAAAACGCAAATTAAATTTACAGTCTCTGGAAACTAAATATCTGGCATGAAGACATGACTGATGATGATGAATTGGAAACACCACCTTTGCCATGTGTTTCTTGCAGAGAGGCTTTTTCAATGTGTGATGGCTTGACAAGAATTTTTGCTCAGTCAAACTCGATAGCAATATCGGAAGAACCACATGGTCACTTGGAAAAGTTGCAGCATCTTCTCCAGAAAGAACAGCTATCAAGACTCAAACAGAAGAAGCTTGCATGAAGTTCAGAATGCATGTACTCTTGGTATCTTCCGTGCCCACTTGTTGTGCAAACATTTAATTTTGATTATTTAAATTATAATATTGCATTGTAAGAATAATATTTTTAATACTTTTCTTTGTCAATTAATACAATATTATACCTCCATTAATCATATCAGCCATGTATCTCTTGTTCTCTTTGATGTACTTTATACGATGACTTATATAAATAAATACATGTACTGTTTAAACAAACGTGTTGACAGGTTTTCATTTCCCCATGAAAAGCACAATCCCCTTGGTAGCCTCAATAAGATGGGAACAAACTGACCGAAAACTATGACGATTTAAGTACATGTACTTGAAGCATGTAAATAACAACTAGACAAACATGTGCTAATGCCGACATTGAATCTCCTCATGATTTTCATATCAGGATTTGACCGATGCAATATTTTATTGTGGACTTTATTACACAAAGGTAACCAAAATGTTATTTGTCAATATACAAGTGTATTTCACTCTGGTTTTGTCTTCATGTACTAAAAATTTCCAGTTTTTTCAAAGTGTAAATACTGATGACCATCTTTTTTGCAGACACCCCCACCCACCCCCCAACACTTATCTCAACATCCACTTATCTCGACAATATTTCCTCGGTACCGAGGATGTCGACATAAACAGGTAGGACTGTACAGTGTTTTTACATGTTCTATCAACAAATTAGAGAAACCAGACAGAACCAGTCTACTGGAGATAGAAATGCTTCACCAGTACAACAACCAGTATGATGATGCATGGCAGAGCAATATGATTAAAACTAGGGCATAACCGACTTTTGATCCGGAAATCGGATTCCACCGGATAGTATGAACTTCCGATTAATCAGAGTCGGACAAGGCAGGATATGGTAAAGTACTAAGTAACATGCTACACACGGCAAAACCAGATACCAGAAACCCGGAAACGGAAGATGAAATTTTTTGGAAGAAAAAAAATACGGATTTAGCATTTCCGATTAATTGAATCGTATCCGGAATCAGAAAAATTTCATGCCCAAAATCCGGAATTGGAAATGAGTAGAAAAATGCTAATCGGTTATGCCCTAATTAAAACTTTTGAAAAACAGTCAATATGTGAATACAGCCGGCTCTTAATTGATTACTTTATTGTTTGAATTTGAAGAGTTTTGGGCGAAATGCAGGATATTTTTTGAGGTGTCAATAAGTAATAAATGGATAAAAGGTGGTCCATGATGTCTTTCTCAGCCTTGGATGAAAATTGCCTGACCTTTGGCTAGAGACCAAACATGAAATATGATTTTGGCAGATGTAAGTATTTTGATTTTCTGTCTTTTTTTCATTGTTACTGTATTTTTCAAGATTTTTTATTAGTATCTAAGGTAAGCTCTTACATATTTTGTTCAATTCATAGCAAATCACGAAATGTGTTCTTTCTCCAAATGCTAAGAAACCACTGGCTACAAAAAAATATTACAAGACATTCAACAATACTTAGATACCAGAGTTTAAGTGTGTCCAAGCAAGTGGAAAGGGTACTGAATTTGCCTTTTGTTTCAAAAGTATGTTTCTTTCGTATTTCATTACTATGACATTTTCATGCACATAAATTAAGTTCAAGCTATAGATAAAAACCATCAGTTAAAAATTTATTACAATTTTATTTAAAGTTGTAATAAATTATTCAAAACAGCACAACTTTAAGCGCTAAGTCTTATAAAGATTAGGTGCTATACAAAGTTCACATTATTATTATTATTATTATTATTATTATTATTATTATTATTATTATTATTATTGCATTGTCTATTTCAAGTCATTTTTTTTTTTTTTTTCATTTATTGTGGCAAAATGTGCCAAAATGATTTTGGAACTGTGCCATGAAGCCCACAAGGATGAGGCACAAGAATACATGCAAGTCCATAACAGGAACTTCTTTCTCAGGGTTAACATAGCTTGGAGAAGTAGTGGAGAGCAGTCAGTAACGTTACAGACCTAACACACAAGTTAAAATGTCTTAGCAATCCGAGCATAGTTGTCCTGTCATTACAACATTCTAATGCTGATACAGAGAGGATATTCTATATTCTACACAAAATACAATGTGATTCAAGGGGAATGCTGAACCAGAGAACTATTGACAGCCTGTTAAGTGTGAAGCTTAATAATCACAATAAATGTTATCAGTGGTCAGCAGACATTGATCTTGTCAAGAAAACTAAAACTGTTGTTGGATTTTATATAAAAAAAACAATCTTTGCAGTAAACTGTGAGATAAACAATTCTTCCTTCTAAATTAACTGACAAATTATGGAGAGATATTAATTCATTATAACTGGTATTGTAATATTTTCCATCAGAATCTGAATCCGATTCATTTTCAAAATTTTGCTCTTTTATTATAGTATGTAGAAAATATGTATTATGGCACAAAAGGATTTGTTTTGTTAAAATTTACAGATACAAAACATCTACTGGTTGATAAGCCAATCAAATGATCAAACTTTGAAATTCTTATTGTTAAGAATCCTGGTTCTGTTACATATATACATTAACAAGTAGTGTAGAAGTCTACCGCTTCAGTTACTTGACAAGATCAGAGAGATGCAGATCTGATTAATGGCTGACTCCTCAAAGAACTTAAGGGTGTTAGACAGGGCTGTCCTATAGCAGTAGAGATAGAGCATTCTCTCTCTGAAAACAGGAAGAGAAGAAAGTCAAACACTGCACTTTGTGAGGAACAGCTGGGATCAATATGCTTCAACTTATCATTAAACATTATCCACTGTAGACATCTCCCAACCTGGATGATGCAGCTTGCAACTTTGGTCAAGAGCTCATACTCAGACCTGCCAACATTGAAGAAATCAAATTCAGGAAAATCACCATTAAAAATCAGTAGGCAGGGTACAAAATCAGGAGATACAGGAATAAGGTGCATATATCATGAAAAAGATGTCTATTTTTGTTATTTCAGTCCGTTGTTCAATGGAGATTTGCATTTCTCCAAAAGTTCACCATTTATTTGTCCCAGGGTGCCAAATTTGCTAACAAGAATAGTTTCCTGGGTTGATGCTGACAGGCTGGCTCTTTGACTAGTTCTGTTTTTTTCTGACCATTGAGAATGCTCTCTCAGCATTGCTGTTGCTGTGCAGTATTCAAAAGTATTGATAGCATTATTTTCCCAAGGGTTGGAAACAACAGTTGGCCAGACCTATGCTTTGTATCCTGAGAGCAACCCACTGATGAAATGCCCATATTCAATTCTGCGTCTAAATTGTAGCTTTGGTAAAGACTCTATGCATATCATCAATGTTGATTCCTTCCCTTCGGCTGGAGAAAAAGGCCAGGTCCTTAAATGAAGATGCAGATTGTTTAGCCACATCTGCAATGCTTGCATGAATGAGCAAGTCATCCTTTAATGGAAATTTTTCCTTCATGTATGACAGTGAATTGATTAGAAATGCCCTACAGTACATACTTGTCTGTAACTGTGCTTCAAAATTAATCTTCTCTAGACATTTGTTGGTTGCCTCACCCAAGTACAAGTCCTGAGAATTAATGTAGAAACTTTCATCTTTTACATCAATTGCTGTGATGTCTGTCTTGTCAACAATGTACTTTGGTTTAATAACAATCAAAAGGAAATCTCTGTAAATAGATAGTAAAATATCTCTGGTCTTGTGAATTAGGGGCTTGTCATGCCGTAAAGCTTTGTTGGGTCTGCAAAACTGTTCTGAATCCAGCTTAAAAACTGGTAATATGCAAGGGTACATTATTTTCTCAATAAACTCGCTAAGTGGCACCCACAGCTCTAGAAGATAATTAATGCACTTTCAAAGAGAAAGCCGTCTAGTTAGGCAATACTTCAGGGTTTTCCTGACTTCATCATTATGCAGAAGTTGAAAATTCTTGAAATTCCGCACTCTTTTATTACTCAGTTCCAGAAGCTCATCAATTCGCACAGGAATCTGATGAAAACCGGAAATGAAGCTGGATATAGTAAAGTACTAAAAAACATACCAGACACAAAAAAAGCAGATACAGAAACAGGGAAACGGAAAATGAGATTTTTTCTTAAAAACGGGGGAATCAGGAGATAGGTTCAAAAATCGGGATTCTCCCGATTTTTTCAGTAGGGTTGGCAGGTATGCATACTGTCATACTGTAAACCAATTGTGAAGGATGAGAATTTGCTGGTTGCTGTGAAGATGAGACCCCATGTGTTGAGACAAAAGGTTCTTCCACTGTGATAATGTCCTGGGCAGGTCTACCAACAGGTCAAGTAGACCTATGAACCCTGATTGTCAGGACCACAGAAAAGCTATCAGAAAGAGCTGAGCAAATTGCAGTCCTTTGTGGAGCACTTGTGAAATCATTCTGATGGATTGGAATGTAATAATGAACAAATGATCCCACCCTAGACTGAAGATGCCCAAGCCTCTGATCTGGTACAGAGGAGACATAAAAGGAGAGCTTGTTGTTCACTCTTGTCATGAACAAGCCCACTAAGGGTCTCCACCAGTCTGAACAGGGACTTACTTGTGCAGAAACCTTTCCCCATGACTATCTTGTTTCTCCTGTCAGCCTGAATATTTTTCTTGCCAGAATATGGCAAGCACAGATGTAATCCACTCTGAAACTGTCCAACAAATGAGGATTGAAACCTCCATACAAAGAAAAAGAGCATGTGCACCTATTTTCGTCCAAGGTATGTTATTACCAATATGTTGTTGGTTGAAACCATCATATAATGAGTCCGTACATGGTCTACAACTAAGACTACTGCTCTCAATTACAAATTGTTTATATGAACGGTAGCTTCTTCCCAGGACAATGATCTTTAAGGAACAATCCCCCTGAGCTTTATGTGAGCCTCTGAACCCAAAACTGACTCATCAGTATACAAGTAAGGTGTGTGGTTCGGGGTCATGCTTTGGAACTCTGGATAGAAAGTAGTCCCAACTGGCCCACCAACTAAAATGATGATGAAAATCTGGTCATAGTGAAAACTGGGCATGAAGAGGATCCCTGTGCAGTCTCCCATGTGCCAAAAAGTGAAACTGGAAAGGATGCAAGTAAAGTCTTAATAGGGAACCAGGTATGATGTTGAGTGCAAGGTCCACATATCAGATGGGTAAAGGCAGGCCTACAACATCTTGGCATAAAAAGCCACCAAAATAGCCAGGATTCTGTCTCTCTTGTTCAGCACAAGCTCACCCTATACTGGTCTGGAAGATTATCATCACATAAACAAAATCATGTGAATGGATCAGCTCTAATTTCTCCAGGTTTAGAATTAGTTCTAGCCAGGTCATTATGATTCTTTTGTATTGTTGATACACCAGTACAATACAGTCATCATTTGGAATACCTTTGACATGCATTCGGATTGCTTGGAATTACTGGAACTAATATAACTCTTAGGATTTTAGAAATGTCTTCTTCATGCTGAAAGTTTTTTTAAAATTCTTTTTACTTGGTATTTTTAGAATAATAAATTCATATTTTAAATGATAGAATATTATGATATTAATTTGTCACCCAAATCATGACAACAACTGGCCACATTATCTCAAAGTATTCATTTTTATATCTAGTATTCTGACATCTTGAAAATTTGGGCCGTCAATGGGTATCCAGGTACTCGGGTACCCAACCGTAGCGAAAAACCCGGGCATTGAAAATTAATGGCGAGTACCCATTCACAAAAATAAGTTGTCGACAACACTATCAAAATATCGTATATCATCAGCAGCACACTGGTCTGAGTAGTCTGACTTTCCTCTGACTCTCGCCACCCCATTTTTGATATTTGGACGTTGGACATTCATGTTGGGGTGTAGGGTCAGAGCACATTTCCTATCAAAAAGTTGGAATTCGTAGACACCATTTGATGTCGGCATGGGTAGCAGTTTACATGCCGGCCCAGCAAACTTGAACGATATTTCATCGAGATATACAGCATGAAATCGATAGGAATATGATTTATTTTCTCAAAAATCGTGAGCATAGCATTTGTTATGCCCTTAATCTGCTGACAGACGAGATGAAAGTACATCATTGCTGAAATATGTCCTAGATCTGGCTATTTGCATTCCTAGTCACGTGACTACACAAATCTAATTTGGACATATTATATGGTAGCCACATAAATAAATATAGTCTGTTCTCTCCTCACTATGCCATACAGATGCTATAAATAGAATTCGAGGGAAAGTAGAACAAGGTTTGCTATAAATAGAACATGTTACTGTAGGAGAGTACAAGTCCACGGACAAGCGTACTCGTATATTGTAGTTATGTAAAGCGGTCTTTTCTAAAATACGGTCTGTGGGATTAATGGAATGTTAATATAAACGAGATTTTTGGAAGGTGGATATACCAAAAAGCGTAATCCATATACGTTTACGCATAACATGTAATTTAGTGGGGAAAAAAAATTGTTGCTCATAGGTTGTACATGTCTTTCATGTTCTAATGAGTACCCGGGTACCCGTTAAACGGCACAACGGGTACCCGGGCAAGTTTTCCATGGTTTTTGACAGCCCTATTGAAAATAATATGTTGCTAACAGAGCATTTTGTGGTTTGGATCAATTACAAAATCTGTCAAGATTGAGGCAAAAGCGCTGGAGTACTCACTGCAAGACACTGTCGGCTGATACATGACTGCTTCATTCTACCTGGTCCTCCATACTTCTTCATATCTTTGCAGAAGTTACATTCCCCACAATCTGTCCTTGTGCATGGCTCACACTTCTTACAACGGGTACGTCTCCGTCGAATACTGGAAGCACCTGCTTTATCTCCCTTGGCATTCTTGATTTTCATACCAGTCCCCATAGAAAGTTTATCCTTCTGTTTCATTTTGAGAAATTTCTGAAATAAAAAAGTTGAAGATGAACAAAAAAAATTTTCAATATGGAGATTTCAATACCTTTTCGTTACAAAAAATTAATAAACAGAAATGTCTTAAGAATAGATTTCCCACCACAGCGACAGAAACAAGCTAAATGCAAAATACTGTGGGCATAAAATACAAACAACTATAAATCCAAACTCGTACTATATATACACAAAATACATATTGTGTACTTTATAGGTTTATCTATAGTAAATGGATTTTGAACAAGTACAATACACTGATTTTTGGGGGACAGTGGATATAATGAAAAAGAGTAATCCGTATATGTTTATGCATAAGGCGTAATTTAGTGAAAAAATGTGTAATGATTACACCAAAAGCATAATGGTTGGCATGTATGCTGTAGCAGTGTATGATAACTTGTATTAAAGCAACTTACTAAAAATTATAATGCAATACTGCATAAACAAACAATAATTCAACTGCAAAAGGGAGAACTGTTACAGCAACCCACAAATGCTCAATTCTTGTCATCAACTGATCAAATTCTACACTGATCTGAATTAGGCAGAAACAATAAGAAAACAGAAAATTAAATAAATTTATTGATTTTTCAAACATTTCCATATAATAATCATACCTGCTAACCACGAGTGAGTATTCATGCAATTTTTGCTAGTACAGTAAAACCTGTTATTAGTGATCACCTGTCACTTACAACCACAATCATAAAACACCAAACGATTTTATTTTATAAATGCTTTGTTGTAAGTGACTACCTGCTGAACATGACCTGCAAACCACAATGTCTTGGAAAAATATGCCTTTCATCACTTTTATGGGCAACTGCATAAAAAGAAAAACAGGAATAAATTCTATTGACCTTTTTTTAATCATTGTAAGAAGTAGTGTTATTCCGATTATCAATTATAATCGATCATCAGTTGGTTGAGCAGATTAATCGATTGTGAACTCCATAATCGATTGTGTGTAAAGGGAGACTACTTTTTAGGTGTATGCAAAGCACAAAGGTTAGTAAAACTCCCAGCCACTAAAGTTGACCTGAAATTTATTAATTCCCTTCACAACTACAAATATGAAACCTTATGATTCATAATTAGGAACATATAGTCATTATTACATGGTCAAGTTATTAAATTGTCGAGTTAATAAATTTAAACACATTTTGTTGATTTGTTTCAGTCAAATTGCAACATCTTTTGTAGTATTTATAAACAATGACAAACAAGAAAAACATGTCCTTCTATACTTTAAATTATTGACACATCACATGTGACTAAAAGAATTTCGAGGGATTGTAGCAGTATTTCAGTTCCATATGACTGATGAGCCATAAAAAGTTGAATTCATTTAACCAAGTTGAAGAAAAAAAGTAACACATAATGTAATATTTTTGTCAGGTTAAAGTATACATGTCATTAAAATAGATTACTCCTGTACATTTATAAACATATTGAACTCTTCATCAAAGATATAACTGTTTAACAACAATTAAAATTTGCTCTTAGTAAACGATTATAATCGATGATCAGTTGGTCAAGCAGAACAAATTATCAATTATGAATATCTGACATATTCCCATCGCTAGTAACAAGTGCAGTGTTTCATATTTTAAATTTTAACTGGACACATATTGTACCAACACTTAGCCTGGTTCCCGGCAATTATGTAGCTACTGTCCACATGTATAGGTAGGTCAGAGACCACCCTATCCAGTACTATGAAAGACCGTAACATGGAACAGCAACAGACACTAATGACCTTTATGTAATCATTTGTAACAATGATCACTTAAATAGATTATTCTGATCAAAACAAACATAAAAATAACAAAACCAATTTTAAAAAGTGTGTTTAACGCTTTGTAAATTTGGCAAGTCAAGGATATAGCCAGAGATGCTATAGACTGTAAACCAGGCTAATGCAAATGTCAAAAATTGCCACTGTAGTGCCAAAGTTATGGCAGCAGTCTTGTACAAAATTGCCACTGTAGTGCCAAAGTTATGGCAGCAGTCTTGTACATTGTTTTTCCATATTGCCTGACGGTTAATGAGAATTATTTGTCTATTAAACCTTCCAGCGAGAATTGTTACCAGGATTTCATTGATAGTGTTAAAGCCTTGTGATGTATTGATTGTTTTTTCTCTGATCCACACACCATGCTGTCGTCCATTTAAGTTGATGCAACCAGGTTACACAACTTTTAGACATTATCCCATTATGTCTTCTGTGAATTAAGCAGCTGATTTGTGTCTCTGAATAAATGATTCTATTTCTGGATGACATTATTGTTTCTTTTTATTTCATTACTGTTTGAAATACAATGCACATGTATAGATTTTTCATATTTTCCCAAAGCCTATTCAAAAAAGTCTTTACAGTTGATATTACAACTGAGCACTGATAATGTGTTACACTCTAATAACTAGGACTGAACCTCACACTAAGATGAGACAAATTTTAACTCGAGGAGAAATAATGATTGTAACTGAAATAAAAGTGAAAAAGAGAAGACCAATCATAAAAATAGGTTAAACATCAGTATAATATATTTAGGGTCTTACAAAGGCCAATGAGTAAATCATAAATGATTTCAAATGACACAACATGTACATGTGATCTTCAAATGTAAATGAGACGCGTTTTCATTAATAAAGATATATCTTTATTACCATATAATTTTGCTTTCAGCTGAATGCATACAATATTTTAGCAAGAACTATTTATAGAGAGTAGAATATATTTACAGTGGTTGCAATTATTATCATTAATAGCTATTAAAATGGACCATGGGAACTGGTCTTTTTGTACAAATCTGTTATGAGATGACCTGTCTTTAGACCCTTTTTGTTCGTAGAGGGATGGTCTCTCATAACAGGTTTTACTGTAAAAAACTGAAATGGATTTAGAACTTACAGCATGCATCTTGTAATATCTTTTCTGACTTGTGGGTCACCCTTCTACACAGGTCATGCACTTTTTACTATTCACTTTTTTTTTTTCTTTTTTTTTTGGAGGGGGGATCAGCTTATTATATACAAAGTTCATGCACTTTATAATATTTTTAATTATTCAGTTGGGGGTTTAAGCTTTTTATATACACAGGTCATGCACTTTTTAATGTTTATAATCATTCAGTGGGAGGGGGTCAGCTTATTAGTTACACAGGTCATGCCCTGTTTAGTGTTTTTTAAATATTCAGCTGGGTATGGGATCAGCTTGTACACAAAGAGACTTGTACGCAAGTCTACATGGTAAAAGTCTGAACTGACAAGAGTTATCAGTAAGCAAGCACTTGTGGAGTACTTCCCTGATAGATACAAAATACAAAAAGGAATTATCAAGCAAATATTGGGAGAAAAGTCTTAATACGACAAAGCTGATAATCATTTGTCACATGCTCTTGTGATATTAATACAGACTATATTTCATAAAGATATCTCTAGTAGTTCTGTAAATTTAAAAGGTCAATTTGACAGCTGGATGGATGAGCCCAATTTGTAACAAAAATAAGTATACCTCTTACAGTCTGAATCATCAGAATTAAATTTTTTTAAAGAACACAACCTCTAGCCAGGATAGAAAAAAAACGTCAGTTCATTCTACAGAAGCTGTATCAAAGGATTTAAGGAAACATTAAATAACATAAGTATGTGACACAAGGGCAGACAGACAAGTTGACAAGTATATTAAATCAAAATTCAACTGCTTGTGGTGGGGAAGGGGGAGGATTATGACCATAGACAATACTGAATAAAAAAAATAGAAATATCTTAATTGCACATGAATTTACCATCACATAAATGGTCATTGACTTGACTCAAAATCTGATCAAGGTGTGATGGTCAGATGGATTTGAAAGCTGGACAAGAGTTTAACACCTGATAAACCACCACTACTGTTTTGGGCATAAAAAACAACACAAACCAGGAAGATGCACTGGGGATAAAAAAAATTCCTGTTCCTCGAGTAACAAGGGAGTATAGACATGTACATTATTTTTAATATTCTAGATGTTCTGAAATATCCCCGATTTGTAATTTTTTCCACCTAAATTTACCAATGTTGTTAATGTCAATCCCTTACCTTTGTATCTGGAGACCAGACTAGAACAGGTTCACCTGTGACTGCTAAGACTGGATCATCATTTATGTGTATCTCAAGCAGCTTCTGTAATGTAAATCAGATTACTGTCAAGTGTTTCTCCTTTACATTAAACCCTGAGGTCTTTCAGGTGTAAAACAGGCCTGCATACTGTATGAAGCAACTAATGTAGGCAAGAGACTCAATTACACAAACCAGACTCCTCACTAAACAAATAGAGTTTGATCTTATCAGAACAGGTGCCCACCTTAAAGCATGACATACTAACAATTTTATGAACCTATGGCTAGCAGTACTCACAAAATACTGTTAATACATACTTTGTTAGGGTGAAGTAAAATTAATTGCACCCATTTAATAATTGTTATTATTGCATTGACCGCTCCGGTCTAGTGGTCAGAGCATCTAAAAAAAAACAGACTTTTAACACTGGTACTAACACTTGCCAAGCTAGGCACTCAGCATTAAGAGGTGAGTGTCAGGACTGATCTTCCTGGCGTCAGGATAATGTGACTGGGAGGGACATCATGCTCCATGTCTGTGGCATGATGCAATATGAGCAAACATTTTTAAAGCTATGTTAAAATCCAAATGACACACACACACTCTTACTGCATTGCAATATTTTTTCCTGGTGCTAACATCCAGTCCACGGTGAACAATCCTTTCTCCAATTGTTGGTCTGAAATAATAAACACGATCTGATACCTTTGTCCGCTACCATCATTTGGAATATCAGCATTCTTTGACTTGGACTTTGACCGAAAGGACATCAGTGCATGGAGGGAGGAAGGGTATTATACGATAATAGCAGGTAAGTTTTACATATTTAAATTAGTTTTATCTCTTCCCAAACAAAAGCAACACTTTAACATCAACTATTATTGTACTGAATTTGACAACCTGGTGGGAGGCTGATGACCTAAGATAGCTGTAAAGTGAACTTGTCATTTAATAGGGATGCTCTAATGCAGACTGGAAGATTCTTGAAATGCATGGAAATAAAGTGCAAATGCCTTTGCTCTTGTACAACACTAATTTAAAGCAGAAGGAACAGAGGGTGGTGCGAGATCTCCAGAAGGCAGTGTTTATGACATCATCCAAAGAAGAACGATCCCCAAGATGCAGTTATAACTATGATCACAAGTACTTTGATTCTCATTAAAGAAAAATTTATCTCGAAGTCTGGCCATTTCTTTAAATGACTACTGTAGATATTAGGCCTCTTTAACAAAATTAGACACCCTCAAGAGGCTTTTGCTGTGCTTCAGCACAACCCGAGGTCTTTGACATAAATAAGTAACCAAGACTACTAATACCAGGGTGGAGGGAGTCTTCTGGCAGCTGGGTGGTGATTCCAAAATGGCTCCTTCATGACTTCATTTATCCACACCTGGAGGCATATTAAAGGATGAAACAAAATGCAAAAAGATTTTTTACCACAACAAGCATAGGGCTAGTAATAACTACATCAGTTGCCAAGAGATGAGATTTTAAAAAAAGCACAGCTTCATTAGCAAGGTACTTAAAATCCTAAGATTTAAAGAAATAGGACAGATAAATGAAAAAAAAAATGCAAGAGTTGGAGAAAATATCTATTACAACACCAAAAAGAATATAATTACCAGTCAATTCATCACAAGACTACTGAGCTGAGGAAGCATTAGGAGTACCCTGAGAAATGTGAGATATCCTCAAAACACAAGGAAAAGAATGATATTTCAAATAACAAAGTAACCAAGGTATCAGACTAGTTTCATGTTTATTCTAAACACCAATTACAAATACATGTATGATGAAATACTCATCTTGGCCTGTTGACTAGCAATATGAAAAGAGATAGCAATTTTTACATTTCTATGCCTTATTCCAATCCAGAAGTGCATATAAGTATGTCATTATGTTTATTCATTTAATGTATTAATTACACTTTATACTTTATATAAATTAAGATGTATTTTAAAATTTAGAAATGTCATTAAATATTACTCACTACAATTAAAAGTGCCCATCAATTTTATTTACCTCTTCTATTTACTTCTTGGTATTATGCTTCCATTTTGATAAAAGTCCCAACAGCTAGGGCATAACTGATTAGCATTTTTCTACAGATTTCCGATTCCGGATTTTGGGCACAAAATTTTTCCGATTCCGGATATGATTCAATTAATCGGAAATGCTAAATCCGTATTTTTTTTCTAAAAAATTTCATCTTCAGTTTCCAGGTTTCTGGTATCTGGTTTAGCCGTGTCTAGCTTGTTACTTAGTACTTTACCATATCCGGCTTCATTTCCAGTTTTCACCCGCCAGTTCAAATAGATTGTCTCACAGCTTGGTTGTGTTGACCATATTGGACTTTTCTGACTTCTTATTTAACTTTATTAATGCACTATCGAATGACACGCAGTGTTAGACACGGTGCTATAGAAATTCAACTTTTTTTTTTTTATCCGAATCGGTTGTTCCTGCCTTGTCCGACTCTGATTAATCGAAAGTTCATACTATCCGGTGGAATCCGATTTCCGGATCAAAAGTCGGTTATGCCCTACCAACAGCCCATATTATTTGTGCTGTACATTTTTGGTTTTCTTTACATACTGCAGCAATAAAAGTTCTGATATGATGTGTATTGCCTCTTTTGCAAGCCAGATCTATTTCTTTGTGATATTTCCAGATTTGTGTGACATAGAATATCAGTTCTAAAGCACTAACCCGTAAAGTCAGTACCCACTTTATTTTCCCTCAAGAAACTTCTTTGATCAGGCCATGTTTCTGACAAATATTCAGTGCCTCAGTTGATTTCCATATTGTTAATTGTGGGTGTTACTTTGTTCTTCTCACAACTCCCTATGATCATGCCACATACTTAATACCTCTTCCTTTGTGGCCACCCTTTAAATTTTAATTAGGTCATGCAGAGTGTACAATTTCAGGCTCACTACAGCACACCCTTTACATAAATCTTGTCCGGTTTTCAGAAATGTGAATGTTCTGTCAATCAATGTCACTTGATTATCCCACTTCCTGAGTGGCCAACTTTCAATTTTAGAAATAAGGAAAGAATAAATTACAATTCTTACAACAGAGCATTCTAAATGAATGTTAGGCCTTTGCATCGAAAACTTAACTGTGCTGGTCCTTCTGTTATTACTTCCTCCAACACGCTTAAATTAACAACTAGTAATCCTAAAACATTCTTTAGCAATAAAGAAGGCAGAAAATAAAATGCAACCATTTTCATGAACCAAGATCAGTTATTCTGGAAGCACAGTGGCAATTAAAGTATTATCAGCCTCTTTCAAAACCAATGTTCATGACAAAACATTGGAGGTCAGATGTGAGCTTGTTTTTTTCTAGACTAATGTGGCTTTTTTTGGACAAAAGGGATTTCAACTACCTATTTCAAAATAATTAAAGCTGAAGGTACTTTTATCTTCTTAAAATTCAAAATCCGGTGAAAAACTGTACTATACTAAAAAAAAAAGTTCTCTAAGTAGGTTTATTGATTCAGACTGTTCAAGTGAGAGTAATACCAAATAGTTTTTATATGCTAAAGATAGAAATAATTTCAGGGTAAAACTGATTAAAAATTAATCTGCAAAAAAAACGTATTCTGGTTAAACCAGATACTGAAACTTTTACATGATCCTCAAGAATCACCATGGTAGGACTACCTGTAGAAAGGCAATACTTGAAAATCAGGATCTACTTTGCCCAGATGATGAAACCTGAAATTTACTGAATTACTGCATCTTTAAATTCTTGCAAGTGCGGATAACACCGCAAGACAGGAAAATGGGTAATAATAGGAGACCATTTTTGTTATTCTTGGCAATAACCTAAAACGTTTGGGTCCAAAGCAGTACAGTCACACCTGTCTACAGCAGCCACCCATGAGATTAGGCAAAAGTGGCTTTTGTAAAAACATATGACCTCTGAAGGCAGGTTTAGCTGCCAAACTTGGTTCATGACAAATTTGTGTATTACAAAACTAAAAGCATTAGCATTATTATTAGTAGTATTTTTGTTTTTATCATTTCACATGTATTTTTATTACTATTAGTAGTTACCAAGATTCATATAATTTCTTCAGCTATTTAGAAAAAAAGAAAGAAAAATTTTAAAAATAAGTTTAACACAATCATACTCTTATGCTCACTTGAATTTTCTGACTTGTCAATGACAAGAGATGTTATTTTCTCTCCTGTAGAGAAATAAATGTGTACATATCATTACCCGACTCTGGTTGTCATAGTAAACTGGTAATTTAAATACTCCCCATCAAATCAAGAAAACTACAATTGTGTACATATACTCTCTCTCTCTCACAAACTTTTATTTCATTATCAACAGACTATTAAATAAAACCGACAGCTTACCTAAAACTGGGAAACACACAACAGATTTTGTTTATCATGGAAGTAGATATTTAAAAAAGGCAATAAAGCAGGTATTCCCACTATAAAATACTGACAGCCATTGGTCAAAATCAACTACGATCAAAGCACAGCTTTTGACTGCAACCTTTGATAATTTAGGCAATGAAAAGAAACTTATTAGGGCTTTTGTTAGCTGTATCTATACCAGGTGTCATTTTTTACGGCCAGCCAGATTTTATAGTCCAAGTTTATTCTATGCTTCCAACCCAATTTTTGAAATTTAAACATATTTGTTGGGGTTTAGAGTCTGAGTCAACTGACTACCAAAAAGTTGTAATTTGCTGCCATTGAATGGTATGGCATATGGTAGCTGCATACCAACAGGTCTAGAACACTTAAATAATGTTACATAAGGACAAACTTGCCTAATATCAATAGGAAAATAACTTATTTTCTAAGAAATTGTGAGCACTGCAATTGTTATATATTTCATCCCCTGACAGATGAGATGAAATGACAGCGTTGATGAAATCTGACCAGTTACTAGTCATCTACATTTCTAGGCACATGACTACACAAATCTTGCAACCTACATAACAATGACATCAGAGGTCCAAAAGTCACAAGATAACATAGTAAAAGAACAAAAGGACACATAATTCTCAACATATTATTTGGAAAGCAACGAGCAGAAACCTGTCACTGTTGCAGCAACAATAAGAAAGACTTCATTAACAAAAGCGCATATTTCAATGATGATTTCGTTTCATCATATGACTGACTGCTGTGTTGACGTGCACTCTGTTGAAGAGTGTGGCTTTTGTCAGAAACCTTTTATTTCATTGGATTATGGTAAATACAATCAAAATAGGAAATGTTCATACATATACTCTGCAAAATACCTTTATATATACCATGCCTTACTCATTAAAGAAATTTAATTTGCACAGGTGGAATGGTCATTTCTGATGCACTCTAGTGACCGTGGTAGACAGGGTGAAGTCAGTGTTTGGTTAAGAAAAACCAGGGCAATGACCATGGAAGACATAAACCACTGATTATATGACATTTTTATAACAAACTGCTGGATGGAAATTGTAATGACCATTATGACCAGGTGACAGCTAAACTCAGATGACCATTAGGACTGGTATGACTGTACATTATATAAAGGAAGAGTTGTAGCATGTGAAAAATTTTAGGTTTCCAGTATGTTTAGTCTCAAAATATGTCCGCAAAATGATATGTGAGACATTCTAATTACTGAAACTGACCTGAATATTATTAAATAATTTCCATGCTCACTCAGACAAGTCACCAACATGTCTGATTTAGTGTCAAAATCTACCGGAGTTAAAAAGCAATCCCAAACATATATGCACACACACACATACACTCTCCATGTGAGGCTTAAACTGTCCTCAAGATTATTCAAACATTATCATGCTCAAATATACACAACTCAGAATTTTCTGACATATGATTGGTTATTGCTTAGACACGACTTAGAATTCTGGTGTTTGACTGGTCAGTGCTTAGACATTAGTCAAATTCTGATGTTTTGATTAGGGCCTAACCGAGTAGATAATTTTTGTAGAGTACCAAATCCGAGTATTTGGATGTACTATTTGCCAGATCCGGGCATGAACCGAGTAGTAGGTGCGACTCCGAAGTGTACCGTTTGTTTCATTATCGTATGCAAAGCTTAAACATTCTGTGTACCATATACCGTATATATTGGCTATAAGATGAAATTTTTTATTATTAACTAAAATTATTATGTATTAAAAAACTTTTTTTTTTAAAGTTCCATATTTGTTGAATTATTTTACTTGTAACCATTTGTGCACATATTATTTGCCTAGGCGAGTACTTCCGAGTAGTACCGAAAAACTGGATATTCGGCCGAAGCGATTTCCGGTTAGGCCCTAGTTTTGATTAGTCAGCACAGAGACATTAGACAAAATTTTGATGTTTGATTGGTCAGTGCTTAGACATTAGTCTAAATTCTGAAATAAGAGTTAAAGCATGATAGAGTCATCATTGCAAAACACCTCACCTTAATTTGCACCATAACAGCTGCAGGATCCAATAGGTCTTTTGGAATTCCTTTTTTAGAACTTGGTAAGCTTTCAAGCCATTCTACAAGTCTAGTCAAACCTAATAACTCATACTTGGTTAAGTGTATGTATTTCTTTTTCTTCACAGATTTATCTGGAGAAACACTTTGTTTGACATCACCTTCAGATTTATTTAAAGTACTTTCTTCTTCACTGTTCACATCCAATCTCCCTGCCAAGTCAGAAAGTTCTGTTAATGCTGAGGATTTCACATCTGTATTTGAACAAACACTGTCAGATGAAGATTTTCTAGATCGAAATTTTAGTGTTGCAGATGGAGATTTGGGTTGTCCAGAAGCTACACTGTCATTATCATCACTACTTGATCGCCGCACTGATGATTCATCAATTCGTCTAAGTTCAATTGATACAGTTTTTGACAGTTTTGGTGTGCTTGGCGCCAACTCAATTGTTTCTTTTTTTATGTCCTCTGCTTTGACATCATCTGGTGGTGAACCTGATGCATTGGATTCCCTCTCTGATGGACAGGGGAGCGGTGAATCTGCTTTCTCTGTTTCTTCAAGCTTCAGTTGTGGTTTTTCAAGGTATGTTTTACCAGTCAAGCAGTGGACGTACCTCTCCAACACATACCAACTAATCTCAGTATAGAATGGATATCGGAACTTTCCTGGAACCTGTAAAGGAGACAAATGTGTTTTTAACAGATTTGTTAAGCTCAATCAATGCTCAATATTACTGCTGTATCAAATTCTTACAAACTTGTGATCTCAAAGCAGCCATAATTTATATTATCTTACAAACGTATGATCACAAAGCAGCCATAATTTATATTATTTTACAAACATATGATCACAAAGCAGCCATAATTTATATTATCTTACAAACTTGTGTTCTCAAAACAGCTATAATTTATATTATCTTACAAACTTCTGATCTCAAAGCAGCCATAATTTATATTATCTTACAAACAAACGATCTCAAAGCAGCCATAATTTATATTATCTTACAAACTTCTGATCTCAAAACAGCCATAATTTATATTATCTTACAAACAAATGATCTCAAAGCAGCCATAATTTATATTATCTTACAAACTTGTGATCTCAAAACAGACATAATTTACATTATCTTACAAACTTCTGATCTCAAAGCAGCAAACTTGGTCAATGTAGGGTCCCCTACTGGTCAAAAAGCAAATTTTTCAGGACCTGATCCTGAAAGATGTCTGACTGATATCATGTATTGTACATGTATATCTTGTACCAAAAACAAATAGTAAAGAACCTGACCTACCATCAAATAATGATATTCTGTTACATACTGCTATATAAGATATATGCAGTTGATTCTACTTGTGATTTCAAGCAAACGACACAAATCCTGATTATGTTATCTATCTATAAATACGTTGATGCAGTCACACTTGACTATTAAGCAACAGGTGGGTTGTGGTAAAAGATAAATATGGCAGATACAGGAGTCAGAAGAATAATGATAGGAAAGGCAGAAATAAGTATACATTTTTGTCCCTTCATACTCAGACCAAACCCACTATCGTAGCGGCAATGAGAAAATAATGAACTTCAACTGGCATAGTCCTGAGAATCACTAAGTCTAACTTGTAGCTGACTAGTTCATTAGATTTTGATGGCTCCAGCTTTTGAGATACCAAATTTTGCAATTATGGAATCTGGGTTTCTTGTTTTAAAAGTTAGATGAACAAATGGGTAGATAGTGATTTCTGACTTGTTTCTTGTACATGCAAGTAATATATTAATTAAATCAATGAATTTCTATCTTCAATCTTGTAAAAAAAAGGCAATATGTTTCTCATGAACTGTTCCAAGAGAATCACATTTCAATCAATTTCATCTATTATGAATTTTTAAAAATGAGATTCTATTATGAAAATAAAGAGATACACATTTTGAAATGTTCTTCGAAAATTACGCAAAGAAGTCAATACTTGGACACTTGAACAAGACTGTAGCTATAAACTCATCTTTCACAGATTAACGTATTTATTATTTATTGTTATGAACTTGCATGTGTTATGTCCTCAATGGCGGACACTGAGAGCTGCTGATCAATGTTGAAACTGTGAAGGAAATTGCCACCAAACACCAGGGAATCCTTCGGAGTGTATACAGCATGAATCCAGCCTGAAATAAACACAGACAATCAATTTTTTAACATTTCAATTCATCCATTCATCTAACTATCAAATAATGCAACAGCCACTAAAACACTTGTGTGTTCATTAGTACTTTCAAGACTGGACTACTTCTGTCTGGTTTATCACAATATGTACTCTAGAAACTTCAAAAAGTTCAAAACACAGCTGTTCAGATCATCTTTAGAGTACCTCACCACTGCTCTGTACCCTACAATGGCTATTATATCGCTCCAGAATCAAACATAAAATCTGTTCTCTGTGCTACATTTCACTGACAGACTCCGGTCCAGCATACCCATCTGGCCTCACCCATGTGTATACACCAGCAAGATACTTACACTCCTCTTCTGACAATCGTATACTCATTGTTCTCACTATGAAAACAAAGTCATATGGACAACATTCTTTTACATACCAGGGCCCAGCAAAGTGGAATGAATTGCCCCTTGAAATTAGACACAAAGACACAGTGATCCATTAGAAGAGTGCTCTTAAAACTCGCCTTTTTCGACTGTAGGCTCAAACTTTGAGACCTAATAATGTTTTGTACCTTAAAATGTTTTCAGCATGTTTATGTTTTCCAATTTCATGGGATTTGGGTTTGTTTTTTTTTTAATTATCATTATAGATGTTGAAAAGTGCTTAGAGCTTCTAAAGATTATTCACTACACTAAGTCCTTATTATCATTATTATTATTATTATTACCTATTTCAAAATAAAAAAAACTGCAAGTACAGTGGAAACCAGCTAAAACACATCATAATAACATCAATACAACACGATCAGCATAGGGCTAATGCGATTCTACAATAATTTCATGTTTCTGAAGAACGACACACACAATATTAGCTTGTACTGAGAGATTAATGGATATATTTCACTGACAGGGTGAAAAACATTCATGAATGGTAAAGCCACAAGTGAAAAAGTGTTTCAACCATCCACCGGCCTAATAAAATCTTTAAAAACAGAAATCCCCAATCACCTGACCTAGATATGTTGTCAATCATCATCTAATCATGCAACCAGATAATCATATTTTTTATTCCTGTAAAAATATTCTCTGCTTGTTTGCTAATAATACTTGATGCTGTATTCGAAGGATTATTCTTATGGAATTTAACTTTTAAAATTTTAGCAGCTTAAAATTTTTAAAATATAGAGACACTACCAGATATGTCAACATGTACACAAGCATGCACACTGAGTCATAATTGTTTACTGTACCTTTACTCAAGTTATTTTCTTCTTTTTTTTTTGGAATGGATTATCTTCACTAAATACTTATTTATCACCTCATCATGATCATTCTCAATATCATTATCTTTTATTGCTGACATATTTCCCTTAATACCTGAAGCATGTAAAAAGATGATTTATTATTGACGTTTTCCTCAACAACAAAAAAAGCAACCAGTTGGTATTTTATGACTGAAAAAATATACAAAGGAAAGCAGCTCTTATAGGTCAACTCCCCTTTCTACCTGCTCAGTGACCACTGTTACAGCTGGATGAGCCAGTTGTTTTCTTTTCTTGAGCAAAACCATAACAGATGCCTGCATTGCAGGGAATGGTGGGAGGGATTATTTGCGATATCAAATTCTCAGAGAAACATAAATTACTTAAAACAAATTTACTTTCTCTGCCAATTACCCTATCAAAAAAATTGAGAGAATACATGAATGGAGGAGGAAAAGATGAGCATCCTACCTCTACCTGTTTCCATGCAACAGAAATGAGCTACATAACAAACTGCACAGTCAGCCGACTGCTATCTTCTGAACTGAGACGATACATTCAAAACTAGGTTCATGGAAGTCACTCCCAATTTTATGAGCTGAAATGTTAATTAGGATACCTGATTAAAAGTACTCTTATTTAGTAACTCCATTTAACCAAGCAGCACTTGCTGTGTTGTGTCTTGCATTCCTCCCTTTAGTGGTAGGAATACTTGTTTACAGTCGATACTGATATTGTCCATGCATTTCATGTAACATCTGATGGTACATGCTTATTCCTGTAACATTGCTTACCTCGACAGATCAATCTAGGAGAAGGAATGAAAAGTTATTGCTGGCTGACTAGCCGTTCTAAGGAAGAAACCAGGTTGGGTCAATAGAACGACCAAACCAACAGAACTGAAATGCATTTAATTTGGATCTACAAACAGCTCGCTCATTCTGCATGTTATCGTATCTATCGTATATTGCAAGTCTAGCATAATAGTCTATTCAATAATGGGAGAAGATAATGGATCAAACTTCCAATGAGTTTGACCCTGTCAAAACTCAGGAGATTCCACCGAGGAATAATGAGTAGGTGTAGTCCAGATATGACAAAATTGGATCGGAGATCACCTTATTGCAGCCAAAATCATCGCTTCCATGAAGTCTGGAAGTTTCTAAGATCATGGAACAGTATGCCTTTATTGTAAGAGGCTAACTTGTCTTCTTTAAGACAACTACATTTGTCATTAGGGAATGGCTGATGAGACTGGTGTGATATCATGGGTGTGACACCAGTCATTGACAACACACAATTTCCCCTTGTATGTACTCAAAGTGGAAGATCTTTTGCTGTTGTGATCCTTAACTTAAGCTACAAACTCCTTTTCAATCAAGACATCTCTGAAAGGAGCCAAGTAAGGAGTTCTCCAGACATGGATGGAATAGGACGATCTTAACTGCTTGAACAGAGTGGATCTCACTATGACTGAACTTGGTACATCTGCCTCTAAATCAAGCAAATTGTTGATCTAGGAATTTTCATCTTAGTGGGGTAATTGGAGGTATTATATAGTCTGTGTCCCTAATTTCTTAATCATCTTCATAATAAAAATGGTGGAAAGGTGTATGCCCTCACATCTGATTAAATGAGCAGGTATGGCACATGCTTCTAGAGTTGAGAAAAAATGAAAAAGAAATATCAAGCATCAGTTAGACAACTAATGAAGAAACAGATGTCCTTCTTTGATAATGAGGTGGCCAAAATATTGAGCTGGCCAGTAAAGTGTTGGACTTGAATATTACCTCAAACTGTGAGTACCCACGATGCCAGCCTTTTATGTGAGGCAAAAATCTGATGGTTGCTCCCCCTTCAAATTGAATGATGTCAGAACCAAACTGTCCAACATTTTCAGGATAATGTTTCCAGGGATATGTTCTACCCAGGTGTGGAAGGCATAGAAAATGGCTTTCATTTCCAAGAAGTATGAAGAACCATCTCTTAAAGAATCCACATTTCAATAACAGCCCCAGTAAATTGGCAATCTATCTGGTCCAACTTTACAATAAGTAGGCTGAGGAGCTGTAAAATATCTTCCTTGCCATTTTTTGCTGCTTTATCTGAAGCATGAGCTATTACGCTATTAATGCATTAGTGAGTTAATATGTGTCCAATATCTAGATGGAGAAAATGTTCAGAAAAGTTTATCTTTATTTATGTTCAGATAAGGTCCAACTTAAGGTTGTTCGCATCATGAACCAAAAACAATACTAACCTAATGTTTTGACAGTGTATCATCCAAAAACAACCATCTGCTCTGTGAAAGACTTCTGAACTAGGATATGAATTGGTTAAATGTCTTCTTAAAGTTACAAATCCATGAGGGAGGAAGATGACAAACAGATATGTGAAAAGGGTTCCTTAGGACCAAAAAGGTTGATAAGGGACAAGGTCTTAGTTCTCTACATTGCTTATTCACCATACAATCTGGGAAGTAAGGATGTTCATGCCATGAACCAAAAACCAAATTTATTGAATGGTTTTGTGGTGTGACACACAGAAACATCGCTTTCACATTGGCAGACATCCTGAACTCCAAGTTAAGACCCAAGGCTTAGACTGGAGACCATATGAATATGTATACAGAAGTAGTGTCAGACATATCAATATGTATCACATATTTTTTGCAACTCCACTGCAGATCTAACTGTCATTGGACTTCATGACGAGAAATGTTCTGGAGTAGAAGACCTGTCTGTGACATTTTGTACTATCTACACCATCCTTTACTAGCAGTTTTTTTTGGTAAAAACATCCCCCTTTATGGGATTACATGGGAGTTCCTTCAGGAAGGTAAGACAATGAAAGTGGAAGGTTCCGAATAATAAAATCTGAGACCCATATTCACTGTTTGGATTGCCTATCAATTTGCTAGACTGGTTCAAGCTTGACAAAAAGAAGTAGTCTGATACTTACGGTGGGTTGTCAGTGCATCACCAATTATTGATGGAAAGCCTGGGAAAAGAGAAAATGTCTTCCTCTCTCTGCATGTTGTTGCTGAGAACCATCACTGCTTAATCCCTGGTTACAATCAACCCTTCTCATGTATGTTCCCTAACACAGTCATGTTGAGATAGTATACTGCTCTAGAGGATTAAGGGCAATGCTTGTGCCTCTTGAATGGTCAACTCAACTTGACACCCTAACAGAAGTGGAGAACCAAAAGGGAGGGATCACATATGAAAAAAGCAATTATTAGTGACCATTTTGGCAACAAAAAATTTATAAGATGCTAATGGTGATGTGAAATTCAATACTTGTCCATGCACTTTATCACCAGCTAGTCAAGTGGCATATTGAGAAAATATTTCTATGTGACTTTTTACTAGTGAAGTGAGAAAGCAGCATGCAACTAGCTCACCATAAAAAGACTCTTACATTAAAGCTGTACCGATTAATCGTCCGTACTCATAATCAGGCCGCTTATTAGAACAATTGGTATAATCGGTATCGGCAGAAATTTTAAATCAGAATTAAAAACAGTCCTACCTGTTTATATCGACAAGCCGCCTATGTCGACAAAAAAACAAACAAAGTCCCAGTCTCTTGGTCTACTATCACTAACAAATTGTCATGCTTATGTCGACATCGAGATAAAAGATAAACATACATGTCAACAGAAGCCCTTGGTCCCAGCTTGAACAAATTTTTTGTTTTCTAATCATTTATGTCGACAAGCTGCCCATTCCAACCCATACTCTGTTCAACAATTAGCTGATCTTGCCACCAGGCTTTAATGTCGCGGTCAGATAAAAAAAGACAACCACCCTAGGCTTTTGTTTGGGCCTATAAAGCTGGCCTCTTGCAGCAACTTAAAAGAAGTGAAATCTGATCAATTTTAGCACTTCCAAAGAATGCACAGAGTTATAGCTAGGATTTTAAAACTAGGAGTTCAAGAGTACCACCAGTAAACATTGCAGTCCCCTACCAGAAGCAAATTGGGCATATCTGAAATGGCTATATTTCCAGACGATTACAAACAGCAGTTGCCATCGAGTTTAATTTTCAAACTTCTTTACAACACTGACATGTAGCCCTTGTTTGTCCATTAGAGTGAAAGTGAATTGTCAGGTCAAGATAAGGTCTTATTCCAAGCACTAAGTTAGGCATCATACATAGTGTTCCACGTGAAATGTCAGTTCTAGCAACTTCTAACACTGTTGAATTTCATTACAATATTCGCCAATTAGCCGTTTAACCCTTCTAGTTAAAATCTGCAAACAGCATTTTGTCTAACTCTCAACATGTCTTGATTTTGAGGTCACAAGCACTACTTAGATTGCTTCACTTGGAAATAAAAACAATAATGAAGGTGAAAGTTATTCATTTGATGTACTCTTCTTATACACAAGTATGGGTCATTCTACCTCTGAAATCAGTCATTGTAAATATCTGCACATTTTCTCACCACTCTGCAGCTAGTCAAGTCTTTGATCATGCTGCCTATCTCCTGTATACATTTTCTGAATCCGAGATATAAAAAAATGCATCCAAATACACATGATTACACTTTTCCGAGACCTTTGAAAGCGATTAAAACAAGTTTATTTTGCTGTGAAAGTTTCGTTTTTAACTTTATTTACATTTATGATGGCCACCAACAGAAGTGTAAAACGCAAATTAAATTTACAGTCTCTGGAAACTAAATATCTGGCTGCTAAGAAAGTTGAGGGCTGAACAGCTTGCAAAGAGGTCTGTGAATTTTTTTTGCTTAAATATATCACCTGTTCAGGAAGGATGAAAGCTGCCGAGTCTATAAAGAAAGACTACGTTGAAGGTAACTATGCTTCCCAAAGGAAGAAGCAAATGACTGCTACATTTGAAGACATAAAGCAGCAGTTCTCAACCTTTCTAGTGCCGCGACCCTTTTAATGCAATTCCAAATGTTGTGGCGACCCAACCGTAAAATTATTTTCGTTCATAACTGTAATTTTGCTACTGTTATGAATCGTAATGTAAATATGATATGCAGGATGTATTTTCATTGTTACAAATCGAACATAATTAAAGCGCAGTGATTAATCACAAAAGCAATATGTAATTATATATTGAGAAGAAAAAAAAATGTATATTTCCGATGGTCGTAAGCGACCCCTGGCAAATCGTTGTTCAACCCTTGACGGGGTCGCAACCCACAGGTTGAGAACCGCTGACATAGAGGAAGCCACAAAATGGATCAATGAAGCATTTGCGAAAAATGTTAGTGGAGAACTTCGCTGCAACATGTGGTTAGTTCAGTCGCTTTAATGTTCGTCATAGCATCCGATACAAAAGTATTTGTGGAGAATACATGTACTGTTGACAGCTTTTCATTTCCCTGTGAATAGCACTGACACCTTGGTAGCCTCAAGAAGATGGGAAGAGACTGACCAAAATAAAGGCCAATTTAAGTACATGTACATAAAGCATGTAAATAACAACTTTCCAACCATGTGCTAATGCTGACATTGAATATTGTATTGTTTTTCGTATCAGGATGTGATTGATGCAATATTTTATGGTGGATTTTATTACAAAGGTAACCAGAATGTAATTTGTCAATATACAAGTGTATTTCACACTGATTCTGTTTTCATGTACTCAAAATTTCTATTGTTTTTCAAAGTGTAAATGCTACTCACTAACGACGGGTTACCCTATGCAGACGAATATTAACTTTTCTCTTTTAAATCAATGATAGTACTTTATAACAGTTCAATAATTGTCAGGTCACTGAAAGTTACTTTCTTAACATGCCTATGTCTTGGGACACGGAAAAAATTATTGTTTCATGTCCCAAGATTTACATCCATTACAGTAGTCAACAAAAAGACCTAAAAACGGTAAAGTTTAGACATTGGTCTGCAGATAAGCCGATCCCTCCCCTTTATTCCAGGCCTTTATTTTTTTCCTATATTATTCAGCTTATACGCGAGTATATACTGTGATAATGAATAATCGGTCTCATAATCGGAATTGGAAATTTTAATAATCAGCTATACACGGTATCAGCATAATCAGCAAAAAGTGACATTGGTACAGCTTTAACTTACATACACTACCAGGATTGTGCTCCAAGAGAGGCCCTGTAAATTTTAAAAATCTATAACCACTGTGGAAAGATTCTGGTTGACAAATTATTATCTACATCTACCAAGACACTGACGTTGTATGTAGAAGGTGGAGGATAGCATTCTAATGAAGGCAAAATACTAAGAGATTTCCTCTACTGTTGCTATCCTTTCCACCGTCAGACCGGCATGCTCCAGGATTTTGGTTTCGTCACCATCATCATTATGAAATGGTAATGAAATATCAATTGCACGCATTATCATTTTGCCTATTCGATATACTGTCAGTAGTGACCGCAATATGGAATGCCAGTTTGGCTTGGTAAGTAATGCCAGTTTGGCTTGGTAAGTAAGGCCAGTTTGCGATGAATTTCTTAGCATGAAACAAACAAGTTTTCATATTGGTTTTGTTACCAGATCACTGAAATACATAGAAGTGATGGATGGTAATATGATCCTGAGATAGGATATCACGGCTGTTATAAATAAATAATAATATGAAATAATATAAATAATACAAACATTCAAACAATATAGCTCACCCTCCATTCTGCAATATACAACATATGGGCAGAATGACTTCTGGGTTATAACAGTGATGTCCCCACAAGACATCTTGGATTATCAAACTGTTGTTTTCAGCAAAGTCCATTAACAAAGTGGTTCTATCCTGTGCAAGACCTTCCTTTAGTTTACTGATGTTGCTGGAATGAAATGGCACTCACAGATACCATCATATGCATCTGTGGCTCCAAATGTGTATATTTTTGTAACCATACTGATTTGATATTAATTATGCATGCCAGTGATTAAATAAAAAAGAACTTAATAAATCTGCAAACATTTACAGGGGTTATGATGGTATTACGTATGATGATTTTCAGCACTGGCACAAGCCTGGAATAGAGTGTACAAACTCAAAATTATTTAATGGTAAAAGTAATGTGACACATAGTTGACATTTCGCATAAATACAACTAGAATATGTAACTTGACCATAAATTTCATTATGCTGAGGTCAAGGTCAAACCACCACTGTTATGAAGGCACAATATTCACATTTTGTGATTTGTGATTTGTCTCCAAGTTACAAAGTAATAGAAACAAATCTGATGTCCATGATGGATGACAAGGTTGCTACTGTAAATTCTGGAGAAATCAAAGCAGTAATAAAAAGACCAACTTTTGGTGAATATTCTCTACATATATTTGAATTCAGATTCAGATTCCTAGGCAATAAATATGTGAATACCCTCCATTGTAAACTGATAAATTTGCAAGAAAAAAACACCCAAGTTAACAATTCCCCACTTTAATGGGCCATAACTTCCAGAGTAATTGGCACGTTTTAGTTTTTTTTTACTAAAATTTTGTATGCAGCCATCATTTTACTAAGATGTACACCTGGATAAAATTTCATTCAATATTATGTGATGATCTCCCAGGAAGATTTGGGTCGATTTGGTATGGAATGACAGTATAGTCGGATAAAACTGCTTACAAAATATATTAAACACATTCTTGCCTATTAAACCCAATGCTTTTGGTAACTGGTCAATCCTACCTGAAGGAATGATGAAGGTGTTGCCAGCCTTGAGCTCTATTTTTTGGCAATCCTGGATGTGATCAGCGAGGAACGTATCTCCCTGTTTGCCTGACAATACCCAGTTTTCATATATTTCCTGATTCCGAACTGTTGGGGGTATCAACCAGAACACCTGGAAAGGCAGTTAGCTTTTAATAAAAGTACATAGAACCTTTCCATGACATTGTCCAGCGAAATCTCTCTTTCTCTGTCTCTTTCACAACAGATATCTAAATATGTCTGACTATGGAGATCAAGAACATTTCCAGAATGGCCTCAAAATATGAACTTTTCTTGCAATACACACATTTCTAGTAAAGATACACAATATCTGGCCAATCCAGCAGGAACAAGCAAATTACAAGCAAATGGCCAGTGAATATATCTGGAACATCATGTGGTAAAAACTGCTGACTATTCAACTGTCTTACATAAGGAAACATTGCACCACTTGAAACAACAAAATATGATCTTACATGCTTTAATGGAATTTTTTAAAAATCCCCATGTGGAAATTGTATAGCTAAAGAAGTATGGAGGAACAATGTAAAATTGGTGTTGTCATCTATCAGTAATAGACAAATCAAATGTCAATCAATCAATTGCCTCTAATAAGTAATTTTAAGTCTAGAAGAAATCAAAACACAGTTTTTGTATAATATATGACCATATACTTTATGATCAGTCAGGGATGTTCCATTTAAATATACACATGGTACCCAGGGAAAGAAGTTTTGAAAAATGTACATAGTAAGGTCTCCAAATTCATATTAAAATTATATCAAGTTCTAAATTGCATTTATGGGTAACTGATCCACATTAATAGGGCCTTCCCCAATTTTAATTTGTTGCTCTTCAGATACAAACATGACCGTTATAATTGATCGGCTTCGGGATAATATCCAAAACTGGACAGTAAATCGCCACATAGCAGAGTCTCTTATCTAGTGGCTATGGCATGAAGAATAAAATACCAGTAAGAAAAGCTCACAATAAGAGAGGCTGATATTGATATATTATTGCAAAAATTAAGTCCACAAACACAATGATACATTTGTATTTCTTGAATTAAAAAGAGATTAGGTAATTTTTAACGAAATTTCCTAAATGATCCCACTTTTCAACCTAGTAAGTTCACTGGGCCAAACTTTTACATTTTCCTAAATGAACACTGCCCAATATGAACCAAATGAACATGGCATCTGCTGTCAGCAGGATGTGCTATTATTGCAGAGCAGATGATGCCTTGAAAACCTGCCAGGCTTTTGTAGGATGTACTACTGCAGACTAGATGTGGCCTTGAAAACATTTTTGCCAGGCTTTGTACGATGTACTACTGCCGACCAGAAGAGGCCTTTAAAACTTGCCGGACTTTGTATTACTGCAGACCAGAAAAGTCCTTGAAAACTTTCAAGGCTTTTGATATGCTCAGGCCCAGGTGCTAAATGAACAAAGAATGAAGAAAGGGTGGAGTGAGACTGAAAGAATGAAGCTTTACCGACATCATCCAAAGAGGAATGATTAAAAAAAGCCAAAGATGCTGCATATAGCCCAATACTGATATGGATATATAGATATTGAGACTAATAATCTCTCTGATAGTCAATAATGACCACGAAGATATCAGAGGTGCCTCTGAGAGGGAGAAAGAGATTATTTCAACCATTTTCTTTCTCTCTTCATTTAGGCAAGCAGAAATGTATGACTATAACAGGACAAAAATCTATCGTGATCATCCTAAGCACAATTACAGTCAAGACCAGGGAATTTTTATCTGTTCAGGTGCTATGAAAGACAGCTAGTCGAGACCAGGGATTTTTATCTGTTCAGGTGCTATGAAAGACAGCTAGTCGAGACCAGGGATTTTTATCTGTTCAGGTGCTATGAAAGACAGCTAGTCGAGACCAGGGATTTTTATCTGTTCAGGTGCTATGGAAGACGGCTAGTCAAGACCAGGGATTTTTTTATCCGTTCAGGTGCTATGAAAGACAGCTAGTCGAGACCAGGAATTTTTATCTGTTCAGATGCTATGGAAGACAGCTTGTCGAGACCAGGGATTCTTACCCGTTCAGGTGCTATGGAAGACAGCTAGTCAAGACCAGGGATTTTTATCTGTTCAGGTGCTTTGGAAGACAGCTAGCTTTTGGCCAGAAGGCTGTGCTTTGAAACTGTAAAAACCAAATCATAGCTGCCACACAATTGCAGGAAACCCTTTTCCACAGATAAGGCATGAATCTTGCTCCTCAATCAAGGTTTTATACAGTTGGTTAGACAAGTCAAGAACATATTTAAGGTTATGCCAAGGCATAAAAAAGAAACTAGCCTCTACAGCTAATAATACTTTTAAAAAATTGACAAACACTAAGGTGAATCCAAGAGTATTTGTAGGTATACACGAGGACTGCTCTATAAACCTTATATGTGAAAAATTTGCTATATTTTTCTCTGAAAAGAAAGAAAAGAAAATCTCTTAACTTAAGTCAGAGATGGGCAGCAATTACATCACATATTACTGAATACCTCCACTTGGCGCCATGCACTTGAAAGCCAGATTACTGCAGTCAGCAACTCTGCTTGAACATTGGTCTTGGCAGAAAGATTATATGAGACAGATAAAGATAGCTGTATAGGAAAGACTGTGCAGCAACAGCATAACCATCCTCAGTGGTAATTCCTTCAGAATGTCCACCAACAGGTCATGGAGATTACTGAATGACTACTGGTGCCAGAGTGAGGCAAACATCATGACCTGTGATATCTAAGACCCAACTATGTGAAGAACTTTACAGATTATTCTGAAAGATGGAAAGACATATGTATAGGTGATCCATCTTCACTCTGAGGACATCCACTGCCCATTCTGGCACAGGGCAAATATGAAGTGACAAGATTATTGCTAAGACTCATTGCCAAAAAGTCCACCACTGACCTCCATCACCGTAAAAAGAGGCCATCTGCTACAAATTGGTGCACAAGTCATTATGTGAGCACTGCACATCCTTGCCTGTTCAAGCTGTCCTCCAAAATATTTCTCTTGCCTGGAATGAGGCATACTCTGAGAGATATCCCATCCAAAAGCTTCCAATGAAGAAGGTTCTAGACTATGAAGCAATGAGGAGCACAAGTGTCCTTGGCATCTGAAGTGTGCTTTCAACTACATGTCTGTGACAATCATAACACAGCAGTGGAGCTAAGGGAATGAAGAGGTTTACATTGACACAACCCTTTAGTGCTAGAAAACGAGATTGCATTTTTAGGTTGTTAATATGCAGAGAGGAATCCTCCCTGGTCCACAAGCCCTGAAGGATTCCCCCTCTGTCAATATGTTAGCATCTGAGCCCAAGTTTAGAACTGTTAGTACAAAGGAAACAAGGTTCTGGGACATGTATCAGAACTTTCTCCAGAAACCTGTTCTGATTTATGTATCTGCCGAGATGAAAATGAAATATGGAAATGAACAGAATCCAAATTGAATGGAGGCCCCTGTGACATCTCCCAATTTTGCAGTATAAACTAGAGAGGTCTTCCATGAAATCTTCCTAGGGGAACGTGATCTGCTGTCTTATTCAGGGTCCGCATATGTGATAAAAAATGGTTAACAAACAAGGAAGTCATCTCACACTCTATTTACAAGGGTAGTATCTGTGTCACCGGATCTTTAGAAACAGAAAACGTCCCTTGATATGTGAGAAATTAATTCCCATGGATGAAATTCTGAGAAGGAATCAGATTTTTCTTCTCTAGAATGGGTAATCAAGCACAGATGAGCCATAGAGTAACAAGTTTCTCCTTTGAATACGTTCCCCGATCACATTACTTTAGGGATATTAGCCTGCTACCTCGCGAATCCAGCCCTACCAAAAGACGAAAATTCGTCTTTCCTGTCTATGTCATATAGACAAAGGGCAATAACTCTTGCCCCTTACCTCCCCTTGCTACCCGCTAGGTGTCGCTTCTTTAGTTTTCTAGCTTCGCTTGTAGTGTGCAAACACGTACAATTAGACCTCCAATGAATCCAAGCCATCTTAGTGTAAATTCTGACCATCCGAAGTTAAATTTGGAATTACTGTGTTGGATAATCATTCCTCTACAGGTTGTATACATTATTTTACAATATTTTCCAATTTGAGTGACTTTGTCACCTTTTCTAGACTTCGGACCAGGTTGCAACGTGGTCAAGCACGCTTATGGCGGTACTAGCATGTAATACATGTAGCACTCAATAATTTCGCTTATTCCGTATGTAACGTTTACGATATTAGCGACTTAATAACGTGCTGCATTGATAATTTGTGCTTTATTTACCTGCTTTGTCGTTTCAGTAGACTTCAAAAAAGTCTTTGAACGACCAAGTTGCGACTATTTAATGGCGGACTTCGTGTTGTAGTCACGAGTTCACGCGACACTTAATCATTTCGCTTCCTCCATTAGTTACGGTTATGGAATAGCGACTTAATAGCGTGCTGAATTGTTAATTTGTGCTTTGTTTATCTTCTTTTTCGTTTCAGTAGACTTAGTCTCTGAACGACCAGTTGCGACTATTTAATGGCGGAATTCATGTTGTAGTCACGAGTTCACGCGACACTAAATCATTTCGCTTCCTCCGTTAGTTACGGTTATGGTAATAGCGACTTAATAGCGTGCTGAATTGCTAATTGTGCTTTGTTTATCATCTTTTTCGTTTCAGTAGACTTCGTCTTGAACGAACCATTGCAACACGCTCACGGCGATAACTAGTGTTGTCATTAAGAGCTAACATGGCACGGAATAATTTGATTACTCCGTTAGTAACGGTTATAGTATTATCGAATTAATAATATGCTGAATTTTTTAATTTGTGCTTTGTTCTCTTCTTTTGTCGTTTCAGTAGCAAAGTAGACAATGAAGGCATGAATGGCAAAATGGGTGTTGGCAATGCGGAAATGGAGGAAATTATGTTGACATGGTTTAGGCTGCCCAGTGGGTGTAAATTTCACCGCAGGTTCGTGCATGGCTTTCGGGCCTGTAAGTCCGGACGCATGGAGTCTATGCTGGATCAATTGGATCCATTTTAATATGGCCGGCCTTCCAGCCGTCCGTCCAGCCGACACCGTCAGTTCAGCCGGCACTTCAGCAGGCAAACCGGCATTAGCCGTCCATCCGGCACCGTCCGTTCAGCCCAAATGGCACCGGACAGCCAGCCGACCTTCCAGCTTCCATCAACAGGCACCGGCCGTTCAGCCCAAATGGCACCGGCCGGCCAGCCGACCTTCCAGCCTGCGTCAACAGGCACCGGCTGTCCACCCGGCAATGACCGTTCAGCCCAAATGGCACCGGTCGTCCAGCCGACCTTCCAGCCGGCATCAACCGGCCGTCCATCCGGCAACAACCGTTCAGCCCAAATGGCACCGGTCGTCCAGCCGACCTTCCAGCCGGTATAATCGGCACCGGCCGTCCATCCGGCAACGACCGTTCAGCCCAAATGGCACCAGTCGTCCAGCCAACCTTCCAGCCGGCATCAACCTGCACCGGCCGTCCATCCGGCAACGACCATTCAGCCCAAATGGCACCGGTCGTCCAGCCGACCTTCCAGCCGGCATCAACCGGCACCGGCCGACCATCCGGCAACGACCGTTAAGCCCAAATGGCACCGGTCGTCCAGCCGGCATCAACCTGCACTGGCTGTACATCGGATTTACGGAGATTATAGTGATGTACCCGTCAGTCAATCTACACTACTGGTTATATATCACTACCATGAGAGAAATGTTATAGATGAATCTCCGTCCAATCAGACCATTCGAGAGGCAGGTGCCGGTCATAGCCAGACCTTCGCCGACATTCCGGCCGACCATATACCAGATAAATCAGTCGGTATTGCCGGTGTACACCTCCCGTCACGTCAAATACGTGACGGTGTGATTTTAAAACAAGGGAGAATTAGTGACATTATCAGAGGTGACGGAATTGAGTTATCTATGCCACTTGGTATGCGCTACCCAGATATGGCAGCTTTACCAGAACAGGACTTTCAGGCCGACCATCCGCCAGTTCAATCAGCCGGCAGTGCCGTCCGTCCATATGTTCACGGCTTCTCCACAAGGGAGATTTAGTGAAAGTGTCAATTATGACAGAATTGCGTCATCTAGGTCACCTGGTATGCTGTACAGATATGCAAGCTGTACCAGAACCAACATTCCCTCTGAGCGAATGGTAGATGGGCACGCAGTGCTTGCCGCACTACATAAGCATTATGTAATTATTATTACCTTACAGCCGGCACCAACCGGCACCGGGCGTCCATCCGGCAATGACCGTTCAGCCCATATGGCACAGGTCATCCAGCCGACCTTCCAGCCGTCACTAACCGGCACCGGGCGTCGATCCAGCAATGACCGTTCAGCCCAAATGGCACCGGTCGTCCAGCCAAGCTTCCAGCCGACACTTGCCGGCACTGACCGTCCATCCGGCTCCGGCCGTCCAGCCCAACAGGCACCGGTCGTCCAACCGTATGGAGATTTTAGTCATATACCAGTCCGTCCGACTGTACCGCTGTACCAGCACTGGGACTTTTATCATACCGCTATCCGCACAAATCGGATTGACGAAGATTCTAGTGATGTTTCCGTCTGTCAATCCGTACTACCGGTTACATATCACTACCATGACACAGATAGTTGGCGATGAATCTCTCGATCCAACCCGACCATTCGAGCGGTCGGTGCCGGTCATAGCCGGCCCGTCGCAGTCATTCAGGCCAAACATATGCCAATCAATTCATTCGGCATTGCCGGCCGTCCATAGGCTAACAACTCATCCACAAGGGAGAGTGAATGCCTTTATCAGTGATGACGGAATCGAGTCATCTATGCCACCTGGTATGCATTACCCCGATATGGATGCTTTACCAGAGCAAGATTATGCACATAGTGAGTGCGATGAATCGCAGGCAAATCAGCTGTATGCAGATCCAACTATGGAACGGACTGAGTTCAGCTTCAAAGCCGCAGTGGAGGAAATTTATAGGGCGTTGGCCCCTTCAGAATGCCCTCCACCTCCTGCTGCCATTACCGACTATAAGGTTAGAACGTCGGTCGATCTGGATGAGGGGGAAGAGACTCTATCCTTCCGCCTCCTTCCCCAGTCGACAAAAATTAAGGAAATTAATGACCGTCTGTCGACATGTATAGGGGATCCAGGAAATGCTAAGGCGTTCTTTTCTGAAAGCCAAGTACCAGCGTCGTTTTCAGGTCGATGGTACAAAACTCACTCCGGTGCGTTCAGTACTGAGGTCCCGGCTCTGGATAAAAATATGGCAGCAGTCCATATGTCTGCTCCATTGTCTTATAAAGTGGACAAAACTGTGTTCAATGCCAAGTCCAAGCTGGTTCGAAATGTAGTCGCTACGTCTTCACTGTTAGACCTAGCCTCCCTAGCCATTTTCAGGATCGCTGAAAAATCTGGCAATGAACATGCTTGGGAATCGACGGCACGGTTAGCTAGGGTTCTTAACAGGGCAGCTCACCATTCCATGGCCAATGCGCTGACTGCTTCTGCCAACCTAGACCTGATACGTCGTGACGCATGTCTGAAGGGCACGTCGCTTAAACCCCATCATAAGCTGGCTAGATATGACCGACGCACATTTCACGTCTTTATCCCACGAGTAGCGGACATTTCTCCGTTGTGCTTGTCGGGACTCGGTTTATCAGTTCCATGTCATACCTTTTGGCCTCAATTTAAGCCCTTGGGCTAGTTCCAAGGTTATGGATTACGTCGTCACCCTGTTCCGCTCGACTTCATCTATTGCGTCGGCAGTATATTTGGACGACATTCTCCAGAAACATCTGTCAAGTTCTACTCTGCTCAAAGGCAGAAACGATCTTATATCACTTTACATCATATAGGCTTTCTCGTGAACTGGATAAAGTCTGATCTCTGTCCAATCCGGATTTTTGGTCCATCTGGGTGTGGAGTTTCTCCCGATCTGAATCTGGTAAGGCTTCCTCGAGTTTGCGATCATCCAGATAATTGCACTCGTAGAGTCCGTTTCCGACAGGATGCGCATTTTAGCGAGAGAGTTGCAGATCCTCGGATTATTCAATGTGGCAGCAGACTTGATCCCACACAGCCGTCCTTTTATGCGCCCTTTACAAAGGACATTGCTAGCGTAATTGAGCCCTTTTCAAGTCCCTTCGATCCCAGAAAACAGTCATGCTCACGCCAGAGATACGATCATTCTTGAGTCAATGGCACAACCCCTGTGGGCTGTCCACAAGGATTACTCTGGAGATACCCCAAGCGGGGATAATGGTATGTTCCGCCACTAGTACCTACGGTTGGGGTGCCCACCTGTTGCCGGACTTCGAACTGTCAGCGGCACGTGGGTGCCAGGGGCGAGCCCCTTTCCACATCAACCTTTCAGAAATAACGGCTGTCATCAATGCCTTTCATTTCGGGCAGGATCAACTCTTATTATAAACTGCCCTCATTATGTCAGACAACATTGTGGTGGTGCCTTGCCTCAAAACAAGGGGACATCAATCACCAGACCTGTGCAATCTGAGCTGGCAGTTTCTACATTGGTTCGACAATCTCCACCTCAATGTACAATTCAGACACATTCTTGGCAGACTCAATGTCTTGGCTGACACTCTATCTAGTCATTCACACAGAATGGTCACTCCATCAATCGGACTTTCTTCCAATTGACACACTTTGGGGATGTCCGATGATTGATCTTTTGCAACAAGGTGGAATCGCAAGTTGTCCACCTTTCATCTCACAGGTTCCAGACCCAGAAGCTTGGGTCGTGGATGCTCGATCAATCAGCTGGGAAGGGTTGTGGTCATTCTCCTACCCTCCCACGGTCTTGGTACTGAAATTAATCCAGAAGTTAAGGGGTCAGAACTGTCAGATGGTTCTGATTGCCCCTCTCAGATGGAACAACTCCTGGGTCTCCGATCTACTCAATCTAGGCGATAGATCTACCCAGGAAGATTACAGTCAGCACAAGTATTCGCAAGCAACCGCGGCCAGGGGTGTTCCACTCCTGTCCGGACCGTCTTTATGTTCAAGCTTGGCTCTTGTCCAGACAGCCTTGCAAGACAAACAATTTAAATATTTGATTGCGGAGAGAATCTCGAGAGCAAGAAGGCCCTCTACTCTGAAGGTTTACGAGGGCAAGTGGCATGTTTTCAGGGACTGGTACCATATCATTCACATTGTTCCTCTGAGTGTCACAATCCCTCAACTGGCCAACGTTTCTCTGGCTTTTCGAGGAGAAACAGCTGGCTCCAGTTATTATCAAATGCTACCGCTCCATGATATCAGACACATTCCGCCATTCTGGTTCATGTGCTATCAGCCATGACAAAGATTTGTCAGATCTTTTAGACACTTTTAAAAATTCAATCGACTTATATCCCTCACCCTGTTTCCAAATGGAATCTGTCCTGGGTTTTAACATGACTCAATTCAGACAGTATTGAGTCTTTAACCCACGATTAGTTAAAGCTACTATCATACAAATTGGGTTTCTTGATAGTCTTAGCTTCAGCATGCAGGGTGAGCGAGTTACATGTCCTTTCTAGTGACCCGAACTCTCTTCCGTTCCGATCAGAGGGTTTGATGGTCCTCTTGACGCAGCCAGGCTTCGTAGTCCAAAATAGATTACCATACATTGGCGATCAACGAGTCGTCATTAGCTCGCTTTCTTTATAGATAAGTCAGGATCAACAGCCATGTAAGATCCTGTTTGTGCACTCTAGCACCATTTCAATGCATAGAGGTGAGTCAGGTCACATACAAGCACCTCTTTCTTCTGGTGATAGCTGGGGCATGAGATATCACCATTCAAGCCCTTGCTTCATGGCTGTAGTGGGTTATACGCTCGGCGTACTCTGAGAATTCGCAAATCAGTCACTTTATAGAAGCTGTTGGCTGACATGCAGAGTCAACCTTCTACAGTTTTATCTTCAAGTTTGTACTCGCAGAGGCAAACATTGATTCTAGTAGGTCCGGTGTTGGCAGCCCAGACGCCCACCAGACCCATGTGCAACAATCAGCACAGCCTATTAGCTTCGCTGGATTCGCCAGATAAATTTTCGTAGGTAAGAAGATTTCAATAACTATCTTCTTAACCGTATAAAGGGGTCACATATCACGTGATCCTGGGCTGTGTTGCTGATTGAAAATTAGGAGACCGGGTTATCATTCACATGGGGAATCCAGCCATCATTCCCTAGAGGATACCCGGGGTGGAGGTCGGATGCTCCGCATTCCCTCCTACTATTACTTATTCTCCTAAAGTAATGTGATCGGGGAATGTATTCAAAGGAGAAAGCAAATTTTTTAGTAAATTATGTTTCTCCGAGAATACTTACCCGATCACATTACTAAGAAACCCTCCCAACCACCCCGCCATGCGAGCATCCTCGTGTTTTATATACCGCTCAGCTTAAAAACTAAAGAAGCGACACCTAGCGGGTAGCAAGGGGAGGTAAGGGGCAAGAGTTATTGCCCTTTGTCTATATGACATAGACAGGAAAGACGAATTTTCGTCTTTTGGTAGGGCTGGATTCGCGAGGTAGCAGGCTAATATCCCTAAAGTAATGTGATCGGGTAAGTATTCTCGGAGAAACATAATTTACTACAAAATTTGCTTTCTGTGTGTGTGTGTGTGTGTGTGTGTGTAAGAGAGAGAGAGAGAGAGAGAGAGAGAGAGAGAGAGAGAGAGAGAGAGAGAGAGAGAGATAGAGAAAGAGAGGGAGACTTGGATTTTTTTTATGTTGCTTTAAAAAAATATCAAAACATCCTTGTCCAAACAAGCATTTTTAACCTCCTTGTTTGTCCAGACACAACTGCAGGAAATCCCTATGGGATAGAAAGATGGGGATGAAAAGGTAAACTGCCTGGAGCTCCATGGAGACTCCCCACTTGTCGTCCATATCGCATTCCTAAATGAAGGTGATGTCTCCTAAGAACATAGATTTTTTTTCACCCATCTAGGAAAAAAACCCAAAGCCACAAGCAATTAGAAAGAATAATGACCCCTGCTGTTGTGGTAGGGAGTGGGGATCTAAGTGATCCTTGGAGGTGCAAGTTGAAGGAATTACTGACCTTTTCTCCATGCAGTATATGATACCAAACAGAAGTGCCTCCAAAATCGATATGGAAATCTGTGTAACAGCCTGCAACACTCATCAAACAGTATCTGAAACACAGATGGCAAATTTCAATGATATTTAATTACTAATGAAAGAAAAGATAATTTTTTTAAAAAAAACAACTAAAAACACAAGTCATTGCAAATATCCTACTTTTTCTAACCTGACCCTCCCCCCATCTAGAACCACTCTCAAAGCTGCATGAAAGATCTGACTGTTGATTCTAACTGCATTTTTGTACATTACTGGTTGTATTGTGACCAGGAAATGGGAGCTAAATGCCTTTCTCAAAGATTGGGCAAGTATCAAACCCAAGACCCTACAGCCCAGTGCTCCACCAACTGATCTGAAATCTTAACTTTCAACTACTGATCTTATACAAGCCTTGTAATGATTTGATCAACCTTCTTCAACCGACATTAAGGAAGTTCTTGTTACAGGCAAGAGCATACCAACTACAAAAATGTGACTTTTTACCCTCTTGCCCTTCAACTTCCATCAGGGACTGAATCATGGATATGATGCATTGTTGTCATCTACATATTCTTTTGAAATATAAACTGACTCGCAAACAAAAGTACTGACAGGCAGATACAAACACACAGAGAGACATGTCTGATAACAGTATAATATTAAAAAATGCAGATATAAGTAAGATGAATGTGTATAAAATGAACTAAGGCATTATCATTTATGAAAACCACCTTATCTGTACAAATTGTGCCAACATACACATTAGTGTTCAATGTAGTAAAAACTTCACTCTTCTTTCAGCACTCACACCAAGTTTCCAAAGGCTGTAAAATCATCATGATGGGCACTGTATTATTGTGCTGATGCAAAATACATGTAACTAGAAAATTGTTTCATGAATAATAATAAAAACAGGTTTTAACACCAGTATAACAAAATGGTACGTGATATGCTTCCTTTTCATGTGACCTTTTCCCTACAAACATTAATGACCTGGACATGTGCACAGGAGACTTAACTATTTGTTAACTTAACAAGTTAGTTTTGTTTGTTTGTTTGTTTGATTCGGATGTTTAACATAGCTTTAACAATTTTTCAGTCATATCGCTACGATGTCTGCAGTGAGGCAGTTTATAGTGATGTCTAGCACTGGGGCACCGCAGACATGTAGCATGATGTCCCACCCAGTCACATTATCCCGACACCAGGCCGACCAGTCCTAACACTAACCTCTTAATGCTGAACGCCAAGTGTGGCAGCTCTTAGTACCATTTTTGTAAGTCTTTGGTATGACTCGACTGGGGATCGAACCCAAGGCTTCCTGCTTCCGCAGCGGACGCTCTAACCACTAGGCAATCAGAGCGGTTAGCTAGTTTTGTAGCGACATGACTGGAAAACTGTTAAAACAATGTTAAAAATCCAAAACAAGCACAAAATTTACACAGAAACACTATCAATACATTTAAAATACATTATTGCAACTTGCTAACTCAATAATTTACCAAGTTTTATAATTTCAATAAAACTATCAGGGTTAACTTAAAAGCAAAAGATATCTTTTCAGCAACATTACTGATCACTAGTATATAAAAGTATAAAAAATATAAAATGAAAGGGAAAAGTTTGAAGCTTCTATTGGTGCAAATTTTTATCTTAATTTAAAATATAAAAGGCAGAAAATATAAAACATCTCCATCCAAATGAACATTGTTAACAACTGATTTAAAATATCACCTAAATATGCAGAGATAGATTTTAGCTGATGGGCAAATTCAATGTCATGTCTTTGTCCTGACTCCTCAAGGGCAAATTCAATGTTATGTCATAAAAAGATTTTCTGGATGGCCATTAAGGTATCTAATTTTTGAGCTAGAATTAACATCATTTTAAAGCAAGAACAGCCATAAAGCACAAGAAAAAAACAACAGTAGTTTATAAAAAAAAAAGCGTCACTCAGAGGGACTGATGCTCAACTACTGAAAAACATTTCATGAATCCAAGATAAGACCATATTTTTATTTTAACTGCTGAGTGTCGATATCATCTCTGAAAATCTAGAGTGAAAAGATTTTCAAACTGGCCACTGTTGCAACCATATTGGCTGTAATCAGCACTATTTTCATTGAGGACCTTCTTGAGATTAGAAGTCTTATAGTAAAGAAAAATTCAATAAAACCATCTATTCAAAAAGAGAGCATCAAAATTTCCAAGATAATCCTTATTAGAAGTCAGGTCATTACCATTTTAATTTAGGGCCAACTAGATATCATGAGAACTTGTGACAAATGCTATGCGGAGATGGCCATCCGTTCAGAAGGAGTATCTATAACAAGATTTTCAAGCTGCACACCATGGTGATCATGCTGAAGTTTGAGAGGCATCATTTTAATTAAGAACAAACTAAACATCATGTGTTCCACTGAAAACCTCATATCATTATGGCTTTCCATCAGGAGGAGCAGTGATTGCAAGATCTTTATGAAAGAGGCCATGGTGGCCATATATGTCAGGTCAGCAATGTGTCCATTTAAGACCAACTATATCTCTAGAAAATCTTTAATGAAAGCCAACACTGACATGACAATCCATTTTATAGTAGCAATAACAAGATTTTCAAAATGGTTACCATGGTGACCATATTGTCTGTCTGAGGGGCACAGTTTTCATTAGGGACCAACTTGACTTTGGTATGAATTTCTCTGTAGCACATTTTGCCAGTAGTTTTGGAGTAGCAATAACAACCTTGTGCCAACAAATATCCAATGACAAACAAAAGGCCATGGATATCATAAGAGCTCTTCTTGTCACTGAACAGTGAAATTAATAATTTGATTACTTTCATTAAAATTAACTTTCCTATCAATGACATTTACTTGTCTGGAACTAGGTTAATGTCATTCCCTGTAATAAATTAATGAAATCAAACATGCTTATAATGCTCACATAACTCACTTTTGTACTTTTGGGTACTTCATTTTCTCAATGATATTTGTTGCCTCTGTCTGACACTCCTTCAGATGTTGTGGCCAGGCAACATCCACCCAGTCTACCTGTCGAACCTGTAATTAATAAAGTGTTTTTAGGTTACTGCATTTGTATGGGAAAATATGAGAAAAAAAATTCAGATCGAAATACTGCACAACCTTGGCAGTAAGTACATTGGGAAAAATTACATTTTGAGGTACTTCAGGATGCAAAACTGTAAGTGCAGATTCATTATTACACAAGATCATTATTAATATGCATATAATTCTGCCCAGATAAATTTGAATTTAGTCGTGTGCTAGACAACTTTTGAAAGAAAATGGCATTTGGGTCTACTTAAAATTGAAATTTGGAGTCATTTTGTGAATAAATGCCAATGGAACAACTTTTCCATTTGATCTGGAATGAATAATTTTGATATATTTGTCGTTTCTACAAAATTCTGTGGTTATGGACTGGATTTATCTGTGCCAATTCTACATTTAAGTGCATCAGATTTCAGCGGTGATGGATCAGTGTGCTGACATCTGCAAGTGTTTTTGTTCTGTCATTGAATGCTTGAAATTATTAAAATAAATCAAAAGTGCTGGCATCTGCATCTGTTGTTTGTTTACAAATAGGAAGTAGTTATCTTATTCACACAAGTTCATATATGCATGAGTGCGATATTGTAAAATACTGACTGATTCTGAAAATGTCAAGTTAATGGAGAAACAAAAATGATCATATATTAACATCTTTTACACATGGGTAAACAAATTTGTTGTCACATATATCACTAGAACATTCTACCATTTAAATGGCTAGATTAATGTTATAAATTTAAATTGAAGCAGTAGCTCTGATACATCACAAAGGATAATGTTTTTCAGATTACAAATGCTAATCCAACACTCTAAACTTATATTTTCAAATTTTAAAAAATAGATATTCCAAGTTAATTTTCAATTTCATATATCAATAATAATGCTTTTTCTTTAACAAAGTAACTGTGATAAAAATCAAGAATAAACTTTCAGTTACATGTCTGACTTTTCTCAACAGTTTGTGATGTAAAAAAAAACAGTACAATGTGTATGCATTATCTGAACTTTTTCTTAGCATGTTAAGAAAATGTTACCACATTCATTTTAACCCTTCAATAGCTTGCTAAGTCAAAGTTGCGACATTCAATTTAACCTTCAATGGCTTTCTAGACAAAAGTTGCCATTCATCCTAATCCTTCAATAGCTTGCTAAGAAAAGTTGCCACATTCATGTAAACTAATCAATAAATGAAGAGACTTAAGTACTGATGTATAATTTGTACAATTTTAAATGTATTGGCAAATCTTTGATAAGTACATTATTTGCTAGAAATCAACACCACAAAACCTTCAAGATTCCCGCAGGACCTTTACATAAATTATAGCAAATGTGGATTATCCATGCTAAATGTTTTTTTTATCTTGATAACAGATGTGCAATAACGAAAATTATATGTAATGATACTGATAACTTATTAATTATAGGTAATGAATGTGACAATTTTGTCATAATTCAAAACAACATCTCCATAATGTAGAACCAATATGTCCCTATATATGTACGGAATAATTCAAGAAATATTGGTTACAAATTCAAAGGCAAACTTACAAGTCAACAGGAGCCACATTACAATTGTATTTAGAAAGAAAAGTAAAAAGAATCACACCTGGCTTCAGTCTTCTTTGTAGAAAGCCTCATACAAAAAGCTTTAAATATATGATGACCTATGATTATTCTGTGGAAACAAAATGTTCAAAGACCAAAAAGGTGGCAAAACCTTATTAAATTTTAATTCAAAATCTAATACTTTATCGTGGCCAAATTTTACTGATATCAAAATTACAGAAAGAAAAAATCAGCAGCAAAATATGGAAAGAAACAAAATCAGCAGTTCAATACATGTTGACTTACAAGAGATGGTGATTCTACATAGTTTTCCAGTTTGGTGTGGCTGAACTCCAGGCTGATTACGTTAAGAAGTCGATCTCTATCTTTATTCTCATAGTAACGGACCCATTCCTTCATTGACATTTCCATTCCTTTCTGTGTCGTAACATCCATAACATCCAGCATCCTGCGGCTACCTGGCAACAGAGACAACAAGTATTCCATGAAATGCAACATCTTACCAACTCTACCGATTACACATCATAAGAAGAAATTTATTGAAAATATTATGCCTCTATTATCATTAGGACATAACCGATTAGAATTTTTCTACCGATTTCCGATTCCGGATTTTGGGCATGAAATTTTTCCGATTCCGGATACGATTCGATTAATCGGAAATGCTAAATCCGTATTTTTGTTAAAAAAAATTTCATCTTCCGTTTCCGGGTTTCTGGTATCTGGTTTTGCCGTGTCTAGCATGTTACTTAGCACTTTACCATATCCGGCTTCATTTCCGGTTTTCACCCGTCGGTTCAAATAGATTGTCTCACAGCGTGGTTGTGTTGACCATATTGGACTTTTCTGACCTCTTATTTAACTTTATTAACGCACTATCGAATGACACGCAGTGTTAGACATGGTGCTATAGAAATTCAACTTTATTATTTTTATTATCCGAATCGGTCGTTCCTGCCTTGTCTGACTCCGATTAATCGGAAGTTCATACTATCCGGTGGAATCCGATTTCCGGATCAAAAGTCGGTTATGCCCTAATTATCATCCATACAGAAGTGTCAATAACAATAATTTCAAGAGAAGCATCACTAGATTAAAGATCAGCACCATTTTCATTTAGGATAAAACTAGATATTATAGTATTTTAGTAAAACCTTGTGTTCGTATGATATCCATTCAGGAGTAGTGGTAACTGGATTTTCAATGTCATCATTTTCATTTAGGACCAACAAGACACCATAAACATTCATGAGAAAACCCCCATAGAAAACCCCCATGTAAATATGGCATTCCATTTAGGAGAAGCAAAAACATAACTTTCAAGATAGCTACATAGGTAGCCATACTGGATCTTTGACCAGCACCACTCATTCCTAAACAAGTACATGTAGCAAGAACACCCTTGTCATGATGACCATATAAGGGGTCAAATTACTATTGTTTTCATTTAAGACACTGAATATCCCAATTTTTTATATAATGTTTTGGAAGAAAAACCATAACAGTATTTTTAAAAAACAGGAGGTCGGATTACATTTAGGACCATTAGATCTCATTGACTACCACAGCAGACAGACAGGTATGCCTTCACATCCTATCAAGCATCACTTTCAGTTTAATTTAATCAGAAGTGAAGGCAACCCTCTGCGGGAAACCAGTCTGACACATCCCAAAAACTCCTCCATAACCACAGTAAATAGAAGTGTTATGTGCTTGGGCTCGAATAAACAGTAACATAGAAAGAGTGAAAATAACGAGCTTGTAAAACTTAATAAACAATTTATTAAGTACAAATATTTCTTCAGAAAAGAAAAATAAACTTACGGTTTTAAAAATCAATTCCAAAATTAATCAAAAATAATTCAAAATATTATCCACTTGTGAAATGGCAAACGTCCTGGTAATAAAATGTCCAAATAGTTCTAAGTTCGAATTCCAGTAAAGTATCCAAGATGGAAGACGATGTCACTTGATTTAGTCAGTTCTTGTTAATAAAATCTCTATGAGCACAACTCTTTCCCAGATAAATAATAAAATAATTCCTCTTGATCCAAACGAATTGACACAATTTCCAGTACAAGGTAATGTATAATAACTCAAGAAGTCACAACTTAATATTCTAACAGCCCAAATTCTTCTACTGAATAACTCGCTCCAAAACATAGTTTATATACCTGTTTTTACATAAACAAGAAAGGGGTCACGACCTTCTAGAAAATCTCAGAACAATTTTACATTCAAGAAATCACGTAAACCGTGTATGACCCAACTAAATTAGAAAGATGTTTATATTTTACTCCATTTTGTCCTTGGAACCAACCAATCATTTTAAAAGCTTGTTTACAACTCTGAAACCAGGTCAGAAATGAGGTCAACACCTGGTGTTTACTCTGTACAGTACAGGTCACCCCCCAATGAACGAATCTTTAAACTTAAAATGCCAAATTTGAATCTAATAAACAAACAAAAAAAATAAATATAAATGACTTATATCACATATACGTAACAAGAAGAGATATGAACATTCACAAAAAGAGAAAATGAGACATTCTGGTTACAACAAATCTTCTGCTACCCAAGTGTCTGTATACTTTAACTAATCAAACCGCACAAAAAAACTGGATGCTTTATTAGATAACATAAATCGTGCAAGCTCTCTTGTCAGCAATATTAATCAGAAAGATAGAGAATCAATGTGGAGTGATCAGTAAAGGCGAATGCTTCAGAGCACTCAGCCATCCAGGGTTTCGGTCAGGAATGTCAAGTTCAACTGAGAAAAACTACACAACAGAATTTTCTATTCCTGATCATGCTCTCATTTTCACTTTAGTGTTCACTCATCTACAAGCATTTCTTATATATTATAATAATTCCCATGTTGTCTAAATTAAAGTTCTTTCCATGAGCAATAATCCATTGATTAAATACTCAATTGTACCTTTATGAAAACTTTCACCTCAGAAATTTAGTCACTTTTGTTACTAATGTGACCTTGAAAAAAAGCAACAAAAGTGATATTATGCTGAGTTTTGATTAATAAAATGTAATCATTTGTCATCTTCAAGACTTGTCACCACTAGCAAATCTAGATATTGCTACAGCCAACATGGCCAGAAGAAAGAAAAGAAACAATAGTGGAATTTTTCTATTTTTCCCTGATGAAAAAGCATGCTTAGTGGATATATAGGAGTCAATATTGGAGGGACACAGAAGAAAATGTTGCAGTAAACCCACGGTCCCAAATTCAAAGTGCAAAACTGCACAAGTTCTGTAATCACTTTTTCTGCAAGCTGCAATTCTTCTGAAAGTGTTTCAAAAATGCATCCTTTTTCATACAAATATCTTAAACTATTATTTAAACCACTATACTGTATTTAGATGCTAACTTAGAAGCTGTGAGAGTTATGGCATCTTCTGATAATTCTTTATAAATTATAGTTTACTATCCAGTTTCATACAGGACTTCTAAGCAAAAGGTGTCACAGCCATCTTTAACAGTATAATAAACATACTTGGACTCAAGATTTACACTAATTTTTACAAGAAAACCCAATGCCAAAAAGTCTCTATATTTAAGAGGAATCATAATAACATGATTTTCCATGGCCACTATTATAAGAACTCTTTCAGTGAATTTTATAAGACTTCCTGTTTTGGCTGCCATTTTGGAGGTCAGAATCTTTAAGTAAAAACCCTTGTTGAAATAACCATCCATTCAGAAGGGATAGCAATAACAATATTCTACAGATGACCACAGTAGCAGCCATACTGGATCTGCAAGCCAAGCAGCACCATTTTCATTTGGGTTCAACTAGGTGTCACAATAAGTCTTCTGGTGAAAATCCAAAGGCAATATGTTTTGTTCAGGAGGAGTAGCTACAAAAAAAAAATCTCCAAATGGCTGACATGATGACAATCTTGGACAACAGACCAACACTATTTTCATTTAAGACCAATGATACATTATAAGAAGTTTTTCTGTGAAAATGCACATGTTGATATGACTATCCATTCAGGAAGAGTAGCCATCTTTAAAAGTATAATAAACATACTTGGACTCAAGATTTACACTAATTTTTACAAGAAAACCCAATGTCAAAAAGTCTCTATATTTTGATTTCCAAGATGGCCATCATGGCAGCCGCATATTACAATAGATCAGCGCTAGTTTATTTAGACACAGCTTGATATTACAAGTCTTTTGGGGGAAACACCACATCTATGTAAATTTCTGTTCAAGAGAAGTAATAATAAGATTTTCAAGATGGCTGACATCTGATGTGGATGTCAGATCAGCACCATTTTCATTGAGGACCAACTAGACATTCTAACAAGTCTTTCAGTGAAAAGCTATGTTCATATGATCCATTCAGAAGAAACAATAACAGGATTTTCAAGATGCATGATAAGCAGATTCATGTTCAAAGAGCACATATTTCATTTAGATTGGATGAATGTGTGCATACAGTTTCAAATTTGTGTTAATGTACAAATGGACAAAAAGACCATCCCATCATTTCTTCTGGTCCATGATCATTAGAGATAAAAAAAAACTTTATGCTTGTAATTTGGAACTTGTAAAGCCTACCATTATCTGACTTGTAAATAACAACATATAAACTTACTAGTATGTACAAGATATGCTTACCTACACACTGCTTCACATCACTGACTTGAAAATTCTGACTGGGCACCCTAAAAATGAACAAAAAAAAAATTGTATTTTCTGTTAAAAAATTTAGAGTTTTGCATGTTCATAATGTATCTTGATAATTATTATGATTGCTATGATCTATTATAAAAAAACAGTTACTGGTTGAGCAACATAACAAATCTGTTGTCAGGCATCATAAATGTAATTTAGACTAAAATTTTTCATATAACATTGAGAAGATGCTCAAAGCCATGTTCCCCTAGTCACCAAAAACAGTTTTAAAATAAACTTTTAATTTCATGGAGTAGCTTCCTATAGCAGTAAATAACAAGTTACCATTGATATATCTAAGCAGAATATAGCCTTCACGCGACAGCTATAAAAGTTGTATGTCACCAGAAAATTGTCCTGCATTGAATCAAAAACCTGTAGCAACTTTCTCTTTTTGAAAATATGTGATGAAGCTGGTTACTGGATGACAATTACAATATGGATTAAGGAATAAACCTGCTCATATCTTGCACATCAAATCAAATATGGAAGTTTGCAAGTTTGATAGGATGTGATACACGGTGATAATTTTTATTTAGAACTGGCAAATAATGAAAATGAAGTCATTAAACTTATTCTGATACATTTAAAAAAATCATGCAGTCCAATCCATGTTTCAACAACTTTTTTGTAAAGAATTAACTTCCTCCAAGTTCCTCAAATGAAGAACCAATGTCACCTTTTTAATCAAGTACCGTAGGAAATAACCAAACAAGTCAGTGTTATGTGTTCAGCTAATTTCCATATCACAAAATTTATTTCTGTTCATAAAGGTCAGGTTTCAGTTACTGAAGTGTTAATTTAAGTACATGTAGCACTAATATTATCATCACATCAGTGATTAATCTACCCCTGCGTCCTGTGTCCAGCATGCACAAAAATGGAAGGGACTCATTAGTTGTTCATATTTGCATTCCTTTGGACGTAAAAAATTTGAAAGAAACATGTTTACCATGATTTTTGTTTGACAGGACATTGTTTACACTACGCAATATTATCTCTGCACCAGTCATGTGGTACCACTCCGTAACAGTATACTATTATGGGATGTCATCAGATCCCCTCATGTTTCCAGTTAAATTGCCACCAAAGATGATGATGAAAATTAACCCTAAACAAAGGACACTGGATATTTTGTTTCATGATTCAAATTCCACTGATCAGCAGCATTTGGTTTCTTCATCTGATGTTCAGGATGCAAATGTATGCTCAGCCTCCAACGTAATGCGTAAATTACCAACAGTTCAATAATTTCAGCCGAAATGGCTAAAAACATACTCGTGGTTATGCAAATAAAAATGAGGACTTTAAGTATTGTGAGATATGCACAGACAATAAAAAGGAAAATGCTATGAACAAGAATGCTAGGAACATAAATTTTCAAAAATTCAACGTAAATTAGACATACAGATATTGCTGATATGTCCAATGGCCCCAAAGTTACAAAATAACTTTGAAAAATGTAGTTCAAAGGTCATGTCAAATCAAGATAAAGCTATAACTGCCTTACTGAAGGTTGTTAAATGGATGGCATATGAAGACAAGAACAAATTTAAGTCTTTTGTGATCCTTTTACATTGAGAAGTCAAGATCTTGACATTCTCAGAATTATGAATCTTCAGTGCACTGCTGGAGTCATTAGCAGAGTTTGCTAACAATGCTGTAAGTGTTAAAATTAAGAAATCTCCTGTGGTAACATTACTTGCAGATGAGAGCAATGATATTTCCAACAGGAAAAGGCTAGTCTTGTATGCTCAGATATTGAATGAAGACTTTATTCTAGAGTGTCATTATATGTGCAATGTTGATGCCAATGGGAAAAGAATCACTGCATCCATTATGAAAGAAATGTCAGATAGCAAAAATAATGGGTTTGTTAAAAGTTAGAGTTTCTCAGGTTTAATCTGAAAAATAGTGAGCAAGGAAAGGAAAAATGTTTGCCAGTTATATATTTTGCAAGATTTAGATCGGACATTGAAGTTGCTGAGACCGAGTCGTCAGAAAAAGATGATGCTAACAGCGATGATGAAAGCATATTGTAGCGATCATGTTAATTTTGTAAATAGTGTATAAAAAAAGTTGCGAAAGACTTGGACAAATAAAAAATAAATATAGATCACTGCGTAGACAAATTCATTTAGAATAATTTGTGAAAACTGCATGGATTTTTATTGGATATAAGAGAAATTAAGGTAAAAGTGAATGCATGTGCATGATATTTACAAAATGTCTCAAAAGGTAAACTAAATGGGGCACAAGCAGCTAGACACAGCTTAGTGCTGCTGGGGCAGAGCAGCAGTGATACTAATAACAGTGCTGGGACTGAAAAAAAAAGAGTTAAGAAAGTAGTTCTGGCTGAGAAGTATCCACAAGATGTGATGTGTAAACTGGCATTTTTTTTACTTCCACCACAGAGAGGATCGTCCAATCTTGCTCAAGTTAGCAGCACTTGCACCAACTTCAGCAGTACATACTGCAGGATGTGAGCATGGGTTTTCATCCCAGAACAGAATCCTGGTTAAAAGTAGAAACAGGCTGTATATTATGACTAACAAAAAATTGATGGCTGTAAAACTATATAATGTGCCATTTGATTGCAAATCAGTATTACAGACCAGGAGATATAATTTGTCAACTAAGTTGTAGTTGAAGTTGTTGTTGTAGGGTGTAACGCCATTTTTCAGCACATGATAGGTTATACATGGCAGCCAGTATTAATGGTGGAGGAACCGGGGGAAAAAAAACGAAGAACCACCAACCCATGAGAAGCTACTGGCAAGCTTTTTCACATACCCACATTAGCCGAATCTGAGACTCGAACACACGCAGACAGAGGTGAGATGGCAGTGATCTGTAACAGAAAGCGCTTTAGACTACTCTGCCACTTGGGGCCCCTTGAAAACTAATGTAAAGTGAAGGTGTTGATCTTGTAGTTAATAATGACCTTGTTGTAATACATCTATATTATAAATAAAGAAAATTAATGTATCTCAATGTGTATGAATTTATTAGCAGAATCAGTGTACTCATTACATATGAGCGGGACTCATTGTTTGAACATATGTGAGTCCTGGAACTCTGCGATGAAATCGTGGATTTATCACCGTTACATCACTATCTATAAAAGCCAACATTTACAGGAAATAGGATCAACAATGTTATGAATGTTTTGGGCTTCACATATCTGTCGAGTTCTTTTTGATTATTACAACTAGATGTAATTGTCAAGATCATAACAAGGTCAGCATTGGCTACAAATAGATTTTATGGATTAACACAGAGAAATTACAACTGAACAAAACAGGGTACTGGACAAAAATGAAAAATCATGTGACAATAAATTTATACTGCTACCTTTACAAAAAAGACATTTCATCCACTCAACAAATGTTTCACCTGCATAATTAAATCACATCCTGTTAGCAAAATCCGAATAAATCATTACCAAAACATTAATATGTCATCACGTAAACAGACATCTTGTTTTAGAAATCAGTCAGTTATTCTACTTGACATCGGGTATGGTGTGGAAGAGGGACTAGCCGAACAATTTTATGAAGAAAAGACTCAAATAAAACAATTTTATATTGAAAAGGCTTGAATAAACAACATTGTAACAGATAAGGAGATTATACAGCAGCAGTGGGAAAATGGAGCAAATGTAAAGAGAAATAATGATGCTTTTGAATGGTTTTGCAATGTGCATGATAACAATACCCACTCAAATACACAAGTCAAGAATAAGAACTATTAACAAAAACCTTTAAATAATTAATGTTACTTTTAAACAAAGCTATTAAATGCTTGGAAGTACGTAGCTTTCTTACTAAGTAAATTACATATACTTCTCACAAAAAAATTAGTTCACCTCTGGAAAGACCACCTGTCTCACAAAGCCACCACCCCATATGCAAAAAAGGTGGCCGTGTAAGAGGGTGACCACAGTATATTCATGGTTAATGGATCAGTGAATGTCTGGACATTGGCAAGAGCAGATCATAGGGCAGTTGGAGACATTAAAATGCATTCAGAGTGCCGAAGTTGTTTGCTTGTTAAAAGGTCAGGGAGATATAGGAATTTCAGATGAGATTTGAAACAAAGGCTTCTGAGGTAAAATATCTTTGCCCGAATCTGTCTCACTTTCCTAACTGTTTAATTTAGTAGAACTCTAAACATATATTTAAAGCTGTATTATCGACATGTCGTAAGAAAAAAGAAATATTGAAGATTATTATGTGTAGTCGATAGAATCAAATCAAAATCTGCTTTGATGTAGCACTGTGATGCAGAACTGAATTTAATAGTGAGTAGTGGTAGAACTGCTTGCTTGCATTTGAATACATAGCGTGGATTAAGCATAGTTAGATAAAAGGGTAATGGAAGTAGCGACAAAGACAGAAGTTACAGATGAGCAACACAGAAGAGACATGGGAAGGAAATACTCTCACTTTTAATTTCACGTGGTTAAATAATGGGCAATTTGGATTGGTCTTGTATTGACTGGAAGCAATTTCACTGAAACGATTTCCTGTAATTGTTTAATAAGAGAAAATACCAAATAGTTACTTTCCTGCAAAAATAATAGGACTAACTTGAATTAAAAGGACAAGATTGAACTTAATGCTGGAGAGAATTTGTTTTATGAGTGTCAAGTCCAAGCAACTAGCATGCACATAATCATTGCCGTTTATGTATTCACTTCAAAGAGTTCATGAAAAAGTAATGGCTTATGACTTTTATCACATATCTGGACATTTGTATGGTCAATCCATGGGTGAAAACTAAAGCCAGTACAATCTCCTTACCTCAATCCAAGTCCACTTTTCTCGAGAAATAAAATTGGATATTTCAAACCGTTTTCTTGAAGGTATTTGAGAGTAAAGTCTGAAAACAGAGCAAAATGCTTAATGCAGAATTTAAATATTTTCAACACTACTGACAAATGACATTAAGTGAGTAAATATTCTAAAGACAGATTTATATTTTAAAGTTATATAAGCCTTTCGTAGCCTCTATTTCATCCAAACATTATAAATGGAAAAAATATGACCCTGTTGTTACTTGTTTTACCTTACCGGACATAAACTCAAAGATCTCACCACAATGCCACAATGTACACACTTTTGCTATTTAAAAAAAAAAAGACTTCCAGAAAGATGGCCACTATCGCTTAATTGGCTTGAAGCAAATGTTCCATTTTTGTGCTGTTTTTCCTGTTGTTTCTTTTGTGTCTATCTTCATCTACGTTACTGTCTTTCATCAAGCATTGGCTCTTTAGTTCATGTGTTTCTCCATCTGCTTGTTTTGGAAACTAGAACAATTAGAATTTATCTCAGCTGTCTTGCTCCACTGCAACTACATCCTTTGTTCTTGAATAAACCACCAACAAATGATCACCAATCAACCCATTTATGCTATGATGGACCCTCATTAATTTCTTTAAATGACCACTCTTTGGCTCTTCATACTACATTGTGCTCAAGACTGAACAAACTGGGACTACATTCATCATTACTTGAATGTAAACAGAAGTGAAAAACAAAAACGTTTCAAAGCTGACTGGCGTAGAACAGGACAAATTCCTGTTTTCTCCCTTTCGCCCTTTTCGGCTAAACAGTTTACAAATTCGGTCATTAATTTAGATAACATGGTGCAAATCCCTATTAAATCGCCAACCTTTGTGTAAACTATCCCAGAAATACCACTGCTTATTGCAGTATTCAATGCCCAATCAGTTGTTGGACCACCAGAAAAGTGCACAGAAATAGTTAATTTCATCAACGATCAGAATATCAACGTCTTCCTGACAGAAACATGGCTAAAAAATCAGACAATGAGCCCAAGTGTGCGGATCGAACACTCATCAGTTACTCCATCAAGTCATTCCCCCACCACACTCGCAGAGGTGGAATTGCTATCATTAAAAAGATTTCCATGATAAAATGTCTTAAACATAACACAATCTTCAATTTCTGCCACACATCATTTGAACTAGTCCAAACAAAACTCACACTGGAACAAATGTTCAGTCCATTTTTTCTGCCTCTACTGCCCTCCTCCTAGTAGAAAAAACAAACTGACTGAGTTTCCGAATCTCCTGGAGTATGAAAATTCAATAGGTGGCAACCTGATTATTCTTGGAGATTTCAACTTTCAATTTTATTGTCCTGGAAGCCCTTACACATCTAAACTCCTAGATTCCATTCATGTTTTCAACCTTAAACAGTTAACCAACCAACCCATAAACATGGTCATATTTTAAACTGGATTCTTCACAGATCTGACAAGAATATTCTATGGTCCACCCTTGTATCCCATGAATTTGCATCAGATCACCTCTGCATTATATGCCATCTGGACATATCAGTCCCTAACCCTCCACCTTTATTTGTTACTAAGAGAAACATCCGTATGATAAATAGATACAAACTAATGCATGACATCTAAGCAAACCTAACAACTTGCTCACCTACTATAGTAGAACAACTCAATAACTGCCTGCATTCATTGCTTGGAAAACATGACACCGCCACCAAACGCAGAATATTAGGTTCTGTTCAAAACAATGCCTATACACATGACAATATAGACAAAAATATTTCAGGCATATTATTACAAAAATAAAATTTTAAGGCATTTAATGGCTTAAAGTCTTATGAGTAATGGTTACCACAAACGCATAAACAAAACCCGGACTACTTGCACTAATGTGCCTTGCCTAAGATTATTGATAAGCTCCAGAAACCTACAAAAGGTAGCTTTAAAATATTTTGCTTAAAGTTAGTAATGTAAATCAGAAAATCAAAAACATTTGGCAGACTATAATATTGATAATGATGCACAGCTTATAGTTAAACTATTTACTCTAATGCCATTTTCCTTATAAAAAAAATCCAGACTGGAATGCTTAAGTTGACTGAACTAGGAGTGCAATTTTTTTAATTTAACAAATATGTCTAATCACCCTCAACCTAATGAGATTAGATAAATTCAGTTGGTTCAAGAAACTGAACCAGTAGTTCTTCCAAATTTGGTATATCTTGACTACCAATGGTCCTCGACCAAATGAAATGACAATACATAACTGCAACTTTGTACAATGGCATAAAGAGTAATTTCAACATTTTTTTTAATAGAAATAAAGCATGTATACCTTATGAAATTCTTCACCCAACCTTCATCCTTTTTATTATTATACCCATAGATCCAAAATTTTGCACAACATTTTTAATTTTAGCATGATTCGCACAATCATGCATCCCAGATGCAACCCTAAACAAGGTCAACCAATAAGATGTGTGATCACCCCTTAGCATGCATGGTTCTCACTCACCATATAACTCAATTGAGATTTTGATGATATAAGCATATATTCTATGTTCAATCAGAACAGACATTTTTGTAATATTTAAAATAAAAATTTTCCCTCATAATGACATTAAATTTTGGTCAAGTAACAAAGTCAGTGCCTCCACCAGGCTTTGTTTTGCATATGTCACTAAATGCGAAAGAATTTGAAAGTGGCACCAGTTTTTACTGACTGGCTAAAGGTTCTGGCAACAAATTTTTTAAAAGTAAATCTGTCATTTTTCATTGATATAAGCAACTCAAAGAATACCTGTTTTCACTATCTGTGGCAGTCAGTGGATCATATCTGTAGACGATGAATGCGATGTTATTCAAACATGGTTGCAGCTAACTGCAAGCCATCAGTCAGTTTTCAGAAGTAATTAAATTAGCAGGAAATATGGAATTACTGAGGGATATACTCTACTGTTGAACAGGTCGCTTATATCAATGAAACTGAAAACTTTAAAATTTACTTTACATAAACGGGTTTGTATCAAGCACAAAGTATACGGCTAATTTAGCTCTGAAAAACAAAGATTTATATCCAGCTGAATCTAAGGCAGGTACTTGATTACTTGTTACCCCTATTTCTACTGCAGTCGATGAGAGGGGGTTCAGTCACCAGACTCTTATCAAAACTAACTCACAAAATTCTATAGGTATCTACTCAGAAAAATTTAAAGAGAATTTTTATCGATGGACGCAGTGTTGAGAATTCTGATTTCAGGAAGGCAACTAAGAAATGGTCTGAGAAAAATACCAGGCAGATATTGATGAAGTGTCAGTGACATTGTTGATACAGACTAAGCTGCATTTTGTATTGTCAGTTATAAAGAAACATTCTTGTTCATTCTTGCTTTTCATATACTATACATTGAACTTCATGTGTATATAATGGCATTCTTATATTTATTAATAATTATTCTTGTGCTTTGAAAGGTAATACAAACATGCAGAAACTGTTTTATACGTTAGGTTTAAATAGATTAAAAATAGGGCCAATATAATATTATGCATATATTTAAATCCCTGCATCACAGCATAAAATGGCTCATGGCTGAAAAGTTGGCCCAAATTTTTAAATTTGACAAATTTCATGGCACAAAGAAAAATATTTCCAAGGGAGGTCCTAAAGTTTTCTATTTGCAGACCTGAACTGGTGAGAAGGGAATTTTTCCAGCCCCTCCCACCCACGCAAAATTGAATAACTCAAGATTAAAGCCATTAGTTTAGTAGCATCACTGCTTTATAATTATCTCACCCTCTCCTTTCATGAATTTTACATAATTCTTGTTGTATTTGTTGGACTTGAGTTTTTCATCCAGACTGTAGTTTCTCTTCCCATCAATTTCATCATCATCAATATCCTCATCAGTGTACGTCTTCCTCTCTTTCACACGCTGAAATGTACACAAGTTGTACATGGCAACAAAAAAGTATTTAGTAGAACAAAAATATATTGCCTACTGCAAGGAAAATCATTCAACTGTTAATGTTCCCACCCATTCACAAATATGGAAAAAGTGAAGAAACCGAAACCTAAAAGAAAACTGCATATGTTTCAGTCAAAGAGTTATCATAACTGTAAAAGAAAATAAATAAAGTCCTACTCCGCAAAGAACACCTGTCGTGCAATGCCACATTCCCAATGCAGATGTGGTGACCTATAATTGGGGACATACATTTCATTATCAAGTTTCATGTTTGGAGTAATGAAACATAAATGAACTTTTATCATAAAATTTCAATAAAGTCACCAGAGAATGAAATATAGCTCATTGAGACCTTTTTTCACATTAAGGATGCAGAATTTGCTCATTTTGCTTCATGATTCTGTGTAAGATGGTATGCATATAACATGCCCAAAAAATATAAAATTAGCCAAACATCAGAAAATGATGAATACAGGTCAGAATGACCTGCTTTTGTTCTAAAGTTTTGGGTGCAAAAGAGATAATATCATAATCCAATTTCAAGGTTATATCATGAACATCTAAGAAATCAAAATCAAACACAAAATGTAACCAAAGTCAGCATAAAATGTGGATGATAATGACCTATTACTGAAATGAGGGAGCAGTTCTCAAAAAGTGCACATCCTCACCAAGCTTCATGATTCTTGCGGATGGCATGTTCATAGCATACCATTCTGACTTTGAGCTATATACAAAAGCTCAATATCAGCCAGCAAAATGCAAAGTGGAGGTCAATGACCCTTTATGATATCAATGCAGTACCAAGATAAACACAATCATCTAGTTTAATCATATCATATATAAAAAAAAAACAACCATTAAAACTGAACCAAAGATAAATATGGATTATGTTGATATAGTAATCATCAAAATGCATCTTCTCACCAAGTAATGGGATTCCAATAGTTGTATATGGAACATAACAAGGTGATAGCTAAACACAAAAATTAACCTTAGCCACCAAAATGTTGCTCACAATGGCCTTCTTATATTTTAAGAGCATGGCACAAAGAGATGTATACAATTGTCCAGTTTAATGATTTTGACATAAATATAGCTGAAGACTAAATCCCAGTTAGTGCAGCATGAAAGCTGGGTCATGGTGACACACTTTTGTAATTAGGGAGCAGTACTCATCAAAATGCACCCTCAAAAAATTCCATGAATTTTAGTATAACAAGAAGCATATGGGTTATTTGGTTATAAGCTAATGCAAAAACTTCACTAAAACCAGAAAAATGTGAAATATAGGTCACCATGACCTTATTCTATTGTAAGGGTGTGGTCCTAAAGAGATGCAATCGCCTAGTTTGAATATTCTAGCGTGAATACAGACTGTTAAATACATAAAACAGCATGAAATATGGGTCAAAATAACCTACTTTTATAACAAGGATGCATTAATCACAAATTTTCATGAATCCAGGTGTGAGTGTTTATATATATATATATATATATATATATATATATATATATATATATATATATATATACACACACACACACACACAAATGGTGAATAAACATAGCTGGTCATTAGCTAAAATCTGACCTAGGCCAAAGTGACTTACCTTTGTAATAAGGGTGTGGTGTTAACAAAACTGCAAAAAACATAGCTTCATAATTCTACCATAAATGAAGCCTGCAAAATAAACCATACAATTTAACCACAGCTGATGAAGCAAGAAATTTGACTCCCAGTGACCTGCTTGTAATGTAAGCCTATAAAGTCTGCCTTACTAGCTTTCATTCTTTGTTCTAATTAAAACTGAAGCAAGACTTGTTCTGAACCACAATCAAACAAAAGCCTTATATAATTTGGGCATGACCATCTATTTCTTTTGTGGAAATTAAACCAAATACTATATAATAAATATACTTTTTTATCATTCTAGGATGCATCTCCATTGAAAAAATTTGTTTTGTTTCAAGAGCTATTACTTCATTAATCATGTCCTGTACCTAAAGGAAAGATCTGTACAGGAATATTTTTACATCTACTGTCGTCTGCTAGACTGCACTTCGGAAATCAAAATGTACTGTATAAACCTTATCATAAAAATTTCACTCATGTTGTCTGCATCTGAATTTATAATTTACAATCTCAATTTTGATTCGGTTTTTTTTTGTGTCTGTTTTTTTTCTCCATGATAACTGCTATTGTATACCTATTACTAACATTATTGAGCTCGATTTGAACACAAAAATTACGAAATGTGCACCATTATTTATTCTTATCTTTTGAGGGCAAGGGTTTGACCACCTCGGTTTTTCAGATTGAGGCTGAAACACTGTTGAAGACAAATAAGATTTTAAAATTCTGGATGAAGGTCACAAATTTACTTCTTGTTATACAAACAATTAGGTTGCATTGTACAACGAGCTCTGACAATAGACTCGGACTTACGCAGTTGACCACACGACCAACAAAACCACATGGTGCGCAAGCATATAGAATAGTCACAAAAGTAACGTTTGTATGACTTCGCAACGACTTCCATGATTTCTCACTAACTTAATTAATTTATAAACACTTTGAAATACACCAGAAGTTTCCCATGCGTTTCATAAAGTTACTGAGCAAAATGGCTGCTCATAACACATAACAATGCACAGATTTTACACAGTTCTTGCATTGATGACAATTGCCCTTACCAATTTTCGACCTTGATCTGAGTTATATTGTTTATTCTCCATTTAAAATCTGCTTCGCACAAAATACTTTACATCAAAACTTAATCATAAAAGCTGACACTAAGTTGAATTTGTGTACAATGTATTCTACTCCGTAATGGTCACGTGATCAGCTATGTGCTTGGTTTAATGCAAAATAGCACGCCCAATCTTAACGAAATACTGTCAATATTTAACTTCCTACCGACCTCTTTTCTGATAAAAAAAAAATGCAAATATGCAGTTATTAATGGAACTGAATGGTTTATTCAGGGAAAGAGAAAATAAATAAATAAATGGTATAACAGAACACACACACACACACACACACACACACACACACACACACATACATACATACATATATATATATATATATATATATATATATATATATATATATATATATATATATATATATATAGAGAGAGAGAGAGAGAGAGAGAGAGAGAGAGAGAGAGAGAGAGAGAGAATGAAAGAGATACAGAGAGAAGATATATGGGATTATCAGTCCTGTATAGTGATTTTAGGCACAATGAGGATTAACCTTACGCCTTGGGTTTACATTTTGACCAGTCTGTGATACCACGGAAATATACCATTTAGGCTACAATGTTACATTTTTTTTTAAAGTGTGACATCCAATAAATAGCACGTTAGATGTGCTGTCAAGTTGCTTTGCTATAAATCTTACCCCCCCCCCCCCTGAATCAAAGTTTGCCCACCCCCATCCCTGAAAAATTGGAAATGACGTCCCTGGAGAAAATAATATGTGAAACAAGGTGATAATTAACATTACACCGTATGTTTATATTTTGAGACATAATGGGGATTTATGTTTACGTCTCCGTGTTGATAAATGTCTGGAAGTATGATCTTAACATTTTGGTATATACTATCCGACATTTACGTTTTGATTATTATCCAACACTAACTATTTCATTACTTACCAAATTTCCATTTTTTAATACTATTCAACACCTAGTTTTTAATTTCTATACAAAACATCATCCAAACCATCCAACACACTGTAAGTCCTGACTAACACTCTCAGTCGCAACCCACTTACAAGTTTCTTTCGATTTTATTCTTTGTTGGGCACGCTTTGCCGAGTATGGATATTCTTGCTGCATATTTAAGGATGGATTCCTTTCTTTTTGCGTGAGGTGGCGGTTCGCCTGCTAGTACTTGTAGTTCTTCTAAGGATGTATTCCGTAGTGCCCCTTTGCACGTGATGAGCGGGTTGTATTGTAAGCTAATTTCCTTAGGATATTCCGACATGATCAAACACTTGACAGCCGCAGTCTAACTACGATCTAATTAATGATCGGCATAGGATCAGTAGTGTATCCTGGTTTACTCCCCAGTCAGTGCCTTTTTTTTTTTTTTTTTTTTTTTTTTTTTTTATTATTATTATTATTATTGAACACAAGGTATTAGGATTTTACATATTCCCATACATCACCACCTGACCTGGCGTATGGGGCATGATCTTAAATTCTTTTGTGTCCTGATCTCTACATGTGTTCTCTATACAACACGCACACACATGCACACACAGACACTTATTTACAATCACAATTATTGTACACAAAGTCATACTCGCATACAAACCCCAAGATGCTTGAAATTGCATTTTAAAAAAAAGTAATAAATATATAAATTTTAATAATAATAATAATAATAATAATAATAATAATAATAATAATAATAATAATAATAATTCATGTACCAAAAGTTGATAATAGGGTCCACTTTCTTTTGAACTCGTCACTTCTGTTATTCACTTTGGCGACATATTTTTCCAGCGTTTTATATGATAAAACACAATTTTTATAATAGGCAAGATTTGGGCTTTTTGATGCACAACGTGATCTGTATATAACATATTTTGCAAGCAAAATTAGGAAGTTAATAAGATCGTCAAAGTTGTTATTTCCTATAAAGACATCTTTTCGTGTAATTCGAAAATTTGGGTCATAAGTTTGGATCCATTCTACCAACAGTTTCCAAAAGTTTTCAGTAACTAAATAGTCATAAAATAAGTGCTCAATTTCTTCTATTCCCTCATTACAAAAGGTACATTTATCATTATCACTTAAATTAATCTCTTTTAGAAACTGGTTTGTGGCAATATTTCTGTGGAGAAATCTATAGTTAAAGCTAATCAGTTTTGTGTCTTTTGTACAAGATCTAACCGAAACAAAAGAGTTGGTCCATTCATTTGTACCAATCGCACACTCTAGCTGTCTGGGCCAAGTTTCCTGTTTACCATTTGGCTTTATTATTTTGGTTCTTATCAGGTCTTTATAGATAAATTTATTCTTTGCTCTTACCATAAGGAGGGATGTTTTGTCCAAAGCTACAAGAAAACTATTTTCACTTTCAAAGAAAGTTTTAATTTTCTTTTTCCACATCACTGAGATCTTTGAAATAAGAGCAAAGTACTGTATGAAATTATTTGTTTTTGTTTTTTTGTTTTATTTCATCAAAACTTAATAGAGACCCTTGTGCATCAAAAAGATGTTGAATAATTACAGTACCGTTTGTTCTCCACCTTGTGTATGATTTAAAATTATCTACAGTCACTAAATTAAGAATATCTTGAGACAAGTATTCATTGACAGTAGATGGTTCATTTTTCCATTGAGATAACGCATAAATAACATCACGCCAAAAAATATTTTTAATTAATTTAGAAATTACTTTTAATTTAGTTTTTCCTAATGAAAGTAACAGCATACCTCCAAATTTTCCAAATATTTGTTCAGAAACCAGTTTTTGCCATAAGCCATCTTCGTTTATTAAGAGGCGCCTAATCCAGGAAAGTTTTATATAACACACAAATGAATGCAAGTGAATCATATTTAATCCCCCTTCCTCAAAAGAAGCTATAAGTGTGTCTCTTTTAACTCTCTCAGTTTTACTGCCCCAAATAAACTGGAAAAATAATGTATTCAGTTCCTTTTCTATATGGGGTGAAGGATTTGGCAAAGCTGCAAAAAGATGAATGAATTTAGGCAAAAGCAAGGATTTTATCAAAGTAATTTTTCCAATAATGGATAAATTTCTTCTACTCCACCAGCCAAGCAGTTTCTTAACTTCCTTTAACTTCATCGAATAATTAAGCTCTACCATATCCTCCAAGTTCAAAGAGAAATATACTCCCAGCAATCTAAAATTGGACATTGACCAGTTAATATCAATTTCTGGACATATTTTTTCATTAGAATATTTTTTGTTTCCAATCCAAATTGCTTTCGATTTCAAAATATTGCAGTGCAGACCTGACACCAAAGCAAAATCATTTAAAATCTGCATGGTTGTCCTCAAGGACAAATGAGAACCATCTAATAATAGAAAAGCATCATCAGCGTACTGCCCTAATTTGAACTCCATTTCATTATAAAAAATGCCTGTAACATCTGTGTTTTTCTTTAGTTCTATTGCAAGAAGTTCGATTCCTATTATAAAAAAGTAGGGTGATAAAGGGTCTCCCTGGCGACAACCTCTCTCCAAATTAAAGAATGGGGATAAATGTCCATTATTAATAACACAACTTTTTGAATTATTGCAAAATAGCCTGAACCAGTGACAAATTGATTCTCCAAAGCTAAAAGACTTCAGAGCAGTTTCCAGAAAGTCCCATTCAACTCAGTCAAAAGCTTTATCAAAGTCTATCAATAGGAGAAGACCAAATTCATTTTTTCCCTCAAGGTATTGCATCAGGTCATACAACAGTCTTGTATTTTCACCAATGAAGGTTTCATAAAACCTTTTTGGGTGTCACTGATAATAGACGGGATTACTTTTTTAACCCTATTAGCAATTGACGCTGAAGCAATCTTGTAATCCACATAAAGTAGAGAGATTAGTCTCCAATTTTTTAAAAATTTCCTGTCTTTGTCTTCTTTTGGAATGCACGTTATGATCCCCTGTGACTGAAATTCTGAAAAATGATTCAAATCGTATCCAGTATTTAGAGACCTAAAGAGAAAACCGCCTAGGTCTTTCCAAAAGAATTTGTAAAATTCTACCGTAAATCCATCAGAACCAGGGCTAGTTTCATTTTTCATATTTTTTAGTGCTAAACCACATTCCTCAAACGTTAACTTACCTTCACATGAACTTCTTTCAAAATCTGAGAGTTTTTTTTATCATGGTTAAAAAAGTGGTTAAGCGTTTGAAAGTTACATTTGCTTTTACTTTGGTATAATTTTTCATAAAAGTCTTTCTGTTGATTTAATATTTCTTTTGAATCTGTTACCCTTGTTCCATCTTCCTTAGTTAACTCTTTTATTGTTTTGTTTGTGTAATTTCTCTTTTCGAGATTAAGAAAATATTTAGAGTTTTTTTCACCAGATTCATACCATCTTGCCTTAGATCTTAACATTATACCTTCCACCTCTTTTTTCCTCATTTCTTCTAAATCCGCTTGTTTTTTGTTCAATTCTTTCATCATAGAGGGGTTATTATTTTGATTCACTAAAGCATGTAAGGTATTTATTTCAGCTTCCATTTTCCTGAAATTTTGTTTTTCCTGTTTTGCTTTAGTTTGTGAATACATAATAGATTCTGATCTTATTATCATTTTAAGGATTTCAAAAAAAAATTGATTATTACATGTTAGTTTCACCTGAAGTGGGGTTTTCTTATCACCTTCACAATAATATTCTTCTACTGTGTTGGTTATACATTTTTTAACCAATTGAATATATTCATTTTGCTTTAATAGCTTTGAATTGAATTTCCAGTATCCAGGACCTCTCGGTGATGCAGATATAGATAATTTTAGTGTTATTGCTGAATGATCTGTTTTATAGCCAGGAATAATAGAGGCGTCCATGCAATTTGAAAACATGTCCTCAGAGATTAAAAAATAGTCTAGTCTACTCTGTTTCACAGGGCTTGCCTGATGCCAAGTAAATACTCTACTGTCAGGATTGACTGTTCTCCAAGGATCCAGTAAATCTAGTTGATTCTTGATGTCCTGGACTGCTGCTCTGGCCAGGGAGTGTTTATCATGCAAAAAAATATTATATGAGTCAAGCTCCATGTCCTGAACTACATTCCAGTCACCACAAATAATAACAGAGGAATTTTCAAAATTTATAATATCCTCTTTCAAATTTTTTAAAAACTCAGCATTATCATCATTATGACCATATAAATTCACTAGTGTGAATCTCTGTCCATTAACTAATAAATCTAAGAGAATGTATCTGCCCTGACAATCACATCTGTTTCTAAGAATAAGAAATTCAAAATTATTTCTAAACAGGATAGCAACACCAGCACTACTGCTAGATTTATGGCTAAAAACACACTTATATCCCCATTCAGCCTCCCAATACTTCTCAGTCTCAACTGTACTATGTGTCTCTTGTAAACATATAATAGTGTTACACGCACAGGGGTATTCACTTGACCGAGCGGTGTCAAAACCCTGGCGCGAGTCACGCTGGAAGTCATATGTTTTCCCCAAATTTCCAAAGACTTCCATACAACTTGAGTTGTAAAATGGAAAGAGAGACCTGTCTGCTATAATTAATAATCTTTGCTCTAATCAATTGGCGACCCAGAGGAGACAACTTGCCCAAGAGTCCATTAACCGCACCTTAGCATGGTTTTTCTTCTTTATCATCCTATTTCCGTACCGCAAGCCCGTCATGCCATAGAAATTCCACTAGTATTCCCTTACTAACTGGGAAATATTTAACTGCGCGACCCTAGGCCAGTCAATCCACAGAATTTCCGGCGTATCACGCTCATATACATACGCCCATTTTCCACTATGGACACATAAACGGTACCTACCAAGTTCCAACTTATTGATTCCATTATATTCCCCCCATAAATACTGCCATTTCAATCACATCACTTTTATACACCGCGGAATTTTAATATGGACTATGTTACTCCATGCCAGGGACAGTCATTCGGCTTGTACCCAAATTCACTACTAACGACCCCAGCATGGTTCAAATTCACTAACACTCGGCTCTGTGATGTTTGCTCCTACTAACTGGCTAACTATTTCGGGCTAGTAATGTTTCCATGGCACCGAAGACCAAATACTCGCACAAATTAAAAACGGGATGCTGTCAAATACACATACTCCAAATTTATTACAATAGATGCTTTCTTTTGTTTGACCCAGCAGAAAATATCTCTTCTTTTGAGATCAGAACTATGTAGACCCCTAACGTTCATTGACAAAATTTTAATTTGATTATCCATTGTTAAATCTTGTTTTAGGTAAAACTTTCACAGGGCTTATATAGACATGCATCACAGAACCATTATTATGAAAAATGCTCACATACACGTTGGGACACACTCTCACACACATAACCACATAATGCTTAAAAAATCGATAAGTGTAGTACAGTGTTATGCACCATTGGGTACATATATAATGTTGCCCAATATAGTAATACATGAACTCTGTTCTACGCTGGAGTGTTGGTATAATTAGTAAATATAAACATCAATACAGTGTGACTGAGAAATAATACTTTTTGTCCATTGATTCAAGATTGAAATACAATATGCATATTTCAAAATTTTAGATACAAAATTATAAGAACATTCATACCATTTACAGGTTTTGTCCTTTTCCGAAAATCACTTTTCTAATTTAAATATATATAATTAAAATTAAAACTATGCATATCCATTTTGGTACAAAGTTCTGTACCTCCAAATGTATCCAGAATCAATATGAAAAAAAAACAACATTTTGCTTATAAATTGCGATTTAGTGTTTCACTAATGTCGTCAAAAAGGTCAAATTTGTACCTTTTTCCCGCTTTTGTTTTTGCATACACACTGCAATTAAAGTACCAGGCAGATTCAATTTTTGGATGGGAAGTTAATCTATTTATGAGACCCATATTGGGTTGTATTGTAAGCTAATTTCCTTAGGATATTCCGACATGATCAAACACTTGACAGCCGCAGTCTAACTTCGATCTAATTAATGATCGGCAAAGGATCAGTAGTGTATCCTGGTTTACTCCCCAGTCAGCGCCTTTGTAAGGTTATTGAAGATGGTTAGATCTGTTAAGGTCTTCTATATGTTATTTCCATCTAAGATGCACGACAAAGTACCTGCCCAAGAATATTGCTATTTTTCAAACCGTATATGTGTGTTGATTAAATTTAATACTGCGTATTCCTTGTTATTCCTGGCCTTAAAAGAACTCGTATAGTTTTGCCTGTTGAGATCTTAAAACATCATTTGTCAGCCCATTGTCCTATCCTATATAAACCCTTTTGAAGTTCATTGATAACGGTTTCGCTGGATGTGTTGCCTATTTCCAGACACCGCATTCATTAGCGAACTAAGATTTGTTCTAACTTGATTGGTAGACTTGTCAAGATAATTAATCATGATATTAAAAAAGATTGGGATTACTACGAACTTACGAAGCACTGCGGTGTACCATTGTTCATAATAGAGGTTTGGGAATATGTGTTGCCCACTCTGATCTTGATTTTTCAATCAGTTACGAAAATTGATATTTTGTATGAATGAGGCCTGATATTCCATGATATTTTGTATGAATGAGGCCTGATATTCCATGATATTTTGTATGAATGAGGCCTGATATTCCATGATATTTTGTATGAATGAGGCCTGATATTCCATGATATTTTGTATGAATGAGGCCTGATATTCCATGATGGTTCGGTTTCGCAATAAGACCATTGGTCCAAATCAAGTCATGGACATTCTCGAGGTCTCTAAATATGGCTGTTAAGATTATATCACACTTGTGTATATCATTTTTTTAAAAATTGATCCGAGATTCTAGTCGTATTAGTCTAGTCTTTTATTGTTGAAGCCGCATAGATTGTGTAATGTTAATATTACTTTCCAGATGGTGTGTGTATGTGTGCGTTCGTGTGCTTTGGCTTTTTACGTAGCTTTTTATTAAATAAAAACAATTCAGTCATATCGATGAATGCGGTGATGCAGTTTATAGTGATGTCGAGCACTGGGGCATCATGCCGCAGACATATGGCATGATGTCCCACTCAGTCACATAATCCTGACACTAGGCCGACCAGCATAACACTACCTGTTAATGCTGAGCGTCTAGCCAGACACCTGTAAGTATCATTTTTATAGAATAGGATTTCGTGCTTGCCGTCTTTAGACAGATGGGGGAACTGGGTCTCATTCTTTGTCTAGTGTTTATGAATTTTATTTGTCTGATTGGAGTTGCTGTCATCCCTATGAAATGCTCTGCCAGTTTGCTGGCTTTTTCTTTGTTGGTTATTGCATCAGAGAATTGGAGGGTGTAAATAATCAATTTACCCCTTATCGATTTAATCGTATCCCAATTAAATAATTTATTTATTTTTGGAAACATTGAGCCTAGTTTTGGATTTTTTTTTAATAAATATTTATTCCGCTTTTATTGGGTCTAGACAGAAAGACATATTTGATTAACATCGCTTGTGCACCATGTGCATGTGCGACGAGGTAATTCTCATCAAGTGGGATATTTTAAATGGTCGTACGGGAGGAAAATCGAGACACACTCAAGTACGCGTTATTGCAAAGATATTATACTTTTTAACTGTGTCGTATTACGAGGCAATCAAACCTCTTGAGACTATTAGTAACGAATGGGACACGAACCAACACTCACTCGTTACAGTACTGCATCCAAGCGCAGTATCAGATGTAGGGCTTGAATAGATACGCCCTTATGACGTCACCTCGGTCCCGTGAACACACGTTCATCGGGGAAGGGGCTCTTTCTACCGTGACGGGGTACTAACATCAAATCATGCCCGTTTACTAACTCGGGCTATTCCTTATTGTCAATTATGAGTTGGCCACGTCGCAAGAAGCACGGACGTGAAGGAAAACATCCCAAAGATTCGGTACACAGACGCGAAGTATTCATCCCTCTTACTAAAAGATTGAGCAAAACAAAATGTAAAGAAGATTGTCAACAAATATTAATAAAAGCAAAAGCAAGCTGACATCAATTTCCTTCCAACTCAACGTTGTATAACATTCTCCACTCAAAGAAACTTCAACTATGAAGAGGAAGAATTAGGGCTAGTCCCTTCCTCTTCATCGACAGATATCAGGACATTAAACATGAACGTATTTACAGGGTAAACAAATTGTGGAGTCAGACAAGACTTTCGACGATCTAGTAAAGTCATGTTGCCATCGATACGCACTTCGTCCCCATGCAAATGAAAATAGATTGCCATAATGGTCTAAAATCCATGTATCTATTTTGTCATTTACACTTTAAAAAAAAAAGAAAAAAAAGAAAAAGAGAAATCACATCTAGAACAAGTCAGTACATATTCTAATGGGAATATATGTGTGCATTGATGATGAAAATTCGCACGGTATTGTCCACACACAATGGAATATGATCATTGTAATCGCACGGTATTGTATTGAGTGAATACAGCACTTCAGTGGTTTCACTAGGGTTGGTGTCACCCCCCATGGACCTCCTTCCTGTATACAAATTCAAAAGTTGTATAAAAAGTCCTTTTTTTGTCACTTCCTCTGATTGTGTAACCCGGTGAGGTACCCACCCCCCACCCCCGTAATGCCACTGAAGCACTTCTTCACACGTATTCGATCATGTTATCGTAGAATGAGACTATTTGTTCATATTTTTAAACATTCCTGACGTAGATGCTTTTATGCTATATTTTTCCTATCAGGGCAGGATTCAAATTGTGAGGGTCCCAATGGGTCAGAATGTCGCTCAGCTATTACTTGAGTATGAAATGGAGAAAAAGGGTCTAAAGAAGGGCTCATAAAACATTAGGGTCTACGGCTATATCGAGGGTAGCCAATGGACTATCGACCCATGTTCCTTGTGACATTTAAAGAATGCGAATTACTTTTTTTTAAATCATATCCATATGAAATTTGGTGTGTGTGTGTGTGTGTGTAAACATGTTCATCCGTAGTTCTAGCATAATCTCTGGTTTTAAAAGTCCAACGCACGCCCCAATCTCTCTCACTCTCTCTCTCTCTCTCTCTCTCTCTCTCTCTCTCTCTCTCTCTCTCTCTCTCTCTCTCTCTCGCACGCACGCGCGTCTACGTATTGTGGTGGTATGGCACGCCAAATCGTTCAAAATGTATGGCACGCCAAATCGTTCAAAATGGATGAGCTGGAGCAATCGTAGGGTGAGCTTAGAAAAATCGTAGGGTGAGCTTTTGGAGCAATCGTAGGGTAATCATGGAGGGATCGTAGGGTGAACTGGAGCAATGGTAGGGTGAACTAGAGCAATCGTGGGTTGAACTTGGAGCGATCGTAGGGTGAGCTGGAGCAATTGTAGGGTGAGCTGGAGCAATCGTAGGGTTAGCTTGGAACGATTGTGGGGTGAACTTGAACAATCGTAAGGTGAGCTTGGAGCGATCGTAGGGTGAGCTTGGAGCAATCGTGGGGTGAACTTGAGCAATCGTAGGGTGAGCTTGGAGCGATCGTAGGGTGAGCTTATATATATATATATATATATATATATATATATATATATATATATATATATATATATATATATATATATATATATATATATATATATATATATATATATATATATATATATAAAACAAAATAAGAACATACTGACACTTGGATTGACATGAGACATAAACTTTTAAAATAATTAAGGTTAGAAGGTTCAAATGGTCCTAAGTTTGCATTAAGCCTAGCAATCAAACAGTGAAATAAAACTTGGGGAAAAAGTTATTATTGTTAATGCAAACCTGGATGTTTTTAGGATGCCTGTTAGTTTTAGTTCTTCTTGCATTCCTCACGATGTGAAATCAAAGAATTGAGAATACTGATGGTTGATGAGTTTAAGTGAGACTAAGTGATATCATTCTGATGGAGGACACTAAGTTTTAAATAAAGTCTGATGGTAGAGTCTGGGCTTTTAAACAAAATGTCAGCTTGAAAGAAAACTTCACCCCACCCCGACAACTAAATGCATAGGTGCTTGAAGTGAGAAAAAAAAATCTATAGGAACAAAATCATACAGAGTGAGAAAAATGCCTTAGATCACCCCCTTGACCCATTTTGACATAGGACCCTCTCTATCATATTATATAAAAAGAGAAGGTGCGTAACTTCCAACTACTTTGTTCCACCCATTACCCCTGATTTTCTTCTGCTTTTTCCGTCTTTAAAGGCACACGACCGTTCTGTATGGCTTGTTTTACTCCTGAGATATTTTTCTATTCATCAAGCCATCATTGACTGCTCTACGTTGTACCAAACTGAAGCTATAGGTTCTGAAACGTGCATTGTTCGCAAATGTTTCCTCATGGGATAAGTGCGAGGTCATGTAACCTTTTGTTCATGTTCACCCCACGATTGCTCCAGCTCACCCTACGATCGCTCCAAGCTCACCCTACGATTACTCAAGTTCACCCCACAATCGCTCCAAGCTCACCCTACGATTGATCCAGTTCACCCTACGATCGCTCCATGCTCACCCTACGATTGCTTCAGCGCATCCATTTTGAACAATTTGGCGTGCCATGTGTTATGTTATGGAGCCTCGGGTGACCGTGCATTTACAGATCACTGACATTCCACCTCTGCGTGGACTCGACTCTAGAGCTCGACCAGAGCGAAGATGAGAAAGCATTCCAGTAGTTTCCCGTGTAGAATCGGACCAGGTCAAGTGTTGGGGGTGAGGGCAAAATTTCATATTATAACAGTATTTCATACTGTTATAATTTATTTTCTGGTATAATGAAATAAATCCATATTTTGTAGCAAATAGCTATGCTGTAGTATATGCTTTGAAATGTGATGTCCATGTTTTAAGTCATTTGCCTCTTGCTATTATATTATAAATGGAGATATGAGACACTTGTCACAGACAAATCGTCAAATTATACAGAATTCTTATATATATATATATATATATATATATATATATATATATATATATATATATATATATATATATATATATATATATATAAGAATTCTGTATAATTTGTATATATATATACAGATTATACAAATATATATAAATATATATATATATATATATATATATATATATATATATATATATATATATATATATATATATATATATATATATATATATATATATATATATATATAAGAATTCTGTATAATTTGACGATTTACCTTTTCTTCTTGTGTTTGATATATATGTGTTATGGTGGATGACATATATCAATCTGCAGATGATTGATGATAATAAAACTGATGATATTCTGATCACAACACAAAGACTTTCTCATTCACATCCTTTACCTCAGACAATAAATATCAGCAACACCAACATTAAATTTTCACAGTCAGTAGAAAACCTAGGTCTTACTCTAGACAGTACTCTCACATTGCACCAACATGTCATGAACATATATGCAAGGCTGCATATCTTGAACTGAGACGCATCAGTTCTATTCGCAAATATCTTTCAGTTGATGCCACTAAAATACCCGTGAGTTCATTAGTACTTTCAATACTGGAATATTGTAACTCATTTCAGCCTGGTTCGTCACAATATATACTCCAGAAACTTTAAAAAGTTCAAAACACTGCAGCTCTGATCATCTTTAGAGTACCTCGATCAGAGTACACCTCACCACTGCTCTGTACCCTATACTGGCTATCAATTGGATACAGAATCTAACACAAAATTTGTTCTCTGTACTATGTTTCACTGACAGACTCCAGTCCAACATACCTATCCGGTCTTACCCACGTGTATACACCAGAAAGATACTTACGCTCCTCTTCCGACAATCGTATACTCATTGTTCCCTCTATGAAAACGAAGTCATATGGACAACGTTCTTTTGCATACCAGGGCCCGGCGATGTGGAACGAATTGCCCATAGAAATTAGACACAAGGACACAGTGGTCCCTTTAAAGAGTGATCTTAAAACGCACCTTTTTCAACTGCAGGAACAAACTTTGAGACCTAATAATGATTTGTATCATATGTTTTCAGCATGTTTTTATGTTTTCCAATTTCATGTTGTTTTTTTTTGTTTTTTTGTTTTTCTGTCTTGTAGACATATCATAGATGTTGTAAAGCTGTTAGACCTTCTAAAGATTAGGCGCTATCAAAGTCCTCATTATTATTATTATTATTATTATTATTATTATTATTATTATTATTATTATTATTATTGTTGTTGTTGTTGTTGTTGTTCGGGTGGGGTGCTCCCAATATTTTACTTACATTTTTATACAAGTCCCACTCAGGTTCGATTTCGGTTGGAAGTTAATTTAGTGAAATATAGATGTAAAAGCTCAAAGCCCCCAGTCAGCTATGCTGGTGGTTAAATGATCGAATATTTTAATCTTTAAAATAAAAGCTAAATTCAACAATCAACAATTTATCTACAGTTCAATAGTAAATTGCTTCAAATTTCCCAAGTACTCTTCTTCCGCTCGACCCTGTGATAGCCTATGGCATTAATTGATTAGTAGTGTGATCGATCTGTGAGCAACATGTCATTCGTAAAAAGAAGGTCATAGTAACCCAATTTCGTGTTGCATGGTTACATGAAAAACAGTGATCTAGCTTTATATACAATTGGAACATAAAAGAAAACATACATATCTACACACCACTATATGTTAGCATTTTTGGATGAGCGACTCTTTAAACATCTCAACAGCCAATGAAAGGCGGCGGAATCGTATTTTAAATTGGTTTCGTTCCACATCTAGAAACCAATATGTACTTTACATTACCACTGCTTCCGGAAATCTATGTTATTTGCAAACATTGGCGATTAAAGTTTGTTGACTTAAAAAGCCAACTATATGCAAGGGGCAAGTGAGAACTCGTACCAGGAGTGGTTATTTCGATCATATGTGAACCAAATGGCCAGTCAACATTCCAGCACAGTTCTTTCATGGAGAAGATTGTATCTAAGTCGAGCGAAACTCAAGGCATCAAGCCGAACGTCGGCACTGCTGTCAGGGTTTGCAATGGTGAGACGGAGCACTGTCCCTGATCGCTACCCCACCGCTATGAAGATAGCATATATTTTGCCATGGATTAAGTACATATATTCTTTAATGAGAGCAGGTTTGGGCTTTTAAACAAAATGTCGGCTTGAAAGAAAACTTCACCCCACCCCGACAACTAAATGCACAGGTGCTTGATGTGAGGAAAAAAAAAAAAAAACAATAATCTATAGGAACAAAATCATACAGAGTGAGAAAAATACTTTAGATCACCCCCTTGACCCATTTTGACACAGGACCCTCTCTATCATATATAAAAAGAGAAGGTGCGTAACTTCCAAATACTTTGTTCCACCCATTACCTTAGATTTCCTTCTGCTTTTTCCGTCTTTAAAGGAACACGACCGTTCTGTATGGCTTGTTTTACTCCTGAGATATTTTTCTATTCATCAAGCCATCATTGACTGCTCTACATTGTACCAAACTGAAGTTACAGGTTCCGAAACGTGCATTGTTCGCAAATGTTTCCTCATGTGACAAGTGCGAGCTCATGTAACCTTTTGAGCCAAACATATTTCAGTGTTGACATGTGTGCCTCATAGTTTAACTGTTTTGAAAATAGAGTTGATTGTTTACGATATATGCAGTGAAGTAGAAAATGTATAATTTTTCCATGGAACAGGATTCCTAAAGTTGAATCGAGTTAATAGTAAGTAAAAACTTACTTTCACATTTACAACTGTTCTGTAATTAAAGAATTCATGTATCGTAGAGTCGCAAACATGGTAAATGTACCTTTTTTCACTGGCTGTCACATGAGCTCACACTTGGTACACTGGCCCCTGGTTTATCATGCGATAAATACAGTATATATGGGTCAAGAACAATTTGCAAGTTGAAGTCAAATACATGTAATAGATGTTTAGACTGAAACTCTCAGTAACATGACATGACTTTTAAGTCTGGGAATTTCTTGTGTGTTATATGGCATTAATTACACTGAAATGTATTATATCACACAAAATGGATGTGTTCATGTAAGAATTTATGCAGTTTTCACTAATGATTGATGTTTATGAAATAAAAGAGAAGGAAACATGACAAATAATTTAAATTTATACCTCCTTTATTTTATATCTATTTCCAATTTGTTAGTTAACGGCTTCCTTATTTTGGCCATATCTAATCACAGGATGCAAACAGTAAGTAAAAACCAATTCAAATTTAAATAATAGACATGAAGGACTGACATGATTTTTCAAAGAATTACAGGACAGTTTGAACATATGTTCTCATTTGCTTTAAGATTAAAATATATAAATGAGAACGCTAAAATATGAAGCAGAGTAAAATATTGACTGGCCTACCAGACGGATCATGATACCAAGGTCATGAGGCTAGTGTTACATGCCCCTTTTACTATTATTATTTGTTGTTGTAGGTGATGCTGTTTCTCTTAATGTTGGAGTAGTATTTGATGTAGTCCTTATAGCAGATTTAGGATCTGTACAATGTTGTTGTTTTTTTAACCCATAAAATTGTGTAATTTAGACTATTACAGTAATACTTTCAAACATTAATTTGTAGCAAAATTAGAATGTCATGTTCTTTCATTACATTACCTTTTTCCTTCATTCCCATTACCTTGTTATTTCTTCCCATTACCTTCTGCCTTCATTCCTATTACCTAGTTTCTTCTTTCCCATTACCTTGTTCCAGTTTACCAGTACCTTATTCCTTCCTCCTCCTTTCCTGTTTCTTTGTTCCTTCATTTTCATTACCTTGTTATTTCTTCCCATTACCTTCTGCCTTCACTCCTATTACCTAGTTCCTTCTTTCCCATTACCTTTTTCTATTACCTTATTCCTTCCTCCTCCTTTCCTCTTTCTTTGTTCCTTCTTTCCCATTACATGTACCTTGTTCCTTCTTTACTTTTACCTTGTTCAGCTTATTTTCCACATTTCACACACTCTCTTGACTTTATTTTTAAAAAAATGACTATTGTTTTTAACAAAGTTATTTTTTTCTTGGAATGGTATTTCTCCACAACTTAATATCAGCATCTTTATTTCTTCACCAAACAATCTGACAAATGCCAAGTTCCCTTGATAAGTTTTGTTGTTATTCTTCTTCAAAAATGAGAAATTATCAGGCCAGACCTATGATTTAATCTTCTACTCCAATCTCCCTCTTTACATCAGAATTATCACTGAAGAATGAAGCCATAACTTAGGGTAACCTGATCTTTGTAGAATATACACTCATGAAAAAGATGCCAGCCAAGATTCTAGGTAGCATTGGAGTGATATTGTGGTACTTTCTACCATTCCATGTCTCTAACTATCTCTCTTCCTGAATTGACCAACCTAGTGGCCTAAGTGATTAGAGCTCTGTCTCGGATGTGGGCGGTCAAGGTTCAAACACTGGCTAAGTCATGCTAAAGACTTATTAAAACTAATGATACTAGCAACTCCCTTGCTAGGTACTCAGCATTACGAGGTTAGTGTTATTACTGGTCAGCCTGCTGTCAGGATAACATGACTATGGTAGATTGGGCATGATGCCACATGTCTGCATTATGATGCCCCAGTGCTATACATTACTATTAACTGCCACACTGCAGACAGTGTTGCAATATGACTGAAATTTGTTTTAAAAGCTACATAAAATTCCAAATCACACATTACTCTTTCTGAACTGCTGAGTGAAATGTACCCAAGATGATAAATAAGTGGCATAATTTAAGAGATCTGGGAGAGTTAAGGTCAGCTAGTTTAATTAGTATCTTTACTAGCCATAGGAGTAGCTATAGGTATATTTTTTAAAATACATCTCACATTAAGATGTTCCAAATATATTTGAATAATATTTAACAATCACAGAATTGTAATTATATTCTTTGAAACTTCATTAACTATCCTTCTTTCTTTCAGGAGAATTATTAGTTCAGTCATCATAAGTTTGATCAATTCAGCAAAATAAAGAAAAGAAAGATGATTTTCCATATGTCAGAATGTACCAGTTTGCATAATAATTTATGTTTCTGTTTTAGGTGGCCCTTGTGGAAATAACAGTTGACAAAAATGTGCCAGGGTACTTGTTGATCCTGTTCAGTATATGTACCACACTTCTTGTGTCTGTACATTTACTGGCGTTAATGATTAGCACATGCATTTTGCCCAATATCGAAGCCGTTAGCAATGTTCACAACGTCAACGCAGTCCATGAATCTCCGCATGAAAAGATGGTCGTCTTCATCACTATGGCATGGATTTTTTCCACGGGCCTTGGAATCATTCTTTTTCTTGCAGAAATTGTTGTGATATGTTGGCTACAGTTTATTGGCGTAAATGTGAATGCAGCCATTGCCTCAACAGTAATAGTAATACCTGTGCTGATTGTCTTTCTCCTCTTTGCTGCTCATTTTTATAGAAAACTAATTGCACACAAATATGAAAGGACTTACCAAGGATTGGAGGAACTGCAAGCTATAGCATCAGAAATTGGACAACAGGAAGTCCTAAACGGAGGCAACCAAATTCAAACTGTATAACACACCATTGGTGTAGGATGCCATGACATTGTGGTTTCATAGGTGTATTTATTTTTGTGGTGGTAGTTACGTTAAACATTGTTGTAACCATAAAGACTAGAGTTTGTTCAACATTATCTCCTTAACTTTATTAATTCCAAAATATTCTTAAGAATTAAATAATGATGATGAATATTTATATTATGAATGGATTCCTAATAGTGGATGCTTTTAGTTACAGATTATTGGCCATTATTTTTGTTATTGACATTCAGCATTTGCCAGCAGCAATGTACATTCAGATTTGTATTTTCTGTTCAGACATGTGGCTGCTGAATACAGGTGGAAATAGAGAAAGGTAGAAATGGTGTGAATGGGCGTTTAATGCAATCAGAAAGCATCGAGACACGGACTAATATTGTGACATGGATTCTTGTTTATATTACCTTGCCAGTATTGTACATTTCAAAGAGCAGACATTGCCATTTGTGGGGTGTTTTACAAGCCTCATGTTGATTGATCTGAGAAAAAAACAAAGAGGATTTCATTTTCTTATGATGGTTTCTACAAAATGGCTAAATTTCTCTGCAGTTACCAGACTTTATGGATGGCTTGTACTTGAGTGAAGACTTAAGCACCTTTGTCAACCATCAAAATATGGTTTCTGTTACAAAAGATAGAAAACCATTTTTTTTATAAAAAGCTGCTTAACAAAATATGAGCGAATTTAACTGAAAGTTCTTTCATAGAGACCTTTAAGTATTTGACAAACAATATTTGTATGCCATCTGATATGAATAAGGTATAAAACATGAAGATACCTTAAAACAATTGCTTTTATTCATCTAAGCCCCTCTTTGGTCTCTTGTTTGTATCTTCATTGAATTTGATGACCGCTCAGACTCAGTACCAATTGTTGAAAGACATTCTGCCAAGATACTATCTGTTGAATTTGGTCAATTCCTCTTGGAGGTTGTTTTAGTATTTGAGGTCATAAATAGGATGTGAAATAGTCGTGTTCACAGAAGTGTACTAATTGAAGAGTTTTGCCATATTTTGCCATTAATATTTATTCTCATTTATTCTATAATAGATATATTCTTTTATTTGTATAATTGAAATTGCTTTCTTGTACATTTCTTGTTTGATATTTATCATATACATATCCTTTACATCAACAGTATGCTTTGATGTAAACTTCCTATTCATTTTGATGATTTATCTTTACAGTATAATAATTTTTTTTCAATTTATAAAGCACATGGCTTTTGTTGGATCATTATCCGTTATTTTCTTTTCAGTATCGATGATGATTGATTTTCTTTGCTCTCAAAACTAATAATGAAAATGAGGTTAAATTATGGTATCACTTTCATTTTGAAGACATACGGATTACTTTCCTGTCAGGAACATAATTAAGACATCATCTTCATTTGAACCCCCATAAATTTAATTTGGAAAAAAAGTATGTACAAAATTAGATAAACAGTATTGCATCTTCTGAAATACCCAATCATTATTCTCGCAATAGGGTGTGTGAATGGACAAGGTTAACATTCACTCAGTAATATTTACTTGTTAGAACGACAATTATGCTTTGCTTACCTTCCTGAAAAAGAGATTAAGTTTTATGTTTGTATTTTATTTGTATGCATGTTTAATGGATATTCTGTTATTTCTTTACATTATGCATTTGCTCTTGCAGGAGATATGACTTATTTTTCTTATTTGCAAATTATTTTTTATGTGTACATACTACAGATGTATATATATATTTCATTGGAGCAGGTTTTTTTTATAATAATATGTTATATTGTCCCAGTGAATCAAGAAAGAAAAAGGCAGTAGTGTGTGTATGAGTGACAGCAAGTTTTTTATGTTTCAAGCTCCACTGGTCAGAGGCCAGAATGGCTAATCAGACAGTCTTTGTCTGTCATCTGTTTGTCCATCAGCATATGTATTTTTATCGCAGCAGCTAATTTAAAGCTTTTGTTATTGCAGAATAATATCAGAAATGGTTTCAACTTTTAGCAGTTGAAAAGAAAAGAAATGGTCTTAACCAGACTTTCGGGGAAATTCTATTGCAGGATAAAGAAGTAGGCTTAACAAATGTAAAGAAACCTTAAAAGAGTCATAAAAAAATGAAGGAAACCTAAAGAAATATTTTTAAAAAAAATCTTTTGAAGAAATAGTAAATGGCTTTAGCCTGACCCAACAAAAATATTTTTTTTTGCAAACAATTTTTCAAGTGGTTTGCCTAGCAGACTAGAAAATGCATGAACTATGTAAATTAAAGACATCTGGTCATTTTAATTTTGGATCACCAAGTCAAAGGTCAAAGTCACTGACTGAAAGAAGAAAACTTGCTTCTGAACAATAACATTACATAACAAACACGAACTGATCTTTGTGGATGACTTGCCCTAAGGGTAATACTAGTATTGAAGCCAATTGATTTTTTGTGCAAAAGGTCAAATGTCACTGTGCTGGAAAGTGACAAATTGCTTCTGCACAGAAATTTCAGTTATTTAGCTCTGTACTTTCACCAACGGTTTCATGATTTGCATGTTGGATCAGAACAAAGCCTATACATTGGGGTGGGGTGGGAGGCCAAAATCAGTCTTATACATTGTGATGGGGTCGGAGGTCAAAAGTCAAGTCAGTATATTGGGTGGGAGCTCAAAGTCAATGTTATTCAAGAAGAAAGATATATTTAGTATAATAACCATTGTTCAAGAACATGTACCTTTGCCAAGGTATGTGGAGTGTGTGAGATACAGATGAGTTTTTTTGGTTATGGTGTTGACATTTCAAATGTCAGGGTAATGGTGGCTTTATTTTATAGTATTATATTTTGATAATGAAATCTGTATTATGTTGGGTTCTAAAGGTCAAGGGTCAAGGCCATGCTAAGTCTGATCGGAAAGTAATTTTTCTCCATAGTAGTTCATGCCCTGAACCCCTTTGACTAGAGGTTGAGGTTATTGAGATCCATTCGTCAATACTTTCCAGAGTGCCCACATAGTATAGAGGACATGGGATATGCAAATGTTTTGCTATAATGTATGATGCATCTTGTATTAGATGTTCTCTGTTATGCAAACATTTTTTTATTGTGATAATTAAAGTTACATATGTGGCCTCATTTAACCATTTTCATTCATTTTAAAGGCTCCAATTATTAGCCAAAATATTTTTTCTTACACTGTTCATCAATAATAGTGTATTCCCAATGGAAAAAAAAAGAATTGGGAAAGCCTTTGTACTGAATGCTACCACAAAACTAAACCTAATGTTATTGCCACCAAAGGCAATTGGAGTTTGAATTTGCTGTCTCGTTTCCTTTCCAATTAAACAATTGTTGATTCCTCTTTGACGTTAGGCACCAGTCATTTGTTTGTTAATTTTGCTTTGGAGAAACACTTTGCACGGAATGATGGAAGATTAGGCCATTTTGTTGTTCATAGTGCTTAGCAATATTTTTACAACCAAAAACAAACAAATTTGTTGATTTGAGAACATGTACTATAATACAAAACAGTAACTGCAATTCAAGATAGTAAATTAAATATGTAGTGATTAGCTCTGGTGACTAATTCAAATTGGATTTAAACCTCATAATTTTCTAGATTATTCATTGCAGTTAATGCCCCACCCGAATCATCCTCTAAACAAACCAGTGTAAACATCCCATTTCCACCCTACCCCCCTGTAAATGAACCAGTGTATAATATTGGAAAGGGGAAACGAAATGCATAAAATCTCTGTGCACATTAGGAAAGGTAAAGAACATCCAGCAATAGAAATGACTTGTGCAAAAAGTAAAGACAAAAGGAATTAGAACGAGTAGATGCAAAAAGCAAGATTTTATAATTCTATTTTAAACCTATCATGTAATGAGGTTGATTACCACAGCTCTTCTTTCATGTTTTTACTGAAATCCTGTCCACCCCATTATTTTATATATCACTTACAAATACAAACACACCATGAAATTGTAGTTCCCTAAATCACTGGACATATGGAGAATTATTAGCAGCCATGACCAAAAGAATTAGAGAAATTACTACCCTTCTTTTAAAGAAAAGCATATATCTAGAAATCAGTAGACCTGTTCCTGACATTTTTCCCAGTTATTAATTTTATATCACCACTCATCCAACCAAAATCACAATCAAATCTTGTATCCAAAGCCCTATTTCTTATGACATGATCGAGTCCTGTTTAGACCCATCAGTGCTCCTAGGATGTCCAATTTGTAGCTCGCTCTATCCACTTCTTAGTCACTCAGTTAAAGCCCATCGTTTAACCCATCTGCCCACTATTGAGATCAACAATCTGTAGCCCCAGTCCCTGCTCATTAAATAAACAATTTGTAGTCCCTCTTCATGGACAGATCACCAAAATTTGTAGTTTTTTTTGCTCATCTCTGATTTTGTATGTTGGAATTTGAGCATGCGTATATGCTATGTGTTTATTACATATATTTTTTAATTTTTCAGTGCCTCTGTGCATGTGCTCGCTTTTTAGAGGTTTCCGGAACATAGATGTTTATAACCCACCATAATGTGAAGGGTATAATATTGTTTGTTTTTGTCCAAACTGCTGTCCATCTGGTACCAGTTTCATTTAGGCATGACTACTTCAAACATTGGGACTAACTTGCAGTTGGGGTAATTTAGAATGTTATCAATATCAGTGTGAAAAGCTTAGAGGTCAAGGTCACTGTCACTACTTAACATAAGCTTGTTTACGTAACCTAACTTGAATTCTCAATAATCTACTTTAAGGAAGAATACTGTTCATTTTTTTAGGGCAAAGGTCAAGGTAAAGGTAGCTCCCCAAAAAATTGTCTGCACAATAAGGTAAGCATTCCAGCATCTGTGGACTAGCATTATGAAAGATCCATGTCAGTTTTGGGATCAAAAGATCAAATGTCATGGTCAGTATGATTGAAAGAATGCAATTATTTCCACAGGAGATTTGTTCTAAATCATACTTGGATCAATGTTTTTGGCGGCCAGCATTATTGGTGAAGGAAGAACCCGGGTAAACCCCCCAGAAAGAACCACCGACTCACTAGAAGCTACTCACTGGCAAGCTTTCTCACATAACTACTATAGGTATAACGGTACCAATTGCGCAAGTCCATGTGGGTGGAGCTTATGGTGTAGGGTCCATACCATTCAGACCTTAAGAACAAGACAAGCTTTGATTGGTGGATTATGTAAGAGTTGTACTTTCTGTTAGGCTTAAAAAAAAGGTTAGCCTCTTGGCAACATGTGAATTTATGCTAATTCCTAAATAGATCAAATTTTGTATTTTTTATGATTTTTTGAAAATGTAATACACATGACTGAAAATAGGTATGTTGTGACTAAATAACTCATACCCCTGTCTAGTTCCAGCAGAGTTATCTCTCTTAATGCAATGGAGTACCTGGTTTTGTCATTGTCAAATTGACAATCTAACATTGTTCTCTATAACAGTGTGTGAGATGCATGCTAAATTAGGATAGAAAATATAGTTATCTCTCCAAATATTAGCATTGAGGTCTATGGAAAAACAATTGGTACCGTGATACCTAAAAGATACTACCAGCTTCACAGTGTATCCATAGTAACGAGTATACATATCCACCACTTCTATACTGTCATAGTGTCATTTGGTTAAACAATGGATATTTGAGATGTTTTGGTCTAATATTGACAGACTTTAACATAGAAAAAGTTGAAAATAACACATATTAGCTTTGGAATGGGGCTTTTGTAACTATATTTATAGCATATATAGACTGATTGCTTTGTGACTGTGTAGTTAGCTCCAATATTAGCATACAGGCAAAAAAAAGGTTATATAAAGTTAATATAGTTAATTTTAGCCAAAGTATTGACTATTTTATGCACAAAAGATGAAAAATCATGGATAAAATACAACTTTTTTGTTCTTGTAAAGCATGTTATAGACCAAGATTGAGGACATTCCTGGTCCATGTGTAGATAGTTCACTTGTACCATAAAGAATATTCTGGAATAAGTATTTTAGGTAGTTTGCTAAAGATATGGTATTCCTTCCTATTTTGATTTTAATTGTCCTGCTCTAATTGTCTTTTTTTGTAAACTTTTGTGTCTTTAAAATTCTCTAGTTAGTTACATAATCATTCTTGAGGTCTCCACTACATATATAATCCTGGATTTTAGGTTCTCGCTTTATCGGTAATACATTTTTGGATAATTTAATTGCATTGAAGTTAATACATGTGCATCTGAACTCATCTGTATAACATGGAGAATATATAGTAGAGGGAATAAAAAGTACAAACCTTATGTATACAATTCAGTTATCTCCCTTACATCAGACATAAAATTTCAATAAATAGAAACCCACAATGTTAGTGATGTTGAATAAATATAAGAAAAAATTTGTGAAGTATCATATTAGCTCATGGTCTTGATGCAGATTTAACAAGAAGTACTTTAATAATTTCTCCAAGTAAAGTTTACAAGTTTGAAAACTGATCCAACATGCTTTGTTTGCTTTAGATTTTTTTTCTGCCTAACTGAAGCCCATTATTATTAATTTCTTATTTAGAAGAAATATGAATTACATGCATCTATATTATCTACATTATTCACCCTTTTATATTAGCTGGGAATGAACACCATATCACCTGATATTTGGTGCCTGTAAGGGATGTTATAGCACAGGTGCCTTTTTTATTGTCCCTGTACCTATTTTCCACTGCCTCCAAATATTGTCCAAGGTAACATCATCAAGCTCTCGCTTCTCATTTTTCTCATTGCTGCTTGTGTCTCCTTTAATTCCAGTATCATTAGCTACATCTCCCATTTAGATACACTCTTTTCTCCTGTTTTTAAATCCATTGGACTCGCTATACTCATTGTTAAACTTAGCATTTTTCTGTATATTAGTCCACATTTTCACACCCAAATCCATGATAACCACTTAGAAAAGCTGTTATCTACTTTATTTGGTGTCAGATTGGCTTATCGCATCAATTGTATGCACTACAGAAAGGAGGGAAGCTTTCTGTTTATATGACAAAGAGGCTGGGTAGCTTGACCTTTGTGTGAGGACTAGAGGTTAGTGACCTCTTGCATATGCAGACAGTGTAAAGTGTTCAAAGCTAATACTTTATAATTAGATTGGGCCATGTCCACCTGTCCTTGTTGTTACTTTCTGTGTTAATGAAACAATTATAAGTCCTTTATTTTAGATCAAAATGTCTCTTTGAGAGTAGAACTGGTACATGCTAACTAGTGTGTTGACCTTTGACCTTACTATTAAACAATATGACATAATGTGATTTATCGCATATCACCAAAGTGAAGTTTGATAAGTGCTAATATGAATAAAACACAACTCATAGTTAAAAGAATTCATTTTATTTCAAAACATGAGTTTGATAGTGAAGCAATGGTATGCAAACAAGAGTTCCAACAGCTCAATAACATTTCTATACACAATCATATAGAACATAGCTTAGTACTTCAAAAAATTGTTTTTGACAAGCGAGACTAAGTACACTTGTTAGTTATATAGTCCCGAGCTTTTTCACAGATTATTGGAAAAATCAAGGTTTGCTATAGGTATAACGGTACCAATTGCGCAAGTCCATGTGGGTGGAGCTTATGGTGTAGGGTCCATACCATTCAGACCTTAAGAACAAGACAAGCTTTGATTGGTGGATTATGTAAGAGTTGTACTTTCTATTAGGCTTAAAAAAAAGGTTAGCCTCTTGGCAACATGTGAATTTATGCTAATTCCTAAATAGATCAAATTTTGTATTTTTTATGATTTTTTGAAAATGTAATACACATGACTGAAAATAGGTATGTTGTGACTAAATAACTCATACCCCTGTCTAGTTCCAGCAGAGTTATCTCTCTTAAATGCAATGGAGTACCTGGTTTTGTCATTGTCAAATTGACAATCTAACATTGTTCTCTATAACAGTGTGTGAGATGCATGCTAAATTAGGATAGAAAATATAGTTATCTCTCCAAATATTAGCATTGAGGTCTATGGAAAAACAATTGGTACCGTGATACCATTAGCCAAATCTTTGACTCAAACACACACAGACAGAGATGAGATGGCAGTGATCCGTAACAGAGAGCGCTTTAGACCACTCAGGGCCCCCTAATAGTAAAAGGTCCAGATCACTTTGGAAGAAAAGTGATTGCTGCCAACAAACATCAGTTATCTGCATAGATAACAATTAAACATGGCTGCTTTTAATGTGCCATTTATTGTACTCTTGTTTTGTTTTCATAAGATGCAACATGTTTATTTGTTTTTTAGAGAGATCGTTATTATCAAGGTTGTCATTGAGCATATTTTATAAATTTTAAGTCATGTAGCAAGTTGTTGCAGTTTTATATCATTGTCTAATTTTTAATGAGGTTAAATATATCTTGTTCTTAACTTTTATCTTTTGTTGTGCACTTGCTGAATATTGTACTACTGCTGTTTATGGAGCTGTCTATATGTACATGGATGTAAGGGATAGGCAGTGTTTTTTCAAGTCGTATTCAAAAGCAGATACAAGTCCCTGCTTCATTACACAAAATGTTTTTATTCTATCATAAGACAAACAATCAAATACTACCTTTAATGTTTTGTAATATCCCTGTAGTGTTTAGTGAACAAATGTTACTCAAATTGCACTGACACTCTACCCGCCACACAAATATTGATCACTTCCTTGTCTTTAAGGATGAACGTTCAAGAATGAGTATAGAGAGATCAAACAATATTGGATGCATGGAATGCAGTGTGCATGTTTCTGCATGAACATATGGTAAATTAGGAAACCATTAAACTGCTAAGCAAACAGATAAATATATTTTATGATTTTTTTTTCTTCGTGAAAACTAGATAAACATCGTGTATCCAACTTTAAACTGTGTATGTATCAACTTAAACCCAAAAGTAACTATTTGTTGCCAATGTAAATATAATGTTCGAACAAGATAAAAAAATAAAACATTAAGATCTTGAAATTTTAGGAAAAATAACAGCAGTGAATACAAAATCTTAAAACATGCACACATAAATTTAATGTAAACTTGGCAACATTGATTATGCAGCATTTCCATCGGCTAAAACAAAAATTCATACTTTCCTTTGTACTCTTGTTTTCTTTCTTTTCGTTTCATGCCAAGCACCATACATGTAGTCATATTAACAGTCAAATAGGCTGGTAAATTTTCTTTCTCGTTGGTGAATCTTTCTTCATTGGTTTATCACAGTTACAACCCATTAGGTTTACAATTTTCCCCTTTGTTTAATTCGTCTCTTGAACTGTCAGCCATGACTAGTGTTGACCGCCATGTAATTTCACCGTGATGGGGGAACACGTCTTATAGACATCTTGCAATGTTTGATTAAACTCCTGTTTTATAAGAGATTTACTAAAATAGTAAAATGTGATTTCTCGCAAGCAGTAGATTACTTTTGGCAAAATAATTCCAATGGTTTCTGAATTTCCATCCAGCACTTAATGGGAAACAGTAACTTGCAATCTTATGGAGGGTTATACAGGGAGATAATAACAGTGTATCACAATATCATTGTTAAAACATGCTGGTATTGGTAAAAAGAATGAAAATATATATATATATATTTAGGTTGCCAAGTTGCCCTGACATTTTTCTATCACTGTATGCCATTCTTTCCCTCAATCTCTTTGCCTCTTTCCCCAGTGTAATGATATTCACCTTCCAAGGAGAGAATTAGTAAACAGCATATACATTTCCTTACATTTATTTTTCATTTTTTCTTTGTTTCTCTGTCCACATATAGTTGATATATAAAATAGTTGAACACTGTCCTTAGTCTTTTCTGGGATTCATAAGAGGACATAGAAGCATGTATCTATATTTTCATGTATGTAACCATCTGTATGTCTGTCTGCAGATCTATCTAAAATTTAATCAATTATATATGACCATTTAAATCTGCATGTACGAGTATTTTTATTTGGAATGATGGCAACACGTGTATTTTCCAACCATTCTAACTTACTTGTAACTTTTGTTTATTTTTGGATGGGGGAAGGGTTCTTGGCTATATTTTGATGGTTTGTTTACTTTGTTTTTTTTTCTTCCTGATTTTCATGTTTTGTGCTGTTCATATTTTGTAGTAGTTGTGGCATTTGGGACATGATACTTTCAATGACTATGGCTCTGCAAAGCCTTAATCCGATACCTGGAATTTATTAGAGAAATGTGAACACCCAACATGTTTCTATGTTTTCAGGAATCTATTTGTTTGTCTGACAATTTTCCACCCACACTGTCTGTAGGAAAATAAAAAATTTATCATAACCTTCAAATCAAATTTGTAGCGATGCTTAAATTTATTTTGTTATTAACCACGCTGCTTTCTGTCTAAATTATTCAACAGCCTACAAATGAAACTTGCATGGGACCCACTCTTTCAATATGACCGTTCGTTGGATCTAACTGGCAGAGTGTGGAGCACTGCAGACCAATTAGTAAATATTAAATTACCACCACTAATTACAACAGTAACAAATTTCGCTCAATTTCGTATGGAGCAAAATGTTATTATATTAACTAGCTACAAAACGACAATAGCATAAGACATAGTAAATACTAACGCAAATCTTTGTGTTCTAATACATTTAACATTGGTAATAATTTTCAAATGTGTATAGATGTCTTAATTGAGAATGCTTGCTTTTTCTTCTCTTTCTTCTTGACTTTTCTCTATCCCTGCCTTTAATTATCGAAACGTTACTACTTAAATGATGCTATTAGGGACAGCAGATGGAGTTGAGTGAGATTTAGGCTGCAGCACAGAAAGCCCTTTTTCGTAATGCACTTTCTCGTTTCTAACATAAAGTGCGAGATTGTTCTTCATGATATCACTCAGTTTATTGTGCTTATATTATAATTCGAGATCACGTTAATATTGATATTCGTACGTCGTGCAAATTTGATAAATAAAGACTGGAGTTGGTGAAGGTAATGACATCAGGATAGGTATGGAATCAATAATGTTCAATGACTGGAGTTCTTGAAGGTAAAAGCAGATCTATCTCATTATGTAATCATAAATGTTAAAAGAGGTGTTGCAAACCTATTCTATCACGAAACAGACGATTAAAACTTACATCTTGGTTCTTCATTATATATATATATATATATATATATATATATATATATATATATATATATATATATATATATAGATATATATAGATAGATATATATAACGTTTGTCCAAATTGTACTCTGTGTGCAATTGATAATTTTATCGCAGCTTTGACAAATTTAATCATATCGCTATGATGTCTGCAATGTGCGAGTTTATAGTGATATCTACCATTCTAAACACTTAGGGCACGATATATATATATATATATATATATATATATATATATATAGAGAGAGAGAGAGAGAGAGAGAGAGAGAGAGAGAGAGAGAGAATAAAAGATAGAGACAGAGACAGCGAGAGTGAGACAGACAGACAGGCACATGGGGAAAAAAATGGAAATGTCGATTGCATGTGGTGATTTGTGCATATTTAAGTGTGAACTTATGCAGAAATAAACAAATGTTAAACCTTCAGTCAGAAAGAGCAATACAAACAAATTACTTTTTAAAACATTTATTAAACATACGGCGAACATTAACGCAGTATGGATTTAACATGAATGTATTAAGCATGTGGTAGCAACTAAACGTAGCTGGAAAAACTCTAAACAAATATAATACATAATATAGAACGAGTAAAAATATAAAACGTAAAAATTTTAACAGTCTGTAAAATGCATAAAATATAATAGTAATGCATATAAAATCATTGAAATATATGCACAACTGTATATATTTATTTAATGACACTGGCGAATAACATAATAGCAACTGGGCGCAAGAAATGACTAGAGAGATTAAATATGAACATATAATCCAAAATGCTCGCCAATTCGACATTTGATAATGAAATAGTTCTATAAATAAGTAAAACAGAAGTCTGTACTTCTATTTTGTTTTTCGTCCAGTGCAATCGTGTTAAATATAAAATACGTTGGCAATATTTTTAAAAGTTTATCACAGTCAAAACTCGTGAGCTTTTAGACCTTTCAACTTAGTTTAATCCATCTCCTCAACTGTGGGTCCCTGCCTGCCCTGAGATCCATGTTGGCCAGGATGAGCGCTATATTGGGGTTGGCCGCCATGTAATTTGACCATGATGGGGGAACATGTCTTCTGGACATCTTGTAACTTTTGATCAAACTCCTCTTTTTCTGCCAGAGAATTGTTGTCTAGCCATTTGAGTGCCTGTTCACAAGTATCCGACACTTTCTTTTTGTCGTCTACTGATATCTTGTCTCCAGTGTCGGATACCGCCTGTTTCACACTGAAAATGTAGTTTTCCAGAGCATTTCTAGCTGAGACGCGTTCTCTCTGTCTATCGTCTTCAGCTTTGTATTTATCGGCGTCAGCCACCATTCTGTCAATATCCTCTTTACTAAGTCGACCTCTGTCATTTGTGATTGTAATTTTGTTGGATTTGCCACTGCTCTTATCTACGGCAGAAACGTTAAGGATTCCGTTGGCGTCGATGTCAAAAGTTACTTCAATCTGAGGCACACCACGGGGTGCTGGTGGAATTCCAGTCAATTCGAAACGACCGAGCAAGTTATTATCCTTTGTCATGGCCCTCTCCCCCTCGAATACTTGAATGGATACAGCCGGCTGGTTGTCGGAGTAAGTTGTGAAGATCTGCGACGTTTTCGTTGGGATTCTCGTGTTGCGCTCGATGAGCTTTGTCATTACGCCACCAGCCGTCTCGATACCAAGCGAAAGCGGGGCGACGTCGACTAGAAGCAAATCTTTGATAGACTCGTTCTGAACACCGGTAAGGACGGCAGCTTGAACTGCAGCACCATAAGCTACAGCCTCGTCAGGATTAATGGACTTGTTCAGCTCCTTGCCATTCATAAACTCTTGCAACAGTTTCTGCACTTTAGGAATACGGGTGGAACCACCAACGAGCACAACCTCATGGATCATAGATTTGTCCATCTTAGCATCCCTCAAAGCTTTCTCTACGGGTTCAAGTGTACTTCGGAACAAGTCAATGCACAGCTCCTCAAATCTAGCCCTTGTAATTTTGCTGTAGAAGTCGATGCCCTCGTGCAAAGAGTCAATCTCTACACTGGCCTCGGTACTGCTGGAAAGAGTCCTCTTTGCACGCTCACATGCTGTGCGTAGACGGCGTAGGGCACGCGCGTTTTTGGAGATGTCCTTTTTATGTTTTCTTTTGAATTCCTCTGCAAAGAAGTTAACCATTCTATTATCAAAGTCCTCACCACCTAGATGTGTGTCACCAGCTGTGGACCTTACCTCAAACAGGGAACCCTCGTCAATTGTCAGAATAGATACATCGAATGTTCCACCCCCTAAGTCGAACACAAGCACATTCATCTCTCCTTTAAGGTTCTTGTCAAGTCCATATGCCAGGGCGGCGGCTGTGGGCTCGTTGATGATTCTCAGGACATTCAAACCGGCGATAACTCCGGCGTCATTAGTGGCCCGTCTCTGCGCGTCATTGAAGTAGGCTGGCACTGTAATAACAGCATCCTTGACCTTCTGACCAAGATAAGCTTCTGCCGTCTCCTTCATTTTCGTCAGCACCATAGAGCTGATCTCTTCTGGAGCAAGAACCTTGGTCTCTCCCTTGTATTCCACCTGTATCTTTGGCTTAGATTCCACATTAACAACTTTGAATGGCCAATGTTTAATGTCATTTTGAACGCTCGGGTCGTCAAAACGTCGGCCGATAAGACGCTTTGCATCGAATACGGTGTTCTCAGGGTTCAGTGCCGCTTGATTTTTAGCAGCATCGCCAATCATTCTCTCCGTGTCTGTAAAAGCGACGTAACTCGGTGTTGTCCTGTTTCCCTGATCATTTGCAATGATCTCTACTTTTCCATTCTGGAAAACTCCGACACAAGAATAAGTTGTGCCCAAGTCAATACCTATAGCTGGTGCTTTTCCAGTCATTATTTCAGTCTTTCACTATTATGGGACAAGTGCAAAGGTATCTACCCTATTTATATTACGCAATGAAATTCGCTTAGGAATATTGTCACTTCTCTGCCTCGTAACAGGTTTCTCACTGCTCACTTTTAAATCGTGTCTGCTTAGTCGAGTGGCTAGTCGGCCCGTTTATATATTACAAGGTAAATAAAGTCGCGAATCTTCTACAACTTTCTTGAAGCACGTGTAAGATATATTCAGAGATACGTTTTGGTTTGTTTATACACACTGCGTCTAAAAATAGACACACATCAATGAAATGACCTACATTCTCTAGCCGTCTGAGCCAATCACGAAAGCTCTAGAACATTCTGTATGTTCACCGTGTACAATAGACGGTGTAGAGAATCAGTTTATAATACAACAGGGGAAAGGGCTTTGCCAAACTATTTTTCCTGGAGTTGCCTCTGTTATTTTCAGTATATGAGGTTATACATGGTAATGAAGGTCAATCGTTCATAAATGTGCAAGTTTGACCATTGGCAAAGGAATCAAATGATCCAATGCCTACTGTTTTGGGGGTTTGGGGTGCTGGGGTTAAGATGGGGAGTTAAACTACTAGTTTTAAACAAACAGTTAAAACTATCCTTGATATACAGAAAACATATCGTACGAAAATTAAAGCATATAAACGATACAAATCGAGGATGTTATCTAATACACGATGAACACGCTTCAGTACAATTTTCACTGACATCACGTTATTATCGTATTACGGAGAGAGAGAGAGAGAGAGAGAGAGAGAGAGAGAGAGAGAGAGAGAGAGAGAGAGAGAGAGAGAATATTACTTGCATTCCAGATGACGTATTATATTTAGTAAGTGAGCGAAATAGCGGGGATGGGGTTTTCGAATTGAAGTTGGATTGTTATTGCCGAGAAGGGCCTTATACTAAAAGCTACAAATAAAACAATGATCTGTATATTGAAGCATTTGTAGTGAGTGATTCATGGGTTCATGTGATCAATTTATGCCAGAAATTTGAGGTTGTGCTGAAACGGAATAAAGTTGATACTATTTATGTATAGATAATTCATATCGGTGTTGGGTGAACGTGGTTGGCTGTTTGCTTTACTACTGGTCCACCCCACACACAAACACACACACATGAGACAAACGGGTAGTGAATGGCTTTCTGCTTCATCTTGCCCCACTTGAATAGAGAACTGTACTTTATAATGTAGACTCCACCACACCCCACGATGACACACATACAGGGTTACACACACACACACACACACACACATACATACATACATACATACATACATACATACATACATACATACATACATACATAGAATAAGAAAAGAAAAGAAAGTAACAAAAATGAACTTTAATTTGGCAATAAGGCTAGTTGACAAGTTTTCTAGTTGTTGCCTTGCTTTCAAAATAAGCTTCTGAATGTAGTGAACCCTTCGGTCTGTACGATTGTAATTTGCTTCAACACGTCTACACCGTTAAAGCTAGACATACTCAGCTTGGGTGAATGAAACTCCTTTGGGTGTCGAGTGTGCCTTCACTTTGGAATGATTTCTTCTACCTTCCTTCATGAGCTGAAAGGTTGGGTGGCTGGTGGATCAGGGGAGGGGGGTACAATACAAAAAATCTCAGATAAGTTACTTTCCTCACCTGTCTTAGAAATAGCATGTTCAATAGATGAACCAACTGTAAACACATATCAGATTGGAAGCCCCTAAAACACATCCTATGGTCTTTCTATTCGGAGACTTAGTTCCTAGTCTATGACACGGAGTCTGCCTCATTGTTCACATTATCAACTTATATAACAAAATCTATGCTAAACATAAGAAACGGTAAGACAGTTTTGAATGCATTATGCGGACGTTGAGCCAAACTACGTTCTCCCCTGCCCTCCCCCAAAATAAGAAAACACACAAACAAAAACACTTTCATGCACCAACCAAATGGGGCATTGCATCCAAAATGTCGAGATTTTCACAACCATCCAACAGAGAAATCTTTCACGGAGGCTTATACAAGAGGCTCAAACTTTGAGGTGGAGTCTAAAACATAGAAACACGAGAATACGTGTTTCACAAACACAGAATACTAATAAAACGAAAGTTACAGTTGTCATTCATACTATTGATGCAGATAGGCCGGAACTTTTTTTCGTTTACCCATTCATTTTTTTTTAAGATTTGTAAACTCTCTCTCTCTCTCTCTCTCTCTCTCTCTCTCTCTCTCTCTCTCTCTCTCTCAGTAAGATGGGTAGTTAATTGGATTTAGATATGTTATCTAGGCAAAGATCTCCCTCGATAATATGACCCGATGTGAATGAAAGAATATCAACAGAGAACTAGGCAAGATTATTGGGAAGAAATAATGCAATACGAGCATACTTAGACAAGAAAAATAACAAATTTAACTAAACAAATTGATAGCGGTAATTTCAATTCATCTTAAATGATATCAACATGATTTACTAGCAGTGTCCAATTTGGATTTATATCTTCATTATAACGAGCGGTGAAAAGAGCGCAATGTCCACGACTGATATACACATTCCTCTCTACTGTGTTTCAAAGTTTCCTATTTCATCGAGTCTTCTTTCTCTGACTACCTCGTCCTACTATGACTTTCTAGATTTTACTCTGTACTCGTCACTTCCCCCTCTTCAGACTTCTCCCGTCATTGCTCCTTTTTCTCGTCGGACTGTGTCTTCTGACCGTTGAGTCCAACTCTATCTATTGCTTCCTTAATGCTGTAAACTTTAGAACCTGTGATGCACTAACACCTGTCTTTCTCAGAAGACATATGCCTGGTCCCTCCCATTCTCGTTTAAGGAGAAAAGCCTTAGTTTGTCTAGGATAGTTAGAGCCATCTCTCTCTCTCTCTCTCTCTCTCTCTCTCTCTCTCTCTCTCTCTCTCAAAAGATCGGTCTAAAGAATTTTGATTAAGGATGTCGCTTTATATTCCAATTAGTTCCAAGGAGTACGTTTCAATTTTACTCGATCAGTCATACGAAGTAGTTTCTAAAAATAAAATTCCTAAGACAATCATTTGTTTCGTCGGGGTCGGAATCCCTGAACTGCGTTATATAACTTTTCCTTTTGAAGAATGATTAACACGGATCGGGTGTTTCAGCTGCCTCTTCCTCAAATCCGTTTTAAAATATTCGGTCAATTTTACTGAATCGAACACTGGTCCCTTTGAAGTTTTAACACCGATATGTAAGAAATTAAGAATAAAGGCCGAAATGACTTCAGAATATATATATATATATATATATATATATATATATATATATATATATATATATATATATATATATATATATATATATATATATATATATATATATATATATATGATAATGCAATTTTATATATCTTTTCGTTTCATCTTGGTGCTTTAACGGTGATATTTTATTTGCCTGTCAATATAACCCCCTCTGCTCCTCCATCCACCTTTCTGTTACCACGCCTCCTAAACCGCTAAATTGAATTCCTCGAACCATTGGAATTATGCATACAAAGTAATCTACTGAAAGACATGTATCATATTTGACTCATTTCTCAGGAATTACTGGAATAGGGTCAATTGTACACAAAGTTAAATTACTTTGTGTGAAGTGCCAAATTTTTCGTCAGTGAAATCCAGTAATTAATTCGTAGGCTAGCTGACAATCAACTGTCTTGGTGTAGAGTTTGAACGGAAAGAATGTTAGTTTACCTCGGTCAGACTGTTACAATATTTAGAGTGAAAACAGACTGAGTGTTTGACACGCGTAAAATAGGTGATTCCGCACGTAGAGCTGTCAGAGTGATTGGAAACAAATGATAAGGTGACATTTCGATCCTAAGTGGCATTTTTGGCATCTTGATAGACGGTTTTCAAAAGGTCCGCAAGAATAGCATTTATTCTGATTGGTCAAATGTATAGGAAAGAGGGTGGGGTCGAAACCTAGAATTGGGGAATATATTCTCAATGAGTTTGAATTAGTCTAGGAAGACCTCTGCAAGAGACGGTCAGCATTTATTAGTTCCAACATAGGAGAAGACTCCGGGGGTAATTTTACAGCAGTGCCTTCGTAATAAGAATCTCAGGAACGTCCGCCGGAAATCAAACGGCAGAAGCACGCCAAAAAAACACAAGGAAAAATAGTTTGTTTGAAGATCGAATAAGAAATAGCGAGGAAGCCGAAATTCAGAGACGGAATAAAAGAAGTTGGAAGACAGAGTTGTGTAATCCCACGTACAACCAAAGGGCAAGCTCAAGTTGAGACTAACGCAGAAGAAGAAAAAACCAGTCGACGAACAAGGTCATTCTGAATCACCCAGCAGTCCAATGTTAAATGAACATTCGATTCCATGATGAAATTTACTCTCAGTATTAACGGCTAACTTCATTTATTTTTATTAGTGTTCGGGATTTTTATGAATGTATCCATTATTTTAAAGCTTCAGTTTATGTATTTCTGAACTAAGTGTATTCAGAAAGAAAGAAGTTGTAATTCACAGTGTCATTCTTTTCTTAATTGTATTTTGATTAAATTCATATTTTATCTTTACAGGGGCTCGTGTGTTGTCTTGTTCAAAGTACCATCTCAGATTACCATATCCATTAACTGGGCAAATTACACCGTAGAGATCATCTTCTAGATAACGATAATTAGAGGGAGGCGGTCTTCAAGTGTTGTTTTTCCAAGTTGCGCAATACCTCTGACCAGGCCTTGTGCAATATTGTACTAATAACACTTTGATAACCGGCAGCACCCTTACACTTTGTTATATGTCTATCTGTCAACATGTATACCAGTCCTCATATAAATTTTTATTCCTATATCCATTTAACTGGATTCTGTTATTCCTTTCTGTCACACGTTTCCTATTATATGTCTATTAGTTGTTCCCAGGTAAGAATTGGTAAACAGCTTTTCAAGGAACTAGCATGTATCTTTCTTTAAACTAGATTTGTCTTCCTTACTTTCTGCCTGTCTTACCGACCTTCTAATCTATTTGTCTGTCTATATAGTCTAACAGCAAGTTCTTAACAGTCATAGGTGGTTATAAACAAGAGTGAAATACTATCTTCAAATATTCCTGGGATAACTGCTGCGATATAGGTTAAGCACGTGTTTAGGACACCGTACAAATAGGGGCAACAAAGAAATTCAAATTAATTGTTGACGATAAAATTGAACGAATTATATATGACTATTTAAATCTGCATGTACAAGTATTTTGATTGGAATGATGGCAACACTGGTAGTTTCAAACCATTCTAACTTACTTGTAACTTTTGTTTGTTTTTGGGATGGGGAAGGGTTCTTGGCTATATTTTGTTGGTTTGTTCACTTTGTTATATTTTCTTGATTTTCATGTTTTGTGATGTTCATATTTTGTAGTAGTGGCGGCAGTTGGGGCATAATACTTTCAATGACTATGGCTCTGCAAAGCCTTAATCCGACACCTGGAATTTATTAGAGAAATGTAAACACGCAACATGTTTCTATGTTTTCAGGAATCTATCTGTCTGTATATATTTATCTTTAAACATGTAATCGACAGATCTATCTATTCGTTTGTCTGACAATTTTCTACCCACACGTGTATATCTGTCTGTAGGAAAATAAAAAATTTATCATAACCTTCAGATCAAATTTGTAGCGATGCTTAAATTTATTTTGTTATTAACCTGGCTGCTTTCTGTCTAAATTATTCGACAGCCTACAAATGAAACATGCATGGGACCCACTCTTTCAATATGCCCGTTCGTTGGATCTAACTGGCAGAGTGTGGATCACTGCAGACTAATTAGTAAATTACTAAATTACCACCACGAATTACAACAATAACAAATTTCGCTCAATTTCGTATGGAGCAAAATGTTATTGTATTAACTAGCTACAAAACGACAATAGCATAAGACATAGTAAATACAAACGCAAATCTCTGTGTTCTAATACATTTAACATTGGTAATAATTTTCAAATGTGTATAAATGTCTTAATTGAGAATGCTTGCTTTTTCTTCTCTTTCTTCTCGACTTTTCTTTATCTCTGACTTGAATTATCGAAAAGTTAGTACTTAAATGACGCTATTAGCGACAGCATATGGAATTGAGTGAGATTTAGGCTGCAGCACATAAAGCCCATTTTTTTGTAAGGCACTTACTTTCTCGTTTCTAACATGAAGTGCGAGATTGTTCTTCGTGATATCACTCAGTTTAGTGTGCTTATATTATAATTAGAGATCACGTTCATATCGATATTCGTACGTCGTGGAAATTTGATAAATCAATCTTATCTCAATTAGCGAGTTCTACAAGATAATGGCATCAGTGTAGGTGTAGAATGATACATATTTAAAGACTGGAGTTGGTGAAGGTAATGACATCAGGATAGGTATGGAAGCATTATTGTTCAATGACTGGAGTTCTTGAAGATAAAAACAGATCTATCTCATTGTGTAATCATAAATGTTAAAAGAGGTTTGCAAACCTATTCTATCACGAAACAGACGATTAAAATTTACATCTTGGTTCTTCATTATATATATATATATATATATATATATATATATATATATATATATATATATATAGAGAGAGAGAGAGAGAGAGAGAGAGAGAGAGAGAGAGAGAGACAGACAGACAGACAGAGAGACAGACAGACAGACAGACACATGGAAAAGAAAATGGATATGTCGATTGCCTGTGGTGATTTGTGCATATTTAAGTGTGAACTTATGCAGAAATAAACAAATGTTAAACCTTCAATCAGAAAGAGCAATAAAAACAAATTACTTTTTAAAACATTTATTAAACATACGGCGAACATTAACGCAGTATGGGTTTAACATGAATGTATTAAGTATGTGGTAGCAACTAAACTTAGTTGGGGAAAACTCTAAACAAATATAATACATGATATAGAACGAGTAAAAATATAAAACGTAAAAATTTTAACAGTCTGTAAAATGCATAAAATATGCATATAAAATCATTGAAATATATGCACAACTGTATATATTTATTTAATGACACTGGCGAATAACATAATGGCAACTGGGCGCAAGAAATGACTAGAGAGATTAAATATGAACATATAATCCAAAATGCTCGCCAATTCGACATTTGATAATGAAATAGTTCTATAAATAAGTAAAACAGAAGTAAGTACTTCTATTTTGTTTTTCGTCCAGTACAATCGTGTTAAATATAAAATACGTTGGCAATATTTTTAAAAGTTTATCACAGTCAAAACTCGTGAGCTTTAGACCTTTCAACTTAGTTTAATCCATCTCCTCATCTGTGGGTCCCTGCCTGCCCTGAGATCCATGTTGGCTAGGATGAACGCTATATTGGGGTTGGCCGCCATGTAATTTGACCATGATGGGGGAACATGTCTTCTGGACATCTTGTAACTTTTGATCAAACTCCTCTTTTTCTGCCAGAGAATTGTTGTCTAGCCATTTGAGTGCCTGTTCACAAGTATCCGACACTTTCTTTTTGTCGTCTACTGATATCTTGTCTCCAGTGTCGGATACCGCCTGTTTCACACTGAAAATGTAGTTTTCCAGAGCATTTCTAGCTGACACGCGTTCTCTCTGTCTATCGTCTTCCGCTTTATATTTATCGGCGTCAGCCACCATTCTGTCGATATCCTCTTTACTAAGTCGACTTCTGTCATTTGTGATTGTAATTTTGTTGGATTTGCCACTGCTCTTATCTACGGCAGAAACGTTAAGGATTCCGTTTGCGTCGATGTCAAAAGTTACTTCAATCTGAGGCACACCACGGGGTGCTGGTGGAATTCCAGTCAATTCGAAACGACCGAGCAAGTTATTATCCTTTGTCATGGCCCTCTTCCCCTCTAATACTTGAATGGATACAGCCGGCTGGTTGTCGGAGTAAGTTGTAAAGATCTGCGACGTTTTCGTTGGGATTCTCGTGTTGCGCTCGATGAGCTTTTTCATTACGCCACCAGCCATCTCGATACCAAGCGAAAGCGGGGCGACGTCGACTAGAAGCAAGTCTTTGATAGACTCGTTCTGAACACCGGTAAGGACGGCAGCTTGAACTGCAGCACCATAAGCTACAGCCTCGTCAGGATTAATGGACTTGTTCAGCTCCTTGCCGTTCATAAACTCTTGCAACAGTTTCTGCACTTTAGGAATACGGGTGGAACCACCAACGAGCACAACCTCATGGATCACAGATTTGTCCATCTTAGCGTCCCTCAAAGCTTTCTCTACGGGTTCAAGTGTACTTCGGAACAAGTCAATGCACATCTCAAGTCTAGCCCTTGTAATTTTGCTGTAGAAGTCGATGCCGTCGTGCAAAGAGTCAATCTCTACACTGGCCTCGGTACTGCTGGAAAGAGTCCTCTTTGCACGCTCACATGCTGTGCGTAGACGGCGTAGGGCACGCGCGTTTTTGGAGATGTCCTTTTTATGTTTTCTTTTGAATTCCTTTGCAAAGAAGTTAACCATTCTATTATCAAAGTCCTCACCACCTAGATGTGTGTCACCAGCTGTGGACCTTACCTCAAACAGGGAACCCTCGTCAATTGTCAGAATAGATACGTCGAATGTTCCACCCCCTAAGTCGAACACAAGCACATTCATCTCTCCCTTAAGGTTCTTGTCAAGTCCATATGCCAGGGCGGCGGCTGTGGGCTCGTTGATGATTCTCAGGACATTCAGACCGGCGATAACTCCGGCGTCATTAGTGGCCCGTCTCTGCGCGTCATTGAAGTAGGCTGGCACTGTAATAACAGCATCCTTGACCTTCTGACCAAGATAAGCTTCTGCCGTCTCCTTCATTTTCGTCAGCACCATAGAGCTGATCTCTTCTGGAGCAAGAACCTTGGTCTCTCCCTTGTATTCCACATGTATCTTTGGCTTGGATTCCACATTAACAACTTTGAATGGCCAATGTTTAATGTCATTTTGAACGCTCGGGTCGTCAAAACGTCGGCCGATAAGACGCTTTGCATCGAATACGGTGTTCTCAGGGTTCAGTCCGCTTGATTTTTAGCAGCATCGCCAATCATTCTCTCCGTGTCTGTAAAAGCGACGTAACTCGGTGTTGTCCTGTTTCCCTGATCATTTGCAATGATCTCTACTTTTCCATTCTGGAAAACTCCGACACAAGAATAAGTTGTGCCCAAGTCAATACCTATAGCTGGTGCTTTTCCAGTCATTATTTCAGTCTTTCACTATTATGCAACAAGTGCAAAGGTATCTACCCTATTTATATAGACCATTTCATACCGAATTTAACCGAGTTTCTCCGTAATTATCCGAATAACCTCAGAGTCCCTTTATACTCCAGCCAATCAAACGCTGGTAGGTACATGTACATATCCAATTGGCGTCCATTTTTGTTTAGAAATATCTCGGAGATAAAACGTTAAGAAATGCCCACTACTTGTATCGTCAGAGGTTGCAAAAGTCGCTCCAATCAAGGATGTGGCATTAAATTCCATCGTCTGCCATGGAGAGATGATTTGCTATGCAAACAGTGGCTCATACGAGCAGGAAAATCGGAACTTGAATTGACCGGAAAACGAATGGCACAGTTCAAGAATGCGAGAATGTGTTCTCTACATTTTAGTGCTGAAGCTGAAGGAACATCTAAGGCTTTACCGTCGAAAAATATTCCAGGTTTGTTATACCGCATATTAATAATATAATAATCCATATATTGGTCATTACAACTCAATTTATGTAATACGGTGTCATAGTAAAATGAAGGTATGTAAATTATGTCCTACTGAAAATAAAAATATTAAATTTAATATCATAAATTATTTTCATATCGTGACTTTATTCAGTTATATTTAATAAAATAACGTAATATTCAGAGTTTCTGTTAACCAACTCAGTAATTTATATTAATAAGTTATTGATTGTTAAAGTAGTCTATTTTTAAATTATTAATTTTGAGAACATGATACACCGAAATCCCTCCTCGGCATATTCTTACCTTCATCCTACAGTTACTTGTGTAGTTTTGAAGCTAAATAATGTGTATAATATTATGTCCTTTTTCCAAATTCAGATTTTGAAAGACAAGAAGCTGTTGCAGGTCTACTTCAGCTCACTGTATCACACATGGAGTCAACTCAGAGGAATGTTTATGGTTTGTGCTATTCTTTTATTTGTCAGTAGATAGATCACACCTCGTTAATGTATGTGTCAATAGAGTTGATTTCTTACACATTTGATTGTTAGTCTCTACTAATCACTAAGTGCTAATAAATGTTGCAATGTGTAATATAGTTTAAATCATTAATATAATCATAATTATAATTTAAACACGCGTGTCTATCTTTTTCTTCATGATTCTTACATTGAATAATTTTATATTACAGTTCATCAAATCAATCCCTATACCAGCACAGACAATACAGAAAATATACCAGATCATGCTGTGGGTCCTAATCCAATTACGGAACCTCAATCAATTGCAGACTCTGATACCAGCATAGAGGATTCAGCAAATATACTTGATGCTGCTGAGGATATCATTCCAGTGACCAAACCTCAAACAATTGCATACTCGGATACCAGCATAGAGGATACAGCAAATATACTTGATGCTGCTGAGGATATCATTCCAATGACCAAACTTCAATCAACTGCAAATGATGGTAACTTTAATATTAATTTTTCTACCTGTTATACATAAGAAAATAACATACTGATTAAAAAAATTAAAACCTGTATTTACATACTTTGCATATGTTTATTTTTTTAAAGTAGTCATCCATTTTATGAATGTATAAAAAATCTTCATATTCTATTTTATGATTAGAAAATGCTAAACAATTATAGCCATATTTTCTCTTTTGAACACACATGCTTTAATATTAAACAATCATTATTTCTGAGGTGAACACTATATCTCCTTGCAAAATTGGACATTTATATGGCCATTTAAACTTTTCCTGTTCTTATTTAATAGACTTGTAACTGTTTATGTGACTACCATCTATAACCTGTGCTTACAAAATATTTTTCTAACAATCCCCCATTGTAATAAAATCAGAAAAGATAACTATTCTGTTAAAAACAATAGTGTTTTCATAATTATTTTTCATGATATTCCTTGGAAATGGGGTAGGGTCAACGCTGATCAAATATTTGAAAAGCAAAAACAATGTTCCCACACCCACTTGTAATCATTTTATTTCTTTTTACAGATGACATGATTATTTCTCAAAAGTCCTTACTACCTCTACAATGGACCCCATCGCAAGTAAGGAAAAGAAAATTATTCAGCGACGCTACATCACAAGTCACACCAAAGAAAAACAAAGTTTCCATAGGAATACAAAGAACCCTCGCCAAACAAAAGCACACACAAGTAACCCCTAAACAGAAGCGATCTGCAAAAATGAGTACAGACATAAGTATAGGTGCAAAGACACAAACTGAAACACCATCTTCTTATCTTAAATCTACTAAGACAACTCAGACAGACTCCAAGATAACATGTGAGAAGTCAAGTAAAGTAAATATTTCAAAACTTGAGACTTTAAAAACTTCAGATAAAGATTTGAAAAGATACACTGGTATAGAAGATTACAAGCATTTTACAATAGTGCATAAGTATTTAGTGAGTTGTTGCTCTCATATAGAATGTGAGACTATCCCTGGTCATGGTGATCCGAACAAACTTTTTTCTCACATAGATTCAGAAAATCAACTTCTTCTTGTACTATACAAATTGAAACGAAATCCTATTGATTCAGTTCTTGCCTCTGATTTTAATATTTCTACAGGCAGAATTTCTGAAATTGTTAAATTTTGGATTAAACGAATGTATAGCAAATTTAAGATTATTAAAATACGGCCTTCAAAGGAAAATGTTCAAAAACATATGCCATTATCGACCAAACAACATTTTCCAGATCTTGTTGCAATTGCAGATTGTGTTGAATTTTGCACACAGGTCCCATAGCTGGAAAACAGATGTTTTCAAATTACAAAAACTGTCATACTGTCAAAGCTATGTACACATCTGCTCCAAATGGGGCTTTAATTCAGTTCAGATATGTTTGGTGGTAATTCATCTGATAAGGAAATTTTTGGACAAAGTGAGATAGTACACAAACTGCAACGTGGTGATGGTCTTATGGTTGATAAAGGTTTTTTGATAAAAGATTTAATTCAAGGAAAAGGAATAACTCTTTATAGACCACCATTTCTCTCTGAAAAGAGCAAACAATTTGACCCTCATGACCGCGATTCAGGGAGACTTATAGCTAGATCAAGAATAACTGTTGAAAACTTTAATGCTCGCCTGGCTACATTTGCATTTTTGAAGCAAAAAAAGATCCCAATACTGTACATGCCTCTCATGAATGAAATCGGTTACATCTGTGGCTTTTTAGCAAATTTAGGACCTTTAATCAGATCAAACAACATTTCTGAAAGCAAGAAAAGTCAACTTGAAGAAATTGATGATTGATATAAACCTGCAATCTTGTTTACCCTAGGCACATAAATCATTTTATTTGTGCTCTGGTGGCAAAAGAGTAGTGTTAAAAATGTTCTTATTTTGCTCGTTGTTTTTAACCTATGTCAGAATATGCACATATACTCATTTATGTCAGAAAACAGCCAGATCCAAATTGTACTTTATTCAACAATATCTATTTGTTATTAAAATCTTTTACTGCTACATGTCTTTGTATTTTGAGAGAATTCACAACTTTTGGATGTACATGTATTATAAATGTATGCTACTTGAGCTGAAAGGCAGATTTGTTGGAGGAACTTATGATTTAGTAAACGATCATGGTAATCTGATGCCGATTGAAATGATAAAGAAACAACAACATAAACGAGATGTAATGATTTTTTTAAAATACTTTTCCTTTATTTCCAAAATCATGGAAAGATGCTCTCAAAAACCATTTTGTACATAATAATTTTGATAAGCAGGAGGATAAAATAATGAGCTTCCAAAAGGAAACAAAATTGACTAAAGTTTATAAATATCTTAAAAAAAAGGCAAAAAAAGCAACATATATGATTATAAGGTGATTTTGAGTTGGTTCCCCAACCCAGTGGTCAACCTATTATGGAGATAATAAATTTGTTTTAAAAATGATTCATAACACACCACTACAGAGAATTTTCATAATAGCTGCAGATTTATAGCAATTTGTACTTTTGTAAAATTTTGTCAGCCATATAATCATCAAAAAAGGTCTCAAGTTTCGGCAAGAATTTGTCTACCCATTCTTGATTCAATTCAAATCTCTGACAATGAAAACTTCCGGAGTCTGGATGAAGCAAAGCCAAATCACAATACTTTGCAAATGACCTACATACATAGAGTTGCAACTGAATTTGATGATACCAAGGATAATTAGGTTTTAACCCCAAAATTTGGACTGAAGTTCCATGTTGGTTTATGATCATTGATTTTAATGGATACCCAGGTTCTTTAGCACTGTCGACAACAGTTTGGTGGCTCCATTTTACTGCTACTTTGCATTCAACAATACCAACAAGAGAGTTATTTTCTTCAACTCCACCATCAGACGATACTGCAAGGAACCCATGATCCTTATCGACAATTAAACCCAACTTTTTAATAGAAATATTTGAACCTTCTTTAACTTTCTCAGCAACATACCGATTGATAACTGTTGGCTCCATATCTAATCCATATTTCATTGCTGCTGAGGAAAAAGTAGATGGCTCTAATATTGCATTACTTATTGTGTTGGGACTGGATTGCATGAACAAAAAGAAGTTACAAATACGGCTAACAATAGAACCAGTTATCCTCAGTTGTCTCAAAGTAAACCAATCAGACAATCTGCTTTGTAGAAGAGTATTTTCTTGAATAAGTAGTTGTTCATCCTGAGTGACTTTTAAACAATTCTTTAACTCAGTTTTTTTGGTAATACTATTTGAATTAGATACATCTGTGATATTTTTTTTTAACTTTTTCAACATAATCATACAATGGATTTACAGAGACAAGTGTTTCAACTGGATCATCTTGACCTGCAACTGTATTTATTAACAGCTGTTTACGGGGGTTGGATTCTTTACTCCATTACTCTAATTCACAGAGGAATGATTCTGCAAAAGCTCTCTCAGTGTCACAAACTTTATTAAGCTTATAAGCCTCCGGTTGTTCTCCTTTTAATTGTCGGTTCTGTTTTCTTTTTTTCCCATGCTGTTTTCGTGTGAAGTCTATATCATAGATTGGAACTGCTGGAAGTTTGACTTGCCTTGGCTTGTTCCAGGCCTCAAGTTTATCTAAAAAGAAATGGAAAAGTTTAAGTAACAGGCAAAAGAAAATGAAATGTTTTCTGCTACCATTGATGGTATTGCTATGTAATGTCTTTGTAAATTTGACTACCAATATTTATAGTACTATGTCTCAACTTGAAGATATACATACCAGTACATGATGGAATGTCTTCAGGAAGCACAAACACCTTGACAAAATCTTCCAAAGCATAGCACAGTGCAGCGGCATGTTTGCAGGTACAGTTGGGACCAGACCCAGCTGGGCATGAGCAGCTAGCATGTATAATGTCACCCACAGCGTTCAGCATTAGAATCACTCTGTAGAATTGCTGTTTCATGTGGGCTAGAACCTCAGCAGAAACAATGGCCTTTTTTGCAATTTCATCTTGCTTCACACTGATGTGCTGTAACAAAAGAACACACATCAAAATGTTTTTTGACTGACAATAAACATTCAATCATGTTCATTACGAAAGGCAAAAATAAAATTTGTCTTATTTCAGGTTATTTCCTGAAGCTTAAGTTATATTCTAATTAACTAGGCATATCCATTATATATAAAATCTTTTTAAATCAAATTAACTATACATACCCGGTACTGCACATAAAATGTATTACATGTATTAGTATTGCAACTTGATAAATAGTTTTGTACTTGTCCGTGAACGTTATAGAGATCGAATACCGGTGACGTCGATATTCAGCTTTTTGCAAATCCAGCAAGTGGAACTAATTAAATGATTGAAATTTACATGAAAATTATTCACAGAATTTCAAAAACTAAATCTGATAAATTCACTTATTGCAGCGACGTTTTGGATACATAAAAATAGTTTGAACATCCTGCTCTTTGATTGTCAGGATTAAATTTGTTTACTTCGACACCGTTTTCATACTTACATGTACATGCCCAGACGTAAACAGCTCAAAACTACTCTCACGTATGGCTTTGAAATCCGCCCTGGTTTCCAGAAAATTAAGACAGAATTGTTCCAATATTAAATTTCGTCAATATCTGCGGCAGCATCGCTGTTGAATATGCATTTTTCAACTCGATAAACGATGAACTAGTTGTGCCCAAGTCAATACCTATAGCTGGTGCTTTTCCAGTCATTATTTCAGTCTTTCACTATTATGCGACAAGTGCAAAGGTATCTACCCTATTTATATTACGCGTTGAAATTCGCTTAGGAATATTGTCACTTCTCTGACTCGTAACAGGTTTCTCACTGCTCACTTTTAAATCGTGTCTGCTTAGTCGAGTGGCTAGTCGGCCCGTTTATATATTACAAGGTAAATAAAGTCGCGAATCTTCTACAACTTTCTAGAAGCACGTGTAAGATATATTCAGAGATACGTTTTGGTTTGTTTATCCACACTGCGTCTAAAAATAGACACACATCAATGAAATGACCTACATTCGCTAGCTGTCCGAGCCAATCACGAAAGCTCTAGAACATTCTGTAGGTTCACCGTGTACAACAGACGATGTAGAGAATCAGTTTATAATACAACAGGGGAAAGGGCTTTGCCAAACTATTTTTCCTGGAGTTGCCTCTGTTATTTTCAGAATATGAGGTTATACATGGTAATGAAGGTCAATCGTTCATAAATGTGCAAGTTTGACCATTGGCAAAGGAATCAAATGATCCAATGCCTACTGTTTTTGGGGGGTTGGGGTGCTGGGGTTAAGATGGGGAGTTAAACTACTAGTTGTAAACAAACAGTTAAAACTAGCCTTGATATACAGAAAATATATCGTACGAAAATTAAAGCATATAAACGATACAAATAGACGATGTTATCTAATACACGATGAACATGCTTCAGTACATTTTTCACAGACATAAGAACGAAATATGTTCACAGAATGATTTGGGGGATGGGCTTTTGTCTTTGTATTTTTGCAGAAAGAGTTCTGTGGGTGAGTTGCTTTTTTTCTACGGCAAATTGCTACTTCATGTCAATTTTATACCGCAAAGAAGCAACCAAATTATTTATTACACAACAAAAAGAAAAACTAGACCCACAGTACATATTAATCTAACTTAGGATTTATATTTAAATTTAAGAGCCAAATCCTTCCACCAACCCATTCTTTCTCTCTCTCTCTCTCTCTCTCTCTCTCTCTGGACATGAAGTTAAACCTTTCACGTAACCGGATCACGTTATTATCGTATTACGGAGAGAGAGAGAGAGAGAGAGAGAGAGAGAGTATTACTTGCATTCCAGATGTTGTATTATATTTAGTAAGTGAGCGAACTAGCGGGGATGGGGGTGGAGAATTGATGTTGGATTGGTATTGCCGAGAAGGGCCTTATACTAAAAGCTACAAATAAAACGATGATCTGTATATTGAAGCATTTGTAGTGAGTGATTCATGGATTCATGTAATCAATTTATGCCAGAAATTTGAGGTTGTGCTGAAACGGAATAAAGTTGATACTATTTATGTACAGATAATTCATATCGGTGTTGGGTGAACGTGGTTGGCTGTTTGCTTTACTGCTGGTCCACCCACCCACGCACACCCCCCCACACACACACATTAAACAAACGGGCAGTGTATGGCTTTCTGCTTCATCTTGAATAGAGAACTGTACCTTATAATGTAGACTCCACCACACCCCAAGATGATACACATGCAGGGTTACACACACACACACACACACGCACGCACGCACGCACGCACGCACGCACACACACACACACACACACACACATACATACATACATACATACATACATACATACATACATACATACATACATACATACATACATAGAATGAGAAAAGAAAAGAAAGTAACGAAAATGAACTTTACTTTGGCAATAAAGGCTAGTTGACAAGTTTTCTAGTTGTTGCCTTTCTTTCAAAATAAGCTTCTGAATGTCGTGAACCCTTCGGTCTGTACGATTGTAATTTGCTTCAACACGTCTACACCGTTAAAGCTAGACATACTCAGCTTGGGTGAATGAAACTCCTTTGGATGTAGAGTGTGCCTTCACTTTGGAATGCTTTCTTCTACCTTCCTTGATGAGCTGAAAGGTTGGGTGGCTGGTGGATCAGGGGAGGGGGGTACAATACAAAAAATCTCATAAGTTACTTTCCTCACTTGTCTGAGAAATAGCATGTGCAATAAATGAACCAACTGTAAACACATATCAGATTGGAAGCCCCTAAAACACATCCTATGGTCTTTCTATTCGGAGACTTAGTTCCTAGTCTATGACACGGAGTCTGCCTCATTGATCACATTATCAACTTATATAACAAAATCTATGCTAAACATAAGAAACGGAAAGACAGTTTTGAATGCATTATGCGGACGTTGAGCCAAACGACGTTCTCCCCTGCCCTCCCCCAAAATAAGAAAACACACAAACAAAAACACTTTCATGCACCAACCAAATGGGGCATTGCATCCAAAATGTCGAGATTTTCACAACCATCCAACTGACGTGTGCCTCGTGAGAAATCTTTCACGGAGGCTTATACAAGAGGCTCTAACTCTGAGATGGAGTCTAAAACATAGAAACACAAGAATACGTGTTTCACAAACACAGAATACTAATAAAACGAAAGTTACAGTTGTCATTCATACTATTGATGCAGATGGGCTGGAACTCTTTTTCGTTTACCCATTCCTATATTTTTTTGGAAGTAAATTCTCTCTCTCTCTCTCTCTCTCTCTCTCTCTCTCTCTCTCTCTCTCTCTCTCTCTCTCTCTCAGTAATAGGGGTAGTTAATTGGATTTAGATACGTTATCTAGGCAAAAAACTCCCTCGATATTATGACCCGATGTGAATGAAAGAATATCAACGGAGAACTAGGCAAGATTATTGGGAAGAAATAATGCAATTCGAGCATCCTTAGACAAGAAAAATAACAAATTTAACTAAACAAATTGATAGCGGTAATTTCAATTCATCTTAAATGATATCAACATGATTTACTAGCAGTGTCCAATTTGGAATTATGTCTTCATTATAACGAGCGGTGAAAAGAACGTAATGTCCACGACTGATAGACACATTCCTCTCTACTGTGTTTCAGAGTTTCCTATTTCATCGACTCTTCTTTCTCCGACTACCTCGTCCTACTATGACTTTCTAGATTTTACTATGTACTCGTCACTTCCCCCTCTTCAGACTTCTCCCGTCATTTCTCCTTTTTCTCGTCGGACTGTGTCTTCTGACCGTTGAGTCCAACTCTATTGTTTCCTTAATGCTGTAAACTTTAGAACCTGTGATGCACTAACACCTGTCTTTCTCAGAAGACATATGCCTGGTCCCTCCCATTCTCGTTTAAGGAGGAAAGCCCTAGTTTGTCTAGGATAGTTAGAGCCATCTCTCTCTCTCTCTCTCTCTCTCTCTCTCTCTCTCTCTCTCTCTCCAACTTCAATTCTCCACCCCCATCCCCGCTATTTCGCTCACTTACTAAATATAATACGTCATCTGGAATGCAAGTAACATTTTCTCTCTCTCTCTCTCTCTCTCTCTCTCTCTCTCTCTCTCTCTCTCTCTCTCTCAGAAAATATCGGACTACAGAATTTTGATTAAGGATGTCATTTTATATTCTAATTACTTGCAAGGTGTACGTATCAATTTTATTCGGCCAATCATACGCAATAGTTTCTAAAAATAACATTCGTAAGACAATCATTTGTTTCGTCTGTCGGAATCCTTGAACTGCGTTATGTAACTTTTCCTTTTGAAGAATTACTAAGACGGATCGGGTGTTTCAGCTGCCTCTTCCTCAAATCCGTTTTAAAATATTCGGTCAATTTTACTGAATCGAACACTGGTCCCTTTTAAGTTTTAACACCGATATATACATGTCTTTTCGTTATATCTTGGCGCTTTAACGGTGATATTTTATTTGCCTGTCAATATATCCCCCTCTGATCCTCCATCCACCTTTCTGTTACCACGCTACTATGACGTCACATCACGAGAGTAACCAAATAGGTGCGGAAATTTTGCATACGAGGTCACGGAAATTCAGCTCGTTGAACATATGCCAATATATTTAAATACTGGAACTGCGGTTGCATATAATAATTCAGAATATGGGTTTCTTCATTAGTGTTGATCTTATTTTTCCTTATTTCCATTGGTTTCTGGTCTCCTTTAATAGCTAAAAAGCATTATACTTGTGTATAAATTGCTATACAGGCTGTTAATATTAAATTTTTTTACTGTACGAACTGTCGCCAAAATGCGTTTTCTGCTTCTTTTTAGTTTGATGTTGCATCACTTGCAGAAAAGAAACTACATATTAATTTATTACATAACTAATATTATGTCACAAATATGAATTATACTTTCACCACCAATATATACTATGGTATATAAGATATTACTGATGTGCTTTCTGGTGTTTCTAAGCACCCATTTTGCAACGAGTTTATTGTTTAAAAATCTTAACAAACGTACACACAGACATCGAGACCTTGTTGGTCTTCTTTTGAACAGTCCAGGTATGAACAATTCAATTCTAAACTTTTTAAAACAAACAACCCCAAAATAGCCCCAGTAAACAATCTCAATTTACACTTAATGCAACCACCTGTTCAGTCCTTGAAAAGTAATGACTCACAAGGTTGAATATACATGTACACAATTATAAACCTTCTCTCAATTCTGACTGCATTTTTACTGTATGCGACTTCTTAGTTATGGTTTTTTCCAATTGGAGCATTTTTTTATTTTCTCATACATGACAAGATAAAATTGGTTTAGATCATATAACCCTTTGGAATTTAAATGGTATCTTCTATTATAGAATTAGATTGGGACAATGTTTTACATAATAAAGATAGTAACCATTGTACACAGTTACAAAACTAGAATTAGAAAACAATGTAAATTTTAGCATGGGAAAGGTGCATTTCTAACATTCAAAGCTATTCAATTTGTTGTGTTGTAGTTTACAGCTCAAATTTAGTTTCCGTCATTAGCAGCAGAAATTTGGGAATTGTTTCTGACTAATCTGAACTTATTGTTGAAATTAATAATAATGTGGAAAATTGTCAAATCTTAAATGTTCACCAAATTTAAGCAATTATGTGTGGTTTTATCCACATGTCTTAATAATTAGTGGTTCTTATAAGGAAAATATAAAAACAATTTTTATTGTTATTAATAAAACACAAGAAAAAATACTTAGCGGTCATGGAAATGCATCAACAACCTAATCATAATATAGAACTAAGACATTTAAGAACATGTATTTCCATACAGCTTCCTGTTTGTGACTATTTGGGCATTTGGTTATTGAGACCAAGAAATGAAATACCGGTACATATAAAACATGCAAATCAGATTCTTTCAATAGTAAAAGCCGATTTGTCTATTTTTGATATACTTCTTTGCAGCTACAAAGGATTCAATGGAAAATATCTCTCATTCGATCGATCAGCATTATGGTTGGTGTCAAGTTGGCAGTTGTCTAACATGGCTTTACAGAAGCAAAAGACATATTAGTACCATTAATACCAAGTTTGGTCTCTACATGTATCTCCGATTGGTTTAGTGCTTGCACTCACTTCTTATATAGTTTATCAGATTTGATGCTGTCTTAAGAAAGTTCAGTAATTATCTTGGTAGAATCGAGCTATGTATATCGTTCTTAGACAAGAAAATATACAAGTTAAAATGGTTACATGTTGCAAGTATTGCATGATGTGTGTCTGGAGTCACGTGCTTTTTGTTTGTAAATATCGTGCATTAATAGGAATATGTTAATGACGGCAGTGTGTATCCTGTCAATCCTAAGTACACAAAGTCTATGCATGAGAAAATAGAAACATAACACATCTGATATTATTATATTATCGTATTTAGTCGATGACTGTCATATGAAAATGATAATAAGTAGTTTATATCTTATATACGGATAACATTTAAATTTATTCAGTTATAATTTGTTGAAAATTCTAGATAGTCATTGGTACATTGCAATACAGGTATAAGACTGTGAAGAGATTTCTAATTCAAATTATTCTTGGAAATTTATGTGTTCTGACCCGAAAACATAGCAAGTGTTGCTATTGCTAGTCCCATGATATGTGTCAGGGAAATCTTGTGGAATAGCGTGTGGACTGATGAATGGATTCAACTTGGGTGGATTGGGGGTGTTTGACAAAACTAGAGGAACTCAGGTCTGAGAGAACACACATTTCTGGTTGTTGTCGGCTGTGCGGTAGCTCTTATGAGAGTTTCGATTTTTTTCTTGCCGTTGATATGTGTTGCCTGTGTGAATGGAGCTCTGCCAAATAGCTCGACTTCGTGCCCGTATATCTCTCCCAGAAAGTTTGCATGGTATTGTGTAAATGTTGAAGAGACTATAAGTTGTTATATGAGTATAGTTCCTTTTGTTATATATCTGTTGTTTTGATTTTATAACAAATACGCCAGGTACAGCAGAAGATAGCAAGGGTTTGTTGTTTTCAAAAGTAATTCCTATCGCGTATACGTATATGCCATGACTGCAACAACCGGACTGAGACAATCAAACTGAGATAAGAAAATTAAGGTTAATAAGGTAGATTACTCTAATGTACGAGTGAGATAAATAAGTATTTCGCATGCTCATGACTTAGAATGATAAGAGTGAATTATGGACACGAATAATATGGAAATAGTGCTGCCTTGTATTAAAATTTACAAAAAATAGAAGCAGATGAAGGCGAAAAACAGGAGTGTGTGGAAGAAGAGATGAAGCAAAAGTCCTTCTTTTCTATAATTTATAGGAAATGCACAATCCAGTTATTGAGATTTTCATGTGTTTTTCAGTGCCGTTTTGTGGTATACTTGAATATATACAACTTTGGGAGTTATTTCCCCAACAGAAGCCTGATATTCCGCTTCTTGTCGTCCACTACGAAGATCTAAAGAAGGTATCAGTATACATTTTACAACGTACCATTCGATAGTTTACCAGACGTGATGATTGGTGATATGTATGTCGTCACATTTAGAGACAGACGGACAGATATATAAGCTCAAAAGTACTTTCAGTTGTAATGAACTGCTTTATAACAGATACGATATCAGGCGTGAAGGAAACATCAGTTATATATTCAGATCAAGCAACATCCGATTATCTACTTGTAAAACGAAAGATAAATTTAAAGGTGACCAGAAATCAATAGAAATGTAGAATAATAATAAAGCACTATAGACGAAAACCTTGTTCTGAAGTATCATTTGCGAATGTAATGCCATTATTTAAATAATGGCATATCGTCAAGGAGCTGAATTTCCGTGACCTTGTATGCAAACTTGTTTCTTTTCCAAACGATAAAGCCATGCAGAAAGTGTGGATCGATTATTGCAAGCCAGTCAATTTTAAAGCAGCACCATAGTGTACTCTGTGCTCATTACATTTCTCAAGGAATTTTACTAGAGGGATCCTGAAAATATGTGAGCTCTAGGATACGCAAATGCTAGACGCAGACTAAAAGTTGGCTCTATTCCAGACATACCGTTGGATATTTTAATCATGGGAAAAGTGTAAAACGTGTGAGCTCCGAAAATTACAGGCATAAGGCCAAATAAGTGACCACAAAATACAACAATACATTTCACCAATTGTATATCTACACTTGCAGTGCAAAAATAATCCGTTTGCCCGACACCTGGAGCCCCTCTAATTTTAGTTGGGTCCATCCTGTATTCAAATTGAGGTGTCCGTCGGGCTAGTTGAACAGACATTGTTTGCCTGAGAAAACATTGATCGCGCTAATAAAATAATTAAAATGTATTTTCAAGATATTGACATAACATGCCTTAACACGGCACAATCAAAGACAAATCATCACTATCCAAGGGGAAATTGAGATCTGATTTTAATCAAATGGAAGTTTTGCTTAAAAAGGATTATAAACACCATAAATGGTTGTTTTTCGACAAGAGACAATTTTCAGTAATATTCAATTTCTTTTAAAATAAACTACCAAACCTTTTCAGTCTGTGCTTATTACATGTAGTATGTATAAACTGTACGCTGTAATGATTGGAACTGATATAAAACTATCCCTTGGGCCGTTTAAATACTACTACTGCTACTAACAATAATAATAATAATAATAATAATAATAATAATAATAATAATAATAATAATAATAACGAGTCCTTTGTATAGAGCCTAATCTTTAGAAGCACAAAGCGCTTTTCAACATCTATAATGATATGAATACCCAAACAAACCCAAAATAATAAATAAAAAACCCGCAACAAAAACAACAAACATCAAGAAATTGGAAACAGAAAATGCTGAAAATATTTAGACAGGAAATATTTTTAGGTCTTTAAGTTTGTTCCTGCAGTCGAAAACGTTGAGTTTTAAGAGCAATCTTGAAAAGGACTACATTATTTGTGTCTAATTTCAATGGGCAATGCATTCCACGTTGCTGGGCCGTGATATGCAAAAGAACGTTTTCCTTAAGTCATACTTAGTTTTCATAGTGGGAATAATGAGTATATGATTGTCAGAAGAGGACCGTATGTATCTTGTTGGTGTATACACATGGGTGAAACCGAATATGTATGCTGGACTGGAGTCTGTCAGTGAAACGTAGCACAGAGAACACATTTTTTGTTTGATTCTGGATCGAATGTTAGCCAGTGTAGGGTAAAGGGCAGCGGGAAGGTGTGCTCTTATCGTAGTACTAAACAGATGATCCGAGCAGTTGTGTTTTGAAGTTTTTGGAGTAGATATTGGGACGAACCAAACTGAATTGAATTACAATAGTACAGTCTTGAAAGTACTAATGAACTCACAAGTGTTTTAGTGGCATCAACTGAAAGATGTTTGCGAATGGAGCTGGTGCTTCTCAGCTCAAGATATGCAGCCTTGCATATGTTCATGACATGTTGGTGCAATGTGAGAGTACTGTCCAGAGTAACACTTAGGTTTCGTACTGACTGCGTGAATTTAATGTTGGTGTTGCTGATATTATTTGTTTGAGGTAAAGGATGTGAATAAGAAAGTCTTTGTGTTGTGATCAGAATAGCCTCAGTTTTATCATCATTCATCTGCAGCTTGTTACAGGTCATCCATGATTTCACATCAGAAATGCACCTCTCTACTCCTTGGATGGTATCATAAACTTCAGATGGGTTACAAGACTTGTATATTTGGGTATCACCAGCGTATAATTGGTAAGACACTGGGTGATGATCTATGACACTTGAGAGCGGCTGAGTGTACTGACTGAAGAGAACAGGTCCAAGAACAGACACCTCTGGAACATCCCAACATAGATCAACTGGGCTGGATTATATTCCATATGCAGATATAATTTGTGTCCTGTTGACTAAGTAGCAGTAACGCTATATTGTGATTGTCAAATACATGCTGGATACGGTGAAGTAATATATCATGATCTATTGTGTCAAATGGTGCAGACAAATCAAGGAGGGTGAGGACTGGAATCTTTCCGCTATCCAAAGCAGAAAGAATGTTATTGAATACTTTAAGAAGATTAGTCTCCGTACTGTGGCAAGGGTGATATGCAGACTGCACATTGCTAAAATGACTGTTAGAATTAAAATGAGTTGGGTCAGAACAACTTTTTCTAAGATTTTTTTTTATATGAATGGGAGATCAGAAACTGGGCGGTAGTTCTTTAAATCTTTATGGTCAAGTGTTGGTTTCTTCAGCAGAGGCTTTACGATGGTAGTTTTGAAAAATGATGTGAATTCTTCGGGTGTGTGAGAGAGATAATAATACCATCAGTTAGTGAAGGCAATAAAGCAGCGATTAAAATAAAAGAGGTTAGGTATAAATCAAAGTTTCACATTTACTGGCTGACATTAGAAATTGGGGGAGGCGACTGTTGACAAATGTTCTTTACTAATGATACATATTTGCATTTGATTTGTCTGCATTGACTTTCTGCTACTTTTATATGTAAATTATTTCAGAACTAATTTCAATTTGTTTTGGAACCTGATGGAAAATAAATACGTTACCACAGGGAATCTAAACTAAAATATATCTCGATATTGTTAAAAGGAAATGAAAATAAATGGAACACGTCGATTAATGTAGCTTATAAGGACGACATTAGATATATAGACGCCCCCAAGAGCGTTTGCCTTGGATGCGGGAAATTGTGGATTCGATCTCCGACCAAGTCATACCAAACACGTAAAAATGGTACTAGCAGTTGCCTCGCAAGGCGTTCATCATTAATTAGTTACTATTAGGAATGATCAGCCTAGTGTCTGGAGAAAGTGACTGGGTGGTACGTAATGCTACATGTCTGTGGCATGATGCATCGGTGCTAGACTTCAATACCACGCTGCAGACCTCGTAGCGATATGACTGAAAAATTATCAAAGTTACTATAAAAATCCAAATCACACACACACACACACACACACGCGCGCGAGCGCGCGCGCCTCTCCAAGATTGTTTTACGTGGTTTGTCTTTACAAAATTTAATATTATTTTCTCGTTACTCAACAGAATACTGTGGACGGAATCAAGAGGGTTAGTGAATTCCTAAAAATCCCCCTTGAGGAAAGCATAGTACAAGCCATTGCCGCAAACGTTGACTTCCAGCATCTTAAAAAAAATGAACATCTTATTTACAATGAAGAAGTGAAAAAGAAAATATTCAAAGATGGGCAGCATTCGTTTTTCCGAAAAGGTAAAAATGTCGTTTATTCTCAATAATGGATTGAAGAACAACAATGATGATTATGTGTTTTAGACGTATGTTATTTAAGCAGCCCACATTTTTACGGCTTTACTTTAAATTGTACAAACCACGCTGCTGGTGACAATACACAATATTTTCATTTCGCGAGTGAGAATGCAAGATTATCCCACTTCGCATGTGAAATATATATTTTTATATTCATTAGACAGAACGTATCTACATGGAAAATGCAATATATATATATATATATATATATATATATATATATATATATATATATATATATATATATATATATATATATATATATATATGTTTTTGCATTTACTAATTATAAAATGCCAGAAACATAATAATAAGCCTAATGATAATGTAAAATCTTTTATTAATTTATCAATTCAAATTGATATTTTATATATATGGAAAGAATAATAAAATTGTTCATCTCTATTTTATATCAACTTTCTACTAATCAAATATGATCAAAGCCCAATTATTCCATCGTTTCAGACCATGATTATAATTTATTTGAGAATTTAAAACATAAGTATCAAATGTGCCTTGTTCTATCGACAGTCTAAACCGAGAGAAATAGGTCGAACAAATTGTACCTAGCTGCAACGTGGCTCTTAGCTGATTCCAGCTGGGGTAGGTTTCTATTTTTGCTTATATCACAATTGTTTAATTAGTTTCACTGCACTTTTTTACTTTATACTTTAAGTTGAATCACTTTTTCATTATACATTTGTTGTCGAATTTGGTAATCCAAGTAACCAAATGGCTCAAAGGGAAGGAGAGGGTTCAGGCTTTCCAAGAGGGAGTAGGTCCAGGCTAAACCTGTATTATAAATGTACAGTGTTAGACAATACTCTGATGGCACACCACCCTAAAGGCTGCCAGTTATTGATTTCTGGAGGTGATGAAACACCCAAGCAATTGGAGATTTTAGCTGCCCTGAAAGCCATGTCTGTAGACATGAGGAAAATTGTTGCCCTGCAGAATGCAGGGCCTAAGAGATATATGTTGTATCCAAGGGAAAAAGATACACCCATTCTAAATGTAGAGTCATTTCTGGTGAAGGGGATAAGAATGTATGTGCACGAAGCCCCGCCCATAGAGAGAGAGAGTTAGGGCCGAAAATGTCCGAAAATCACTTTCATGGTCTACCGTTCTACATAGATACAGTAGAAATAGAGACAAAACTGCATGAACGTTTTGGGGTTACAAGCAAGGGGAATAAGTTAGCAGACTCATGGGGTTTTAACGGAATAACGTCAGCGGTCAGGATGGTAAGGGTTGAGAAAGGGCAAGAAAGCAAGATACCACCATTTTTCTACGTGTTAGGTTTCCGAATTAGATCCTGGTATAGAGATTGTGAAAAGGATAGGAAATGTAATAAATGTGGGGAGAAAGGCCATGGGCCATGGGATTGTCAGAGAGGCATGGAGAAACAAGGACCATTGCATGAAAATGCAATACAAATTGAACCTCCATCTAACAATAACCCCAATACGTGGGCTAAAGTGGTTAACAGGAAAGAACCCAGAGCTGGAATTAACTTTCCAACGTTTTCACACATAAACCCATTTGAAGTCTTGACACATGAAGAAGTTGAGGGATCTTTACCTGAAGGGAAAGAACCTAGGCCAAAAAGTACCTCAACACCAACCTCAACACCAGTCAAAACTCAAAAGAGAAAACAACATAAGAAGAGGAAGGCAGAAAGTCTGTCCTCTTCTTCTGAGGAATTACTTCCCTCATATGTTGACGAGGTACTTCCCTCTCCTGAGGGAATGGAAAAAGCCCCGCAAGAAAAAGAAACGGAAAACAAAACAACTGAAATACAATTAAGTCAGACACAAACTGAAGAAAATGTTGACTCAATTTTAGAATCCACCTTGGAGAACGAAACAAATTGCAATATGGACACCCTTAACACAACAATAGGCAATGAAACCGACAGTGAGAAATACAATGACACCCTATTCTCTTCTAATGTAACCAGTGATTTTGACATACCAGTAAGCGATACACAATCTGAAAACAATGACCCAGGTTCCCCTCAAAGAGGGGAAGATACAAACATTAAATTATAAACATTAGCCAATAATTTATAACCATTACGGAATTTGCGGACACCTGGGGATAGACCAGAAATGGAAGAACAAAACTTCCGTTTACTGTCCTTAAATATTAATGGCCTCAATCAAGAAAAAGTTAATAAGCTACTACAAATAGAAGATTTTGATTTACTTTTTATTCAAGAGACACATAACGGACTAACAGACGAATTTAAAGAACAACTTGAAAGAAAGCTGGATTGTATTATAATTCAAAATGACCCTGGAGGGAGGGATAAATGGGGAGGGGTAGCAATTATGGTTAAAAATAGAGTTGGAATTAAATGGGAAAGAATAGAGGAAGGGGATTTTTTTAAAGGTAGATTAATTCATTTAAAAATAGAGAATTGTAATTTTTTAAATATATATATGCCAGCCTCTGATAATATGAAACGGGCCTTTGCAACACAATTCAAGGAGTACTTGGACAACTATATTGGGGAAAATTTGATAATAGGTGGGGATTTTAACTGGGTTGAGGACGAAATAGACAGAACGACAAATACATTAACAAGTAACGATTTAGAGATTAGGGACATAATGAAACTTATCATGGAATCATTAGATTTGGTTGACATATATCGACGTTTAAATTTACTAAGGGTGGGATATACTTATACACGAGGAAATACATCAAGTAGATTAGATAAATTTTGGGGTACATGTTTTGGCACAAATAAATATATAAAATCAGGGATATTAGATTATCAAGTTTCGGACCATAAATTAATTAATTTAGAAGTAGGGATATCTAAAAGAACTAAATGGGGTCGCGGATCATGGAAGTTAAATACTAAAATATTAAATATAAGGGAATTTACAGAAGAAATAAAAAGGGAAATAGAAGATTTTAAAAATATAGAAAATACAAACATTATAGAAGAATGGGACAAATTAAAAGTTAAATTTAAAAAAATAGCAATACATCATTCAAAATTAAGGGTTAGGAACTTTAAATTAGAAATAGAAGCTATTGAAAATTTAATAAAAACAACAACAACACAGAACACAAAAGAAACATTAGTATTAAGATTAGAAAATTTAAAGAAAGATTATTATAAAGGGAGGGAAATAAAAGCAGGTATATTTACAAACCTATATGAAAATGCAGAGGGATTATATAAAAGGGAAGAATTAAGAAGGGGGGGGGGAGGAAAAACATTAGAGAGATTAAACACGGGAAGGGAAATACTAGAAGACAAAACTCAAATACTGGAATACATACGAAATTACTATAAGGACCTATATACTTCACAGAGAATAGCGGACGAAGATATAGAAACATACTTACGAGAGACAAATTGTGAGAAAATTACCTCATAACATAGAAACAAATGTGAGGAATTTATCTCACAAGACGAAATAGTAGAGACAATAGGGAAATTAGGTAAAAATAAATCACCAGGGAGAGATGGACTCTCTGCGGAATTCTACCAAAAATTCTGCAGGGAGTTGTCGCCAATTTTAGAATGGTTATACAACAATATTGCACTTATGAATAGTAAAATGTCTAAAACAATGAGGGAGGGTATGATAACAATAATATATAAGGGAAAGGGAAATAGGGATGAAATAAAAAACTGGAGACCCATCTCACTCCTTAATGTTGATTATAAAATTATTAGTAAAATCTTAACGGAAAGGGTCAAAAAGTGTCTTGACCCAATTATAAATATAAATCAAACAAGTGGGCCAAAAGGAAGAGATATACAAAATAACATTTTAAACATTAAAACTATAATTGATCATATAAATATAAATGGTACTACTAGTGCTATGGTACTAATTGATCAAGAAAAAGCCTTTGATCGACTTGAACAAAACTATATATATAAGACACTAGAAAAATTTGGATTTGGAGAAAAATTCCAAAATTGGACCATAATTCTGTATAATGATATAAACTCGATTGTACAGGTAAATGGAGCAAAAACGGAAAAATTTGAAATTCAAAGATCAGTGAGGCAAGGTTGCCCACTATCTATGCTATTATATGTAATAGCAATAGAAATTCTAAGTACCAAAGTTAGGAATAACCCAAAGATTGTAGGGATCAAAGTTCCAAACATTAAAGAAGAAGTTAAGATGCTACAACATGCGGATGATTGCACAAACTTTATCCAAGATGGAAATTCCTATAATGAACTAATAAAGGAATTTGACAAATTTGGGAAAGTTTCAGGTTCTAAGATAAATCCTGAGAAAACTGAAATCTTATTAATAGGAAACTGGAGGGGTAAGAAACATGGTCTGCCTGCTCTTCTTATTAAAGACAATATAAAAACATTAGGAATAAATTTTGGAAAGGATGAAATGAAAAATAATCTAAAAGAAATAAAAGAAACGATTAAGACAAATTTAGCAATCTGGGCACCATTGCCAATATGCTTAATGGAACGAGCACAAGTTGCCAAGAATTACATGTATGTGCACTTAAATTACAAATTAAAAACAGTAGACATCAAAAATGATACACTAAAAAAAATAGATAACGATATTATTAAATATTTATGGGCTTTTAAAATACACTACACAAACAAAAATACTCTATATAGGGAAGGAATGAGAGGAGGTTTAAATCTCCCCCACCCCACCCTAATTAAATACACCAACATTTTAAATAGATTTAAGGAGATTAAAGCGGAGCCAAAAATACCTTGGCAAGGGCTTTATATATATTATTTTGGTTTCTCTATGAAGCAGAGAAACGATATATATAGGAACAATAAATTAATAAAAATCTTAGAAGTGCCAAGAAAATTAAGATCAATAAAAGATTTATTATTCAAATATAGGGATGTAAAAAAATTCTGGGACACTGATACAAAATGCACATACAGATGGCTAGCACAAAACACAATAAATAAGGAAAAAAATAAGATAGAACAAAAACACATAAATATTCAATGGGATAGGGCATGGGGGAACTGGGTCAAAATCAGATCCATTAAAATCAAAAGTACCTTGTTCAAATACATGCATGATGCATGGTTGACAGGGGAAATAGCAGTGCGACGGTGTATGATCGCAGTGTCGCCAAAATGTCCACTATGCAAAAATTTCCTTTTTACCAAAAAACATGTTATAACAGAATGTCTAACTAATCAAAATGATAGAAATACAATTGTCATTAATATCACAAAAAACAATTATATGACAATATACAAATTTTATATTTAGATGGAAACTTTACAAATACACTTCTTGAAGAAATAACATCCTTTATTATTAAGAATATGATAGCATGCGGTCCAATACAAAATTATGGGGAAAATTTTAGATAAGGAGGGGTCAGGGAACTCAGGAGGAGAAAAGTACGAGCAATGAGAGCACGGGGCTATATCACATGGCGCTACGCGAAGTGGACAGGCCCGTGAAAGAGTTTGGAATAAAGCTCACCTAGAGACATATACACAACCAAAACAACTCACGGATTAGATAGGTTTTTAGCTAAGAACTGTCCTTTTTTCCTACAAAGCATGCTATCATACAAAATCACTGGTTAAATGTTTTTACTCTGTGGAGATTTGTGAAAATCTACACAGAAAGCCCGTTTAAAGGGAAATATAAAATAATCTTTTGGAACAGAATAAGGAATTAATAATAAATAAATAAAGATCACAAAAAAGATCGAGAAGGGTGAAGTGCAAATAATAATAAAAAAATTGTACGAATCCCATTTCGATCCAAGTGATCTAGTATATAAATAAGGAAATTACAAAACATGGAACGTAATAGAGCAAACAGTAAAACAATAGATTGGTTTCAACCAATTTAAATTAAAACTAAGACACCATGGTTTGTACCAAATTCAAAATTATTAAAACATATTTATTAAATAAAACTAAAATATATATTGAAATAAATACCGTTTAGAGGTATTTATATGGTTAGAAAACTGGGAAATTTGACAAGAATGGCTATCCTTACAAAAAATACAGTATTCATACGAATACATATAGCAAAACACATATAGCACAACACAAATAGCATACACAGGATACAGGAAACCCCTAGCCAGGGTTAACTTAAAGAGATTAAGACAGAAACCCATGATGGTTTGTTTTTTGTTTTTATGGTTTAACGCCATTTTTCAGCACAATATATAGGCTATACATGGCGGCCAGTATTAATGGTGGAGGAAGAAACCGGAAAAACCCCGGAAAGAACCACCGACCCACGAGAAGCTACTGGCAAGCTTTCTCACTTAACTACATTAGCCGAATCTTAGACTCGAACCCACGCAGACAGAGGTGAGATGGCAGTGGTCCGTAACGGACAGCGCTTTAGACCACTCGGCCACTCGGGGCCCCCGAAACCCATGATGGACCTTTTGGTTCGGGTAAAACTGTCATAGAAAAACACTAAGGACCAAAATATCCTCCTATTATCATATAATCCCGATGGGAAAAAATTAAGGTTAGATTAAAATTAAATGGAATTTCATTAAAAACACCAAACTACATATCGGGGGGAACACACACATACATAAAAACTTTTTCTTAGTTTTTTCAATAGGGGGAGGGGGCATCTGTCTGGTGCCCCCCCCCCCAAAAAAAAAGAGAATTTAAATACTGAAACAGTTTTAAAAGTATATTTCATCAGGTATTCTTTTCCCCTAAAATGTGTTCGTTTGTACTGTATTTGTGACACAGGATATCAAAAAGCAGGTCATGCAAGGCCAGTCACTAATTATTTGCATGATTCATTTGAAAAACGTTTTTTAAAGCTAATATTTCAAGCCTACTTTAAATTGAACTGATATCTGTTAAGCATTGTTTATTGCGGCTCCTTTTGATGACGTAAATTTATACTAGAGGGTCCATATTCTTGACAGTTTTCGATCTGAACATCTTTATGAATAAATATTCGAATAAAAAGCATAGGGGCATACGTATTTCCTAAATGGAAGAAGAAAGTAGTTCAAAATGTGATGTTGCCATTGTGGCGATATATGTTTTATCTCGTTGATATAGAGAGAATGTTCTTTATAACTTAGTACATAACGGATATATTTGCTGAATAATACAAATATTTAGCTTTTCACCCACGAGATAAAATGTTTCCATTATTCACTTGGAGCAGGAAAATGTTCTTTTCATTTTATGCTCAAAAGATTTGGGCCGTGTATAATAGACTAAAGTTGCAGATTTCTTACTGGATCCCGCACGATGTCAGTGGATTACCGTTTTTGTTCTACTGTTTTGTTTATATTCACGCTGAAAATAACATAAATCTATTTCCTAATTCAAACTAATACAGCACACTAAAAGGCTAAATAAAAACAGCATTTGTACGTCGTTTTAATTTGGTTTTAATCATTGGGAGGGGCCTATGCTTAGCACTAGCGAACGCCGGCGTATAGGAATAGCTTAAAATTGTATGCTCATGTTATCAGTGTCCTTGATGGACAGCGGCAAATTACTTATCATTTTCACTCTAGTTCATACAAAGATTATTTATCTCAGAAAATCCAGTAATTAAAGACTTAACATAATACATTTCAATCTATCATTATGAAATATATAACATAAATTATCCATTGAGTTTTCTTAAGTACTATTCCTTTACTGAATGTATTTTTCCCCTCGTGCTCCCAATCTCGAAGCAAATGGAAAGATGTAATTCAATTCAAATAAAAGGTATCTTTAAATGGTATAAACAGAACATGAGCTGAGAACAGCATGATCAAATTATATAGTATGTGGAGACACAGAACACATTAACAGAAAGATTTGCAAAAATGTACAAGAACGTCATTGTTAACAAACTCCATCGGCGTAAATACATTAGTACCTGGATTTTGATAAAATGTTGGTATTTTGAATAATTAAAAATCAAAATCTTACATTATATATTAAACATATATTTAATATCAACTTTTCATATTAACATTGTCCTTAATGCATGCAAATACATCCCTTTATAAAGGGTATATACTTACATCCAAGTAATAATATCGGCACCGAAAGATAAAGCTATTTTAAGTTGTATATTGTTAATCGTCTCCATTTTCCCCTACAGGTATAGATATATTATTAATAGTCTCAATTTTCCCCTACAGGTGTAGGTCTTTTATTAATCGTCTCAATTTTCCCCTACATGTATAGGTATATTATTAATCATCTCAATTTTCCTCTACAGGTATAGATATATTATTAATCGTCTCAATTTTCCCCTACAGGTATAGGTATATTATTAATCGTCTCAATTTTCCCCTACAGGTATAGGTATATTATTAATCGTCTCAATTTTCCCCTACAGGTATAAGTATATTATTAATCGTCTCAATTTTCCCCAACAGGTATAGTGGGTGATTGGAAGAACCACTTTACGGATGCCCAACGTGAGGCCTTCAATGCACGATTCCAGGAGCGTTTGAAAAAATCTAGATTTCTCTCCAGATATGCTTAGTCGACCTTCTACAATAGTACATTAAGGTTTTATAGAACTAGGAAGGTATATTTGTAAAAAAAAATTGAAAATCATTGAACAATCATACGATCCATTTAATATATATTTGTATTAATATAGATGCAACACTACTAAAACAATACACATAAAAAACAGAATGAATGAGTAGTATAGTGGGGCCCTATAGCGACAATGGGAAATCCAGTCAAAAAGGGCTTGGGTCCATATAGCGACAGCCAGGTGGGCCTGTATAACGACATCGTGCGGGTCATTTAGCGACAAAGGAAATTTGAACATGGTGGGCCTTTCTAGCGATAAGGGGAACTTAACATGGTGGGTCTGTATAGCTACAAGGGGAAATTTAACATAGTGGGACTATATAGCGACAAGGGAAATTTAACATGGGAAATGTAGGCAAAGAAAGCAAATATCTTTTCGAGGTATATGAGTGGCCCTGAAAAGTGCCTTTGGGTACTTCTTCTTCTTTTATATTCTACCGTTGTTCCACCACCTTTTTATATTACCAATGATTCCCTTTTTCTTCTTCTTTTCGTCCTCGGGAATCCAGTCAGGACGTCCCATAGCTCTAAACTTCTCTTGTATCTTTATCCAATTGTTATTTAATCTTTCAAATTCCTCTTTCTTTTTTCTTGTTTCATTGTCCATTCTCTCCTTACTCCATTTATCGTTTATCTTTTTCACTTCTTCTAATAGTTAATTTCTCATCAGTTCTTCGGCTTTCTTCAGCTGGTCCAAACCATTTTGTACATGGGGCCACTCTGTCAATATATTATCCAAAAAGCACTTTACGTTTCGGACAATATCTTTCACTTCCTCCAATGCCCCCACTCTAACATAGGGTGGGTTAATGTAGCCTCGTAACTTTTCGGCTTCTTCGTCTAACATTCCTTCTAAGAGCTCCCTGACTATTTTCAGTCTGTTTGCAAAGTCCAGGCTGTTCGTATACTTCCATTCCTTATGTAGTCTTTCCACTACATATTCCCCGTCTAATATCCAGAAATAGCTGTGTCCTAAATTGTTGAATAAAGTTGATACTGTTATCATCTTCCATGGTTATTCCGTGGAATGGTTCTAATTCAATTCAATTCAATTATATGAATTAAGGTCGCATGCGCAACTATGTGCTTTCGCGACCAGTTAATGCCCGAGGGTCGGGCTATTTAATTGGTCGGGACCAAAGGTAACTTTGACTACACTAGGCTGTGTTGTCGCAATCTCCCCGGCACCCGCGTTAAATGATAATCTCGCCTTAGAGTAACATGTCGGGTCACGGCAAAGCAGGAAGGCACCAGGTTTAGGAAAGCTACTTTGTCAAATTGTTTCACTCTAGTTAAAGACAGAATCCAATCGGTTTGATATCTTATTACGTCTAAAATGAAGTATTAAGTATCTGTGTAATTAGTGAATTGCCAAATAATTTAGTTGTACTTTACATCAGTGTGAGAACAGGCCGAGCATGAAATCAAGATTTCCAACATCTAATCAGAACCCGTGTTACGTAAAAGTAGATAAAGTCCAATGGATCAGCCGTATTTTCGTCGACAATCAGGTTAGCCTAGTTCTATTTTTCCACACTCCTGGATGTTGACATTGTTTACGCTTGAAACGCCCGGGTCGCACTTATTTCTAATCTAGTCCAGTTTTACACTGGACAGAAAAAATACCAACAAAAAAAATTTGTTCTAATGGCCGACACTTGAGTATATATATCTTAAGCACGGACCTGAAGTAAAACATCTCTTACACTTACTTTTCATATTATATGCTATTCACAAAACATAAAATCTACCATCCACACACGGGAAGCAGCCAAAACAAACCACATAATTTACTATCCAAAATCACACCATTAGCATCCATACACGGGAAGCAGTCAAAACAAACCACATAATTTACTATCCAATATCACACCATTTACCATCCACACACACGGAGAAGCAGCCAAACCAAACCACATAATTTACTATACAAAATCACAACATCTACCATCTAGAAAGAGTTAGTGTTTATAATCACACTACTCCTCTCTCATACCAATTGACAATTTGAACAGTCTCTTTTATAGACATTTGGTTAGCCCTGAGAAGGGCTGTTTTTTTTGTTGTAAACTTCAAAATGCACCTGGCTATGCTGACATCTCCTAGGTATAGCCCCACACACGCATATTCTACTTCAATCATTTTCCAAAATGATTGTTGTTATTGGGAGCGCAGAGGGAGAATGAGTCCCCTCACTCTCCCAGTCTTCACTTTGAGGGATAGTGGAAACTTCCCTCTCGCTTTTCCTATGCCACAGGCGTGGATAGGCCTCCTGTTATCATCCACTTGCACATGTACTGGTAGCGGTTCTTGTGACTGTTGTGGTTGTGATGCATGTGGAGGTGTTCTCACTATGGGTGTGACTTTACTAGACTGTCTCATGATAAGGTGAGGTAAAATTGTTATTTTCATTTCCTTCTCCTCTTCTTTCTTTTTTCTCTCCTCTTCTTTAATCCTGGCCTGTTGTTCTATGGCCTCCATAGCCAGCTCGTCCAGGAGACGTCTAGCATTATCCAAGTGCATCTGAAGTTCTATCAACGTTTGTTGTCTACTCATTTTCTTTTGGTTGATGGGTCAACGATAGGTAGCCATACTTTCTTTTTTTTATATGAATTAAGGTCGCATGCACAACTATGTGCTTTGGCGACCAGTTAATGCCCGAGGGTCGGGCTAAACAAAAGTAAAAGAGACTGTGATTATAGACTCACTTCTATTTTTGTCTAACTTCCGCACATACCATTAGCAAATTGAATTATTAATTATTTTCGAGAATATTGGGTAGCCCTGAAAAGGGCTGTTTTTGTGTGTGCACGAGAAGTGAATGCAATCTTTTATCGTCTAAGATTGCGTCCTCGTCTGGTAACAGGATAGGGCCTGCTTCTTCTGAAAGAGAAGGAGAATTCTTTCGTGTCCACACGGCAGTCGACAAAACTTTCCTGCTGCTGTTGTTGCTGTTGCTGCTGCTGCGTACACGTCATCTTCTTATTTGGTGACACGTTTTAACTCAGGCAAGTAAAACGTTCCTTTTAATACTTCTCCGTTCATGTCTTCCAATTTATAGACGGTAGGATGACGATCACGCACTCGTCCAGTTACACGAAATAATTCGGTGGTCCAGTTGGGTAAGTAATTTTTGGTTTTGCCAATGCGAACCCAATCTCCAGGGGTTAACACTCCACCTTTCTTGGGGACAGCCATCGTCCGGGATGTACCAAACAGACGCTCAAAAACAGTCACTTTGTTATCGGGTGTCACATCTTGTGGGGCACGTCCAATGCTTCTATGGTAAGATTGGTTGTAGGCTTGGACATAGTGCGGTAAAACTTTGATATACTTGAGAGTGCATTGATGCGTAAAATATTTCCACATGCGTTCTTTCAAAGTTCGTTGAAAACGTTCCACGATGCTGGCTTTGGTTTCAGGATTTTCGGTGGTGAAAAAATGAATGTCACGTTTCTTTAATTCTTGTTGGAAAGCTTGATTCAGAAATTCGGTACCTTTGTCGGTTTGCCATCGAAGAGGGTGACGACCACTTTGTTTCAACACCAGTTACAGGGCTCGTACTAACTCTCCGCTCGATTTGGAAGTCAATGGTACGACCGAGGCAAATTTAGAAAAGACGTCCATGACACAAAACAAATATTTGTAGCCACGATTGTAGGTGCCTAAATGAGAGACATCGGCTAAATCGGCTTGCCATTGATGATCGATGCCTTCCACTTGAGTGCGACTTCTGTGAAATTTTAGTCGAATGGGTTTGTGTAAAGTGTAAGTAGAATTTTCTTGTGACCATCGTTGTACTTGAGGTAAACGGAGCTTTTTCAGGCGAGTTTTAGCAGTACGATATAAATTTTGAACGCCTCCGTAACCTGCAGGGTGGGCTGGATCGTAGTAAATGCTAGCTAACACCTTCTCCATGGTTTTGTTAATAAGGTACCCACTCTTCGATGACACTGCTTTGGGTCGGGTGAAATGGGGGTTGTTTGGAAACGGTGTTACATGTCCGATATTCCACAGGAGTAAACGTCGAGGGTACTGGTGGTGGTGGTGGAGGTAATGTGATAGCTTTGGTCTTCTTTTCTTTTCTCACTTCTGGTTTCCTTTCTTTTTTTTCACTTCTGTCTGCATATAAATGATTTCAGCTCCGTTTAAAGTCACTTTAGGACGTTCGGTACTTTGTTCCGTATAGTATCTGAGCAGAAATTGCCCATCGTATCGCGAGAAATTGTGAGCCATTGCCGTGACATGGTGATGACAATCTCCGTAAAGTTTGATGTCTTCTGGACTCCAAGTTTCTTCGATGGGGTTTAGAATCCATTGGGCAAAATCGGGCAACGTGTTCGACCCTTGAAACATTTTTTCACGTCCTCCAGGAATCTTGCTGCAGTGAGGGCAATGACTAAAAATGTGTTCTTGGATGCACTTCTCGCACGCTCGGTGAGCCACGCAGAAGTTAGAAATGTGAATACCGGTTTCTTCCATGCATTCGAAATCAAAAGAGATAAAATTCCCTTTCTTCTGGGTATCTTCTTGTTGGGGTTGGTATGTTTTAATGAAGCATTCGTGTTCCAAGTCCACGATTTGGTGACAAATGTGACATCGTTTCTTCCCGCGACAAACGTGCAACTTGGTACAATTGGTACATAGTTCACACTACCAAAAGTAGGTATAAAGGTACCAGTTGTACAACCCCAGGTGGGCGGAGATAATTTTATAGGGAACATAGCATTGTCAGAAATAAAAAAAACTACACTAGCTGTGATTGGTGCATTATGTAAGAGCTGTACTTTCTGTTAGGCTTTAAAAAAGTTAAGCCTCTTGGCAATATGTGGAAGTATGTTAATGCATATCTAGATCATATTTTGTATTTTTTACCATTTTTAAAAAAATGTGGTACAAATGGCAGAAAATGTGTCTGTTTTGGCTAGATAGCTCTTTCACCTACTAGTTCCAGCAGAGTTATCTCTCTTAAATGCAATGATTTTGTTCTTTTCAAATTGGCAGTCTAACATTTTTCTCTATGACAGTGTGTGATATACATTATGTCAGACGTAGGATCGAAAGTATATTTATTTCACAAAACATTAGAATTGAGGTCTATGGAAAAATAATTGGTACCGTGAAATCAGTACATGATAACTGGTGAGAGTAACCTAGATTATTATATAATCAACAATTTCATCATACAGACTCTCTTGCTTCTAACATATGTGCAGTTTAAAGCATCTGAAGTACTAATATACAGTTAGTCCCGTTCTCTGAATAATTGGACATACACCACATTTAATTTTACTATCTGTTCTCTACATTTATTTCTCAGTACTGACCTTTTTACTGTGTGACAAACAATACAAATCAAAAGTTAATCGAAAATGAACTTTACGGTGAAGTTCTCAAACGTTTACCGGCATTGTTTGTGGGGAGAGGCTGCACTGTAAACAGAGCAGCATGTAAACAGAACTCAGATTTCACTTCCGGATCATCAGCATGGCCTTATTACTCACTGTGCACTGTCGTCGAAATACACACAGACACCCACTCTCTCAGCTCATATTTTCAAGAATGAACGAATACCATTAAATCATTATCTAAAATGCACAAATACAACACTTCTATCACCACCAAAATTGGTGGAGAAAATGTTCTAACAATAGACACGACTATACAATTCCGATTCTTCTAAAGTTGATGTGAAATCCGGATCCAAATCAAATACAGATGAGCGTAATATTATCCGGATTTTTACTACAACAAACATATTTCCATACATTTTCCTTTTATTCAGTAAATCCGTAATTTAAGGGTCATTTTTGAAGGGCTTAAAGCAAAATTGTAAGGGCTGGCAGGTCTGTAAATATGAAATTGTTGTTTACATTTTGGTTTTTCTTTGTGTGTTTGTGCCGTAAACTATTGTACATTATACCTCATGATGCAGAATAAACGGCTTGATACTGGTAAGATTTTTGTAGTCGAGGATTGAACAATATACATTTAAGAGAAATGTATTCAACGAAGACAAACCTTGTTTGCTTTCATACCGCTGTTATGAATACAAACCTTCTGTCATTGTAAGTCACTGTCACATTGTTTGGAATATTTTGTCATTCATCACTTATCTTAAAATAACCAAACAATTCAATAATATCAACTCAATGTTGATAGTGACCGACGGTTTTTGACTTCTATTTTTATTAAACTGAAACTATATATATATATATATATATATATATATATATATATATATATAAAGTTTCATCATAAATGTTAAAATACTTCCGCATATGTTCTCTCGTCATAAGAACTGGAACGTGTTCATGTGACACCATAAAGTGATTCCTGCATTTTCCAAGTGAGAGAAAGTCATGGTGATCTCAAAATAAAATAAGAATTATAGAAAGTTTGCCTCGGTGTATCAAATCACATGGACTCGCCGAAAGTACTTAAAACACATCACATCGTACTCGAATAAGGACTAGTAGAATTCAATTAAAACACCTCAAGTCATACTTGTATATAGACTCACAGAAGTTACTTAAAACACCTAACGTTATACTTGTATGGATTCTTGCAGAAGTCATTTAAAACAAATCACATCATACTTGTATTAAGGACTCGCAGAAGTCAACTAAAACACCTCACATCATACTTGTATAGAGACTAACTGATACCATTTAAAACACCTCATGTCATGAGTGTAAGACTCAGAAGTCACTTAAAACACCAGGTCATGCGTGAATGGAGACTTGCAGAAGTCACTTAAAACAAACCACGACATACTTTAATAAGGACTCGTAGAAGTAAGTTAAAACACCTAGCGTCAGTAAACGGTCATACGTGGATATGGACTCAGAAATCACTTAGAACACCTCGTCATACTTTTATATGTACTCACAGAAGTCCTTTAAAACAAACCACGACATACTTGAATAAGGACTCACGGAAGTAAGTTAAAACACCTATGGTCAATAAATGGTCATATGTGCATATGGACTCAGAAATCATTTTTAGAACACCTCATGTCATACTTATATATGGACTCACAGAAGTCACTTAATATACCTCACGTCAAACGTGTATAGAGGCTTGCAGAAGTCACTTAAAACAGCTCACATCGTGCTTGTTTGGAGATTCGCAGAAGTTACTTAAAAACCTCAAGTCATATTTGTATGGAAACTAGCAGAAATCAATTAAAACAAAATATGCCATATTTGTATGCAGACTTGCAGAAGTCACTTATAAACCTCACGTCATACTTGTATGGAAACTCGCAGAAATCATTTAAAACAAAATATGCCATATTTGTATGGAGACTTGCAGAAGTTATTTAAAACAAATCACTTCATACTTGTACAGAGAAACATGATTCTGCGAAAAGATTATGTAATATATTGTTTTAAAAATAAATGATAGAAATACAATAATGCAATTAATATTCCTGGACATAATTATGAAATATTGCGAATTAAAGCTGTGAATTTGGATGATTAGAAAACCATGTACTCAGCAAAATGTAATATGTATTTTTTATTCCCAAGATTTAGTTGAATGATTTCCTTTCAGAGATTATTGTGTTGTAAATAATGTTTATGGAAATAAATCCGAAAGGTATATTCATGTAAAACTAGATGGTTATTTACCCTATTCCAAATGATGATGTCGACGTCAATGCCAATTACTGATTCAGCTTTTTTGTATAGACGCATAGCTATGCCTAAGAGACTAAATAGTCAAAATATTTGTTTTAAGAACAATTAGCAGTGTTCAGGGGAGCCTGCATTATGGAAATATATCAGAATGGAAGGAATGCAATATTTCCAAGAGAAAAAGTCTCAAACTGGAATTACTGCAATAATTAGAAATATTTCATAAATAAGAGGAACCAGTTTATATTGAGATTCAACCTGTATTCGTTCCATGGGAAACATTGAAAATACTCTCTGTCATATTCTAGTCTCGTTTAAACTGTTGAGCGAGCAATTGAGAGTAACGATACATACTCTCAGTTAGTCTGCAAAAGATTCCTAGTTGGTCTGCACAAACGTCCCTGAGGGTCTGTAAAAGCTTCCCAGTTGGTCAGCAAAAGCTTCACAGATGGTCTTCAGAAACGTCCTGTTGGTCTGCAAAAGCTTCCAAGTTGGTCTGCAAAAGCGTCCCAGATAGTCTGCAGAAACGTCTTGATGGTCTGCAAACGATTCCCAGTTGGTCTTCAAAAACCTCCCGAGAGGTCATTAAAAGCTTCCCAGATGGTCTGCAAAAGCTTCCAAGATGGTCTTCGAAAACGTCCTGTTGGTCTGGAAAAGCTTCTCAGTTGATCTGCATATGTTTCCTAGTTAGTATGCAAAAGCGTCTTTGTTGGTCTGCAAAAGCGTCCTAGCTAGTATGCAAACGATTCCTGGTTCGTCTGCAAAAGCTTCCCTATTAGTCTGCAACACTTCCCTGTTAGTCTGAAAAAGCCTCTCTATCAGTCTTCAAAAACGTCCCTCTTGGTCTGCAAAGCTTCCCAATTAGTCAGCAAATGGATCCTAGTTAGGCTGCAAAAGCTTCCTAGTATGTCTGCCAAAGCTTCATAGTTAGTCTGCACAATCTCTCTAGTAAGTCTGAAAAACTTTTACGGTCTGCAAACACTTGATAATTTCTCTGCAAAAGCTTTCTAGTTCCTCTGCAAATGTTTCCTAGTTAATATGCAAAAGCTTCCCAGTTGGTCTGCACAAACACCATGTTGGTCTGGAAAAGCTTCCTAGTTCGTCTCCAAAAGCTCCCCAGTTGGTCTGCAAAAACTGATAGTATGCAAACGATTCCTAGTTTGTCTGCAAAAGCTTCCAAGTTAGTCTGAAACACTTCCCTGTTATTCTGAAAAAGCCTCCATATCGGTCTTTAGAAACGTCCCACTTTGTCGTCAAAAGCTTCTTTGTTGGTTTGCAAAAGCATCCTAGTTATTCTGCGAACACTTTACAGTTAGTATACAAAAGGTTCCTAGTTAGTATGCAAAAGATTCCTAGTTAATCTGCAACCGTTTCCAAGCTAGTCTGCAAACGCTTCACTGTTAGTCTACAGAAGCTTCTCAGTTAGTCTGCCAAGATTTCTTTAGTCTGCAAAAGCTTCACAGTTAGACTGCAAAAACTTCCTAGTTAGTATGCAAAAGCGTCATAGTTAGTATGCAAAATATTCCTAGATAGTATGGAAAAGCTTCCTAGTTGGTCTGCAATGCTTTCCAGTTAATCTGCAAACAATTGCTAGTTCGTGTACAAAGTCGTCCTAGTTTGTATGCAAAAACTGCCTAGTTAGGATGCAAAATCTTCGTAGTTAGTATGCAAAAATGTCACCACGTTAATCTGCAAAAGCTTCCTAGTTAATCTGCAAAAGTATCCCAGTTCGTCTCCAAGAGCATCAGGGTTAGACCGCTAAAGCTTCCTAGATAGTCTGAAAAAGTTTCCTAGCTAGTATTCAAACACTTCACCGTTGATCTGATAAAGATACAGAGTTAGAGTGCAGAAGTTTCAAAGTTAGTGTGCAAACTAATTTCTAGTTAGTCTGAAAACGCTTCCTAGTTAGTCTGCAAAAGCATCCAAGTTAGACTGCAAGAGTTTCCCAGTTAGTCTGCATAATCTTCCTAGTTAGTATGCAAACGTTTCCTAATTAGTATGCAAAAACGTTGTTGTTGGTCTGCAAAAGCTTACAAGTTAGACTGGAAACGCTTCCTAGCTAGTCTGCAAAAGCTTTCTAGTTGATCAACAAACGCTTCCTAGTTAGTATGTAAAAGTGTCCATATTAGTCTGCAAAACTTTCCTAGTTAGAATGGAAAAGCTTCCCTATTGGTCTGCAAAGCTTCCGAGTTAGTCTGCAAATAAAGTACTTGTTAGTATGCAAAAGTGTCTTAATTGGTATGCAAAATCGTCTTAGATAGCATGGAAAAGCTTCCCAGTTTGTCTGCAAAGCTTCCCATTTGATCTGCAAACAATTACTAGTTAGTTTGCAATGTCAATGTTAGTATGCAAACACTGCCTAGTTAGTATGCAAAATCGTCGTAGTTATGCTAAAGGTTCCCCAAGTTAGTCTGCAAAAGCATCCTAGTTCGTCTGCAAATGTTTCCTAGTTAATCTGCAAAAATCTTTGTTGCTGGTCTGCAAAAGCTTCTGAGCTAGACTGCAAAAGCTTTCCAGTTAGTCTGCTAAAGCTTTCTAGTTAGTATGCAAAAGTGTTCTAATACGTATGCAAAATATTCCTAGTTAGTATGCAAAAGCTTCTATGTTTACTGCAAAGCTGCTGAGTTAATCTGCAAAAAAGTAATAGTATGCAGTGTCTTCCTCGTTAGTATACCAAAACTGCCTAGTCAGTATGCAAAATCATCCTAATTAATACGCAAACGCTTCCTGGTTAGTTTGCAAAAGCTGCCTAGTTAGTCTACAATAACGTTCCAATTAGTCTGCAAAACGTTCCGAGTTAGACTGCAAAAGGTTCTTAGTCTGCAAAAGGTTGCTAGTTAGTCTGTAAAAGATCACTGTTGGTCTGCAAAAGCCTACGAGTTAGACTGCGAAAGCTTCCTAGTTAGTCTGCAAAATCTTCCTTGTTAGCATGCAAAAGCTTCAAAGTTAGTCTGCAAAAGCTTTCTAGTTAGTCGTCAAAAGCTTCCCAGTTAGTCTCCATAGGCATTCGAGTTAGGCTGCAAAAGCGTCCTAGTTAGTCTGCAAAAAACTTCACTGTTGGTCTGAAAAACCTTTCGAGGTAGATTGCATAAGCTTCCTAGTCAGACTGCAAAATCTTCTTGGTTAGTCTGCAAATATATCGTGGTTAGTCTGCAAACACTTCCGAGTTAGACTACAAAAGATTCCTAGATAGTCTGCAAACGTTGTCTAGTTAGTATGCAAACACTTCACTGTTGGTCGGGAAAAACGTGTGGGTTAGACTGTATAAGCTTCCGAGTAAGACCGCAAAAGCTTCCTAGTTAGTCTGAAAGAGCATCCTAGTTAGTGACTAACGGCTTCCTAGTTAATCTGCAAAGGTTTGCTAGTTAGTCTACAAATATCACTGTTTGTCTGCAAAGCTTCCGAGTTAGACTGAGAAAGCTTCCAAGGTAGTCTGCAAATGCTTCCGAGTTAGACTGCATAGACTTCCCAGTGAGTGTGCAAAAGCGTCCGAGTTAGACGGAAAAAAAGCTTCTAGATAGTCTGCAAATGTGTCCCAGTTAGTCTTCACTGTTGGTCTGCAAAACCTTCCCAGTTCAACCGCAAAAGTTTCCGAGTTATACTGCAAACGCTTCCTAGTTAGTCTGCAAAAGCTTCCTAGTTAGTCTGCAAACACTTCCTAGTTAGTCTGGAAAAGCTTCCGAGTTAGATTGCAAACGCTTCCTAATTAGCCTGCAAAAGATTCCTAGTTAGCATTCAAAAAATTTCTGCTTAGTATCCATAAACATAAGATTTAGACTTCATAAGCTACCTACTTAGTCTGCAAAAGTTTCCTAGCTAGTTTGCAAAAACCTCACTGTTGGTCTGCAAAAGCTCCCGAGTTTGACTGCACAAGCTTCCTTGTTAGTCTGCAAAAGCTTCCTAGTTAATCTGTAAAACTGTCATAGTTAGTCTGCAAAGCTTGCCAGTTAGTCTGCAACAACTTTCTGATTAGTATGCACAATATTCTTCGTTAGGATGCTAAATGTTTCCAGTTAGTCTGCAAAAGCTTCCTAGTTAATCTGTAAAACTGTCATAGTTAGTCTGCAAAGCTTGCCAGTTAGTCTGCAACAACTTTCTGATTAGTATGCACAATATTCTTCGTTAGGATGCTAAATGTTTCCAGTTAGTCTGCAAAATCTTCCTAATTAATCTGGAAACTCTTCCTAGTTAGTATGCGACGGTGTCGTAGTTAGTCTGCAAAATCTTCGTACTTAGTCTGCAGAATCTTTCTAGTTTGTATGCAAACGTTTTCTTGTTTGTCAGCAAAGCTTGCCAGTTAGTCTGCAACAACGTCCTAGTTAGTATGCAGAATCTTTCCTACTTAGTATGCTAAAGTATGCAAAAGCTTACTAGTTAGTATGCAAGAGCTTCCTAGTTAATCTACAGATAGCTTCTGCAAAGCTTCTATGTGAGACTCCAAAGGCCTCTTAGTCTGCAAAAGCTTCCTAGTTATTTTGCAAAAGATTCCTAGTTAGTGTGGAAAAGCTTCCCTGTTGGTTTGTAAAGCTTCACAGTTAGTCCGAAAAAAGGTACTAGTGAGTATGCAAAACCTTCTTTGTTAGTATACAACAACTGTATACTTAGTATGCAAAATCGTACTAGTTAGTGCGCAAAAGCTTCCTAGTTAGTCTGAAAAGGCTTCTCAGTTAATAATAATAATAATGAGGAATTTGTATAGCGCCTAATCTTTCGAAGCTCTAAGCGCTTTACACCATCTATATAATGATATGACTACACTACAGAAAAACAAATAACACAAACAATGAAATTTCTAAACATATAAACATGCTGAAAACATATAAGATACAAAACATTATTAGGTCTCTAAGTTTGTCCCTGCAGGCAAAACAGGTGAGTTTTAAGAGCACTCTTAAAAGGGACCACGGTGTCTTTGTGTGTAATTTCAATGGTCAATTCGTTCCACGTCGCCGGACCCTGGTATGCAAAAGAACGTTGTCCATATGACTTCGTTTGTATAGTCAGAACAATGAATATACGATTGTCAGAAGAACAACGTAAAGTATCTAGCTGGTGTACACACATGGGTGAGACTGGATAGGTATGTTGGACTGGAGCCTCAGTGGTGAGGTGTGCTCTGATCGAGGTACTCTAAAGATGATCCGTGCAGCTGTGTTTTGAACTTTTTGAAGTTTCTTGAGTAAATATTGTGACGAACCAGACATAATTGAGTTACAATAGTCCAGTCTTTAAAGTACTAATGAACACACACGTCGTTTAGTGGCATCAACTGAAAGATATTTACGAATGGAACTAATGCGTCTCAGTTCAAGATATGCAGCCTTGCATATGTTCATGACAATGTGAGAGTACTGTCTAGAGTAACACATAGGTTTAGTACTGACTGTGAGAGTTTAATGTTGATATTGCTGATATTTATTGTCTGAGGTAAACGATGTGAATGAGAAAGTCTTTGTGTTGTGATCAGAATAGCCTCAGTTTTATCATCATTCATCTGCAGCTTGTTACATCTCATCCATTTTTTCACATCAGAAATGCACCTCTCTACTCCATGGATGGTAGCTTCAACTTCAGTTGGGTGGCTAGACTTGTATATTGGGGTGTCATCAGCGTACACTTGGTGCGACACTGGGTGATGATCTATGACACTTGAGAGCGGCTGAGTGTATAGAATGAAGAGAACATGTCCATGAACAAATCCCTGTGGAACACCACAACATACGTCAACTGGGTTGGAATGTATTCCATTTGCAGATATAATTTGTGGACTAAGTAGGACTTGAACCACTGTAAGGCTATATTCTGAATGCCGAATACATGCTGGAGACGGTGAAGTAATATATCATTGTTTAGTGTGTCAAATGCTGCAAATAAATCCAGGAGAGTGATGACTAATCTTTCCACTATCCAAAGCAGAGAGAATGTCATTAAATACTTTCAGAAGAGTAGTTTACGTACTGTTGCAGGGGCGATATGCAGACTGTACATTGCTAAAAAGACTGTTTGAATTCAAATGAGATACAAGTTGGGTTAAAACAACTTTTCTAAGATTTTTTTTATATGAACGGGAGATTAGAAACTGGTCGGTAGTTCTTTAAATTGTTATGGTCAAGTGTTGGTTTCTTCAGCAAGAGCGTTCTAGTTGTTAGTCTGCAAAAACGTCCGAGTTAGACTGCAAAAGCGTCTCTGTTAGTCTGTAAACGTTTCCGTGTAAGTCATCAAAAACGTCAGGGTTGGTCTGCAAAAGCTTTCGAGTGAGACTGCAAAATCATCCTAGATAGTCTGCAAAATTTCCTAGGTCGTATTCACAATTCAAGTTTCCTAGTTAATCTGCAGAATCTCCACTGTTGGTTTTCAAACGCTTTTGAGTTAGACAGCAAAAGCGTCCTAGTTAGTCTGCAAATGTTTCCTTGTTAGTCTGCAAATACGTCACTGTTGGTCTGCAAAAGCTTCAGAGTTAGATTGCATACGCGTCCTAGTTAGTCTGCAAAATCTTCCTTTTTAGTTTCCAAACACTTCCTAGCTAATCTGCAACCTCGTCCTAGTTAGTATGCAAAGTCGTCCTAGTTAGTATGCAAAATCTTCCTAGTTTGTCTGCAAAAGCTTCCTTGTTAGTAAACAAACATTTTCTGGCTGGTCAGCAAAGCTTGCCCGTTAGTATCCAACATCTTCCTAGTTGATATGCAAAATCGTCCCAGTTAGTATGCTAAATCTTCATTGCTAGTATGATCAGAATGGCCTCTGTTTTATCATCATTCATGTGCAGCTTATTACATGTCATCCGTGATTTCACATCAGAAATGCACCTCTCTACTCCTTGGATGGTAGCATCAACTTCAATTTGTATGGCTAGACTTGTATATTTGGGTGATACAATTGTTGAGACACTGAATGATGATCTATGAAACTTGAGAGCGGCTAAGTGGATAGAATGAAGGGAACAGGTCCGAGAAGAGACCATTGTGGAACACCATAACATAGATCAACTGCTCTGAATTGTATTCCATTTGCAGATATAATTTGTGTCCTCTTGACTAAGTAGGACTTTAACCACAGTAAGGCTCTATTGTGAATGCCAAATACATGCTTGAGACGGTGAAGTAATATACCGATAAGAGCCGTTTTCAGTGATTCTTGAATTTGCATGTTCATTTTGGTGCAATGTTATTTTCATTTTTGCTAGCAGTACTGTAGAAAAAGATGTTCAACAATTAACCGCATTTTAAATAGTGCTGACACTGGAGAGCTGAACTGATTGAAATCAGATCAATTGGACGAAAACTATTCGCAAAATAAAACATATCAATAATTTTAGCATAGCTAACATTTCGTCGGTGAGTCGAGCGACCAAAATGTGTATGTATATAATTAAAGCAAAACATGGACAGGAATCTGGGTCAATTAAGCCTCATGATTCTTCCGCGAGAAAAGCAAGAAGAGGGAGCAGAATGTACAATACGTTTTGTATGTATGTATGTATGTATGTATGTATGTATGTATGTATGTATGTATGTATGTATGTATGTATGTATGTATGTATGTATGTGTGTGTGTGTGTGTGTGTGTGTGTGTGTGTGTGTGTGTGTGTGTGTGTGTGTGTGTGAATGACGTTCATAAGTGTCTCTTCTCTCCATTCATTACATATTACGAATGTTGCTAAAATTTTGAAAACGAGGGGCGTACATTATACACTGAACTAAGAACGAAAGTGATTTGTGAGATAAATAGGCCTTTTCAATCATCCAATATAACTACAGCCAGTTAAACAAGTACTAATTTTTCTCACCTTTGATGACCCTTCAGATGATCTTGTGGCAGCGCATGCAGATAAACAGGGTCGAGATTACTTTGCTCCTAACTTTGTATAAACATTAATTATATTATTATTTACTTCAGAATGTATCATTGTTTTAATTTCTAGTAAATTGGATTTATTCAGTGAGAGTAACATTATTTTAATTTCCTTTACTAGCCATAAACTACTTTTTTAGCAATGGTTCATTTATGGGTACTCCCTCAGTCAGCCACTACAGCTGAATTCTCAAGAGATACGAGATACTCTCATCAGTAAGAACATTCTTTCATCATGAAAGATTAAAAACCTCTTCAAATACTTACATGAAATTATAATTCTTAGACATTCAAAATGCGTTTCTATACTGAATTTTAAAACTGATATATTTTATGTTACCTAATTTCTGGAGTGAAAGGTTGAAAATTTTAAGATCCAGTTATGTTACAACTAAATCATATAATTCGAATTTTAATTAGTTTTAAGGCAAAGAGAAGTTACTTCCTAGAAACTGCTTAACTTATTTATATATAATCAATAAATGGTGATTTAGGTATATATCCTAGGAATTTATCGCTGTTTTTAGACTATTGAGGGACTTCAAAATGTGTTAAATAATCTTGGATAATCATCGTATTTACTTTTGCAAAGCCGTAGCTGATAGTGATGGATTTTAAAGAGTTCATGTTGTTTGATCAAATGCAATTGGGAGCCGTAAAAAGTGCAGATTTGAAAAACTAACCTGATTGAGATTTTAATTGAAATGCAAATTCTGCTAAAGCAGTGAATAATTTGGCAGAGAAAAGTTTACTGCTAATGCAGTAAGAATAATTGAAAATTTAAATTCATATAGCTTTAAGACTGTTTACTATATCTGCTTCTACTATTGATAATATAGTCTTTTTAAATATAAATATTAACTGTAGCATAAATACATAAACATGTAAACAACCACGATGGTAATTAATGGGAAGTTCGGATGAATGCTATTATAACTTGGTAAATGCCAAGAATTCTAATATATTGGATAAATGTACACAAAAGTATTTTGTTGAAAGGATATTTCAATGATTAATGAACAACTTAATGAACACAATTGAGCGAATTGGGTTACATTATTGAGAAAAATGTTACAAAGTTATAGTTCAACAGAGATCTGAGAACACTCGCATTCAGTTGATGTTTCTCACGCTGTCCATTGTTAAAAGAAAAATGGATATTTGTTTGTTTTGTTTCTTATCAAGTTTTATTGATGCTCTACATTATACAAAAACAATATAAACCAGCATTGTCAGCTTTGTGATTATCAACTACTACACAAAGAATTTAACCCAGCAGATATGGAAGTCTAAAGGTAAACGTACATGTTAGACTTTGCTTGTCGGGTAATGTGAGAAAAATTTGAAAATAGCACCAGTGATGTCTACCAGATTTAGTGTAATGAATAGCTTCAATAAATCGAAACATATGAATATCATTCATTTGCCATGACAAGTCCATAGTTACAGGATTTACTCAACATGAACAAATGATGAACATGCATACGGCATAAAACCAAGAAATTAATATTTAGCGAACTTGACTCATGCCCATTTATTATACATCTTTTCCTTTGCTTATAGAATTTGGAAGATGTGTAACATTGAATAATTTCTTGTAACGGCTAAGGTGTGTATAGAAATCACCGAATCTCTTAGGTGTGATATAGGAATCAATGATGTCAATTTTACAGTGGGGTCATGAAAGAACCAAGTACGTCAATGTATTGAAACGTTCTGTCTACTCTCACGATAAATGACCCGCAATATGCCATGTGCATCATTATTAGCATAATTTACAAAACAGTCCACTGCTACCTTTATTCCGATTTGTGTACAACAACGATAACTCAAAATCAGGTAAATCACCAAGAGTAAACGTGTACCATTTAATTATCCCGTTTATCTCCTAGCGGCATTCACACACACACACACACACACACACACTGGAATCCGGTGAAGGTCGCTTTTTGCCTTGACACAATTTTAACTGGTTCCCTCCCAAAAAATGTCATCAACTGTGCAACTTACATTTATTAATTATAGGCTATTAAGCAAATTTAGGGAATTATTGAAAAGCAAATGTGTCGGCTACATAAGATAATTATATTTGTGTCTTTTTCTAGTTTTCTTGGTTTAACCCGCTTGGTCTCAACGTCCTAAGGCGGCGTATCCAGTAAGATTTCTTTTCTTTCCTGGTTTCGGAACTCCAGTTGAGATTGTAAGCAATAGTGTTATATATCACTAAAGATGTGGCAAGGGGAGGAGAAGTTTTGAGCGACCGGGCATGTGTACAGCTTCTTTTTAACCTAATCAGATCTATGAAGGTTGATCCTTTTGTGTAGCTTTTCAGTCGCTCTGACATACTGAACGATACAGATTCTACATCTGATGAGATAAATTACATTCTCTGTTTTGCACGTTTTAATTGGACCCTTTATGTTTAGTTTTTCGGGACTAACTATCATATGTTGACAGGTTTTGCACCTTTTATCGCCACAGGGGCCAGATTGACAAGAGTGGGCTTGACTAGTAATTGGCGTTTTATTACGTTTGACGATTCCAACGATGTGTTAGTGTTTCACGATGATTTTATCTACTTTAGGGTTGTCAGGATGGTAGATCAAGATACATGGTATCCTATAAGCTCCTTTCTTCTTTTCATATTTTAGTAGGCCATCGCGGTTTGTTGGTTATGCTCTTTGGGTTGCCTCCCTCTACCTGATTGCGGTTTGAATCCAAATACTTACATTACATAGGTTTATCAGAATATTCCATCGCATTGATTTAATTTGTGTACCTTAATTGTAACATAAAATAATAAAATTAGCCAACTGTCCATGGGTATTTGTAAATGCATCTTTCAATCGTATCCTGGCAACAGTCTGTCCATAACACTGTCGTTTTTTGAGCGATGATACTATCGTCTGTTTCATTTATTAAATTAAAATATCACTTAACAAAGTTTAATAACAGTATACAAATAATCATGTAGAAAATTATTTAAACAATTCTTTTGTAATTTTGTTAGCTTAAAGCATATTTTGTGTGGCACACGCATATGCGAAGTCAACAGCAAGTGAGAAACATAAATTTAACTATTACGAGAAAATAAATAAACCTTAAACATATGTTTTACTCAAATGCACGTTTCAATTTACAAACGTCTTCATGATAATACTGCTCTGAGGCTTATACATACATGCATACATACATATCAATATATGAATTTGAAATGAAATATACAAAAGCTATTACTGACGATATGCTATAACATTATGCAACAATTGTTCTTATATCTTAAATTATACACAAATACTCAGCATTCTGAGATATCAGACAAAAAAAAAGATTTTGAAGCATCTCTAAGTTCTTTAAAAGTTTGTTCCGTTCGTCTTTGCATATCATCCACATTTAAGTTCATTTGTTTTAATTTTTTAATATTCGACATGATTGCCCTCATGCCTTCAGCTCCCCCGTCTCGCATAGGATCAACCTCTGCTGTCTCCCTCAGCATGGCCTGTTCATCATTAATGGTAACGGAAATTTTCTCTTTTATCTCTGGCATGTGGTGAAGCACGTCGTGAGCGTTCTTGAATGCATTTTTATAGTGCTTCAGAGGTTCGAGTACTTGCTCAGGAGAGACAGTACAATTCTCTGACACATCTTGTTGATCGTAATACACTTCAATAAATGTCCTCGACTTTCTTTCCATCGTTATTTTAGCAACACCTGGAGTAAAAGTGAAATTACATAGGCAAGTAACCAGCTGCATGCATGCTAATATGTCACTTTCACGTACGTAGCACAGTGATGTTTAAATGAACTAAGTGATCTTAACAGTTTAAATTAAGATGACCACTCTATTATTATCTGACTGTACGTAAGATATGTATGTTTAAAATGAACATTTAGAAATTGTAAGCTATTTAATTTTCAATATCAGGGTCTTTTCATAAGCTTAATACGGAAGATCAATTTGTATCCTGAATCATAGATGGGCACTATACCATACCATAAATCTAGTGTTTTCCATGGTTAACACGTGCATCCATGGCATCATCTTGGCCTTTGTTATAAAAATCACAATGAAATCTTCTTTTGTGGTTTTGGAGATAATGATTTGTAAAAGTCGCTGACAGATAGAGCTGTGTGAATGGGACAGGGGCGGGATATCGATCGTGCCATTAATACCATTAACACATGCTACGATTCTCGCAATTTGGTAGAGTGTGGAGGGAGAGATTGTATAGATCAGCCATACCATTTATGTGTCAATATTCACTAGTCAACTTAAGAACACATTAAAATCTGTGCAGAAAACTACAAATGCCACATTTTACTGGAATGTAAAAAGCTGCAAAAATGGTGGTGGCCTATGATACAATTGTTCCTGTTTCTCTTTTATGTTTCGAGCCAGAACTTACTTAGTTCTTAGATGTTACAACACCGAATAACAACAATCTGGAAAGAACAACCGATACATTTACATAGTTTCATGAGAGGTTCTCCAATTCCATGGTTATAATTGTGAACAACACCATTAACCCTAACGTGGAAGCTACTCTTGAAGATAATCGTCTTAGGTAGAATATGTATTTTTTCTGTTGAGTTCGAAGATAACCATACAATTACTGACTGGCTTGCTGTATGTGAGTACGTCAGTAGCTGCTCAGTTAAGTGTGTACCCTGATATACCGGTGACATGGTATCAGGACATCTCCCCCCTGGACATTTCCCACCTAGACTCCCCCCCCCGACATATCGCCCCCGGACATCTCCCACCTGGACTTTTCCCCCTCATCAAATAGGACTTTCCCCCCCCCAGTCATTCCGCCCCCCCCCATTATCTTTATACTACTTTATTTATATATAGTAACATTTAGCTTTGATGTATACTCGCACATCGCATCACCGTTAGTGCATAGGTATGACTGTTGTCACCTGAAATAAATGCATTATCAAATGTAAAATATCTACTTTCCTGACCCCCCCCCCGTCTCTCTCTCTCTCTCTCTCTCTCTCTCTCTCTCTCACACACACACACACACACACAATCATGCTTTTACTCACTGTAGAACAGGAGGTTTCTTTGAAGTATGAAGAGGCTTCAGTCTAAACTTTATTGATGGTGCATATTTGGTATATTTAAGATAAACAACAGAAAGATTAGCCATCGTTCAATTAATTGTAGTTGTTTCAGTACAGTACTCAGGCCAGATGTCAACATAAGCGGATTATGATGTAACAATGCACTGTAAAGATGGGTTTGTCTTACTTGTTCTGTATCTATATAATCTCCAAACAATTTAAACCAGTAAATATTTTGAAAAACCCATGAGATGGAGTTGGAAATTGTTGCGAGTATTCGAAGAAAAAATAAAGTTGTGTTAAATGGTTTTGTTTATGTTAAACAAAAAACCTTAGCAAACAATGTTATAAGTTATGAGTGTGAGCGTCGTCGAGGTGCAGGAAAAAATACAAGTGAATGTAGGGCAAAAGTTAAATTAAATGAAGATCTGTCAGTAGTTAGTTACCTGCATGAGCACACTCATACTGCTGATTCGGTTCATTGTGAGGTTTTGACTGTCCGGGCAAGTACCAAACGAAAAGCTGAGGAAACTGAAGAAACACCGCAACAAATTCTGGGTCAAGAATTGGAGCAACTAAGCCAGTAAGCTGCTGTTCAGATGGTGCCAATTCGACATCTACGGAGAAACATCAGAAGAGTTAAACAGAAGAAGAATGCAGTTCACCCTCTTCCAGTCGACCGCACATTTGAAATTCCAGAAGAATACAAGAGTTTGGCTGATGGAGAAAATTTTCTACTCTACGACAGCGGATGTGATGACCCCAACCGAATCTTGATTTTTTGGAACAGAACGCACACTAAATTTGATTAAAGATTCACAGCATCGGTTCATGGATGGAACTTTCAAGGTGGTACCTGAACTGTTTTTTCAATTATATACAGTACAAGCTCTTGTAACTGGATCAATTGTTCCGTGCTTGTATGATCTCCTACCAAACAAAACACAGGAATACTTACTGTCGTTTATTTGAAGAAATCAAAGTGCTGCAGCCTCAAGTTCATCCAACAACAATTACGACGGATTTTGAAAAGGCTGCAATTAATGCAGCCACCGAGTGTTTTTCAAACGTTGAAATACATGGCTGCTTCTTCCATCTTGCACAAAATATATTCAGAAAAGTTCATTATGTTGGACTGCAGGATCGATACCAGAATGATGAAGATTTTGCCTTGTCAATTCGGATGATTGCTGCGTTAGCATTCGTTCCAAGCAAAAAGGTACTCGAATCGTTCGAAACACTTCAGGAATCGTTGTCAGAGGAGTTTGCCACTGTCATGGATTATTATGAGGACAACTACATTGGTCGTCACCGTCGTAATCGCCGTGTAGTAGCGGTGTTCGATACAAGCATTTGGAGTGTGCATTCACGTGTTGCCAACAGTTTGCCCAGAACAAACAATGCTGTGGAAGGTTGGCATAGAAAAATGCAGTCCGCAGTTCCCTTTCATCATCCAAATATCTGGAGCTTCCTTCGGATTCTTAAACGTGAACAGAGTTTAAATAATGTCAACCTAAATCAGATCTTCGGTGGACATTTGCCTGAACAACCAAAGAAGAAGTACAAAGACTGTTCTTCGAGAATTGCAAATATAGTCGCCGACTTCGACACTCGTGACACCATAGAATACTTAAAAGCAATTGCTTACAACATTAACTTTTAAACAATACATTTTTTTAATATGTGAAAATGTTAACTTTCATTAACACTTACTACTTACTGCGTATGCAGTGCTGTGCTGTGCTGTGCGTGTGTGTGTATTTTCGAGGTGAAGAGATATCTTGAGATATCTGCTTTGTTGATATCAGTTCACTATTTGGAATGAATGAAATGTCAGTTCACTATTTTGAGTGAGTAAACTATCAATTCGCTATTTTGAGTGAAAACATTTGTTTTGCTATTGTGAAAATCGTATTTTCATTTTGTGATATACCATGAATAATTCGTTTTTTTTGTCCTGGTACCGTATATGACAATGTGTTTGCATTTGTATTTGTTGCATTAGTAGGATCGTGCTAATTATGTTAATTCGTCCAATATTTTGGACCCATACACGCACGTATCAGTCATACTTATTTCCTTATTTTCATATATCATTAAATATTGTATTTGCATTACCATCAATAGTGTTTTGTTGTTAATCCGGAAATCCCAAACTCGGTTTTCTTGTTACAAATCTTGTTATCTTTATTTCAAATAACCTTTTTCTTTTAACATAACATAATATAAGTTTTTATAATTAAATATGAATTAAGTTTTAAGATAATGGGGGAAATGACTGTGGGGGGAAAAGTCCTTTTTGATGGGGGGGGGGAAAGTCCGGGGGGGGGGATATGTCGGGGGGGGGGGGAGTCGGGGGGGGGAATGTCCGGGGGGAGATGTCCTAGACTCCGGTGACATACTTGATAGAGATGCCACTTGGGTTTGCTTGATAAATAGAGGACATACTGCTTTAATGAGATATACGTTGCTAGCCATTCTGAATTGTCTTTACAGGTCTTCTCTGTTAAAATATGTAGCTCTAATATGGATGAGACTCCGTCAGGTTTATGCGATCATATGTGCGATCTTTCTAAGGGTAAGAGTCAACGTTGAAGTGTTTCAATGATGATTTGACAGATCTTCAAAATGTTTCTTCTGATAACCCTGACATATTTTCCATTTTTCTGTCCACCGTAGAAAATCGAATTGGTAGTTGCTCTTCTGACATCCTAGTAACGTTGCACGAACAATCTTTCTGTGACTTCACATTCGCTTGTAGGCGTCTCAGATTTAACAGATTGCCTTCGGTCAGGTATAGATGTATGTTGATTGTTTGGATGTTATTGAAGTGTTCTCCCCATTCTGAAGAATCATGTCTTTGCAAGTGAGCAGTTTGACTGTCATCACTCACTATTGGAGATTTTCCTGATAAATGTGGCCCATAATCTATCTTCAAAGTGTCATAAAAGTTGATCATATCAATTCCTTTCTGCATGGATCTGAATCTAGTCTGTTTTAGTATGCAGCCATGAGTAATACACTTTCTGAGTTTGCTTTGGACAGTCTTCTTGTTGCTGTCTTCCTAGACTATGAAGTCTTGTGTCTAAGATATGCGTTCTGTAGCCGATGTTTCTAATTTCGAAATATATTCATGATACACTCATTCTTGTCAATTCAATCATGATTTGTATGTGTGGTGGGACCAAGTGTTGTCGATAAGTTTGATACACAGAGTCTCAGAATAATGTCCAGGTTTCTTTCATAGTTTCGAAGATTGTGGCGATTTTGTTATTTCAATTTAGCGGTATTCTGTTTTCTTGGCACATTATGCCTTGTGTTCGTCTATTAGGCTGAATCTGGATATTGAGCAAGGAGACTATCGGCATGTGTCAGTCTTTCAGTCTGCAATTCTCAACTGGACATCATGTTTGTCGGTTCTCTTAACGATGATGTAAGCATTAGGATGTCAATGCTTGTAGTATGGGTGAATCAAAGTCGTCTTATTACGGTTTTTCTGGCGGAATGCTGTGTTTGATGATTATGTCATGTTCATTGCACGTTCTCAATGGGAGGAGTCAGCTGGTCTTGCATGTGCCATCTCCATTTCTACTAATGATTACTGACCATGTCTGGTGACCTGTCTATTCGCTGGCAAAAAACATTGCTGAGCTTGTCTGCCGTTGTCTTCATAAAAATTTGCCTTGATTTGATCTGGGTTGGCCATGGTGGATGCATATGTGCTCGTGATAGTTCCATTTCTTGTTCCTGTCACAGAGAATTTCATTTGCATTTTCCTGTCACCCACGCTCTTTAGTAACTCTATGAGCTTGCCAATAGTCTGATTCAATGGCAAACCAAACTCCCCCCGCATCTTTACATATATCTTCGTTACTTCGGTAACTCCAGAAAGTTCAGCCAGCGTTTGTCTTTACTCAGCTCTGCGAGTTTCACTCAGGGCTGCTATCTAGATGATGACTCTAACCAATTAGAGCTGCTCTTTTCTCAGTTCTATCTGTAGTTGTACTGTTCATTAGTGAGACTTGAATCAACTTTGTTTGTTTTAGGGTTTTCAACCGCTAACACGGGACTCCCGAGAGACACATACTCTTTCTTTGAAAGCTTTTTATTTGCTGTGCATTGAAACAATTTGTAATCATATCTAGCATTTTCCACACAAATGTATGGGTGGCTGGATTAAAGCTTGTCCTACCTGCACCGGAGTATATTTCATTATTATATTCAGATTCACATTCTATATCAAGTATATTTGTATCATTTCCTCTGATAAAACTGAATTGTTTGACATCATTCCTACTTTCAGCCATATTTAGGACATTGTTACCTTCAATGTCTTTGCAGAGAGCAAGCATGAACATTTTTCTGCATCGCTTTAGCACAGTTGGCAGAAACGTTTGCATTTATACGTATAGTTCTTTTTTTGTATTCTCAAAAGCAGTATGAAAAAAAAGCATCTGTTTGGAGTTATTCTACCAGTACCGTTTTTTTTTTGTATCTCAATTTAGAGGTTGAATATTTTGGATACAACCGTATTTCGGACATAGTGCTCTCTCTCTCTCTCTCTCTCTCTCTCTCTCTCTCTCTCTCTCTCTCTCTCTCTCTCTCTCTCTCTCTCTCTCTCTCTCTCTCTCTCTACACACACACACACACACACGAGATATCTTTCCTTTCTCTTCACGCCCTAGATCCTAAGAGAGAAAACATTGTTTGGGAACAAATTATTTTACGTCTGTGCATTTTTCCAGTGTGCACTTAGCAGTGCATGTTTCCTTCTCCGAATCGGTTGATATGAATAGAAAATGTTTCAGATTATAAATGCGTACTTAGTATAATTTGCTACTGTGTTTGCTTAATCAAGATACCCCTCCCTCGTTTTACTGTATTGATTGCTCGATTTGTTGCGGAAAGTTAATACTAGAGATTTGGGGGATTTTTAAAAAAAAAAACGTTTTACGGCTTTGCTACACGTATGCATACATTTATGTCTCGAAAGCGGTTAATAACTAATTCAGTCACATTGCTTAAATGTACCTAATAGCGTATGCATTTATAAGTGATATAATTGTGTGGACTTAGCACTGAAACTAATTTTTACCTTGACATTGAAGATTTTCATAAATTTCTACAACTACAACTTATTTCTGGACTTAATCCGCAGAGGCTTACTCTTTCTCTTTCCCATAATTTTATAATATAAAGTAGCATTCATGTTTTTAATTCTTCAACAGAATACAATTTATGGTACATGATTGGCTTTTTCAGCATTATAGTTAAGATCTGATTGTGATAAATTACAAGTGTTCATAGTTTAGATAATTTGTAATGTCAGCATTTGTTTGTTATTACATGGGTGTGGTTACTTGTCTTAGTCCCAGAGAGGCAAGGGACTATTATCATTATTCTGTTTAGTGTGGCATTTGTTAAATTCAAACGAATGAAATATGGAGACAATGTACTTTTGTGTGAGTCTGGTATTGATAATACTACTGCTCATTTTGAAATGTACAAGATAATATAACTTGTGAACGGTCAAGGATGAATGTACACAAGTGGCATGTAACTGAATGTCCAGTGATTTAATGCATGTTCATGACTGCATCATTTTATACCTTCACCTGCATGATATAGATAACTAACATGAATATGCAAATGCAGTAAACAAGAACGTTTGATTTTAATGGTTGTGCATCAAATATCAACAATCAGATTCTGCAACAAAGACTTTATAGGAACTTAAGCTATATCCAGTGGTATCTTTTCACCAAAGTGACTAATTCTTTAATGTAATCTTGCCCGAATCTTAATGGCATCTGTTAGTCTCGAGAGTAGATGAAAGTTCAGCGTCTGTAATGGCTATGTAACCTAACACGGGAGTGGCAGCCTTGCTGTACTTGAAAGCTGAGCCTGTTTGTGCTTGAACTGATTATTCCTCCTTCTAAATCGTTTTTCATGAGCTAAAAAGCGTAGTTAGTCATCGCCGGCTTTCAAACAAACCAGTGATTAGAGCGTATCGCCAGCTGGGCCTGTCTAGAGGAAGTTTTTCTCAGTTGTTAACCTCAATATCAAAGGCTTTCATGTCGCGCTCGCTTGCAGACATCCTTGAAATGAAGATGTCGTCGTCCGATCGACATTTAGCCTGAAGCAAGTCCCAAATAAAGAAGGTCTTTGGAGATCTGTCCATCATCCATCCGACGTACATGGCCTAGCCATCTGATGCGATGTTGACGGATAAATGTGACCATGCTGGGAATCTTGGCCAGTCCAAACACCTCGTTGTTTATTTCTCGATCACTCCAAGGCGCTCAGTCTTTCATCTTGTGATGCGTGCAGAATCCAGGTTTGACTGGTATACAGGAGATGCTAGCACGCATGCACGGTACACGGAGATCTTAGTGTTCCTGGTCAGCATATTGTTGTTTCACACCCTTTGCGATAGGCTAGAGAGAGTTGCTGATGCCTTTCCAATCCGCTTGTAAAGCTCATCAGCAAGCAATAAGTTGTTGGCGATGTTAGACCCGAGGTACGTGAACTGAGTGACTACCTCAAGTTTGTAGTTGATTATATAGCTTTGGAGTCCGCGTCGTTTTTGTTTTCTTTAGACTGATGGTCATCCTCAACTCACCGCATGCTTTCGCAAAGCGGTCCATCAGGTGGTGTAACTCAGTTTCTGTGTGAGTCGCTAGGGTATCATCGTCAGTGAAGAGTATGTCTCTGGTGGTTGCTTTACCCACTTTGCTCTTTGCCTTTAGTCTTTGCCGGTTAAACAATTTGCTGTCTGATAGCATTGGTAGGTAAATCCCTTATGTGGACGTCACAAAGTATTGCTTGAGCAGGACAGCGAAGAAGATGGTAAAAAGGCGTGAGAGGTAGGACGCAATTCAGTTTCACTCCTCTGCGGATGTTAAAGCGTCACATGTTGGCCATCGTATATACACTGCCCTTTTCATGTTATAATGGAAGGACTGGATAATGCTTAGCAGCTTTGGAAGGCACCCAATCTTCGCCAATATTGTGAAGATTCCATCTCTGCTGATCCGATCGAATGCCGAGAAAAAATATACACTATGATTGTTTAAGTCATTTATGTAGCCTTTGTTCTTGTACTTGGTTACAATGTTGGCATGTATCATGTCGTGATGCACTGCAACCTTATCCCAGCATTGGCCGAGGGGGTCGTGCAGGTGTGTCAGCAGCACGCTTCAGCCGCGCTTGATGGCTTCATCTGGAATGCCATCATTCCCTGGGGCTTTACCAAAGGACATTTTCTCTAATGTTTTTTTTATTCTGCAACAGTAAGTTTCTCGACCCTTTCGACCATGAGCAGGAGGCCTTCAATGGAATTGAGGGTATCGTTGGTCACGTGGTTCTCTCTGGAGTACAGTCCAGGGTAGTATCTGCTTACCCTCGTCGTGGATGGTATTGCCTGAAGCAGACTTCACTGGTGTTATCACTTTTTTCGTGTGACCCATTGCTTTCTTTATGTCATCTTACATGCCTCTGATGTTTCCTACATCTGCTGCTGACTGGATACGCTGACAGAGCTAAGGCCAGTATTCAGTGGCTCACTGCCGTGCTAACCTCAGTACTTTGCTTCTGATAGATGTGTATGCCTGTAGAGTTATCCGGCAATGGATCATTTATATTCCATGCGAGCACTGTGACGCTCTTCTATGGCTGGCGTGAGTGTGGCGGAGTAAGCCACACACCAGTCGTTGTTATTTGACTTCTTCGCACCAAAAGTCCGTGTTGATGTGCTGTACACACTCTCTGATGTGATCCCATCTTTCGTTGCTACTGCCGTTGGGAAGTACAGAATGGAACGTCATGGAGAGGGCATAAGTGAATTCCTCAGCCTTGTCTGTATATGAAGTCTTACTCTCGTTAATAATTTACCCTCCTGCCTAGAGCGGTGTGACTTCTTTGGCTGAAGCTTCATTTGGCAGCACACCGGTGGGTGGTCAGTGTCTCAGTCAGCACTGTGAAAGATACTGGTAAGAAGCACACCCTTCATGGCAGACAACCTCGTAATGATCAAGTCAAGTTGGTGCCAGTTTTTTTATCGGGGATGCCTTCAAGATTTTTTTATGTTGTGGCTTTATCTGAAAGAATGAATCGGTGATGCTGAGGTCGTGGTACTAGCACATCTCAAGGTGTCGTTGCCAGTTCTCATTCATCTTCTCAATGCCATACTGTCCAAGATCGGATGGCTAAGAGTCATGTTAAACATACACCGCAGCGTTGAATTCTCCCAGTAATATCAAGTTATCTTCCTTGGGCATTTTGTCGATGAGCGAGTTTAATTCGTCGTAGCACTCAACCTTGGTATTTGCGGTGGCGCTTAGAATGACAGCGTTAAAGCTGATCAGGTTGACTGGCCAGGTTGTGGTTAGGAAGCAGAGGGATAACAGTCGTGCGTTTCCTTGTTGGCAGGGTTATATCATCCCCAGCAGAAAGTTCCTGACGTCGAATGCAACACCAAACTCTTTGGTTTCGTCAGCGGTCTTTCCTTGCCAGAAGAATGTGTAGTTTTCTTCTCTGAGTGACCCGTAATCTAGTAGCCGTGTATCCTGTAGTGCGGCGATGTTTACGTGGAGTTTTGCAAGTTCTTCATAGATGACTTTAGTCTTTCGAACATTCCGGATTGCATGGAGATCATCTGAGAGTCCAGTCAGCGTGGTTCGGATATTCCTGGTACTTAGCTTGAGGATTGAGGGTTTCTTGTTGGTTTTCGTTTGTTATATATTGGTGCAATAATTGCAGTCCGCTTTATCAGGTATTCTCGTACCTTAAGCCTCTCAACCCAGTAAGGCAGACGAACTGTGTCGGGTTGGCACATTATTGTCTGGGGTCTCCCAAGCTTGAGGCGGGCCGTAGCTGTAAAGTGAGACATGTTGGTCTCTCCCACCGTCAGAAGCAGCCCCTGGCGTTTGACTCTACGTCATTCGAGCGATGGCTTATGACTGATAAACTATTTGATTTCCGTGCTGTGTCGACGCTGTGAAGCAACGCTAATATGTCCTCTCCGTTGCGCATGTATGGGCAGGGTGAATGGAGAATCTGTTGTTGCCCATGCAGCTAATTCAACCTCTCCAAGAAGCGGATGGATGAAAGGAAAAGGATAAGCCGATACGTTATTGCATCAGTGGCGTCGCAGGAGTTGCCGAGATGACACTGAAAACAATGCGAAGTCTCCTTAGGAACTCCGTCTCCAGATTTTCTGTTAGAGTTTACTTCCCCAACTTTTCCCCATGAGAGTGTATAGCCGCAAGGCAGTGAAGGTTTAAAGTCAGAGTTTACCTTCTCCTAGATGGGCGACCACGCAAAGTTAACGAGCGAAATCTGCCCGAAGAATCTGTTTTTAAGGCGCCAGAAACTCAACCTCGCCTGTCACCCCTTCTCCAGTCAGCTTAAACAAGTTCTGCCCCCGGGCTTATTTAAGCTACTCCTGAAGGCTTGGAGCTGGTTTGGTTGTCAAAGGCTCTATCAGAGGCAAGCCATTGTTTTTTTTCCAAGGATAGTCTATGCTTATCTCACACATCCACCTCCGGCGAGAATTCCCTTTGGAAACTATGCCCGAATATCAATGAGTACAAAACTTGTCTATTTTATGAACAAACAAGTCTAGAAATGGGTAAAGACGAAATAGAGTATATACTGGTTCCGTAATCCATAATTGGTTAATAATAAAATAAAAGTAAAATATCTTTCGATACGTTTCTCCTAAATTTAACTCAAAACAATATAGATGAGATTCTATCCATGTAATAATAGTATATATAGAGAATAAACATATGACAGCCATTAATGAAAGTAGAGTCTGATTCATAAGTAACATAACGGATAACACATGTTTCTGCAATGACGATAAAAAATAAACATATAGCTAGCTTTCTTCATGGCGTATTATAAATGTTAAAGTTACTAAGTTATTAATACCAGAGGGTTACTATGTCAGTTTAGTTATTACCATGAGTCCATCAGTGCTTCATTCAATATTTATTTTCGAACCCATGTTAGTGCAAGGCGATAAAGAGCAGTTAGTGTTAAGATGGTGACATCTGGATTATTAAAGTGTTTGTTGCTATTTCTCATTTGGATATATTTTCTACATTCATGTGTACATTAGCATCACACGTGACGTGAATCATTATAAATCAGTGGGGTCAGGCTCAAAGAGAATTTGCCCTAACGTTTCGGTTCAGATTAATTCAATATTTCGTAAATTCCTTGAAATAGTATCTTCATACCTGGCATTCGTCATTATAAAGTTCAGACAACTAATTCTGCTCTGCCACATGCTTGCAAAAGCCTTTGACCTTGGGTGCAGAGTCACGGTGATATAAACGTTACATTATGGTTTGGGTTAATAATTGTTTATTCTTCTTTTGCTTATACTTCCGAATCAACTATATGCGTTCACTTCATACATCAGTGAGATTCTATGAATTAAGACTATTCTCCGACATGAAACTGTAGTTACTTTGATCTTTGTGTCACACTCTTATAGTAACTATGCATTAACGTTTGATTAGTTGTAGTTTTCTTTACAAATTATTTATTTCCCAAACACAAGAAGAAAGAATAAGAGTCTGCCAAGAACATCCCTGTTGTTGTTGCTGTGGGTTTAACTCCATTTTTCAGCACATGAGATGTTATTAATGGCGGCCAGTATAAATGGTGGAAGAAGAAATTGGGAAAATCCCGGTAATAACCATCAACCCAGAAGACGCTACTGGAAAGCTTAATCACATGCATGCATTGGTCGAACCCGAGACACGAAACCACCTGGGAAATATGTCTGTCTTACTCGAGTAAAATTTCATTGGTAATACACATTCTGGAGCATTGAAAGCTTTAATTTAAGTATTTCAAATCTGTAATGTCGGTTTCCACAGTTTGACATCAATTTATGTTTGAGTTTAGATTGTTGAAATTTTGATCTAAATTAAAACAGATTTCATTGGAACGTTAACTCAAGAGAACAATCCTGTGTGAAATAGATATAGTTTTGAAACCCTGGGTTACAGAAAAGATTCTGAATCTGTGTGATGCCTGAAGAGACCTCAAAAACACCAGACACACAACAGGGCCATTGGAATATCAAAAATAAACAAGAACAAACTTGAAGAAAGCAAAAGTTGATTGCATTTCACAAAAGTGCACAGAAAAAGAGAGCAGTCTGATAAAGATTAACAGCAAGAAAAAAGCATTCCAAATTGTGAAAGACCTCACAAGACAGAAGCAACCAAGAGTCAGTACCATTCAAGACGAAAATGGAAAATGCCTCACAGAAGCAAGTGACATTGCAAACAGATGGACTGAGTATTGTAAAGAACTCTACAACCATCCGTCCACAGGCGACCCAGAGGTGCTTAAAGTTCCAAACTCCACAAATGATGATATCCCCATTCTCAAAGAAGAAGTGGAATTAGCAATAAGAGCACATCTCAGCTGAACTTATCAAGAATGGCGGGGAATCAGTGATAGAGCTACTAACAAAAATCTGCAACAAGATCTGGCAGACAGGCGAATGGCCAACACAGTGGACCCAGGTACTGATTATAACACTCCCCCCAAAAGGCAATCTCCAGCAGTGCCAAAATTACGTAACTATCAGTTTGATCAGCCATGCTAGTAAGGTGATGCTGAAGATCATCTTGAACAGACTGAAACCACAAGCAGAAGAAATAATAGCTGAAGAACAGGCAGGGTTTCGTAGTGAAAGAAGCACAACAGAACAAATATTCAGTCTTAGGCTTCTGTGTGAAAAGTACTCACAACATCAACAAGACATCTATCATGTGTTCATAGATTTCAAAAAGGCTTTTGACAGAGTGTGGCATGAGGCATTGTGGGCCACAATGAAGAAGTACAACATGGGTCAGAAGTTGACCAACGAGATGATCAAGCAGCTGTACGCCACAGCTACCAGTGTAGTAACTGCTCATTGTTATGTGGGGGACTGGTTCAAGACTACAGTTAAAATACGGCAAGGCTGTCTCCTGTCACCACACTTTTCAACATCTACTTAGAGCGCATCATAAGCGAAGCCACGGAAAACCACTGTGGGAACATCATCATCGGAGGACGTAACATCACCAACTTCCGCTTTGCAGACGACATTGACGGGCTGGCAGGCAGTGAATATGAGATTGCCACCTTAGTGAAGAACCTGGATGAAATATCTTCCAGATTTGACATGGAGATAAGTGCCGAGAAGACAAAGCCGATGACAAATAGTGGTAAACAACTCTCAACCAAGATTAAAGTCAGTGGACAGGAACTGGAAACAGTGAGCCAATTTAAATATATTGGTTTCATAATCACGGAAGAAGGATCATGAGCAGAAATATTGTCACGAGCAGCACAAACAACCGCAGCTATGTCAAAGCTAAGACCCATCTGGAGAGACAAGAATATCTGCCTGAAAACTAAAATCAGACTATTGAGAGCACCAGCCATCTCAATCTTTCTGTATTCATGTGAGGCCTGGACCCTGACAGTAGAATTACAACGAAGAAATCAGACACTTAAAATGAGATGCTACAAATCTATCCTTGGCATCTCTTACATGGGCCACATCACAAATGAAGAAGTAGGCCATTATGAAGACCTTCTCCCCGCTGTCAAAAAGAGAAAACTGAAATGGTATGGCCATGTCACTAGAGCCAACAGTCTATCCACAACAGTACTGCAGGGTAGTGTCCAAGGTGGTAGAAGGAGAGGTAGACAGAGAAAAACGTGGAGTGATAACATCACATAATGGACTAGGCAAAGTTGTGCAGAGACACAGGAATTGCACATGATCGAGACAAGTAGAGGGAACTGGTCAGATGTTGAGCAGCACGGTGCCTCAGCGACCACACTAGGTCAAGAGACTGATAATGATGATGATAATTTTGACATTGACCTATGTGTCCTTGTAACGCAACCACTTCTTCAGGTGCTTACAGATGAGTCAGCAAGGATGTGTAAATCAAGGTTTAACGATCATGCATTTTTTAAAAGACAAGTCGTGTGCACCATGGTCATAGGTGAATTCAAAGTAAACCGGTATCATTAGCCCCCAAGCTATCTCATACAAACTAGGAATCTAAGACGAACGGCGGAAAGCATCCCGCGTCGATAGTTCTTCTGCATTTCAGTAGGTGAGCAGTATTTATTTGGATAATAGTATGCAGACATCCAGAGATATGTATGCATGTGTATAACATCATCCAAGCATAAAATACATACAAATATTCAACACTATCAGACAATCAAGATATTTAAGTATATAAAAAGAGTACTTTTCAAATAAAAATAACTCCGCTAACTGCTTCTGAAATACCATCGTATGCTAATGAACTAACGTACGAATACATTTCATTGTAGTTTCAGTGGATGAGTCTGCAGAGTTAAAGTTCCATGTAAGGCTGTCACCATCATGCACTGATGTGGAGATGAGTATTGTAGATGAGTCAGAAACCAACATGGATGTGGAATACAATATGAAACTTCTCGATCTACAACTTGAGAGCATGCAACTTGGGTCTATTGTGGTAGTTCATAAGCAGCTATCAGCTCATGCAATTCAGAAGCTCCAAGAAGCCTGCAGTACAGGTGAAATTAAAAGATACATTAGAAGCCTATTCAGAGGAAAGGATGTCGAGCAGTTGAGACGAGATGGTGTTACCTTCTTAGTTCTTAAGATTACCGCAGAAAAATCACATCAAGGTTTGTGTTACTAATTATTATTATAATTATGGGTTTGATATGTATGGTGTCGTAATTCCTCGCTAAACAGAGCAAGTTAAAGGGTTTTAAAATACAAAACAGCTATGAAAATCACCCGATAAAAGTAACCAAAATAAAAGAAAAGGTGTGCAAAAGCCAGTTGACTTACCCATTGAAGATGTTGAGAAAAGACTTTGCTTAAATAAAACTAGAGATACTTAGAGATAATCGTATCTCTCAATTTAGGAAAGAGCTGTTGAAAATATGTGAATCGTTATTACGCTTGATTCCATTTGATGACCAATCTCGTACCTACTATGAAGCAATTGTCAGACTCAGATAAGTGTTCCATGATCCATCTGAGATTTACCCACTGATTAAGAAAGACTGTCATCCACTAAGCAGTTCATATATGTATTAAAATCTTTAATTTCCGTGTAACACTAAATTATGCATGGTCCTATGACTTTCATATCATGTTCATTGCGGTGTATCTGACCTGTAACGGCGTGAACGAACAACAACATGGACTCGAACACAAGCAAGTGAGTCATTCCAGGTCACGTGCTCTAGAGTCTTGCCCTTAACATGAACATGAGCATGATTGGGATTGGCTTTCGTGCCGCAATTCCTTTCTACCTGCCCACGTATTAACAGACATCGCCTCATACTCGCTGATCGGGACAGCCACTTTCCTACGAGGTAAAATGTTCACCATCAGCTTCGGCATTCGCGAGCACTCGTCGCTCATCTGATGTAAAGGAAGTGGTGACACGAGCATGCTAGTCATTAACACACCAAGGATACAGGTGGAGGGCTTTCGATGACCTACCGAGTGCCTTAGAAAACCAAGTTTAATGACATCTTCCGATCCATCGCTCAGATATTTCTTTTATGTAAAGAAATAGCCTTTGAAAATGTTGTATGCATATACATCATTTTGTTGTGTTTAGTGACTAGCCTCTGGTGTAGTGCACCATATAGCTTACGAAAGCAAAGGCCGAAAATATTCATATTGTGACTTTCATTCCGCCGAGATATTATCCTGTGTTAAGCAAAGTAGTTCAGAATATAATTCTTAATAACGACCAATTGGATCCTAGAATTCAATCTCGACTTGTCGGAAAAGGCTGAGCGTCTTCAACTTGGGCCAAGGACGTTGTGTTTGACACCTTTATCCCTATCAAAACGGCGGCTCTCAAGTGAAGATTTACAACTCTTCATCGAGGTTGGTGAAATGTACGCTTGAAAGATGATAGCAACCGTCAGTAAGAACCGCAGTCATCTACATCTGCTGCACGAAATACTAAACTTAGTCGTTACTTGTATGAGGCCCGCGATCCCAACCTAAACGATCGGGTGGACAAGATCCATCTAGTGAATAATGGGGTTATGCCATTATTTAATTAAGCGATACCTAAATAACAGTCACCAAGTCATCGTCTCCACGACCGTTCGCTGTTTGGCCCGCTAAAGCAACGAGCTGACAATAATATTTGTAAAGGACACCACATACAATGTCAACTAATTCCATAATGACGCAACACAAGTTAATGGTCATCTGGATGGTTCTACGAATGTTTTATGCAGAAACATCCAACTTCAACGTGGGTTTTGCAATATGAAAAGGGCACCTTTACGAGTTTGTCAATGTTTCCTTTGTTATCCCGCTCATCTGCATCTCTGACTTCTGCCGGTACGTATGCGAGGTCGTTTCAGCAAGCAGCAGAAGAGGTGAACAGACCAAGTTTTCAAGCAAAAATAAAGCTTCTACCGAAACCAAAATTATTCAGAGAGGGTGAACAGACCAAGTTTTCAAGCAAAAATAAAGCTTCTACCGAAACCAAAATTATTCAGAGAGGGTGAACAGACCAAGTTTTCAAGCAAAAATAAAGCTTCTACCGAAACCAAAATTATTCAGGTCGTGAAAATTCTTCGAATTTCAACAATGAAAAAAAATAATCTTACAATTTAGTTGGCGTTCACATTCTATGCTGCTATGCGCTAACAATTTTTTTACTAACTAAATATTTGATCAAGTCCGACACGATATCTTGTCTGAGGGTCTGATAAATTTATCGTCACAAATCCGTGTGGGATTGTTTGAGCGCGGCTAAAGAAATTTTTTAATTGATTATGATCCATATCGCCACCGCACCAAGTTTGCCAAATATTTCTTAACGTATGAGTATCAACTCCGTTAAATACACACAGCATATTGCAGTTATCTCGGATCACTTTTGGTATTTGAGTGTAACGTTGAGTGATATATATCACATCGGTGTTTTTATGTCTGCCTCGGGAAAATATTCTAGCAGGATTCTTTTGATTATCTAACATGATATCATCATATACGACTAAATTGTTAATACTTCCGTCGATGGAGTCAATGCTAGGTGCCTCTTCGATATCGGTTATAAACTCAATAACACCATCACCGTTAATTTCTCGCGCGGCTTCGTTAAAATCCTTTAACACTTCATAACATCGCTGATCATCTACACTCGGAGCAATCATATACAACTTATCCCACACCATCCATCTCGTTATCAAATTAAGTAGCAATTGTGTTTTACCACTTCCAGATGGTCCGATGATAATCGCGCGAATAGAATTTGGTAACATTGCATGGTGTTTAATAGGTTCCCGTCGTCTCGTAGCTGAATAATCAATTACATTCATGCCGTTATATATAAATTATGGATCTATATTGTGTGAAGTGTAGGACGCGTACTGGCACAAATGACTTGACGACGATTACAACGAAAAATAATCGATCAGCGCTTTCTGGTAAATGCGTACAATGTAGTACAAAGAAATTTAGATTTACTTCCACGAAACCTTTTAAAAAAAACGAGGAGGTGATATTGCAGCCAAGTTAGCAAAACTCCCAGGAACACCGTGGGCAAAGTATCCAGGAGAAAAGCACCTTCCAGGATATAGCTACTGTGGACCGGGAACACGATTAGATATCAGACTTGATGATCAAAATCAGCCCCGACCCGGCGAGTATCCAATAAACGCTATTGATAAGGCGTGTCATGCTCATGATGTCGCTTATAAAAGCAGCAATTTGCAGCATAGACATCTTGCGGATGTGAAATTAATTCATGCGTTAAATGCTATTCCTGATAAATCCTTCAAAGAAAAATTGGCTTCGTGGTTGGTAAAATCTGCTATGAAGGGTAAATTGATGTTAGGTGCTGGTAATTAAAAATATGGAATCTATTTATTATTCTCCGAGAGGATACTGGAGAGGTTACGCAGCAATCAATAAACTCGCTAGCGCATCAAAGGTGAAAAAAACCACTGCAGCGAACTGGTTATCCAAACAGGCGATATGGCAAATTTATCTACCAGCGCCTAAACGAATTAACTACTCGCATTTTGATGTGACCGTTCCTAATGAAGTTCATCAAGCTGATATACTATTTCTGCCGCATGATCGCGGTTACAAATACGCGTTAACCGTAGTTGATGTTGCGAGTCGATACAAACAAGCAGAACCGCTAAGGACAAAATCATCTACTGAAGTAGCTTCTGCATTTGAAAAAATTTATCGACGAGGTCCTCTGCGCTGGCCAAATCTGTTACAAGTTGATCCTGGCAAGGAATTTCAAGGCGCTGTTTTAACAACGATGAAACATCATAATGTCGCCATCAGACGAGGGCATACTGCGTTACATCGCGATCAGGCAATTGTTGAACGGTTTAATCGGACACTTGCTGAGCGGTTATTTGGATATCAATACGCGAAAGAATTCATCCAGGATAAACGATCCCGTGAATGGGTCAAGAGATTACCAGGTGTAGTTACCGCAATCAATAATGAGATTACTAGAACAATTAATATGAAACCTGTCAACGCTATTAAAAAGAAGTATATACCCGTACAACCACAAAAAGATTTCTCTAGAAACGCTAGCGTTTCCCAACCAATTCTTGGTAGTAATGTCATTGTAAGGTACTTATACGAACCAGGAGAGCTTGAGGGTGGTAAAAAAAAGAGCTACTGATCCTATTTGGAGCGTCACCGTACATAAGATATCCGGTATAACACGATCAACTGGTGGAAACGCTAGCGTTTCTAGACCAGCAATCTATAGACTGGATTCAACTGCTCCTCAGCGAGGATTTACTCGACAACAACTGCAAGTGATCCCCGAGGATACTCAATTGCCACCGCGTGGTCTTAATTAGCACCCGGCGTCTATTGCACTCAAGACAAGTCAGCATAACGTTATCGTTGGTATGACCTACACTGCTATTCTTTCTGTCTACGGTAAATTGGCGAGGATCTTTATCCGAATACTGCCAACGCATTATACAATTACAACTCGCGCAGTGATTATTCTGTTGTTGCTTCAGCGTAATTATTAATTCAGCATCAATGTCAAATTTTCTATTATTTTTTTTATCCAGTTGTTTATAACCAGAGAGTTTTTTTCTGATTATATCACCAGTGATATCATCGGCGCTGACAATATCGTCACTGGCATCGTCAACAACAATTCTTCGAAGTTGGTTTATTCGCCGTACTCTGGATACTGCGAGATAAACTAAATTTGACCACTCAATGCGATTATCTACTATCCAAACAATTGTATCCGATATAGTTAATCCCTGTGAAGAATGTATCGTCGCTGCGTATCCTAGCGTCCATGGGGATTTATTAGCACGCAATGCATTTTCGACGACGCTGATATCAACCAGCACAATATCATTTAACACGAGAATCTGCTTTTCACTCTTCCCTGGAATATCAACTTCTATATTCTGCTTTCGTGTATCCGAAGGCCTATAACACAACGGTACTGGAAGTGTTGCAAATTTACACTTATGCAATTCAAATAATTTCATCTGAAGCGCGTCTCTGACTATTTTTCTACTCGCAATTATTAAATCATCTGGCTTCCATGTTTCCCAAAAATCATTCATGGGAGTTTCTGAAATTATTTCACGCGCTATTTCACATTGGATTTTATCCGGTTGTAATCTAATTAGCGCTTTGAATTCTCGTAATTGTTCATCAAGTGATCTATGGTCGGTATTAATTTCTTCATAATAGTCTACATGATTCTTCAACCACTCATGTGGAGATCCACCAACAAATGGCTGTGGTTGGCCGTGATCCCCGCACATGACGACTTTTGTATTTTTCAATAACAACCATTCAAGAAATATCTGTAATACTGTCAACGATACCGTGCATATTTCATCCCAGATTATGATTTCAGGAATGAATTTATCGCCCATTCGATCAGGAGTCCATGTATCGCCTTTCCATCGATAGAAGTTGTGATAAGTACAGGCTTTTACTCCCCGCGCTATCATCTCTCTGGCGAGTCTGTGAGTTGGTGTTAGCACAATCATGGTTGACCGACGAAATAATTCAATTGCACGAGTTGTCTTTCCTGACCCACCACAACCGTTTAAATAAACTGTCTTGTATCTACATACGGGATCAGATACGGGTGGTGCATTAGAAAATTCTGATTGAATCTCTGAGAGATTATGGTTGCTTTTCAAGTATTTATCGTCGATGGCAACGTCTGCGGATTCACAATACTCATGTAGTTTTTCCTTTTTAAATCGCCAACGCCCCCACGCTTCCGCGTGAATACCGCTACATCTGATCTGTATTTGTTGTGGATATACATCGAATCAGTAGCTACTCTAACCGCGGTATTAGGAAATCTATTTATCATCGAAAATAGATTAATAGAAGCATACGCTAGCATAGAACTTCTCAAATGTGTGTACTGACAACTATATCCATCACAGTAGGTAACAACCGTTCCTAATTTCTCACCATTGGATAGAAAAGCATCCCTACGGGTTACAAGTTTTCCCTGTTTCGTTAAATCCGCTACAATAAAATCGTAATCAGCGACGTCTATGATCAACCTCGAAGAGTATTTTGCATTGTCAAATCTTCCACCATGAGTGAATTTACCAATTATTTTTCGTCCGAAATCTTTGGCTTCTTTGTTTTTAATTTCAAATAACTGCCTAGATAGTTTCATGATTTCTTCCTCGCTGAAATTAGTAAACTGTTTTCGTATTTCATCAATTATACGATCTAGATCAGGTTTTGGTAACCAAACATCCTTCTGCGCGTGATAGCATATAATCGCTTCACTGACAATTAACGATATTAGCATACCACAATCGATCATATATCTCAATAGCACTATTGGCATCCAGTGTTTTTCAGACATATGTCTACCAAGCCAAACATAACTACACGGATGTAACCCATCAGCGAGTTCAAATAATATCACACGAGCGAACCCGGTTAAATCAAAATCAGGCAAACGACCATTAATCGCAACACGAGTCATTTCATGTGTGGGATGTCCAAATCGTTTAAAATACTCAGAGTATTCTCCATACCCGAGAAAACTTCCAGGATAACACGCGGATATATCAATTGAAATCATACCATCACGTGAGTATTTCGTATTCCACAATCCTCCATGACCCAATTCGACGCAACTCAATTTGACATCCTCGAGAAAATCACTTCGTGTTGGACGCCATGAGTTCTTTTCTCTTGCGAAGTGAGCTACCACTGATGGAATTGTAAAGCTATCCGTGAGTAGTTTTTCATGGAAACTCTCCGGTGAAAATTCATTAGCGATTTTTCTCATTCTGTTATCTAATTCTTCAACGCGATATAATTCTCCATTTGGTCTTACAAACTGATCAAATCCTGATTCGGAACCAGCGCTGCTAAGTAACCACACTGACACGGGATCATCTTTACACAACGTAACAATAGCATCAAATAATTTCTCTTCATAGAACACATCCTTGAGAAATTCTCCGGGGATATATCTCACGATTCGTTCTCGTGGAAATATATTTACCGCAGGTGTCCACGCGTGTTTGTTATGATCAATAATTTCAATTGGAGCTCCTCGCGATTGATATTTCGGTTCGTATAATACTTCTCCGGTTATCGTTGCTACCGATATTGGAAATTTTAATGATGCTTCTAATTTAGCTATATCAGAAATCTTTCCCCGCGCTGTTTCACTGTCAGTTCCCATTCGGTTATTTTTTTTCGTCGTTGTTCAGTTAGTTTATTCCCCCGGGATGCATTTGTGAAGTGTTCCATTACCCGTGTTGCTATACAATTCAACGTTGAATCACCTTGTGATTTCGACGATGAAAACATTGGAGCTAGTTTTGCAATACTTGGCTTATCATTTAGTGGATATATTCCGTAAACAACTACTGTTACAGGGTAACGGTTCGCGTAGTATGGTTTGTCAATTCCAGTTAGAATTCCTGGTTTGGAATCTCTACTCACAATAACAGTTTTTTTATTCTTGAGGATTGGTTCAAATTTATCTCTGATAACCCATTCACCTTGCTCTTCGATAATGAATTTTATTCTAAAAAAATACCCCCTTGGATTTCCACCCTTGGATTTCCCGCCAAGGTGTGAAAGTATCTCAGCTGCTCTTGTATCGTTCATAGTAGCATCAATTACGGGTACATTGACATCATCATTGATAATTCGAAATGTCGACCACGTATGAGATGCTCCATCGCGCTTAAATTCATTAAAACAGTCGCTGATTTTACTCAATATGGTTTTGTCATCTATTAGACTTTTTGGTTTATCAGAGATTCTATCGAGATTAAATCTAGTATTTTTCCAAGGCGTAATTTTCGATAATCTCTTGAATTCCTTCATATTATAATTAAAACAAGTATTTAAATAAAAAGTTTTTTATATAATGAATCATTGCAAATGGCTCATGATTGGATCAAAGACTCCGTGTAACAAATCATGCAGAAATGAATTCTGTGGGTATCATATGCAAAGTGTGAGAAACAGTTCAAAGGGCCCTCTTCCGTGCCTGTATTGCGGGGTAGGTATAAGAGGCAAGTCGCAGTTATGCATTAGTTGCGGGGGTAAGCGTTATAGAGAGTTGAAGCGTTATTATGACAAGCGAAGAATCAAAAATCCTGACAACGTCAGCGACGTTGCCAACGGCAAAATCATAAAAACTGCTCAGGACTACATAGGCAGATTTGCCAATGTTATATCTCAGCCAATTATCGAATTAGACAAATAGAAGTATATTGTATACAAATGAACCAAGAATTTCAAAGACATCCTGTTATTGAAAATTACGAAGCTTCTCGTGATGGTGTTGTTAGACACTGTAGACTCAAGAAGCCAATTGGTGCTGTGAATAATCAAGGGTATTTGAGTTTTAAAGCTGGAGGGAAAATGCATCTCAATCATCGTTTCGTCTATGAAGTGTATAATGGATCAATCAAGGATGGTTTTGTGATTGATCACATAAATAGCATTAAGACTGATAATTCTTTATCGAATCTACAAGCTATTACACAACGTGAAAACACCAAACGAGGTGGGACTGGGAAATACTCGAAAAATGCTAGACCCGTAAGATCGTTTAATACTGACAAGACGGAGATAGTATTTCAATCAATAAACGCAGCTGGTAGGCATTTCGATATTTGTTCCTCCTCAAATCAAAAAGTAGCAGAGGGGGTTTATAAGACCGCTTTTTCAAAACGTTTTAAAAACAGCATTCAGTTTGTTTATGTGAATGGAAATCCTACGGATTTCACGCGGAGATAACTCTGTTAGGTAACGCGCGTGCGACAAATCACCAATGACAGAGTTACGGATCTTAAACACAGTCATTGATTTTGATTGGTTAGTTTCGCTATTATGAATCTGAACAACACATAATCAATTTCGTCTTTTTTCAAGTATTAACAGAACTGTTTTATAGACATGTCGTATTTAAACATTTTTTTTAGTGTCTGTTTCAAGTATTATGCGTGTTTTCAACGTTGTCAGTGATCGCTAATAAACAAAACAAACAATTACAAGCACTACACCTCCTTATGTCACTTCGTTGTAATGAGTGGTTATATACAAATCCGTCCTTGTTATAATTGGGCTTAGCCGAAATTCAAGTACAAAAGCAAACCACACCGTCACACGTGGTATGAACGTTATTATTGACATTCAAACCAGGTTTCGATTTCAGGTTTGCTTTTGTACTTGAATGTAGAAATAGCCCGCGTCATCCATTGTCATTGAAATCAATTCATTCACCTATAATCTATTGTTGTACCGTCGTCATTGTCATTGAAATCAATTCATTGTATATACCATTGTCATTGAAATCAATTCATTGTATATACCATTGTCATTGAAATCAATTCATTGTATATACCATTGTCATTGAAATCAATTCATTCACCTATAATCTATTGTTATCTGTTTGTCGGTTGTAACCGTTGAGCGCGCTGCTTGATGTAAAACACCAAGGGGGTTCAAAACGGTGATGTGTAATTGTACCGTCGTCATCTATAATCATAATCACCTATAATCGCACTAAGCTTCTGGGCTGCTAAGATGATCAACACCTTAGCGTGTCCAGAATTCATTTTGTGAAAAATTCTAAAGAATTTTCATTCAAGCAATTCAACAAATATATTTTTATATAATATGAATATTGAAAATCTCAAATTGATTATTATTGAAATCAACAAGCTTAAAGATCAAAATGTTAAACTATGTTCAGGGTTAGATTGTGATCAAATTATGACCGATTTCGAGGACATACAATTTGCAGAACAGACCGGAAAATACGTCCTCGCTAAGAAATATTTTTTAACTAAGCGGATACAAAAGTTTATACGTGAAAGTTTAGTCAATACTGAAGACGTTAATGTTTTTGTTCCATTATGTAGCATCGTTGAACGTGTGCGAAAGCAATTAGGCTTAGAATATGAACAAAAGAGGCTTATTAATTGTAAGGTGAGACAATTAAAAACGTTAATGGAGCAGGGTGATGAGCCCCACGCGTAGAGAGCCTCCTTTGTTAATCACTACCCAACAACAGGGAAGTATAATCTAGTGATTTTTTTTTACTTGCAATTTAACAATAGTGATACTCTTTCAATAATGGTAGGACAATCATTAACCACACGGAACGTAAAGGAGCGACTTAGCGCTCTTAATAAAATATTACCCCTTCGTGATCGTATACGTGAAAAACTTCAACAGCGGCAATTACTTCAGACTGATTTTTCTGATGATACACAACAGCTATTTAAGCCAATTGTTGCTGCAACTGAGGGTGTGAAAACAGCTACTGAACGAGCTATATACGGTGATATCCCTGAAGAGGGAAAACGAATAGAGAGGCCTCTTCTTGGTGAACTTGAAAAAATAGCAAAACGAACTAAACAAACAAAAAAAATCATTACAAACACTTCCTGGTGATATAATAACTACTGCAAGACGACAAGAACAACAAGAACGAGAACTTCAGGAAGAAGCTGAACGATTAGGTGATGTTGATATTTCCTCACCACCGCCTGAACCTGAAGAATTTCAAGAAGAATTTCAAGAAGAAACGGGAGCTGTTTCAAAAAAGGACTATCCTCCTGAAAATATATTTACAGTTGATGCGTTAAATACAATCAGAAGTATCAAAACAGACTCTGAATTAGCTAAATTTACCAACGACAACGTTAAAAAACCGAAAAGGGATAAGTATTTAATAGACGAAACGGCTAAAAATTTTATAAAAGGTTCAGACGTTTGGGAAAATAAGGTGTTTTTAGCGAACCGCGGGGAAATTAGAATCACAAAAGAAATAAAATCTGATTATAATAAATTTCTAGCTATAGTAAAGGGAGTCACATTAGCACCACCAGTATACACAGCAGACCCAACCCCTGATGAAATACAAATAATGGCAGAGGCTGATTCTAAGAAGGGTGCAACTGGTACAACTAAAAAAAAGGGTAGTGGCTTAGTTGGAAACTCTAGCGTTGGAAACTCTTCGAGTTTCTGTCCTGGCAATATTCTCGGTGATATAGCACGATTAGAAGTACTCGTAGGAGGAAAACGAGCCGGGAATAACTCACCAGAAATAATTAATGAAGCTGCTGATATCTGTAGGCGGTTATTTCAAGGTGGTATCATGGATATTGCAACATATCGAGATTTCATTGAAGAGTTAGTAGAGAAAAATCCTTTGGATTTTCATCACGGTTATCATAGCGATTAGATAAATATCAATTGAATAGAGAATGATCATACACTACAACCATGATAAACCAACTAACGTCTACGTGGTAAACTCACGATTGCCAAAATACCGAGCATACTATGGAGATGGTCTCGGTAATACTATAATGGGATTATTTTCAAGAATGGCTCCAAAAGTGGCTCCGCTAGTAAAACAATTATCAATGAAAGCAATTGATGTTATCAGGGATAAGGGTATTAGCGCTGTTGGTGATCTTGCCACGAAGGCGTTTTCAGCCGCAAAGGATAAACTAACAGCGCTAGTTCGACGGCGAAAATCTTCCAGATTTTCAACGAAACCATTGCCGTTGCCATCTACTGAGGTTATGCCTGCGCGAGTTAGTAAAATAATAAATAACGCAGTAGATGAAAAACTACAGTCGTTGATTTCATCATCGTTAATGACTCCGTCATACACTAACGCCCAGGATAACATAACAGCAAATATGATAGCGGGAAGTGGCTTTGGAAATTCAAAGAATTTCTACAAACGTCAAAGACGTCGATGAAAATCCAAGCAATTTACATTTTCACCTCCAATTTAGACCAACGGGTATATAATAAAAAATGTTCAAACAAAACCCTGATAGTGCATTTGACATGGAAGCCCCAGTACTTAAAGATGATTCTGTACGTGATTATCAATTTTTTGCTTATCACGCAGTGCAACCTAATCTTCGGGGGAGAATCGAACTTCAAGTTCATGATACCAGTAAATACTTTTTACCCGCTGAAGCCTTTATTGAAGTCGAAGGTGAACTCGTAACAGATGTTGTAGCTAATACACCATATGCAGATAACCAAACTGTCCGAGTTGGTTTTGTTAACAATGGCATCATGGCGTTATTTGAAAGTGCAAGATATCTCATTGATGGAAAAGAAATCGAACCTATTGAACGCGAGGTTGATATTGCTACGGGAATAATCGGGTTAGCGAGATATTCTGATGACTATACTAGATCAGCGGGTCCGTCTATGATGTTCACGAAGGATATTACTGATAACGCTGATCACATTCAGCATATTAAAATAAATACTGCAAGAGCTACTGCATCTGATCCACAACCTGATACCTCTGAACATAGAGATAGACCAGCTGCTGCCTTTGATATTCTCGGAGGTGTTAATAATAATTTCAATTTAGGGTTTGCAACAAGAGTAGCAACGTTGCAAGGAGAGCGTCGACGGTTTTCATATGCGATTCCGCTCCATCACATATTTGGATTTTGTAGAAACGTCAGAAAAGTTATCTATAGAGTAAAGCATACTATATCGCTAATGAGAAGGGGTACTGATAATTATGCAATCTGGCGCGGTGCTGGCGTTGCCGCTGGTAAAGTCATTTTATCAAAACTATCACTGTGGATGCCAGTGTTGACTCCATCGTTGTCAACAGAACCACGGTTACTATCATTTATGGATCAAGGGGGAAAGAGATTATTAAATTGGTTGTCAACGTCCACAGATACCATGGATTCTAATATTGATGGTACACTTACATGGCATCTAGCATCAAAACAGGGTATTTCAGCTACACGTCACATATTTGTTGCGCTACAGAATACTGCGCGATTAGATAATCAAGAACGTTCCCACATGATATTTGATCAAATTGGGTGTAGTGAAGTCTCGCTGAGAATAAACGGACAGCAAGAACCATCAGAGGATATACAACTTGATTATGGAAACAATCATATTGCACGAGTTTATCATCGGTTGCTGTCGTATATGGGGCGCGATCAAAATGTCGATACTGGTCTACAAATATCACAGTTGGATTTTAAAAGTCTGTATCCGATTTATTACTTTTCGCTAGAACATCTTGACTTGATGAGACAGTCCGTCGTTGATATACACTTCCGAGCTCGTGTAACCCGTCCCGGTGGTATTGTTAATTATAGAGCGGTTGCTGTCATTCTCAGTGATAAATCAATGATACTCGAGGGTGTTGGTGGACGAATGAGACTGGTAGATGCACCAGTGGAAAATCTTTAAAAATTCGTAGAATTTTCATTGAATCGCTTGCGATTTAGAATCAATCTGTTTTGTATAATGTCGTATAGTAATATCAATGTTACGTTGACACCTGGTCAGCTAAAAAAATTACAATCCAAATCAGCTAAGCAATGTGGAACCACAATAACGCTGAAACCTAATCAAATGAATGGCGGGGCGAATAAACTATCGCTGACGAAGACACAGATTAATCATTTTAATAAAGCGTTTAAAGAAAAAAAGGGAGTTCAGGTTACTCTTTCTGCGAGCGCGATTAAAAACATGGAAAAGACTGGTGGTATATTCCCGTTGTTAGGGTTGATTCCAGGGTTGATTGCCGCAGCGGCCCCAGCGGTGGCTAAAGCGGCAGCGTTAGGAGCCGTTGGTACCGCGGCAGGAATGGCACTAAAGAAAGCAACTGGTGGATCCGTCCGCGCTAGTAAAAAAAAAGGAAAGGGTCTAAGACTACCAGGAACCCCGTATTCATGGTACAGCGGGAGATCCGTTCACGGATCGGGCCTGAGACTAGGACCGGTTTACTAGTTCCGAAATCTTCGATTTCCAAATCAACGATTGAGGAACCTATGGTTGTGGAATCTTTGATTCCTATGTCCAATTTTGATTTAATTGATGCCGCTAAAAAACTCGCGATTAAAAATTTCAGAGGTGTTTTTATGAAGGATCAGTTACCGGCACAACCAAATCACGTTGAAACCGGTATTATTAATCTAGATAACAGCGATGGACCTGGAACTCACTGGGTTGCATACGCGATTGATCCACGTGGGATTATTTATTTTGACTCATATGGATTAGCGCCGCCGAAAGAATTTAACCGCTATGTAAGTAAATTAAAAATACCCCGTTGGTATTCCACGTTACCAACACAGACAATGCTTGACCCACCCATATGTGGCAATGAAGTATTAAACGTACTTGATGCTATTTCACGGGAATCAAAGCCACCCCATGTAGTAGTGAATGAGTATACTAGCGGTCGTTGGATTGAAAATCTTTGATTGGAAATTGCTGTGCAATTTCACTTTTAGATTGAAAATCCGTTGGATTTAGACAGAGAAAAGATTTTTATGATAACAATGATTGATATTTGGGGACGACCTTTATCAACGCTGAAGAAACCCGAACCTGGTGGAGTGAAACCCTTGATAAAATCAAGGGCGTTAAAAAACTAATCGAAGATGAAATAGCCGAAACGTTAAACCTAGCAAGTGTTGATCCTGGTGAAATAGTTGTATTTCAAGATCGTCAGGGTAAATTGAAAACTAGTAATGTCTCTCTCGATGATATTTTGGTTAAACGACGAGATGCAGCAGAGGATACTATCGCGTTATTTTCCGATCAGGGTAAACTCAAACCAGGTGTACTTGTTTCAACAATTACGGATAAATTAGCAACATTCGATAACACGGCGAATTCATTGAAATCGCTCAATGATAAATATGACGATCATATAGTTGTATTTAACCAGTTTTCTGAATTACAAAGAAATATAATTGACAAAATTGATAAACCCCTGCTAGAATTTTTAGGAAATCCACCAGTGACCACACCAAAACTCGCCTCGATAAAAGATTCTATGTTGGAACTAGCAACTCTTCAATCCGAATATGAAAAACACGTGAAACAGTTTTCAATGTTTCGTAAAAACATCATTGATAAATTTATCGGAACCCCATTTGATAAAATTGAAATAACCCTTCCTGATATTAAAAAGTCCATCGATGAGCTTAAAACATTCAACAATGCAATGAAAGATGATGCAACGATGATGATAAGCGTTGTTGAAAAAATAAAAATTCCTCATGATAAAAAAATCATTGTCAACAACGTATACACAATCCATTACGGATCATTTGCGTGGACTCCCACAAACAACATTTTACACATAACCGCAACCGTCAAGGGTATTTATCGATTAACAATAGTATCACCGAATCAGTTTAATATATCATCAAGTAGTTCATCTGGAGTCAATAATACGATATCAACGATCATCGACAAGGATGTATCTGAAAAATTCACGGTAACGACCACAGATAGAAATCTAGTCAGGGCTTCAGTAACGTGGTACGTAGAATTCGTAGTGGATTTAAGTAAACAATTAAACTGAAAACGCTAGCGTTTTTAAGGGAAATCACAATTGAAAATGCTAGCGCTTTTAAAATAAAATGACGATCCCTTCAGTGTATCAGTATCGCTATGATCAAGTCAGAGAATTTCAAACTAAACTCAGCTCGTGCTGTGAGGAGTATCAAAAAAAAAATCAAAAAATACCAACGAAGAATAACCGCAGTTGATATCACCGTGTACTCGGTGTCGGGAGTAATCACTGCTGCTGGGATAATACTATCTTCAGTTACAATGATTGCTCCGGTCGTAGTTCCAATCGCTATTTCCGCGGTGGCTACAATTGCGGGTATATTAACCGGAATCACAAAAAAACTATCATCGTGTAGCCAGAATAAACTAAACGATTATGTAATTAAATTTCACATTGCATCTGCCGGTTACTCGCAATTATCCTCGTTGATATCATCGTCACTCGACGACACAACAATATCAGATAGCGAATTCTCAACGATGGCTCAATTGTATAAAACAACAATACTGAAATTAGAGCAGAACAATAATAACAATGTCGTCGCAAGAACTACTTCAACAAATAGTAATAAATACAACACCGGTGAAAACAAGCATGATATCAGTAACCTCAACGCGTCCTGAATTCAGTGTGAATTTCCCGATTCCCGTTCCGGTGAGCGAGATCGCGCTAGCAAAACTACGAGTGTATCATAGCTGGCCCAATATCAGATCCGTAGCATTTGGTGGTCAACAACCAAATAATTCCTTGGTATTCGCGTGGAAAAATCGTGAAGACGGAACTCCAGACTGGAACGTTGTCTCGTTGCCAACTGGGTCATATCAAATCGAACAAATCAATAATGAATTACAACGAAGAATTAAATCTATCACTGGAAAAGAATCAAAAATCGCTATAACGGTTCACGAGCCGACGTTATCATCTGCGATCGAGATTAATTCCCCTGGGTATGTTGTAGATATTTATCAGAGTTCTATAAGATCAGTATTAGAATGGCCTGAACTACCACCTCGACGAGAAACCGTTGATATACCAGAACCTGTAAAATCTGATTATGTCACAGACAAGATGAAACCTGATAATCCAATAAAAAGTTATCAAGATTATTCTCCCAAAAAGTTTATAGGATATGACAACCAGAGTAATATGATATTTTACACTAATTTAATCAAAGAAAATTTAACAGCGATGAATAATGATTTTTCATTATTGTTAATATCCCTTAAATCCGGCTCTCTCACCCAAGATGAATTTATCAACGTTGTAGAAGCATGTAACAAAATCATCAACGATATGGAAACATTTCATGCGCAAATTATTCAACAAGTATTAATGAATGAAATTTATAAAGAAGTGTTAGAATACAATATCCCCAGAGAGGATATTCAAACATCTAAAATCCCTGGGTATAACCCCGACGAATTAAAAAAATATCTCAGTTATGCCATCGATATTGGGTTTAGGAAAATCCACGACGATTGGAGGAAATTATCACGACAACAAACAAATATTCTGACATTTAATAACGACCCAGATGGCGGCGGTAGACATATCGCTCCGAACAACGTAAATATATCCTCGGTGATATCATTGAATTTAGTATGTGACGTTATCGAAGGAAGCTATCAAATAAATCTCGAGCAATCAAATCAAGCTCAGCAGGGATATATTCTATATTCATTTGCACCAACGGCTCCTCCAGGATTTCTAATTATTGAAGACCCAACTAATCCAGTCTATATGTGATGTCATAATAATTCTTTAACGAGAATTAATTTCAAACTCACTGACCAATCTAATAATTTAATTGATCTGCGAGGTGAGGTTTTGCAAATTAGTTTGTTTGTAAAGTCTTAAAGACTTTCATCGTGAAAGGATTTTCGTCCTAGGACTTTCATCGTAAAAAAATTGTTAGCGCATAGCAGCATAGAATGTGAACGCCAACTAAATTGTAAGATTATTTTTTTTCATTGTTGAAATTCGAAGAATTTTCACGACCTGAATAATTTTGGTTTCGGTAGAAGCTTTATTTTTGCTTGAAAACTTGGTCTGTTCACCCTCTCTGAATAATTTTGGTTTCGGTAGAAGCTTTATTTTTGCTTGAAAACTTGGTCTGTTCACCCTCTCTGAATAATTTTGGTTTCGGTAGAAGCTTTATTTTTGCTTGAAAACTTGGTCTGTTCACCTCTTCTGCTGCTCAGCACCAGGCATACAATGTCGCTGATCTGACAAAAATACGGACGGTTACGCCATATTTAGTTCCTAGTGAGCAGACCCAGACAGGGTCACTCCCTCGAAGCTGGTGTTGTGGATACCTGACGAGATACTAGCGCATCATGTGGTAAAGACAAAAGAACGTGTCCTTCCAGGCTGTGAACATGGGTACATTAGAAAGTGCCTTCTTTCCGCACCCCGGCATGTATTCGTATCCCTCAAGCCCTCAGCGTGAGAGAATCACCAGGGGCGGGCACAATTATGTGGTGTTCGACAAGGTAAAGACGCTAAATCGAGACGTAACGCATAGTGTGATGGTGAACATGGGCTGCCGCGGAACTAGCTCAGTACGCCACCAAAACCTATCTGGCAGCGGCCTATAATAGCTGTCAATTCTTACCTGAATTACATGTTGTGTTCTCCACTAATATATTTAAGCTGAAAGCCTCCGGCGTGCACATCTTGCTGTGTACCTGTCCGTCCAGTATTGAAATGTTGGGCAACCTCGTCGTTTTTCAGAATGCTGATACACTGCGCAGCGGCGGAAAACCGTATGATGTGTCACAGGCCGAGAAGGTCATCAGAGATGGTCCTCATCAACGTGGCAGATACAGTTGGATCCGAAAGGTTTGCCACAAAACGATACATTGACCTCCAAGACGTGTTCGCAAAGAAGTAGGCAGGCGATAAAGTCTCTACGAACATAGCTAAAAAATAACACCTTGACGCCACTATTGGAATTGGGCGAAACAGCAAGTACGTCGAGGAACAAACAAAAATATTTATATATCCAAGATGCGGGAAAGGTCCTCAAGGAGGGCAATAGCATGACTGGTTCCTTGGATATAGGGCAAAATAAAATTACATCAGACCCCTCGGCTTGCCAACATGCGGCTATTAAATTGTATACTGATCATACCTTTTACAACTAGGTAGCAGCAAATTTAGCCTTGGCAATGATAGGACACATTAACACGAATATTCTTAAAATTGTGACCGTTGGGGAGCATACAAACCCTGAAGGTTTTATAGCAAAGACAACGGAATCATCTTCAGGGAATTCGTTGTCTTCTTTAAAACGACACAAAATACCTGAACATTAAGTCGGCCTTGACATTAGTCAGTGAGTACCCTGACAACACCCTGATATAATAACATGTTATTTGCTTAGTAGCAGATTTGTTCTCCTCCTTGATATTTTTATGGCACTGATATCTTACGTCACACGTCCATATTTGCAGTTGTCAGATCATTGTATATATCATTATTTTGTCTCTAAACATTACATTTATTGACAAGTTTCAAAGAAACAATAAGCTTATAAGAAAGCATTTGGAACCTTTCAAATCGTGTTAATATGAACACCATTATTAAAAGAACCAAACTGGCCCTTATCTTGCCTTTTGTGGATATAAAACATATTCACACTTTATTCTAAATTATGCACTTATTTTTTATGTACACACACACACACACACACACACACACACACACACTTGTATTTGGTGGATATCGAGGACATGGGTATGTAACCTCGTATCGAGGACATTTGTTCTGGCTATCTTAGAGCTAAAATATATATATAGTTTCTGGCAACATATTTATACCAAATGTCTACGTATCGAGGAGGGTACTGTGTGATTAATTCTAAGGAATATGAAATTTAGCAATGCAGACGAGGACGCACACATTTACATACACAGTATGTACAATCCATTCAAACTAAGGACACACATATATTTTGACCACAACAAGGAAATTGTGGACAATTTGAATTTATGGACATTTTGATTCTCTTTTTCTTGCAGAATTAAAATGAACAGAAACATTATTAAACCATACATTAACTATTCCGACTTAAAGGGTTTATTCACTCAGACGAAAATATGGTTCATTTTGATTCATCCCATGAATGTCTTTACACTTTTCAAGAACCAAAAGACTATCTATCATATTACGATTAGAGCTTGTCTAGAAAGGTCATTAATTGTTACTTTAAATAGCAATGTCGGAGCCTTGTGATTCCAAACGATCCATAAATATCATTAGTACGAAGCACTGGACGGAATTTGTAAATTTACAGGCTGTATTAAGTGTCCGCAATATATCTAATTGTATTTGCGTCGATAGTTCCGTTGTAAACAAAATCTTATTAAAACAACTTACAAAATGTAAACACAAGGCAGCAATCTATATTTGTTTCCCAAATTTAAAGAGGTTTTCAACAATAGCCGAAAACGCTCAGAATTTTCTACTGGACCTACTTGTATTTATAACGTGAAACAACTGTGATAGTGTTTTACCATTAAAGTATATTCTTGTTCATTTATGGCGCGAAAACAATAGAATAAGATAAACTGTTTGTAAAAAGGTATTGGAAAATTATCCCCATCCACTAACTCTATACACACATGCGATCTCATAGAACTCTGTATTTCACTTTTGGAATTCCAGAACTTTATAGCTATTTAGAGGTTTCAATTCAGTTAAAATTGATCCGTTGTTGTCTATGTTGTTGTTTTTATTGTTGTTTTTGCATATCATTATTCTTTGTGTTGAGGTTCATATAAAACACTATACAACATAAATAATGTTTTTATGCCTGATATATTTATTTAGCCATAATAACTTGAAGAATGCAGTCTCTGTGAAATACACAATATGCTTAACACAAACATTAGTTCCTATTGTCAACTCTGCATATATCTGAGAGAGAGAGAGAGAGAGAGAGAGAGAGAGAGAGAGAGAGAGAGAGAGAGAGAGAGAGAGAGAGTTAAATTTGATCAAGATTCCGCTGGCGATCTTCATTATGCTTTCAACAAAATACGATGATAACTTTCAACAATCATGAGGATTATGTACAATTCAACATCATGGTTGATGCGGAATCTTTATACAAATAGATTAGCACAGACAAATGATGCAAGTAAATGTAAAAACTAGAGAATGTGGACAACGAGACGTGTTTACTCACAAAGAATACAGTCTCATTTCACTATACCAGTATTACGGAAGAAGGTACATATTATAGTTTTAACATATTTTTTCCCAAATTGTCGGGTAACATACCAGTAGTAATTTTGTTCACTAAATGCGAATTTACATGGAATACATTAAATTGGAAGATACGTTTTCTAATGCATAATAATACAGCGGATTTCTATTTTCCCCCTCCAGTGAAACAGAAACTGTTTAAACCAATGAAGATAACACAAGAAGCAATGTGCGTGAATGATAGAAATGTTGACTCAGTGATTCCAGCCGTTCATGGTTCATTTTACAGGTTGTATTTGACACGGAATATTGTGAAACACACACACACACACACACACACACACACACATACACCTTAGTACCAAACGTAGTTTGACGATATCGAAGCTGGCGTAAAAGCCTCTGCTTCAAATGATGTCTATCACAAAATTGTCATCCTTTATTATTATGTTAATTTTGAACAAATTGCCGAGATTATCTTAATCTCACTAGGCAAGATTAAACCGGGTGTTATTTTTTCAAGTGTATTAGATAATATCCATGGTGGTTTACAAAACTCCAGTGATACAATGAACTTAATATGAACTTAAATAAAATAACTTGGTGAACCGGTATCATAAACTGACGCGGCAACAAAATTCTACATAGATAAAGTAAATAATAAACTATTAACGTTGCGATCCGAGCATGATGCTCATGTAACCGTGTCTTTTGCAAATCTCCGTAGAAATGTTAGAAAAATTGATGAAGCCTCGGATAATTTCTTTGGAAAACGACTAATTGTTTCTGTCAAACTTTCTGAAATTAAGACATCCATTTACACGATTACCCAAATACAACATGATATTGAGTTTCCTGCGATATCAGCAAAGATTGATAAAATTAAAATACCACATAACGAATATAAAAATACTGTATACTCGATTCAACATGGGTCTTTCGACTGGCTACGTCAAACTAACACCATTAATCTTATTGCAAATGTTAAGGGTATCTATAGATTAACCTTGATATCGCCAATGCAGTTTAATGTATCATCGGGTTCATCTACGGGAGTTAATACTGTATCTACGATAATAGAAAAATCATCCATGGAAACATTTACGTTAACCCCTGTCATTGGTGGTTTAATAATAATGTCACTCACATGGTGTGCCGACTTTGTAATTGAGTTAATAATATATGGATGTCCACAAATATCGATACTCGCAAGCGCGCACATGTCATGATAAATTAAAAAACGTTGTCGATATATATATATATATATATATATATATATATATATATATATATATATATATATATATATATATATATATATATATATATATATATATATATATATATATATATATATCGACAACGTTTTTTAATTTATCATGACATGTGCGCGCTTGCGAGTATCGATATTTGTGGACATCCATATATATACGTATAGTTGTCATTGAAACGACCGTTTATTCGGTGTCCGCGGTCAATGCTGGGGCCGGACTTATACTTGGATCATTAATAACGATATCACCGGTTGTTGTATCAATTTGTGTTTCAACGGCAACAACAATATCAGGAGTTGCTAATATAATTGCAAAAAATCATGTTCGTGCACGTGGCTAGACTACACACAGCTAAAGCCGCGAATTTAAAATTATCTTTGTTAATATCAAAAAGTCTCAATGATGATATAATATCAGATTCCAAATTTTCTGACATGATTAAAATTTACAACGAATCAACTGCTGCTGATTTAAAAGATACAAAAAATAAATAACGTCATTGGAAATACTTCAACAGAGTGCTCTTAATACAACTACGCCCAAAACAACAATGATATAAATGACAACAAAGAGTCTTGAATTTCTTATAAATTTTCCAACTGCGATGCCGGTAAAAGAAATCGCAGTTGTGTACAGTTACGTGTACATTACAGTTGGAAAAATATCCAATCAAACCATTTCTAGGTCAACATCTAAATAATTCATTTTTATATTTGCAGATAAAAATTGTCCTGATGGAACACCCGACTGGAACGTTGTTGTAATATCACAAGGTAGTTATGACATCGAATATATCAATGATGAATTTGCACGTAGAATAAAATCATTAACAGTAAAAGAATCAAAAATGGCTTTAACCGTTCATGAACCATCTTAATCTACTGTCATCGAGATAAATCCTCTCGACGTCGTCGTAGATATTTATAAAAGTTCAATCAGAACCATCCTAGGATGGCCTGAAATTCCACCTCGGAAACAATCATTAATACCAGAACCCCCCCAAAAAATATAAAAGAAAAATAAAAAAATAAATTAAAGAAAAAATAACCCGGTAAAATCTGATTACATCACAGACAAACAATCATATCATGATATTGAACCATTATACAAACTTCAAATACATAATATAAAAAATGTAATGTTTATGAACCATCTTGATCTACTGCCATCGATATAAATTCTCCCGACGTCGTCGTAGATATTTATAAAATTTCAACCAGAACCATCCTACGATGGCCTGAATATCCACCTCGGAAACAATCATTAATACCAGAACAAAAAAAAAAAACAACAAAAAACCAATAAACAATCATATCATGATATTGAACCATTATACAAAGTTCTTTTACGTAATATAAAAAATTATATGAGCACAAAATCAAGTCAGGCTCAACAAGGTTATATTTTATATATATTTAGACCTCAAGTATCTCCGGGAACTTTAATCGTACACGCACCTAATAATTCAGTATATTTGCATACTCATACATATTTCTAAAACTATTAATAATTTTAGAATTTTTGTAAATTAATATTTTCACGGTTTTGACAAATATCCTATCAGTTGTTGATAAAATGAAATAATTATTAATGTAGAATAAAAATAATGATTAATTATTTGAGAAATTTTTGATGATTTTCATGATTTTGACTATCAAATACCCCATCAAAATGTCTGTACAGATAATAGTTACGATTTTAACAATCAATTACCCCATCAGAATTTCTTTACAGATAATTGTTTTAGAAATTTGACTTCCAAATATCCTATTGTGATGTTGACAAAATAAAATTCTTCAATAATAATAAAAAACCCAATTATTATTGATTTTAAAATTTCCAATAATCGTAAAAATAATATCCGGAGAGATTTTATACGAATCAAATAAAAACAACCGAAAAGATTGACCATAATTCGCACACTTGGACGGATACAATTATGATGTTTCCGCGAGATCGTGTTGTGAAATTTTATTCAGAAAATATGTTTGATAAGATTTACCAGATAAGTAAATCTGTTCCTCTATAGGTATGTTTGTTTTCAAGTTCCGAAGATGGTCCATATGATCAATTTATTCGACCTAATGGTGAAATATGCCGGACGGAATCTCTTCATGATGCGATAATAAAACTCTCTTTAAGATATTTAACAAATAATGACGAATTAGTCGCAATTTGTTTTACTATTCCAAGTGTAGATAGTCATTTTGCACAAGAAAAAAGATTTTTAAAGGACGTTCAATCTAGTTGCATCAAATACGGACACGGATGACTATGGAAAAATAAATATTCTCATGAAGATTTTATTTCCGTCGATATGGTCGCTTATTATCCTGGAAGCTTTTTAGCAATGGGCGAATGTGAGAAATATTTGTTTACTGTTTGGACATCAAACGACGCGACTATCAATTAATGGTCCGTTGCCAGATTTTGATTTAGCAGGATTTGCTAAAGTTGTTTTATTTAAGTTTAATAAATATCTACATAAGTGTTGTTATGTTTGGTTTGGAAACATTTATACGAAAAAATGTGGGCGACAATAGTACTAGTGCGATAATATGATATTAACTTCATTGACGGTCAGTGAAGCGATTATGTCATATAAGAAACAAACTAATGTTTGGTTACCAACACCGGAATTAATTTCTGAAACGAACTTTGATGCGTACGTGGTAAATGTTAAGGAGCAAATAACAAACAAAACAATCTCTGTAGAAGAATAATCCCGACATTTACTCAGGGCGGATCATATGATCACCGACAACATCACACACGATTAGTCGTCGATGATGCTAAACGAGATTTTATAATCGCTGATACAATAGCAAAATAAACATTTATATGATGAGAAAATGTTTATGTATCTAACGGAACAAAATTAGGAACTAGTATTAGTTACACCGATGGAGAATCACCTTAATATAACCATTTTAGATCGTCGATGCTCGATTATGTCAGTATAAATTTATTATCAATGATAAATAGATTTTATGGCCTTGCATTAAGAGTAGCAACATATTCATTTTACATCATTTTGAAACATAAACAATCAGTAGCTATTTATACCGGAGATAATCAGTGGGGACCGTGGATAATAAAAGAAGAATCATTACACGAATAGTGTGAATCAACTGATGTTACAATCGTGGATTAATATTATCATAATCAGATATCAGAATCGTCAAATGCACCGTCGTATTACGATCCTGTATCTAGACACAAAACCATTTATTTAAGCAGACCAGGTTGTGTTAAAACAACACGTTGTTGTGAACTGTTTGGAAAAGATTCTGATATGATCGTGTTAAGGCCGACACACACACTAGCCAGGGAAATGAAGCGCCGAGGAATTAATTCTTGCATGTATCATAGTTTCTTTCGTTAGAACGGCGATTCATGGACACCTGCTAGAATGGGAGAGAAATATATTCCTGCGATAATTATTTGGGATGAAATATGTACAGTATCATTAAAAATCCTAAAAATGTTTCTTGATTGGTTATTATTTTTTCCCCGCATGCTCAAAGTCGCTGAGTGGCTGTTAAATCTGGACACGGCAAATATGTCCAAAGCACGTGAAGATTATCAAGTCGTCATCTCTAGTCCAACATCACGTACGTTTTAACTGTACTAAAAGGCATAAAATATCATTGCATAGTTTTAAATAGCTATGCGCTAGAACTTATTCATTTATCTGAAGTTGATTGTATGTTTTTGACTTGGAGTTAAACTGTCCAAATAGACCATAATACAATATCTCAACGAACGATTTGTAAAACATTAAAATGTTTTTTATCATAACGAGCTGAAACCCAACCAATGAAGGTTTTTACTAAATGTCCAATATCGTCACTATGCTACTTAAGTATCAAATTCAGTTTTCAAGTTTGTTTCTTAGAAAATATTTGACTTACACGATAGACTTCTCATAATAAGTCAAAATGTTAAAATATTACAATACTGACATAAACGACTAGTGTATGATTGTATAGATATCTTCACCAGATGCATTAATACAGGTACCCACCCATGTTATTATTATTAAAATAATAATAATAATTATTATTATTATTAAAATAATAATTATTATTATTATTATTAAAATAATAATTATTATTATTATTATAATTATTAAAATTATTATTATTATTATTATTATTAGTATTATTATTATTAAAATTATTATTATTATTATTATTATTATTATTATTAAAATTATTATTATTATTATTATTATTATTATTATTATTATTATTATTATTATTATTGTAGTAGTATAATATTATTATAGGCTCAACATCTTCAGCATCCAGACAAAGACAGAATGAAATGAGGAGAACAACTATTGATGATACCACACCTGATCAATCGAATCAGGCTTCAAAGAAGAATTGTATGCTGTCTGATTTAAAGATGACTGAGGAGGATAAAAAACTAGCTTCAAATGATTTTCCGCCAAATCGAAACGGTGAAGCAAGGTTATTAAATGCCAAAACTTTGAGTTTGATACGGAACACAAATATTTCTTTAAGGCACAAGGTCGCTAAATGGATGTCAGAGCAAGTTAAGTATCGTTCCACTAAAAACTGCTTTTCAATTCCAGAAAAAATAAGTACTAGCAACATCGATCCAGACAAACAGTTTCTTATGGAAAATACATCAGCAGAATCAGGTATTTGCTTCATATTGGATGATCTTAATTAGAATCCGTTGTGTTATCATTCTTTGATTATACTGTCACAAATCTTTCGCTGTTTTATTATATATGGAATATATATATCAAGAGAAACTGTAAAATGGTAGTATTATTATTATGCTTGAAGCTTATGACATCATTTTGTGAAGTACGGAATGTGACAAAAAATAAATGGTTTGCTACAAGATGGGCTGAGCAAAAATTAGATCAATAAATATGACCGGTTAAAAAAGTGAAATAATCAACTTAAATCTTACTTCACTTTGAGCAAATCACTGTAGTACTGAACACTATTTCACAAGCTAATGCTAAAATTGATCCCTAAATACAACCTACGACTTTGATATACTTATTAAACGCGATAAACACGCAAGATTTTTCACATAACAAATATGACATGACAAGAATGAAGTTTTGATTTTCTAAATTTATATGACAAACATATAAGTTATGCATGTATTGTCAGGGTTCAGACTGTTTACGACAAAATACCTTTACGTGAAGATTTTTGTTACAGTATTAGCTACAACAAAATCTTGAAGAGAAAGACCGCTCCGGTGACCTCGTGGTTAGAGCGTCCTCCGCTGAAGCGTGAGGTCGAGCGTTCGATCCCCGGCCAAGTCATACCAAAGACTTACAAAAATGGTACTTACAGCTGCCTCGCTTGGCGCTCAGCATAAAGAGGTTAGTGTTAGGACTGGTTGAATGGTGTCAGGATAATGTGACTGGGTGGGACCTCGTGTTACAAGTCTGCGACATGATCAATGCCCCAGTGCTAGACATCACTTTAAGCTGCCTCGCTGCAGACAACATAGTGATATGACTGAAAAATTGTTAAAACTACGTTAAATATATTAATCAACATTAAGAAAGATTCTTTGTACGAAAGGCACATTTTCAAGAAACAAATTACATTTCTGATGAATTGTGAATTGTGAGAACCGTTAAGTTAGTGGACGCCACTAAGCAACCGTTTCGAAGAAGAAAAATTGATTCATCGAATAAATTTTTTTATATATTCTCTATAATCCAAATACACTCTGACAAATATAATTAATATTATCTACATAAACATCCTTTATTGAACCAATTGCATTGTTGTTTCACATACAATACTTCTTTTTTTCTAGGAGAGAAGCAAGATCTATGGACTACAGAAACATCCGCAATCTGCAAATGCGACTCGAAAATAATTTCAGATCAAGACAGTGGCTTTTCCAAGTCGAGAAGGGATACTTCTGAAGTGTCGCTACCACCTGATAAATCAAATTCTAACACCGATGATGATATTTCAAAGTCAGACTTAGGCTACAGATCTACTTCAAATTATACTGACATTGATCAAATGACAACGTCATCATTTACATCATCGGGGCGCAGCACAAGAAGCTTAAAATCTAGAGCATACAGCAGCCATATGTCGGAATATAAATGTATTGATGATGTGTCTTTATTTGGCACATTGTCACGAAGATACTTCATAAAACTACCGATAATAATGTCCACGAAATCCTTAACAGTACGTGAAAGAGTGAAACGTAAGAAACTTATTTCCAGGTACTCAAGAAAAATTACTTTAAACTGAGTCATTGTGTTATACATTCGTTTGCATACCAGGGCCCGGCGACGTGGAACGAATTGCCCATTGAAATTAGACACAAAGACACAGTGGTCCCTTTTAAGAGCGCTCTCAAGACTCGCTTGTTTCGACTTCAGGGACAAACTTAGCGACCTAATCGTGTTTTGTATCTTATATATTTTCAGCATGTTTTTTATGTTTTCCAATTTCAGTGTTTTAGTCATTTGTTGTTCTGTAGTGTAGTCATATCATTATTGATGGTGTAAAGCGCTTAGAGCTTTGAAAGATTAGGCGCTATACAAAGTCCTCATTATTATTATTATTATTATTATTTTTTATTATTATTATTATTATTATTATTATTATTATTATTATTATTATTATTATTATTATACACATGAAAATTCAGAAACAAACAATGTCGGCAGCGCATAAAGACAGTATCTAGCCTGTCCAGTGCAGTGCCTCTGTTCTTATAAATAATATACGTTGCTTTCGAGGTATAATACGTTGGTCTCTAAATAAGCATAACAATATTTTGTGACCGAATTTATTTTACATCAACCAAACGAATGGAGATATAACGAAGCCAGCTTTGCAGTCCACCAATCAGCTTAACTTCTACAGGACCGTTTGATACATCATAGTGAAACTTTATATGCATTTCTATTATGAAAAGGGTATGTGTTCCAATCAAAATTTGGGTGTGTCAGATTAGCACTTTCAGAGTTATCTACGCGTTTTTAACAACTTTTTTGAACACTTCACATCAATTAAATTGTGTCGATAATCTATGCTTCTAGCTACAAAAAGTATCAAAATATTGATATGAGCTGAGAGAGTTTTATACCAATACGACACCAATCTATTTTGTGAGTATTAGAAAAAAACAGAACTTCGAGGTTAAGAATTAAAAGTACTTTGGATGTGGAACCTCTTTTTTTGATAGGCATGTATTTGTTTAATTGCCATTGCCAAGTTTCGAATAATCCCACTCCCAGGCCTAAACTATTTTAAAAAATCAATGGTGGTTTTTAAAACTAAAAATAAGTAGGCTTGTAAAATGGTATAGACCCCGTTGCTCTGCCCGCGATTGCAGAAGTCAGGGAACAAATAAATGGTTAGAAGCCATGTATATATATATATATGTAAGACACCGCGACTATAGGGGGTGTTTTTCGTAATGTTACGAAAACCCAACTTAACTGGGTGTGAAAAATCAAATGTGGATATTGAAAACTTTGATCAAGAAAACAATATCCTTATAGGCGTCGTAAATCTCACCACGTTGACAGACTTCCATTATCTGCTGAGTTGGATAGAATAAGGCAGAATCGACGTTCAATCGGAATTGAGAGTGTGGTCACCATTTCAAGTCGAATTAAATTCAGTATTTACGAGCTGTGAACTCGTAATTTGGCGTGGAAACGTATGACATTCTAAGAAAAGCAAAGCTTCTTAAAGGTCAGTATGGTATTAGCTAGAGTGTTGGACAAGATTACGGCATTGCAATTATGATGATGTGCAGCATCTATATTTCATTCCTAAATCGTTATTACGTAGCATTACCTTTATAGTGTTTAATTTACATGCGTATTTGAGAAATGAGCTATGATTATGTAAATAATTATGTAGGCTGCTTGCTCGTGCTCAGAATTAATATTGTAATTTGCTATACGGTTAATTCGCGGTAAACTTGTGCATTTATTCATAGGATATACTAGATTTTGAAATTCTTAGATTTAATTGTATTGTAACTTTGGAAAATGGTTACAGTGTGTAAAATTAGCTAATATGGATGTAAGCTTATATCAGAGCATGGATCTTTGAATATTTGTGTACACTTTGCAGAAGTGTATATATATTAATGTGACTTAATTTATTGATGTCTGTATAAGTAGTTGATACCATGCTTTTATTACGACGTTTTTTTTTAAACCATAGAATAACGTATTGGTATTTCGATGTGCGCGAATGCGTGACCGAAAAGAATGATAGCTTTCATCTGATGATTGATTACTGGTTAGTGTGAGACGAGATGGCCAAGGAAATATGTTAACGTCCCTGTATTTTCCCAGAAGATTTTAGGGGACAGACTTCCTATATAGTTTAATACAGAGCTTCTAGGAGGGAGACGGAATAAAGACTAGTGGAGAAGTCGAGTGTAAATCGCAGGATAGTCGGAAAAGGAGTCTAGGAGGAAAAATTGGTGAAGGAGCAATCAAGGAGGAGAAGGAGTTATTAGGGAAGTTGGAAGGAGCGGAGTATTTCGCGGGATAGGAGAAATACAGATGAGTAGTAGACAAACATAGGTGGAAAGGTTATCTCACACTATCAATCAAATGATGTAATAGGCTTTCACTTGGTAGAGAGGAAAAACAGTGATTGGGGAATTATTATTTGACCATTGAAATGTATTAAATTGTTATTCATTTGAATTTCACATTTTTGTGTACTTAATTTAACTGTCGGCATTGCTGATTTGGGGCTCGGAGCTTTACCTCTTTCTATCACTATGTTCACTTCCTACAAAATCGAGCCTGGTTGGGACTTATATCATAGCTTAAATAAAATATAGGGAGCATCCAACCACAACCATAACACATCTACCATAGTGGTGGCATAACAAACCCTACCACACGCCACATTAAACTGTATGGCTAGTTTCGTCTTAAATTTGGAACTTAAACGTGAACCTTTCCAAGGATCCTACGCTTTGTACCTTCCGAGTATATTTATACATTTATTTTTGTATTTGCTGTATATGTAATAATACCTCATGTGTGTAATTGTTAGGATCAGTCTTTTCCTTTGAAATAATCTAGTATCTGTTCGACACAGAAGTTTATTTATTTTCTTGTATTGAGCGCTAGGTATCAAAACAGACACAGGCTAATCCTGGCGCACGTTCTTTTGAAAAAAAAAATATGTGAAAAGTGTCATAATGGTGTAGTATTTGTTCAATTTATAATGAACACCTGCCACTCTTTATCATGAATGCCTGCCAAGAAAAATCATTCCGGCAATCCTGGCAATTCATTAATTCTATAAACATACATGGTTATAGCAAAGAAGGAAGTTTGTTGTCTTGTATATACAAAGGGAAAACTAGCATTTGCTGCTTGTACTGACTATCTTTATGGAAGTTCATAGTATGTGTATGTTTTCCCACATATCTGTTTGTTGTGTTTAAAGCACAAGACTGAAAGCGACAGAGGCGACCGTTATTATTGTTGTCTCCCCATGTGTGGGTACGGGACCTGCATTTGGCAGGCCCACATCACCCCTCGCTAAATTGTTTGAAGGACATAGCTTTGCTCACCTATTTTCTATGAAGATTATTTTAATACTCTTAATGTATAATCAATTATATTTGTGTACGTAGATGCTTTCTACATTTTGGTTAGTGTATAGTGCTTGGTTTATTTAATTTTTTTCATATATCTTACTAATTTCCTATAATATTGATTTCTTAATTATTCCTCTTTTATTATATTGCAATTATAATATTCTTATTTGTGTAGAATCCTGAGTTACATAGTAGGCATAAGTATATATAGTTTGACATACGTCTGCTGAATGCTAGTTCTCATGTCTGCTATGCATCATGTAAGTATGTAAAAATTATTGTTGGTAAGCTGATGTTATTCTAGCCTATATCTTCCATATTGTGTCTCGGTTTAAATTTCTTTGTTATATTAAATTTGTACGTCTTTTCAGATTGATTAGCTTCTTTTATTACTTTTAACTGTATATATTTAGCCCTCTTCCCAATTTACGTTTATATAATATATTGTTTTAAATACTGCGGTCATCCACCCATTTGTGCATTCTACGTAATTGATCCATTTTTAAAAAATAGTCATTGTTCTACGTCTATTCATTGCATACCAGACTGCCACTACATGTTTGTGCGTCTATGTGTGTGTCTGTTTATGCATGTGTGTGAAGGTTTGCGTGCTAATTAGGCTCTGTCAATCATATTTAGTCTCGCATTCTTCCACATTTTAATGTGACATCTAAATTTGTAAGCTAGATTTATATTTTTAAAAATATAAAAACCTTTTTAATTAAGTGCGGTCATTTTATAATTTATACTTTATTTTTGCATTATCATTTCCACTATTATTTGATTTAGCACTATCCAGGATAATCATACCTTCATTTTCTATACTATCTCTCTGCCTTTTCTTGTTTGCATATATTTTAATTAATATTTGAATCTTTAGGGTCTTTCTTCCAGCTCTTCTATCGCGTCGTAATTCCATGTTTAGTTAATTATATTTTATTTTAATTGTTTTAATTATTAAATAAAATTCATTTTCTAACATTGAATTGTTGTTTCCACTCCCAATTCCCCGTTCTATCGTTATCATTTTGTAACTGAATGGAAGGTGGTCTGCAAATTTTACAAACCTTTTATCATGCATTCACAGTGTATTGTTGTATAGACTTTCTTATAATTTGTCAGTTTTTCATTATTTTTTTTTAGTTATATATGTATGTATACTCTCCTTTTGTCAATATTTTGCCTCTAATGCATATCTGCTAGCATATTTTTATAAAATAAAATCTCGATATTTTTCAATATAAGGGTATTGTTCACGTTGAAACATATACTTCAATGTATTGTAAGGCAAATAAAATCGCTTATCAATTTTATATTTTATATAGAGCAATGTTGTACATTATTATTCAGATCACGTACATATTGGACTTGAAGTGATCCATATTTAGATGGATATATACACTGATGAAATTATAGTTATTTTTCACTTCTTCAACAATTAGTATGCAGCATTTAATTGCTACTAAAATTCATACTCTCGATTCTTTTTATCTTCGTCATTTTGGTTTTCTTATAAAATTGCACTGGATATTTTCTCTAGTTATTATCCTATTTCAGTTGTGATGAAAAGTGTTTACTGGACAAATATAATACCATTACTTTAATAATGTTGATATCATTAATTTTTTTATTCTTTTCATCTGTGCCGTCAATATTTTTATTTCCTTCCATCCATTATACACTGACGTGGTCTGTAATTATTCAAGTCCTAGGAATAATATAATTTTGTATTTATTCCTTTATTCAGTGAAACATAGAAATGTAGACTGGTATTAATTGTCCTTTATGTGACCCAAACAATATCTTGAGAAAGTTTAGCTGCATTGCATTGCTGATGTTGCTTTCCTTCAATATATATAATTTTCTTCATTTCCTGACGACATTCTTTATTTTCTCACTCTTTTTGTAAGGTGATTTATTCTCCCCTTGAACTTGTTTTTCAAAGTCACTCTCAGAAGAAATAGGCGTTTGAGATTTTAACTGTACGATTTCCCTGCTATTTAGTTTCAGTTCTGTTTCTGGAATAAGTGTTAATTCTGAACTTCTTAACCCCCCTCCGTTTCTATTTTCATTTCACCCTGTTTAGTTTTCAGGGTTTCTAGTTTTCTTTGCTCAGAGTTTTCTTCCAAAAGGGAAAAATCATCTTCTCTGAACAGAAGTTTAGAGAAAGAGGCAATCAAATAGCCCATCCTGACAAACGCCTGTTCGAAATCAGTTCACAAGAGGGATCATTCACCTATTTCCTACCTCATCGTTTCTCAGAGACCTCTCCTATGATCTCCATAGAGATCACATTTCCACATAACTAATTATTTGTGGTGTTTGTGCTGACCAGGCGTTGCAAGATCTGGACAAATAATCCGTCCTGCATCATCTACAGCAATGCATTTGTTAAATTCGTACGTTGTAGAACACCTTTAGGCGGAAGTCCGTTAGGTAAAAATGTTGTTGGTACCTTCTGGGCATCTTCTCTGGTATATTTCACTCCCGTTTCGCCATCCTGTGGCGTTTTGCTTTTATATGTAGTTATTTTTGTAGTTTGCTTTTTATGTGTATTTTTTATATAAAAAAACGAACAAACTGGAAATTTCTCATCTCATTCTGTACTATTGGCATCCATAAATTTCTCTCTATTTCCCTTTTGGGGTGGGGGTGGGGGGCTTTTACTTCATTGCTCTCAAATTTCAATTCACCCCTGAGGGAGTCGATTCTTTTCGCCAAAAGCATCCATTTCTGATATTCTAAAAAGTTTTAGTTTGGTTAACAGTGTCCCCATTTGCTATTAGAGCCAACAGTTTTTCTTCCAGTCTTGGTCTATATTGTCTTTTACCTTAAACAAATTTAGTACCTGTGAGCCTAATGCTCTATGTGTTCGCAACATTCTCCCACCACGACCACCTATATTGTTTCTGACCAGGTCAGTTCGGAAGCAAGTGTTCAATTTCCCTCTTTCCATAATGGTCGTATGTTGGTTTTAACTTTAAATTAGTATAGAGGCCCCATTGGCTTATAGGTCACGTGGGCCAAAGTGCTCGCTTTTACAGATCAAAGACATTTCGCATCTGACCGATGCTGTGAAAAGAAAAGAACGTGTTTTGTAGTCCTTTGGGAAAGCGGTTATTCAATAATTCATCTGAAAAACAATACAAGCATAGCACAAACACAATAATCTATCAAACAGTGTATACCTTGTAAAAAAATACAAACAACAGCCTGCCTTCTGCATTCAACGGCCAATACCGTCAAGTCGCGAAGTTTCCCGACTGCATTCAATGGCTGATCCCGTCGATCCAAGCTCTGAATGTGTGGTCGATAGAATGTCTCTGATTGGTTATAAATGGGGCTTTTCCAAGAATCAGACTATATGCAACCAATCAATAATGATTTTACTTTCGTTTGTGCAAACTTAAAATGTTCAGAAACCAAGGACTACTAATTGAGAGCAGTTTCAATACACGTGTTCTGTTCTTGAAAAATGGTAAAATGATGACGGAAGCACAAGTGATTTTTCATGGCGGTGAGGGCGACAATGAGGAGTTTCTCGGGTTTGATCTCGAAAATATTGAGTAAGTAGTGGAAAGATATGTTCGACAGTTGGATTTAGAATGGGACAATGAAGATTCTTGAGATTGAATCTTCATAAGAGGAGGATGCTGATTGCGAAAATAAAAGAGTTTCTATCGATCTAGCAGATTGGAGCGATCGTCGTCTGCCCATTCAAATCAATGATTTTAGTGAACCGAATCGTGGACCTACAACAAACATTGACAAACTGACAAGGAAAAAAGAGAAATCTAGTTTTTTCACTTGTTATTATTTCCGGAGAAACTGTACACAGACATCGCACACGAAACCAATCCATATGCCCAAAAATGCATATTGTATTATTGGTATCACCGAACAAAACGAGCCGCAGAGGGGGCGAATCCTACAACTTTTCCAGGCGTCAATTTGCCAATCCGAGGCTTCATACCAATGCTGTCCTTTCGGCAAATTAACATTAACGCTTCATTGAAATCCTAAGGGATTTTCCAGCAAAAAAAAATGACGCCATGTTGCTGTCGCCCCCGTGGGTTAATAAATTATTTCAACCGAATATTTGATCAAGTCCGATACGATATCGTGTTCGAGGGTCATGCAAATTTATTGTTATAAATCCGTGTGGGACCGACTGAGCATGACTAAAGAAATTTCGAAATTGATTGAAGTCCATATCGGAGTACCATGTCTGCCAAATATTTCGCAGCGTATGTGTATAAACGCCGTTAAACACAGCAAGAATATTACAGTTATCTCTGATCACTTTTAGAATCTGAGTGTAGCGTTGAGTGACATATATCACGTCGGTGTTTTTATGCCTGCCTCGGGAAAATATCCTAGCTGGGTGTTTTTGATTGTCTAACATTACATCATCGTATACGACTAAATTGTTAATACCCCTATCAAGGTCATCCACGGATGGTGCCTCGTCAATATCAGTTATAAAATCAATGACGTTCTCACCTTTAATTTCTGATGCATTCTCATTAAAATCTTTTAACACTTCATAGCATCGTTGATCATCTACGCTAGGAGCAACTAAATACAACTTATCCCACTTCATCCATCTCATTATTAAACTGAGCAACAATTGTGTCTTGCCGGATCCAGATAGACCGATTATAATTGCGCGGATAGAGTTTGGTAGCGCTGCATGATGCTTAACAGGTTCTCTTGTTTTAGTCGCTGAAAAATCAATTACATTCATATCTCTATTCATAAATTATGGATCTATATTGTGTGAAGTGTAAAACGCGTACTAGCACAAATTATGTGACGACGATTGCAACTAGCATTAACAGATCAGCACTTACTGGTAGATGTGCAACATGTGGTATAAAAAAGTTTAGATTTGTTTCTATGAAATCCGGAGATGCTTTAAAAACAAACGAGGAGGTGATATTGCAACCAAGTTAGCAAAACTCCCTGGAACACCGTGGGCAAAGTATCCAGGAGAAAAGCACCTTCCAGGATATAGCTACTGTGGCCCAGGAACACGATTAGATATCAGACTTGATGATCAAAATCAGCCCCGACCCGGTGAGTATCCGATAAACGCTATTGATAAGGCGTGTCATGCTCATGATGTTGCTTATAAAAAGCAGCAATTTGCAACACAGGCATCTCGCGGATGTAAAATTAATACATGCGTTAAATGCTATTCCTGATAAATCTTTCACAGAAAAGTTTGCTTCGTGGTTGGTAAAATCAGCTATGAAAGGCAAATTGATGATGGGCGCTGGTAATTAATAATATGGAATCTATTTATTATTCTCCGAGAGGATACTGGAGGGGTAACGCTGCAATCAATAAGCTCGCCAACGCCGCAAAAGTGAAAAAGGCCACTGCGGTTAATTGGTTATCCAAACAGGCTATATGGCAAATTTATTTACCGCGTCCTAAACAAATCAATTTCTCGCATTTTGATGTTACTGTACCCATGAAGTTCATCAAGCTGATTTATTATTTTTGCCACATGACGACGGCTATAAATACGCGCTAACCGTAGTTGATGTTGCGAGTCTATACAAACAAGCAGAGCCGTTAAAAAACAAAGTCGGCCACTGAAGTAGCTTCTGCGTTTTAAATGATTTATCGACGAGGCCCACTACGCTGGCCAAATCTATTACAAGTTGATCCTGGCAAGGAATTTCAGGGTGTGGTTGCATCTACAATGAAACATCACAATGTCACAATACGACGAGGTCATACTGCACTACATCGCGATCAGGCAATTGTTGAACGATTCAATCGGACTCTTACTGAGCGGTTATTTGGATATCAATACGCAAAAAAAATTCATCCAAGAAAAAAGATCTCGTGAATGGGTCAAAAGGTTACCAGGGGTAGTTGCAGCGCTAAATAACGAGATTACCAGAGCAATCAATATGAAACCTAACAACACAATAAAAAAAAAGTATATACCATAACCACGAAACGCTTGCGTTTCTCAGCCAATTCTTGGCAATGTCACCGTGAGATATTTATATGAACCAGGAGAGCTTGAAGGTGGTAAAAAAGGGCTACTAATCCTATTTGGACTGTTACTACGCATAAAATATCTACTATAACACGATCAACTGGTAGACCACCAATCTATATATTGGATTCAATCGCCCCTCAGCGGGGGTTTACACTCAAACAACTACAAGTGATTCCTGACGATACTCAATTACCGCCGCGTGGTCTTAACTAGCGCCGTTGCGTCTATTGCACTCAAGACAAGTCAACATCACATTGTTTCTGACATGACGGAGACTGTTATTTTTTCTGTCTACGGTAAATTGGCGAGGATTTTTATCCGAATACTGCCAACGCATTATACAATTGCAACTCGCGCAGTGATTATTCTGTTGTTGCTTCAACGCGATTATTAATTCGGCATCAATATCAAATTCTCGTTGTTTTTTTTGTCTTGTTGTTTGTAACCGGAGAGTTTTTATCAATAATTTTAACATCAATGTCATCCATTGTTGTTTTATCATCTCCTGACTCTGTCAGGACAATTCTTTGAAGTTGATTTATTCGCCGTACTCTGGATACTGGAAGATAGACTAAATTTGACCACTCAATGCGATTATCGACTATTCAAACAATTGTATCCGATATAGTTAATCCCTGCGAGGAATGTATCGTCGTTACGTAACCTAGCGTCCATGGCGATTTATCAGCACGCAATGCGTCTTCGACAGCACTGATATCAACCAGCACAATATCATTTAACACTAGTGTTTGTTTTCCTGTTCCTGACTCTGTCAGGCGTCCTGGAATTTCAACTTCAATATTCTGCTTTCGTGTATCCAAGGGTCTATAACACAGCGGTGTTGGAAGTGTTGGAAATTTTTCTTTGTGTAATTCAAATAACTTTCTCTGAAGTGTGTATCTGACTATCTTTCTACTTGCCACTACAAAATCATTTGGTCTCCATGCTTCCCAAAATTCCTCCATGGGAGTTTCAGGAATTATTTCTCTGATTATTTCACATTGGATTCTATCCGGCTGTAATCTAATTAATTTCTTGACCTCACGCAATTGTTCATCAAGTGCTCTATAGTAAGTATCAATTTCTTCATAATAGTCAACAAACCTTTTCAACCAATCATGTGTGTCACAGAATTGGGCGAAAATTAAATTTATTTTCTTGATTTACAAACTAATCTCACCATTTTCTTTGTTTCGTCGTACATGCATTACCTGGGGTGAATAAGTGGTTTTCTCCAAGGTAAGCGGCGTGTAACGATTTGCATGTGCCTGATTTTTATTTACATGAAATCCGGAACATTTGTTTCGCGTGGTGCACGATAATCTTGCTGTGATTTCTGCTCACCTATTTGAGGGTATATAAGGCAGAATATTTATGATCAATTTTACGGGACCTAAAGTATCTAATCACAGGATAGATAAGCTCGTCTTTCAATCTCCAGCCAAAGGGGTGAGTGTTAAATTTATATTTCGTTTTATTGTGAATTTTATTCAGTTTATCATTTCATATATTGATGCCTTTATTGCAATGCAGATTTTAAACGTGGAATATTTGGAATTACTAGTCACTATTAGACTTTAAATGCATTAGCGTAATCTTAGGTTTAGATTATTTTTTTGAGACAACTATTATTAGTCTGGTTTTGTTTATTGTAGCTGATAACGTAGCTGATAACGTCGGCTGATAGCATCTCTGAGAACATCTTTGATAACGTCTTTGATATCGTCTGATTTGTTGTGGAACATCTATGATTTGTTGCGGAACATCTCTGAATAATAGCTGAGTGTGATTGATTGTGCCGTTTAATTGTGCAATCGAATTGAAGTATCTGGCTGTCTGTCTGTCGAACTGTCTGTTCGTCTACATTTGTTGTGACGTGTAAATATCCGGAAATCTAGAAGTCCGAGTGTCGAAGCTGTCTAGTAAACATCCGGGGTGGCATCTTAAAGTATTTGGAACCGTTGGTTCTAGTAGATGTTGTATGCTGTCTGTACGTATAACTGTGGTGGATCCGTGAAGGGCAAACGGCCGATAAAAGTATTGGTCAACCCTAGGTCTTCGGGGAAACTGGGCGGCGATTCAACTGTTGGTGAATCGTACGGTTATACAGGGTCGAGACACATATGTGTGTTGCAATTGTAGTACAATTGAATACATTGTTGTATTTACATAATTACTTCAAATCACATTAGTATTTCAAGGAATTGCATTATAATCAATAAAAGCTAGCAACTTGATTGAATACATGTATATGTTCGTGCTAGTTGTCGCAATCCATACGTGCGATAGTATAGTTTGTCGTTTGTGTTTATTATCGTAATTTATACTTGCGTTAATAAAACTTTCGTAAAGGTTCATTGGATCTGTGTATAGTCCAAGAGATTCCTTTGTATCTGTGTTTTATTTTGTATTAATATTTAATTTATTCATGTATTGTGAATGGTTGTGAGTGTAATTGTGGGTTGAACGCATGAGTTATTGTGTTGATACATCATTATTTTTCATTAATAATTTATTTCATAAATTTATATTTTCTTTCACATATTGTGTTTGTGTTGTTCATTTAATCCACCATCCTCTCGGTAACAATTCTGTTACAATGGTGTCAGAAGTGGGATCGCTGGATTAAGTGAACTGTCAATCATTTTTTGTGAAAGTAAACATTTAATGTTTATATTTGAGCGTGACCTTCTTGACAAGATAATACTCAAGTTGGGGTTTATTTTTGTTTAGTTTATCTAGGTCCGTGTGTCCAGTATAAACGTATTTTAAGCATTGGTTTGGTTACCTATCTATATTCATATTACAATTGTCATTGTCATGTCATTCCTTAAGGACTTGGTTGCCTTAGGCAAAGAATTTGGGTATGAAGGTGAAAGCTTAAGGAAATTTATTCAAGAAGAACAAGCCCGGGAAAGGGAAGAAAGGGCAAGGGCAAGGGAATTAGAAAGGGAATCCGATGAAAGGAAACGGGAATTAGAAAGGGAATCCGATGAAAGGAAAAGGGAATTAGAAAGGGAATCCGATGAAAGGAAATGGGCCTTTGAGAGGGAAAAGATAGAATTTGAGAAGGATAAAATAGAATTAGAGAAGCAGGCCCAAAGGGAAAAGATAGAATTAGAGAAAGGCAAGATAGAATTAGAGAAGCAGGCCGAAAAGGACAGGATAGGATGGGAAATGGAAGCGGAGCAAAAGCGAATAGAGTTAGATGAAAAAGCAAAGCAACAGGATCATGAGCGTAAAGTAGAATTAGCGACATCTGGAAGAAAGCACGATTCTGCCTTTAGCAAATTAAGGGGCCCCAAATTACCTCCCTTTGACGATGAAAAAGATAACATGGATATTTATCTTCATCGGTTTGAGCGGTATGCCGAAAACCAGAAGTGGAGTCAAAATGACTGGGCACTGCATCTCAGTGCGCTATTAAAGGGTAAAGCACTGGATATATACTCGCGACTTCCTAGGGACGATGTGTTTAAGTACGACGTCCTAAAGGAAGCACTTCTCAAAAGGTACGAGCTCACTGAACAGGGTTTTCGTAAAAAGTTCAGATATAGCAAGCTCGATAAGGGAGAAACCTTTGGTCAGTTCACCGTTAGAATTGCGAACTATTTTGAGCGGTGGATTGAATGCGGCAAAGCGGTGAAAACGTTTGAAGGGTTGACTGATTTCTTGCTCAGAGATCAATTATTTAACACAGTTGGGCGAGAATTAGATCAATTTCTGAAGGAGAAAGTCTTCACAAACGCAAAAGATATGGCTAAGCAAGCCGATTTCTTTGCCGAAGCTCATGGGGGAACCCAGAACGTGGTTTTAAAAGATTTTAAGTCTGGAAACCAGTCTGCGAGACCTATGCCTAGGGAGCTTGTAAAATCAGCTGAGGTAAAAAGGTCAGTTAGGAATCCAGTTATTCAGCGTGTGCAATGTTTCTTGTGTAATGCATGGAATCATGTTCAAAAAGACTGTCCTAAAAGAAAGGGACTTGTGCATAAGGTAGCAGTGGCTATACAGAGTAAAGGTATATCTGATAAGATCGTACAGGTAGAACCTTGTATTCATTCGCTTGGCACGTGTCTATTTCCCGAAGCGCGTGTACCAACCGCGAGAGGGTTTGTCAACGGTCGAGAAGTCGTGGTATTACGTGACACTGGTTGCACTGGCGTAGTGATCAAACGTAGTCTCGTGCAGGATAACCAAATGCTCGGGTGGGAGTCCCCATGTATGTTACTGGATCAGACGATGGGTCGAATTCCCGTAGCAAGGATCACAGTAAAAACACCTTTCCTAACGGGAACTGTTGATGCCCTTTGTATGGAAAATCCTATTTACGATCTGACGATCGGTAATGTTGAAGGTTCCCGTCTTCCAACTATGGCCGATTTTAAAATACCTTTGGCCTTTGCAGTCGAAACGCGAGCGCAAACACGGCGAGAGAAAACCACGTTTCATAAATTAATAGTCCCTGAATCGATCTCAGGAATTTCGCGTGATGATTTCAAACAAGAGCAAGAACGTGTTGAATCCATCAGAACAATTGTTGAGAAAATCACGTCCGGCGCGATTAAACACTGCAAGCGTGGGGGTAGCTCGAGATTCGTACGCAAGAACGGATTAATTCATAGGGAGTTTAGCGCTCGGGAGGGTAAGAAGTATTGGCAAGTGGTCGTACCCCAGAGATATAGATTTCAAGTACTTAGGGTGGCGCATGAGTCACGCATGGCAGGACACCTAGGTAAGGCTAAGACCACTAGCAGGGTAGTCGCTGAATTCTACTGGCCCGGTGTTAATGGCGATGTCACACGGTTCTGTAGGTCGTGCGGCGTATGTCAGAAAACCGTATGTAAGGGAAGGGTCACAAGGGTGCCCTTAGGACAGATGCCATTAATAGATACACCGTTTAAAAGAGTGGCAGTAGATATTGTAGGACCAATACACCCAGTTACCGAAAGAAAGAATCGGTATATTCTTACTCTGGTTGACTACGCAACCAGATACCCTGAAGCCGTAGCGTTACCAACTATTGAAACGGAAAGGGTAGCTGAAGCATTAGTTGATATCTTCAGTAGGGTAGGGGTGCCAGAAGAAATCCTCACTGATTGTGGTGCCCAATTCACCTCTGACCTCATGGGTGAAATAAGTAGGCTGTTATCCATCAAACAGCTAAACACTACCCCATACCATCCGATGTGCAATGGACTGGTAGAGAAGTTTAATGGTACCCTGAAAAGCATGCTACGAAAGATGTGCGCGGAACGTCCGCAAGACTGGGACCGTTATTTAAACGCTGTTCTGTTCGCGTACCGTGAAGTACCGCAGGAAAGTTTAGGGTTTTCACCCTTCGAACTGTTGTACGGTAGAACGGTTCGAGGCCCGATGCGGATACTACGCGAACTATGGACTGGTGATGTCGCGAACGAGGAAATAAAAACAACTTACCAGTACGTGTTAGATCTGAGAAATAAACTTGAGAGTACATGCCAGATGGCACGTGACGAATTGATTAAATCGGGGCGCAGATATGCCAAGTATTACAACCGCAGAGCGAGAAATAGGAAATTTCTTGTAGGAGATCAGGTGCTATTGCTTCTTCCAACGAGCTCAAATAAGTTATTAGTCCAGTGGAAAGGTCCATATGAAGTTAAGGAGGTAAAAGGTGACATGGACTATAAAATTGACATGGACGGTAATTTAAAGACATTCCATGCTAACATGCTCAAGTTGTATATCAAGAGGCAGAGCGACAATGTCAATAAGGGGAGTTGAAAATATAGGCGCAGACTACTTGAGTAGGGCATGATGGGAAATTTGTATGAATTTGCCCAGTAATAAAATCCAGTTTGTAGTATAACCAGTGTAAATGTTGTAAGATATCATCAGTAGTTATTTTTCTTCTATTCTGTGTTAGTTTTAAAAATGTGTACATTTTTATTCTTAGGGGGGGAGGTATTGTCACAGAATTGGGCGAAAATTAAATTTATTTTCTTGATTTACAAACTAATCTCACCATTTGCTTTGTTTCGTCGTACATGCATTACCTGGGGTGAATAAGTGGTTTTCTCCAAGGTAAGCGGCGTGTAACGATTTGCATGTGCCTGATTTCTATTTACATGAAATCCGGAACATTTGTTTCGCGTGGTGCACGATAATCTTGCTGTGATTTCTGCTCACCTATTTGAGGGAATATAAGGCAGAATATTTATGATCAATTTTACGGGACCTAAAGTTTCTAATCACAGGATAGATAAGCTCGTCTTTCAATCTCCAGCCAAAGGGGTGAGTGTTAAATTTATATTTCGTTTTATTGTGAATTTTATTCAGTTTATCATTTCATATATTGATGCCTTTATTGCAATGCAGATTTTAAACGTGGAATATTTGGAATTACTAGTCACTATTAGACTTTAAATGCATTAGCGTAATCTAAGGTTTAGATTATTTTTTTGAGACAACTATTATTAGTCTGGTTTTGTTTATTGTAGCTGATAACGTAGCTGATAACGTCGGCTGATAGCATCTCTGAGAACATCTTTGATAACGTCTTTGATATCGTCTGATTTGTTGTGGAACATCTATGATTTGTTGCGGAACATCTCTGAATAATAGCTGAGTGTGATTGATTGTGCCGTTTAATTGTGCAATCGAATTGAAGTATCTGGCTGTCTGTCTGTCGAACTGTCTGTTCGTCTACATTTGTCGTGACGTGTAAATATCCGGAAATCTAGAAGTCCGAGTGTCGGAGCTGTCTAGTAAACATCCGGGGTGGCATCTTAAAGTATTTGGAACCGTTGATTCTAGTAGATGTTGTATGCTGTCTGTACGTATAACTGTGGTGGATCCGTGAAGGGCAAACGGCCGATAAAAGTATTGGTCAACCCTAGGTCTTCGGGGAAACTGGGCGGCGATTCAACTGTTGGTGAATCGTACGGTTATACAGGGTCGAGACACATATGTGTGTTGCAATTGTAGTACAATTGAATACATTGTTGTATTTACATAATTACTTCAAATCACATTAGTATTTCAAGGGATTGCATTATAATCAATAAAAGCTAGCAACTTGATTGAATACATGTATATGTTCGTGCTAGTTGTCGCAATCCATACGTGCGATAGTATAGTTTGTCGTTTGTGTTTATTATCGTAATTTATACTTGCGTTAATAAAACTTTCGTAAAGGTTCATTGGATCTGTGTATAGTCCAAGAGATTCCTTTGTATCTGTGTTTTATTTTGTATTAATATTTAATTTATTCATGTATTGTGAATGGTTGTGAGTGTAATTGTGGGTTGAACGCATGAGTTATTGTGTTGATACATCATTATTTTTCATTAATAATTTATTTCATAAATTTATATTTTCTTTCACATATTGTGTTTGTGTTGTTCATTTAATCCACCATCCTCTCGGTAACAATTCTGTTACAATGTGGACCCCTGCCAACAAATGGTGGTGGTTGGTCATGATCGCCGCACATTATCACTTTCGTATTCGCGCGCAGTAACCAATCAAGAAACATTTTTAATAATCTACCGAAACCGTACATTTCTCATCCCAAATAATAACCCCAGGGATAAATTTCTCACCCATTCTTTCAGGGGTCCATTCATCACCCTTGTATCGAAAAAGGCTGTGATAAGTGCAAGCGTCGAGGTTTCGTTGTTTTATCTCTGGCGCTAGTCTATGGGTTGGTGTCAGCACAATCATATTTACTCGCCCTCGATATAATTCAATTGCCCGAGTCGTCTTTCCCGACCCGCCACAGCCGTTTAAATAAACTGTTTTATATCTACAAATCGGATCTGATATCGGTGGTGCATTAGAACGTTCTGATAAATTATCTCCTTGTAAGTAACTGTTTTTAATCTCAACGTCTGCTGTTTCAGAATAATCACGCAGTGTTTCCTTTTTAATTCTCCATGTACCCTAGTGCTCGTCACCAGTAGCTTTGCTACCGCTAGTAAATTTAGTCACCTCGTTGATGTACGTTTTGTCAATATAAAATAAATCAACTGCAACTCTAACTGCAGTGTCAGGAAATCTATTTATCATTGAAAATAAATTGATAAAAGCATAACCCAGCATAGACGACCTCAAATGTGTATACGGAGAACTGTAACTGTCGCTGTAAGTAACAATTGTACCCAATTTTGTTCCATCGGACAGGAAAGCGTCCTTGCGATCCACATATATGTTTTTAGATACTGCATCTGCAATTACAAAGTCATATTCGGTTTTATCTATAATCAACCGTGAAGAATATCTTTTATAGTCACATTTGCCACCCTGAGTAAATTTTCCAATTATTCTTCTGCCGAGATCTTTTGCTTCACTGTTTCGTTGATTAAATACGCGTTTGGACCACTCAATGATATATTTTTCATCTGCCCGAATATGTTTTCTGGATTCGTCAATTATACTATCAAGACTTTCTGGTTCTGTTAACCAGACATTAGTTTGTTTCCGATATGAAATAATTGTTTCACTGACTGTCAACGAAATTAACATTTTTGTATCAATCATGAACAGTAATAACGCTATTGGCAGCCACTTCTTTTCAGACATGTGTCTACCAATCCAAATATAACAAGCGCGATAAAGTCCTGCTGCGAATTCAAATGATACTACACGAGCAAAACCGGTTAAATCAAAATCAGGCAGTGGTCCATTAATCGCAATACGAGTCATTTCATGTACGGGGTGTCCAAATCGTTTAAAATACTCAGTACACTCTCCATAACCAAGAAAACTCGCTGGATAACAAACAACCATATCAACTGAAATGATACTTTCACGGTCGTATTTGTTATTGTATAAACCGCCATGATTAAATTCGAGGCAACTAGCCTCAATATCTGGCAAGAATTCAGTTCGTGTTGGTTTCCATGTGTTTTTCTTTCTTGCAAAATGAGCTGCAACCGACGGAATTGTAAAACAGTTTGTCAATAATTGTTCATCATCGGTCGCTTCGCCACGTGTTAAAAACCCACTAGCTGTTTTTTTCATCTTGTTGTGAAACGCTTCAGCGCGGTATAATTCACCATTTGGTCTTACAAACTGCTCAAAAATATCCGTTTGATTTTCAGCGCTGCGAAGTAACCACACTGACAAGGGGTCGTTTTTACTCAAATGCGCAATATCATCGAATAGTTTCTCTTCAACGAGAAAACCATCCCTGGAAAATTCTTCTCCCAAGAATTCGTCAGGTATATACTTTATTGATCTGTTCCGTGGAAATATTGTGACCGCGGATGTCCATGCGTGTTCGTTATGATCAATAATTTTAATTGGGGCTCCATTTTTATTATATTATGATTCATATAATACTTTTCCGGTTATCGTCATAACGGTTATTGAAAATCTCAGTGATGTTTCTAATTTCGCTATATCGCTAATAGTTGCTCCGCGCTCTTTGACTGTTAACTCCCATTGAGCTATTTTGCTACGCCGTAAATCAGTTAGTTTGTTCCCTCGGGATGCATTTGTAAAATGCTGTTATTCATTCTGCTACACAATTCAGCGACGAGGTCGCCGGCGACGAGTATTTCATTGATTTTAGTTTTCCTATATCAGGTTTTTCATTCAACGGATATATCCCATAAACAACTGCTGTTTCAGTGTTCATAGTATGGTTTGTCAATTCCAGTTAACAGACCCGGCTTAGAATCACGGCTAACAACGACTGTTTTCTTGTCTTTGAGAATTGGTTCAGATTTGTCTCGTATAATCCAACCGCCTGATTCTACACGGATAATGAATTTCACTCTAAAAAATACTTTTTGTTGTCAAGTTGTGATATTATCGTTGTTGCGTTTTCGTCGTTCATGGTGGCATCAACAACACCATCAATTCGAAATGTTGACCAGCTATGAGATGCTCCATCGCGCTTAAATTCAACAGCACAGTCACGAATTTTTTTTTATCAAGCTGTTATCATTTATTGCCCGTTTTGGCACATCTTTGAGGGTTCTGTCGAGATTGAATTTAATATTTTTGTAGGGCTTAATTGCTGATAATCTCTCGAATTCCTCAGTCATATAATTAAAACAAGTATTTAAATAAGAAATGTATATATAATGAATCACTGCAAATGGCTTATGATTGGATCAACAACCCCGTGTAACAAATCATGCAGAAGCGAATTCTGTGGGTATCATTTACAGAGCGTTCGCAACGGTTCCCTTGGCCCCCTCCCGTGCCTCTGATGTGGGGTGGGGGTAAGGGGGAAATCGCAGTTATGTCTCAGTTGTGGCGGCAAACGATACAGGGAACTAAAACGCTATTATGACAAACGAATAAAAATTACCGTCATTGACCCCAACGATGACAAAATCATAAGACCCCTCAAGGTTATATACAGAGACTTATAATTAAAGCAAATAATAAATTAGACAAATAGTATTATAATACAAGGAACCAAGAATTCCAACCACATCCCGAGATTCCAAACTATGAAGCGTCCCGTGATGGTATTATCAGAAACCGCAGATTGAAGAAGCCAGTTGGTTTTGTGACTTATCGAGGGTATTTGATGTTTACTGCTGGGAAGAAAAATTATTATTGTCACAGATTCGTCTTCGAGGTGTTTAATGGAATAATCAGGGATGGTTGTGTTATCGATCATATTGATTCCGATTCTCAGAATAATTCTGATCATATCTACAGGCTATTTCACAAAGTGAGAACTTAAAACGAGGAAAGACTGGGAAATACTCGAAAAAAGCGAGGCCTATAAAATCATTTAATACAGTAACTAACGAAGAAAAAATATTCCATTATATGAATGAAGCCGGTAAATATTTCAATATTTGTATACCCTCAGTACAATTTGTTGCAGAACGAGTACAAAATTCGGCTTTTTCTAAAAAAATTGAACAAAATATTCGATTTTCGTATGTCCTATAACACCAGCGGAGATAACTCGTTTAGTTATATTTAAGGGTTATGAAAGAGTTATCTCCCTTAGATTGTGTCATCTCGCTGATGGATTATCTCCCTTAGATTGTGATTCAGCGGATATTATTAATTATCTGTTTTGTAAGAAAACAAATCAAATATATAGTGTTTACAAACAATTGTATTCTTTTTTTTTTAGTGTTTTATTCAAATAATCGGTCTCATTTAAATACTGTGAAACACCATTGACAAGTATTCAAGGAAATAAAAAAACACACCCTGTGGATTGACGCTGCTGTATTAGTCACCTTAAATACCATATGAAAGGTATTAAGCTTGGGGCTTTCAAAGGCCAATCCGACCAATCAAAACTAACCCACGCCATTGACACGGGCGTGGTTGTCTTTTGTCAACCATGCAACTTGATTTCATGGGTTGCTTTTGATTGGTCGGATTGCCGTAGAAAATCCGCCCCGTCGTTTCATGTTTGTATCGTCTAGTGCTGTCCCAATATCATCCTTAATTAAGTTAATTAAGTTAATTAAGTATATATATATATGCCTACAATCTGCCAAACACTCGATGGAAATTACCGGCATTGTACTGTCTTAATTAAGTACAATCCCCAAGCATATCTTCTGGGCGGTCTAATATGGCGTTTGTCACGTTAGGCCTTCCGCCGGAGATTTATGTTTCGGGCCCCCTTGGGCTTACTTGGATGTGAAGGCAACCAAGGAGTTCCAAGGATGTGTTGTCGTATATGTAACTTCTGGGTCTCTTTCACGTTATTTGAAGCGAAAGGGGCTTCCAAATTGGGGTTTCATGTATGTGCTGTACTTAATTAAGTGACCTCTGGGCGTCTCGATGAAATCACACCTGAGGCGCCCAAATGGTGTTCATCGTATATCTCTGAACGTGCTAAGATGACAAACACCTTATCACGGACAACGTTCACATATCATTGTATACTATCTCTGGACGTGCTAAGATGACAAACACCTTATCAGAGACAACGTTCACATATCATTGTATAAAAATATCTCTGGACGTGCTAAGATGACAAACACCTTATCACGGACAACGTTCACATATCATTGTATAATATCTCTGGACGTGCTAAGATGACAAACACCTTATCACGGACAGAGTTTATTTTTAAAAAATTAGAAATATGTATTATCATATATGAATTCTGAAAATATGAACAACATTATGACAATTTAAACCCTGACCAAATTATGTCTGACTTTCAAGATATAGATCACGGTATTATAACTAACAAATACAAGCTGCCAAAGAAGTATGCGCTGATAAAAAAAAATCCAGAATTCTACTCGTGATTCTCTTTGCATGCTGTAGTGACGTAAGTGTGTTTGTCCCGTTATTTACTATTTTGGAGGGAATACGAAAAGAATTTGGCCGAGATTATGAATTGAAAAAACAAGTTAATTCTAAGATTAGAAATATACGGGCGTTAATTCAAGAAAATGAAAAAAAAACCCGATGGATACAACTAACGAAATACAATTGATCAAACAACACGGAAATATTTTAGTGAGTATTTTTTTTGTTACTTGTCTATTGATGATGACAAAATTACTACAGTCTCGAAGAGATTCAAATTGGAAATTGCTTTACTGTTTCAATAATGGTCAACGAAGCTTTAACAACTAGATTGGCTCGTGAGCGACTAGATTCAATTAAGAGATTTATACGAATCCGCGACTTTGTCAGAAATAAACTACAAGCTAGACAGAGTTTACAAACGGATTTTGCTGCTGGATCTGAAGAGTTGTTTAAATCAGTAACCACATCAACGAAGGGGGTAGAGCGATCTATATACGGAGATGTTATTAAGGAAGGTAAAATAAAAGAAGAGGGTCTTATTCCTGTACTTAAAAAACTAGCAACAAAAACTGAAAAAATATTAACGGAAGCTGAAAAAACTGAACCACGTACTAATCCGAAAAAAACGACTGTTTCTCTGTTGAATAAATTTACTGATGATGCTAAAACATTATTACAAAATTTTAAATTATTCAAATCAAAGAATTATCAAGCTTTTGGTGATTTTGCTGCTAAAAGCTATAATTCCAAAAAAGAGTTTTTAAAAGACGAGTATAAGGATGATAGAATATCAAGTAATGATTGGTCTGATAATTTGTATAAAATAAATAAAGGGATTGGTCGTTTGAATAAGGAAGAGTTGGGGTATAAGGAATTTCAAAAGGGAATCAGTAATTATAAAAAAGAACTAATAGAAGAGCGACAACGAGAAATAGAAGAACGACAAGAGCGAAAACGTCAAACACCAACACGGAGACAAACACGAAAACAAAAAAACAAGAAGAACCACCACCCCAAGCTTCGAATCGAGATGATGATGATGATTATTTTAATTATTTACAAGAAACGAATTTAGAAAAACTGGATGCAGCAACTGGTTATAGTAGCGGGGAGGGATTTTCTGAAAATCAAAGATTTTCCAGTGGAGTTAGAAACTCCGTTTCAGGTAGTGGTCTAGTTAGTTGTCCTGGTAATATTGTCAGCGATATAGCACGATTAGAAGTTCTCATCGGAGGAAAACGAGCTGGAAATAACTCACCGGAAGTAATTAATGAAGCAGCTGATATCTGCAGGCGGTTATTTCAAGGCGGTATCATGGATATCAAAACATATCGAGATTTCATTAACGAGTTAGCGGAAAATCCTACTGATTATTATAGCGACAAAGTCGAAAATCCTTTAGATTGGAAATTGCTAGCAATGAAAATCGTTTACGATTTCACGATTAGATAAATATCATTTGAATTACTATAATTAGAAAACACTAGTGTTTTTACAATAAGATGATCATACACTACAACCATGATAAATCAACCAGCGTCTATGTGGTAAACTCACGATTGCCTGTTTATAGCGCGTACTACGGAGATGGTTTCGGTGATTATTTACAAGAATGGCCCCAAAAGTGATGCCGTTGGCTAAACAATTAGGAATGAAAGCAATTGATGTTATTCGTGATAAGGGTATTAGTGCTGTTGGAGATCTTGCCGGAAAAGCGAAAGATAAAATAATAGCGCTAGTTCGGAGGCGAAGGAAACCGAGACCATTACCATCTACAGCGGAAATGCCTGCACGGGTTAGTAAAATAATAAATAACTCAGTGGATCAGAAATTAGCGTCGTTGGTGGCTGCGCCGCTGGCGGCTACACCATACACACAGAGTAATGCTATTGCAAATATGATAGCGGGAAATGGTTTCAAACAAAAAAAAATTCAAAGAATTTTCAACTCTAGCGTTTCCAATTGAAAACACTAATGTGAATAATAATAATAATGTTAAAAAAACAGCTGATCCGGCGTTTGATTTAGATGCCCTAGTGCGCAAAGATGATTCTGTCCGCGATTATCAATACTATTCCTATCATGCTATACAACCCAACCTAAGATCGCGAATTGAACTTCAACTTCAAGATACCAGTAAATACTTTTTACCGTGTGAGGCGTTTATTGAAATTGAGGGAGAACTCGTAACAAATGTTGCAGGTGATAGACCATATGCAGATGACCCAAATGTCCGCGTTGGGTTCGTCAACAATGGCATAATGGCGTTATTTGATAGTGCAAGATATCTCATTGATGGAAAAGAAATTGAATCAATAGACCGTGAGGTTGATGTTGCAACAACAATAATCGGGCTAGCAAGATATTCTGATGATTATACAAGGTCGGCTGGCCCGTCTATGATGTTTGCAAAAGATATTAATAATCACGCTGATCACATTAATCATACTAGGGTAAAAGCAACACGAGATACCGCAGTTGATCCAGCACCAGCCGGATATACTAGACCGGCTAGTACCTTTGATGTCGTAAATATTAATCGCAATTTCAATCTAGGGTTTGCAACACGAGTAGCAACGTTGCAAGGACAGCGTCGACAATTTTCATGTGCAATTCCGATGCATCATATTTTCGGATTCTGCAGAAATGTTAGAAAAGTTATTTATTATTTGATCAATTAGGAGTAAAGGAGGTTTCGCTGAGAATAAACGGACAACAGGAACCATCCGAGGATATACAGCTTGATTACAATAGCAACCACATAGCACGTGCTGTCATATATGGGTCGTGATAAAAATGTTGATACTGGTTTACAAATATCACAACTTGATTTTAAAAGCCTGTATCCGATTTATTTCTTTTCTCTGGAACATCTTGATTTAACAAGAAAATCGGTTGTTGACATACATTTTCGAGCTCGTATAGTTACCCCTGGTGGTGTTGCTGTCCTTAATTATAGAGCGGTTGCTGTCATTCTCAGTGATAAATCAATGTTGTTAGAAGGAGTTGGAGGACGAATGAGACTTATTGATGCACCAGTGGAAAATCTTTAATTGAAAAATCCTTGTTGAAATCTTAAACGATTTTCATAATTAGATCATTTGAAAGCATAAATGTGTTTTACAATAAAATGCCATATTGTGTTGTTAGTGTCAAGCTGACTGATGGTCAAGTCAAGAAATTAAAATCAAAATCCGCTAAAGAATGTGGAACCACAATAACGCTGAAACCAGCGCAGATGTCCGGCGGTACACATAAAATATCATTAACGGATCGTCAAATAAAACATTTCAATGATGCGCTAAAGAATAAGCGAGGGTTCAAATTGTATTTTCGAAGGCTGCAGTCGCCAACATGATAAAATCAGGTGGTATATTTACGTTGTTAGCTGCGATTCCAGCGGTGGCGAAGGCGGCGGCGTTGGGAGCCGTTGGTACCGCGGCAGGGATGGTACTTAAGAAAGCAACTGGGCAGGGTTATAAAAAAAGGGAAAGGGTCTAAGACTACCAGGAACCCCACATTCATGGTACAGCGGGAGCGGCTTAAGAATACCAGGAACGGTTTATTAGTTTGGGAGTCTTTGACTGAGGAACCTATGGTTGTGGAATCTTCGATTCCTATGTCCAATTTTAATTTAATTGATGCTGCTAAAAAACTAGCGATAAAAAACTTCAGAGGTTTTTTATGAGAGATCAATTACCGAGAAAACCAAATAACGTTGAAACCGGTATCATCAATCTTGATAACTCCAACGGGGAGTGAACCCACTGGGTTGCATACGCGATTGATCCACGTGGGATTGTTGAATTTGATTCATATGGGTTAGCCCCACCAAAAGAGTTTATGCGGTATATATCAAATCGCTCAATTCCGATTTTTTATTCCACGCTGCCAACACAACAATTAAATGATCCACCAAAATGCGGCCGTGAAGTATTAAATGTCCTCGCGGAGATATCATTAAAATCCTTTGGATTTCCGTGGAAACCACCCCATGTGGTTGTAAACGAATATACCAGTGGGAGGTTTTTAGTGAAAAAAATCCATAAATTAAAAACACAAGTTGCGCTAACAATGATGATTGATATTTCTATCAGCGTTAGAAAAACCCACCACGGAAACACAAGATGTAAAAAAAATAATTGAAGATGAAATCGCTGAGGCGTTGAATTTAGCAAGTGTTGACCCCGGGGAAATAGTTGTATTTCAAGATCGCCAGGGTAAATTGAAAACCAGTAATGTGTCCCTGAATGACATTTTAACACGACAACGCGATGTTGCTGAAAACACAATAGCGTTATATTCCAACGATGGCACACTCAAACCTGGAACACTTGTATCTACAATCACAGATAAACTTGCCGAATACGATAAAGAATTTGACGATCATGTGAAAAATTATAACCAATTTCGCAGAAATGTCATTAATAAGTTCTTTGGGTGCCCGATTGTAATTACGCCGTCTCTCGCTGAAATTAATTCGTTTATTGATGATCAAAAGGTCATCAATGACCTCACTGATAAAGTTTTTACAACAACAACATCCGAAAATGTTAAAACTACATATTCGGAAATAATCAAAAAGCTTAATGAAATCGCTGATATTAAAAAATCTATCGAGGATAGTAAAACAACAGTTGATGCCGTCGAACGACTCGATAAAGTAAAAATTCCACACTCCGCAGAAAATATCCGTAATGTCGTGTATGTGGTTCGGTACAAAGACACTAATAATCGAATAGATTTTACTCCAACTGTAGCAGGTATTTATCGATTTACGTTAACTACATTTGGCGGGGATAATTTTAATATTCAAGATAATTATGGTGGCATAGGTGAAGGCCAAACCGTTGTAAATACAATAACACATCAAAATAATGCAAATTCCACTTGGCATATTTTTATATTATCTTCTATTCAAGTTGATAGAGTTAGATTACCAATAACATATGTGATAGAATTTGTAGCAAGTATGGGCGATGATTAATTCAACGATGGTGTTTTCAATAACGATGACATCAACAACATCACCAATGATTTCATCATCGCAATATCGCTATGATACAGTCAAAGAATTTTCAATGAAACTCAAAACACTCGTTGAGGAGTATGCAATGAAAATAAAAAAATATCGCAGGAGAATTACAGTCATTGACGTTACAGTGTACTCAGTATCTGGTGTAATGACCGGAGCTGGTATTATACTGTCTTCAGTGACAATGATAGATCCGATTGCTGTTCCAATTTGTATATCCGCGGTGACAACAATCGCTAGAATTATTTCAATAATAACAAAAAAAATATCATCATGCAGCCAGCGTAAACTGCAAGATTACGTAATAAAATTTCATGTTGTGTCAACAGCGTATTCGCAATTGTCCTCGTTGATATCGTCATCACTCGATGACACATTAATATCCGATAGTGAGTTCTCAGCGATGGTACGTGTCTATGATTCTGCGATGTCAAAATTAGAGCGACAACATGAGTATAATAATAATGGCAACATCGCAAGAACTGCTTCAACGAATAGCGGAAAATACCACCCCGGTGAAAACCAGCATGATCTCAATAACATCAACGAATCCTGAATTCAGTGTGAATTTCCCTTCTCTGATTCCCGTGAAGGAGATAGCGCTGGCAAAATTACGAGTATACCATAGTTGATCAAATATCAGATCAAAATCATTTGGTGGTCAACAACCGAATAATTCTTTGGTGTTTGTGAGTAAGAATAAACCCGACGGGACTCCAGACTGGAATGTTGTTTCAATACCAACAGGGTCATACCAAATTGAACAAATCAATGCTGAATTAGCGCGTAGAATAAAATCGATTACTGGAAAAGAATCAAAAATAGCTATTAAAGTTCATCAACCAACATTATCATCCGCGATTGAAATAAGCACAGAGGAATACGTCGTAGATATTTATCAGAGTTCTATTAGAACCGTACTAGGATGGCCTGAGATACCACCTCGACAGGAACCCATTAATATACCAGAACCAAAAAAATCTGATTATGTTTCCGACAAGATAAAACCCAATAATCCAATAAAGAGTTATATAGATTACCGCATCCCTTTGGGTTTTTTTGATCTTCTATACGAAGAACCAGAACATGGTACACGATTAATGGGATATAATATACCCAACTACGATAATATCACTAAAATTTTCACAGCGATGAATAATGATTTTTCATTGTTGTTAATATCTCTTAAATCCGGCACTCTCACCCGAGATGAATTTATCAGCGTTGTAGAAACATGTAACAAAATCATAGATGATATGAAAACATTTAATTTACAAATTATTCAAGTGATATTAATGGAAGATTATCCTAAAACGAGAACCGACATTGCAACAAAATATAATATCCGCGTTGAAGATATTCCCACATTCAAACTACCCGGATATAACGTACCAGAACTAAACTTTTCAGTGACACCATCGATGTTGGCTTTAAAATAATTCACGATGCATGGAAAAAAACATCACCGGAAATAAAACTCCTGACACATAATAATGACCCAGAAGGCGGTGGTAGGCATATTGCTCAGTTCAACGTAAATATATCCACGGTGATAGCGCTGAATTTAGTATGTGATATTATCGAAGGAAGCTATCAAATAAATCTCGAGCAATCAAATCAAGCTCAGCAGGGATATATTTTATATTCATTTGCACCAACAGCTCCAGGATTTCTAATAATTGAGTCTCAAATTAATCCAGTCTATATGAGATGTCATAATGATTCATTAACAAGAATTAATTTCAGACTCATTGACCAGTCCAATAATCTAATTGATTTACAAGATGAAGTTTTACAAATTAGTCTGTTTGTGAAATCTTAAAAAGTTTTTCATGATAAATTACTAACAATTGAAAAAGAACTGTTAACCCATAGCAGCAGAGGGGGCGAGTGCCAACGACGTTGGCGTCTTCGAGGAAGCGTTGGTTAGCCTCGTCGACGCCTTTTTTTACGATTTCGAGGAAGCCTCAGTTTGCCAAATCGTCGCCTGGAAAAAGTTGTAGGATTCGCCCCCTCTGCTGCTAAACGTGGTATCCAATCTGCAAAATATGTTTATTGAACAAAGTTTTATCTGAACCAAAAACTGGATGTGAACATTGCCAAGTAAATTTATGTACAAATTGTTTCAAACCATATCACATATTAAATTGTCCTGGTTTATTCTAATGAAAATTAAGTGCTGACGAAATGCCATTCCTAATAATGTTGTACATAATTTTTGTAAATTTCATGGATTACTATTGGATATGAGAAGAGAAATTAAAGATAGGTGTGAAGGCATGCAGGTAAACAGATCAAAGCTAATCTCTTTGGTCCTTGATATTTGCTCTCTAATTCACCTTGATGGCATTTTCTGACTGGAGGCATTAAGTAATCACCTGGCTATTGACGTATTTAGTTATTATTATTATTATTATTATTATTATTATTATTATTATTATTATTATTATTATTATTATTATTCCCACACATACCTTTAATTCAACAATTACCTTTCTTAAAAATAATTATTGTATGTCCCACAGCGTCCCTATGCAATCTTAACAACTTCAGGCTGTTCGATAATAAAATCGCGATGGCGAAGTTGTGTTGTTCATTCAGACCCCTACGCATTGCTCATCGAGGTCATTGACATATAAGGGTTGTTAACGTTCACAGAGAAGCTTGTTTACATAATGGTTAAGTCAGTTGATTTGCTGGTTAGTCCCTAATTACTCACAAAAATGAAACAGATCTTCAGACTCTGTGAAACTAGCTTACAAATAAAGAAAAGGAGCACACATTGCTCTGTTCAGGCTTATACATTAATCTTCCTCCAAAGTACATCATAAATATGTTGACATACATTCGTTTTGCACATATAAGAAACAAGAAAAAGAACTAGCGCTGCTCCATGAGTAAGAACAAACTGTAAAGACCATACGCAGGTGTCTGTTGGCGTACATTTTTTTAGTCCTGTTATATCTATATCCCTACCACTATATTTGTGTCCGTACAGACACGTGCCCTCTCAATCGTTTGCTGTGTTGCTATTTAAATGTTCTATCTGATGTCATTCTCTTGCAATTACATTGTTTAAAATTAGCAACTAGTAACATTGGTGACCAATTTCAGGGCAATGCAGGAGCACGTCATATCTCATAATCTGGTAATTAGGAAATCTGTTTGTTTTAATTTCAACATAATTTAATTTATTTTTCAGACAGTCATAGGCATACTCTCCCTATTCAAATTGGGAATTGTCTACGGCATCCATTGTAGTCTACAATTTTGTTTAGAACATGCTTAAGGGGGGTCGCAGACCAACACACTCTTCTTTTAGTGTCTGAAGGTGACTGCACACTAGTTATTGTTAATAATAATGCAGTTCTGTCGGTTTCACAACATGTATTGACGGTATTCAGAATCTCAATATTACTGCTGTTAGATCGTGTTTGACCACATGTAAAGTCTGGCTGATAGATTACGTTTTACTTCAGATTTCATATCACTCATTAATATTAGAGTAAACATTTTTAATTACTGTTCCTTGGTTTCAGACTTGAAATTGTGCAGCCCTATACTGAAACAGAGTTTGTACAAATGTAAACACAAAAAAACCATATGGGATAGATACACTGCCTACCTTCATTGTATGAATTGCCAAATTCTGAAGAATTGAACTCCAATGGAAGATTGCACTTGCGACACCTCCAGTTTTCCTTCTGGCAAACTGGAAATCTCTCAGGTATCCAATGACAGCTAAGATTTTAATAGGTTCAGACTTCACCACCATGTAAGTTGTCAAATATGGACCGGTTTCTGACCAGATTTAACATGCACAATCCTAAACACCACCTCAGTCCTATATGTTAATGTACGAGCAGCAGAGAGGGTGAACCCACCAAGTTTTCACAAAAAAATAAGGTCTCTATGGTGTGTGTGTGTGTGTGTGTGTGTGTGTGTGTGTGTGTGTGTGTGTGCGCGAACCTATCTCTGATATTTGTCAAATTAAAGCATCCAAAGCAAAGAGGGTGGATCCACCTAGTCTATTTGATAAACCAAGGCCTCCTACGAAACTGAAAAAAATAATGTCAAGAAACAAAAATAAGGCTTCTTACTTTCGAGATGCATATTTGTTGTCACACACTATCTGCTGCCACGAATAAAATAATTTACTCAACCGAATATTTTATCAAGTCAGATAAGATATCTTGATCTAGGGTTATGTAAAGCTATCGTTATAAATCCATGTGGGATTGACTTAGTATGACTAAATACATGTCAAAAAAGATTATAATCCATATCACCGCTACACCAGGTCTGATGAATATTTATAAATGTGTGAGTATCTACGCCAATAAACACAGCAAGAATGTTACAATTGTCCCTGATCACTTTTGGTATTTGTGTATACCGCTGGGTAACATAAATCACATCTGTGTTTTAATGTCTGCCTCGAGAAAATATTCTAGCTGGATTTGATTGTTTATCCAGCATTACATCATCATATACAACAAAAGAATTAATACTTCCATCAATGGAATCAACGGACGGCGCTTCATCGATATCAGTGATAAACTCGATAATATCATCACCGTTTTCATCCAACGATTTCGCTTTTTCATTAAAATCTTTTAACACATCATAGCACCTCTGATCGTCTATGGACGGAACAATCAAATACAACCTGTTCCATTTTAACCATCTCATTATCAAATTAAGTAACAGCTGCGTCTTGCCACTACCAGACGGACCTATGATAATTATACGAATATAATTTGGTATCGCTGCATGATGTTTAACAGGCTCTCGTTTTTTGTCACTGAAAAACCAATTGCATTAATGTTATTATAAATACATTATGAATGTATATTGTGTGAAATGTAAGACGCGTACTAGCACAAACGACTTAACAGCAATTACAACAAGTAATAACAGATCAGCGCTCAATGGCAAGTGCGCATAATGTGGTACAAAGAAATTTAGATTTATTTCTATGAAATCAGGTGATCATTTTAAACATAACGCGGAGGTAACATTACAGAAAAATTAACAAAATTAACAGGCACTCCGTGGGCTAAATACCCAGGAGAAAAACATCTTCCAAGATATAATTACTGCGGCTCTGGAACCAGACTTGATAGTCAAGACCAACCAAGACCAGGTGAATATCCGATAAACGCTATTGATAAGGTTTGTTATGCTCATGATATGTCTTATAAAAGTAGCAATAAGCAGCATAGACATATCGCAGATGTGAAATTGATTCACGCGTTAAATTCTATTACGAATAAATCTTTCAAGGATTCATTAGCTAACGGGTTAGTAAGATCTTCGTTGAAAGGTAAACTGGTATTTGGTGTTGGTAATTACTCGGCTGATTAATATTATTATGGAAACTATTTAGTATTTCCCAAGAGAATACTGGCGGGGTAAATCAGCAATGAATAAACTCTCCGAAGCAGCGAAGTCAAAGAAGTTACTGCAGCAGATTGGTTATCAAGACAAGCAATATGGCAGATTTATCTATCACCGCCTAAACAAATTCACTTTGCTCATTTTGATATTATCGTTCCAAATGAAGTTTATCAGGCGGATATATTATTTCTCCAACATGATACTGTAAAAAGACGAATTTATAAATACGCGTTAACTGTAGTTGATATTGCCAGTAGATACAAAGAAGCAGAGCCATTATCTACGAATACGGCGAAAGAAGTAGTTTATGCGTTTGAACGAAGTTATCGATGAGGACTTTGCGATGAACAAATCTATTACAGGTTGATCCTGGCAATTAATTTCTGGGTGTAGTACCATCGCAGATGAAACATCATAATGTCACCATCAGACGAGGACATACTGCAATACACCGCCATCAGGCAATTGTTGAACGATTTAATCGAACACTTGCTGAGCGGTTATTTGGATATTAATATGCGAAGGAATCTATTCAAGATACGAGATCTCGTGAATGGGTTGCAAGATTACCAGGTGTGATAGCTGCGTTAAATAATGAAATTGCTCGAACAATCTATATGAAACCTAATAGCGCGATCACAAAAAATATATGCCCGCACGAAATGATCTTTCGAAACAACGAATACTCGGTAATGTGACTGTGATATTTTTATCTGAACCAGGAGAGCTCGAGGGAGGTAACAAAAGAGCTACGGATCCTATTTGGAGTGTTACCACACAAAAATTATCTAAAATAACAAGATCCACGGGAAGACCCGCGATCCATATATTAGATTCAACTGCTCCTCAGCGTGGATTTATACGTGAACAGTTACACGTGATTCCCGAGGATACACAATTACCACCACGATCACTTAACTAGCACCTCTGCTTCTATTACATTCAAGACAGGTCAGCATAACATTTTCGCGTGTATAACCATGACTGCTATAGTTTCTGTCTGCAGTAAATTGGTCTGGATTTTTATCTTCAGACCAACACCAAATCATGATACAATTACAGCTCGAGCAGTGAGTATTCTGTTGTTGTTTCATCATCATTATAAATTCAACATCAATATCAAAGTCGCGATTATTTTTTTTGTCGCTCTGTTTATAACCAGAGAGTTTTTTTTATTATATCATCGCTGACAATTTCACTGTTGGTGTTGTCATTTGAATTTAAAATGACTCAATGAAGCTGATTTATTCTTTTAAAATGTGACACTGCGAGATAAACTAAATTTGACCACTCGATGCAATCATCTACGATCCAAACAACTGTATCAGAGATGGTTAACCCCTGAGATGAGTGTATCATCATTGCATATCTTAGCATCCAGGGAGATTTGTCAGTGCATCTTCGACAACATCAATAACGACCAGAACAATATCATTTAATACGAGAGTCTGTTTTTCTTTTTTCCCTGGAATATCAACTTCAATATTCTGTCTTCGTGTATCATCTGGTCTATAACACAATGGTACAGGCAATTCTAAAACCTTTTCTTTATGCGCTTCAAATAATTGTCGCTGAAGTGTGTCTCCACACTTCCCAAAAATCATTTAACGAGGTTTCTGAAATTAGTTTACGTGCTATTTCACATTGGGTCTTATCTGGCTGTAATCTGATTATTTTCTTGAACTCACTTAATTCTGGATCAAGCACTCTATAATCAGTATTAATTTCTTCATAATAATCTACAAATTTATTTAATCAATCATGCGGAGACAAACCTACAAATGGTGGTGGTTGACCATGAACATCGGACATTATTACGGCTGTATTTTTCAATAATAGCCAATCAAGAAACATGTTTAATATATCCAGTGACACTGTGCATATCTCATCCCAAATAATGATCTTTTGAATATATTTTTCTTCCATTCGATCCGGAGTCCATGCGTCACCCTTATACCTCTCTCTTTCATATCTCTGGCAAGTCGGAGGGTGGGTGTTAGCACAACAATGTATGACTTAGTTTGAAATAATTCCATAACACGTGTTGTTTTTCCACAACCGCCTGGTCCGTTTAAGTAAACGGTCTTATATCTACATATTTGATGGGATATAGATGGCGCACTCGATAATTCTGATATCTGATTATTTTTCAGGTAATTATCTTCAACCGTAACATCTGTGGATTCAGAATAATCATGTAACATTTCTTGTTTTATTCTCCATGATCCCCATCGCGCATCAGAATTGGTAAACCACTGTTTCTATATACTTGCTATCTATATAAAATGAATCAGTGGCAATTCTAACTGCGGTGCGAGGAAATATATTTATCATCGATAGCAGGTTTATAGAAATAAAAACCAGCATACATGATCTTAAATATGTATACTGAGGAGATTCGCCATCGATATAACTCACAATTGTATCAAACTTTGTTCCGTCAGACAAGCAAGCATTTTCGCGACTGAAAAAGATATTTTTTGCTGTTGCAACTGCAATTATAAAATCGTATTCAGCATTATCTAGCATTGGGTGAATTTACCGAGTATTCTTCTACCGAGATCGTTAGCATTATTATAATTGATTTCGCATCTATGTTCAAAGATCTCCTTAGATCGTTTAACTATATAGTCTTAGTCGAGATAATGAAAATTTTCCTTGTAATCGTTAATAATTTTATCAAGACTATCATCATCAGGTTGTGGTAACCAAACCTCAGTCTGCGCTCGATATGATATAGTTGCCTCACTGACAATCAGCGATATCAGTATTTTACAATCGATCGTATACCGTAATAACACCTTTGCTGACTAGTATTTTTCAGATAAATGTATACCAAACCAAACATAACAAACACGAATGGAGCCGTTTAGCGATTTCGAATGATACCACACGAGCGAATCCAGCTAAATCAAAATCTGATAATGGTCTTTTAATCGCAACTCGTGTCATCTCGTGATTGGGATGTCCAAACCGTTTAAAATACCTAGCACAGTCTACATATCCGAGGAAACTTCCAGGATAACAAGCAACCATATCAATAGAGATAACACGTTAAGAATCATTTTTTTTATTCCTTAATCTGCCGTGTCCGTATGCGGCACAACTAGCAAAAACATCTGAGATGTATTCAAATCGAATTGGCTTCCATAGATTTCTCTCTATGGTGATATGAGCCGCAACTGACGGGATTGTACAACAGTTTGCTAGTAATTGCTCGGTATTCTCACTTGAAAATTTCTCAGCGAGTTTTCTCATTTCTTCATGAAGAGATTTCGTCCGATATTTCGCCGTTAGGTCTTACAAATTGATCAAATTTACATTCTTCGTCGAAATTTTGAAATAACCACACAGGATCTTTTTACTTAACTCCTAAATAAAATCAAACATATTTCTGACACTAGAGAACTCTGGCGGGTAAAAGTTTACAATTCGATCTTGTGGAAATATTGTAAATGTGTTTGTCTACGCATGAGCATTATGATCAATGATATTGATTGGAACTCATCTCATTTTATAATGTTTCGAATCGTATAAAATATCTCCGATTATTGTTTTTACGATTATTTTGAATTTTAATGGTTTTTTTTTTCTAGCTCAGCCACATCTTTTATCGTTGCACCAGTATCCTTGCTAAATTCAGCCCATTTGTTTATCTTGCTGAGTCTTAGATTTGTCAGACCGTTTCCACGCATCCCATTTATAAAATGTTCCGTTACTAGCTCAGCGACACAGTTGAAGGATGAAAAATTAATAGGTGTCAGATTCTCTACGCTGGGGTTTTCATTTATCATATAGATTCCATAAATAACCGCGGTTAGCATATGTAACCCCTTGTAACAAATCCTGCAGAAACGAATTCTGCGGATATCATTCACAAAGTGTGCGGCGGGGGAGCTTAAGTCCGAAACTCTGTTATTAGATTACCATTTTATATTTCACTAAGCGAAACTGTGTAAATTTAACAGACTAGGATCTACACGTTAAAAGTTTCTAATTGACTTGTAGGACACAAAGTCTTCGAGATAGGCAGGCTTCCTGGTGTTTCACTTTTTACAGTCGTTGTCGTTATATCTCAATTTGGCACTAAGTTATCTTTAAGATTCTCTGGAAGTAAAATTCCAGAGCTATTTGTTTCACTTGGTTTTACAGTAGTTTGATCTTTGTGGTTATTTTTCGTTCCGTCAGTGTTCTCGGATTCACGTGGATGTAAAGTCTCATGGATGCGTAATTTCATCTTTGTAGGTCATATGTGCCCATTATTAGGTCTATACGCTCCTTCGTCTCGACTTTCCTTGACGTAAGAGCATTCACTCAGTCATTCCCTGATTCTACCAGGTTTCCAACTATTCCAGTCCTTGTGTTCAAAGTATAACGACTCTCCGTTGCCCAATGGCAATGCTGGTTCGAGCTCACTTATATGGTCCACTTCATTATCAAGTGTTTACGCGCTGATCGGTAGTTAATAACTGGTTCTTTATTCACATCACTTGTCGATGAATATTCATTCGGGTGTTTCTTTCCAAAATACTTGAATCCATATATATATATATATATATATATATATATATATATATATATATATATATATATATATATATATATAGTTACATATATTTGATTTAAATCATTTAATTTTGTTTGTCAGATTCAAATTTGACATTTTGGGTTTAAAATTCGTTAGTTGGGAGAGATTTTCTAGAAATGGATGACCTATATACTTACAAGTAAACACCAGATGTTAACCTCATTTTCTGACCTTGCTTCAGAGTGTAAACAAGCTTCTAAAATGATTGGTTGATTCCAAGAACAAAATGGAGTAAAGTATAAACATCTTTCAAATTTAGTTGGGTCATACGATGTTTGCGTGATTTCTTGAACGTGAGATTGTTCAGAGACATTCTGGAAGGTTGTGACCCCTTTCCTGTTTGCGTGAAAGCAGGTATTTAAATTATTGTTTGGGAGAGAACAGTTCAGTAGTTAGTCTGGGCTTTGGAATACAAAGATATATGTTTTATTGTTTGAGTGTAAATCATTTCAATTCGTTTGGGATCAAGAGGAATTTATTGTTTTATTTATCTAGAAATTACTTGTGCTCATTTGGATTATTACAAAACTAAAACTGACTTCATCACGTGACATCGTCGTCTATATTGGATTACATCATCAAGATTCGAACCAGGAACTATTAGGACATTTATTTATCAGGACTCTTGCAATTCCACTAGTGGATTATTTTGTGAATTCTTTTTGGATTAATTTTTTTTAACTTGATTCTCTAAAACCGTAAGTTTAAATATTTTCTTTTATGAAAATATTTGAACTCAAAAAATTGTTTGTTAAATTTTACAAGCTTGTTATTTTCACTTCTTTCTATGTTGCTGCTTATTCGAGCCTAGGCACGTAACAATATATATATATATATATATATATATATATATATATATATATATATATATATATATATATATATATATATATATATATATATATACATATTCTTTTACATATGCTTTTACATATGTCAACTTTTATGCATATTTGGATCATATTTTAAAATCGAATTCGTCAGATGATGACTATATGAGTCATTACAGATTTTATGTGCACTAATACAAACATGCTTCTTCATAGATTTAGACTTTTGTCATTGAATATCCAAATTAGATATTAATAATCTTATTGCTCCACAATGAATTACGATCCTCTGTAGACAAATTTTAGTGAATGTATTGGTTAATAGTCTTCATTTTCTATTAAGCCTTATAAGATGGCACAGTGCCTCTAGCATCTTTATAACTTATAAGTTCTGAAGAAGTTTTGAGAAAGAAAGTGTTTTTCATTGAAGAGAAAAATATCTAATAGTACTAATTTTATTTTGAAATCACCGTAAAACTATGCCATTCGTTTAAATTATGGGATTTAATAGATAGATGGAACAACTTACTCTTTAAATATCACACGTAATTTTATTCTTAACAATGTCGGATACAGTATATGTAGTTGTAAATCTGTCGGTATATTTTCAATAAGATATACATGTATATGGTATTTTTTGTTTAAAATACTTCTATTTTATTTTAATATTTTAATTTAGAATTATGAACTATGCAATCTGAAATGAAGAATTATTATCATATAGACATTTGTACTTTCTGTAACCTTACTATTTTTAGTTAGATCAGGACTAATACAATTAAGAAATGAATCTAAAAAAATAAACAAATGATCGCCATACTATTTTGACCTTATTGCAAAGCTATTGATTTTATTGAAATAAGTCATACATATTATTTTTATTCATTACAATTTCATGTTTTGTACAATCTTTTGTATGCAATTATAAAATATTATCTACACTGATATCAAAGCATTATATATATATATATATATATATATATATATATATATATATATATATATATATATATATATATATATATATATATATATATATATAATTAAAGAGATTTGATGCATATAATTCATTTTCGAAGATTATCAGAATAGGGTCATCAACCAATACTATAAATCATTGATAGTAACAATGTCCGTATGTGTGTTTTCTTTTCTTTTTTTTTTTCGCTTCTTGGTACGTTTTTGCGAGATTTGGTGCTAATATATGGAATATTGGGGTGGTCTTGGGGTGTCTTGGAGTGTTTAGAGAGACCGTTTTGTGTGTGTTTACAGCTATATGCACTACTGCAGTCCACCATAGCGCACAAAATCCCCAGGTTCTATAAATAGTCAGCCAGTCAAAACTCACGACTCAATAAGAACGTCAATCAGTAGATGTTAATGATGTCTATGGTGATTTCCTTCGACAGCGTAGGGTTTCCTTTGAGTTTAGATACATGAGATAACTTACTTTCTAATATGAGCAATATAAGGTTGGTGATCTTTGCTATGAATAAATAAAATCAGTCATCAGAAAGATATCAAACTAGAAACTTTTTCCACTTGACTTAAACGAGCAAAGCAGACAATATTTTCCCGCCAAGCAACCATGGATACTATTCTGGTTTTCTTTAGTCAGGAGTAGAATGCCATTGTATAACACAGTTACTAGCCAGGCAGATCTGCCTAAATACAGTAATGTACCTTAATAGACAGAAATAGCAATGAAAAACAGTAAAGAATAAGAAAGGAAAAGTGATGTGTAAAATATTAAGCATTTTGCACGCACATTATTGATTTTGTCGATTAGAAAAATGTGTTATTGTATGATTATTAAAATTGATAGGGCTGGTGTACAATAATGGATACTAAAAACATTACATTCAGTGTTTTTATTTTTCTAAGTTTTGATTTAAAATATTAATCTACAGTAATATAGAGAAATACAGTAATGGACATGAAATATATCAATGGCGAAAGGCATTACGCACGAACATTAAAGAGATTTTAGATGTGATATACTTTAAGTTTCCTATTGCTGTTGTTGTTGTTCTTCCTCAATTGACATTAATATGATATATGATGGCAATGGTGTACCGTAATGGAACACCGTTATTTGAAAAGGTATATTTTAATCTATGGTATCAAATAAATAGCATGTATAGCTAGCTGTACAGTCAAGAAAATTAATATAGTATAGTTATTCATTAATTTAAGTATATAGTAAAAGAGTATTTCCTTATTTACCCTTCTGTAAATTTTAGTAAAACACATGACTGTTTTATGTATAAGTATCAATTGCAGAATCATTATTGATAATTTCATAGGTATTCATCGTTATTTTGTTGCAAAAATATTTATGAAATAGCCTAGACAAACTTAAATTGCGTAACAGATTAAAACTAGTGGATTAGGCTTTTATTAAATTATTAATTTTTATTATTATTCAACAAATTCCATAATTAAAAAATTAAGTGCGATATGTTGACTTTCTTGCTCCATTATTTCAGTTTATTTTCAATTACTGTAGCGCATCTTTATTTTAGTTCGTTACTGTACATTACTGTGTTTAGTCAGTCTTGACAGCCAGATAACGATGACATCAACTATAGGTCTAGCAGTTGCGGCTAAGACGAAGTCTAAAGTCAAAATCTTTGGCTTGAAAAGTGGTTCAGATGGTGGAGAAAGATATAGACAACTTCAATGTATACATCTGGTAAAGATAATTATTGATTTGATTGCTGTGTAATATTGTTTTACTGTTGGCCGCTAGACAAACTCAGTTAGGGGGCCATTTTCGAGTACGATTGTGACCAGCAGGTTGATTGGTGATTATATCATTACTGACATAAAATAAACACTAGCAAAGAAGAGCAACACATTTAATGATCTGAAACTATGGAAAGTTGGTTTGGGTAGAAACAACGAATATATTTGCTGAAAGGAAGAATGAGTTGGAAGATATAAAACTCACTTTCACTTTTGAAACTTGAAAAGGAGAATGAATGAGATTAAACAAAACATAGTTTCATTCAGAAATCATTAGCAAGTTAGACAGATAGACAGAATGCAAACATTGGTATAAGAGGCTTGTAAACAAAAAGCATAATTAATAAGAGCAGAAAAAGCCATCATTACTCTTAGAATATGTGTGTGATTTGGATTTTTAACGTAGCTATTACACAAGTTTTAAGTCATATCTCTCTGCAGTATGGCAGTTTATAGTGATGATGATTTTTAACATAGCTATTACACAAGTTTTCAGACATATTGTTTAGCAGTATGGAAGTTTATAGTGATGTTGAGCACTGGGGCATCATTCCATAGACATAGCATCGTGTCCCGCCAGTCCTATTATCATCACATCATGCCGACCAGTCCTAACACTACTCTCCTAATGCTGAAAGCCAGGCAAGGCAGCAGCTGGTACTGTTTTTATGTCTTTGGTATGACTTGGCTGGGGTTGAGAACCCATGTCCTCTTATATCCATGGTAGATGCTCTGACTACTTCGATCATCAGAACACTTCATTTTCACAATAAACATAAACTTTGAGAAATAATTTTAAAACTGGATTGGTCAGTCAAGGCCTAGATTTAAATATTTGAGGGCAGTTAGGTCTTTCAATATGGAATCTATGCATTTTAGAGTGAAGATAGGGTTAAAATGTGCTTAGTACAGCCACAGATTGTTCATTTAAAAACATATTTGATTCCAGTAAGTCTGCCTGGTGTTTTCACACACAAAAATCTTATCTAGTTGGTCGTAAATTAAAATAGTACTAATCAAGTGCCAGATGAGCAGGCTTCAGAATCTTGTTATCTTTAAAAAGGAAAATCAGATCACATGGAGTTTTCACCAAATGAATGGCTGGTACTAAATTTAATCAGTACTAATTTTAAGTATATTACTTAAGTATACTATGGCTGTCTTGAAAATCTTATTATTGCTACTTGTCCAGAATGAATGATTCTATTAGCATAGGGTTTTCATCAAAAGAGTTTTTATGATGTCTAGTTCATTCTGTTTGAAAATATATGACCCTAAATATGGCCACTCATCAAGTATTGTTAAAACAGTCTTTACATAAGTGTTACTACACTGGTGTTCTGGCTCCAAACACCAATTTAATTGCTGATTATAATAAATGGTGGAGGCAAGGTTCCTGCAGGTCCTGCATTTCTGGAAAAGTTGTTAAATTAAACAAATTAATTTTGAGGGCCTTGAAATCTCATGGAGTATCTCTAAAGCTTGCAAAGGTTTGTAAGTCATGGAATTTCTGACAGTGGAGTTAAAAACATTGATAACTTAAACATTTCTATGAGCACCGAGCACCAATTCAGAAACGTTGTTTTCAACAAGATGGTTATTTTACTTGACAATACAAGATATTGTGTCCTTTAAGTTTTGTGAAATAGCACTGAAAAGTTTAGAAAAAGCAATGGAGTTTATTTTGTTCAGTCTGCATGAACCTTGTGTATAATATAAGGCTATTAGTGACCAATTGGAAAGTTGCATTTGCCATCTTAGTAAATAGTCCAGAATCATACCATACAATGTGTTTTTATATTGATACCTTCATTGATAAATTTGTAATGCATCATGCAGTGGTAATTGTAACCTTGTGGAAGTATTATAAAAGAATATTGGTTGAAGTAAGCTGTATCCCCTATTTAAATATATTTATTACATGTTTGTTCTTTTATATTGAATAATTTAACTTTTTTTTCCCTTTCTTATAGTGTCATGCCAGTAACCTTTCCTTTCTGTGGAAATAGAAATCAACATAGGTAATCAAACTGATTGAATTATTGATTATTATAGTTAGACATATGTTTATACTTGTTCGAGAGCCTTTGGCATTTTGTTGTATCTCTAAATCTTTGTTTTATTCTGTCTTGTGTTCCTTTGATTTTGACTGCACACACACACACACACACACACACAGAGACAGAGTGTATTGGCTAGGGGTGCAAGACTGAGTGTACAAAATTTCTTTGGTGTCAAAACTTGGGGGGTCAAATTTATAATCTGTGGTCTCTGAAGTATAAATGAGGGTAAAGGACTATATATATATATATATATATATATATATATATATATATATATATATATATATATATATATTCTTATTTCCTATTTATTTTTGCATGTTGTTAGTAATTTATTAAAAAAAATAATGGTTCTTTGTGCATAACATTGATTTAGGTTTTCTTAATTCAGATTCTTTACAATGATGAGGATTGCATGGCAACCATGATTTGATAACTGTCAATAGTGAATTACATTTATCATTGCACAATAGAGCAAGCTGTAAGATATGTAATTGCAACAGTAATAAACTTTACATATCACTAGTATTAATACAGATGTTTTCTCAGTTCTCATGGAAGGCATTGTTATATAATTCCAAATTTGTATAATTTACCTTCTTTCTCTGTTTTAAAACGTTGCCTACATGTCTATGGGTTCTGCATGTATTTACGTCCCTGTATATTAAAATGTTTCATATTTGTTAATGTAAAGCTATGGTATAACTTTAATCAACTACTATTTAATATTTAAAGATACGGATATATTTGTGAATTCAGGCTTGACTTGAAATTAAAGTGGGTCATATATACACATTCTGTAGTTACTTAACTTATCAGGTCACTGAAATACCAATACTCAGCAAGGAAGCAGAGCTAGCCATATGTAGCAGTTCAAGGTAGTATGTATTTTAAAACTAATTTGAGCCGCATCAAACTGTAGTTAGTCCACCATGCATTTCTGAATTATCACATGGGGTAAGGGCATTATTTACCAACAGCATCACTGCCTATCAGACTTGACTAATGCCTGTATGAATTTATAAACTTCTTTTGCTAAGAACTGTCATTGACTTTGCCAGTCAAAAATATTTGTATGTTTGAGATTTATTATAGCCATTCAAAACTTTGGACCTTTTTGATGTAACTGAATTATTTTTTATTTGAAATGTGCCCAATTTGATGTGGCATGTATTGTACAAGTCACATGGGTCATGTGGGCATTCAACACAGACAATTTCAGTAATGGGTGTCATTTTTTAGAATTTGATTCTACATACCTTTAAGTGGCAAGTATTCACTTCATTTGGATTCTTATATGTCTGTATTCCTTTGGAAAGTCATTATTTAGATGTCCCAAGAAGCACATATGGCAAAATCAATTTTAAAGTACGTAGACATTTTTAGATGAAATGATCCTAAAGATGTGATCCAGTACAATCCAGATTGAATGTTGCATGATGTGATGTCGCCAATGAAAGCTACGCATATTGATAAACAAATTCGTAATACCCTACATTATGACGATTCCACTTGACATATTTTTATTTTAACCCAAGTTTAGTACATGGCCACCATTGTAATAGACTGCAGAGATCAATAATATTCATTGGAAAGTTTCTTGATGACAGTGAAGGTACAGATCATTAAAAAATCATGATTAAATAGACTATGGTTAAAGAAAATTAGCGTTAAATTTTTAAAGAATTTATATTTAATTTAAAATGAGTAAATGCACATACATGAGAATTGTACTACAATTTGTGAATTATCTTGAACTAATACTGTAAATTTATATATGCTTGTACATGAGTGCTGTTTGATTTATGGGCTTTGTTGAGTATTAACTATATAAACAGTAGGTAGATTCACCTCATTATTCAACCGCCAATGTGTTTGCTTTTTTGTTTATGAGGTTATATTTGGTTAATATTTTTTATTTTTTTATTTTTCTTACAATTTAACATATTTTGTTAATTTTGTTCTAAACAATTTATGATGATAATAATATTCTGTTTCTTTGTTATTGATAATTGTGTTTATTTGCAGGAGATTTGCATGTTGCTTTGGTTTCATTAATCATATTTTCTGTCATCGTATGCTTGTATTTCAGTATCGGCAGTTTTGCTTAAACAACGTTATGGATAGATATTTATTTTTTAATGTGTTTATGTGTTTTTAAGAATATTGATTTATTTTGGGTATTTGTGTGTACTTTTTATAAGGATAGTTATTTATGTTTTGGTGTGTTTTGTTTTTTAAGGATGGGGATTTATTGTTTGGTGTGGGGGTTTTTAAGGATGCTGATTTTTTTTGGGTATTTGTGTGTGCTTTTTATAAGGATAGTTATTTATGTTTTGGTGTGTTTTGTTTTTTAAGGATAGGGATTTATTGTTATGTGTGTGTGTGTTTTTTAAGGATGCTGATTTAGTTTGGGTGTTTGTGAACATTTTTAAGCACACATTGTACACAGACAAGTATATGCATACTCATTCAGTATTTTTGTATTTTGTTTGCCTATCAATTGGAACAGAGCTACTGTTTTAAGCATCTGGCAATTAATTGCACTGGTTGTTTATGAGATAATGGATTTTCCAGGGTTCTTCCTCAGCAAATTATACTGGCCACAATGTATAAGCCTATCATGTGCTGAAAAATGGCATTAAGCCCATAACAACATCAACAAAACACTGTGCCTCATTTGAAAAATGGCATTAAGCCCATAACAACATGAACAAAACACTGTGCCTCATTTGAAAAATGGCATTAAGCCCATAACAACATGAACAAAACACTGTGCCTCATTTGAAAAATGGCATTAAGCCCATAACAACATCAACAAAACACTGTGCCTCATTTGAAAAATGGCATTAAGCCCATAACAACATGAACAAAACACTGTGCCTCATTTGAAAAATGGCATTAAGCCCATAACAACATGAACAAAACACTGTGCCTCATTTGAAAAATGGCATTAAGCCCATAACAACATCAACAGAACACTGTGCCTCATTTGAAAAATGGCATTAAGCCCATAACAACATGAACAAAACACTGTGCCTCATTTGAAAAATGGCATTAAGCCCACAACAACATCAACAAAACACTGTGCCTCATCTGGAATCATATCACAATTATTATTTCTAATTCAGTACCCGGAAGTGAAATCTATGTTCTGTGTACATGCTGTTCTGTTTACAGTGCAGCCACTCAAAAAACATGCTGGTGAACCCCTGACAAGAACTTCACCGTGAAGTTATCTTTGGATGTATTTTAGATTAACATATGATTTGTATTGTCACACAGTTGAAAGGTCAGTACTGAGAAATATATGTAGAGAATATATAGTAAAATTAATTGTGATGTATGTCCTGTCAGGGCAGTTATTATTAAACTTTAAATTGTTATAAAAATGATATTATTAATGATAGTCACACAAAATTTGAATGTGTTATATATATTGACATTTAAAATATACAAATGACATTAGAAATAAAATATTAATTTTATTTTTTAAATTTAATGAAATTTTTAAAAAATATTAAAAATTAAAATTTGCCCTTTAAAGCGCACATAGATACATTTTTGGGACATGATATTAAATGATATCAGCATATTTATACTCCTACACCATATACAGCTACAAGGATGGATATTTGTCAAATTTTCTCAGAGAAAATATCTTTGTAAGTCAAAATGAGACATATATTTAAAATATGTGAAGACAGATTCTATTTTGTATTGATCATTCAAACTATTTATTTGGGGTCCAAGCAGTTAATTTATGTGTTCATGATGGAGTGACTTCCTGAGTAACACATATCTGCTTATATAGCCTTTAGTAATTGTTAACAAACATAGTTACAGGGTGTTTAGTGAGAGGACAGTGATGTAAACTTTATACTAGAACCTACTCAAGTTCTCTACTAAATCAATTTAAACTTTCTGAGAATGAAATGCAGGTTGAGTTTATGTTTTTATGGTTTAATGCCATTTTTCAGCACAATATAGGCTATACATGGCAGCCAGTATTAATTAGTGGAGAAAGAACCTGGACAACCCCCGGAAAGACCAAAAGAACCACCGACCCACAAGAAGCTACTGGCAACCTTTCTCACATAACTACATTTGCCGAATCTTAGACTCGAACACATGCAGACAGAGGTGAGATGGCAGTGGTCCATAACGGACAGCGCTTTAGACCACTCGGCCACTCGGGGCCCCCGAAATGAAATGCAGGTTGAAAGGATAAAATATACTTTCCATATGTATATTTACCCTTGTATGTAAGAAAATAGCAAAATGATGTAAGTTGAACACAAAATGCATTCAATTTTATTGTTCAATTTGGTTAAGATATTGATTAGTGAAGTGCGGCATTGTGGCCTGTATGATGTCATGGAAATTCTAACGATCCATCTTAATTTATGCATTATTAATTACTAATAATATTTGTTAACTGACACTCTAAAGATTGCATAAGATATATTCAAACAGATAATTTGAGTTTAACTGTGTACAACTGATCTTAGCATGGTTACATATCCCACATGAACAAATGTTCACATATTTTAGAATATTTGGGATCCAAAGTTCACATTCAGTATATCATATAGGCCGACATTGTACCTACAGTCAATCTGTAAGACACATTTCTGGCTGTGTGCACTAAAAGTATCCCAAAATGTTATTTTCCTCATTAATATGCCCATGTATGATAACATATTTCAATTCAGTACTTGGACAGAGTGCGGTATTTTAGTATCAGCTGATATCTGATTCTATTGAACCATTGAGCTTAATAATTGGTATCAAACACCCTTAAAAATACACTTTAAATGTTCAAACAGATCATTTGAATTATGTTTGCACATTTGATCATAACAAGTTGCAAATTTCCATTCTTGTTTACAAGTTTTGTGGATCAGAATTTCACATTTAGTTTATGATATAGGATGTATTGGTACCTGTAGCTGATATATGTCGCCACATTTGGCTGTATTCTCTTGTAATATCTAGAGTTATTATTTCCCTCATGAATAAGATTGCTTATAGTAATATATTTTATTTTACTATATTGTCGCTTGACTTTCCTGTATACTGGCATGTACTAATGTTTCCACCAATGATCAAACCTCACCGTCCCAGCATTTAATTATATTTTGTGATGCATAGTCTACCTGATTAGTTATTTAACCTGTAAATGACCAGATATGCTTATAGAAACCTCATATACTTTTCGGATGAATTTAATACTTTAATACCTGACTATTACTTCACATTTCTGAGTGTCACTCTGTCAAGTTTAATATTTCTTTCCTATGCTTGCAGCCTGAATGTTATTTCGAAATCACTATATCTAACACATTTTAACTTCATTTACGCACATCTTACTGTTTTCTAGATATAAGTGAAACATTTTATATCTTTTCAGGTCTAGCTGGAAAAAAGTGTTAGAGTTGGATCAGCTTGGAAGCTCTCCAGTAGTCTGGTGATAGCAAGGTTTCAAAAGGACATATGCAGTGTACTGCCATAAATAATCGTGATATCACTACACAATTATATAGCACCTCAAAGTCATGGCTTAGATCTTCATGAGCGAGATAAGCACCATTGTTCTGTAAGGTAAAGACTGCCTAAAAACTGTATTTTCCTATCCCATTGTCGCTTTTTGTAGTTATTGTTATGTGCTTAGGCTCAAATAAACAGTAACACTGAAAGAGTGAAAATAACAACCTTGTAAAAACTTAATAAACAATTTATTGAGCACAAATATTTTCCAGAAAAGAAAAATAAACTTACGGTTTTAAGAATCAATTCCAAAATTAATCCAAAAATAATTCAAAATATAATCCACTAATTGCAAAAGTCCTGGTAATAAAATGTCCTAATAATTCCCAGTTCGAATCTTAGTGAAGCATCCAAGATAGAAGACAATGTCACGTGATGAAGTCAGTTCTGGTCTTATGAAATTCAATAAGCACAATTATTTTCCAGATAAATCACAAAATAAATCCTCTTGATCCACATGAATTGAAATACAGTGGTACCTTGACTTACGAGTGTCCCAACTAACGAGTTTTTTGAGATACGAGTCGTCTCTTGGCCGATTTTTTGTTTTGAGTTGCGAGCTAAAATTCGGGTTACAAGCCAGATTCAGATACCCCACCGCTAGTTGGCGTAGCAAACGTCACAGTGAACGAATCAACATCCGCCAAGCATCCCGTGTCTCACTCGTTCACTTTAAGCGGTCAGCTCGCAGTGGAAGCATTAATGTTGTGCTCGCATTTGTGCTTGCGGTTATTTTACAAAGAAGCGGAAGATATGCATTGAATTAAAGAAAGAAATTATTGAAAAACATGACCAAGGTGTGTGTGTAGTCGACTTGATAAAGCAGTACGAGCGTAGCACTTCCACGATCTTCAGTAGTCTGCACCATACTGAAGCAGAAGGAGTCAATAAAGGCTATCATGCTAGCCAAGGGCGTTAAAATAATTAATAAACAGCGGACATCTCACCATGAAAATGTGGAGAGCTGCTGATGGTGGGTTGACGGAGAAGCAGCTCGCCGGAGATACCGTGACAGAGGCTATAATCTGCGAGAAGGCATGAGCTATTTACGCTGATTTGCTGCAGGTCCTCTACCTTCCACCCAACATCACCTCTATCCTGCAGCCCATGGACCAGCAGGTGATTTCTAATTTCAAGAAGCTCTTTACCAAGCACATGTTCCGACGCGGATTTGAGGTGACGGAGAGCACAAACCTCAACCTTAGAGAGTTCTGGAAGGACCACTACAAAACATCAGGATATTCTTCAGAATTATCGATATTGCGGTGTTTTTTGGAGGTCCGGAACAGATTAATTCCATTTCAATTCATTTCAATGGGGAAAATGGATTTGACATACGATTAATTTTAGTTGCGAGCTCCGTCACGGAATAAATTAAACTTGTAAGTCATGGCACCACTGTAATTTCCAATACAAGGTAATTTAAAATAACTCAAAACGACACACAACTTAGTATTCTAACAGCCCAACTTCTACTAAATAGTTCGCTCCGAAACATAATTACATACCTGTTTTTACGTAAACAAGCAAGGGGTCACATGATCTTCTAGAATCTTTTAGAACAAATTTACGTTCAAAAAATCTCGTACACACCGTATGACCCAACTAAAAATAGAAAGATGTTTATAACAAAGCTCCATAATGTCCTTGGAATCAACCAATCATTTTAAAAGCTTGTTTACAACTCTGAAGCCAGGTCAGAAATGAGGTCAACACCTGGTGTTTATTCTTAGATTATAGGTCATCCCACTTTCTAAAAAAAATTATCTCCCAATGAATGAATCTTAAACTTAAAATGTCACATTTGAATCTGACAAACAAACAATTAAAATAAAAAAGAAATGACTTACATCAAATATACATAACAGTTATCGACACTGAAATGTAATGCAATTTTCCTATAAAACATGGAAGTGGTCCCATCAGATGTTTAAATCTGAGTGCACTAATAGTTATACAAATAACTGCCTTAAATACCTGACACAATAAATATGAAACATAGCACCTGTTGTTGCTTCTTTAGTGTGTACACCTATATGCACCTGGACAGGCATATTGCGGGTAGTTGCCAAAATCACTATGAGTCATGCTACTTCACTACCCCTGGAAATAATGTTCTCAATTATACAGACACAAACTACCATTTGTTTTAAATACCATTGATTGGTCAACTTTCTGTCTAAAATTTGTCAAACTGTGTTTTCAAACTTGTATGAAAATTTCATTTTTCAATAAAATTTAGTTTATAAATTTAAATATTTATTTAAATTTCCATAAAAATTTTAATTGATCAATAAGTATAAACTTTAAACATATTTTCAGACAGGCCTTATCTTGTAGTACAATTAGGATTTTACTGCATTGAAAAAGTTTTATAATTAAGGAAGATATAGCAAATTTAGTTTTGGTTTCTCAAGAGCACTTGGATCAGCACGTGCACCCTATGGAACACCAGCACTGCACACTTTCCAATAGGTGTTACATGTCTTGTTTGCAAGGAAATTCAAAAAGACTTCATGTATAAAGTTCAGATAGGTGTGGCATGCAAATATAAAAGTTTTACTAAAATTTGCCCCAAAAAGTTGGGCCTGTCAGGAATCACATCACAATTATTATTTCCAGTTCAGTACCCACGAATGTAGTTCTAGTCTATTTTTAGAACATTTTTTTCCTCTCTCATTTTGGTGGTGATAGTAGAGTTATATTGATGCATTTTTGGTAGGGATTTAAAGATAATTGTTGAGAATATGAGCTGAGAGAGTGGTTCTCTGTGTGTATTTTGGCGACAGTGCACATGGAGTAATAAGGCCTTGGTGATGATCCGGAAGTGAAATCTCTGTTCTGTGTACATGCTGTTCTGTTTACAGTGCAGCCGCTCAAAAAAAAATGCCGGTGAACCCCTGACAAGAACTTCACTGTGAAGTTATCTTTGAATGTATTTTAGATTAACATATGATTTGTATTGATTGTCACACAGTTGAAAGGTCACTACTGAGAAATATATGTAGAGAATATATAGTAAAATTAATTGTGATGTATGTCCATCTGAAAAATGGCATTAAGCCCACACATCAACAACAAAACACTGTCCCTCATCTGAAAAATAAAAATGCTTTACATTTGTTTCTTTTCTTTTTTGTTTACTTACGATACTTTAAAAAAATATATATATATCTCCAGTGACTAATTGAGTATTCTTTTTGTCTGCCTTTATAATTAGTAAATTTGTAAAGAGATGAATGCTGGGTGTCCACTCCTGAAATCTCTTAATGTGTCTGGTATGAAAAATGAATTGTTCAGTACACTGCTATTCATTACTTATATTAAACAAAGTTCATCAGGTAAAAATAAAAGAACACCAAATGTATGTAACATCAAATATAAATATTTCCGTTGTATTGATTGTCAGATCAAAATCACTTGTCTGAGTGATCATACCTAGTTCTAATAAGTTATGCATAGTAGAAAACAAAAATACAATATTTGTAGATGGTTTGAATTAGGAAGAAAGCTACAAATGTTGGAGTCAAGTAGTCCAGCTATGTGTCAAAAGTAGGTGCTGTTTCAGTCTACTTTCTCCTTCCTCAGTACACTCTTATGTTTCACTTTTTTAAATCTTCATTTCAGAGGACCAACTCTTGTCACCAATCTGTGTTTATAGCAACCAATCTGTGTTTATAACAACAAAATTGTAAATTTTGACTTGGATATCCTTTGATGAGTCTGCATTCAACTTTGGTAAGCTTGTTCTTTTGTTAGGTAAAATGATGAGTTTGATCATTTGCTATCAGAGTGAAATTTTTCATAAAGCTCATATTATTGGATTGGTATTCAAAAAAACATTTTTTAGGGTCTAATAAGTAGTTGGAGATTGTATTGTTTTAAAATATGTTGATATGCTGTCAGTCATTTGCTTAAAACCCACAATTTACCCAGCATATCATTTTTATTAAGTACATTTATTCATTGCTTTACATGATTTTGTATTTTTTTATATATATCTCTGACCAGGAACATATCTATTCTGCAATTAAATCTTATGAACAGAAGTGGAAAAAAAGTGATCCGTTCCCACTCCATAATGTAGGGGAGTTGTATATTTAAATAATGTCTTATCATATTGCATCACATTACATTAATTCTGTATAATGCATGTATTTTATGTTTGAGTATTCGGTAACTAGCTGAAGTTATGGGTTCAAGGCTTTAACTGTAACTGAAACAGCTATAGTCATAGTTTGTTAGCTTGATCCTCAGTTCTTAAAGCTGTGATTTGCTGTCTATATGTGTTACTGGGAGCTGTCAAAATATTAACAAAGAGGGAGGGAGGACGTAAAAGAAAAGATCTGCAAGATTTGGAAATATTTATGGGTCATATTTAAAGAAATAGTATACTGTAATTATGGGCTTGTGTATTTTGTTCTTTTTTTCACTGTAGAAAACCATTGATGGAGCATTCTTTTTTTTAAATTAAATATAAAATTCTTCATGTACAAGTATATTTAAATAGAAAAATATTGCCATTGAGATAATTCAAATTTTAGTGAACATATCTTTTGTAAAACGTTGCACTTATCCATGGTGTTACTAATTAACAATTATTTTTATCCTAAACGTGTGATCAAAGAAAGTTAGGAAAGTGATGAATTGAATGTTTTCCAATTCATTTGGTCTAAGTAAGGTACACTAACTACTCCAAAAGATTCAAAACCTTCTCTTTTAAGTAATTTTAAGTCATTTTGGACCATAATTTAAAACTTGTTAAATAAATTACATTTAATCCATAACTTTGTTTCCCCCCCCCCCAATTTTCTTCATACTGTTGACTGCTTTTATTTAGTGCTACCCAGATTGTGTTGGGAATCATTTTAATGATAGAATTGTGTGAAATCTCTCAGCTATAATACATGTAGCATTAGTTCCAAGTTCACATTTAAATTAGTAACAATTTTTTTCTCTCACTTATTTGTAACTTTTCTACAGGCAGTATTTCAGTTAGGATTTGTGATCTCTGTATGTGTGAAGAAGCAATAAAAGGTACAAAATATTCAGTTAATACACGTTTTACAGATTGTTGGTGAGAATGAGCAGGAAACGTAACTCCAGCTTCTTAAATGAAACTGAATTAAACCCAAAGTCTGCCAAGAGAGGAAAGAAAAGGTGAAATATATGCAACTTACCTACATACATACATATGTTGTTCATGGATGTGAGCTCACACACCTTTTCAGATATGTACAAACATGCAATACAATTCAGTCTAACTCACTGATCCATCAGTCAGTACACACACACACACACACACACACACACACACATATATCAACATCATTATTTAATCCATACATACATATATACATGCATACACATACATACATACATACATACATACATACATACATGCATGCATGCATGCATGCATGCATACATTTACGTATCAACATCATTATTTAATCCATACATACATATATACATGCATACATACATACATACATATATACATACATTTCACATTTACGTAACAACATCATTATTTGAACCAGACAGACAGACAGACATACATACATACATACATTTCACATTTATGTAACAACATTATTATTTGAACCATGCATACATACATACATACATACATACATACATACATACATACATACATACATACAGTGCGCCTGGCTCATTGTCAAACATGTTGCTTTGAAGTGTGTGTGTCACCACCTTTAACCCCCATGATTATATTAATGACTCCATTTAAAGTTTTGGAGCAAACATGTTTTGAATATGCAAGACACAAAAATGCATGGTGCGTACTTTTCTCCTATTACCATTCATGTCTATTTTGCAAGTTATATAAAAATATTCTATATGGTTATTTGAAGCATTTGGAGAAAAAATATTTAATACTGGGTAGAATTTGTGTATTTTTTTAAAAAGTTGTCTCTTAGAAGCTTTCCAATACTTGAGAATAAGTCTCCTCGGTAATTTCTGTACATAATGACCTTGTCCCAGTTCATTGGTACCGATTTAAATGCCCAAGAAGAGCTTCAAAGTTTCTCAGAATAATAAAACAGTCCAGGGTCAGCAAAATTAGTTTAACAGTTTGATTAGCAATATTTTCATTGATAAAATGCTTATCTAAAGATTTATCTGAATTTGCGTTATATTTCTAAATATTTATTATTTGTTTATGTTTTGTTCTTCATTTGGAAAATATGTGAGTTAATTTGCAAATGAAAAATCATCACAGTCATGGATGTTTGAGGTTTTACACCCATAAATTATTTGCCACCTGCAGTATATACTTTGAAAAGAAAATGTTTAACCAAAATATTCAACCAGACTTCAAATATATGTGTTGCTTGCTACAAGAGTAAAATAAAAATAAACGAATCTTTGAATTTAGCATTATTTTTAGAATTTTCAAAATGGACAAAATAATTTGCTGCATTATCTTGGCTTGGTAGTCATTTGTAAAGATAATTGGAAATTTTGTCCAGGCTAAATTTGCAACTAGCATTTATTTTTTTGGTCTCTCCAATTCAGTTGAGTTACAAATATATAAAATGCTAAAAAAACCAATAGCACACTCCCTTTTCCTGAGATTAAATTTCAAAGTGTAACTGTCTACTTCTCCAAAACTACTAGTCCTGTATGGAGAAAAATGCGTTGTTTATTTCAGCAGCTTTAAAGAATTAAACAATTTATATATGCTATCAGACTTTCACAAATGTTTAGATAATAAAGAAAGAAAAATAACCATTTTGATTACAACAGATTTGTACTGAATAAAAAATACAACACAGATCACTGTAATTTGATCAATATTTAATTTGCTTGAAAAAAGTTCAGAATATCTAATTATATGTTTTGAGTTTATCCATTGTTTCCTTTTTGATGCCCATTGTTAGTATTAGAGTATTTCTGAAATACATGTACATGTACCAAGATTTTATTAACAACTATTATCTACTTCATCATCAGCATATTTATGTGTTGAAATAAAGGAAGCACATTTTTTTCCTTCAAAATTTACAATGAGAATTTTATGTCTTTATGCAATGGTCATATGCATCATAGTACAGAATCGGAATATGGATTTTTCAATTAGAATTTTCATGTAAAATACAGTGTCAAAATTATTAATTTCTTTTTATCTTTCAGGGGCCTTTATCCCCTCCCCCCAGCTTTTCCCTGGACCCACAAGGTAGCTAAGGCAGCCCATTTGACCCATGGCCTGCTTTTCAGTATTGTGGTTTTTCCTAATTTTCACTCGTGTAGAAAACAATTGTGCCTAGCTGATATCCAATATGTGTACCAGAGCAGCTAATTTGAAATATTTTTTTTATTGCTGAAGATTATCAGAGATAGTTTCAGAACTCAACTGCTCTGCTCTGCTGGCCTAGTGGTTAGAGCATTTGCTATAGATGTGAGAAGTCATAGGTTTGATTCCCAGCTGAGTCATTCCAATAATAGCTACTTCGCTTGGCACTCAGCATTAAAAGGTTAGTGTTAGGACTGGTCTGCCAGGTGTCAGGATAATGTAACTAGATGGGAGATCATACTACATGTCTGTGAAATGTCCCAAGTGCTTGACATCACTATAAACAGCCACACTGCAGAAATCGTAAAACAACGTTAAGAATCCAAATCAGACACACACACCCCAACACACAACAGTTAAAAGTAAGAAGTGGCATTATCTTGAATTCATGGAAATTCTTTTCACTCTGTGGAGCATCAGTCCCTTTTTCTTTCCACCATATTAAGCTAGAAATATGATCTGAAATAACGTTAAATTCTTCAGATGCATTATAAGAGCTTTATGTAGAAGTGTGTCTGATACAGCTTACAAACTGAGCAGGTGATTATAAGAAGATTCATGCCAATTAAATTGTACAAAAATATTAAACCCATGCTTACAGTTATAAAATCAAAGCAATTTATAATTTGCATTGAAAACTAATCTTGGCAAAAATGGTAAAAATGTAGAAAGTTCTGAAAATTTCATTTGTAGGAATGTAAATATTACACTTCTGTTACTTCTTGAGCAGCAAATGAGTGGACAACAATGCATTGATGGGAATGATAAGAAAACTTTTAATAAGAAAATAAAGATTTTTTGGTAAATTGTCCACTTGGGTAAACTTTTAGCCTTCCCCCACCCCAACTACACCCTTTATAAGCATAAACTTGAATAACTATTACAGGTATACTTTTGAAAACAGCTGGATACTATTTCCATCTATTACAAATATTTCATATTTAAACAAATAATTCTTTAATTTTGGCTAGATATTTAATTCAGGAAAATTAGTTGTCACATTAATAATTGATTCAAAAGTATTCTTATTCAGCTAGGTACAGTAGGACAGTCCAAAATGAAAGAGAGAGGAAGAAATTACAGAAATCAAAGAAAAAGTGATTTAAGCTTAAGACGTCATGGTAACTTAGTTGGTAGAACATTGGATTCAAAATCCAAGGGTTGCAGGTTCAATAGCCTGCCAATGCCAGCATGGATTGGTTACTTTGGTGTGTCTTTGGGAAAGGTACTTAATTAAACATTTCTTTGGCATGATGCAGCCAATAAAAGTGCCATTAAAACCAGCAAAAATGAAAAAGAAGTTGCAGGTTATTTTCTGCATTTATGTTGGAAGACACTTCAGCTATTGAACCACACAGTTTACCTAACTTTTATTAGCTTTGTAGTTTGACACTTGAAAATGAATGAAAAACATTAAGCTATTAAATATCTTCACTTCTATTTTGTTTCTAAATCTAACATTATTACAGAACTGAATGTGGTTATAACTGACAGGAATTAACTGAAATATATGTTCTTAATAAAATCAAGTGTACAGCTTTAAAATTTGATGTGAGAGTAGTAACCATAATAAGAAATCGAGTTTCCATTGATATTGGTTCCTTTCAGGTCAAGGGCTAGATCAGACAGGGAGGATGTCGGCAATGGAAATTGCAAGAAAGTTGCAAGGAGAGAAGGTATCAAAATAATAATTTTGTAGTTTATAGGGCAAGGTAATTTATGTACTTTTAAAAAAAGTCTTTGCTAAAACTTACTAACTATGAGTCTGCAGTGAGTTACAATTTTTACTCACATTGTAGACTAATTATGATTGGAATACACAAATTGCATTGGATGGAAGAACATTAAATTTGAGAAAATATTATGAACAGTCTTGTTTAATCCAGTGTTATAAAACAGAGAATTCAAACCAAATATTGTAAAATGTTTTGTAACAGATATGGACACATTATTAATATGCAGATGTTGCTAGTACTCCATTTATATGTCTCTTCATCATTTGAAGATCATCTGCTTAATTTTATCACAGTTTTTAAATTTAATGTACAGAGCAAACCTCATGATCTGTTAATGGGGAACTTTGCTATTTTCATTCGTTTTATTTCATTGGTTAGACTGATCTGGTGGCCTGAGTGGTTAAAGAATCCACCTTGGATGTGGGAGTTTGTGGGTTCAAACCCCAGTTGAGCCATACTAAACACTTATAAAAATGGTAATTGCAGCTCCATTGCTTGGCACTCAGTGTTATGACTGGTCAGCTTGGTGTCAGGATAATATGACTGTGTGGGACATTATTCTATGTGTCTGTGGCATGATGCACCAGTGCTATACATCACTATAAACTGCAACATTGCAGACATTAGATATGATTGGAAAATTGCTAAAGCTACATTAAAAATCCAAATCACACACTATATCATTGGTTACCTATAATTAGCACTAACTTGTATTGCTTGAAAAAAATAAGCCAACCATTGCTTATGCTCACTTGGTAATGCACTGCAACTGGTCAAAAGCCCTAATACAACATATTTCACTCTAAAGAAACTGATATCAGTATAGTACATTTTGTTTTAATTCATGTAGTTCATAGATATGGTAGCCACTGATTCAGTTGGTATGGAGCAAGTGTTTCTGTACTATCACACAAAATAATTATGAAACTTGAAGCTTCTGTTTTTACTGATTGATGTTTTTTTTAAAAAAAAACTTAAAAAACACAAAAATCAATGCTTCTCTAGCCTTATTTCTATTTTCAACTTTGATCAAGAAACATGGAGATTTTTTTCAGTGTTAAGAAAACAAAACTACTTTGGGGCCAACAAACACTTATCCCTACAGATTGTGATGAAGATATACAGACAGTACATCAATCAGACGGCAAATACACAGACTGTACATCAACCGGAAGGAAAATACACAGACTGTACATCAACTGGAAGGCAAATACACAGACTGCACAACAGACAAATACACTGACTGTACATCAAGAAAAATGCTCAGACTGCATCAATAGGCAGATACACAGATTACATAAACAGGCAAATACACTAACTGTTCATCAACAGACAAATACACAGACTGCACATCAACAGGCAAATACACATACTGTATGTACATCAATAGGCAAATACACCGCCTGTAAATCAACAAGCAAATACTAAGACTGTACATCAACAGGCAAATACAGAGACTGTACATCAACAGGCAAATACATAAACTGTACATCAAAAGGCAAATACACAGACTGTACATCAACAGGCAAATAAACAGGCTATGCATCAACTAGAAGGCAAAGCTGAAGGCAGACAGTCAAAAATCACTAAGACAGTTATGTTTTCCACAGGTGTTCAAATTCCATATTTGAGCATTCTACAATCATGAATTTGTTTGAACTATTGTTACTTGTGAGCACTGGTATTGCAGAATGTCAATAAGGGTTCAGTATGATTAACTGTATCACAAATCTGAGAGACTATTCAATTTTTGGGAGGGGGTAGGTGGGTGCATCAAATAAATAGTAAAATTATATAGCTTTGTGGGGCAAATGTATTTTAAGTAGAGGCAAGTGATTATTTTTTAGGCCTGGTCTGAAAGAAATTCTTTGAGTGCTGTACAGCTTAATGTATTTGGACCAAATCCAACAGATATGTTACTGAAATATCATCTATATTTTTTGGGCAATCTCCAGATGGAAAAACCAATCCAAAATAGTTTATAGTCATAATTTATCAGATTTGAGAGTTTCAATCCATTTTTAGCTTGACTTTTTGAAAAGGCATTAGACCTTATCTATGCACCCTGAAGTGTGCATCTGCATCCCACCCTGTTATATATCATAGACCTGGTTGTTGTTTATGTCTGTATATCTCTTATTTGTCATTTACCTCAAAACGTGGAGTTTTAGGGTCTTTAACTGTACTCATCTGAGAATTACTTTTAGGCTTTTGATTTTTAGCAGGATATTCAGCTTCTAACATGCAGCAACTCATGTGAATATGATAAAACTGACGTTTGCATATGGGTAACCTCTGCTCATATGGTTCACCCTTTAAACTGGTTTGGAACAAATTTCATGAACCCAATATCATTGTCATTATTATTATTATTATTATTATTATTATTATTATTATTATTATTATTTTATCAGGATTGTCTTGTATACAGTATACAAGAAACTCATAAATTAGTGATGTTGTTCTGTCCCAAATTAATGTTACACACAAGATTACTGTATCCAGCTCAGTTTAAATCAAATATAATAAACGTATGCACATCAATTCACTTGATATTGCTTTATCTAAACATTGCTTACCTCATGAAGCAATTGGCTGAACAGCCTCAGTAGATATTGACAGGATTGGTGGTTTGATGGATTTATTGTAATAATTTTAGCACAACATTGATATGGTGGCCATTATAACTGGTGGATTAAGAACCCATGAAATACCTGTGAAGAATCAAAGACTTGCTTGAACCTGTTGGAAAGCTTTCTCACATAAACACATTAGCTGAGCTCAAGACATGAAACTGCACAGACAGAGGAGTGATGGCAGTGATCAGTAAAGAGTCTTAGTTAGACCACTCAGTCACCTAGGACTCTGCCAGTAACAGTTAAGGCAGGAGAGACAATTGTGTGGTTAGGAAACACATTGCCACTAATTGCAGAGGGCAGGTGACAATGTGCAGGATATTTATGTTGTAAATTTTGTTGGGGAGGGGGGAATTTAGAAAGGTCATTGTGAACAGGTGACAACAAAGTAATAGTGACCATTAGGGAAGGTTTGACACTATTCACTTTCATCATTCACCAAGATATGATTGGTATTCTATCGGGACGGTTTGGGAAATTAATAATGATTATAAAAATGCAGCATTACTGAAGGGGTGATGGGGGTAGGTAAAATTAAATAAACTCTGACACAGAGTTTTGGGACAAGTTTATGCTTAGAAACAGATCTTTCAAACTATTCCATTCAAATGAAACTTTATTAAAGGAAGTATATTTAGAAGTTGTGCAGTATTATAATTATGTTTTTCCTTTAACCATATCTTAACAGCTTTCAGTCCTTTCATCTACAGTTTTGATGTTTATTCTTTGTGGATGTGTTTCTATGTGGAATCTTTTGATACTTTCTCTGGGTCAGGGTCAGAAAGAAAAATATGATTAGCGGTAACTAATTTACCTGGCACAACAAACTGATATGATCGATGCTCTGATCCTTGTAGATTATTAAAGAAGTGAGGGTTGTCTACCTTAAATAGTTACCTTTTACCTGGAATTATGTTATGAGCTGTATTGCAAGATAGTTCTGAAGATGGGAGATGTTAGGCAGAAAGGGAAGCTCAATGCATATGTGTGTTAACTGATTCAGTAATTCTTCATTTTTGTACAATCTTGTCAGGCTGAAAAAAAAGTGAGTCACATGCCAGTTTATCATATAATTCAGCATACATCTCATTCCATAAACATCTTTCAAAACCATTTGGCTCATTTCCACCCCATAGTCACCTTGGTAGGTATAATTTATTTAGTGTTTAGAAAACTAGATTTGTTTTAGATGAGTGTTTGTTGCAAACATTCTTTCTACTGTTGCATTATGATGTCCCAAAACCAGAGAGTAACACAGAATTATTGAAAAGATACAAAGTGCAATTGAAACAAGAAATTTGTTTGTATTATCATCATAGAAATGGTATCTTTAATGTCATGGTGCTACCATGTGTATGTTTGTAAATACACCATAATACTGTAAGGAAAAGCTGTATAAACTCCTATATAAATGTAATTATGAATAGAGCATACACCCTTATGTGAATGTCACATAAGTCTTACAAGCAATTTAGTGACAAATAAACACCATACCTGCCAATCCTTACAATTTGAGCATAAGTCTAATGGAAATGACCCTGAATCAATGGAGTTGGTCACTTAATCAGACTAACTTTACAGGACTAACTCAGACTGCACATTCTTTTTTATGCAGAATGACTGCATGTTCAGGCTGATGCTTATAAAAGTTTCTAAAACTGGCATCTAAGAAAGATACATGCTAAAAATGGAAGGGACAATAAGCCATCTGAAATTTAGGATTGAGTAAGTCAGCACTGAAGAATTAAGCAGAATATTTAGAATTCTTGGGGATAACAGAAAGGCAACAATTATTGAACATCACATGTTGATTTGAGTAAGTGTCATGGTAGAAGAGCTGATTGCAATTGCCATGCAAAATTGAAAAAGAAAAGCCAAGGATCACATCAGGTTGAGAGATAGCATAAAGCCATTAAGCTCATTTGGGAATGCAACTGCTGTCTCAAAAACTACTGGAGGTAACAAAGGTTTAGCATTCTTTACAAACATTTTGGTTTAAGATATTGTTTACCATCACTGCATCAGTCTCTGATGACACTTCTGTCATTTCAAATGCCAACTGGACCATGTCAGACCATAATATTTTTTTAATTGTACTAAAACTGGTCTGACTTAAGGAAAAATATTGACTGCCTTACTGAGAAGGTCTTGTTAGGGTTGGCAGATCTGAAATAGAACACAGCTTCATTTATTAAAGAAAATTAAAATTGATAATGAAATACAATGAGTGTGCTTTATAGCAAAATCATACATAAAATATCTTTAGCATGGTTTCTGTTGCTCTGTGCTGTAGTATATGACTGTCATGCATAGGATATCATCCTGCAAGCCCTTTCTTTGTGGCTGAAGTTGGTCGCACACTTGATGTATTCTGACATCTCACCAGATTAGAGTCACCTCATGTAGAATAATGCTTGGATGTTTTGAGCAATCTAAGTGAACCTCATATTTGAATGCAACATTCCAACCCAAGATATAGTACAAGTTGTTGGCCGTTATGCAGAGTCAATCTTCTAGAGCCTTCAAATCAGAGATTTAGAATTGCAGACTAGGCAATATTTGAATCTGATAAGTCCAGTGGTGGCAACACAGACAACTACCAGACTGAACTAGATTATTTAGTCAACACAGCCTGATTACTTTGCAGGATTCAACGGTGAAATATTGTATGTAAGAAGATTTCAATAATCTTCTTAACTCTATGTTATGGTCACAGGTTGGGTGACCACAGGCTTTGTTGCTTACATAATTAGAAGAACAGCTTATCATTCACAGGATGGAATTCAGCTGTTGTTCCCTAAAAGGATAACTGAGTTAGACGTTGATGCTCAATATTTCTTCCTCTTCTTACTTATTCTCCCAACATAATGTGATTAGTAAATATATTTGTGGAAAAAGTACATTTTTAAGTAAATTACCCGGCATGTATCTCCAAGAATACTTACTCAATCACATTACTTAAAAATTCTCCTAACCACCCCACCATGCAAGCAGCCTTGTAAGTATCTTGCTCAGCTTAAGTATTGTAACATCTGCTTGTGCCAATGGGAATGAATGGTCAAGAGTTATTGCCCTTTGTTCATTGATCTATACAGGGAAAGACAATTGTCATCTTGTAGTAGGACTTGATTCGTGAGATAGGTAAATATTTCTAATGTAATGTGATTGGGTAAGTATTCTCAAAGCAATATAATATATTAAAAAATTTGCTGTTCTAATCCGCAGATTACCTTATTCGCGTTACCTTTTGATGCATATTGTTGTTTTCTTCATTTTTATGTGGTTGGAGTTCATGTTTACAGCAATAATAACCAGTTTTAATCGATGTCAGTATTTGTTCACTCATGAAAGAGATACATCGAGAATATAATAAAAGTTTCAACCAAATCACATCAACATGATTTCAATGTCTTTAACAATGAAATAAATCTGAAAAAATTATGCTGTGAACTATGTTGGATAGAGAGGCCAAAGCATGGGAGGTATAATGGGAGGTATAACTTTAAGTCTATTCTGGTTGAATATATATATATATATATATATATCTTTGTGTGTGTGTGTGTGTGTGTATTTTCTTTTCTTTTTCTAGTAATTATTGTAATTCTTGAATTTTGCACAGGTTCTGCATTTTGTTTAAAACTAGACGCCAGTTTATCAGATGATTCAGCATATGCCTCCAACAATAAACATCCTTCAACACCGTTTGACTCATTTCCACACCCAAGTCCTCTTGGTATGTATAATATTTTTTATAGTATGTTTAGTTAATTGGAGAAGTGTATTTCAAATTGATAATGAAATAAAATAAATATATTTAATGTACCTTATACAAATTCATACATTGCTTTGAAATATCTTTAGCATGTGATTGAATTGTTGTATATAACTGTTAGTGGAGTAAGTAGATATTAATTATTGTAACCCTTTGGTATGTTATAGTATCACATTTTCTACCAGTAAAAAGTTTGACCATATCAGTATTTTAACCTAAACTGTATCTTTGTTGCACTGGTAGTGGAACTGACTTCATGTATTGAAAACCTAATCAGAAAGTGAGAACACTCACTGTAACCTATCAAAAACTTGCTGACAGTCAATCATTAGTGAATCAAGATCTTGTAACCAGGTAAAAGATAATCTCTGGAATCACTTTGATTTGAATCATAAGCCAAATGATGAAATTGAGAAATGATTGACAGTATGTAATGTTATTAAAAAGAATGCCATGGAAACATCCTGACTATAAAAAAAATCATTTTTACTTTACACCCATTTTGTATCAACCCCACAGGAGTACATTCACCCCATAGGTAGACTTTCTTACTTGCAAAATGAAGCCTGCTTGATTAGACAACTTTGAGACTATGAAATGTAGGTGGTTTCAAAGTGTAAAATTTTCCTGAAACATTAGTACTCATGAAGAGTAATCATTACTGCCATCCAATGTTCCCTCTAAGCTGCGTGGCTGCGTGGCCGCGCAGCTCTTACTCAGTTGCCGCGCAGCAGTTTTAAGTTGCCGTGCAGCAAATATGTGACAGGGAAAATTACCTGCTGCAGCCGACGGAAGTTATGTGGGCGAGTGGTAAAGCAAGAAGTTGTTGTATGCTTTCATATTAAATAATAAATTACCCACGCACATAATGTCCAAAAGAAAAGCAGAAGGATGTCAATATTCGTTGAAAAAGAAAACTTGTTCAAGATTCAAGGAAGAGTGGCTATCAGAACTGATCGAAGTGGATGCGGTGTCATCGTCTAACAAGCAAAAGGTAAAACTTGGAGATATTTTCACATGCAATGATGATGGCGCTGTTGTTTGCACTATTTGCTCAACTACAACTGCGAAGACTTAGCTGTTGAAGATGCTTGGAGATAAGTTTCATTAATGCACGATATTGAAACATTACTTCGGACAGTTTATACAATGTTCAGCAGGTCATCAGTTAAAAATGAGAAATTCCAGGAATTGGCCAATGCCGCAGAAAGTGATTCCGTGGCATTTCGGCCTTTGCATGAGGTAAGGTGGTTTTCTAGGCATTTAGCAGTTGCCGCTTTTGTGCGAAACTACAACGTTTTGATTGACTATTGCACTGAACAAGTAAACATGAGCAATGATGGCATCAATAAGCAAATATTTTCAAAGAAGTATTCTGACACCTATTGAAGCGTTTCAGTTTGTAAAGGCCAAAATATGTAAAATAAGATCGCAGTATCTTGGAGAAACAGTTCATTGGAGTGATGCAGTGAAGGAAGTTCTTAATTCAATTGACCGTGACGTCGACAAGGCTGTAATTCTTAGATTTGTTGAACTATTATGTAATCACCTTGAGAAGAGATTTCCGGATGATGAATTAATGGTTTTGGCAAGCATTTGACCACTGCATCATTGCAAAGAATTCAAGTTTTGAATTTGGCAAAGACAGTTTGAACAAACTGATAAGAAGGTTTTCAAGAATTATATCAAACTGTCAAGAGAGTGTAATTTCAAAGATCGGTGAACAGTATGATGACTTCAAATTTTTGATTGCAGTGAAAGTGAAGACTGGATCAATTCAGACTTTCACTGACGTCGTAAGCTGTGTCGTGAAGAATGAAGACATGAAAGAGCTGTCGATTCTGCTGGACATTTGTGGGACATTTCAAGCATCAAGTGCAGACTTCGAACATGGTTTTAGCCTAATGAACTCAATTAAAACAAAATCTAGAAACAGGCTACAAGTAAATCATTTGGATAATTTGATGCGTATAAAATTCTATCCTTCATCAGGAAGCACTATTGATCTAGATGCGGTTTACAAGCATTGGACCACACACAAAGACAGACGTGAAAATTCGGCAATAAATGAATAAAGGAACTGTTTTGCTCTAAATTTCGAACTACATTTATTTTATTTGTAGTTTTTATAATTAAATATGACATATATGTGTAGCACTTTACCGACATCATTAATATAAAGTAAGTAGAGCAATATTTTTATTAACATAATTGAACAATGCATATGCCTGTGCGAAATGTCTAATTTATCATATAGAAGACTGCTGTGTAATAAAGTTTTAAACATATGTAAATGTATGACTTTCACAAATGCCACTCACTAAAATTTTGCATCATTTTTTTCCACGCACGCCTTTATTTTTCCGCACAGCATCGTCCAAAATTAGAGGGAACATTGCTGCCATCCATCTATCAATATTGGCACAAGTTTGTCAGCAGTGCCATATCTTCTGCTTTTTCCAAACCACTCTAGAAAACTCAGTTCTTAAGTCAGATCCAATATTTAAACCATCCGTTAAGAGTGTGCGAAGCCTGTCAATTTTTGGATAGTCTGTCAAATCTAGTTTCATTTCTTAAATTCAAGTGAATTTTTTTCATTGTTTATCCTTTACCTTCATTTTCCATTCCTGACCATAAGCATAATTTTTTTTTAAAATTTTCAAAACTAAGGAGAACCACATTTTGTGAAACATATTTAATATAATAAAAAATACAAGTTCAGCAAGTTCGTGACAACTGGTGTATATATATATATATATATATATATATATATATATATATATATATATATATATATATATATATATATATATATATATATATATAAATACTGACATCAATTAAAACTGGTTATTTTTGCTGTAAACATGAATATATATATACACAAATCATTTTCAGCATAATATATTGCAATATGTTAAATTATAATATATTGCAATATGATTGTAGCTGGCAATACCCAATCCTAATGCCATGCATGTAATATTATCTACTCATCTTGGCCCTTATTCAGTCTTCTGTACAATCCATTTCACCATAATATGATCAAATTTACCTGGCACCACAAACTGATATGATACTCTGATCCTTCAAGATTGTTAAAGAGGTAATTTATGTCTACCTTAAATGCATTACTTTTTTATGAATCTATTGTTTTCTTTCTTTAAATTGGATTAAATTAATTTTTACTGTTATAATATCAAGTTTTAGTCAATAACAGCATTAGTTTATTGGATGTTTCAGCATTCACCTCATTCGATAAATATCCTTCAACACCTGTTGGCTCATTTCCAGCCCCAAGTTATGGTATGTATATTTATAGTTAGTTTAGATAACTGAATTGTTTTTGAGATGTTTGTTAGCTAGACACATTATTTCCACTGCTGCATCATGTCCCAAACAAGACAGTAACTCAAAATGCTATTGAAACATCATGAAAATTTGATTGTTTGCCTTGTCATGAAAATTATATCTCTAATGTCATGCTGGTTCTATGTATGTATTGGTAAATACACCATAATACTGTAAGGAAAAGATGTATAACTCCTATATAAATATAATTATGAACAGAGCATATACTGGAATTCCATACAAGTCTTACAACCCAGGGAGTTAATTTACACACATTAGTATGCAGCATTTATAATTCAGTGAAAGATAAATACCAGACCTACAAACCCTTATGTTTTGAACACAAGTCTTATGGTTATGGCCCTGTAATTACAGACTTAGTGAATAATGACAAAAGTTTTATAGTTGGAGTACATCAGATGCTTTTAATTGCACAAACACTTTCATGCCAACTGACTGCATAATCAGGCAGTTGCTTATAGCATTTTTTAAAACTGGCATCTAAGAAATGATACATGTTCAAACTGAGCAGCCTCAGTACAAAAAAATAAGTAGAGGATATTTGCTTGAAATAACACATAACGCATATAGTTTGCTTCATTGGTGAAAATGATTAAGTTTTTCACCCACAAGATAAAATATATCCATTATTCAATCATATCAATCAAATTTTCTTTTTATTTTAATCTTCCGACTTATTACCTAGGAAGATATTAAATCTTACTGAAAATTAGTTTAATGTAAGGAAAAATATTGGCTACCTTACTGAGAAGGTATTGTTAGAGTTGACAGATCTGAAGTAAAACACAGAGCACCAGTTGTAAAAGAACATTAAAATTGACTATGAAATGCATGAAATGTGCTTTATATAAAACCCCATACATTCCCATAGAATACCTTGAGCATGGTTTCTTTTACATCATTAATGTTATCTCATATACTCATCTTGTACTTCATTCATTGTTCTACAGAATCCATTGCACCAGAATTTGATCAAACTTCCCAGGCACATCCAACTGATATGACTTTTTAATCCTTGCAAATTGTAAAAATAGTGATTATTATGTAGGTTACCATTTGATGCATCCTGGTTTTGTTCTTCTTTTTAAAGCGGATGAAGGTAATGTAAACAGCAACAATATCCAGCGTAAACAACTATGGACACCTTTTAGTTCACCCCCAAGTCATCTCAGTATGTATACTTTTATTTATAGTATGTTTAGATACTGGTTTATGTGACTGAATTGTTGTATATGACTGTTAGTGGAGTAATTATATATCGATTATTGTAACCCTTCTGTATATTAAATTTTCACAATTTATATTGGTACAATACTTAATTATAAGAATTTTAACCCTAAATGTATTCAATTTGACATGTGGTGGAACTGACTAACCAGAAAGTAAGAACTTTTTTCAGTTTCTAGTCATAAACTTGTCTTACTATTGCTGAGAGTCAGCCATCAGGGAATCTAGATTTTGTCACCAGTAATCATGCAAAGAGTGATCTTAGAATATACTTTGATTTTTAATGTATTAGCCAGATTGTGAAATTTAGGAATGTCTGGCTGTATCAAGTATTTGCTTTGAAAGTGTAATGTAATAGTGTGTTCCAAAACCAATACTAGTCTTGTGATAAGTGTTGCCATCTGTCAATATTGGCCCACGTTTGTCTGCTATGTCTGGATGGCTCTAGAAAAATTGATTTGCAGGTCAAATCCTGTCTTTAAACCATACATTAACAATATTGAAGCCTGTCAATCTTTGGAGATTAAGTGAAATCTAGTTTCATTTGTTAATTTCAAGTGATATATTTTACCTACAAACTCTTTATTACCTGACCTTAAGCATGATCTTATATATAATTTAAAAAAATAAGGAGAACCACATTTGTAGAACATGTTTTGTTATGCAAATCATCAGTATCATAATATATTACAATATGAATTTAGCTGTCAGTGCTCACACCCTAGTAAACCTCACATGGTCAGCACATGTGACATTGGGTATTAGTAAATGGTTTTAAAAATGGAATCACTGGCAGTAATATGTATCAGTTCGTATTGCTGTATAAATCATCTACATCATAATACAATGCAATATGATTTTAGTTGAGCTCATTCCCTAATAAAAAGGTCATGCATGTCAAAAATCTGGTAGTTATCATTTAGTGCTCTGTAGGATCCATTTCACAAGAATTTGATAAGTTCTCTGGCAACTGATATGATATTTGAATCTTTGCAGCACTGAAAAAAAGCGAGTCATATGCCAGTTTATCAGATGATTCAGCATACATCTCAGATGTTAAACAGCTTTCAATACCATTTGGCTCAGTTCTGCCCCCAAGTAATCTTGGTATGTAAATTTACTGTATTTTCTATTTTGCTGTAAGTTTAGAAAATTGAATTGTTTTTGAGACCTCAGTGTTTTGCTCACAATTTTGTTAACCATTTTCGAGGTAATTCTCATAGCATTACAGTATAAAATTAATGATTATTTTCTCTCAGATTCAGGTAAATGGTACTCTGTAGAGTCTTTCTCTTTTGCCAACAATCTGCTTGAAAGCTCAACTGATCGTGCAGGTTACTAGAAATATTCATTCTTTATGTTTGCAGTTCTTAGTTGAAATAGTTTAACACTATTATTCTTAAAAGCGGAAGATACTGCTCACCTCATTAGAACATAATTTACACAACTTATACTATTGTAAATATAATTGTTTCAACAGTTAAAATCACAAAGAAAATTAGTTGCGGAAATTTTATTTAGAGTTTTTAATTGGTCAGGTTATCAACATAATCATATGTTAAAATTCTTGAATACTTGGGCTCTAAATTATCACAGTAATTAGAATTTCTCTGTCAATTAAATACCCAATGACATTAACCTTAGAAATTAAGCTGCAACCTCCCGAGTCTAGTCCTCTCATAGATTTTAAAAGAAAGTCCAGGTACAAAATTTTTTATATACAAAGGGAAGTAGCTCTTACAAATTACCTCCCATAAGTTCAGTATGTGGTGCTTAATTTACAGGATATCGACCATTTTAAATTTTGCTGCAAACTATCAACTGTGAATTTTTTTATTTTTTTTTAAATCCATCCATATTTTGTGGTTGTTCAGTAAATCAATATTATGCTGTTATATACTACAGTTTTTTTAAAAGAAATTTTGGTAATTGTCAGATAATTTGTGTGTATGATTTGTATTTTTAACACAGCTATTGCAGTTATAGTCATATTGGTACAATGTCTGCGGTGTGGCAGTGTATAATTTGCCAGCCAAACCAGCCATGCCAGACAATCATAGTAGTACACAATCAATCTGGACTGACCCCAAACATCCTTTTGTAGTCTTCAAGAAGATTTATGGCAATGCATCCTGATGAGACAGCATTGTCTGTGCTCTAAAGTTTGACATATGCAAGGGCACTGGAGGAAGAGGTCACTTAAGTCAATGACCATTACTGACTTAAGTGTCAATAATTCTGATCCAACCATGGAAAGAACTGAATTTGGTTTCAAAGCAGCCATATAAGAAATATTTTGTATCCTACCCCTGCGGAATGTCTCCCACTGCCAAATACAGATATAACTTTCAAAATCAAGGCTTTGGGTGATTAGGATGAAGATGATGTAGATTCATCCATCAACTTCTAACTAACTTTTCTCAGAATAGATTGCACATAAAACCCTCATATAGATATTCCTAGTCTTGTCAAAGATTTCACTGCTGTTAATATGTCATCACCTCTCTGTTACAAGGCAGACAGACAAACTGTCATCATCACATCAAAACTTGTATAGAATGTGATTTCTATTTCCTTTCTACTGGATCTGGCCTCTCACAAAATACTGTGTGACTGAGAAGGCACTCTTTGGATGCAGATCATCACGTCTTAAAGTCATTAATAACATGGCTATCATGCTTGGACTAACATCCTAACAGTAACTCAGCTATCATATGAAGGGATACTCAGTAGCAATCTGTAGCAATCAAATAACATCGCATAGCAACTTTACGCTCCCTCCCTCCTTTTTTTGGTCCCCACTCGTATTTGGGGGACATGTGGAGAAAATCAGAAATTAAGCAGCGAAGGAGTCACCTTTACACTTATTGGTAGAAAATCTGTACTTGGCTTGCTCTCGTCATGAGCAGCCTCAGATCGAACGACATGCTTCAGAGATATGTTAGAAATTATACACAGATGCAACAACCATACAAGGACAGAGTGACCAATTGCAGACAGAAAACAGGTATTCTCCTCCTGGCCTTGCAAATCCAAGCAACAACTTATTCCCCTGGCAGCCTACTGGTGGGTTCCAGGTTCCTTCTGCTCCACAGCTTATGGACTAATTTTATTCCTTCACAACAATAGGTTTTGGAAGGGCTACACATATTGTTCAGTCTGACCCCTCTTATCAGACCCCTTCATGACAGACATTGTGACCAACCCCATCAAGGCCAACATATTCCATAAAGAGATAAAGACATTACTAGATAAAAGGGTGGTCGAGGTTGTTTGATTAACAGCTTCCATGTGCTTCTGTTTCAAACTGTTCTTGGTCAAGAATGCCAATTGGAAATTTCACCATATTATAAATTTAAGCAATCTCGATGTACATGTATTCATAAAAGCTTGTTAGGATTGGGGCCCACTTCAAGATGGTCAGTGTCAGGTGGACACAAAAAGAGAGAACCATTTGAAACAAACCTTCGGAAATGACAGCAATCATCAAAGCCTCTTGTCTGTTGCAAGACAGTCTTCCTTTAAAGACAGTCCCAAAAATGCCAGATAATTCAGTGGTGGCCAGTTATCTTTGTAAATGAGTTGGAACGAAGTCACCAAGCTATGTATGTTGATGTTGTCACCAAACTATGCATGTTCTGGGCAGACCCATTGTTCAGACTGATTCTCGATCAAAGAGGGGACAGCTACTCCACAGTGTGATTCCTCCATCCATTTGTCTTGCTTCAATATGTGCAACCTGTAGGGTCAACTGATGGTAACCTGTTTATGACAAGGTGGAATATCAAGCTGCCGACCTTCATCTCCCCATTCCTTAATCTGAATACATGGGCAGTCTACTCCTGTTCATATGACTAAGAGGGAATCTGGTCCTTTGCCTTTCCACAAACAGTTCTGATTTCAAAGTTAATCCAGAAAATGAGGGACACAGATTGCAAAATACTCACGACTGCCCTGCTCATATGAGTGAAATCATGGGTCACTGATTTGCTTGATTTGACAACAGAAAATTCCTAGTGAACCCAAAACTTCTGAAACAGCTGCAGTTGCTAATCTTTCACCCATGTCTAGATAAACTTCTAACTGTATGCATGGCTCTTGTCAGGCAGGCCTTAGATTGAAAAACTTAGTTGTTGAGAGGTTACCATCATAAAGATTTACCTCCAGTTTATGAGGGGAAATGGTACATCTCTTGTGATTTTTGATGTCACACCACTGTCAGCCTCCATACCCGAGCTGGTTAATTTCTTTCTATTTCTCTTTGAAAGCCAGAAGCTAGCACAATAACTATTAAGGGATATTGTTCCATGATTTCTGACTTCATGGGTGTCTTAACATTATTCACAATGAAGATCTCTCAGACTTGCTAACCAGCTTTGATCTATCCAACTTCACACACAACCTGGTCCCCAAATGGAATCTATTATCTATCGTGATGTGGCTAAACTTAAGTTGGAGCCTCTGTCCACTGTCTTGCAAAAGCTACCATCATGCAAGACATGCTTCCTGATAGCTTTGACTTAAGTATCAAGAGTTAGAGAGTTCCATGCTCTGTCCACAGATCCAAACTATCTACATTTTTTTCCTGACATTTCAGTCATTTTAATGACACAACTGAGTTTACATGGTTGAAACAGGCTTCCTTCTACTCGCAACAAGAAAATAACTTATTGCTCCTCTCATCGATTGATATTTTAAGAAGAGGCAAGGTTATAGGATCCAGTATGTGCTCTTTGAATTTATCAGAAACAAGTCTCAAGTCCATTCAGTCCAGAGGTCAGAGGCTGTTTTGTATTCCACTAAACCAGGCAAACAGGACATAATCCCACTACCTGGTAATGTTATTTTCCTGGCTTAAAGCAGTCCATTCATTATACTCTAGTCTGTCACAGGGAAGAGGTACATCTGGTGAGGATTCAAAGCTCATGAAATACAAGCTATTTAAGAGCATTGTCTCAGTTAAAGATATATAATGGAATCAGTCAGTTGGCAAGACTAGTCCACATTTTCATCTTTATGTTTCCATGATATGGCCTCATAAAACATGGAGTCTAGTTGTCTTGTGGTTGATACTTGGATAATCGTCAGACCATACATCTTCCAACTTTTTTCTCAGACCGGATCTGCCATCTTTTGCGATTTGCCCAATAAAATATTCCTTTGTAATTATTTGCTGTTGATTCATTCATTTTGCACAGTAGGTTGATGTGTTGACATGGACATTATTATCCAGCTGCAATATTACTTCAGCAAAGGACAGCTAACAAAAGTCTTCATTACAATGTGACTTCATCTTCATGCTGTGTAATTCATAACTTAGATATGATTATACACTAGATTAATTTTAAGATGTTATTAAGTAGTGATCTGTACAATATGAAGTTTTATTGTACGTGTCAATGCTGTGTTGAAAAGTCTATTGGGTAAGATACAAAAGGTGTTTTCATAAAAAAGGTTTTGTAACACAATATGAACAAGCACAATAAACAGCCATGTTGTACAGATCACTGTATAAAGTCATAATTCTGACAGTAAAATCCTTATTTATAAATTTCATCACATCTATTTTAATCTATTGAAGTAGAGATTAATGTAATTGGCTTCAACGGTTTGTAATTATGGACTTGTACACATACAAGTTCGTTAGAATTTTTGCGAAAATTAAGATGAAACTGAAAATGTAAGATACTAATACAGTAAAATATAAATTCAGATCCTAACCTGACAATGATAATTATGATCATGATACATATTGGTAAAATGTCTTATTATTATTGTATGTTGTTTCATTTTAGTTGTATGGTAGTCTCAGGATGTAATAGCTGCTATTGTTGTAATCATAACTGTCAAGCTCTTATTACACTGGTACTGCTCCTGTGGCCTAGTGATTAGAGCAGCCACCTTGGATGCAGTAGGTTGTGGTTTTGAAACCCAGCAGAGTCATACCAAAGACTTATAAAAATGGTACTAACAGCTGCCTTGCTAGGCACTCAGCATTTAATTTAAGAGGTTAGTGTTAGAACAGACTGGCCTGGTGTATGGATAATGTGACTGGTGCTACATGTCTTCGGCATGATGCCCCATGGCTGGACAGCACTGTAATCTGCCATACTGCAGCATTTTAACTATATGACTGAAAAATTGTTAAAGCGACGTTAAAAATCCCAATCACAACACAACCACAACTTATTATAATGGTACTTATATCCTCTGTTTATTTTATGATCATTCATGAATAATGATATTATAATGAATTATATAAATCATCTACTCAGTTGAATAGCTAACCTTATATCAAGTATGAAAAATACGTGGCAAAGTTTTTAATTCTTCTAAGTTATATTTTATGTTTATTAACAACATGTGTTGCATTTTAAGGACATTGTTTACTACTGGATATTTATGTTATGTATCTTCAAGACAAAATAATCATAAATATGCTTTAAAATTAGTCTAGTGGTAGGTGACTTTAATGTAAATATGAAAATGGCAAAATTAATGTGAATATTAATGAGATCAAAGTTTTACAAAATGCAGTCAAGTGTAAGTGTAGGAATAGAAACTTGTATAAATGAAAAACTAAAGAAATCAAGTGACCATATTTGTTTCAGTTCTACATATACATATGTGAAGCTTAATATTTAAAAAATCATTAATATAGTCTCCTGGAACAGGTGTGCACAAGACTTAGTTTAAGTAAGTTACAAGAAGATCAAATTTTAACATTCATGGCTACTTTTTAGCAGCTACAATTTCTTGAGCCATACAAATAATGGGGTTTTCCAAGACAGGTTGTTTCAAACAACATATATATCTTTGATGCAGAACATCATACATATGGGTAAAAAATGTGCTTTGTCCAGCCATATTTATCCTTGTATGGTCATATTCTTTGTTCTCATTCATTATTGATAACTATGGAAATGGCAGCTTTAGAAAACATAAACTTTAAAATGTTGCTGATCATGCTATATTTTTTGAAAAAAATATATATGATTCAATTTCATTAAGTAAATTGGCTGATTACAATTGTCTGCTGACATTGTGGTAACCAGGTCAGTTTAAAAGCCATAACATGAATACAATGTACACTGCCATTAATTTCATTTCTCTGAGGCAATATTCTTTAATGTTATATATGGCCTGTGCTTGGTTCTTAAATCCATCCTTACTTTAGAACAATGCACAATCCATACCAATTTGTATTACAGTTTTTACAATCCATATCAATTTGTATTACAGTTTTTACAATCCATATCAATTTGTATTAGATTTTACAATCCATATCAATTTCTATTAGTTTTTACAATCCATATCAATTTGTATTAGTTTTTACAATCCATATCAATTTGTATTACAGTTTTTACAATCCATATCAATTTTGTATTACAGTTTTTACTAAAGCTGTACCGATGTCATTTTTTGCCAATTATGCTGATACCGCGTGTAACCGATTATTAAAATTGCCGATACCGATTATGAGACCGATTATTTCATTATCACAGTATATACTCGCGTATAAGCTGAATAATTTTGGAAAAAAAGGCCTGAAATAAGGATGTTTTTTTTTGGCTTATCTGCAGACCATTGTCTAAACTTTACCGTTTTTAGGTCTTTTTGTTGACTACTGTAACGAATGTAAATCTTGGGAGATGAAACAATAATTTTGTTCATGTCCTAAGACATAGGCATGTTAAAAAAATAACTTTCGGTGACCCGACAATTATTAAACTGTTATAAAGTACCATCATCGCTTTAAAAGAGAAAAGTTAATATTCGTCTGCAAAGGGTGACCCGTCGTCAGTGAGTTGCAGTTACACTTTAAGAAAACATGGAAATTTTGAGTACATGAAGACAGAATCAGTGTGAAATACACTTGTATATTGACAAATTACATTCTGGTTATCTTTTTATAATAAAATCCACAATAAAATATTGCATCAATCACATCCTGATACGAAAAACAGTACAATATTCAATGTCTTCATTACCACATCGTTCTTATTTAAATGCTTCATGTACATGTATTTAAATTGGCCTTGATTTTGGTCAGTCTCTTCACATTTTATTGAGGCTTCCAAGGGGATGGTGCTATGCACAGGGAAATGAAAAGCTGTCAACAGTACATGTATTCTTGTTACGTGCTTAGGCTTGAAAAAGCAGCAACATAGAAAGAAGTGAAAATAACAAGCGTGTAAAATTTAACAAACAATTTATTAAGTACAAATATTTTCATAAAAGAAAATAAATAAATTTACGGTTTTAGAGAACAATCAAGTCCAAAAATTAATCCAAACAGAATTCACAATATAATCCACTAGTGGAATTGCAAGAGTCCTAATAATAAAATGTCCTAATAGTTCCCGATTCAAATCTTGACAATGTAATCCAATATGGATGACGATGTCACATGATGAAGTCAGTTTTTGTTAATGAAAATCTATGAGCACATATTCTTTTCCAGATAAATAATAAAATAATTCCTCTTGCTCCAAACGAATTGACACAATTTCCAGTACATGGTAATTAAAAATAACTCAAAAAGAAGACAGAACTTAATATTATAAAAGCCCAACTTCTACTGAACTGTTCTCTCCCAAACAATAATTTAAATACCTGTTTTTATGTAAACAGGAAAGGGGTCACGACCTTCCAGAATCTGTCAGAACAATCTCACGTTCAAGAAATCACGCAAACATCATGATCTAGAAAGATGTCCTTGGAATCAACCAATCATTTTAAAATAAAGCTCTAATGTCCTTGGAATCAACCAATCATTTTAGAAGCTTGTTTACACTCAGAAGCAAGGTCAGAAAATGAGGTTAACATCTGTTGTTTACTTGTAGAGGACATTTCTAGAAAAATTTCCCAATGAATGAATTTTTAATCCAAAATGTCAAATTTGAATCTGACAAGCAAAATTAAATGATTTAAATCAAATATATGTAACAATTCTCCACAAATTCTTTTGTATCAGATGATATGAAGAACATTAAAGTAACTGAACCAACCACTTGTTGCAGTGAAGTTCTCCACACTAATTGTTTTTGCAAACACTTCATTTAACCATTTTGTGGCTTTCTCTGTGTCTTCAAATGTAGCAGTCTTTTGCTTCTTCCTTTAGGGAGCACAGTTACCTTCAACGTGGTCTTTCTTTATAGACTCAGCAGCTTTCATCCTTCCTGAACGGGTGTTATTTTTAAGCAAAAAAATGCCACAGACCTCTTTGCGAGATGTTCAGCCCACAACTTCCTTAACAGCCAGATATTTAGTTTCCATAGACTGTAAATTTAATTTGCATTTTACTCTGCTGTTGGTAACCATCGTAAATGTAAATAAAGTTAAAAACGAAACTTTCACAGCAAAATAAACTTGTTTTAATCACCGATCACTTTCAAAGATCTCGGAAAAGCGTAATTACGCATATTTGGACGCATTTTTATATCTGGGATTCAGACAATAACTTATACAAGAGTCCACAGTACGCTTCAATTTGCTGGACGGCAAATTTAAGGGCTTACTAGTCCTGCTTCGACCACCGGTTGAGTGGAAAGGTGTGTTGATCAATTGATCATTTTAGCTGTTTACAATCGGAAAATTCAGTGGCTGAAAGACCCAGAGATGTACATGCTGTCATTATAAGAGTACATCTGAAGAACATGACCCACAACATAGGTGGCAAGAGTAAAGACTTGACTAGCCACAGAGTGGCGAGAAAATGTGCTGATATTTACAATGACTGATTTCAGAGGTAGAATGACCCATTGATGTACTTGTGTATAAGAAGAGTACATCAAATGAATAACTTTCGCCTACATTATTGTTTTCATTTCCAAGTGTAGCAATCTAAGTAGTGCTTGTGACCTCAAAATCAAGACTAGAACTAATATTAGTACCCTTACTCCTACGTCATGGACACCACAACAAATCAAGTTGAGGTTACGACATCATAGCTAAATCAAGACATGTTGGGAGTTAGACAAAATGCTGTTTGCAAATTTTAACAAGATGGGTTAAACGACTAATTGGCGAATATTTGTAATGAAATTCAACAGAGTGTTAGAAGTTGCTAGAACTGACATTTCACGTGTTACACTATGTATGATACCTAACTTAGTGCTTGGAATAAGACCGTATCTTGACATGACAATTCACTCTCACTCTAATGGAGAAACAAGGGCTACTTGTCAGTGCTGTAAAGAAGTTTGAAAATTAAACTTGATGGCAACAGCTGTTTCCACTCATCTGGAAATATAGCCATTTCTGGTATGCCCAATTTGCTTCTGGTAGGGGACTGCAACATTTACTAGTGGTACTCTTGAACTCCTAGTTTTAAAATCCTAGCTATACATCTGTGCATTCTTTGGAAAATGCTAGAATTGATCAGATTTCATTACTTTTAAGTTGCCACGATAGGCCAGCTTTATAGCCCCAACCAAAAGCCTAGGGTGGTTGTTTTTTTTAAATTTTTTTATCTGACCGCGACATTAAAGCCTGGTGGCAAGATCAAGGAATTATTGAACAAAGTATGGGTTGGAACTGGCAGCTTGTCGACATAAATGATTAGAAAACAAAGGATTTGTTCAAGCTGGGACTAAGGCCTTCTGTTGACATGTACATTTATATTTTTTTATCTCGACGTCAACATAAGCATGACATTTTGGTAGTACTAGTAGACCAAGGGACTGCGACTTTGTTTTTTTTGTCGACATAGGCGACTTGTCGATATAAGTGATGTCGATATAAATGGGTAGGACTGTATTTGATTCTGATTTAAAATTCAAGCCATGTCAAGATGAATGTTATGATTGAATTGATATTTTTGAAATTTGTTTACATCGGCACACGTTATTATTTCTGCTGATACCGATTGTTCTAATAATCGGCCCAATTATGAGTACGGATGATTAATCGGTACAGCTTTAGTTTTTACAATCCATATCAATTTGTATTACAGTTTTTACAATCCATATCAATTTGTATTACAGTTTTTACAATTCATATCAATTTGTATTACAGTTTTTACAATCCATATCAATTTGTATTACAGTTTTTACAATCCATATCAATTGTATTACAGTTTTTACAATCCATATCAATTTGTATTACAGTTTTACATATTTGGATAGTCTGACACATCAGTTATGGTTTTGTTACTTCATTATGAACTTGATTTGATTACCTTGTTGGTAATATCAATGGATATAAGTGTAGCTTAAGTATTTTATTACAGTATTTTATTGTTAGTTGCTCATGACTACACAGTTTGTTTTCACTTCAATTCAGGATTAGAATGCATGGACACATCCAGCCACATAAATGTAAGTATTGCATTCTCATATGAACTAATCAAGCTGAGTTTTCTTCATTTTAAGATAATGTTTTTCTTGTTGACCAGACATAGTTTATAACATCTGTAATATGTTTTATAAATTATTATGAAACACATATGATACACATGATATCTAGCCAAATTTTGACATCACTCTATCAAGTGATATTATAAGCTAATGCTTTTAAAAAGCATTTGAGAAAGACAGATTGACCCTTGAATGGTTTTGTCTGTGCTTGCCCGCACACATTCAAACATTAAAACCTTGTGATTATTACTTTTAAATGAAACAATTTGTCATAGAAAATCTTATCATAAGCACATGGTGTATATTTTGTCAAAACAAACTCACAATTGACATTACTGTGTTTATCTTATGAAAAGAAGAAAAGATGTGGAGGTTTCTCCAGTGAACAGCAATGACACACACACACACACACACACACACACACACGTTGTAATTCATGTGCATTGTTCTTTAGTAGTATATTTAAAGTTAGCATAGTTGCTATGCATTTATACACTTAAATATATACATACAAATTCCATGAGTTATGCTTTGTCTCAAATGAGGTTTCTGCTGAATTTTATTTTTTAAGAGTACTTTTGTTAACAGGAGCCCAGTTTTTAAATACCCTAGTAAGAGGTTTCATTTTAAGTGGAAGCTGAATAACTCTTGACAAAACAAAGTTTTCTTGAGGACAATGAGAATAATTACAATTCATGGAGGGAAATAAAGAAAATAAATCAGATTTTGTCAATTAGTTGTAATGCTAGTCTATTCAGTGGGGGTAAAATACTCCCTGTGGGGGGGAAAAATACCCCCTGTCCTTCTATTTTCCATTTGATGACTGCTGCATATTCATGACAGTCAGTCAGTGTTTGTTACTTTAAGTAGGTTTTAGATTGGCCTCAGATGGTCAAGTGGTTAAAAGCACCTGCCCATAACAATCACTGCCCTCTCACCTGTCCACAAAGGTTTGAGTCTTTGGCATGGTTTATGTGAGTATATGAGACAGCTTTCCAGTAGCTTCCCATGGTATGCAGGTTCTTATTAGTGTTTTTCTCGGGGGGGGGGGATTCTCCACCATTTATACTGATCAACATGTATATAACCTATCATTTGCTGAAAAATGGAGTTAAACCCATTATAACAAAAACAAAAAGATTTTAGTAGCATACATAGGTTTTGGTCCTACAGTATCAGTATCAAAAATATTGATAAATAAATACTACCTAATGATCATGAATTGTTTATTTTCTGTTTAATTAAATGTATTTACCAATTCTGAAGGTAGAAGCATTTACTTAAGATTGACCAGGAAATAAATTTTCAGACTATGCAGTATTTTACTCCAAAAGCTTTAACACTAAAAAATATATTTGTATTACTGTGGCATAAAACATTAAACAAAAAAAAGGTATAGCATTCAATATAAACACACTACCATATGCTCCTGTCCTTGAATTGTGATGGGAACTCAAGCCTCATCAGAAAGTGTGTTGGTTTTGTTCATTATCAGAACATCTGCAATAAGTGATTTAATTTCTTTAATGTTGCCGTAGTTACAGATAAAATCAGTTTTGTCTCCCTTTGTATATATCAACTAGTAACTCTAACTACATATTATTCTATGTTCTGGGACACATCTTTTCTTTTGAGTCATAAGACATGAAACACCTTTAAAATCATTTGAAACATACATGTTAGAAAATAATTCACTCAAAATTACATTTTATTTAAAATATATTAAATTTTGTACATTTGATAAAACTGTTTAGTCCATGTCATTATCATCTTATTCTCCTGCTTATATAGGATCCATCCTTTCGGTGCATAAATATTTGTTTTATAAAACATAACACTGGAGGTAATACATCTCCTGAAGCAGAAACTACAAAGATTAAATTTAATTTTTTTCTGTACAAAATTTATGAATTCCCCCACTTTTAATCCCCTTCTTATCGACAGTCTGCCAAGGAATGAGATGAAAGTAAGCTGGAGTGCACATATTGCCGGCAAAATCATCTTCTGTTTTGGCCTTCAAGAATTCATCAAATGATTATATTTTTTCTCCAAATCTTCTTAGAAATGTGGGGTCATTAAAGTCTATACATGGTGCACTAGTGTGTGTGACGTTTTCAAAAATTGTTTGTATTTTCAAAATTGGCTTGATTACTGGTAAAAGGAACCAAAGTTGTCTTCTTTATATCAGCCGAATAGATAAACTGGACATAATACAATCTTAGTTATTTTGTGCCTTAAACTGTGTCATGTGTAAAAAGCAGATGCCTTCAAACAATAGTTTGATATTAATCTCTTTCACTCTCTTATTTGTGATTTTGTTGGATCCAGTTTTCAGTCTAACACAATATTCAAACCTTTGACTACAACCAAACACAATTCGTTTCTCTGTATGCATGCCAGTGAACAAGGTCTTGTCTGACACACACAATATACACTACAATATGGATGTATACACTACATATAGGAAGTTTGTGGAATATATTTTTTTAATGCTGATGAAAAAAAGAGGAATAAATAATAACAATATCAGGTTAGCTTCTTTCATTTTATTATCAAATAAACATTTTTGTTTATTATCTATTTTATTGCAACATGCATTGGTGTGTGTGTGAACATATCTGTGTGTGCAGATTCAGCACAAATGTATATCATTTTTAAAAGTCTTTGAACATATGACCTGGTGAAAAAGAGCTTCACTATATGATCTGGAACAAGAAAGTTATTTTATCATGTCCTAATTTATGATAAATATAGTAGTCATGTACTCCACAAATAATCATGTGTATTTGTATATGGGTAAAAGAGAATTGTAGTGAGTTTTAAAAAAATGATGCTAACCTAGCTATGAAAAACATATATTCATTTAAAGCTGTACTGATGTCACTTTTTTATCAATTATGCCAATACCGCATATAGCTGATTATTAAATTGACGATACTGATTATGAGACTGATTATTTGATTATTATTTGTTATATAACAATGACTGGTTCAGAAACATAAACCTATTAGTGCAATGCAAGAAGGTATTTTGCCATGTGGGATATAACAAGTTTGATTATGTGGCAAGTGAATTTGAACTTCTTTACAAACACAAACTGGGTAAGAAGTTGCTATTATTAGAAAACAACAATCACACAGACATAAAACTTAAAAAAACTTTAAAACAAGCACTGATGAAACTTTGCCAATTCAAGATATAAATGAATGAAACTGTATTAAGCTACTGGTAGTCTTTTTACTAAGACATTCAGTGATGCAGGTTGCCATTACTAGATTTCAATACATGACTGAAAAATATTAATAATGATAAGCCAATAATAATTAAAACTTATAAGCATGCTTTAAGACTAAAGCTAGACATCACTGTATGTTGGCTCAAGCTAATACTGAAAGCCTAGTTGAGTTAGGTTGTATTGAAGCAACAGTAAGATTTCTCCCTTCTTGACAAGGAACCATCCACGAAAATCTGAAAAATTCTGGTATGTGCCACTAAACAGCTGCTTGCTTAGAATGCTTGAAACAGGTGCAGACAATTAACATTTAGCTAATTTGGCCAAGTAAGGGAACTGAAACCTGTGAGTATTCCACCATGCCGTACGTCTTTTTTATCATGGCAACAGAGGGCTGGCCAGATTCAAATCAAGCATCACATCATCCATGTGGATATTTCATTGATGGTATGGACAGGTTTGTCACAGGCCACATAAAACAAATCCCAGAGATGTGGCATTGATGGTCCAGTAGCGTTTGTTTCAGTTTCAGTTTTTCTTTGTTTGGTCGGGGGTTTCATCTGCTTGTCAGCTGATGCAACTATGCATTCTGCTCTAAGCCATTCTTTACATCTGGACACAAGTAATTCTTCACTGAATAGGTGATATCTGAAATATGGATCCAAGATTGTGGTCAAGACAAGCTTCTTGCTGCTGGCAACATCAATGACATCAACCTGTAATGGCAAATTGTCTGAATACTTAGATTTGCTTCATGCTCTTGATCCCGCATCATTTGGAGCATTTTCAGCATATATTAGGATGAATGATGGTAACTGATGTTTGGTTATCAGTTACATCTTTGGTAATGTCCACAAATGGGCCAAACGTGTCCACAATATTATTAATCAAGACCCACTGCTGCGATGTTAGGCTGGGCATGACATAGGGTGTAGTTAAACATTCCAAGGCTTGTTTTTGTTCGTATAACAAAGCCAACATGTTGTATGTAGAAGACCAGCATGTCTAGATGAGTTTCTTATGGGCAATGCCAAATTTTTCTTGCTGCTCTTCAAGCTGCTGTTGTGCCAGGATGGAGTGCCAGAAGAACATGCTGACTATGGATCGCGAGATCGTCAAAACATCTTTGACAGCCAGATGCATTGCTTTAACATTGTTTGCACCTCTGTCACACAGAATGACATGGATATGAGTTTTGTGAATGTTGTATTCCTCTTATAGTTTGTCCAGTTTGGTTGCCAAACATTCTCCTGTGTGTGATTCATTGAGAGGCATTGCTGCAAAAATCACCTGTTTCCACTGAAAATCTTCCTTCAGCCATTATGCCATAATATGCTGATGGAGGGGTCTGACTATGCATTAGAGGTGAAACTTAAATTAGACTGGGCAAAAACTAAATCACACACATTGCTTTGTATTTGCCTAATGCATATCAAGTATCAAAGATGTGGAAATGTACTTCCAACTTGGAATTTCATAGTGTGGTTCTGCCTTGGCCATCAAACGTCAAAATCCAATGTCTTCAACAATGGAAAATGATTGCACAGCTACTGCCATGAACAATACTTTAATGCCAACTAATAGCTTTCAGCTTGTCAGATGCAAATGGCTGCTAAAAGGAGTTGCTGCAGCTGCTGAGGTTAACTGCATAACATCCTTTTCTTTTTAACCTGCCCGAAACAAGCTATGTTCGATGATGTGCTTGCGGTGCAAGTGCTGGACAAGACGATTTTTAGCATAGTTGGACTTGTCTACTGTATTTACTGTGAAGTAATTCCAGATCAAAACTTGAGTGTTTTGAGTTCAACATAGTCAATATTAATAATACAATTGATTCACGCTCTTGAAACAATGTTTTAAATCAAGTAAATTACAACTAAGTTGTCCACGTGGCTGGATGGATGCATGCACCGTGCTGCAAGTTGCATGGTGGAGCAGCTCAGCAGCTGGGGTAACATTGCTGGCACTGGCATGCAAATATCAATGCTACATAATATTTGTGTGAAAGTATTCAGCAGCTGGGGTAACATTGCTGGCACTGGCATGCAAATATCAATGCTACATAATATTTGTGTGAAAGTATTCAGCAGCTGGGGTAACATTGCTGGCACTGGCATGCAAATATCAATGCTACATAATATTTGTGTGAAAGTATTCAGCAGCTGGGGTAACATTGCTGGCACTGGCATGCAAATATCAATGCTACATAATATTTGTGTGAAAGTATTCAGCAGCTGGGGTAACATTGCTGGCACTGGCATGCAAATATCAATGCTACATAATATTTGTGTGAAAGTATTCAGCAGCTGGGGTAACATTGCTGGCACTGGCATGCAAATATCAATGCTACATAATATTTGTGTGAAAGTATTCAGCAGCTGGGGTAACATTGCTGGCACTGGCATGCAAATATCAATGCTACATAATATTTGTGTGAAAGTATTCAGCAGCTGGGGTAACATTGCTGGCACTGGCATGCAAATATCAATGCTACATAATATTTGTGTGAAAGTATTCAGCAGCTGGGGTAACATTGCTGGCACTGGCATGCAAATATCAATGCTACATAATATTTGTGTGAAAGTATTCAGCTGCTGGGGTAACATTGCTGGCACTGGCATGCAAATATCAATGCTACATAATATTTGTGTGAAAGTATTCAGCTGCTGGGGTAACATTGCTGGCACTGGCATGCAAATATCAATGCTACATAATATTTGTGTGAAAGTATTCAGCTGCTGGGGTAACATTGCTGGCACTGGCATGCAAATATCAATGCTACATAATATTTGTGTGAAAGTATTCAGCTGCTGGGGTAACATTGCTGGCACTGGCATGCAAATATCAATGCTACATAATATTTGTGTGAAAGTATTCAGCTGCTGGGGTAACATTGCTGGCACTGGCATGCAAATATCAATGCTACATAATATTTGTGTGAAAGTATTCAGCTGCTGGGGTAACATTGCTGGCACTGGCATGCAAATATCAATGCTACATAATATTTGTGTGAAAGTATTCAGCAGCTGGGGTAACATTGCTGGCACTGGCATGCAAATATCAATGCTACATAATATTTGTGTGAAAGTATTCAGCAGCTGGGGTAACATTGCTGGCACTGGCATGCAAATATCAATGCTACATAATATTTGTGTGAAAGTATTCAGCAGCTGGGGTAACATTGCTGGCACTGGCATGCAAATATCAATGCTACATAATATTTGTGTGAAAGTATTCAGCAGCTGGGGTAACATTGCTGGCACTGGCATGCAAATATCAATGCTACATAATATTTGTGTGAAAGTATTCAGCAGCTGGGGTAACATTGCTGGCACTGGCATGCAAATATCAATGCTACATAATATTTGTGTGAAAGTATTCAGCTGCTTCAGCATGCGACTGCAATTCATTGATTAGCAGCATTGCAGTACTGGTTAAAGAACAGATTAAACTATAATGAGTCATAGCTTCATAGTAGTTGGACATTTCGCTAGCTATCTGTTCTGCCTAGCTGTCTGCTAATGTGTATGCTGGAAGTTCTACCTCCACACAAGTGCTCATTGGCTGGTTGGCAGCTGTGACAACAATCAGCAGTAGTTTACAGCAAGTGTGTTAAAAAGTAGTTACTTTTAAGAATATATTGTCTTTAAACTAAACCCCCAAATCAAATGTTTATTACGTAATATCCACTATTTAATTATGTTTTAAAATTCAAGCCATGTCAAGATGAACTTTATGATTGAATTTATATTTTGGTGATTTGTTAGCATGGGCACCAATTATTTCTGCTGATACCAATTATACTGATTGTTCTAATAATCAGCCTGATTATAAGTATGGCTGTTTAATTTGTACAGCTTTATATCTATTTTGTGAGAATCCACATTTTCCTTTTGTTATCATTTGAAAAAAAACACCTGGTTTGATAAATAATTCTTGGGCAGTTGTAGGCCACTTGCATGCATTAAAATGCAGCCAGATGCAATAAATATTTGTAAAGCAAGTTGCTTAAACTTTGTTGTAATTTCTCTTTTTCAGTTGCTTGTCTACGAAATGACTAAGCAGCTTCTGTAAAATTATTCATTGATTGAAACTTAGGGATTAAAACTATCCTTGTTGGTCCTTCTTGAATACTGTGGTTTTTTTTTTGCTTTTCAGGATGCTTTCTCCATTTGTTTTGCATGGTATCAAAAGTCTTTTTAGCTCATTATTGGAGACTCTGGCATGATTAAAACTATTATATGATGTGTTGATTCTATCTTAAAATTTTTTGATATAGTTTGTGTTAAGGTTTCAATCATTGGTAATCATCTGACCTAGTGTTGTACTATTGTTTATTCATTTTTATTCCAGTCTATAGAAATTTCAATGGAACATTGAAGGGATATTTATTCAATCATCAACTATATATTTTATTTATTGACTTTGCATGTAAAAGATAAAATTAAAACCTATTACCTTTCTTTCTTCATCTCTGATTTTGATTCTGATATTTTGATATTGAGTTTGTCAGTTGTACACCTCTGTAATTATGTGTATTTTCGATAAATAAAGCCTCAGTGAAACATAATGGTTAATAAGCAAAATCATGAGCTGACAGGATTAATAACCATTACTGTAACTATCGACCTGATTGAGGAAAATGTATATAGATTTTGGGTTTCAAAAGCCTACAACTGTATCTGGTGAAGTAGATGCTGTTATAGGTCTGGCTATTACATCAACACTTTATAATTCTAGTTGGGTTATATTCTGTATAATTGCTGCTCAAAGTAACTTTTGAGTAGTCTTTCTAATGTTAAATGCATTTGAGTAGTCTTTCTAATGTTAAATGCATTTGAGTAGTCTTTCTAATGTTAAATGCATTTGAGTAGTCTTTCTAATGTTAAATGCATTTGAGTAGTCTTTCTAACATTAAATGCATTTGAGTAGTCTTTCTAATGTTAAATGCATTTGAGTAGTCTTTCTAATGTTAAATGCATTTGAGTAGTCTTTCTAATGTTAAATGCATTTGAGTAGTCTTTCTAACATTAAATGCATTAGAGCAGTCTTTCTAACATTAAATGCATTTGAGTAGTCTTTCTAACATTAAATGCATTTGAGCAGTCTTTCTAACATTAAATGCATTTGAGCAGTCTTTCTAACATTAAATGCATTTGAGTAGTCTTTCTAACATTAAATGCATTTGAGTAGTCTTTCTAACATTAAATGCATTTGAGTAGTCTTTCTAACATTAAATGCATTTGAGTAGTCTTTCTAACATTAAATGCATTTGAGCAGTCTTTCTAACATTAAATGCATTTGAGCAGTCTTTCTAACATTAAATGCATTTGAGTAGTCTTTCTAACATTAAATGCATTTGAGTAGTCTTTCTAACATTAAATGCATTTGAGTAGTCTTTCTAACATTAAATGCATTTGAGTAGTCTTTCTAACATTAAATGCATTTGAGTAGTCTTTCTAACATTAAATGCATTTGAGTAGTCTTTCTAACATTAAATGCATTTGAGTAGTCTTTCTAATGTTAAATTCTAATGTTAGATGCATTAGAGCAGTCTTTCTAACTTGAAATGCATTTGAGCAGTCTTTCTAACATTGAATGCATTTGAGCAGTCTTTCTAACATTAAATGCATTTGAGTAGTCTTTCTAACATTAAATGCATTTGAGTAGTCTTTCTAACATTAAATGCATTTGAGTAGTCTTTCTAATGTTAAATTCTAATGTTAAATGCATTTGAGCAGTCTTTCTAACATTAAATGCATTTGAGTAGTCTTTCTAACATTAAATGCATTTGAGTAGTCTTTCTAACATTAAATGCATTTGAGTAGTCTTTCTAACATTAAATGCATTTGAGTAGTCTTTCTAATGTTAAATGCATTTGAGTAGTCTTTCTAACATTAAATGCATTTGAGTAGTCTTTCTAATGTTAAATGCATTTGAGTAGTCTTTCTAACATTAAATGCATTTGAGTAGTCTTTCTAACATTAAATGCATTTGAGTAGTCTTTCTAACATTAAATGCATTTGAGTAGTCTTTCTAACATTAAATGCATTTGAGTAGTCTTTCTAACATTAAATGCATTTGAGTAGTCTTTCTAACATTAAATGCATTTGAGTAGTCTTTCTAACATTAAATGCATTTGAGTAGTCTTTCTAATGTTAAATTCTAATGTTAGATGCATTAGAGCAGTCTTTCTAATGTGAAATGCATTTGAGCAGTTTTTATAACATTAAATGCATTTGAGTAGTCTTTCTAACATTAAATGCATTTGAGTAGTCTTTTTAATGTTAAATGCATTTGAGTAGTCTTTCTAACATTAAATGCATTTGAGTAGTCTTTCTAACATTAAATGCATTTGAGTAGTCTTTCTAACATTAAATGCATTTGAGTAGTCTTTCTAACATTAAATGCATTTGAGTAGTCTTTCTAACATTAAATGCATTTGAGTAGTCTTTCTAACATTAAATGCATTTGAGTAGTCTTTCTAACATTAAATGCATTTGAGTAGTCTTTCTAATGTTAAATTCTAATGTTAGATGCATTAGAGCAGTCTTTCTAACGTGAAATGCATTTGAGCAGTTTTTATAACATTAAATACATTTGAGCAGTCTTTCTAACATTAAATGCATTTGAGTAGTCTTTCTAACATTAAATGCATTTGAGTAGTCTTTCTAACATTAAATGCATTTGAGTATCTATCTAACATTAAATGTCAATGCTTCCTTCATTGTCATTATTTGTAGTCATTCCACTGTTACTCATTTAATGTTTATTTTAAGGTTGTTTTTGTAAGAACATTCTATTGTTTGAAATGAAAATGGATAGTTTGCTATTTCTGTTATCAAATGGACTGGTAAAGTTAATATAACTTTCACTGAGTCGATTGTATTATCACTTTCTCTGTGTTCACCATTGATATATGAATTTTGTTTCAGATCATTTTCTTGATAGATTTTTATTTCAAATGTTTTTCATTGGTGCTTTTTTAAATGCATTAGTAATCATTGTTCTTGTTGATGATCAGAATCCTGTAACTGATGTTCTGAATCCATTGACGGTTATACTGGTATTCCTGATTAACAGTCTAATAAATTTCCTTGTATTTTTTTAAGTCTGTTATTTTAAAAGCAGATGTAATATGTATTTAGACAAGACATATTTCAAAATGAGTAAAGAAGTAAAATTAAACTAATGAGGATTTGAGTAAATTGCAGTGTTCAGCTGAAAAACAAATATCTGCTTTTTAGCAGACCATTTGTATGTTAATTGTAATTCTCTTCACTAACTCTAGAATGTCAGAGTTAAGTAAAATAAAATAGATTGGCTTTTCAAATATTGGACAAATATAAAAGGTTTTTTACTTCATTGATATGACTTACAGCGCTCTACTGTACTGGTGATAATAGTATACAGAGATTAATGATTAAATATAGATGTAAATGGTGCAGAAAACCTGTTTACCATTGGAAAGGAACTTGATAACATGCTTCTACATACTTGGCAATAGGAAAATAAAAACCTTTTGAAAAACAAATCCAGAGGACACCCATTAAACAATGATAACCTGATTAATTACTGCCTCGTTTGTGAGGTGGAGAGAAATATGACACATTTCCAAAGAGGATAATTTTGATCGGTTCATTTTGCAAGAGAACTATTAATGCAAAGAGAAGATTAACTATAGAGCTTGTCAGAAAGGCTAAAACACAATAGAGATTTATAAAGCTATCATGGTTAGGTGTAAATATTTATTAGATTCATCTGACTTAGATTCTATTGTTAGATTCAGACTTAGTTTATATGACACAATTAACATGTCTACTCAGTAACCCAAATGTTTAGGTAGAAACACTTAAGGGATCCTTCGTGGCTGAGTTGTTTAAAAGGATTACTTTTACCATTTACTACCATCTGACTTCTGTCCACATGGGTTCAAGTCTTAGGCTTGTCCAGTGTGGGTATGTGAGAAATCTTGCCAATAATTCCCTGCTAACATGCTAATGACGTGTGTGTTGCATAATTCCTGGCTAACATGCTAATGACGTGTGTGTTGCTAACATGCTCATGATGTGTGTGTTGCTAACATGCTCATGACATGTGTGTGTTGCTAACATGCTAAAGATGTGTGTTGCTAACATGCTAATGACGTGTGTGTTGCTTGCATGCTAATGTCGTGTGTTGCTGACATGCTAATGACGTGTGTGTTGCTAGCATGCTAATGGTGTGTGTGTTGCTAACATGATAATGGTGTGTGTGTTGCTAGCATGCTATGACATGAGTGTGTGTGTTGCTAACATGCTCATGACGTGTGTGTTGCTAACATGCTAATGACGTGTGTATTGCTAACATGCTAAAGACGTGTGTTGCTGACATGCTAATGACATGTGTGTGTTGCTAGCATGCTAATGATGTGTGTGTTGCTAACATGCTAATGGCGTGTGTGTTGCTAACATGCTAATGTAAGGTTGTTGCTAACATGCTAATGACGTGTGTGTTGCTAGCATGCTAATGATGTGTGTGTTGCTAACATGCAAATGGTGTGTTGCTAGCATGCTAATGACATGAGCGTGTGTGTTGCTAACATGCTCATGATGTGTGTTGCTAATATGCTAATGATGTGTGTGTTGCTATACATGCTAAAGACGTATGTTGCTGACATGCTAATGACATGTATGTTGCTAACATGCTAATGTTGTGTGTGTTGCTAACATGCTAATGACATGTGTGTGTTGCTAGCATGCTAATGATGTGTGTTGCTAACATGCTAATGGTGTGTGTGTTGCTAGCATGCTAATGACATGAGTGTGTGTGTTGCTAACACGCTAATGGCGTGTGTGTTGCTAACATGCTAATAACATGTGTGTGTTGCTAACATGCTAATGGCGTGTGTGTTGCTAACATGCTAATGACATGTGTGAATTGCTAACATGCTAATGACACGTGTGTTGCTGACATGCTAATGACATGTGTATGTTGCTAACTTGCTAATGACGTGTGTGCTGCTAACATGCTAATGATGTGTGTGTTGTTAACATGCTAATGGTGTGTGTGTTGCTAACATGCTAATAACATATGTGTGTGTTGCTAACATGCTAATGACGTGTGTGTTGCTAACATGCTAATGACATGTGTGTGTGTTGCTAACATGCTAATGGCGTGTGTGTTGCTAACATGCTAATGACATGTGTGAATTGCTAACATGCTAATGACACGTGTGTGTTGCTAACATGCTAATGACATGTGTATGTTGCTAACTTGCTAATGACGTGTGTGCTGCTAACATGCTAATGATGTGTGTGTTGTTAACATGCTAATGGTGTGTGTTGCTAACATTCTAATGTCATATGTGTTGCTAGCTTGCTAATGATGTGTGTGTTGCTAACATGCTAATGTCATGTGTGTTGCTAACATGCTGGTGTTGTGTGTGTTGCTAACATGCTAGTGGTGTGTTTATTGCTAACATGCTAATGTTGTGTGTGTTGCTAACATGCTAATGTCGTGTGTTGCTAACATGCTTATGCTCTGTGTGTTGCTAACATGCTAATGTCATGTGTGTTGCTAACATGTTAATGACGTGTGTGTTGCTAACATGCTAATGACATGTGTATGTTTCTAGCATGCTGATGGCATGTGTTGCTAACATGCTGGTGTTGTGTGTGTTGCTAACATGCTAGTGGTGTGTTTATTGCTAACATGCTAATGTCATGTGTGTTGCTAACATGCTAATGTCGTGTGTGTTGCTAACATGCTTATGCTCTGTGTGTGTTGCTAACATGTTAATGTCATGTGTGTTGCTAACATGTTAATGATGTGTGTGTTGCTAACATGCTAATGACATGTGTATGTTTCTAGCATGCTGATGGCATGTGTGTTGCTAACATGCTGGTGATGTGTGTGTGTTGCTAACATGCTAATGATGTGTGTTGCTAACATGCTAATAATGTGTGTGTTTCTAACATGCTAATGATGTGTGTGTTGCTAACATGCTAATGATGTGTGTGTTGCTAACATGCTAATGATGTGTGTGTTGCTAACATGTTAATGGCATGTGTGTGTTGCTGGTCAAAATCTCTTGAAACAAGACCAAGTAGCGTGTTGGGAATTAAAAATCATGTTTTTCATGTGACGTACATTTATGGAGGATATGCTTGGGTACAAGACAACTTAATGCTTATGATAGAGCAATTAAGTTCAAAGTTACAGATGTTGATTAGAAACATAACAATTACACTTTAGAAGGTGAATTTAGTATATCAAAGAAACAGGTGTGTGACTGGCACAAGAAAATGTCAGTGAAAGGTGATAGTGCCAGGCATCTGGAGAAAATTGGATTGAAGATTGTGATCAAGACCTTTAAGAAACTAGGTATTTCCAGGCATGCTGTTCAATATGATGGAGGTCGACAAGCTCTTCAGTGATGTCATTAATGACACCAACACAGAGCACCTGCAGATGATAGTAAAGACAAGGAATCAGAATTGTATGCAGAATCAAGTGCCAGATTATGTTTACAGTAACCGGATGACAGTGGAGGAATGCAGAACTTTATATTTTATAACATTAATGAAAAGAATGAATTCTTGAGCTTTGAACCAGATGATATTTGACAGTGACATTTGTAGGGTACTGGGAATTACAAAAATGAGGACTTAACATTCACTGTTTAATTTGGGAAGGTTCCATTGTTTGGAAATAATGTTACAAAGACATTGTGAATTGTATCTTTATGGACTGCAATCTTTGTACCAATATGTCAATAAAATGCCTGGGTTTGTCTTATAAATGGATTTAAAATGTTAAGCATTATGTATTTTGTTTCATGAAGATGGACAAAATTTATAATTTGTCATTTTATTTGTGACATTTATGCTCATTAATATTCTTGCATATATTTTAAATTGGTTTTGTCCTTAATTGTCCTATTAATCTATTTATACAGTTTTTCTTTATTTCTTGCATATATTTTACACTGGTTTTGTCCTTAATTGTCCTTTTAATCTATTTATACAGTTTTCTTTATTTCTTGCATATATTTTACACTGGTTTTGTCCTTAAATGTCCTTTTAATCTATTTATACAGTTTTCTTTATTTCTTGCATATATTTTACACTGGTTTTGTCCATAAATGTCCAATTAATCTATTTATACAGTTTTCTTTATTTCTTGCATATATTTGACACTGGTTTTGTCCTTAAATGTCCTTTTAATCTATTTATACAGTTTTTCTTTGTTTCTTGCATATATTTTACACTGGTTTTGTCCTTAAATGTCCAATTAATCTATTTATACAGTTTTCTTTATTTCTTGCATATATTTTACACTGGTTTTGTCCTTAATTGTCCTTTTAATCTATTTATACAGTTTTCTTTATTTCTTGCATATATTTTACACTGGTTTTGTCCTTAAATGTCCAATTAATCAATTTATACAGTTTTCTTTATTTCTTGCATATATTTTACACTGATTTTGACCTTAAATGTCCTTTTAATCTTTTTATCCAGTTGTTCTTTATTTCTTGCATATATTTTACACTGGTTTTGTCATTATTTGTCCAATTAACCCATTTATACAGTTTTCTTTTTTTCTGGCATATATTTTACACTGGTTTTGTCCTTAATTGTCCTTTTAATCTATTTATACAGTTTTCTTTATTTCTTGCATATATTTTACACTGGTTTTGTCCTTAAATGTCCTTTTAATCTATTAATACAGTTTTTCTTTATTTCTTGCATATATTTTACATTGGTTTTGTCCTTAATTGTTCTTTTAATCTATTTATACTTTTTTTCTATATTTCTTGCATATATTTTACACTGGTTTTGTCCTTAATTTTATCCAGTTTTTCTTTATTTCTTGCATATATTTTACATTGGTTTTGTCCCTAATTTTATCCAGTTTTTCTTTATTTCTTGCATATATTTTACAGTGGTTTTGTCCTTTATTGTCCTTTTAATCTATTTATACAGTTTTTCTTTATTTCTTGCATATATTTTACACTGGTTTTGTCCCTAATTTTATCCAGTTTTTCTTTATTTCTTGCTTATATTTTACACTGGTTTTGTCATTATTTGTTCTATTAATCTATTTATACTATTAATCTATTTATACAGTTTTTATTTATTTCTTGCATATATTTTACACTGGTTTTGTCCTTAAATGTCCTATTAATCTATTTATACAGTTTTCTTTATTTCTTGCATATATTATACACTGGTTTTGTCCTTAATTTTATCCAGTTTTTCTTTATTTCTTGCATATATATTACACTGGTTTTGTCCTTTAATGTCCTTTTAATCTATTAATACAGTTTTTCTTTATTTCTTGCATATATTTTACACTGGTTTTGTCCTTAATTGTCCTTTTAATCTATTTATACAGTTTTTCTTTATTTCTTGCATATATTTTACACTGGTTTTGTCTTTAATTTTATCCAGTTTTTCTCTATTTCTTGCATATATTTTTCATTGGTTTTGTCCTTTAATGTCCTTTTAATCTATTTATACATTTTTTCCTTATTTCTTGCATGTATTTTACACTGGTTTTGTCCCTAATTTTATCCAGTTTTTCTTTATTTCTTGCATATATATTACACTGGTTTTGTCCTTAATTGTCCTTTTAATCTATTAATACAGTTTTTCTTTATTTCTTGCATATATTTTACACTGGTTTTGTCCTTAATTGTCCTTTTAATCTATTTATACAGTTTTTCTTTATTTCTTGCATATATTTTACACTGGTTTTGTTATTATTTGTTCTATTAATCTATTTTTACTATTAATCTATTTATAGTTTTTCTTTATTTCTTGCATATATTTTACACTGGTTTTGTCCTTAATTGTCCTTTTAATCTATTTATACAGTTTTATTTTATTTCTTGCATATATTTTACTCTGGTTTTGTCCTTAAATGTCCTTTTAATCTATTTATACAGTTTTTCTTTATTTCTTGCATATATTTTGCACTGGTTTTGTCCTTAATTGTCCTTTTAATCTATTTATACAGTTTTTCTTTATATCTTGCATGTATTTTACATTTGTTTTGTGCTTAATTGTCCTTTTAATCTATTTATACAGTTTTTCTTTATTTCTTGCATATATTTTACACTGGTTTTGTCATTATTTGTTCTATGAATCTATTTATACTATTAATCTATTTATACAGTTTTTCTTTATTTCATGCATATATTTTACACTGGTTTTGTCCCTAATTTTATCCAGTGTTTCTTTATTTCTTGCATATATTTTACACTGGTTTTGTCCTTTAATGTCCTTTTAATCTATTTATACAGTTTTTCTTTATTTCTTGCATGTATTTTACACTGGTTTTGTCCCTAATTTTATCCAGTTTTTCTTCATTTCTTGCATATATTTTACACTGGTTTTGTCATTATTTGTTCTATTAATCTATTTATACTATTAATCTATTTATACAGTTTTTCTTTATTTCTTGCATATATTTTACACTGGTTTTGTCCTTAATTGTCCTTTTAATCTATTTATACAGTTTTTCTTTATTTCTTGGATATATTTTACACTGTTTTGTCCTTAATTGTCCTTTTAATCTATTTATCCAGTTTTTCTTTATTTCTTGCATATATTTTACACTGGTTTTGTCATTGTTTGTTCTATTAATCTATTTATACTATTAATCTATTTATAGAGTTTTCTTTATTTCTTGCATATATTTTACATTGGTTTTGTCCATAATTGTCCTTTTAATCTATATACAGTTTTTCTTTATTTCTTGCATATATTTTACACTGGTTTGTCATTATTTGTTCTATTAATCTATTTATACTATTAATCTATTTATACAGTTTTTCTTTATTTCTTGCATATATTTTACACTGGTTTTGTCCTTAATTGTCCTTTTAATCTATTTATACAGTTTTTCTTTATTTCTTGCATATATTTTACACTGGTTTTGTCCATAATTGTCCTTTTAATCTATATACAGTTTTTCTTTATTTCTTGCATATATTTTACACTGGTTTTGTCATTATTTGTTCTATTAATCTATTTATACTATTAATCTATTTATACAGTTTTTCTTTATTTCTTGCATATATTTTACACTGGTTTTGTCCTTAATTGTCCTTTTAATCTATTTATACAGTTTTTCTTTATTTCTTGCATATATTTTACACTGGTTTTGTCCTTAATTGTCCTTTTAATCTATTTATACAGTTTTTCTTTATTTCTTGCATATATTTTACACTGGTTTTGTCCTTAAATGTCCTTTTAATCTATTTATACAGTTTTTCTTTATTTCTTGCATATATTTTACACTGGTTTTGTCCTTAATTGTCCTTTTAATCTATTTATACAGTTTTTCTTTATTTCTTGCATATATTTTACACTGGTTTTGTCATTATTTGTTCTATTAATCTATTTATACTATTAATCTATTTATAGAGTTTTCTTTATTTCTTGCATATATTTTACACTGGTTTTGTCATTATTTGTTCTATTAATCTATTTATACTATTAATCTATTTATACAGTTTTTCTTTATTTCTTGCATATATTTTACACTGGTTTTGTCCTTAATTGTCCTTTTAATCTATATACAGTTTTTATTTATTTCTTGCATATATTTTACACTGGTTTTGTCATTATTTGTTCTATTAATCTATTTATACTATTAATCTATTTATACAGTTTTTCTTTATTTCTTGCATATATTTTACACTGGTTTTGTCCTTAATTGTCCTTTTAATCTATTTATACAGTTTTTCTTTATTTCTTGGATATATTTTACACTGGTTTTGTCCTTAATTGTCCTTTTAATCTATTTATACAGTTTTTCTTTATTTCTTGCATATATTTTACACTGGTTTTGTCCTTAAATGTCCTTTTAATCTATTTATACAGTTTTTCTTTATTTCTTGCATATATTTTGCACTGGTTTTGTCCTTAATTGTCCTTTTAATCTATTAATACAGTTTTTCTTTATTTCATGCATATATTTTACACTGGTTTTGTCCTTAATTGTCCTTTTAATCTATTTATTCAGTTTTTTTTTATTTCTTGCATATATTTTACACTGGTTTGTCATTATTTGTTCTATTAATCTATTTATACTATTAATCTATTTATAGAGTTTTCTTTATTTCTTGCATATATTTTACACCGGTTTTGTCCTTAATTGTCCTTTTAATCTATTCATACAGTTTTTCTTTAATTCTTGCATGTATTTTACACTCGTTTTGTCCTTAAATGTCCTTTTAATCTATTTATACAGTTTTTCTTTATTTCTTGCATATATTTTACACTGGTTTTGTCATTATTTGTTCTATTAATCTATTTATACTATTAATCTATTTATACAGTTTTTCTTTATTTCTTGCATATATTTTACATTGGTTTTGTCCTTAATTGTCCTTTTAATCTATTTATACAGTTTTTCTTTATTTCTTGCATATATTTTACACTGGTTTTGTCCTTAATTGTCCTTTTAATCTATTCATACAGTTTTTCTTTATTTCTTGCATGTATTTTACACTCGTTTTGTCCTTAAATGTCCTTTTAATCTATTTATACAGTTTTTCTTTATTTCTTGCATATATTTTACACTGGTTTTGTCATTATTTGTTCTATTAATCTATTTATACTATTAATCTATTTATACAGTTTTTCTTTATTTCTTGCATATATTTTACATTGGTTTTGTCCTTAATTGTCCTTTTAATCTATTTATACAGTTTTTCTTTATTTCTTGCATATATTTTACACTGGTTTTGTCCTTAATTGTCCTTTTAATCTATTCATACAGTTTTTCTTTAATTCTTGCATGTATTTTACACTCGTTTTGTCCTTAAATGTCCTTTTAATCTATTTATACAGTTTTTCTTTTTTTTCTTGCATATATTTTACACTGGTTTTGTCATTGTTTGTTCTATTAATCTATTTATACTATTAATCTATTTATAGAGTTTTCTTTATTTCTTGCATATATTTTACATTGGTTTTGTCCTTAATTGTCCTTTTAATCTATATACAGTTTTTCTTTATTTCTTGCATATATTTTACATTTTTTTTTGACCTTAAGTGTCTTGTTAATCTATTTATACAGTGTTTCTTTATTTCTGAAATGCAACTCCTGGACACAGATGACAAGTCACGCCATGCAAAAGAATATGAGTTACAATTATACATAAATTTAATGGAGGGTCAATTGAAATTAGAATTTTGCAGTCAGTTTGGCTTGTAATAAATATATACAGTCTATTCTATAAAGTAAATAATTATTCAATTACAAGCACAATTCCATCTTTTTTTTTTATCTATGATCTGCTGGTCTGATTTAGTTAGAACATTCAGAAGATCTTTATGTTTTTGTCTGGGTTGTACTTGAAATGTATTATTTGTTATGACCTGGGCAAAAAGGGATAGATAAATTTCATTTGTAAGGCAAAAGAGCACGTTGATTCGGTATAATACCTTTCATTTGACAATGGCTTGAACTATTCCAGCAGTCTTAATTTCTATACCATGCAGTTCTTTTAGATGGTCATTTTGACATTCGTTTTGGTCTCCTCATGATATTCTTCACATATTTTGTCATTATTTGTTCTATTAATCTATTTATACTATTAATCTATTTATAGAGTTTTCTTTATTTCTTGCATATATTTTACACTCGTTTTGTCCTTAATTGTCCTTTTAATCTATTCATACAGTTTTTCTTTAATTCTTGCATGTATTTTACACTCGTTTTGTCCTTAAATGTCCTTTTAATCTATGACAATTGCTAGATACTAATGAATTTGAGTAACTGTAATGAAAAGGATTATCTTTCTTTTTAGATATTATTTAGCTTGAACTGTTCTTTTAACTTCAGCATATAAACCTTTATTACTTTTGAAGATAATTTCTTTTCTAAAGTGACAAAATCATTCATTTATTTACATTGCAAATTATAAATGTTTTTCATATTTCTGAAATATTTGTGACAGTTGCTCACTTTGTAAAATATTGGGCAACCAGATAGCTCTAATGGCCACAAAAAAACAATTCTTTGTTTTCAGTTTCACAGAAATTGGCCAGATTATCTATTTGGATCACATACTTAATTCCTTTTGTTTCTTCTTAATTAGCATCAAGGAAGTTAGACACATATAGCCTATGGTAAATTCATGTCATTATGAAGAATTAGAATCTTTGCCTGGAAATGGCAAATACAAATATGATCAATGCAAATTATCATGATGGTTACATTTCAATGATGCTCTGAAAAGTGAATGTGTTAAATTGTGTGAACTTCATAAATAATTGCAACCTTGCTTCAAGTCCAGCGTAAAGAATTTGGAACTTGTGCATGTTTTTGTTCAATAAAAATGGGTTGATAGGAAATAGTCTAATGAAGTACCAATCATATCTTGGTCAGAAGAATGTATATACCTTTGCATGTGCCACATTAATTTGCAGAACATTTTTAATTATTGTCTTTGCAATATTTGTAATCATCTCTTTGTAATATTTGTAATCATCTCTTTGTAATATTTGTAATCATCTCTTTGTAATATTTGTAATCATCTCTTTGCAATATTTGTAATCATCTCTTTGTAATATTTGTAATCATCTCTTTGTAATATTTGTAATCATCTCTTTGTAATATTTGTAATCATCTCTTTGCAATATTTGTAATCATCTCTTTGTAATATTTGTAATCATCTCTTTGTAATATTTGTAATCATCTCTTTGTAATATTTGTAATCATCTCTTTGTAATATTTGTAATCATCTCTTTGTAATATTTGTAATCATCTCTGCAACATTTGTAATCATCTCTTTGTAATATTTGTAATCATCTCTTTGTAATATTTGTAATCATCTCTTTGTAATATTTGTAATCATCTCTTTGTAATATTTGTAATCATCTCTTTGTAATATTTGTAATCATCTCTTTGCAATATTTGTAATCATCTCTTTGCAATATTTGTAATCATCTCTTTGTAATATTTGTAATCATCTCTTTGTAATATTTGTAATCATCTCTTTGTAATATTTGTAATCATCTCTTTGTAATATTTTTAATCATCTCTTTGTAATATTTTTAATCATCTCTTTGTAATATTTGTAATCATCTCTTTGTAATATTTGTAATCATCTCTTTGTAATATTTGCTACTAATTGACTGAAATTACTGAGGATTTCCCAAACAATTTTGTTCATTCATTGCAGTTGCTCGCCCAGAAAAAAGAACAGAGACTGTATTATCAACAAAACTACACATTCTTAAAAGAGGAGTTAGAACCATTAAATAAAATAGTGGATGAAATTATCAGCCGGGGTTGCAAGAACAACCTTTTTTCTGAGAAAATTAGAGAAGCTAAATCCAGAGAACTGAGAGCAGACATACTACTTAAGTATGCGACAGAGCATCTGAGTCAGCAAGTATTTGAATCTATTCTTAAAGTATCAGATTATGGTCATCTAATAGATGACCTAAGGAAAGGCACAGCTTTGGAATCTTCAATCTCCAAGGGTAATCTTTTGTATTTATTGTTAGTTTATTTTTCAAATGGAAACTTCCACAGTTTGACTAAAGCATTTGACATGCAGTATTGAAAACAGAGCACCTCATGATGTTTACTATTTCATTGTAGCACTAAAGGCAAAATATATTATATTCCTAGCACACACAAAATCAGATTTCTATAAATTTGTGACTTAAAGTCTCTAACACTTTATTTAATTAGTCTTTTATTTAATGAGATGGCTATCCAGTCTTGTAAAAACCAGTGTTACAACAAAATTACATAAGTGTGTTGATTGCAATTTGTATTTGCTGATGAGATTAGTATTGCAAGTATTTTAAATGGCATATGAAGTTCTTGATTGTTTATTTTTCACAGGTTGTTATCCCATGACTATATTTCTCTAATACTATGGAGGTAAAACATTATCCTACTGTTAGTCATTGGCTTAACATTCAGCTTAGTCATCTTTACAAATGGTGGCCATTGGTCATATTTGCAATAATGTTGACCAATATCTAATTAATATTTTCTGTACCAATTTGGTTCTAACCACTAAGCCATCGCTCCAGTGACCTAGTGGTTAGTGTAAATGCCTAATTAGGACTGGTCATCCTTGTGTAAGGATAATGTGACTGTGTGGGACATGATGTTACATGTCTGCAGCATGATGCCCCAGTACTAGACATCACTATGAACTGCAACACTGCAGACAACATAGTGATATGACTGAAAAATAGTTAAAGCTACATTGAAAATCCAAATCACACAGCAGTTTGGCAAAAAGTCAACATTTATTAAGCAAGGAGTATGTTCAGACAGTATTTGCAAACATATTGTGTTTAAATGTTTTCAAAGGGCACGTTAAAATAGTAAATTAAAAAGTTGCAATCTCAGCTTTGGTTTCAAACCTTTATGCTAGACATTCAAAGATTAAAAATTGTTATTAACTAGTACTGCATAAATTAGTATAATGCAAGTATCATAATTTGTATCACAGGATAAAGCACTATAAAGGATTGAATGATTCAGAAGGTACAAAATATACATATTTGAAAAAATTAATGAAACTGTAACAAAAAAGTTCAAATATAACTCTGTGGAAACAACATACTTCTGACAGATGGATGCTGTCATGGACATGTCATATAATAAAGCTGTGACTTAGCATTTATATGTCAAAAATTATTTTCTCAAATGCAATTATAAAAATGTGTTGTGCTATTAACTTTTCTCAACATTTCATGTTTACCACGTTAATGTTAATGTTTTATTTGCATTTCATAGGTATGACAGTAATGCTTCCCAACTTGAAAATAAATTTTGTTCATATAAAAATAGAACATACTTAAAACTCTGAATCATTTAAATATTTAAATTTCACTGTAGTTATCTCATTTGTTTTATACACATTATAAATTATTGATGATTAATTGTTTTCTTAACAGATGAAGATGAGATTCATCTGTTGTCCGAATACAGTTTTAAAGAACTACTTAGAAAAGAACTAGAACCTAAATGTCTGATAGACAGACTTCTGGAGCTTGGGATTTTAAGCTTTAAAGACCATGATGATATCCTTACGACTGATTTTAGGATAAAAAGAGTTGATAGCCTCTTTGGATATTTAGAGGTCTGTTCAAAAGAAGATCATCAAAGTTTCTTTGCAGTTTTGAAAGAAAAGTGTCCATTAATATTGGATGAATTCAAGGAATCACAGTCTGCATCACGTAAGTCTCTATCAGTCTTTTCTAAGAAAATGTATGTCATCAAGAAATCATTTTTAATCATTTCAGTTATGGAGATGAACATTTGCTTGACTTAGCTATACTATCATATGACAAGTCACGATTCTTCAGCAAAACAATTCTTATGATTCAAAAGAAAACACTGGACATTGCTAAATCAAGAATAACAATCATTGATGTCATAAATGAATGGCAGTAGTCTTAGGTCATATTTACTTTGCTTTACTAGCATCCACTTAGTGTTAGGACAAAATCATTGGATTATTTTTCTTTACATTGTTTTCATGTTGTAGTCAGATCTTTTTAGTTAATTGTTTCTGTCATCAAGTGAAGGCGTTTAATCAACATCTAAAGCATTGCTTTATATGAACAGAGAACTTAGGAAAGCTATATATGCTAAAAATATCTTGTTTACAAAATACCACTTGGTTTACATCAAGCAAAGCCTGGAAAAACTCCAGGAAGCAGAGATATTTAGGTACACAAAAGTTATTCAGTGTCTGAAAACTTCCTTTTTAAGAGAGGGTACTAAATATAGGAACCTCTGGTTAATTATCAAGTCTTATTTTTCCAATAATTGTTCTGATGGTCAAAATAAATTCATTATGACTGAAGGTACAATTTGTTTTAAACAATGACAGTCAAATATGTGAAATCTAAAACAATTTGTATGTAAATGTGGCATTAGACACATACAGATGTTCCTTTTGACCCTTTAACCCATTAGAATATCACGTCTATATGGATACAATTTTTGAATGTAAGCAAGGAAGTATATAAAATGATCAGTCTGAAGGAAGTTCCTCTTGCTAAAAGTAACTAAAGACCTGTCAGCATTTTACTCTACATATCCAAAATGTTTGAGAAATTGTTAAACTGCTTGCAAATGACATTGATTATCAGCTGCAATTCAATTAACTTCAGTAAATGTCTTCAACTATATTGGTCATAAGCTAACTAGACCCAACAAACTGGTGATCTTTACACATTTACCCAGGTATTTTTGCAATGACACGCATTTTTGCAATGACCTGCATTTTTGCAATGACACACATTTTTGCAATGACAGGTAATTTTGCAATTATGCATAGGTTTGAAATTTACAATAAGTGTGCTTCTATTTGCTCAGCACTTGGTTTTGTATAAAATAGTTGAAAATGTTAAAAAAAATCAAGAATAGATACATGTACTGTTCTCAACAATGCAAATGTACCATTCCAAAACCCTTCCATGACATTTTTTCATTTCTGTTGGAATTTGTCAGTGATATGTCTATGTACTAGATCTTTGGGCTTAATTCCAATTACAGGCAAAAAATTTTATGAGGCAGATGTGTTTCTGTCTTTTTTCTATGACTGTGAAATTGGATGATAAAGTGTCCAAATTTCAACATATGGTCCCAAAAGACATGCAGTGCTTGCCTCAAGATATAAGACCAGATGTGTGCGAGTCCATGTTTGGATTATATTACTTCAGAAATGAATAAAATACATCATGTTTGCCTCTCCATACTTTCTTATAGCCCAGATTTAGTAACATCTAAAGATGTTGTTCATTGACAGGTCTTTTAATAATAGAAAACTACCGTATTTACCGTATATGTTGGGACACCGTATTTGTTGGGACACCATAATTTTATTTTAAAAGTAATTTTTTTGTGCACTATATATTCTGGGACACATAGCTTTTTTTGAGTCGTAAGTTGTGGGACACCTTTTAAATCATTCGAAAAGTACATGTCAGAAAATGTACTCAAACGTATATTTTATTAAGCAAAACTTTAAAAAAGAAAACTCAGAGTGTTGTTTGTTTTCACTTTTAGTAAAAATATATTCAGAGAGAGAGAAAAAGAAAGAGACAGAGAGAGAGAGAGATATACCAGTAGATAGTGACTACTTTGTTTTCTAATAATTTATGTCGAAAAACTGCCAGTTCCGACCCATACTTTGTTCAACAATTAGTTGATCTTGCCGCCAGGCTTTTGATGTCGCGGTCGGATCAAAACAACATAGCAGCACATTTTCTCACCACTCTTCAGCTAGTTAAGTCTTTGATCTTGCCGCCTCGCTTGTGAGTCATGTTCTTCAGATTTACTCTTACAATGACAGCATGTACATCTGTGGGTCATTCAGCCACTGAATTTTCTGATTGTAAATATCAGTACAGCTAAAAGGATCAATTGATGAACACATTTTCCCAATCAACAGGTGGTCGAAGCAGGATTAGCAAGCCCTTAAATTTACAGTCCAGGAAATTTATGCGTACAGAGGACTCCTGTATACGTGATTTTCTGAATTCCATATATAAAAATTGTGTGAAAATATGGATTACGCGTTTCCGAGACATTTGAAAGTGATCGGTGATTAAAACAAGTTTTTTTTTTGGGCTGTGAAAGTTTCGTTTTTAACTTTATTTACATTTACGATGGCTACCAACTGCAAGGTAAAACGCAAATTAAATTTACAGTTTCTGGAAACTAAATATCTGGCTTGTAAGGAAGTTAATGGATGTACATCTCGCAAAGAGGTCTGTGAAATTTTTTGATAATGTGAGAATGCCGACGTTGAATTTCGTATCAGGATGTGATCAATGCAATATTTTAATTTGGATTTTATTACACAAAGGTAACCAAAATGTAATTTATCAATATACAAGTGTATTTCACACTGATAATGTCTTCATGTTAATCTTTTTTTTCAGGCCCCCCCCCCCCCGCCCCCACTTATCTCAACATCCGCCTATGGTGACACTATTTCTTCGGGCCCGAGGATAACGAGATAAATGGGTAGGACTGTGCCCACAAACTTTAAATGATTTTCAGATCAGATCTGGCTTGTCCTGAAGCGATTCGACTGCTTTCAAAATGCAGTCCACAACTGTTTGTTTATCTGCACTCTTAATACGAGACGTGTGGTCATTTTCCTTGGCTTCCCTATGTCGGCCGACTTTGTATACACAAGCATAGTTTAAAAAAATCTCCACGCTAATAGGAATCCAATGTCAGCTTCCGGGGTCGGTTTGTTTTGTAATAAATTAACCTTTGGATTTGATATCCTGCCAGTAAGTTCAAACAATGAGTTTATGGCTGTTACAAGGTGTGTTTATTCAACACCTGGGCTTTCATTTATATGCTGTCTGCAGTCATAATTGATACAAACTGGTTATTCGGTAAATAGTATATACATCATTAACTTGCTTTAATAATACTTTTTGTATCCCATGGAATCAAAAAGATTGTCATTTATACTCGCAGTGAATGTATTTCTAATAATGATTTTAGTTTGCGATATATTGTCATATTGTTACCCTAGATATAATACACTCTTGGTTATTTTGTACCTTACACCGTATCACGCGTAAATGTCAGTTGCTTTCGACCAATGGGGCTGAAAATTCTAACTCTTTCTTTCTCTATCTCATTCATATGTGATTTTGCGGCATCCAGTTTTCATTTTCATAACATTCAAACCTTTGAGGACAACTAAACATGATTCGTTTCTCAATATTCACGTCAATGACTAATGTGTTGCGTTGTCTGACGAAAGCTATTACGCTATGGATAATGGATTCATGCGCTACTCATGCGGAGTTTGTGGATATATTTTTCCTTTAATAAAATGCTAATGTCGACAAAAAATGTGAATAAATGATGACATTACAAGTTTAGTTTCTTGTTTATTTTATTTTATGATCAAATACGCATTTTATTTATCTATTTTATTGTAACATGCGGTGTGGCCAGTTGTTGGCGGGGGGGGGGGGAATTGAACATGTTTTTCATTTCCTAAGTCTTGGGACACATGATGTAGGTTTAAAAAAAGTTCACCATAAGTTCTGGGACACGAAAAAAAACAATTATTTTTTCGTGTCCCAACATATGCGGTAAATACGGTACTCTCAAAACATAAACAAGTTGCATTTCAGATATCATTAAAACATTGTGAAAATGCAATCTTCTGAGTAAATGCTTTGATCTCACTTCTCCCACTTTGTGGCTCCAATATATATATATATATATATATATATATATATATATATATATATATATATATATATATATATATATATATATATATATATATATGTGTGTGTGTGTGTGTGTGTGTGTGTGTTCTACTTTCTGTTCATTGATGTTTTAGGACATACCATCTCCTATCTGTAGGAAATGATCTAGCCACAGTAGTCAGACTGTTGCAAACATTAAACATTGGACATGGTAATTTTACAAATGCTTTCCACTGATCTAATTGAGGTACATGTATGAGGTATAGTGCATAACTAAGATTAGGATAAAGAAACTTTGTTAATTAAAATTGATATTATATTAATGCAATACTAATTGGAATTTGCTAGATTCGCTTTTCCATTTTATGGAATTTGTATCTGCCTTTATATGAGATACATTTCCATATTTGATTCAGTTTTGTTTTCTCTTGCATTAATATGAAAAGAGAGGGATATAAAGATCTTGCAAATTAATATTGACTGATGTTAGTGTGATAAATGTCTTTTTATTATTCATTGATATATATTGGTAGACTAGTACAGACACTGCAACAGATGAAATATAAAGTTTTAGGGCACAAATCATTTTTACATGAAAAAAAAAACAAATACAAATATGCATGTGAAGTTTAGCAGGTAAACTTGCCATTGTTAACATTTTTAGTTTTAAATAGACTACAATAATGTGGGCTTTTGGATTCAACTTTCCTGTGATATACCCACACCCAAACTATGTACATTGAATTTGATTTTGAAAGGAAATTCACTTCATATTTTGTGTGCAAATGGCCTGTTTATTTGGATGAAAAAACATCAACATTGGAAGCATTAAATATAATAAAGTTTTGAAAAGTTGCTGACCTAAATGCTTATAAATGTTTGAACTGTTATTATCTTGTTGGAAAAAGGCACAACAATCTATAATGTTATTAGCAATGTTAATAACAATGGAAAAGAATGGAGATAGTAATCTTGCAGATCTACATTTTTGACTTCAAATATAATCTCCAAAAATATTTGTACACATGTTTTGGCCAGTTAAATTTTGTTTGTTAAAAGTTCCTCCCATGATAATATAATCTTCTCACCTCAGCAGCAGAGAGGGTGAACAGACCACGTTTTCGAGCAAAAATAAGGCTTCCAGATAACGTTTTCGAGCAAAATATGGCTTATAGACTACGTTTTCAGACAAAAAATAAGACTTCCAACAAAATCTCATTTAACCAAAAAAAAAGTCTCCATTTTTGCAAAAACGGAGATTTTACGATTTTTTAATCAATTTTGCTCGCAACGATGTGGTCATCACCCTCTCTGCTGCTATGGGTTAACAAAAAATAATAAATGATTTGATCCAGTCTTTAGGATTTCACAAACAGACTAATCGCTAACACCTCTTCTTGTAAATCAATCAGATTATTTGACTGGTCGGTGAGTCGGAAATTAATTCTCGTTAACGAATTATTATGGCATCGCATGTAGACAGGATTAATTGGGTTTTCAATAATTAGGAATCCTGGAGGAGCTGTTGGTGCAAATGAATAAAGAATATATCCCTGCTGAGCTTGATTTGATTGCTCTAGATTAATCTGATAGCTTCCTTCGATAACATCACATACTAAATTGAGCGCAATCACTGAGGATATATTCACGTTGAATGGAGCGATATGCCTACCACCACCATCTGGATCATTATTATGTTTGAGGATTTTTATTTCCTGTGATGCTGTTTTTTTCCATGCATCATGAATTATTTTAAAACCAACATCGATGGTGTCACTGAGAAGTTTTTTTAGTTCCGGTACGTTATATCCCGGTAGTTTGAATGTCGGAATATCTTTGACGGAGATTTTATAGTCTGTTGCAAATCTTGTTCTCGATTGGGGATTAACGTCATCTAATATCTCTTGAATAATTTTTAGGTTAAATGTTTCCATATCGTCGATAATTTTATTGCATGTTTCTACGACGTTGATAAATTCATCTTGGGTGAGAGAGCCGGATTTAAGAGATATTAACAACAGCGATAAATCATTATTCATTGATGTGAAATTTTTAATGATTTCAGGTTCGTTAACAAAATGATATCCCTCTATTTCCTCCTCTTTTCTAGTTGGTTTGTATCGTAAATAAAAAAAATCTGCAGGTATCCTGTATTCTTTATAACTCCTTATTGGATTATCGGGTTTTATTCTGTCTGTGATATAATCAGTTTTTTGTGGTTCTAGTAAATCAACGGTTTTTCCCCCTGGTGGTAATTCAGGCCATCCTAGTATGGTTCTAATAGAACTTTGATAGATATCTACGACATATCCTTCTGTGTTTATCTCAATTGCGGATGATAGCGTCGGTTCATGAACTGTTATAGCGATTTTTGACTCTACTCCAGTAATCGATTTTATTCTACGCGCGAATTCATTATTGATTTGTTCGATTTGGTATGACCCTGTTGGTATCGAAACGACGTTCCAGTCTGGGGTTCCGTCGGGTTTATTCTTATTTGCAAATACCAGTGAATTATTCGGTTGTTGACCACCAAATGATTTTGATCTGATATTAGGCCAACTGTGATACACTCGTAGTTTTGCTAGCGCTATCTCCTTCACGGGGACTGGGCTAGGGAAATTCACACTAAACTCGGGTTCCGTTGATGTTATTGATATCATGCTTGTTTGTACTGGGTTCGTGTTCTCCACTATTTGTTGAAGTAATTCCATCGGTGTCTTCATTGTTATTATACTCATGATTTATTTCTAATTTTGGTATCGAGGAATCATAAATACTGACCATCACTGAGAACTCACAATCTGGTATGGTTGAGATTATTGAGATCATTTTGGTTTTTGGGTTTGTTTTTGGGTTCGTGTTTTCTGATTCCATCGGTGTTGTCATTGTTATTATATTCATGTTGTTGCTCTAATTTTGATATCGCTGAATCAAAAATACTGACCATCGCTGAGAATTCACTATCTGATATAATCGTATTATCGAGTGACGATGATATCATCAGGGATAACTGCGAATATGCGGTTGATGCAATATGAAATTGAATTAAGTAATTCTGCAGTTTACTCTGGCTGCATGATGATATCTTTTTTGCTATCCCGGTTGATATACCCCCGATTGTAGCCACCGCAGAAATGCAAATTGGAACTACGACCGGGGCAATCATTGTAACCGATGCAAGTATTATTCCGGCGCCAGCGAGAACGCTTGACACCGAGTACATAGTAATATCAATTGCGGTGATTCTTCGTCGGTATTTTTATTTTTTTATTTGATACTCCTCAGTGAGGGTTTTGAGTCTAGTCTGAAATTCTCTGACTTGATCATAGCGACATTGAGTTGATGAAATCATTGTTATTTTAAAAACGCTAGCGTTTTCAATTATTTGTCATCGTTAGCGGGAATTGTTAGTACTTCAGCCGGAAAAATGATCTACGAGTTCTATACACCAGGCTATTTTTGATCTAATGGTGGAGCTATCAACCGCGACGAATTGAAATTCTGGTGTTATGCCAGTCTCGATAATTAACGTCGCGACGCCACCAGAGTAGGTTCTATTGCCCATGATCAGATTAAATTGATCGATAGAGGCCCACGTTAACCTGTAGATACCATCGACCTTCACCCCCCCACCCCACAAGAGATGGATGATAGTTCTACTAAGAGGATTGTCTCTTATCCAATCCACGATTCCATGATTGACCGTATACACGATATTTTTAATGTCCTTGTGCGGAATCCTTACCTTTTTAAAATCTTCTATTAGTTTAGAAATATCGAGATAATTTGTCTTGATTTCTGAAGCAGTCATCATCCTTCCAGCTTCCTTGTTAGCGAAGAATGAATTCAACAAGTCCTTAATTTCAGTGAGAGTCATGCCAACCACAAGCGGGGTCCCAAAGAATTTATGTACGACATTTTTGCGAAAAGAATTGTAACCTCGTATATGATCATCCAGCTCACGGCCGTGGGCGGCAATCTTGTTGTCATGGGTATCAATCGCGTCGGTGATTGTAGACACAAGTGCGCCTGGTTTGAGTTTACCCTGATCGGAAAATAACGCGATAGTATCCTCGATTGCGTTTTGTTGTTTAACCAATATATCATCCAACGACACATCACTGGTTTTCAATTTACCCTGTTTGTCCTGAAATACAACTATTTCATTCGGGTCAACACTTGTTAAATTTAACGTCTCAGCTATTTCATCTTTGATTAGTTTTTTTACATCACCGGTTGCAGTGTCATCGGGTTTGGGTTTCAAAGATCTCCCCCAAATATCAATCATGTTATTGTAAAACTCTTTCTCTCTCTAAAAAGCGATTACTGGTGTAGTCATTTACGACAATGTGTGGTGGTTTTCTAGATGCTGAAATAGCATCAAGGACATTTAATACTTCGCTGCCACATATTGGTGGGTCAATCATTTGTTGTGTTGGTAGCGTAGAATACCAAGTCTTCATTGGAAGGGTTTTTATATAACGCATAAACTCTTTTGGTGGGGCTAATCCATATGAATCGAAATAAACAATCCCACGTGGATCAATAGCGTATGCAACCCAGTGAGTTCCAGGTCCGGTGCTGTTATCTAAATTAATGATTCCGGTTTCAACGCTGTTTGGTTGATGTGCTAATTGATCCTTCATAAAAACACCTCTGAAGTTTTTAATCGCGAGTTTTTTTAGCAGCATCGAGTAAATCAAAATTGGACATAGGAATCTTCGATTCCCGAGTCATAGACTCCTCAACAATTGGGTTGGAAATCGAAGATTTGGGAACCATAGGTTCCTCAATTAATAAACCGGTCCTAGTCTTAGACCCTTTCCGCTGTACCACGAATACGGGGTTCCTGGTAGTCTTAGACCCTTTCCCTTTTTTTTATATCCTTTCCCAGTTGCCTTCTTTAGTGCCATTCCTGCTGCAGTACCAACGGCTCCTAACGCTGCCGCTTTAGCCACCGCTGGGGCTGCTGCTGCAATCAATGCTGGAATCGCAGCTAACAACGGGAATATACCGCCTGTTTTAATCATATTTTTGATAGCAGCCGCAGAAAGAGTAATCTGAACACCCTTTTTTGCTACTAGTGCATCATTGAAATGTTTTATTTGACGAGTTGTCAGCGATAGTTTATTTGCACCACCAGTCATTTGGTTGGGTTTCAACGTGATTGTGGTTCCACATTTTTTAGCTGATTCCGATTGCAATTTTTTTAATTGACCGGGAGTTAACGCAACACTAATAACACTATATGACATTATACATAATAGATTGATTCTAAATCGTTTACAATTTCAATTACATGTTTTCCACTGGTGCATCTACCACTCTCATTCTTCCACCAACACCTTCAAGTAGCATTGATTTATCACTGAGAATGACAGCAACCGCTCTATAATCAGCAATAGCACCACGAGTCACATTAGCTCTAAAATGTATATCAACAACAGATTGTCTCATCAAATCGAGATGTTCCAGTGAGAAGTAATAGATCGGATACAGATTTTTAAAATCATATTGTGATATTTGCAAACCAGTATCCACATTTTGATCGCGTGCCATAAATGACAACAGACGATGATAAACTCGTGCAATATGATTTTCTGTGTAATTAAGTTGTATATCCTCGGATGGTTCCTGGTGGCCGTTTATTCTCAGTGTGACGTCTTTCACACCTAATTGATCAAATATCATATGACTGAAACGTTGATCGCCAACTCGTGCGTTATCTTGTAACGCAATAAATATATGACGTGGCGCAGAAACGCCTTGTTTTGATGCTAGGTTCCAAGTGAATAACCCGTTGATATTTGATTGCTTCACATCTGTACTCACGGTTAGCCAACTCAACAACGACTTTCCTCCTTGGTCCATAAATGATAGTAATCGTTCTTCTGCGGTGATTGCTGGAGTCAACACTGGCATCCACAATGATATTTTTGTTAAATTGACTTTACCAGCATCAGCATTTGGATTTGCATTGTCTGCTGGAATCCTCCAGATTGCGTCACTATCATCACTCTTTCGTACAAGCGATACTGTATGCTTCGCTCCATAAATAACTTTTCTGACGTTTCTACAGAATCCAAATATGTGATGCAGTGGAATCGCGCATGAAAATGATTTACGCCGCCCTTCCAACATTGAAATACGTGTTGCAGCTCCTAGATTGAAATTAACATCGTTGTTTATAATCATATCTTCGGCATCAATATTAGCGGTGCCAGCATTATTCTTTGGTCGTCTTACAACAAATTGTTTTCCTCCAGCGGTATTTGTAGCATCTTTTGCAAACATCATAGAAGGTCCTGCTGATCTTGTATAATCATCGGAATATCTCGCTAACCCGATTATTGTTGTAGCCACATCAACATCGCGATCTATCGACTCAATTTCTTTTCCATCAATGAGATATTTTGCACTCTCAAATAACGCCATAATACCATTATTGACAAAACCTACTTGAGTACCAGCTGGATACGGTGCTGGTACAGCAGGAGTATCAGCAGCTGTTACAATTTCTCCTTCTACTTCAATAAACGCTTCAGCGGGTAGAAAGTATTTACTGGTATCATGGACTTGAAGATCAATTCTTGCTCGACTATTTGAGTCTATGGCATGATAGGCGTAATATTGATAATCGCGTACAGAATCATCCTTGCCAACTGGGGCGTCTATATCAAACGCTGGATCAGGTGACTTTTTGAACATTTTATTCTATTTATCAGAGTCTAAATCGCGATTTTCCATTTTCATCGTCGTAGTTTTTTAAAGCCACTTCCTGCTATCATATTTGCAATATTGCTTTGGTCGGGGGTTAAAACCATCGACGCTAATTTTTCATCTACTGCGTTATTTATAATTCTACTAACACTTGCAGGCATTTCCGCTGTAGACGGTAACGGTTTTGAAAATCCTTTGGATTTCATCCGTGATTTCACTAATGATGTTAATTTATTCTTCGCAGTTGAAAACGCTTTTCCAGCAAGATCTCCAACAGCACCAATACCCTTATCACGAATAACATCAATTGCTTTCATTCCTAATTGTTTAGCCAACGGCATCACTTTTGGAGCCATTCTCGCAAATAACCCTAAAATGGTATTACCTAAACCATCTCCGTAGTATGCTCTATAAACCGGAAACCGTGAATTAACTACGTAGACGGGGGTTGGTTTATCATGATTGTAGTGTATGATCATTATTTGAAATCAGAAACAATTTTTCAATTGACTTTTCAATTCAGTCACTATGATACCCACTTTCCACTAACTCGCCAATGAAATCTCGATATGTGCTGATATCCATGATACCACCCTGAAATAATCGTCTACAGATATCAGCTGCTTCATTAATTATTTCCGGTGAGTTATTTCCGGCTCGTTTTCCTCCGATGAGAACTTCTAATCGTGATATATCACTGAGAACACTACCAGGACATACCCCACTTTGGGGTCCACTGGAATCTTGCAATCCGCTTCCGCTATAACCAGTTGCTACATCCATTTTTTCTTCTTCATCCGTGGGTTGTAAATAACCAAGAGGATCATAATCATCATCATCACGTGGTATTTGTTGTTTTTTAGGTGAAAAGGATATTTTCTTTGCAGGTTGCTGTCGCTTTTGCGGTTTTTGTTGTTGTTTTAGTTCTTCATATTGATTATACACGTGATCCACCGCATTGATATATTCAATGTATGATGCACTATCTGTCTTTTTTTGACTTTTTTCAGTTTTGATTTTGTAGAATATATCAGCCCAATGTGTTAAATTCTTAACAAACTTATGATGTTCTGGTTTCAACATTTTTTTTCTGTTTTCATAAGTCATAACAACAAGCCTAGGAATATCTGCTAGTTTAGTATCATCAATTGCTGCTAACCCTTTCTCGTTAAATCTCACGCGTAAACCATCTACTGTTCTTTTTGATTCTATTTTTTGTACAGCCTGTTCTGTTTGTTCAGTTTTCGCTGCTATTTTTTCGAGTTCACCGATAACAGATTTCCCCGTCTCGGGATCATCCCCCAGTATAGCGCGCTCTACTCCCTTCGTTGCTGTTGTTACTGGTTTAAACAATTCTTCAGATCCCGCAGCAAAATCAGTCTGAAGACTCTGTCGTTGTTGTAGTTTATTCCGTACAGAGTCACGAATTGGTACAAATCTCTTAATTGCATCTAATCGTTCACGAGCCAATCGGGTTGTTAATGCTTCATTGACCATTATTTGAAATCAGAAACAATTTTTCAATTGTAAAACAATTTTTCAATCCCCACCTAACAGACGAAAACACTTTTTGTTACATGTCAGACATGTCAGTTAATTTTTAACACGATCATAGAAGCGTTATTTCATCGTGAGACAGCTTCGTTCATCGATGGCGAAAGTCACATAATTGTATATAATATAATTAATAATGTGACTTTCGCCATTTTTCCATTGATCAATCCGAACCAGCCATCAATTTTTTATTCACTGATTTTGACATCAATCAAAAAATGCTAAAAAAAAAATGAAAATCTCTATGAGGGACGTTCACAATCAAATAATGATAAATGGTCGGTCAATCAAAATTGTTCATTTTCTTGAATTAACGCCCGTAGGTTTCTAACTTTAGAATTAACCTCCTTTTTCAATTCGTATTCGTACCCCCAATTCTTTTCGTATTCGTTCTACGATGGTATACAACGGAGCGAACACACTTACGTCACTGGAAAATGCGAGAGAGTCCCGAATAGAATTCTGAATTCTCTTGATGAGCGCATACTTCTTTGGTAGCATATACTTGTTAGTGCTAACTCCGTATTCTATATCCTGAAAATCAGACATGATTTGATCAGGATTTAACCCATCTGATAGTTCAATATCCCAACTTTTCAATTTTGAAATCTCGGATAAAATGCTATTCATGTTTTCAGAATTCATTATTCTATAATAATGATATATTTCTAAATGAAAAATATGACGCATTAGACGTAACTAAATCGAATTTTCTGTCCTGTCTTTTTTTAAATAGCCGATCGACAAATCCCCTCTGCAACATATCGTACAGAAGGCGGACAAATATCGAAGTGCCTACCGGCTTCATTCATTGATTGAAATATTTTTTCTTCGTTAGTTATCGTATTCAAAGATTTCACAGGTCTCTTCCCAACCGTTTTGCATTTTCCAGTCTTCCCTCGTTTGGTATTCTCACTTTGTGTGATAGCCTGCAGATTTGATAAAGAATTATTCTTTGGATTAGAATCCTTGTGATCAATGACAGATTCATCCTCGATCAATCCAAAAAAGCATTCAAATGCGAAACGATGATTGAGATAAGTTTTCTTCCCGCCAACAGTAAACATCAAGTACCCTTGATTATTCACAGCACCAACTGGTTTCTTCAGTCTGCGGTTTCTTACAACACCATCACTGGATGCTTCATAATTTGTGATCACAGGGTGTTGTCTGAATTCTTGGTTCATTCGTATACATAATACTATTGTTTGTCTAATTCATTGTTTGGTTCAATAATGAATCTTTCAATGTAGTCTTGAGGGGTTCTTATGATTTTATCCTTGATGTTGTCAGGGTCAAGGACCTTTTCAGGGTCAAAATTTCTGATTGATTGTCCATTTTTTATTCTTTTATCATAATAACGCTTCAACTCCCTATATCGCTTACCACCGCAATTTAGACACAACTGAGATTTTCCCCTGACCCCAACTCCACATAGAATACAAGGTAACGGACCAAGGCTTCCACGTCGAAAGCTTTGCATATGATACCCACAAAACTCATTTCTGCATGATTTGTTACACGGGGTTACTGATCCAATCATAAGCCACTTGCAGTGATTCATTATACATAAATCCTTCATTTAAATGCTTGTTTTAATTATAGCATGAGGGAATTAAGGAGAACGCCTTCGAAAAATGCTGAATTCAATGCTGATAAGGAGTTTAAAAGATTATTAAAAATTAGTCCTAAATTTAATATCGATAGACCCAAAAAACGTCCAAGAGACGGAAACATGAAAGAGTTTAAGAGATTATTAAAAATTAGTCCTAAATTTAATCTCGATAAACCCAAAAAACGTAACAAAATTAATCTCAAACGTCCAAGAGACGGAAACATGAAAGAGTTTAAGAGATTATTAAAAATTAGTCCTAAATTTAATCTCGATAAACCAAAAAAACGTAACAAAATTAATCTCAAACGTCCAAGAGACGGAAACATGAAAGAGTTTAAGAGATTATTAAAAATTAGTCCTAAATTTAATCTCGATAAACCAAAAAAACGTAACAAAATTAATCTCAAATTTAATCTCGATAAACCAAAAAAACGTCCAAGAGACGGAAACATGAAAGAGTTTAAGAGATTATTAAAAATTAGTCCTAAATTTAATCTCGATAAACCAAAAAAAACGTCCAAGAGATTACCCTGGAAGGATGCTCAATTCAATCTCGATATAGTTTCTAATACACCAAAGAATACAATTCTTGATAAAGCCATGATTAGTAAAATCAGAGACTGTTTTAATGAATTCAAGCGTGATGGAGCATCTTATTGTTGGTCAACATTTCGAATTGATGGTGTTGTTGATGCTACCATGACTGATGAAAAAGCAGCAGTGATAATTTCACGTGTTGGGGAAAAACGGTATTTTTTCCGAATCAAATTCATTATTGAAGTCGATGGCAAATGGATTATAAGGGATAAATTTGAACCAATCCTCAAGAATAAAAAAGCTGTCATTGTGAGTAGAGATTCCAAACCAGGAATTCTAACCGGCATTGACAAACCATACTACGAAAGATCTTATCCCGTAACAGCAATGGTTTATGGGATATATCCGTTAAATGATAAACCCGATATCGCAAAACTAGCTCCTATGAAATATTCTAGTTCACTGAATTGTGTAGCAGAACGAATAATAGAACACTTCACAAATGCATCCCGAGGAAATAAACTAACTGATCTGCGACGTAGGAAAATAACCGAGTGGGAACTGACAGTGAAACAGCATGGTGCAAAGATTTCTGATATAGCTAAATTAGAAGCATCATTAAAATTCCCAATATCAGTAACAACAATAACCGGAGAAGTATTATACGAACCGAAATATCAATCGCGAGGAGCCCCAATACAGATTATTGATCATAACAAACACGCGTGGACACCTGCGGTAACAGTATTTCCACGAGAACGAACCGTGAAATATATCCCTAAGGAGTTCGTCGGGGATGTTTTCTATGAAGAGAGATTATTTGATGCTATTCATGCGTTGTGTAAAAATGATCCTGTGTCAGTGTGGTTACTTAGAAGTGATGAAGATCCCGAAATAGGATTCGATCAATTTGTAAAACCAAATGGTGAATTATATCGCGTTGAAGAATTAGATAATAGAATGAGAAAAATCGCTAGTGATTTTTCACCGGAGAATTCCCATGAAAAACTACTCACGGATAGTTTTACTATTCCATCAGTGGTAGCTCACTTCGCAAGAGAAAAAAACTCATGGCGTCCAACACGAAGTGATTTTCTCGAGGATGTTAAATCGAGTTGCGTCGATATTTGGTCATGGAGGATTGTGGAATACGAAATACTCACGTGATGGTATGATTTCAATTGATATAGCCGCGTGTTATCCCGGAAGTTTTCTCGGGTATGGAGAATGCGCTGAGTACTTCAAACGATTTGGACACCCCACGCATGAAATGACTCGTGTTGCGATTAATGGACCATTGCCTAATTTTGATTTAACCGGATTCGCTCGTGTGATATCATTTGAATTAGCTACAGGGTTACATCCGTGTAGTTATGTTTGGCTCGGTAGACATCTATCTGAAAAGGCCTGGATGCCAATAGTGCTATTGAGATATATGATTGATTGTGGTATGCTAATATCGTTGATTGTTTCCGAGGCTATTATATGCTATCGAGCTCAGAAAGAAGTTTGGCTACCACAACCCGATCTAGATCGTATAATCAACGAACTACGAAAACAATTCCCTGATTTCAATGAAGAAGAAATCATAAATTGGTCTAAGAAGTTATTTGAAATTAAAAAAGAACAAGCAAAAGATCTCGGACGAAGAATAATCGGTAAATTTACCCAGGGTGGACGATACGACAACGCAAAATATTCTTCGCGGTTGATCATAGATGTCGCTGAATACGATTTTATTGTAGCGGATTTAATGAAACAGGGAAAACTTGTATCCCGTAAGGATGCTTTTCTATCCAATGGTGAGAAAATGGGTACGGTTGTTACCTACTGTGATGGATATAATTCCCAGTACACACATTTGAGAAGTTCAATGCTAGCCTATGCTTCTATTAATCTATTTTCGATGATAAATAGATTTCCTAATACCGCGGTTAGAGTGGCCACTGATTCGATGTATATACACAATAAGTACAAATCAGCTGTAGCTAAATTCACAGATCCCGAAGAAAATTGGGGGCGTTGGCGATTTAAAAAGGAGATGCTACATGAGTATTGTGAATCCGCAGACGTTGCCATGGATGATAAATATCTTTGTTGTAACCGTATTGAAAATCAATCAGAATTTTCTAATGCACCACCGGTATCTGATCCAGTATGTAGATACAAGACAGTTTATTTAAACGGTTGTGGTGGGTCAGGAAAGACAACTCGTGCAATTGAATTATTTCGTCGGTCAACCATGATTGTGCTAACACCGACTCACAGACTCGCCAGAGAGATGATACAGCGAGGGGTAAATGCCTGTACTTACCATAGTTTCTTTCGATGGAAGGGTGACAAATGGACTCCTGAGCGTATGGGTGATAAATTCATTCCTGAAATCATCATTTGGGATGAAATATGCACAGTGTCATTAGATGTATTACAAACATTTCTCGAGTGGTTGTTAAACAAAAACACAAAAGTCGTCATGTGCGGTGATCACGGCCAACCACCACCATTTGTCGGTGCATCTCCACATGAGTGGTTAAAGGGTTTTGTAGACTATTATGAAGAAATTACCACTGATTATAGATCACTTGATGAACGATTACGAGAATTCAAAGCGCTAATTAGATTACAACCAGATAGAATCCAATGCGAAATAGCGCGTGAAGTGATTTCAGAAACTCCAATGAATGATTTCTGGGAAACATGGAGACCAAATGATTTGATAATTGCAAGTAGAAAAATAGTCAGAGACACACTTCAGATGAAGTTATTTGAATTACATAAAGAAAAATTTGCAACGCTTCCAGTACCCCTTTGTTATAGGCCATCGGATACACGAAAACAGAATATTGAAGTTGATATTCCAGGACAGAGTGAAAAACAAATTCTCGTATTAAATGATATTGTGCTGGTTGATATCAATGTCGTTGAAGATGCATTGCGTGCTAATAAATCCCCGTGGACGCTAGGATACGCAGCAACAATACACTCTTCACAGGGATTGACTATATCGGATACAATTGTTTGGATGGTGGATAATCACATCGAATGGTCGAATTTAGTCTATCTCGCAGTATCCAGAGTACGAAAAATAAATCAACTTCGAAGAATTGTTTTCGATGATAATGACACCACAATAAATGATATTGATGTTAAAATTATTGATAAAAAACACTCCGGTTACAAACAACAGGATAAAAAAAAACAACGAGAATTTGATATTGATGCTGAATTAATAATTACGCTGAAGAAACAACAGAATAATCACTGCGCGAGTTGCAATTGTATAATGCGTTGGCAGTATTCGGATAAGGATCCTCGCCAATTCACCGTAGACAGAAAAAATAACAATCTCGGTCATGTCAGAAACAATGTGATGTTGACTTGTCTTGAGTGCAATAGACGCAACGGTGCTAGTTAAGACCATGCGGTGGCAATTGAGTATCCTCGGGAATTACCTTTAGTTGTTGTCGAGTAAAACCCCGCTGAGGGGCAGTTGAATCCAGTTTATAGATTGCTGGTCTACCAGTTGATCGTGTTATAGTAGATATCTTGTGTGCAGTAACACTCCAAATAGGATCAGTAGCCCTTTTTCTACCCCCTTCAAGCTCTCCTGGTTCATATAAATACCTAACAGTGACATTACTATGAAGAATTGGTTCTTTGAAATCTTTTTGTGGTTGTACGGGTATTGACTTGTTTTTAATCGCGTTGATAGGTTTCATGTTGATTGTTCTAGTAATCTCGTTATTCAGTGCAGTAATCACAGATGGTAATCTTTTAACCCATTCACGGGATCTTTTTTCTTGGATGAATTCTTTTGCGTATTGATATCCAAATAACCGCTCAGCAATCGTCCGATTAAATCGTTCTACAATGGCCTGATCGCGATGTAGCGCAGTATGCCCTCGTCGTATGGTGACATTATGATGTTTCATTGTAGATAACACTGCACCCTGAAATTCCTTGCCAGGATCAACCTGCAATAGATTTGGCCAGTGCAGAGGACCTCGTCGATAAATCCTTTCAAATGCAGAAGCGACTTCAGTGGCTGATTTTGTTTTTAACGGTTCTGCTTCTTTGTATCGACTTGCAATATCAACTACGGTTAAAGCGTATTTGTAACCACGATCATGTGGCAGAAATAATATATCAGCCTGATGAACTTCATTAGGAGCGGTCACATCAAAATGCGAGAATTGAATTTGTTTAGGCGGTGGTAGATAAATTTGCCATAGTGCCTGTTTGGATAACCAATTAGCCGCAGTGTTTTTTTTCACTTTTGCAGCGCTAGCGAGTTTATGGACTGCTGATTTACCCCTCCAGTATCCTCTTGGGGAATAATAAATTGATTCCATATTATTAATTACCAGCACCCATCATCAATTTGCCTTTCATAGCTGATTTTACCAACCACGAAGCCAACTTTTCTTTAAAAGATTTATCAGGAATAGCATTTAACGCATGAATTAATTTCACATCCGCGAGATGCCTGTTTTGCAGATTGCTGCTTTTATATGCAACATCATGAGCATGACACGCCTTATCAATAGCGTTTATCGGATACTCGCCGGATCGAGGTTGATTTTGATCATCAAGTCTGATATCTAATCGTGTTCCGGGACCACAGTAGCTATATCCTGGAAGGTGCTTTTCTCCGGGGTACTTTGCCCATGGGGTTCCAGGGAGCTTTGCCAATTTGGCTGCGATATCACCTCCTCGTTTTTTTTTAAAACATCTCCGGATTGTAAAATCTTTGATTTTGTAGAAATAAATCTGAACTTCTTAATACCACATGTTGCACATCTACCAGTAAGTGCTGATCTGTTATTTTTAGTTGTAACCGTCGTCACATCATTTGTGCTAGTACGCGTTTTACACTTCATACAATATAGATCCATAATTTATGTATAGAAATATGGATATAATTGATTTTTCAGCGACTAAAACAAGAGAACCAATTAAGCATCATGCAGCGCTACCAAACTCTATCCGGATGATTATAATCGGGCCATCTGGATCCGGTAAAACGCAATTGTTACTCAATTTAATAATGAGATGGATGAAGTGGGATAAGTTGTATTTAATTGCCCCTAGCGTAGATGATCAACGATGTTATGAAGTGTTAAAGGATTTTAATGAAAACGCTTCAGAAATTAAGGGTGAGAACGCCATTGAATTTATAACCGATATCGATGAAGCACCGAGTATTGATGATATTGATGGAGATATTAACAATTTAGTCGTATACGACGATATAATGTTGGATAAACAAAAAAATCCTGCTAGGATCTTTTCCCGGGGGCGTCACAAAAACACTGACGTGATATATGTCACTCAACGCTACACTCAGGTTCCAAAAGTCATCAGAGATAACTGCAATATTCTTTCTGTATTCAACGGCGTTGATACACATACGCTACGAAATATTTGGCAGACATGGTGTTCTGATATGGACTTCAATCAATTTCGAGATTTCTTTAGTCATGCTCAGTCGACTCCGCACGGATTCGCAACAATAAATCTACATGATCCTCGGACACGATATCGTATCGGACTGGATCAAATATTCGGTTAAAATCATTTATTATTTTTTGTTAACCCATAGCAGCAGAGAGGATGGATGACCACATCGTTGCGAGCAAAATTGATTAAAAAATCGTAAAATCTCCGTTTTTGCAAAAATGGAGACTTTTTTTCTGGTTAAATGAGATTTTGTTGGAAGTCTTATTTTTTGTCTGAAAACGTAGTCTATAAGCCATATTTTGCTCGAAAACGTTATCTGGAAGCCTTATTTTTGCTCGAAAACGTGGTCTGTTCACCCTCTCTGCTGCTACCTCTCTTGTGATTATATTGTATCATATCCAATAAAATATAGTATGCTTACTGGAGTTCAATACAGGCATACTATTCACATTAAAGAATGATGGAGTGCCTATGCTAACATTGACCATGCCTGCTTTACTAAGGTAATATTAGAAATCCATCAGTTGATTGCAATCACGGTTGAATAAGTTTTGTATTTTTATCCTCTTTGATTAATTTGCAATTTGTCATTTGTTACATTCAATACTTAAGGTATGTTTTATGTCTTACTCAGGCCAAGAATGTTGTCTTGACATTGCCATCCGCAGAACTGATGGAGGATGGAAGTTATCCCAGCCATGTAAGCACATATCTGTTATTATTTCTTGTATGATCTCATGGGTCAAATTTAGGCTATATGGGGTTAAATAATGAAATATGTAAATAATGTCATACCTGTACTGTCACCTTTTTTTTACATCAGCCAGTTTAATTTCTCTGCACAATTTCCTCATAATTTCCTATATTAAAGTGATGTATGTGATAGTTACCTTTCAGCAGTTAGCAGCCAGATGTTTTGTAACCAAATAATGGTTTCTACTTGCTTTAAGTGGTCACTTGAGCATAACAACAGTGATCACCTGTATGTAGATTAAACGTTTGTTTGGTGAAAAAGGCCTTACTTAGATAAATGAAAATAATGTAAATTGGCATTTATTATCTTGCTTCAACTCAGTTTACTTAAGTCACTATCATTGTAAATCAAAGGTTTCAATAAGTCAAGTCTGAAAGTGAGGTGGTTCATTTCTTGGGGTGGGGTTTATGTTCTGATACAAAATAGCTTGAAAAAATTACCTCTTGCTTAGAATTTTAGACACAAAAGGGCTATCCATAATACTTATAAAAGTTATCTTGAGATAAAACAAAGAAAGATATCTCAGTCAGAAGTCACCTTTTGTGCATGTGTTACAGGTATTGTTTGATAAATTCATCAACTTTATGCATCTGTGAAATAAAATTAACCAGAACTTAACAAAATGATAATAGATTCTTGTTATGTCATTTTTCTTTAGGGTGAGGGGTCATTCAAAACTATTTGAATAATTATAGATTTGATTAGATCTAATTTTAGAATAAATTGGGATTTATTTGACAAGATTGGACAGGGAGATGATGCATTAGAATAAAAGGTTACTGCATGTTTATTTTTTACTACAGCTATAATTGATGAGGATGCAAAAATAAAATTCCATTTGGAGTTGTCCCCAGCCAGTCCTGGTACAGAGATGAAAATTGTTGATGAGTCAGCTGAGACAAACATGGAGGTGGAATATCATCAAAAATGTCTAGATCTTCAGATGAAGAGCTTGCATCTGGGTTCTGTCATTATCATATATAAGCAGCTCTCAAGAAAATCAATTCAGAAACTAAGAAACGCCTGCCTCAACGATGAAATCAATAAGTATATTAAAAGCCTCTTTACTGCAGAAGACATGGTGAAGATGAAGCAAGACAATGTTAATGCCATTGTCCTGACGATTACAACTGAAAAACATGATATTGGTATGTAGATAATTCTATTAGTTGTTTCAGCAAATATTCCAAATGTTTTACCATGCTTTACATTTAGTTTCAATTTGTACAACTATATTGTAAAATCTAAACAGTTTGTCTGTTCAGAGAGGGTATTTTTGTCTCTTTTTGTGTGTAGTATTTCTTCACAACTTACTGAACTTGCCAAGTTGTACTGCAATCTTATTGTGTTCCAGTACCTATATTGCCAGGAATGCTTTTTATGGGGGCCACAGATTGACTTTAAACCATTTCTTGGAACGCAAAAGTTGCATTGATTTTGGTTTGTTATAAATTGGTGAAGAGTTGGAAGATATTGAATTTTTATTGACCTATTAAACGGTTTTACCTGTAGATTATGTTTCATCACTTTTCACTAAGTGTAATTATGCCTAGAAAGATTATGGTTTCACAGCCAAACCTTTACGGGTAATATCATATATTAGTGTTACTTGATGGTCTAATAATAAGGATCACATGAATTGTGTTATTAAAGGCATCTTTGGATATATATATATATATATATATATATATATATATATATATATATATATATATATATATATATATATTGATCTGGTACCTAATCAGTTTAATTAGCAACAATCTAAATAGGTTTCAAAAACGTTGCTGAGTAACCTTATGTTATTAAAACATCAAAGATGATTTTCATTACAATAGATTAGCGCATACCTGTCAGCCAGTTTACATGAAATGCCAGACCAATAAAAACATTACATAGATCAAAAAACCTTACAGGAAAAAATGTATTCATGCATGATACAAAATCAGTAGTTTTAAAACAACAAATGCCTTAAACAAACTAATTTTATTTACATAATTTTTTACATGTCTGAAACTTTATTTCATTTTATTTGTTTTGATTTTCAGTGTGTTGTAACACACACACACACACACACACACACATATGCACCCAAAAGCTCCTTGTGTGGCAATTGTCTGTTCAGACAGCATGCAGTAATCCTCAAACTCGTCTTTAAGTGCTTCATGATCAAGGTGTGGAGCAAGTGAAAAATGAAAGTATCACTACTAGTATAAAAAAAATATGTGCAAGGTATTTTGAAAAATGAATTTTCAAGTTGAAATATTAACTTCTTTAGATTTATCATGGTCTCATTATTTTATATATTTATATTTTCCCCCAATAAACCCTTAGTCCTACAATACCTTGACCTGATTTTATTTTCTTGGGCATCGAGGTATTATTGCCCAATAACGTCGTTGTGTAGCATGTACTGATGTCAATTAACTTCAGAATGATAAATCAAATTTCATATCTCACACGCTTGGCATCCCATAGCAGTGCTTTTCTACAAGCCAAAGTTATAATGTTCTATTACACTTTTACTTACACCGATGTCATTTTTCTAATGAATTTAAATTTCAAGTTCCGTTGGCCTACATTTCAGTTGGCTGGAATGTGATGGAAGCCATATGGTTATTTTAAATCAGCTTGGCTTTTTTGTGTGTTTTGGCTTTCATTTTATGAATTTAATTGTGCAGTAGTAGGGATTCATTTTTCTTGTCTTCCTTGCCTCTAATCATGTAATAAAAATGGCCTTTATTCCGATCTGAAACTAATGAGATACCTTTAGTCATCTAAGATAATAGATAGATTAGATCAAACTAATGAGATACCTTTAGTCATCTAAGGTGGTAGATAATAGATAGATTAGATTAGATCAAACTAATGAGATACCCTTAGTAATCTAAGGTGGTAGATAATAGATTAGATTAGATCAAACTAATGAGATACCTTTAGTCATCTAAGGTGGTAGATAATAGATAGATTAGATTAGATCAAACTAATGAGATACCTTTAGTCATCTAAGATGGTAGATAATATATAGATTAGATTAGATCAAATGGATTAGGACATTGCACCTTGAAACTGAATTTAATGGGATGTAGAACTTGCACATCAACATTCATTGAGCTTGGATTTAATAATCCATTTTCTCTTGATAGCTTTGATATTCTTGCAAGGATGTTGATAAGTATAATAGTCATCTTTTTATAATATATTTACAAGGCTATTTGAATCTTTACTATTGCTATATTGGTTTTAATACATGGCCTTAACATTGGGTTGATACATATGCAGTGTTCTCCCTAAGGACTTTACCATCATTGTCCCAGTACACAATCATTTTATACCGCAATGCTTTTGAACCTCAATGTGATGTAACCATTGCCAATTATGCTTATATGTTTCCTGCTATTTATTGATAAGGCTTCTGTTAAGCAAATATTCTGTCACAAACCACCAAGCTGGAATAAAACCTTTTCATTTTGCTTCTTAATTAAGAAAATTGGGATAATTACCCATTCACTTAGCCATTATCTTTTGTAACAGGCTGGGTATAGAAGTCGTTTTACCCAAAAATTAGAGTTAATCATTTAGTCCGAATTATTAACTTAGATTACATTTAATCTTGACATCCCTTGGTATACTAATGATGGTAATTTCTCTCTCAAAGTCAGTGTATTAAAGGATATTTTTGAATAGAAATGAGGTTAAAATTGAACATGGGGTCAATTTTCAGCCACAAAACAGGCCCAGAAAAAATCTTTGTGACTTTCCCTGAATGACTTTGATTTAAATGTGACAGTAGAGAGACATGCCAAGGAGTGAACAAGAAAGTGATCTATTATTTAAATTAGACTGTACTGAGCTTTGGCATAACAAATATTATATAAAATAGGAAAAGCAAGAATACAATGCAAATAAATGTACTTTCCTTTTACCTTTTGTTCACTTTCATAATAATAGTGCACATTTTTAAAAATAATTTTGTGTTACTACTGCATGCCTAACTTGATGTTATTATATTTGGTTTTTTTGAGACTTTTGGTATGTAAGGCTGACTGTATTATCTTTACCACATGGTATATTTTTTAAATTCTGGATGATATTTAGCAACATTTAACCCTTCACCTCATAGAATACATGTACCAAAGTTACAGAGTGGAGTGTGCTATAAATATAACACTTGGAAACTATTTGATTCCATACACAAAGGCCTGCCTGTTAACTGTTAAGCAGTGTAGTATATGTTACATTTAACATCAATTTTAAGCATTTTACATGAGAATGGAATAGAGGCGTCACAAAATGCTTATATGCAAAATGGGTAGAGGCATTCAAAGGTGCTTCCATGACAATGGAGTAGAGGCATCCAAAGGCACTTATATGAGGTAAAGGGCTAAACAAAATTTCTGAAAGACAGTTTAAGGTATACTTTAAACTTTTATATCTTCTATTTATGAATTGGACAAATCATGTTTATTATGTATTTACTTTTCTCAGAAAATAAAATCCCAGTCATAACTAAAGAAGCAATAGTGAGGAACTTCTCCTTTATTGAGAAAGAAATCAATGATGCAGAAGTATTCTTTGCTGGTTTCTTGAAATGTGGACTGCTGACATCAGAAAGTGAAAAGACTTTGCAAATGCTACAATTCAAATCAAGAGAAGAGAGAAACATTGAGTTCCTTAACTTAATTTTACGAGGACAGGCTGGTCTGATTCAGATTTTTCAACAGGAATTAACCAAACTTGGTTATGAAAAGATACTGAAGAGGATTTGTTTTGACAGTGGTAAGTTTAACTCTTAATACATATACAATTCTGTCTAAATGTATTAAGCAGGCTAGTCTTAAACAGTCAATATTGCAAGTATATTTGCATAGATGTAATGTAGGAATAAACCTGTATTAAGCAGCCACTTGTCTTGAAAGGTGAATTTTCTCACTTCCCAGCAGATGTTGCTTTGAACAGTTTTGTCTGTTTCGAAAAAATACATCAACAACAATGTTTATGTAATTTAATTGTATTTTAAATGTAATTATAATGCTGCTTTACTTTTTTTAATATAAAGAACATACTTTGAAAAGATTTTTTGCATGTGAATATCCAGCTGTTGAACAGTTAGGTTAGATGAGAATTTAAAATAAACTACAATTTTTTGGGTTTTTTAAGTTGGAGTTATATGAGAGTGCATGGTCCCGTTCTTATACTGCCACTCTTTCTGTACCAGGAAAGTGGCCATATATGGCAGGTGGCCTTTCCAGAGAGGGACTATTTGTGTTAGATGTGCATGTATTGTAACAGAATTGTTACCGAGAGGAGGGTGGATCAAATGAACAATACAAACACAATTTGTGAAAGAAAATATAAATTTATGTAATAAATTATAAATGAAAAAAATACAGATGTAACAACACAATAATTCATGCACTCAACCCACAATTACACTCACAACCATTCACAATACATGAACAAATTAAATAACAATACAAAAGGAATCTCAGATGTAAAGGGATCTCTTGGATTATACACAGATCCAAGAATCCTTTACGAAAGTTAAATAAATGCAAGAATGATTTACGAAAAAAATAAACACAAACGACAAACTATCTATCGCACGATGGATTGCGATAACTAGCACGATCATATACTTGTATTCAATCAAGTTGCTAGCTTTTATTGATATCTATGTGATCACTTGAAATATTATTGCGATCTGACATAAGCATGCAAATACAACAATGTATTAAATTATATTACAATTTCAATACACCTATGTGTCTCCCCTGTATAACCGCACGATTCAGCAACAGTTGAATCGTCTCCCAGTTTCCCCGAGAACCGAGGGTTGACCAATACTATTATCGGACGTTACCCTACACGGATCCACCACAGTTATACGTTCAGACAGCATACAACATCTACCCGAACCAACGGTTCCTCACTCCCCTAGATGTCTACCCGGACGTTTTACAACTCTAAGACAGCTCCGACACTCGGACTTCTAGCTTTCCGGATATTTACACGTTACACAGATATTGACGAACAGACAGTTCGACACACAGACAGATACTTCAATTCCGTTTGCACAAATTAACGGCACAAGCACATTCAGATATTTATACAGAGATGTTCCAGAACAAACAATAGATGTCCCACAACAAATCAAACGATATCAAAGACGTTTATCAAAAGATGGTATCAGATGTGTTAACAGCTACGGTATCAACGATGTTATTAGCAGCTACGGTATCAACGATGTTATTAGCAGCTACGGTATCAACGATGTTATTAGCAGCTACGGTATCAGAAACAATGTAACAACTATGTTAGCAGCTACGGTATCAGAGACGGTATCAACGATGTTATTAGATGCGCTATCAGTGATGTACTTCTACGGTATCAACGACGGAATCAGACGGAATCAATGATTGTCAGATGTTATCAGATCTACGGAATCAACGATGTTATTAGATCTCCGGAATCAACTATAATAAACAAAACCAGACTAATAATAGTTGTCTCAAAAATAATCTAAGCTGTAGATTACGATATTTCATTTAAAGTCTAAAAGTGACTAGTAATTCCAAATATTCCACGTTCATTGCAATAAAGGCATCATTATACGAAATGATAATCTGAATAAAATTCACAATAAAACGAAATGTAAATTTAACACTCACCCCTTTGGCTGGAGATTTGCAAGACGAGGTTATCTATCCTTTGATTAGATATTTTAGTTCCCGTAAATAATAATGAGAAATCCATCGCCTTATATACTCTCAATAGGTGAACATAAATCACATCGAGCTTGACGTGCACCACGTACAACGAGTATTTCGGATTTCATGTAAATTACAAATTGGCACATGCAAATCGTTACACGCCACTTAATCACCCCAGGTAATGCGTGTACGACGAAATCAAGAAAATGGTGAGTTTCGTTTGCAATTGAAGAACAACAAAAATCAGTTCAAATTTTCGCCTAATTCTGTGACAATACCTCCCCCCTAAGAATAAAAATGTACACATTTTTAAAACTAACACAGAATAGAAGAAAAATAACTACTGATGATATCTTACAACATTTACACTGGTTATACTACAAACTGGATTTTATTACTGGGCAAATTCATACAAATTTCCCCATCATGCCCTACTCAAGTACTCTGCGCCTATATTTTCAACTCCCCTTATTGACATTGTCGCTCTGTCTCTTGATGTATAACTTGAGCATGTTCGCATGGAATGTTTTTACATTACCGTCCATGTCAATTTTATAGTCCATGTCACCTTTTACTTCTTTAACTTCATATGGACCTTTCCACTGGACTAATAACTTATTCGAACTCGTTGGAAGAAGCAATAGCACCTGATCTCCCACAAGAAATTTCCTATTTCGCGCTCTGCGGTTGTAATACTTGGCATATCTGCGCCCCGATTTAATCAATTCGTCACGTGCCATCTGGCATGTACTCTCAAGTTTGTTTCTTAGATCTAACACGTACTGGTAAGTCGTTTTTATTTCCTCGTTCGCGACATCACCAGTCCATAGTTCGCGTAGTATCCGCATCGGGCCTCGAACTGTTCTACCATACAACAGTTCGAAGGGTGAAAACCCTAAACTTTCCTGCGGTACTTCACGGTACGCGAACAGAACAGCGTTTAAATAACGGTCCCAGTCTTGCGGACGTTCCGCGCACATCTTTCTCAACATGCTTTTCAGGGTACCATTAAACTTCTCTACCAGTCCATTGCACATCGGATGGTATGGGGTAGTGTTTAGCTGTTTGATGGATAACAGTCTACTTATTTCACCCATGAGGTCAGAGGTGAATTGGGCACCACAATCAGTGAGGATTTCCTCTGGCACCCCTACCCTACTGAAGATATCAACTAATGCTTCAGCTACCCTTTCCGTTTCAATAGTTGGTAACGCTACGGCTTCAGGGTATCTGGTTGCGTAATCAACCAGAGTAAGTATGTACCGATTCTTTCTTTCGGTAACCGGGTGTATTGGTCCTACAATATCTACTGCCACTCTTTTAAACGGTGTATCTATTAATGGCATCTGTCCCAAGGGCACCCTTGTGACCCTTCCCTTACAGACGGTTTTCTGACATACGTCGCACGACCTACAGAACCGTGTGACATCGCCATTAACACCTGGCCAGTAGAATTCAGCGACTACCCTGCTAGTGGTCTTAGCCTTACCTAGGTGTCCTGCCATGCTTGACTCATGTGCCACCCTAAGTACTTGAGATCTATATCTCTGGGGTACGACTACTTGCCAATACTTCTTACCCTCCCGAGCGCTAAACTCCCTATGAATTAATCCGTTCTTGCGTACGAATCTCGAGCTACCCCCACGCTTGCAATGTTTAATCGCGCCGGACGTGATTTTCTCAACAATTGTTCTGATGGATTCATCACGTTCTTGCTCTTGTTTGAAATCATCACGCGAAATTCCGGAGATCGATTCAGGGACTATTAATTTATGAAACGCGGTTTTCTCTCGCCGTGTTTGCGCTCGCGTTTCGACTGCCTGGGCCAAAGGTATTTTAAAATCGGCCATGGTTGGAAGACGGGAACCTTCAACATTACCGATCGTCAGATCGTAAATAGGATTGTCCATACAAAGGGCATCAACAGTTCCCGTTAAGAAAGGTGTTTTTACTGTGATCCTTGCTACGGGAATGCGACCCATCGTCTGATCAAGTAACATACATGGGGATTCCCACCCGAGCATTTGGTTATCCTGCACGAGACTACGTTTGATCACTACGCCCGTACAACCAGTGTCACGCAATACCACGACTTCTCGACCGTTGACAAACCCTCTCGCGGTTGGTACACGCGCTTCAGGAAATAAACACGTGCCAAGCGAATGAATACAAGGTTCTACCTGTACGATGTTATCAGTTATACCTTTACTTTGTATAGCCACTGCTACCTTATGTACAAGTGCCTTTCTTTTAGGACAGTCTTTTTGAACATGACCCAATGCATTACACAAGAAACACCGCACACGCTGAAAAACTGGATTCCCAACTGACCTTTTTACCTCAGCTGATTTTACAGGCTCCCTAGGCATAGGTCTTACAGACTGGTTTCCAGACTTAAAATCTTTCAAAACCACGTTCTGGGTTCCCCCATGAGCTTCGGCAAATAAATCGGCTTGCTTAGCCATATCTTTTACGTTCGTGAAGATTTTCTCCTTCAGAAATTGATCTAATTCTCGCCCAACTGTATTAAATAATTGATCTCTGAGCAAGAAATCAGTCAACCCTTCAAACGTTTTCACCGCTTTGCCGCATTCAATCCACCGCTCAAAATAGTTCGCAATTCTGACGGTGAACTGACCAAAGGTTTCTCCCTTATCGGGCTTGCTATACCTGAACTTTTTACGAAAACCTTGTTCAGTGAGCTCGTACCTTTTGAGAAGTGCTTCCTTTAGGACGTCGTACTTAAACACATCGTCCCTAGGAAGTCGCGAGTATACATCCAGTGCTTTACCTTTTAATAAAGCACTCAGATGCAGCGCCCAGTCATTTTGACTCCACTTCTGGTTTTCGGCATACCGCTCAAACCGATGAAGATAACTATCTATGTTATCTTTTTCATCGTCAAAGGGAGGTAATTTGGGGCCCCTTAATTTGTTAGTGGCAGAATCGTGTTCTCTTCCAGATGTCGCTAATTCTACCTTACGCTCATGATCCCGTTGTTTTGCTGATTCTTCTAACTCGAACATTTCTAGTTTTGCTAGTTTTTCTAACTCTATTCGCCTTCCCTCCGCTTCCCTTTCCCATTCTATCCTGTCTTTTTCGGCCTGCTTCTCTAATTCTATCTTTTCCCTCTCGGCCTGCTTCTCTAATTCTATCTTTTCCCTCTCAAAGGCCCATTTCCTATCTTCGGATTCCCTTTCTAATTCCCGTTTCCTTTCTTCGGCCTCCCCCTTTTCCTTTTCTAATTCCCTATGTAATTCCCTTTCTCTTACCCTTTCTTCCCTTTCCCGGGCTTGTTCTTCTTGAATGAATTTCCTCAAACTTTCACCTTCATACCCAAATTCTTTGCCTAAGGCAACCAAGTCCTTAAGGGATGACATGACAAATGTAATACGAATATAGATAGGTAACCAAACCAATGTCTTAAACACGTTTATACTGGACACACGGACCTAGGTAAACTAAACAAAAATAAACTCCAACTAGAGTATTATCTTAACAGAAGGTCACGCTCAAATATAAACATTAAATGTATACCTTCACAAAAATGATTGTCAGTTCACTTAATCCAACGATCCCACTTCTGACACCATTGTAACAGAATTGTTACCGAGAGGAGGGTGGATCAAATGAACAATACAAACACAATTTGTGAAAGAAAATATAAATTTATGTAATAAATTATAAATGAAAAAAATACAGATGTAACAACACAATAATTCATGCACTCAACCCACAATTACACTCACAACCATTCACAATACATGAACAAATTAAATAACAATACAAAAGGAATCTCAGATGTAAAGGGATCTCTTGGATTATACACAGATCCAAGAATCCTTTACGAAAGTTAAATAAATGCAAGAATGATTTACGAAAAAAATAAACACAAACGACAAACTATCTATCGCACGATGGATTGCGATAACTAGCACGATCATATACTTGTATTCAATCAAGTTGCTAGCTTTTATTGATATCTATGTGATCACTTGAAATATTATTGCGATCTGACATAAGCATGCAAATACAACAATGTATTAAATTATATTACAATTTCAATACACCTATGTGTCTCCCCTGTATAACCGCACGATTCAGCAACAGTTGAATCGTCTCCCAGTTTCCCCGAGAACCGAGGGTTGACCAATACTATTATCGGACGTTACCCTACACGGATCCACCACAGTTATACGTTCAGACAGCATACAACATCTACCCGAACCAACGGTTCCTCACTCCCCTAGATGTCTACCCGGACGTTTTACAACTCTAAGACAGCTCCGACACTCGGACTTCTAGCTTTCCGGATATTTACACGTTACACAGATATTGACGAACAGACAGTTCGACACACAGACAGATACTTCAATTCCGTTTGCACAAATTAACGGCACAAGCACATTCAGATATTTATACAGAGATGTTCCAGAACAAACAATAGATGTCCCACAACAAATCAAACGATATCAAAGACGTTTATCAAAAGATGGTATCAGATGTGTTAACAGCTACGGTATCAACGATGTTATTAGCAGCTACGGTATCAACGATGTTATTAGCAGCTACGGTATCAACGATGTTATTAGCAGCTACGGTATCAGAAACAATGTAACAACTATGTTAGCAGCTACGGTATCAGAGACGGTATCAACGATGTTATTAGATGCGCTATCAGTGATGTACTTCTACGGTATCAACGACGGAATCAACGACGGAATCAGACGGAATCAATGATTGTCAGATGTTATCAGATCTACGGAATCAACGATGTTATTAGATCTCCGGAATCAACTATAATAAACAAAACCAGACTAATAATAGTTGTCTCAAAAATAATCTAAGCTGTAGATTACGATATTTCATTTAAAGTCTAAAAGTGACTAGTAATTCCAAATATTCCACGTTCATTGCAATAAAGGCATCATTATACGAAATGATAATCTGAATAAAATTCACAATAAAACGAAATGTAAATTTAACACTCACCCCTTTGGCTGGAGATTTGCAAGACGAGGTTATCTATCCTTTGATTAGATATTTTAGTTCCCGTAAATAATAATGAGAAATCCATCGCCTTATATACTCTCAATAGGTGAACATAAATCACATCGAGCTTGACGTGCACCACGTACAACGAGTATTTCGGATTTCATGTAAATTACAAATTGGCACATGCAAATCGTTACACGCCACTTAATCACCCCAGGTAATGCGTGTACGACGAAATCAAGAAAATGGTGAGTTTCGTTTGCAATTGAAGAACAACAAAAATCAGTTCAAATTTTCGCCTAATTCTGTGACATGTATACTACATATAACTTAAAACTGTTACAGTTAATATCTTCATTTAAAAGTACCATTAATCATTAAAATGTTATTCCTGTCTTAACAACAGAGTTATTTTAAGGCAACATAAATTAATTGTTGTTATTCTTAGGTATGAACTGTGAGTGGGGTATTGTTGACATATGCATTACAAAACCATTCAAAAACATATTTTTATATCTTGGTACATGTACATACATTGTTTTATAATTAAAATTATTCATTTTCCAAGTAGTCCTCTTTTCCACTGCTACAAAATAACTTCCTTTACTTTTATGATCTCTTGAATACCTTTTACTCTTTATTCTATAGTATTATTTCTCCATTTACATATGACATATTCAAGTTTTGTAACAATTTATTCCTATGTTACAGTACTGCTTGTTAATTTTGCACATGAAACTTTTGAAAACAAAATACCTTGTTTATAAAGGCAGCGAAACATGTACTGTCACATGATGTTTTGGTCTAGTACCCTCTTTTATTCAAGGTTAATTGAGTGTGTTAATCAACAGAATCAATAATTTTAGCCTCTGCTAACTATGTTATGTACTTTACAATTATGTCCGGTCTTAATTGTGGATTAAAACTCTATCAATACACTGTTGAGCCCATTTTTTGTACACATTAGCTTTAATCATATAATATTAACCTTAGTGGTACATGTACTTTAGCCAGTAATGAAAACCTGACATTTGGAAAGATAATCAGATTACTTGCCTTACCATAATTAAACATTGGTTATGGACACATAAGAATAATACAAGTTATTGGGGTGGTTGGGCGTTCATGAGGGGGACCACTGTCATTAAATATTCAATGCTATAATATATGGTTTTATATTTAAATGTTTGGAAAAACATTCCTTTGGCTTTCATGACTCACTCATCTAAAGACTTACATACTTTGAATTGTAGCTATCAGTAGATGTCAGATGCAAATCCTACACAGTCCTAGTACATGGAGAAAGATCCCTGTACACACAGAGCATGCAGGCTTTCAATGTACAGTTTAGTCATGTTATAGTGTTTATTGTTTAATAATTCCACAATTTATATGCAAGAATTTCCAAATATAGCTATAACAATTTTTGTTCTTTTTTCAGACTTATTGACCCATGATAAAATCACAGATAAAGAACTGAAGGATAACGAATCCTATTTACTGTCAGAGCTTGAACCAAAAGAGTTTCTTCCAGCATTGGGGAAGATTTTGCCAGAAGAGGGGCAGAATAAAATAGTGTGCACAGTTAGTCGAAGGGAAAGAGCAAAGTTGTTCCTTGATGAAGTAATCAAGAGAGGTCAACCAGCAGTTGATATTTTTGTATCTGAGCTAGAAAGATTGGGCAGATATTTTGTTGTGGAGATTTTGACAGGCTGTGGTACCAAAACTACAGGTAAATCAGTCAGTTTTGCCAGACGTTAATTGTCAGTGAAGTCAATTAATATTTTTCAAACTAGCTAAGATGGTTTTTTAAATGCTTTACTTCTGACCTTTTGATTTAGCAGCATATGAGCACCATGATGGATACACAGTCAAGAAGTGAATTGATAATCTTTTATGACCACCATAACTGATTCACAGTCAAGAGGTGAATAGAGAATCTGTTATGAACATCATGTCTGATATACAGTCAAGAGGTGAATGGAGCACTATAACTGATACACAGTCAAGAAGTGAATTGATAATCTTTTATGACCACCATAACTGATACACAGTCAAGAAATGAATTGATAATCTTTTATGACCACCATAACTGATATACAGTCAAGAAGTGAATTGATAATCTTTTATGACCACCATAACTGATACACAGTCAAGAAATGAATTGATAATCTTTTATGACCACCATAACTGATATACAGTCAAGAAATGAATTGATAATCTTTTATGACCACCATAACTGATACACAGTCAAGAAATGAATTGATAATCTTTTATGACCACCATAACTGATACACAGTCAAGAAGTGAATTGATAATCTTTTATGACCACCATAACTGATACACAGTCAAGAAGTGAATTGATAATCTTTTATGACCACCATAACTGATTCATCGTCAAGAAGTGAATTGATAATCTTTTATGACCACCATAACTGATTCATCGTCAAGAAGTGAACTGATAATCTTTTATGAGCACCATAACTGATTCATCGTCAAGAAGTGAACTGATAATCTTTTATGAGCACCATAACTGATTCATTTTCAAGAAGTGAACTGATAATCTTTTATGAGCACCATTACTGATTCACAGTCAAGAGGTGAATGGATAATCTTTTATGAGCACCATAACTGATAAACAGTCTCATGAGGTGAATGGATAATCATTTGACACAGTGACTAGATTATTTAGTGTTAGGCATTATTTCTGAGTTTACCACAAGATGACTAGATTATTTAGTGTTAGGCATTATTTCTGAGTTTAACACAAGATGACTAGATCAACTGGTGATATAAGTTTACCTCAGATGTTAAAATTCAGTTATAACAATAAAGATTAAAAGAAGTTAATCTGACACAGAAAAATATTTAGATACAAATAACTTTAGATATCAAGTAATATGATTATTTAGCATCACTGATTTTAGTCACAGACATAGGAGTACACTATTATCTGATAATAGCATTAATGTTTTAGATATAGCTGAGTTTTTTTTAAAAAAAATTCTCAGTTACTTCGTTCATAAGTAAATTTTAACATGCTCATTGGAGCAAAACAGCATATTTCTCAAATGATATAGAAACACACATTACCTTAATTTGATTGAAATTAACAAGTTTACTTTGCTGAAAATAAACCAAAATTCTGTCGGAAAGGAAATTAATGACTGAGCAGGAAGTATGTATAAATGGAAAATTGGATAAAGGTCCAGTTGAGTGATTTTGTACATGTTGTATTGATTTTTAATGGAAGAAATGAAAAATGGTTCATATCTTTTTTTTAACTTTTATTTAGACAATTACTGAAATAAAGTTATCTGAGGTAATTCTAACTGCTGCTGCAGCCTGCATTTATAAAGATTTGCATCTTTTCGTCTTAACCAGCAAATGGATTTCTGATCTGACAAACTATACAAAATTTTTCACAAAGAAGACAGATGTAAGAGCACAAACATACCAATTGATGAATGTATTTCTGTTTTCAGTTAATGATGAATTAGCTGCCTCAAAAATCAGAGTCCATATTCTTGACAACTATAAGACATTAATTGATGAGTTGGAGCCAAAGATTTTTCATAAATTTTTCCTGGAAAAAGGAGTTATCAAGGGGGAGACTTTTGAGAAAATTGTTAAGTTCTCTACACGGAGGAATAGAGCTGTGGCTTTCTTGAAGTGGGTCCTGGGAGAAGGAAGCACAAAAGCCTTGATAGCCTTCCAAATGGCAGTCAAGTTATTCTGCAGTGATGCTGTTGTCGAGATGTTTGAAGCCCCCACGCCTTCTATGCAATGTAAAACATTCACTATTACTGGTTTACTTGTTTCTTGTTTAAAAATATATTAAGGATGATGTATCTAAAGTGACGTATCAATCTATTCACTTTTAGATGAATGGATTCTGACTTATATTACTGGTTTAACTGGGTCATATTTATTTATTGACAGTAATGGGAAGTTAGAGCAAATGATCAGAGATCACAGTAACTTTAGGCAAAATATTGTTATTAGTTTCCTCACAATGACATGGTAACCATGAGATGGATTGAAAGGTAGATTTTTAAAGGAGACAACACCATATTACTTAATGATTGAAACGTCTCAAAGGTTTTGTGTAGAATTCAGGTGTAAATCTTTTACGTATGAAATCTTCCATTTCTATTGATCTTAAAATTCTTGGTAGTATCCTGACCACACAAAAGGATGGCTGACTAATTCATAGAGATGGGTCATGAATATTTACTTTATTAAAGTATAACCAATTGATTTCTTAAACTGATTATTAAAATTAATTAAAAATCATTTGTATTGCTTGAAATCCTAATTGCAAAGCTTTAAACTGGCTGAGAGTAGCTGAACAAATAATGCAGTGATAGACCACACAAGTAAGAAACTTTTCTGACAGAAAAAGTGTTCAAGATTTTGAGCCAGTATTTGGAATTTCTCATTTTTACACTATCATGGGTTTATTTCATCATAATTAACTATTTGCAAAATGTGATTACTTGTTACATTAATAATAGAGTTAAATGTTTCCGATTGAATAGAGTTGACCAGTCACATGACCATGACTGCAAGCTCATTCACAAGTTGGATTTGTATGCCTTCTACTTTTTTTTCTTTTTTACCTCCTTTATTGGATACAAAAGGTGTAAATAATGTGATCATACAGCAGGTCTACTTTTAACTTGTTGTAACAAAACAAACCCAGGCAGCACTTATTTAGGTTCGTGCAGAAATGCTCAGGGACATAGTTGTGATGGAAGATTGACAATTTTCAGTTTGGATACCTTAGGTTAAATGCACTTGTGATGATTACACTGAAGCTGACTTAACTAGATTTACTAAAAACATTTCAGTTGATGAAGAAACTTATTTAATTGGTATTTGATTTTGTGTTGTCACGTTTAGACATCACAGCCATTTTCAGTACATTTGTTGAATATTGATATTTACAGTGTACTTCGATTTTTTAAATTTCTCTAGTTGGTAAAGAAAATTGAACAAAATTTTTTACTTCTTTTTCAAAAATGCAAATTTTATGATGTTTCACATTTCATGATGTTGATTCACATTTATGGGCTCTGTACTACTGTTTTTGATGATAAAGTGAGTGATACTGGTTTATCAAGGTTTCATTTAACAGCTTTGATAGTTATGTTTTTTTAAATTCAGCAATTGGTGGACAATTCGTTTTGGTATTTTCTATTACAAAAATATGGGGCCTACTCCTGTTCAAGGGTGTAAGTTATTGAGGGAGAGGTGTATGCAGTCAGTCCTGTCACATATTAACCTTTGGGATATCTAGAAACTCACTCTGAAAGATATATGTCATCTCTGACCTATATGAGAGTCACCATGCAGTAAGCTTTTATAAATGTGAAATGCACAAAGTTTTTTAACTTTTAAGTAATTGGCCTTTATGCTGAAACATACTCTTAAACCACAGACCTTTCAAGATAACATTTATATATTCAGGGTGTATTTTCTTGCTTTTGACCAGCTTAAGTCACCGTGATGACATTTGGTAAATTTTGCTTCAGCTCATTTCTAAACATAAATTCTTGTTTTTCATCAGAACTAGAGTTACCAATGCAAAAAGAATTTAGAGTTGAATCATTCTGGTCCAAGCACTGGAACACACAATATATATAAAGATATAACTTATGTTTCCTAGATTACATAAAATTCCACGTTGGTGCAATTATCCCTGTAGTTTGTCAGCAGAATGTACAAAAGAGGACAGAAAGATGGACTATATTTTTTTAAAAGATAAGTCATTGAACCTGCTCAGAGGTGTAGTAACCATTGGTCAAATGTTCTGTAATTCATTTCTACATAAGGCAGGTGGCATGTATTATTTTTAATGCCTATGAGCAGGGTTGTGGTAATATTGCCTGCATGTTGGATATGATTTATTTTACCTGGTACTATTGAATTGCTACCATTTTTCAGCACAAGAATATATACCCTCCTCTACTTGGTTATTGGGCCAGAAGGAAAAGAATTCAATCTCAGCCTGATTCCTTAATAATTCCCAAGATATGAATTAGCTTCCTCCTTTTCCATGGACTATTGTGCATAGTGTGAATATACATGTGTCAGGATGCTTATTGAAATTTCCCTGTGCTTTGACTTCTTTGTAGCCAAGCATACCCATTTTGGAGTTGTGTTAGTCCATTTTTCCCCATTTCTTGCTTCATTTGTATATATCGTGTATTATATTTTTTAAAGCATATAATTATGTCATGAGACATGGGTAGGAATAGACATAAAAAGGCTACAATACCAAATATACACATAAGGATGGTTGTCCTATTTGTCACATTTGGGAAAATGCATTGTGTGGTACTTTACCAGAAGTTGTCACATTATACAGAGGTTAGAAGAAGGGAACACTTCCTCCTGTTCTTCTCAGGATTAACCCTACATTCCCAGAAGGGGTCTAGGTCATATCCTGTCTTAGTGAAGTCAACACCGCCAGTGAAGGAGGGATCTAGATCACTTTTCTTGGTTTGGAAATCACATTCTGATTTATCACACCTGAATTTATGTGGTCATCTCTTCATGGAGATTTATACTTGTCTTTTCCGAGGGTGAAAAATTGTCCATGCATGATAAGAGCCAGTTAATGTCTTTCCTATGGCATGGAAGTTCAGTGCTATCACTTAAGCAAATCTGAAGCCAACTCTGGTAGTCCAGACAGAGATTCTATCAGAGCTTCACCACATGACTGCTTTGACCTGTTACTGGTCAATGGGTACAGGCCACCAGGCAGCCAATGGCCACTTTGTTTCATGTGCCAGTCACTAGTCACCTGAGAGATTTCTCTGAGCAACCAAACACCAGGTCTGTTAACATAGATTGTTTCCATTTAATCCATATGGGGATAGGGAGTTGGGTTTTCCTTCTTTGTTTATGGAAGGGAATTAAACCCACATTCACATTCACCTCCACATTCACCTCCACCAAATTGATTTATTTTTATTATGTTTTAATCACTTTGGATTTTGTGACTTCCACAACACAGTAGCAAATCTTTTTACCCCATATCATCATGGATGTCTCTTTTTGGTTTGAAGACACAGTAGATTAAGCAGGCCCTTGACCCTAAGTCTCCTCCACCCTTGTCAACCATCAGGCAAGCTACTTACTGTTCTCATAGATCATTAAAAAGGGATCATTAGTCCTATTCTCCAATAAAGTAAGTTTGAAGAATTAGTCCCATTGTCTTTCATGAGCAATTATAAGATAAAGAATCTCTCATGCTGACATCTCCTTCTTCAGAGACAGAGGCTTACAAGGACTGTCCAATTTTACATTCAGACTGAGATTAGACAACAATGATCTTTTAATTTTGGTGGATTCAGATTAGTTTCTTATAATATAACCCCCGTGACTGGGATTTCCTTGTCTCGATCCAAACACCAATGTAGATTATTTTTCTCACCCAATATTTTCCTTTAAAGTAAAAAGAACTCTTCACTAATGCTCATATCCCAATGTTACATGTGATATGTGAATACAAATATATTAGTGAGGGCTGTGATGTGACCATTGCATCCAAAGTACACAGTTTATACACATGAGCAAAGAAAAATAACAGCATAAAATGTTGCATAGTAATAAGGTATTATCACTTTTGGATGCTATATGAAATTTACAATAAACAGTTAATATTTATTACAAAATTTTGAAAAAAAATTATCCCCCCCCCCCCAGCTTCTGTATAAAAGACCCTCCAAATATGGACCCTAGTGGATAAACACGTGCTAAACTTTCAAATTCATGGATTCTTTGAAAATTTATTTTTCTGTCTTGGAAATATGACATGTGCTACAGTGAAATTTGCTTATGGATAGGTGTGTTGACAGATAAATGATTCCATTTGGCTGGTAAGCTCATTATTTACCATTAAATATTGCAGGTATATTTTTGATTCAACTGGGGCACAGATGCTTAACAAAAAAAGAGTTTAGAGTCTATGAAGTGTATATGTCAATAGTCAGTGTACATGGATCAGTGTTTTCTGTTAGTTCATTTTACACAACATTGAGAATTGTATCTTATCTGTAGTACAGTAAATTTTCTGGTCAGCATCATTAAATGTAACTAACAGTACATAATTTATTTTACACGAAGTATTAAAAACTAGTTAGTTTGCTTTGGCTACATTTATTGACACTGCCCTGTAAACGTACTGAGCTAAGGCTGCAGATAGGATGTATGCGTGCCTGTCTCTGTCTCTCATAAAATGTTTTTTAATGGTGTGTTCTCAAAGATGGATTGACCATAAGTTACTATGTTTTTATTATATATTTGATGTTGTTGTTGTTTGATTTTAGAACAACTACTTCATTCAAAGCAGAGGACAACGATGATTTCTTTTTTTAAAAGTAGTTAGGAGCACATGGCCACCTAGACTGAGACAACTGGTCTGAGATGTCTAGACTGAGATAAGAAGAGTAAGGTTAACAAAAATGCTAGATTTCTCTGTTGCATGGATGAGAAAAATTATTTCTTCTCCAGTTAGCATGGGTGAGAAAAATTATTGCCTTCTCCAATTAGCATAGGTGAGACAGAATTGGGACAGAATTGACAAGAGCAAAATACCACTCAGACTGCTGCTTACGGTAATATCCAAAATTTTATTTTTTATTTGGATAATATATATGGTATATGTGTTTTATTTACTTGTTTCCATGATGTGTTGAATGAAGCAGGTTTAACTCTCTCCATCCACTTTGGTCTTGTCTTACAAAAAGGAAACAGGTCACCATTTTTCTCTTTGGTTATTAAGAAGAGAACCTCAACAAAAATTGTGTTTTGGGGGGGGGGTACACTTGATGTCTATATGATCTTCCCTTATTTTTTATGAAAAGGGACGAAATCCGCCTTTATGATAAAATCCTGGGAACATCTCTGCTGGAGCCATTGAAAGATTCTCTGTTAGCTTTGATCCACTGTGGAACCTGTTTTCACCACCTAAGTTGGTGGCTAAATCAGTTCTTTTTTCTGACAAGGGTCCTAATTCACACAGCATAGTGGCTGCATACTTTTATATGTCAAGGAGAAATGGTAGCTCTTTCTTTTTGCATGGATGTCTGGAACCTCATCTGATGGGCAGCTCCTTAGAGATCACTTTCCAAATCTGTTCTGTTACAGGCAGAATGAATATCCTGTCAGACTGTCTCTGTGAACTATGTGGTCCTCATGGAATGGTCTCTGCACCAGTCAGCAGTAAGGCTTGAAAACTTTACCAAAATGACTAGACATGTTTCCAGTAACCAAACAATGCCTTTTAATCAAAATGATTAGAAACTAGAACTTCCTCTTCTCAACTTGTTATTTTCACTCAACAATTGACAACTACTACAATATGTGTGCTGTAATTCACTCAGTTTGTAATTGTTTTATTTGTTGTTGTTTCCCTATTTTATGAAATGTTCAGTTTTGTAAGACATGTATAGGTGGAATATATTTCACAGATGCAGTAAAATATCCATACAATGACCAAGAAACTATGCAATTATTTACAAACTTGAAATGCTTATTATTTCTAAAAAAAATCTGCTTTCTATGTGTGAACATTGTAGTTTAAAGAATTTATCAGTATTATCACTAATATGAAACTGATATGTTGTGTAACTAATTCTCATTAACATCTGTACTTTCATAATGATGCCATATTCAATATAAAAAGTCATACATTGAAAAAATGAAGAGAAAATTCTTAATAAATAATCATTTTAAGCCAAGTTGTGGAAATTTATAATTTATTTGGAAATTGTTGTTCCCTTGTCAGTGATAGTCACATGCATGTTCATTTTTATGTTTATTAATTTTGTAAACATTTACAGACCATAAACAGAACTCTGCCATTTACATGTGTAATTGCTGCAGTCTTAGTTGGAAGTAAGTTATTTCTTTAGCTGTCAGGGAGGTCAGTGGTGGAGTTTTCTTTTATGTCTCTTGTTTCAGATGAGACAGCATGATCAGTGAATGTTTTAAGTGTGAAGTGGACTGTTCTGTATGCTTACACTGTCACATCTTTGAAATAATTATGTTCTCCATCAAGTCATGAACTCTATAGCTTCATTCATCCTATAGCACCCCTACCCACCACACCAACATGCACACACACACACACACATTTATACTTGTCTCATATCTAATGATTGATCTTCCAATGCTGGTTTTTGGGCAAGGTTGCCAACAAAGTTTACAATACAAATTGGAGATTCCATTGTGATTTGTTTAGTTGGAAACATATTGATCTTATCTGTCTTGCTTGAACTGCGTTTGCATAATTAATTCTCTTTCTTTTTCAAGGTGAGAAAATGTTCAGCATCTACCACTATAAGGCAGCCTTTTTTATATGTGAAATCTTTTTTCTCCACACCAGTTTTTGATTTTGAACTCATCAGTCTCCATCCAAGCTGGTGAATGCAGCAAAACAGTAATGTATTATTGATATGATAATGCAGTGAGGAATGCAACATTTTTTTTCCTTCCATCCCACTTTTCAATCCTGTATTCTTTGTTGAAGTCAAACAAAGAAGGTTTTCATAGTGTCGGATAAGATTATGGACATTAGCCCATCTGGCTGGTAAATTCAGCAATTCAGTAGTTGAAGTTAATATATTACTGCTATCAAAATATGGGGTGGGTGGGAGGCTAATATTATTTGTGTAATACCCACTAATATTGCAAAGATTGTACATCCTGCCACCACATTCTGATGTCCTATAGCTTTAGTCCCAAGTCAGAAGAGGAAGATATTCTGTTGCATATGACAAAAGGAATCAGACAGGGATCGATGTCTTTTCTTTCAGACCCTCCAGTCATTAATTGGAGGGAATAATTAACTTAGACTGTTGACTTTGCATCCTGAAATGGGTCGTAGTGCAGTAGTATCAGGTAAGTATTACAGAATTAAAATTATTTTCATACCCATATCCAAACAAAATAAAATTATTTTCACATTTCTTTATATTTTGAAACACATGATCAATTTATTGATGGTTTTACAGAAGAATTGATTGTATTTAATTTATTTTGCAGTTGGACCATCCTTTCCTGTTGCAGATAAAACAAAGGAGGCTGTGGAATTATACAAGGCAACATTTAAAGTCACCTTTCATGATGGTAATGTATAAAGTAACATAGTTATTATGACTTTTGTAGTATCTTGAGTAATCTTTTTCTACTTGAAAATGATGCAGTATATTTTTTTAATAACAAACAAGTTATAGAATATTGTCAAGTCAAACTCTGACTAGCATAGAGGAGATACAATAGCATGTATTGAGCAGTTTTCCTTCAGATATATTCCTATATCATATTTATATAAAGGATATAAGTCTGTTACCTCCGGAATCCAGCCCTCCTAAAAAGATGAAAATTTGTCTTTTCTCTCTATCCCATACAGACAAATGGTAATTGCTCTTGCCCATCATCATTTGTCAGCATCAGGAGTTGCTAGTTTACTTCTGCACAACATCATATTTGTGTTGCATTCAAACCATCCATACAGGATTTAGGGTTTATTTGGATTAATATACAGTCTTAAACATCTGATAACCAAAGTTGTAAAAGATAATAGCCTTATAAAGCATAACTAGACAGGAGTTTGACTTTGTCATAGTTCTCTCTCTCTCTCTCTCTCTCTCTCTCAATTGTACCCCTTTATTCAGTCTCTTGTTTCTTTAGTATGTATAACTTTTCTTTTCCCCCATTATTCTCCTGAGTTTAAATCAGTACATATTCAGAGTGATATCATTGTCACCATATTTGATGGACAAAGTTTATATATTTTGTGTGTATGGTGTTTATTTGTGAGATCATGAAACTCTAGAACCCAGTAAAATCTTAATGTGTACAACATGTAAAATAATATATATTGTTGGAAGGTTTCTTGTTTTGTATAAAATGTGCAGATTATTTAACATAATGTCACATACAATTAATTACATAAAACTTGTACAATTTGCTTTTATTACCTTTATTTTGTTGTGTATAAAAATTGCACTTTAGAACTAAATAATGCAAATGAACTTGAATTATTTTATGAAATATTTAACAGTTTCTGATCCTAAAATTGGAAGTGAACAAGTGCAAGAATTCAGTACCAGTAAGGAAGGAGAAAAAGGATGTGATGGACAGTCATTAAAGAAAGAGGTTTGTACGCCATTCTCTTCACAAAACATGGATGAAGAGAATTCAATGTCAATTTGGGTGGACAGTTTGTTAAATGATGGTTTGAATTCTTCACTAACAGCAGGTAGCATGCATGAAACAAAAAACAAATGCTACAGTCTAGTTTCATCTCACAGCAGTAAATCCAGAAAAGTAAATGATCAAAACAAGGACTTCATTCCAAACAAAAGCATTTCTCTTGATGAAAAGGTAACAGGGTGGTTGTTGCAGAATGTAACAGAAGATATCAACTCATGGGCCCCACTTCCAAATGACCTTGCATCAGTCCAGGTGAAGCCATTATCAGATGGTACATGTACTTCATTTGACGATATCTGGAGAAGCACTAAAGCAGAATCAGGTAGGTAGTTGTTCAGTAAATCCATAATCCTTGTTTCTTTCTTTTATTATCTATCTTCCTTGTTTATAGTTGCTACTTTGTTAAAATCATTATGTAACTAATACAAAATATAAATTAGACTAAATCAAATTCCATCCATTCTTATTAAGCAAACCTTTTCAACATTATTGACAGGCTGAATCGCTGATGTCATGCTGCAATTGACTTTTGACATCATGAGATGTAGATGTCAGAGAAAATTACTTAAAGAAAAGTCCAAATTTGTCTACCCTACCCACTCTGTGGGAAGTTTCTGGCCTAAATTTCATAGCCATGTTTCTGTGGAAATTTGTGACTTGAACAGCTTAATCTCACAATGAAATCATTATAAAGAGCATTGTAACACATTACGTCTCAGACAAGTCATTTTAGGTACAGTGATGACTATATATATAAATACTGTGCGATAAGCAGACAAAATGTTAAAGGCATAGCTGTAGTATATGTAGAAGAGAACTTTTCAATCAGCCTTTCATTTTTGCTTCCACACATAGCTTTATTTGTTTGAAACTAATGCATTATCATTTATTACCCAAGTGTTATGCATTTGTATACACCTACCATGAGGCAGAGCAGATTGTGTTAATATATGTGTTCTGTCAGTCCAACTGTTATCAATTTGATTTCCACACAATGTTAATTATCCACCATCTGCAGTTACCAAACTCTGTGTATAACATGGTTGAAAGAAGAATACTCAATTTCAGGCTTAAAAATTCAAGGGTCAAGGTCACTGACTGACTGACTGAAAGAAATGGTTTCTGCACAAATAACTTCACTTTTCCACCATCTACAGTTACTAAAGATTTTGAATAATAAGAAAAAGTTTTTACGAATAGTTTCTGATGAAAATGATTTGGATTGAATTTAAGACTGAATGTCTTCCCAGTCCAAACAATCCTTGTATACATTTAGGAAAGCTATATGATGTTGTCTCATTGCCACTGTTTCCACTTATATTCAGACCACTGGGGCAGATTTTTCAGTGTTATTTTTGACATCTTCTTATTTTGATACACAGCATGAATGGTCTATGAAAAAAAGAATATTCAAATTAAATTACTGCCATTCTTCCATTGCACAAAATATTTTGGGACATGTCAACTTTTGATCCCTTCCACCCTGCCTGACCTCGTACTCTCACCCAATGAGCATAACCCAGGCAACTTTCCTTTTCATAACACTGTGGGAAAATACTTTACTTACATTTTATGTGATTTTGCCTGATAATAGAAAAGTATACATGATGGTTCAACACAACAGGATACAAATGTTCTGACAAGTTGATGGATAGTTGGGCAAAATACTCTTTATTCTTCTCTAGAAATAATCAGTAAATAAAATAAACTGCAAAATAACTAAGCCTCATTTTGAAAAAGTATCTTTTCTTAGACATATGGCAGTAGTTGACTATTGTCTTGAAAGTTTGACATGACAATGTGCAATTGAAAATTAGAGTTATGTCAGTTGAAACGTACAGTAATAACAAGTTTATGAAGAGTAAATCAGGATATGCCAGTGGCTACATACCTATTCTTTTTAATATTAGAATATTGCTGATGCCCATTCTGAATATTGTTCTTCTTTCCTTAATTGAATGATGAAAATATATATTAGTAAGGTTTGCAGGATCTGACTGCATTAAATTAAAATGAAATCAAAAGTTATATTTTATATTATTTGAAAGTTTCTGCTTATCTCCTAAATAATAATAATAATAATGAATAATAATAATAATGAGGACTTTGTATTGCACCTAATCTTTAGAAGCTCTAAGCACTTTACATCATCTATAATGATATGACAACACTACAGAAAAACAAAAAAACAAAAACACGAAATTGGAAAACATAATAACATGCTGAAAACATATAAGATACAAAACATTATTAGGTCTCTAAGTTTGTTCCTGCAGTCGAGAAAGGTGAGTCTTAAGAGTACTCTTAAATGGAGCCACTGTGCCTTTGTGTCTAATTTCAATGGGCAATTCATTTCACATTGCCGTGCCCTGGTATGCAAAAGAACGTTGTCCATATGACTTCGTTTTCATAGTGGGAACATTGTGTGTACGATTGTCAGAAGAGGAGTGTAAGTATCTTGCTGGTGTATACACATTGGTAAGGCCAGATAGGTATGTTGGTCTGGAGTCTCTTTGAAACATAGCACAGAGAACAAATTTTGTGTTTGATTCTGTATCAAATGGATAGCCAGTGTTGGGTACAGAGCAGTGGTGAGGTGTCCTCTGATCGAGGTACTCTAAAAATGATCCGAGCAGCTGTGTTTTTAGCTTTTTGAGTTACAATAGTCCAGTCTTGAAAGTACTAATGAACACACAAGTGTTGTAGTGGCATCAACTGAAAGATATTTGCGAATGGAACTGATGCGTCTTGGTTCAAGATATGCAGCCTAGCATATGTTCATGACATGTTGGTGCAATTCGAGAGTACTGTCTAGAGTAACACCTAGGTTTCATACTGACTGTGAGAGTTTAATGTTGGTGATGCTGATATTTATTGTCTGAGATTAAGGATGTGAATGAGAAAGTCTTTGTGTTGTGATCAGAATAGTCTCAGTTTTATCATCATACATCTGCAGCTTGTTACATGTCATCCATGATTTCACATCAGAAATGCACCTCTCTACTCCATGGATGGTAGCATCAACTTCAGTTGGGTGACTGGACTTGTATATTTGGGTGTCATCAGCATACAATTGGTGAGACACTGGGTGATGATCTATGAGACTTGAGAGCAGCTGAGTTTATAGAATGAAGAGAACAGGTTCAAGAACAGACCCCTGTGGAACACCACAACATAGATCAACTGAGCTGGAATGTATTCCATTTGCAGATACAATTTGTGTCCTATTGACTAAGCAGGACTTGAACCACTGTAAGGCTATTTTCTGAATGCCAAATACATGCTGGAGACATTGAAGTAATATATCATGGTCTATTGTGTCAAATGCTGCAGACAAATCAAGGAGGGTGAGGACTGTAATCTTTCCACTATCCAAAGCAGAGAGAATGTCACTAAATACTTTCAGAAGAGTAGTTTCAGTACTGTGGAAAGGGCAATACTCAGACTGTACATTGCTAAAAAGACTGTTTGAATTCAAATGAGATACAAGTTGGGTTAGAACAATGTTTTCTAAGAGTTTTTATATGAATTTGGAGATTAGAAACTGGGCGGTAGTTCTTTAAATTGTCAAATGTTGGTTTCTTCAGCAGAGGCTTTACAATGGCAGTTTTGAAAAATGATGTGAATTCCCCCGATCAGAGAGAGATATTAAAAACATCAGTTAGTGATGGCAATATTGGGTGTAAGCATTCAAGCAGCAGTGATGTCGGAATTGGATCAAGTTCACAAGATTTTGGTGCACTTTTCATCATGATTGTCCGTACTAAATCAACAGAGACAGGTTCAAATGCTCCTAATGGTTGTCACTGAAGTTTTACTGGAGAGAAGGTAGTTGGAAGTGGTGTACATTTGTTCCTTGACAGTAGTTTGTTAGTTATCTCGAAGAGCTCTTTACAGCTGGAACTCTCTATGATCTTAGTATGGTAGTGGGATAATTTTGCTAAATGGACTATGTTTGTGACGTTCTTCTTAGCGGCTTCATAGATTTGTTTATGAATAGTGAGAATAACCAGATAAAGAAATAAATTGGATATTAGAACATTATAAAGCAATTTAAAAATATTGTAAATACTTTCCTAAAATTTTATTATTACTACATGATGAACATTTGTATTCATACTGTCATAGCAGTAACAGCTTGTGCATAAAATTATATAGATATTTTAAACACATGTCCATTTTTGCAATCATCAGTTGGTTTTGAAAAGTCAACCCTACTTTATCTCAAACATGCATTAATTTATAAAACAGTTGCATGCTTATTCCAAAGTTCTACACTAACTTTGATAGATAGCTTCATGATGTGCAGGTGGAACTTTTTCAGTACAAATAAACAAAATAACAAAGAAGAATGACAAGGCAACATGAATTACACTTGCTGGTCCTAGCTATATCTGAAGGGATTACATAATTTGGTTGTTTTAGACTTTTTCAATATTCCAAGGCATTTAAACAATTTATTTTCATTAATTTTGCTTATTGCAAAATATCATTTCTCATTTTGTTCAGAGCACATATTTGCAGTGTATATATGTTTAGACCACTATAAATTTTCCTTTTTCATGCATTTTTCGATTCAGGTAGACATAATGCTAAAACATGTTAATTCTTTCAATGCATGTATCATTATAGCATTGTAGATAGTTAATGTTTGTGCTGAATCACATTTCTTCTGAATATAGGTGTTATGACTCTGTGGTTACAATTTTAAATATCAAAAATGAAGCAAAACCAATACGTTTTGTCAAACTTAACAAATAATTTAATTATCAAAGTTATGAAAGAAAACGTGAGTGGAACTTATAATATTAAGAACTGAATCTAAGCTAGTCCTTATAAGGTTTTATAAAAGTCTTAAGTGAATAAAAAGTCTATGATGAATTTCAAAACCTGAAATGTACTGGTGATATTCCAAGAACCATGACTTTGTCAATATGGCATTGTCTAGAATTCCTTCAAATAATTTATAACAGTTCCATCATAATATTATAATATTGAGCACTTTCTATCTCCACAGAACAGTCCAAACAAATGTATTTCTTCTAAAAAAATATCAACATAGAACATTAAACACGTTTGCAGACTTGTAACAGGAACACAATAAATGTGAATGACTCATTATCTAATTATATAGATTCAATGCGACAAAATACACTATTGATTTTTATGACCTAAGCATATTCATGTGACCTTGCACAACCAATGGAAAACCACAGAATTATTCTTAAAACAACTTCCATATCTCATCAGTCACTGAGAAACTATGCCATTTTAAGTCTTATTATTACAATTATCTTTACTAATTATCAACACATACATAAACATCTATTTATATATCATACACCATTTGCATTCTTAACAGAGCCAGATCATTTACAATTTAAAAGAAAAGATATTCAATACAGTTTACAACAGTGAATACAAATTATGAAAATTAATTAAAAGGGTCTACCAGGAGTTACAGAAAATATAGATATACATAATACCTTCCCTTATGAGCAAAAAAAAGATTTATGCAATAACGCTTTCTTTTTCCATAATCAAATGGATGATTAAATTTGCATTTAGAGGTATATACAGAATAAGCCAATATTATTCAAAATTCTTGTACAATTGAAAGGGCATCTACAATTAAAATTTCTTTTCTCTTGCCACATGTTGATGTTGTATTCTTGTAACATCAAACTCTATCTAAACAGCCTCTTGTTTTTGAATTGTCATTTGTTGATGAAAGTAAGGGGGTTGTGATCACTGAATACAATAATAGGAAAAGGAGCAAAATTAAATATACACTTCAAAGTAAAGCCAAAATTAGTGCCTTCTCAATAGTGTAATAATTTTTCTGGTGCTAATTTAACTGTTTTGAGTAATAGCACATTTTTACCTTCCTGAATTAATATGCCATGAACCTGAAAATTTTGCAGCAAAAGATACTTTAAATAGTTGATTAAAATTTGTAGCTAAAATAACTTGTGCACTTTTATGTATGGCCTTAATTTATTGAATGCATCCCAACATCTGTTAGTCCAAAACAAATTAATTCTAAGACTTCTTACTTAAAGGAATAGGGAACCTACAAGTTGATTTTATATTATCTGATTGCCTGTCGTTCAAAATGATATTTTATATAACTCCCTTACACCGTTCTCGGGCCAATTAGTTACTACAAGGAATTATTTGGTTATCCGCGAAAGTGCCTTGAGAGATAATTAGATACGTATCACGTGGTCGGTAGTGACGTCACAGGATCTATTGCTAACAGTCAACATAGCATACTCCAGTGGTTGCTAGCATGATTCAGATAATTTCTTTCCCTTTTGCATCATGGAAAATTGCGAGAACGATTTCCCATACTTCTCTGTAAGCGTGAACAATTTACCGTATCAGCTTGAGCCACGTTTGAAGACTAACAACGAAGAATGTAGTGTTGACACGGCGTTATGTTCTTCGAATGTCACTGTCAGAATGATGAGGATAGTTTGCAGAGTGAAGAAGGACGACTCGAGAAAACACAATGGTTTGTACCGATTTATACTTGTAGCAGGCATTTCATATACTGTATATATAAAAATGAGCAGAACGCACGTTACATTTCACTAACTGAAACTGAAACTTTGTCAACTCCTGTGTGTATAAATATGCAAGCTTTGGTGCACCCAAATTTCAATAATCCTCCCTCGATTGCCTGAAACTTTTAAAGATTACCTATAGTGCGAGTTATCAAAGCAGATGCTCGTAAAGCTGTATTTTTGTCTTTATGTCTTGCTAAATTAAACATTTAAAAAATATTAATTAGCAATGTGTTCATAATTTTTAAAGCAATGAAAGCCACAAATTTTGTAAATTTGTAATTGCTGCATTGTTGCAGAACACTTATTCTAGTGGAAATAGTGACGTGCTGTACACTGTAAACACACATAGTTTTTTTTGTTGTTCATTATTTTGAACTTCAGCTACATTTACTCCTTCACACAGTGAAATATATTTTTCTTTTTCAAATAAAGGACAAAAGCCTATGCAGAATACAGGACTATGAAAATGAATGTCAGTACACACCAACGATTAACTCCTTCTGCCATCTATAAACATTATAATCCCAGGTTCAATGTTATCACAAATTACACTGAATATTAATCTATTAAATACAATTCGACTCATATCACATGAACTTGACAATGCTTACTCTAAACTTTGCAGGGCAACATACATGCACTGAGGAATAATGTTGTTTTGTCAAACTTTATTTCAAATGCAAAATCAACATGCTATTTCTAATCCGCATCTTCCTTTTGAATGCTTACAAAATGTTGAAAGTGATTTTTAAACATTCTTAAATGGTCAAAATTATGCTGTGCTCTTTCCTTACAGGTGTGATTGTAGATATTGCCAAATTATTCACTTGGCAATTAAGCCCTTATGCTGTCAAAAGAAGGTGGAGATGATTGAGAAAAAGAAAGGTGACCTGACATGTATAACCCTCCATGAAAGTTTCATTGCAAACTGCTTAAACAGACACATGCTGGAAGTATCCCTGTTTGAATACTGGGAACATCATGGACCTTTGGATGATAATGAACCAATTACAAAAGTAATTTTTCCACTCTTTCACAAATTTCTTCAAAATTTCTGTTGATATTTTTATATAAGATTTTCCTATACATTTTACAAAACAAACAATTTGCAACATTTTCTTCAAAGTGTTTTCATATTACAACTCGTGGAGGCAACATTTATTGCAGAAGGATGCATTCAAATTTCCATTATGATCAAGCTGTGATGGTCTTGAACTTGTGAAAAGAATGCAGTTTTTATAAGAAGAAAATGTAGTTTTCTCTTTTAAGACTACCCTTTCTTGTTTTTCTTTGGGGTGATATCTAAACTTTTTTAACAGTATATAGCCTCGATAAATAAAACTGCTTGTTTTGAGAAAGGAATAGAGGTTTGGTATAAATTCTAATAAATACTTATGTTGACAATGATTTATACATTTTTTGTTTATCAACTAGGTTTAAAGTCTTCACGAACACAATAAACAAACAACAAATGAATAGAACTATTTTATAATGATAGGGGTCATTTCACATGTATGTATATGTATTCAAAGAAGATTAATAATTTGATAAAAAGCTAAATATATCAAACATAATTCACCCTAAGTACTAAAAGTACAGTTCAGCATAATTGAAAAAGATGAAATATCTTAACTCTTGTTCGAATTTACTCTTACATGTATTCTATGTTTATTTTCAGAACATAAAGGCATATAGCATATCTACGTTTTGTCAAATGGATTTGGAATTGACTAGGCAGACACAGCCATAAATTGCTTCCATCCTGTGTTTTGTCAAAACTGAAAGAATCTTTTTCCTTAGAGGAATGTGTTGGCTTCAAATATGCTGCACCATAAAAATTATTGGATTTCAGAAAGCATGATTTTTGCTTTATGATGAGTTCATCTTTTTGAAAATTGTTTGTATGGTATGATGCTGTGAGCGGTGGTGGATACTGAGATTTCCCTTTCATGAACATGTATGCCTCTGTGTGTGCAGGCAAGATGCACCAAGATACAATAAACTTTTTTTTCATTTTGAACTTTTATATTTTCTTAATGATTGATTTTAACCTGTGTCCCAACATAATGAACTTTAATAAAAAAAAAATTCATGAACTACACATGTATTTAATTATTTTATTTCAAGTTCAGATTTTACTATATATTACTTTATTTCTTCAAATTACTTGCAGTGCTGGATTACCCGTTAAGCGCGCTATACTTTTGCTCAAGGCACCAGCCCAACAATGGCTTTTGTATCACTATGAGGGAGCACTTTCAAGGATACAAAAGGCAGGTGGCATTGGCTAGCCTTTGCGTATATTAAAATTTGCTGAGCAGTCTAAATACGTATCTCTGACAATTTCAAAAGAACAAGTCGACTTCCCAGTAACCTAACAATTACTTGTGCTAACATTTAATTAATCTAATGCATTATCTAGAAATAGTTCAACTTGATAAAATTGGATACAGCTGTATTATCAAAGTACAGACTATAATGTCTGGGAGGGCAAACAATATGATCTTCATACATTCATCAATTCTGCCAAAGTAGATTCAGACACCAGAACATGTTTCTGATCTTCTGGTTTTAAATCTTATCAAGCTTAAAGTTCATATGCATATCTTTAAAGTCACTGTCCTCTCCATCATCAGTATCTGAATTTGGTTCATATTCTGAATCATGGTGTATATCAGGGTCAATGTCATCCTCACTGCTTGGTTCATTTTCATTATCTGAATCCTCTCTTGGTTTTAGGAGCTCAGACTGAATTGCTATTGATCTTGTAGCTCGAACCTGAATTTTGTGAGTCCTTGTGGGATCAAATTTAGCCTGAACTTCACACTTTGTTTTATTTTTTGTGGTTGGGCCTGAGGAATTGCTACAAACAATTGTATGCTGAGTTCAGCATCATCTACCTCTACCAGGGCACATGCACTTGCAGGTGTATCAAGCACATAATTTGCATTGTAACTTTGCATTGCTTGATGTATAACCTGAAGGAAAACAAACAATTATTATTGACAAGAAAAATCATTTGCAGTATCTTTGAAACATTTGAGTAGTCACATGACAACAACTGATTAATTACAATGATGGCCGCACTAAAGGGGAAAAGGAAGTTGAGGGGGAGGCACAAAGAAGTGTTAATATGAAATTATGCATTCCACTTTATTTTAAATACACATTAGTGTTACTCTAACGTTAGCATCATGAACAACTCTTTCCAAGATAAATATTTTCCAGAAATATATACAGTAGTATACACAATTATTCAATTTCTGCAGCACTTGGGGTGGGGTGGGAAGTGATAATGTTTGAGAATATGAGATGAATAAAGCTCTATTTTATGTAGGTATTATTGTTTAAATACTTCAATTTCATTATGCTCATGACATTGATAGAAATTAGAGTGCATACAACATATTTATATACCTCTGCATTCCGCAGTTTGTGATAAGCTCCTCTCACTAGTTTCGGTTTGACAGTTGTGAACCACACGGATCTGTCGGTAGATCTTACCCCAGTCCTAGGGTTAGAATAATATCTGGTAGTGCTGTCGGCCTCAGCCTCGACTGTCATTTAAATATCCTAATTCTGCACATCTTTCTGGATCAACTTTTATACTGATTCAGGGTTCGTACGGTCTTTGAAGGTCTTTGAGAGTTTGGGAAAAATGAGGTAGCATTTTCAAGGCCTTGAAAGTTTGGGAAAATCGAGCATATTACCCTGAGGTCTTTAAAAGTCTTTGAAAATTGAAATAAACCCCCCAAAAATTAATTTCTTTCCAGAATCACAGATAAAATTATCCGAGGTTGTTAGATTCAGATGTAATCTAGTTATCCTGGTTTCTTTCTTTTGATGACCCGTTCAGTTTATTGCTGCCGCATTAACAAGAGAGGCTTTGTTTTGTTTGACCATCCAAAGTATGCCTCGGCGGCGACTTCAATCACACATGCACTCTTCATCAAAGCAAGACGGTGCTGCTACACATTTCATCAAAGGAAGTCACCAATAAAATTGCCCAAGGTCGTTAGCTTCGGATATAGCTGGTTTTCCTGGCTTCTTTCGTTTGACGAATAGTTCAATTTGATTGGACGAGTCCATCAGTTTTAGCCAATCAAAATGTTAAATTACACTAATTCTACGTAGAAAGTTCGCGAAAGTTGCACGCTCGAGAATTGAGAATTTGTTCATTCGATTTACATCTTCTTCAAGTTCAGTGTTTAAAAATGCCAGGTCTTTGGTCTTTCAACGATATCTGGCTTGAACAAGAGAAATACAAGAAATGGCTGCAAAAGGATAAATTATGTAAAACGAAAGACGTTTTGTACATTGTGTAAAAAGACGAGCAACTTGGCTTCAATTGGAGAAGGAGTCCATGCAAATTAGTAACTACATACTGTTCATTTAGTGGAACGAAGATGCAGAAGTATAAACTATTGGTAATTTTGTGCAAAATAATGTTAACTCATTACTCTTTGGGTATAAAATAAGATATTGTTTAATGTGATGATTTGGGAGATATGGCAAAAGAGGGCCCGTTTAAATGTACTTATACCGTCGGTTTATTTAACACGTTTGAGGGGGAAAAAATAATTTTCGAAAATTTTGTTTTACATAATAATATTCCTTGGTTTAATATAAAAACATACATTGTAATAAATTCAATTCACGGATATACAGTTTCAAAGTGCGCATGCGTACACTATAGTAGAGTTAAGCAAGAGTCGTTGTTCTTGAATTGTGAGTATATAAAAAAAAACGTGTGCTGTGAAGCTTTAACTGTAAGAAGTCAAGTCATTTTTGATTAGGTAAATAAATAAAAGAATTTAAAAAAAAACTTATTTCCAGTTGACGGAATATCCCCGTTTCTCATTGCCGACCCTCGACTTTTTCCCCAATGGTATTAAAAAAAAAATTAAAATCACATTGCCGAAATTGATTTGTGTAACTATAGTCTGACTATACATCCCCGTTTGTTTGTACCCCTATCGATTTCAAAAACGAAAATAATTAAATGATAAAAAGTGCACAGAAGTCAGAACTAAGGCAACTAAATCATTGATTTATAATTTCTAACCTGAATGTGACCAGAATGGCACTAATACTGCCATCTCCTGCACATTTCATGATTAACGGACTTTCCAAAGAAACAAACGGGTTGGTATAGTTAGACTATAATTGAGCCCGTTTTGCACAGTACTTTGAAGTGCTTGAAATATTACTAGTTTTATAGATAATATTTTTTTTTTTTAAAAATGGAGAAAAAATCACGCCCAACCTTGATGAAGTGTTTTATTTTGACCTTTCCAAAAGAAAGGAATATGTCGAACTTTGGTGTGGTCTCCATAAAATGTTGTTGTCACACAGACAGGCAACAGTGGAGAGAGGATTTTCTGTCAACAAACAGGTATCTGTTGAGAACCTCAGCAGAGAAAGCCTCAGAGCTCAAGGGCTAATCATTGACACAATGAGAAAAGCAGGTGGACCTTTGGAAATCATCATTAGCAATGAAATGATGACACATGGCTCCTTTGCAAGACATAAGTACCATGCTTATCTGGATAAGAAGAAAGCAGAGAAGGATGAGAAAAAACAAAAAGGAAAGAAACTGGAGTTAGCCTTGGATGAAGTGGAAGCCAGAAAAATGCCTCTTGAAGCTAACATTGTCAGCCTACATGCTTCCTCTGTACAGAAAGCAGAAAAGGCGGAGTTAAAAGAACCCATTGTGCATGTCACAGAGTCAAATGCTCTTAGGAGAAAAGCAGAGGAAGATATGACAGTGGTAGCGTCTCTTTCCAAAATGATTGAAGAGAAAAGAAAGCAAATATAATAATGCATGTAAAGCAGTGATGATGTCTGTTAAGAGAACAATTTATTTTGTATTAAATCTGACATGTATGTTACATATTTCTGAAAGAACAACGAATATTAACCTATCTTTCAGATAATTATAATACAATTTTAGGAAATTAATTATAGTTTGACTTAATCAGTAATCAGTATTGTAGTATTTGGCATTCATTGTTTTCTCATATAACCTGTATGCACAATATTAGCAAAAATAGGTCTTGGAAATCTCGGTTTGTGGTCTTTGAAAGTTTGGGAAAGGTCTTTGAATTTATCATCCATAGTTCAGTATGAACCTTGTGATTGTTTGAAAAATGAAGACTGCAAAGTCTATGAGTTACCGACTCAAAAGTTCTCATGGGGTCTTTCGGAAATCGGAAAAATGTACTAGTCGAATTGTTGAATCCAAACGCTGCACAGAGGGGCATTTTGGAAGATTCTTGGAAAATAAACTCTAATACAAACACTAATAATCTGCCTACTCTCAAGCACAAGTGGATCAACATAATGCTGAGCCGATAGCTACTAAGATCCTGTGACGTCACGTTTATTCAGCCTCGTTTCCACTCGACAAATATACATATCGGAACGCTCATGCAATTCTTACCCTATACTGTACTGTATATTTTTTTCGGTGCAACTGGGTCGCCCCAAACTACTATTTAATTTATCATATGTATCAAAATGAGTAATATAACCACAACTTTAACTGTAAGTTCCCTTTTCCTTTAATACATATGTTAGGGGCTCAATAGTTATGGAAAATATTAGCAAAAGTTCCGATAATATCCAGCCAGAATTCAAAACTGCATCAGTTGCTTGTCACTGATTCACGGAAGGAATTCAAAGATAGCTTTATCCTTAGCTTCTATAGGCTTAATTTGACAATGTCCACAATATGTCCTAAACATTTGACAGAAGCTTTGCAAAAATCACTGTCAAATTTGCCTCATGCAAGTGAATGAATAATTTCCTGATAGTTTCCAGTAGGGCATAACCGACTTTTGATCCGGAAATCGGATTCCACCGGATAGTATGAACTTCCGATTAATGGGAGTCGGACAAGGCAGTAACGACCGATTCGGATAATAAAAATAATAAAGTTGAATTTCTATAGCACCGTGTCTAACACTGCGTGTCATTCAATAGTGCGTTAATAAAGTTAAATAAGAAGTCAGAAAAGTCCAATATGGTCAACACAACCACGCTGTGAGACAATCTATTTGAACTGGCGGCTGAAAACCGGAAATTAAGCCAGATATGGTAAAGTACTAAGTAACATGCTAGACACGGCAAAACCAGATACCAGAAACCCATGAACGGAAGATGAAATTTTTTAGAAAAAAAAATAGATACGGATTTAGTATTTCCAATTAATTGAATCGTATCCGGAATCGTAAAAATTTCATGACCAAAATCCGGAATCGGAAATCAGTAGAAAAATGCTAATCGGTTATGCTCTAGTTTCCAGTTGATTCTTTGAAGAATTGCTGTATATAATGATGTTAATGTATACATCACTGCCATCTATACCATATGTTACCATATTTATAAGCACTGGAATGTAGAGGGAGAATATTTCATCCCAAATGGAGTTAAAAATGCTGAAATTGTGTTTGCTCTATCCGTAAGTGGCATCTGCCAGAATCTTTTTAACAGATCAAACTTTGGGACATATTTTGCATTTCCAATCCTGTTTGTACAGTTGTCAATTGTCTCTACTGAAAATGAGTCTGTTTTGGTGACATTGTTCACTTTTCTGTCGTATGTGCACATCTAGAAAGAATTATCTGCTTTTGGCACAATAACATAGCAAACTCCAGTTATTTTGCTTGGCTCAATACAGTCATTCTCCAACAAATATATATTTAACTTCCTTTTATAAACATTCCTGCTTAAGATGAATCATCGTGTAAAGGTGTTGTTTTGCAGGTTTAGAATATTACAATTTCAACATTATGGTAGATTTTGTTTATTTGAGTTGGAACATCTGGGAGCAAGTGCTCATAATTACATATTAGCTGCTTTACTCATTCTTCCCTTTTGGCTGTAGACATGAAAGTGTATTGTCCAGATGTTCCAATATTTTGACAAATAAAAATGATGTACGACCTTGTGGTATGTTTTGATGACTTACTAATGACTAGCTGAATGAGCTTCATGGGCTATACTTGGAATTTCCTGTCTATATGACTTAGGTACCACCACAGAACTAACGTGGCTAATAACCCTCTGAAATAAACAGGATATATCGTGGTCTTTTCCTGTTTGATGACAATTGTTGTTTTTAACCCTGATTAGACATATTAGAATGTGCAGTTAAATAAGAATCACAGTGATAAATATCTTTTGGTTGATCAGTACCAAAAACAAAAGTGACCTCATCAAAGCCTGATCAATACATGTGTCAGATAAAGGAATAATATCCTGATAAACTTCATTCTCAAGAGCCATAGCTGTAGTAACTGCACAAGCCGGTTAAAAATCTGGGTTTTTACTTTGAATAGGATCAGTCATTCATCCAAACAGAGCTTGTCAGTTACAAGTGGATTAACCATAACTTATCTCCAGTAAATCCATTGCCTAGCAATTAATAAATGCCCTCAATAGGTAAAGAAAACACAGTGCCAAAAGTCACTGACCCAGACATTAAGTCTGATTTAAATTAACATTATGGAGAGGAATTAGAATAAAACTTTACAGCCTGAACAAGAAAACGTTTAGAAGAAAAAGACTTCTCAGACAAAGGTGACATACCTGACATCAATTTACTCTGATAAGCTCTTGTATCCCTGACCATATTAATATGGATAGAATTGGTCAAATCTTCAATAATTATAACCCGTCAACATGATTGAAACATAATTGTTTATAACAAAATCAAATAGAGACTGGATTTCATTTGACCCCACATATATATTGTATCCAATACATGACCATTGCCCTGATCTATGAGAAACAAGAGCATTTGGAACTTTTCTGTGCTTATTTTGTTTATAACTTAAAGCAATCAGAAATAAGGTACATTATTTTCATGCAATAAGTGCCTGTAGGAAGAGATAAGGATTTATGATCTGTCTTAGATGTTTATTTTAATTATCAAAGTTATACATGAAAATGCATGAGAGGAACTTACAGTACCGTAATATAAAATGAAACCAAGCTAGTCATTATAATGTTTATAGCACTTTCTGCACTTTACAGTCCAAATAAATGTTTTTCCTCTTAAATAAATATCTAAGTACAACATAAAACATGTACGCCGATTTTTAACATGAACACAATAAGTGTGATCCAAAGATCAGAATCATACTGAATGCTTAATTTTCTCCCTATATACACTGTATATTGCAACTGTACTTCACAATAAACCCCATGTGATGCCAGTCACTATTGATTTTAATGAACTAAGCATATACATGTGACATTGCACAACCAATGGAAAACTACATAATTATTCTTGAAACTTTCATATCCAATCAGTCCCTGAGAAACTACATGATAGGCACCATTCCAAGTCTTATTACGAGTATTATTACTATTTGTCAACACATATGTAAAAATATATTAATATAGTCAGCAGTTTGCATTCATACCAGAGCTAGATCAGGTTCAATTTACAACAAAAGATATTCTCTACAGTTTACAACCATGAATAAAAATTATGAAAATATAACAAAATGATGTACACAGGAGTTACAGAAAATATAGATATACATAAGAGGTTTCAGAATTAAGAAGGAGGTCATCTAGTGCCCTATTTATAAGTTCTCTGCTGCAAGTTTCTAAAACGAATAACCTAATTTGTTTGTGTTGTGTTTTCTTTTCTAGATATGTTTTCATGTGCTATTCAAGATGGAACATCTGAAAAAAGCTGCAGACACACTGTAAAGGGAGAACAACACAAAAAAATGACTTTAAACCTAAGAAAGGACCAGGACACCAATATGACAGTGCCTGAATCAACTTGCAATGCTAATGTCAATGTGGAGGACAATGTTTCCATCTCAGATCAAGGATACATCTCACATCAGGACAATAATGATTTTGATCAAGCAACAGTTTCATCCATTACATCAGGAAGGTTTTGTGAAAGAAATTTTAACATGGCAGAATTTAGCTTTCCAATGATTGAAGAATCAGTACCATACCCTTTTGATTCTTCGCATACAAAGTCACAAACACTATTTAAAAAATCAAAAGCATCTATTCATCCATGTCACAAAAGAAACAGTTTTAGGGATTCAAGTCCTAGATCATTGTCTGCTTCAGGTACATGTTCTCCAAATATTTGTCCTTCCATGGGGTTAAATGTATCAAGACCATTACCGTGCTGCACTTATGAGGGGAATGAACTAAGTTATCCAGTTGGATCTCGCTTTAGACTATATGGAGCCAGTTCTTTTCATAGTCCTTTTTATGGACTAAGAGAAACAGTTCCATCTCCTAGTTCTTACTTTGAGCCAATTGACTCAAGTCCATCTGCAAGTTTCTGCTGCTCTCCAGTTGGGCTAAGCTCTTCTGCCAACTCATTAATCACAACACAAAATTTGCACAGAGTCAGCAATGGAAATACAAAGGTAAATTGGATTGACTACAACAATGAAAGCCAGTCTGAAGAAGGAGCGTTAACACAGACAGAAAGCTTGGAAAGTTACAGTTTGAGTGGTCCAGAACAAATAATCCTTAATAATTGCATCACCTCCTTGTTGTACCAGCAAAATATTGTGCATCACTGTCAGTAGACCTTTATATAAAATAAAAAACAACCTAGTGAATTCCATGGTACATTCGTCTCAATGTTTCAGCACCATTAACATCTGTGATTTAGGTGCTGGGATCAGAGTTTAAAGACTCTACCTTTTATATATAATTTCTACCAATTTGAATCCTAGAGAGAGCTATTTTGAAGTCAAGTTTGCTCATGTTTAAACGAATATTAGTTTGTTTTCCATCAATGTAAGGTTCATGACTAGAACATTTACATCAATGCAGGAGAACAGTTTTAGATCATAATTATTTTATCTGTACATTTTTAATCTTTTTGAAATATTTTGTCACAAATTACAATCTGGTTAAAATCTGATCGCCACAGTTATATGTGTAGATTGGACAGACATACACTGATAATGGGAATGTCCAGTCCACTTATTTTTAGTATTGTATCAGAAAAGGCTTTGCAAATTCATATTAATAAGAGTTTTGTTAGTAATGATATGTCCCAAGTAGTGTGTGTCACTTACAGAAATGTTTAAGTTTTGGTTTTGATTGATGGACCACAAGGTAAACAGAAGATGACCTCCTTTTGTTGTCCATTAAATTTCTACATAGAACTGTGGGGATCTGATTTTAATTAGGTTATCCAAAACTATGCATGACTTTAGATTAAAATGTCAATAATGTGTTCAAGTGCCTAAATCAGAATTTTATTTTACTGTGTACATACAAATTTATCTCTATATTTATATAATTGAGGCTATTACAAACCCTATTATAGAAGCAAATATGCAATGCATAATAGTTAGCGAACACATTTACCAAGAGACGAGCATCAAAGAAGACATTTTTTATATATATATATTTTTTCTTCTATATATTTCTGTTGATCAAATCATTGCAGTTAAATGTGTGACCTGGATCTCCATTTCAGGAGCAGGAATGGAAGTAAGCATGCTGCAGAATATAATGTCATAGCTTGTTATATTGATTTAGCCAAAAAAGGTCAAAAATGCAGGATTTTAGGAAATATAAATATTAAAAAAATGTATATTACTTGTCACCTTGACTCAGGTAGGTGTATGTATTACATGATGAATTATTTTAGCTTCATCATGATTCATCCCAGGCAAGAAGAAAATCCATGAAGTGCTTATGATACACAAATTAAATAATCAAAACCTTAATATGGATTTTAGTGTTGAATGCAAACTAAAATTCAATAAGACTTGCAATATGGATATTTAACTATAGACTGTCAGCATCTCAAGTTTACATAATTTACATTAGATTGCAGAAATAAAATTAGCATGATCATTACAAAATTTGATTTAAAAATGTTATGTTCAGATGCTTTCAGATCCCACCTCTTGATGATGCTTCACCCACTCAATTTCATGCTATCAGTCTTAATAAGATAAGTATTTATATAAAATATTTGTTTATTTTTGTGTATACTGTTTCTGAGCCAGCATGCACATGCTGTTGAAGGCATTTTAACTTGTTGTGCAATGAATACGAATATAAAGCTGCATACAAATTGAGCAATAAAATCATATAACAATACATATCATTGTGCATGTGTTTTTCTCCACTTACTGGAGATCCAAGTTCCATCATTCATGTAATATTTACCAAGATTATTGTTTTGCCATTTTGTAAACCTAGCTAACATCTTATGCTGACAAACTATTTTAACCCATATAAAAAAGTAAGATGGCTTTACTAGTATGAATAGGAATAATTAATAGTCAGTAAAATGAGATACTACTTATATTCAGATGTGGTCGTTATCTTGCTCAAATTTAAATGAAGTGTTTGTTTGATATTCATATAGTTACCACATATTTGTGTCTGTTTGTTACTTTTCTTTAATCCTGGTCAAATTTTATAGCAAGGCTTCTTCCTTTGGATTTATCATTGTGTAATTTATGTTATATATATTTTAATGAGAAGCAAAGATAATTATTTAATGATTAGAGTATTGGTGTTTCTGATATTTTGTGTTAAATATTTTCATCCAAGTTATTTTTCTTTGTATTTAATAACATAATTTTTATTCACTTATGATAGTGACATTTTATATATGTTGCTTTTTTAAGATGGTTTACTTACATACTAACCTACTTTCTTGGATGATGTCAAACTTATTATCTTATCCTATTTGGTCATTAGTTGCAAAATGTTCTGTGGTTTTGACCAGTTTTGTTTCTTGTATGGTATTATTAATTATCGACATAATTGTCTGTAAACAGCTGGAAATGGGCAGTGCTTAGTTTTTGTTTACATATTTAAACTGAAATATGCAGGATATTTGTTCATTTCAAATGTATTGACTCATCAAGTTCCTAAAGGATATTAAGCAAACCTTTTAAGCCAGACTGGCATCAGCATAGAACTGAGATTATTAAAATGTGACCTGTGGTAGCCTAGTATTTCTTATTTAGTGGCATCCATGTAATATTCTTTTCTAACATATTTTGGAGAAAAAAAATAAAATGCAGAAAGTATGATGAAATTGCTTCATGTTGTTTAAGTGTTGTATCATTTCAATAATCTGTTGTTTTGTAGCATTGTTGTAATTATGTGTGATGCTTGGGAATACATTTTTCAATTGATCGAAAATATTTTATATTCTGATCTGACTTCAATGGAAAATATAGGTATGTTTCTTTGTTGAAGCATATTATATCAAGATACGAGCCATTAGGACTTTTTGCAATAGTCCACATATTTCTGCTTAGATATTCTGCTTTTTTTTAAACATTGATTTTCTCTCATCTGTAATAAATTCATCTCGTTTGGGTTCTGGTATTCCATCATTTTATGGTGCTACTTTGGGCCATCAGAGAACCGATCTAATCGATGATTTATATATACATATCTACAACATAGAATAGTGAATTTATTTAAATTGTGGTTGATAATTTTGTTTCATGAACAGTAATAGCTATTTTTGATTCTTTTCCTGTGAGAGATTTAATTCTGCTCTGAAATTCATCATTTATTTGTTTGATCTAATAACTTCTAGTTGGAATCACAAAAAATTGCCAGACAGCGGTTCCATTCGGTTTATTTTTATTTGCAAATACTAAATAAGTATTTGCATACAAACTACCGAACGATTTTGAGTTAATATTTGGCCAATCATGCTATACAACTAATTGTGCTAGCTCAATTTCTTTTCCTGGAAATGCCGTTGGAAAGTTGACGCTAACTTCAGGATTGGTCGAGCTTGCTGATATCATCATTGTTGGTGGTGGAGTTGTATTAACGACAATCTGTTGCAACAGTTTTTGCGATGATGCCATTATTTGTATTAGTTTCCAAAACCAAATTTTCTGTGGACACATTTATTTATCAAAGTGTTCTCCATGGTATAGCAGTGTTAGGGACCATCTTCGCACTGCTAAAAGACATCACCGAAAAGCATAGAGGCTTTGGCTTTTCACCAGACTCACTATTCATAAACAAATCTACGAAGCCGCTAAGAAGAACGTCACAAACATAGTCTATTTAGCCAAATCATCTCACTACAGTACTAAGATCACAGAGAGTTCCAACTGCAAATTAATGTCGAGGAACAAATGTACACCACTTCTGACAAACTTCTTTCCACTAGGCCTACCAGACCAATTTGCAAATTTCTTCGATGACAAAGTATAAACCATGACAGATTCACTTGACAGCACAATTTCAACTGATTCGTCACCATACAGTTATGATGCAGAATTTCAGTGACAACCGTTAGGAGCATTTGAACCTGTTTCAATTGATTTAATATGTACAATCGTGATGAAAAGTGCACCAAAGTTTTGTGAACTTGATCCAATTCTGACATCACTGCTGCTTGAGTGCTTACACCCAATATTGCCTTCACTAACTGATGTTATTAATATCTCTCATCAGGGGAATTCCCGTCATTTTTCAAAACTGCCATCGTAAAGCCACTGCTGAAGAAACTAACACTGGACCATAACGATTTAAAGAACTACCGCCCAATTTCTAATCTCCCATTCATATCAAAAATCTTAGAAAAGGTTGTTCTAACTCAACTTGTATCTCATTTGAATTCAAACAGTCTTTTTTAGCAATGTACAGTCTGCATATCGCCCTTACCACAGTACGGAAACTACTCTTCTGAAAGTATTTAGTGACATTCTCTCCGCTTTGGATAGTGGAAAGATTACAGTCCTCACTCTCCTGGATTTGTCTGCAGCATTTGACACAATAGACCATGATATATTATTTCACCGTCTCCAGCATGTATTTGGCATTCAGAATATAGCCTTACAGTGGTTCAGGTCCTACTTAGTCAACAGGACACAAATTATATCTGCAAATGGAATACGCTCCAGCCCAGTTGACGTATGTTATGGTGTTCCACAGGAATCTGTTAATGAACCTGTTCTCTTCATTCTGTACACTCAGCCGCTCTCAAGTGTAATAGATCATCACTCAGTGTCGCACCAACTGTACGCTGATGACACCCAAATATACAAGTCTAGCCACCCAACTGAAGTTGATGCTACCATCCATGGAGTAGAGAAGTGCATTTCGGATGTGAAATCATGGATGACATGTAACAAGCTGCAGATGAATGATGATAAAACTGAGGCTATTCTGATCACAACACAAAGACTTTCTCATCCACATCCTTTACCTCAGACAATAAATATCAGCAGCACCAACATTACATTCTCACAGTCAGTACGGAATCTAGGTGTTATTCTAGACAGTACTCTCACATTGCACCAACATGTCAGGAACATCTGCAGGGCTGCATATCTTGAATTGAGACGCATCAGTTCCATTCGTAAATATCTTTCTGTTGATGCCACGAAAACACTTGTGTGTTCATTAGTACGTTCAAGACTGGACTATTGTAACTCAATTCTGTCTGGTTCGTCACAATATTTACTCCAGAAACTTCAAAAAGTTCAAAACACAGCTGCACGGATCATCTTTAGAGCACCTCGATCAGAGCACACCACACCACTGCTCTATACCCTACATTGGCAATCAATTCGATACAGAATCAAACACAAAATTTGTTCTCTGTGCTATATTTCAATGACAGACTCCACTCCAAACATACCTATCCAGCCTCACCCATGTGTGTACACCAGCTAGATTCTTACGCTCGTCTTCTGATAATCGTATACTCATTGTACCCAAGGTGAAAACAAAGTCATATGTACAACGTTCGTTTGCACACCAGGGCCCGGCAACGTGGAACGAATTGCCCATTGAAATTAGACACCAAGACACAAGACAAGTCCTTTTAAGAGTGATCTTAAGACTCACCTGTTTCAACTGCAGGGACAAACTTAGCGACCTAATTTTTTTTTGTATCTTATATGTTTTCAGCATGTTTTTATGTTTTCCAGTTTCATTGTGTTTGTCATTTGTTGTTCTGTAGTGTAGTCATATCATTATTGATGATGTAAAGCGCTTAGAGCTTTGTAAGATTAGGCGCTATACAAAGTCCTCATTATTATTATTATTATTATTATTATTATTGCTTGAGTGTAGATCTTAATCATTTCTGTGAACTCAGTATCTGATATTCTTCCATAGCTAAGGCCTGGTGATATCAGCAATGATAATTTGGAGTATGCTAGTGTCACATAGACAAAACAATGGAAAGATAGATATAGTTTGCTCAGCTATCAAACAATGCAGAATTTTACTCATGTAGTAAAATGAATTAACCCATACTGAAATTATGGAAACGAACAAAGGACAGATATACAACTTATCTTTACAGTGCTGAAAGATACAATTAATGGGTTTTACGAACCCCAATATTATCGCACGGTTACAAGATTATATGCAAGGTTATAATATTCTGTCTTCAGCTCCAGGGCTGCTACAGTTCAGCTTCACAGCTGCTACGGTTAATTCCTGTGATTGGCTTTTCAGCCTGCACTACGTAGTCCCCTATCACTCCGATAAGTTTAAACGCTAGGGTTACTTTTGACACTCTAACCAATCCAGACACACTAGATACTCAGATGCTCTGGACACTTTGGACTCGGGACATGACCGGAACGTTAAAAACATATCCAATACCGTGTACTATACATGACACGGGCATAAATATGTAATTATTTTATACACGGTTAGTTATACAGATTACATTACAGACACAATAATTACAAAACAACAAGTTCAGAAGTAAACCTAACCTTGCTTGATAGGAATGCTACTGTAATAATACTGAAAAATGTAGCCTTCTATTACTAATATAAATACATTGCTAAGTCGCAAACAACATATGTGCATTATACTGCGTAAGCCAAGGCTACATATCAATCATACAAAACATAGACGTGGTAGTACAATAGTGATATCTTATATACAAGGAATTAATAGACTTTCGTACCTCTACAGCTGAAGATATACAAGTCCTTATAGTAGACTGCTGACTGATAAAGCTATCCATAATGTAAAGAGCTTTACATGCGTTGATGTATTTATACACCGATATTGTTGGTGAACTGAAGGCGTTCGGTTTTCTCATCAAAAGCACTTCGCACGTGCGGCATAGGGTGGACCGAACTCACTAGTTTGAAATACAACACGATATACATTAATCACCCTCGGATATCTTTGTATGCCAAAAATAAAACTCGAGAACACGCATTCAATAAATTAAAGGGCTTATACAATTTTGTGACATTCATTCCATTCTTGTTGTTGTCTGGTTCAGATTATAAATAATTTCTGAACTCAAAAAGATCGTTATTTTAAAATCAATAGAGTTCGATTGCATTCCTTTGCTTAAATTCTCAATGACTTATCTAAATTAGTGGCATAATTAACCTGGCTATCTTTATCAATATACGTGTACTCATATAATGTCTTTTCAACTCATGAGTACCATAGTATAATTTAACTCATTCATTTTCTTTTTAATTTTGTAAGAGCCGTAAATATCTAATATGAAGACAATTTTGATGAATGAGCAAGGGAGACAGAACGCTATCGACAGACTAAAAAGTTCTCTCCATTTTATTTCAGTCTAACCCTAATTTCAATTTTGACTTCAATTGCTGAATACACAATTCCATCATAATAGGCTGGATCAGATGGAACGGATTTAGGAGGGCCAAATTGAGTGAAAAAACTTTCTCAAATCTTTTACCTTTGTTTTAATTTAAATATTCATCAAAGGAATTGCCTCTTGGAATCGTGTTGCCACACTCATTATGTTTGACAAATATTATTTACCTGACTTGGTCTTAGGTAAGGGACAGACTCAGCCTACCACTGTTCTACTGAAATGGTTCATTAAGTGCTTGAATAGGCGATATATGAGCCTTATGTATCTTCTGATTTGGTTTTCCTACAATTTGATAAATATGACAAGATCTGCAGTACTTACAAACATCACTTTAAACTTTTGGCTAATAGAAGTGGTTCCAGATATTGTCATAAGTCTTACTAATAGCTAAATGACCAGCCAAATGAATTTCATTTGCCAGATTAAGAATGTCCTGTCTGTGCGATTTTGGAATTAGTTTGATATTTCACTGACCATTCGTGACCAGTAGGTACTTCAGGTGGTCTCCATTTTCTCATAAGAATTTCATTTTTAATGAAATATCAAACAGGTACTTCTGTGGTTTCAGTTTCAATTATCCTCTTTTGAAACAAACAGGCGATCTCATGATCATTTTTATGTTCGCCGATAAGTATTGTTGTTAGTCACTCTGATAAGAATAAAGAGCATGATTACTTAAAATAGGATCACTGTGATCAATACTTTCTGATTGATCCAAACAAGAAGTGGAAGTGACCTCATAAAAACCTGACCAATATATGTGTCTGCTAAAAGAATACATTCCTGATCAATATCAGTCACAATAGCTTTCTTTGTCATAGCTTTAGTAACTGCACAAGCTGTGTATAAATCAGTCGGATCGACCTTCTGATCCAAACAAGGCTTGTCAGCTGCAAATGGATTAACAACAACCTTATCTACAGCTAGGTCATTGCTTAGTAATAAATTAATGCCCTTGGTGGAGAAAGCTGACACTGTTCCGACTGTAACGAGACCCGAGACCAAGTCTGATAACAATTTTATACAATGGAGATGAATATTAAGAAAAACCACACTCTGATTCATGAATAAGAACACATTCAAAACTTCTCCAAAAATCCAAACAACTGGACAATAAGAGACTCTGGAACCTTTGCTAGGAGTAGGACTGACCAAGTAACTCTAGAGTGATAAAGAACCTTTTGAAATGAATGATTCACAATTCACCATAATAAAATCAGACTGGGGCATGTTAGATCTAACGAAAGTATTGCTTTCAATACATGACAGTGACCTTGACCTCTTAGATAATAAGAGCATTTGAAATAGGTCTCTCTGGTTTCTGCTGCTTATTTCTTTGCTTTTAGCAATCAGAAATGCCGTGTCTTTTCTTTTTGTAATAGGTACACGTAGGAAGAGATATCAATTTCTGATAAATCTTGTCATCAACAAGATTTTAAAAGTTGTGCCAGATTAAAAATTAGAAGGTTTCGTATTAGGCAGAAATATTGTTTTACTGGACCACGGCTGAATGGAAGACTTACTTAAAAGGAAACTTTATGAGCTAAGGGATATCGTCAACATCACCAGCAGCAGTTACCAAATGCTCGACCTTACGGTCATCAAGATAAGTATTGATTTAGAAGGACACAGTTCTTGAACTCTTCAAGTAATTCGAGTTGTCTTTGATTATCGTAATCTTTATCAACTTTCTTAGCTAAGCACCACCTATCAAAATCACTGCTTCTCTTTCTCTTGCAAATTAGACATAGATTTGTCCATTTTCTTTTTATTGTTCCTGAATTTGTGCCGATAAGCATCAGAGACTAACTTATAACCCTTTAAGATGAATTCCTTAACCATATCATCTTTAGCAGTCTGCTGTACTGACAGGGATGCATATATATCGGGCTTTGACAAATAGTGCACTCTGTAATTATATACCGGTAGTACAATGCTCCCATGGTCATTATGAATTTTCAGCAATGTTTTCAAAATGAGAATTTTTTAATCTACTTCTTGTTCTTTAAAAGTGGGACACTAACCTAATATTCTTAGTAACATCAACACTTGAATTTGTATGCTAAGTGGGAACATGCATTGCACTTGCTAGGTCAAATTCTCTTAACCTAGCTTGAAGTTCTTTCTTCCCTTTCTTTTTCCATCTCTCTTCTCTTTCTGCAATTGCAACTGCATTTGTGTCTCTTCATTCTGAAACTGCAATTATTTCTCTCTCTCCAAATCTCCAAAAGCTCTCAATTCAATCGGATAGAACTCAATTTAAGAAAATGGCAACAGTTTTGAAAATTGGAGGCAAACTATTGAGGTTGACGCCATAATTGATTATGATCTATGATATTCTTATATATGACATGGCATATTCTTTTTACAGTATCACAATTCCCCGTAAACATAAATTGCATTCTTCATGTCTAGACAGCATATTATATGATCTGAAGGTTTGATAAAGTTCAGTAACTTGCCTTTATACAACATTTGAGAATCTACAATGATACGAGTTTCACAAAAGACCCGCACAAGTTAAGTAACCGAGCATTTATAGTTTAACTTGTTCATGGTGTGAATTCATGCACTTAAGTTACGTAAAAGGGATTGGAACTTGATATGGTGTGAATAGGATTTGATTACTTACTTGAATTAGCAACAGGGGATGGTTTTTGTTTCATAATTATAGAATATATAAAGATATAATGTTTTCTGCATAATTTGAGTGTGCAGATTTAAAAAATGATCCTATCTTTATGATATCTTTTAAAATAAATTCACAGGAAGCATTCAAACACATGCACCGTCCACCATTTTTAATATATTGGGTCTTCGTCAATTTTTGAAAATTCCTGACCTCATGTTGTATCAAGCTGAAAATTTGCATATTTCTTACATATATTTTATATAGAAATGTTTTGTGAACATTCAGCTGTAAGAATAATTTGACTTTTTCTATGTTCCAGGTAATTCAGAAGCCCCCCTGTGCCTTTTTATCACCCCCCCCCAAACATTTTTGCATTAAATATTATATTTTTGAGTCATACACAAGTTGAAATTATAACTTGCTTTAAAATGGAATATTTTCTGCATAATTTGAGTGTGCAGATTTAAAAAATGAACCCATCATTATGATATATTTTCAAATAAATTCATTGGAAGCATTCAAACACATGTACCGTCCACCATTTTTAATATTAGTCTTTGGTCTTTTTTGAAAATTCTTGACCTCATGTTATTTCATGCTGAAAGTTACATATTATTCACAAATGATTATATATAAATGTGTTGTGAACATTCAGCATCAAGAATAAATTCACTTTTTCTAAGTTCTATGTACTTCTGAAGAATTTCTGTGCCATGTTATCACACAAACCCTAACATTTTTGCATGAAATTAAATAATCATGAGTCATACCAAGTTGAAATTGTATGTTACTCTTAGAACCAATTATGCATATTCATTACAGTGTTCTTTAACATATATACATTGATCTGAAATCACAATTTAGTACATAACAATTGCCTTTTTAGAATTTAGTTATCATAAGATTCATTTGGACAGTTTTCATGTCTATGAAATAAAATCAATGACAAAAGAAGAAAAAAACAAATGTGCATCAGAGATAGAGAAGAAACTAACACAGAGTTGGTTCTCAAGAGATATTTATGATTTTTAGTTTAAATGGAGAAATACTACAGATCGATTCTCTATTCATTGGCTTATGATGACAACATTCATATTGATATTCACAAAAATGACGTTAAATTTTAAATGCATTTGTTTTCATTCTTCAAAATTAATTATCTTTGTTTTATTATTTCTTTTCCGTCTCTACTAAGCATGAACTTTTTCATTTTAATACCAGTTTCTCTGATAATATCTCAGTGATCACAATCAGTTGGTGATACTCCCGTCGAATCTCTAACATCGAAAATATATTACACGACAAACATCGTACAACTATTTTGTAAAAGTTTGGTATCATGAATGACAGCACGTCTCTATAATCCGATTCCTTGCTATAAACGTCTGCCTTTTTATACAATCAAGTTTTCGTGTGTTTTTTAAAATCCAAATTATGTCGTATTGTTGTAATTGTTTACATTTTGTACGTAAAGAGTTATCGTTCTTGCTGGCATGCGTGACCTTTGAAAAAGACGTAATTTGTGGGTTTTCTGCAAATATTCGCACATATTTTACCATTATTCTCGTAAAAAGAACTCCAAAGTATTTTAAAAGGAGGCGTAGGTGAGCGTATATGCTCGTTTATTTAGTTTTCAGCGTTTTGAAACATTTGGTTTTCGTTTTTTCCCGCTGAATAAGTTGTAGAAATAGCCCAATGTCATATACGCTAATTATATACATTTGACCTTTCAACCATGAATAGATTCGGAAGTAATATTGTCGGCTTTTTACATATTAAGGCGGAGAAAGTACCAGGTGTAATAAGGTTGACATTTTAAGAAAACGTTAATCTTGATCGCCAATGCCCTCTAGCGGCGTCCCATGTTGCTACTTGAATGTGTACATGTAAGAATTATTTTCAGGGGAAGGTGAAAAATTGTAATGGTCACCTATTAAGTTTACAAATATTGACCATAAAATAGGTTAAATCAGGATGTGGGAAGCAACAACTCTCCCTTGCCCATATGTGTTTGCGCCGTGTATATTTGGAATAGTCTACGGTTATTTGTACGATCAATAGAGTTATTTTGTCCTAGCTGTTCATCATCAAGTGAATGTTAAATTCATGACAATGCTTTTATATGTGACGAAAACAGTCTAATAATTACATGTTTCGGTAATATGCATGCTGTGGACGTGGTAATAGAAAGTGGCTATCTACACGAAGGCACCTCCACCACCCATCGCCTCAACGTTCCCCACGTAACAGATATATAGATACACAGTAGACTTCTTGAGATTAAGGCCATGTCTTACTTGTTTCGTTTTACGTCCGGGCAAAATGTTAAAAGGTACCAGCAAGCAAGGGAAGAAAGTTTAACACATGTATTCATGTATTTTAAATGTGAAATGCTCTTGTGTGTGTGTGTGTGTGTGTGTGTGTGTGTGTGTGTAACAAAATATCAGTCTTTGATTCATAATTTTTTTTTGTTAAAGCCTGTGATATTTAACTGTTTTTGTTCATATAAAAATTGAACATGTTTCAATATTTGGCAATTAACGGCAAGAATGATTGCATTCAATTCGTTTCTTTAGCTTCTTTCCATCATGAAGCCTGTAAGATGTCAAATTCATTTGATTATTCTCTTGTGAGTTTAACATTTTAGTGAAACTTTATAGACGGCCCGTTTCCGACGGTAAATCGAGACTCACTGTTCTTTTTTTAAAATCATTATTGCTCTCTTTAAATTTGACCCCCTCTCCTGGGCGGACACCTGGCATAATACCATTTCATCGAGCACTCGCGATGCACATGCTCCTCCACTTGTAAAGAACAATTTTGTAAGATGTTTTCAAAATTCTCTTGTTAACCAACAGGAAGGATCCCAGCTATCTGGATTAAAATATTACAAATAATAGTCGTTATTGAAAAACCGTCTCCGATTGGCATGGGTCTGATTGATTTCGCTCTTTTTTTTAAAAAAAAATAGATGCGACACACAGTCATCAAAATTGCGGAAAATCACGAAAGTTACATTGTGTTTGTTTTGTGATAAATGACAGCAAAACCTACCCGCATTATCGCATACGGATGTGAAACAGAAATAAACACAGAGTGGCCTAAGAGTTATTTCGTACCTCGATTATTGTCTGTGAATGCGCAGCTGTAGACGGCACAGACTACAAGAGTAAGGTAAACTGGGAAGAAATCACTTCGTTCGCTAGTCATGTCTTCACCGCTAGTTGACAGGGACGGATTCACTATTAATGCTAATAAGTATGGAGACTACTACCGATCTCCATTCCAGGAAATCGGAAAGCATCAAGAACTACTTAGCAATCTCCCAAAACTGAAATGCTATGATGACGATGTGATTATTTGCGGATATGGAAAATCTGGTAAACACCCCCCCCCCCCCATCTCTCTCTCTCTCTCTCTCTCTCTCTCTCTCTCTCTCTCTCTCTCTCTCTCTCTCTCTCTCACACACACACACACACACACACACACACACAATTCGTTCATTAAGTTATCAAGGGGTATTAGTAATGAACATTTCGATACAGGTGGGTAGGGAATGATACTCTAAAAGTGAAGAAATTACTACAGATAATGGTAATATTGACGTGTCAATTCTTTCAGTTGTATATCCTGCACCTTCTAGCCGCGCGCGCGCTTGTGTGTGTAATTTAATCGTTTAAAGTAGCTTTAACAATTTTTCAGTCATATCACTGCGATGTCTGCAGTGTGACAGTTTATAGTTATACATAGCACTTGGGGATCATGCCGCAGATATGTAGTATGACACCAATCCACCCAGCGCTAACTCTAAGCTCTTAATGCCGAGCATGAAACGAGGTAGCGGCTGATACAATTTTTTTCTCACCCAATATTATCCTTTAAAGTATAAATAACTCTTTAAAAGTGTGCACCTCGCAATGTTTACATGTGGCGCATGAATACAAAGAAGCTAATGAGGGCTGTGGTGTGACCGTTGCGTCCGAAGTACACAGTTCATACGCGTGAGCAAAGAAAAATAACAACATAAAACACCGCATAGTAATGAGGTATTATTACATTTAATATATGGATGTTATATGAAATTAACAATAAATAGTTAAAATTTATCAGAAAGAAACTGTTTCCTTTCATCATTTCCAATTTTGAGTACCCCACACTCCCATATAAAAGACCATCGTCACCCTCCAAAAATGCGGACCCCAGAGAATAACAATGTGCTAAACTTTCAAGCTCACGGATTCTTTGAAAATTTATATTTCTGTCTTGGAAATATGCCTATATGGCAAGTGATGCAGTGAAATTTGCTTATGGATTAGTGTGATAAATGATTCCTTCTGGCTGGTAAGCGTATTATTTGTCAATAAATATTGCAGGTATATTCAGCTGGAGCACAACGGAGATGCTTAAAAAAATAATAATAGAGCATGTTTAGCATAACACATTTCTGGCTGTCGCTAAGTTTTCCGTTGTTGTTTAGAGAGTTGGGATGCTATGAAGTGTATAGGTATATAGTCTTATGTGCATGGATCAGTGTTTTCTGACGTAGTTCATTTCAAACACCATTGAGAATTTTATCCTATCTGTAGCACAGTAAATTTTCAAGTCAGCTTCATTAAATGTAGCTAACAGTATATACAATGTTTCAAGCGAAGTATTTACAACTAATTCAGTTGCTTTAGCTACATTTATTGATCTGAAAATGTACTGAGCTAGTCCTGCATATAGGATAAAATTGACCATGCTAGTTTGAACGAACTAACATAATATCAAAACCTCGAAGTAGTTTGCGTGTGTGTATTTGTCTCTGTCAAAATGTTTTGGTTTTGGTGTGTTTTTAAGACAGATTGACCTTAAGTAACTATGTTTTGGTTATATATTATTTGTTGTTGTTGTTCCTGTTGTTGTTCTTTTATTTGAGAACAACTATGGCACAGCAGAAGACAAGAAGGTTTTTTTTTTTTTGGTTAAAAGTAGTTCTCAGTGCGTGGACACCTTGACTGAGACGATTGGTCTGAGATGACTAGACTGAGATAAGAAAAGTAAGGTTAGCAAAACAGCCAGATTTCTCTGTCGCTTGGGTGAAAAAAATAATCTACGTTGTGGTTTGGACCGAGACAATGAAATCCCAGCCGCGAGGTTACATTATATGTCTCCCCACTCGGACAAGCCTCGTGGGGAGACAAATAATATAACCCCATGGCTGGGATTTCATTGTCTCGGTCCAAACTCCAACATAGATTCTATATATATGCCTTTGGTATAACTTGGCCGGACTTCGAATACGCCACCAGAGTTGCCACATATACGGTTTTCTGACCAATTGGGCTCTCTTCCAAATTTGGTTGCGTGAAAAAATTTTAGATTGCGGGTTGCGGTTTTTTGAGCTGGTTTCTGATTTGTGTCGCCGTAATTTGGGCTGCATCAGATTGTTATTAAATTCTCCGCATTCAATTTCAAATTAGCGTGAGTGACGATAATATCTGAAAATCTTTAAGCAGCAGAGAGGGTGAATCCTACAACGTTTTGAGACAAAATTTGATTGAAATCCTAAAACGAGCCGTCCTATAATCTCATTTCAACCAAAAAAAGGGCGAATCCTACAACGTTTTCAGACAAAAAAAATTGATTGAATCCTTAAAACGATCCGTAGGATTTCGTTGAAATCTCCCTACGAAATCATTTTAACTAAAAAAATGAAAACGATTTTTTAATTAATTTTGGTCGCAACTTGTTGTCATCCACCCTCTCTGCTGCTTAGTGATTTCATCACTGGTTAACAAAAAATAAGAAATGATTTCAACCGAATATTTGATCCAGTCCGATACGATATCGTGTCCGAGGATCATGTAGATTTATTGTTGCGAATCCGTGCGGAGTCGACTGAGCATGACTAAAGAAATCTCGAAATTGATTGAAGTCCATATCAGAACACCATGTCTGCCATATATTTCTAAGAGTATGAGTATCAACGCCGTTGAATACAGAAAGAATATTGCAATTATCTCTGATGACTTTTGGAACCTGAGTGTAGCGTTGAGTGACATATATCACGTCAGTGTTTTTGTGACGCCCCCGGGAAAAGATCCTAGCAGGATTTTTTTGTTTATCCAACATTATATCGTCGTATACGACTAAATTGTTAATATCTCCATCAATATCATCAATACTCGGTGCTTCATCGATATCGGTTATAAAATCAATGGCGTTCTCACCGCTAATTTCTGATGCATTCTCGTTAAAATCTTTTAGCACTTCATAACATCGTTGATCATCTACGCTAGGAGCAATTAAATACAACTTATCCCACTTCATCCATCTCATTATTAAATTGAGCAACAATTGCGTTTTACCGGATCCAGATGGCCCGATTATAATCATCCGGATAGAGTTTGGTAGCGCTGCATGATGCTTAACCGGTTCTCTTCTTTTAGTCGCTGAAAAATCAATTATATCCATATCTCTATACATAAATTATGGATCTATATTGTGTGAAGTGCAAAACGCGTACTGGCACAGAAGATGTGACGACGGTTACAACTAAAAATAACCGATCAGCGCTTTCTGGTAAATGCATGCAATGTGGTACAAAGAAATTTAGATTTGTGTCAATGAAATCTGATTTAAAAAAAAACGAGGAGGTGATATCGCAGCCAAATTGGCAAAGCTCCCTGGAACCCCATGGGCAAAGTACCCCGGAGAAAAGCACCTTCCCGGATATAGCTACTGTGGACCGGGAACCAGACTTGATATCAGACTCAATAATCAAAATCAACCCAACCCCGGTGAAGAACCAATAAACGCCATTGATAAGGCCTGTCACCTTCATGATGTTGCTTATAAAAGCAGCAATCTGCAACACAGACATCTAGCAGATGTGAAATTAATTCATGCGTTAAATGCTATTCCTGATAAATCCTTCAAAGAAAAATTGGCTTCATTTTTGATAAAATCGGCTATGAAAAGCAAATTGATGTTAGGTGCCGGTAATTAATAATATGGAATCAATTTATTATTCCCCAAGAGGATACTGGAGGGGTAAATCAGCAGTCCATAAACTCGCTAGCGCTGCAAAAGTGAAAAAAACCACTGCGGCTAATTGGTTATCCAAACAGGCACTATGGCAAATTTATCTACCACCGCCTAAACAAATTCAATTCTCGCATTTTGATGTGACCGCTCCTAATGAAGTTCATCAGGCTGATATATTATTTCTGCCACATGATCGTGGTTACAAATACGCGCTAACCGTAGTTGATATTGCAAGTCGATACAAAGAAGCAGAACCGTTAAAAACAAAATCAGCCACTGAAGTTGCTTCTGCATTTGAGAGGATTTATCGACGAGGTCCTCTGCACTGGCCAAATCTATTGCAGGTTGATCCTGGTAAGGAATTTCAGGGTGCAGTATTATCTACAATGAAACATCATAATGTCACCATACGACGAGGGCATACTGCGCTACATCGCGATCAGGCCATTGTAGAACGATTTAATCGGACTCTTGCTGAACGGTTATTTGGATATCAATACGCAAAAGAATTCATCCAAGAAAAGCGATCCCGTGAATGGGTTAAAAGATTACCATCTGTGATTACTGCACTGAATAACGAGATTACTAGAACAATCAACATGAAACCTATCAACGCGATTAAAAAGAAGTCAATACCCGTACAACCACAAAAAGATTTCAAAGAACCAATTCTTGGTAGTAATGTCATTGTGAGGTACTTATACGAACCAGGAGAGCTTGAAGGGGGTAGAAAAAGGGCTACTGATCCTATTTGGAGCGTCACTACGCATAAGATATCTACTATAACACGATCAACTGGTAGATCTCCAGTCTATAAACTGGATTCAACTGCCCCTCAGCGGGGTTTTACTCGACAACAACTACAGGTAATTCCCGAGGATACTCAATTGCCACCGCATGGTCTTAACTAGCACCGTTGCGTCTATTGCACTCAAGACAAGTCAACATCACATTATTTCTGACATGACCGAGATTGTTATTTTTTCTGTCTACGGTGAATTGGCGAGGATCCTTATCCGAATACTGCCAACGCATTATACAATTGCAACTCGCGCAGTGATTATTCTGTTGTTTCTTCAAAGTGATTATTAATTCAGCATCAATATCAAATTCTCGTTGTTTTTTTTTGTCCTGTTGTTTGTAACCGGAGAGTTTTTTATTAATGATGCTAACATCAATATCATTTATTGTGGTGTCATTATCATCGAGGACAATTCTTCGAAGTTGATTTATGTTTCGTACTCTGGATACTGCGAGATAGACTAAATTCGACCATTCGATGTGATTATCCACCATCCAAACAATTGTATCCGATATAGTCAATCCCTGTGAAGAGTGTATCGTCGCTGCGTATCCTAGAGTCCACGGGGATTTATTAGCACGCAATGCATCTTCAACGACATTGATATCAACCAGCACAATATCATTTAATACCAGAATTTGTTTTTCACTCTGTCCTGGAATATCAACTTCAATATTCTGTTTTCGTGTATCCGATGGCCTATAACAAAGGGGTACTGGAAGCGTTGCAAATTTTTCTTTATGCAATTCAAATAACTTCATCTGAAGTGTGTCCCTGACTATTTTTCTACTTGCAATTATCAAATCATTTGGTTTCCATGTTTCCCAGAAATCGTTTATTTGAGTTTCTGAAATCACTTCACGCGCTATTTCGCACTGGATTCTATCCGGTTGTAATCTAATTAGCGCTTTGAACTCGCGTAATCGTTCATCAAGTGATCTATAATCAGTGGTGATTTCTTCATAGTAGTCTACAAATCCCCTTAGCCATTCATGTGGAGATGCACCGACAAATGGTGGTGGTTGGCCGTGATCACCGCACATGACGACTTTTGTGTTTTTGTTTAACAACCACTCGAGAAATATTTGTAATACATCTAATGACACTGTGCATATTTCATCCCAAATTATGATTTCAGGAATGAATTTATCACCCATACGCTCAGGAGTCCATTTGTCACCCTTCCATCGAAAGAAACTATGGTAAGTACAGGCATTTACCCCTCGCTGTATCATCTCTCTGGCGAGTCTGTGAGTCGGTGTTAGCACAATCATGTTAGTAGAAATACAAGTATTTCCACCACGACGATATAATTCAATTGCACGAGTTGTCTTTCCTGACCCACCACAACCGTTTAAATAAACTGTCTTGTATCGACATATTGGATCAGATACCGGTGGTGCATTAGAAAATTCTGATTGATTTTCAATACGGTTACAACAAAGATATTTATCATCCATGGCAACGTCTGCGGATTCACAATACTCATGTAGCATCTCCCTTTTAAATCGCCAACGCCCCCACGCTTCCTCGGGATCTGTGAATTTAGCTACAGCTGATTTGTATTTATTGTGTATATACATCGAATCAGTGGCCACTCTAACCGCGGTATTAGGAAATCTATTTATCATCGAAAATAGATTAATAGAAGCATAGGCTAGCATTGAACTTCTCAAATGTGTGTACTGGGAATTATATCCATCACAGTAGGTAACAACCGTACCCATTTTCTCACCATTGGATAGAAAAGCATCCTTACGGGATACAAGTTTTCCCTGCTTCATTAAATCCGCTACAAGAAAATCGTATTCAGCGACATCTATGATCAACCGCGAAGAATATTTTGCGTTGTCGTACCGTCCACCTTGAGTGAATTTACCGATTATTCTTCGTCCGAGATCTTTTGCTTGTTCTTTTTTAATTTCAAATAACTTCTTAGACCAATTTATGATTTCTTCTTCATTGAAATCAGGGAATTGTTTTCGTAGTTCGTTGATTATACGATCTAGATCGGGTTGTGGTAGCCAAACTTCTTTCTGAGCTCGATAGCATATAATAGCCTCGGAAACAATCAACGATATTAGCATACCACAATCAATCATATATCGTAGTAACACTATTGGCATCCAGGCCTTTTCAGATAGGTGTCTACCGAGCCAAACATAACTACACGGATGTAATCCTGACGCTAATTCGAATGATATCACACGAGCGAATCCGGTTAAATCAAAATCAGGTAATGGTCCATTAATCGCAACACGAGTCATTTCATGTGTTGGGTGTCCAAATCGTTTGAAGTACTCAGCGCATTCCCCATACCCGAGAAAACTTCCGGGATAACACGCGGCTATATCAATTGAAATCATACCATCACGTGAGTATTTCGTATTCCACAATCCTCCATGACCAAATTCGACGCAACTCGATTTAACATCCTCAAGAAAATCACTTCGTGTTGGACGCCATGAGTTTTTTTCTCTTGCGAAGTGAGCTACCACTGATGGAATAGTAAAACTATCCGTGAGTAGTTTTTCATGGAAACTCTCCGGTGAAAAATCATTAGCGATTTTTCTCATTCTGTTATCTAATTCTTCAACGCGATATAATTCACCATTTGGTTTTACAAACTGATCGAATCCTTCATCACTTCTAAGTAACCACACTGACACAGGATCATCCTTACACAACGCATTAATAGCATCAAATAATCTCTCTTCATAGAAAACATCCCCGACGAACTCCTTAGGGATATATTTCACGGTTCTTTCTCGTGGAAATATTGTTACCGCAGGTGTCCACGCGTGTTTGTTATGATCAATAATCTGTATTGGTGCTCCATTTTTGTTATATTTCGGTTCGTATAAAACCTCTCCGGTTATCGTCATAACTGTTATTGGAAATCTTAATGATGTTTCTAATTTAGCTATATCAGAAATCTTTGCACCATGCTGTTTCACTGTCAGTTCCCACTCGGTTATTTTTTTTCGTCTTAGATCAGTTAGTTTATTTCCTCGGGATGCATTTGTGAAGTGCTCCATTACCCGTGTTGCTACACAATTAAGCCCTGACGAATATTTCATAGGAGCTAGTTTTGCGATATCGGGTTTATCATTTAACGGATATAGCCCATAAACCATTGCTGTTACGGGATAAGATCTTTCGTAGTATGGTTTGTCAATGCCGGTTAGAATCCCTGGTTTGGAATCTCTACTCACAATGACAGCTTTTTTATTCTTGAGGATTGGTTCAAATTTATCCCTAATAATCCATTTGCCATCGACTTCAATAATGAATTTGATTCGGAAAAAATACCGTTTTTCCCCAACACGTGAAATTATCACTGCTGCTTTTTCATCATTCATGGTAGCATCAACAACACCATCAATTCGAAGTGTTGACCAACAATAGGATGCTCCATCACGCTTGAATTCATTAAAACAGTCTCTGATTTTATTAATCATGGCTTTATCAAGAATTGTATTCTTGGGTGTATTAGAAACTATATCGAGATTGAATTGAGCATCCTTCCAGGATAATTTCTTGGACGCTTTTTTTGGTTTCTCGAGATTAAATTTGATACGTTTTTTTGGTCTATCGAGATTAAATCTAGGACTGATTTTCAATAATCTCTTAAACTCTTTCATGTTTCCGTCTCTTGGACGTTTGATACGTTTTTTTGGTCTATCGAGATTAAATCTAGGACTGATTTTCAATAATCTCTTAAACTCTTTCATGTTTCCGTCTCTTGGACGTTTGATACGTTTTTTGGGTCTATCGAGATTAAATCTAGGATTGATTTTTAATAATCTCTTAAACTCTTTATCAACATTGAATTCAGCATTTTTCGAAGGCGTTTTCCTTAATTCCTTCATGCTATAATTAAAACAAGCATTTAAATGAAAGATTTTTATATAATGAATCACTGCAAGTGGCTTATGATTGGATCAGTAATCCCGTGTAACAAATCATGCAGAAGTGAGTTTTGTGGGTATCATATGCAAAGCTTTCGACGTGGAAGCCTTGGTCCGTTACCTTGTATTCTATGTGGGGTTGGGGTCAGGGGGAAATCGCAGTTGTGTTTGAATTGCGGTGGAAAGCGATACAGGGAGTTGAAGCGATATTATGATAAAAGAATAAAAAATGGACAATCAATCAGAAATTATGACCCTGACGCTGACACTGATAAAGTCAGTATTCTTGACGCTGACAAAGTCAGTATCAAGGATAAAATCATAAGAACTCCTCAAGACTACATCGAAAGATTTATCATTAAACCAAACAATGAATTAGACAAACAATAGTATTATGTATACGAATGAACCAAGAATTCAGACCACACCCTGTGATCACAAATTATGAAGCATCAAGTGATGGTGTTGTAAGAAACCGCAGACTGAAGAAACCAGTTGGTTCTGTGAATAATCAAGGGTATTTGATATTTACTGTTAGGGAGGGAAAAGAAACGAAAACTTATCTCAATCATCGTTTCACATTTGAGTGTTTTTATGGATTGATCGAGGATGATTCTGTCATTGATCATATCGATTCTAATCCGAAGAACAATTCCTTATCAAATCTTCAAGCAATCACACAGAGTGAGAATTCCAAACGAGGGGGGACTGGGAAATACTCGAAAAAAGCGAGACCTGTGAAATCTTTGAATACGATAACTAACGAAGAAAAAATATTTCAATCAATAACCAGCGCCGGTAGACACTTCGATATTTGTTCACCCTCAGTACAAAGAGTTGCAGAGGGGATTTGTCGATCGGCTATTTCAAAAAAGACCGAACAAAAAATTCGATTTAGTTACGTCTAATGCGTCATATTTTTCATTTAGAAATATGTCATTGCTATAGAATAATGAATTCTGAAAACATGAATAGCATCATATCCGAGATTTCAAAATTGAAAAGTTGGGATATTGAACTATCAGATGGGTTAAATCCTGATCAAATCATGTCTGATTTTCAGGATATAGAATACGGAGTTAGCACTAACAAGTATATGCTACCAAAGAAGTATGCGCTCATCAAGAGAATTCAGAATTCTATTCGGGACTCTCTCGCATTTTCCAGTGACGTAAGTGTGTTCGCTCCGTTGTATACCATCGTAGAACGAATACGAAAAGAATTGGGGTACGAATACGAATTGAAAAAGGAGGTTAATTCTAAAGTTAGAAACCTACGGGCGTTAATTCAAGAAAATGAACAATTTTGATTGACCATTTATCATTATTTGATTGTGACCGACCATTTATCATATTTGATTGCCCGACCATTAATCATTTTTTTTAGAAATAGAAAAGTGGCGAAACTATCAGTATTAATTATTTTTATATACAATTATGATACTTTCGCCATCAATGATAGGATGAAATAACACTTCCATGGTGGTATCAAAAATCATCCGACATGTCAAAAAAGTGAGGGAACTATCAGTATTAATTATTTTTATATACAATTTTGATAGTTCCCTCATCAATGATAGGATGAAATAACACTTCCATGGTGGTATCAAAAATCATCCGACATGTCAAAAAAGTGAGGGAACTATCAGTATTAATTATTTTTATATACAATTTTGATAGTTCCCTCATCAATGATAGAGCTGTTAAAACACTTCCATGACCGTATCAAAAATCATCCGACATGTCAAAAAAGTGAGGAAACTATCAGTATTAATTATTTTATATACAATTATGATACTTTCCTCATCATTGATAGAGCTGTTAAAACACTTCCACGGTGACTTTGTCACTGGTGTTAGGTCGGGATTGAAAAATTGTTTTACAATTGAAAAATTGTTTCTGATTTCAAATAATGGTCAATGAAGCATTAACAACCCGATTGGCTCGTGAACGACTGGATGCAATTAAGAGATTTGTACCAATTCGCGACTCTGTACGGAATAAACTACAACAACGACAAAGTCTTCAGACTGATTTTGCTGCGGGATCTGAAGAATTGTTTAAACCAGTAACCACAGCAACGAAGGAGATAGTGTCAACAATCTCTGAACAAGGAAAAAAACAAGAAGAGACTTTTCTCCCTGTGTTAGAAAAAATAGCAAAAAGAACTAAACAAACAAAAAAATCCTTGCAATCACTTCCTCAGGATATATCAACCGCTTCAGAACGAAAATTTAAAGGATTTCAGGAAGAACTAGTTAGTGGACTACCTAGATCAATTATATTTACCGAGAGCGCTAAACAACAAATTCTCAACGAGGATATAGACAATTTAGGTGAATTCGCTGCTAACAGCTATGATTCACAAGAGAAGTTTTTCACGGACAATTATTCGGATTATAGAATGTCACATAATGAATGGGCTGATATAGTGTATGAAATAAATACTGGGAGTTTAGATAGAAGGATGAAGGACTACAGAGACTTCAAGAGAAAATTTCAACTCCAAATAAGACGGCCATACGTTGAGAAGAAATTTTCGGGGAGTGGTCTAGTTGGAAACGCTAGCGTTTCATGTCCTGGTAGTGTTCTCAGTGATATATCACGATTAGAGGTTCTTGTAGGAGGGTTCCGAGCCGGAAATAACTCACCGGAAATAATTAATGAAGCAGCTGATATCTGTAGACGATTATTTCAGGGTGGTATCATGGATATCAGCACATATCGAGATTTCATTGGAGAGTTAGTGGAAAGTGGGTATCATAGTGACTGAATCGATTAGATAAATAACAATTGAAAAATTGTTTCTGATTTAAAATAATGATCATACACTACAATCATGATAAACCAACCCCCGTCTACGTAGTTAATTCACGGTTTCCGGTTTATAGAGCATACTACGGAGATGGTTTAGGCAATACCATTGCAGGGTTATTTGCGAGAATGGCTCCAAAAGTGATGCCGTTAGCTAAACAACTAGGAATGAAAGCAATTGATGTTATTCGTGATAAGGGTATTGGTGCTGTTGAAGATCTTGCTGGAAAAGCGTTTTCAACTGCGAAGAATAAATTAACATCATTAGTGAAATCACGGATGAAATCCAAAGGATTTTCAAAACCGTTACCCTCTACAGCGGAAATGCCTGCAAGTGTTAGTAGAATTATAAATAACGCAGTAGATGAAAAATTAGCGTCGATGGTTTTAACCCCCGACCAAAGCAATATTGCAAACATGATAGCAGGAAGTGGCTTTAAAAAAACACGATGATGAAATGGGAAATCGCGATTTAGACTCTGATAAATAGAATAAAATGTTCAAACAGTCACGTGATCCAGCATTTGATATAGACGCCCCAGTTGGCAAGGATGATTCTGTACGCGATTATCAATATTACGCCTATCATGCAATAGACTCAAATAGTCGAGCAAGAATTGATCTTCAAGTCCATGATACCAGTAAATACTTTTTGCCCTGTGAAGCGTTTATTGAAGTAGAAGGAGAAATTGTAACAGCTGCTGATACTCCTGCTGTACCAGCACCGTATCCAGCTGGTACTCAAGTCGGTTTTGTCAATAATGGTATCATGGCGTTATTTGAGAGTGCTAGATATCTCATTGATGGAAAAGAAATTGAGTCCATAGATCGCGATGTTGATGTGGCTACAACAATAATCGGGTTAGCGAGATATTCCGATGATTATACAAGATCAGCAGGACCCTCTATGATGTTTGCAAAAGATGGTAAGAATACCGCTGGAGGAAATCCATTTGTTGTAAGACGACCAAAAAAACGTGATAATAATGATGCTGAGGTCGAGGATATGATTATAAACAACGATCCTAATTTCAATCTAGGAGCTGCAACACGAAACTCAATGTTGGGAGTAGGGCGTAAATCATTTTCATGCGCGATTCCACTGCATCATATATTTGGATTCTGTAGAAACGTCAGAAAAGTTATCTATGGAGCGAAGCATACAGTATCGCTTGTACGAAAGAGTGATGATAATGACGCAATCTGGAGGATTCCAGCAGACAATGCAAATCCAAATGCTGATGCCGGTAAAGTCAATTTAACAAAAATATCATTGTGGATGCCAGTGTTGACTCCAGCAATCACCGCAGAAGAACGATTACTATCATTTATGGACCAAGGAGGAAAGTCGTTGTTAAGTTGGTTATCAGTGAGTACAGATGTGAAGCAATCAAATAACAACGGGTTATTCACTTGGAACCTAGCATCAAAACAAGGTGTTGCTGCGCCACGTCATATATTCGTAGCGTTACAAGATAACACACGAGTTGGCAATCAACTCTTCAGCCATATGATATTTGATCAATTAGGTGTTAAGGACGTCTCACTGAGAATAAACGGCCAGCAGGAACCATCCGAGGATGTACAACTCGATTACGGTCAGAATCATATTGCACGAGTTTATCATCGTCTGTTGTCATTTATGGCACGCGATCAAAATGTGGATACTGGTTTGCAAATATCACAATATGATTTTAAAAATCTGTATCCGATCTATTACTTCTCACTGGAACATCTCGATTTAACAAGACAATCTGTCGTTGATATACACTTTAGAGCTAATGTGCTTCGTGGTGCTATTGCTGATTATAGAGCGGTTGCTGTCATTCTCAGCGACAAATCAATGCTACTTGAAGGTGTTGGTGGAAGAATGAGAGTGGTAGATGCACCAGTGGAAAACATGTAATTGAAATTGTAAACGATTTAGAATCAATCTATTATGTATAATGTCATATAGTGTTATTAGTGTTGCGTTAACTCCCGGTCAATTAAAAAAATTGCAATCGGAATCAGCTAAAAAATGTGGAACCACAATCACGTTGAAACCCAACCAAATGACTGGTGGTGCAAATAAATTATCGCTGACAACTCGTCAGGTGAAACATTTCAATGATGCACTTGCAGCCAAAAAAGGTGTTCAGATTACTCTCTCTGCGGCTGCTATCAAAAATATGATTAAAACAGGCGGTATATTCCCGTTGTTAGCTGCGATACCAGCATTGATTGCAGCAGCAGCCCCAGCGGTGGCTAAAGCGGCAGCGTTAGGAGCCGTTGGTACTGCAGCAGGAATGGCACTAAAGAAGGCAACTGGGAAAGGATATAAAAAAAAGGGACGATCCGTTCACGGATTGGGTCTAAGACTACCAGGAACCCCGTATTCGTGGTACAGCGGAAAGGGTCTAAGACTAGGACCAGTTTATTAATTGAGGAACCTATGGTTCCCAAATCTTCGATGGTTCCCATGTCCAATTTTGATTTACTCGATGCTGCTAAAAAACTCGCGATTAAAAACTTCAGAGGTGTCTTTATGAAAGATCAATTACCACATCAACCAAACAGCGTTGAAACCGGAATCATTAATCTCGATAACAGCACCGGACCTGGAACTCACTGGGTTGCATACGCTATTGATCCACGTGGGATTGTCTATTTCGATTCATATGGATTAGCCCCACCAAAAGAGTTTTTGCGTTATATAAAAACCCTTCCAATGAAGACTTGGTATTCTACGCTACCAACACAACAAATGAATGACCCACCAATATGTGGCAGCGAAGTATTAAATGTCCTTGATGCTATTTCTAACTCCTTGAGTAACCCAAGCGGAAAACCACCACATGTTGTCGTTAATGAATACACTAGTAATCGCTGGCAACGACGGAGTCGTCAAAAACGATTTTAGAGAGAGAAAGAGTTTTACAATAACATGATTGATATTTGGGGGAGATCTTTGAAACCCAAACCCGATGGCACTGCACCACCTGATTCTGTCAAGGATGTAAAAAAACTAATCAAAGATGAAATAGCTGAGACGTTGAACTTAACAAATGTTGATCCTAATGAAATAGTTGTATTTCAAGACAAACAGGGTAAATTGAAAAGCAGTAATATTTCTCTGGATGATATTTTGGTTAAACAACAAAACGCAATCGAGAACACCGTTGCGTTATTTTCCGATCAGGGTAAACTCAAACCGGGTGTACTCATTTCGACGATTACAGATCGATTAAAAACTATCAACGATGAGTTAAACAATTCTGTGGTTGTAATAAAAACACTTGAATCTAAAATTGAAGAAAACGGAAAACAGTTTATATCATTTCGTAGAAATATCATTGATAAATTTATTGGAACCCAGTTGGATAAAATAGAAATAAAACTCCCTGATATTAAAAAATCCATCGATGAGACGAAAAACTTCATCGAAGCCGTCAAAGGTGATTTTTCGAGGATGATAACAATCATTGAAAAAACAAAAATTCCTCATGAGAAAACCAACAACGTGGTATACACAATCCAACACGGATCATTTGAGTGGACACCTACAAACAACAAATTAAATATCACTGCAACCGTTAAGGGTATTTATCGATTAACACTAGTAACACCATTAACTCAATTTAATATATCATCGTCGAGTTCATCCGGGTTTAATAATACGATTTCAACGATCATCGACAAGGATACAACTGAAAAGTTCACTATAACAGCTATTGATAAAAATTTGATTGGGGTTTCAGTAACCTGGTATGTGGAATTCGTAGCGGATTTAAGTAAATAACTAAATTGAAAGGATTTCACAATTGAAAACGCTAGCTTTTTTAAAATAACAACAATGACTTTGTCATCGACGCAATGTCGCTATGATCAGGTCAGAGAATTTCAGAATAGACTCAAAACCCTCACTGAGGAGTATCAAATAAAAATAAAAAAATACCGACGAAGAATCACCGCAATTGATATTATTATGTACTCGGTGTCAAGCGTTCTCACTGGCGCCGGAATAATACTTGCATCGGTTATAATGATTGCCCCGGTCGTAGTTCCAATTTGCATTTCTGCGGTGGCTACAATCGGGGGTATATCAACCGGGATAGCAAAAAAGATATCATCATGCAGCCAGAGTAAACTGCAGAATTACTTACTTCAATTTCATATTGCATCAACCGCATACTCGCAATTATCATTGATGATATCATCGTCACTCGATAATACAATTATATCAGATAGTGAATTCTCAGCGATGGTCAGTATTTTTGATTCCGCGATATCGAAATTAGAGCGACAACATGAATATAATAACAATGACAACATCGATGGAATTAGAAAACACGAACCCAAAAAACAAAATGATCTCAATAATATCAACCATACCAGATTGTGAGTTCTCAGTGATGGTCAGTATTTATGATTCCTCGATACCAAAATTAGAAATAAATCATGAGTATAATAACAATGACAACACCGCAGGAATTACTTCAACGAGTAGTGGAGAACACGAACCCAGTACAAACAAGTATGATATCAATAACATCAACGAATCCAGAATTCAGTGTGAATTTCCCCTCTCCGGTTCCGGTGAAGGAGATAGCTCTAGCAAAACTACGAGTGTATCACAGTTGGCCTAATATCAGATCAAAATCATTTGGTGGTCAACAACCCAATAATTCTTTAGTGTTTGCAAATAAGAATAAAGACGACGGAACCCCAGACTGGAAAGTTGTTTCGATACCAACAGGGTCATACCAAATCGAACAAATCAATAATGAATTAGCGCGTAGAATAAAATCGATTACTGGAAAAGAATCAAAAATCGCTATAACGGTTCATGAGCCGACGCTATCATCTGCCATTGAAATAAACTCAGAAGAATACGTCGTAGATATATATCAAAGCTCAATAAGAACCGTACTAGGATGGCCTGAATTACCACCAGGGGGGAAAACCGTTGATTTACCAGAACCACAAAAATCTGATTATATCACCGACGTGATAGCACCTAATAATCCAATAAAGAGTTATGAAGATCACAGAATTACTATAGATTTCTTTGGTCTCGGATACCTATCAACTGGAAACGAGAAGCCAGGGGAAAGAATAGAGGGATATCATTTTGTTAACGAACCTGAAATCATTAAAAATTTCACAGCAATGAATAATGATTTTTCACTGTTGTTAATATCTCTCAAATCCGGCTCTCTCACCCGAGATGAATTTATCAGCGTCGTAGAAACATGCAATAAAATTATCGACGATATGGAAGTATTTAATTTAAAAATCATTCAGGATATATTAGATGACGATAATCCCTTATCGAGAACAACATTTGCATCAGACTATAAAATCCCCGTGAAGGATATCCCCACATTCAAACTACCGGGATATAACGTACCGGAACTAAAAAAACTACTCAGTGACACCATCGATGTTGGTTTTAAAATAATTCATGATGCATGGAAAAAAACATCATCACCGGAAATAAAAATCCTCAAACACAATAATGACCCAGATGGTGGCGGCAGGCATATCGCTCCGTTCAACGTGAATATATCCTCAGTGATTGCGCTCAATTTAGTGTGTGATGTTATTGAAGGAAGCTATCAAATTAATCTCGAACGATCAAATCAAGCTCAGCAAGGGTATATTCTTTATTCATTTGCACCAACAGCTCCTCCAGGATTTTTAATAATTGAGTCTCCGGTTAATCCAGTCTATATGCGATGCCATAATAATTCATTAACCAGAATTAATTTCAAACTCACCGACCAGTCCAATAATCTGATTGATTTACAAGAAGAGGTGTTAGTGATTAGTTTGTTTGTGAAATCCTAAATTGCTTTGCAATTTCAAAGGATTTTCGTCCTAAGGACTTTCATCATAAAGACTGGTTAAAATCATTTATTATTTTTTGTTAACCAGTGATGAAATCACTAAGCAGCAGAGAGGGTGGATGACAACAAGTTGCGACCAAAATTAATTAAAAAATCGTTTTCATTTTTTTAGTTAAAATGATTTCGTAGGGAGATTTCAACGAAATCCTACGGATCGTTTTAAGGATTCAATCAATTTTTTTTGTCTGAAAACGTTGTAGGATTCGCCCTTTTTTTGGTTGAAATGAGATTATAGGACGGCTCGTTTTAGGATTTCAATCAAATTTTGTCTCAAAACGTTGTAGGATTCACCCTCTCTGCTGCTCTTTATGAATCCATTATTCTGGATCTATCTCCAAAGATGTTATCTCACATAGTTAAATTTATTTTTAAAATTCCGAAACCGGAAAAATGAAGCTCGCTTCTATTTCCAAATTTCAATTAAACTAGCATATCTATGCTGGTAACTGTATACTGTAGGACGGAGGCTCTATTTTCACTTTATCAGTGTTATAATATTGTTAAATTTATGGTATTTGGTTCATATTACTCTTCAGATTTTAATATATAAATTGGGCGGATTTTTGGGCTACTTATTAAAGGCGCACGTGCGGAAATTGAACAAAGTATCTGACAACATTGTACGCCACCTCCCGGATTCTAGGAGGACGTTCTAACGAATAGGCAACCGGTGCGGTCCGACTAACGAAAATTAAATAGCACTGGTATTTATTTATTGTCAATTTAATGGAAAGGTGTGTTGGATTTTGTAGAAAACATAGAGAATCATACAGCGTTTTACTGCACATTCAGTTTGCAAATAAAATGGATCTGAAAAACATTGACAGTAGTTTTTAAACATATTGATGACAGTAACGCAACTATCCATGTACTTTGATAATAATACTAATAATTGAAAAAATAATCGTGACATAATGCTTAGTTCTAAACATTACCACTCTATGGGGGGGGGGGGGGGGGCAAGTGGCCGAGTGTTCCAAAGCGCTTTCCGTTACGGATCACTGCCATCTCACCTCTGTTTGCCTGGGTTCGAGTCTCAGATTCGGCTAATGTGGTTATGTGAGAAAGCTTGCCAGTAGCTTCTCGTGGGTCGGTGGTTCTTTCCGGTTTTTTTCCCCTGGCTTCTTCCACCACCATTAATACTGGCCGCCATGTATAACATATTGTGCTGAAAAATGGCCTTAAACAATACAACAACTACAACTACAATAAAGACTCTATGGTCATACATTAAGTAACAAAAAGAAGCGAAACCAGCAAGTTTTGCACAACTTAACAAATAATTTAATTCTTAAAATTATAGAAAAAGAAAATTTAACAGGAACTCACAGTATTATGAATTAAATCCAAATTAATTTCAGGTCATCAAATGGTGCAGATTCACCTAAGTATCAAGGTGGTATTATCCAGAAATCTTTTGAATAAATTCAAAATAATCCAAGATTATTTTAGTCCAGAGTAAAAACAAGAACGTATGAAATAGGAATGAATTAATTGTCCAATTATTGATCATAATATAGACCCAATATGTTTATACTCGATACGTCAATTATGTCGAAATACTTTCTACCTGATAATCCGCGTCGCAGTATTCTGCCGCATGACCTAACCATCCAACCACAATTTTCTCCAAACTCGCAAACAGGTTTATTATCCATATTGGCATTGAGAATCTTAAACACTTATTTGTAGCTCGTATGCAAATTACAGACATGCACGAAAATAAAAGTAATAGATATTTAAGTTATAATTGCCCCAAATCAAGTTGAATGTGTTTCTGACTTGAAACACTGATGAGCTGATGACGCTTTTCATTTTGGTAAACAAATAATACATAGTCATAGCTTATTTTAGTATAGGATTGTGGGTTTAATATTATGATTATTATCAATATACGTAAGCATTTATTAAGGTATCGGTCAGAGTTATTTAAATTCCCTCATACAAAATACCTACCCAGCCTTACATTTACCTCATTCTATATTTAAATGTTAGCAACAGATTATTCTAGAATGGAAAATTCCACCAATTCTCAATATTTTAAGAATATGCTGATTGTGATCTAGGTCAATTAAGGGGCTTTACAATCATTATTAGCTAAAACATTATTAATTTTTGCTTTAATATCTTTGGGCAGAAGCAGTCTTTTTGATGCATTCAGTATTTAAATTTGATTTTAATTTTTCTTCTTCAAACAGTTGTTTTTCGGGAATTACGAAGTGCTCAAAAATATTCTTGGATAGAGACATTAGCTTGGAATTATAGTGAATTCAAACAAGGATATATTGGGTTATATATTTGTTATTTGTCAAAAGACTTGGCACATCACCACACTTCATGCCATTCGTACACTATTATATTTGATATTACGGACATAACTCCTTCAGTGTCGGATCCGGTGATATAACTTTTTTTTGTGGAATTAATTCACATTACATTATGTTCTTTTTAATTTTTCTCTTTGTATTATAGGGAAAATAAATTATTTGATTAAATTTTTGCGAACAAAATGTGCTGGTTTTTGTTCTTTTATTTTAATGCGCTGAAAACCGTATAGTCGTAATCACACACACACACACACACACACACACACAACATAACTGAAAGTAGTACCATCTTCTAAAATATGTAACTGCTCGTATATATGACCTGATTATTTGTAATTTTGTTAAAATTTGTGTTTTGCTTAATTTGAATTACGCTCTTATTTTGCGAGATGCATTTTCATTATCTGTAGACAGGTATGAAGACCAAATAACGGATGATACCCGAAGATATAAACATTGGGGAATTCGTATTTAAAGAGCAACGTGCTGTGTGAAGCAAGAAATGAAAATAATGATAATGTAAATCAGAAAATGTAATTTATAAGATGTATTTCAGGAATGTTTGGAATTTTATTCGTTATTATCAGTACCTACACAATTGTAATTTTTATATGGAAAGTTTGATAGCGATCGGGTTACGGGTATGCGTCTGATATAACGCCAGTCAAGGGACCGGATTAACTAGTAAATACCAATATGGCAACCAGGTCGAACTATGTGGCTTCCAAGGGCACAAAGATTGGTGGGGTTTGTTTGTGTGTGTGTGGAGGGGGGGGGGCGCCAGAAAAGAAGTACACTGTCAGGTTATTCATTTATTGTCATTAAATATGTAGACTAAATAATTAAATTGATAAATTATGAAGCCAAACATGCATTAATACTAACTGGGGTGGGGTGGGGAAACAAGGTGAATGGTTAGTCTAGTGCAAGGTCACAAATTCAAGCTACCTTGAGGGCCGCATGAGGACATTTTCATGGCACAACAGTCGTATCACCTTTGTTATCTCTCATGACACCTTGTGACGCCAATCATTTTGCGGGCCACATAATTCGACTTGGGAGGCCGCATGCAGCCCAGGAACCGCGTGGTTGAGACACTTGGCAATCAAACACCCTTGCAATTGCAACAACCCTGATCGCATCCCCTTTTAGACGGATTCATGATGTTTCCCACGTGCGTTGGCCAATGTATATGAAATATGTCAAATTAGTTGCATTTTGTTTAGTTTTCATATTACCAAGCTCGTCACGATGCAGTAGTTTAAATCTTTTCAAAGCCCCGATATATTGCGCATATATATATATATATATATATATATATATATATATATATATATATATATATATATATATATATATATATATATATATATATATATACACATACATACATACATACATACATACATACATACATACATATTGTGCAAACATATTGTAGTTGAACATTGAAATAACGGTTATTTAAGTAAAAAGTTTATAATTTCACTCATTACGTAGCACACCCAAAAACCCTGTTAAACCTATCCGCAATATTCTTTAGAATCATTTTGCTAAAACTTGTTTTGAACTGTCACGCACTAAACATAATAACAATTAGTGTTCTTCGTGTTGCCAATATCAATTAACAGTACAATAAACGAGAGATGATTAACGTGACATATATTATATAAGCAAGATTCTTTATGATTTACTGTCTGATCAGTAGTTTTGTTAAGGTAATATTTTGTCTATTGTTTGGGGTTTCTAATCTCTTTGTATCTGTCATAAATAATAAATAGTTGAAAAAGTCTATTAGTTGATAGGTGCGTACAGATCTGGAGAAGCAATAAGTTAAAACAGGTTTCAATATATATATATATATATATATATATATATATATATATATATATATATATATATATATATATATATATATATATATATATATATACACACACACAAATCTCTGGATCAGTCAACCGTTAAAACATACAGACACGCATTCGAATTTTCTGACTGGAGCGGAGTTAAATTGAAATATTAAGAATGGGAACAATCTATATTGCTACAAATTCAACCAGTAATTGTGAGACGATATAGATATTTAAGAAACTTCCAAAGTTCATTTCGCAGGGCTTCAGACTCATTATCTAAGAGTCCGGGGTTGAATATCTTCACTTTCCATCCCAAGACAGCTACCCTTTTTATTCTTAGGAGAAGCACTTTGGACCTATTGCTTCTGAATGATGTAACAAACAATGCGTTAAAAGTTAGATAAAACTAACCGGCGTTAAAGGTTAGATAAAACAAACCGAAATAACAATAATATGCAATTTCATACACTTAACAATCGCAATATCAAATGTTAACGTGTATTTTGCTTTTGTTTCCAAGTTTTAATAAACATGCAAGATAGACACAAGTTTGAATAGTCGATTTTAAATATTAACAATTTAATTATTCATTACAAAGCAAGTTGAAAAATGATTTCGCTAAATAAGGATGCATGTTTGTCGCATGGATGATTAATGACAAGCAAATATTGTTGACATGCAACTATTCAATAATAAAACGATGGATTCAAATATTTTGAAAGTTAGTTATACATGTATATGCCTTCTCAAAACACGCTCGAACTTAGAAACTAAAACTAGAAAGGAATGATGTGCACTATTATTTTCGACAAAATGGTCATTTTTTTTCAGAGAAAAGAGTTTTAATACAGAAACATTGTGATAAAATTGTGCAACCATAAAGCATTTATAGTGGATTGTTTTAACAGGAGTCTCAAGAACTTAATGCAGAAGTATTTAACTCAAAATGTCTGGGTGCACCTGTTTCAAGACGTTATAGATTTCGATTCCATAGGACAAATACTTAACTGTGAACAATTGTAACTCGGCCATACAGCCTGGAATCACAAAGAACTGACACAAAATTAGCGAAAGTCCGTTGGCACTGGAAGTATTTTTTGCATCATCTGAACCAGTATGGATCAGTATACCCTTCATCTGATTCATATAAAACGAACAGTCTCATTCGATTTATTATTCTTTGATAGATACTGAATAAATGACATTATAGTTTCGTTTGTAATTTGTCAGGCTCATACAAAACAAAACTATGCAGCATGTGTACATATATATTTTAACGTATGATGTTTGCATATTTGTGATGAAACTGGTCTCGATATATTGTAATGACAATTTACATCATGGTATCAGTTAGAGCAATTGCTTGAAGTAAATATGATCAGCATGACGATGTCACGGAATTGTATTAACCCGTTTTACTTATTTATTAAATTCGTGTACTAGATTTTCAGCGATACCCGTATTTCAAAATAGTGAGTTAGGTTCATCCTATGCCGCACGTGCGAAGTGCGTAAAGCTCTTTACATTACGGATAGTCTTGTCAGTCAACGGTCTACTATAAGGACTCGCGTATCTCCAGCTGTAGAGATGCCAAGTGTCAGGAAATGTCTAGAATGCTCGGTGTTGTCCGGTGCTGTCGACTGTCTGGAATGTCCAGTATCTGGAGTGTCCCAGCTGTAGAGCTGTCCAGTGTATATAATGTCTAGCGTTCAGAGTGTCTGATGTTCTCCAGTGTCTGGAATGTTCAGGCTCTGGAGTGTCCCAGCTGTAGAGCTGTCCAGTCTCTGGAGTGTCCCAGCTGTAGAGCTGTCCAGTATCTGGAGTGTCTGATATGTCGAGTATCCTGTGATATATAGTATCTGGGGTATCCGGTGTTATCCGATGTTGTCCAGAGTGATTGAGGGACCCGAGCGTTCCAAGTATTGGAAGAATCGAGGTCTAAATGGTGCAAGCTGTAAAGTCAATGACAGGAATTGAAGCAGCTTTAAAGCTGAACTTTAGCAGTCGTGGAGCTGAAATAAGGTGCTCTGACAACGGATTGTAACTCCTTGCATGTTTTGTTATTTGTTATTTGTTTTTAGGGTTTAACGTCATTTTTCAGCACACGATAGGCTATACATGGCGGCCAGTATTATTGGTGGAGGAATAACCCGGGAAAATCCACGGAAAGAGCCACCGACCCACGAGAAGCTACTGGCAAGCTTTCTCACATAACTACAACTACATTAGCCCAATCTGAGATTCGAACCCACGCATACAGAGATGAGATGGCAGTGATCCGTAACGGAAAGCGCTTTTGACCACTCGGCCACTTGGGGCCCCTCCTTGCATGTAATATTGTAGCCGTTGTGCTAATTTTGGGGTTCGTAAAACCCATTGTATCTTTCGAGACTGTAAAGACAAGTTATATATCTTTCCTTTTTTCATTTGCATAATTTCACATGAATGAATCCATTTTACTACATGAGCATAAATCTACATTGTTTGTTAGCAGAATAAACTATATCCATATCTCTATTGTTTAGTCACTGTGAATCATTCACGCATTGTTTTTGTCTTTTGTAGAGTAATTTGTTTGTATTTTTCTTTATTACATTTGTGCGTTATTATGTTAATAATCCAATATTTGGATTAAAGAAACACGCACGTATTCATAATTTAAATGCTCATTCAAGTCATTTATTATTAAACGTTGTATTTATATCATCGTCAAAAGTGTTCTGTTGTGAATTCGAAAATCCCACCTAGTGTATCTGGTTACAGACAATATGAATAGTGTTCTGTATGTCAACTGTTTCTGACCAATTTGACGTTAGTTTTTATTAAAATTTATTTTTCTTCGTAGCAGTAGCTGAAACATTGTTGTTTTTCTTACAACACAAGAATACGTTCATACACATTTACATAGAAATCGAATTCAATTTCATTTTTTATATTTTCTACTATCACAGAAGATACCTTTGAAAATTGCATCTAGTTTGAGGATTGTGTGGGAACAAATTATACGGACTAAATATCATGAACTAATTACATACGGCGTGCATTTTTATCCTGACACAAGCAATTCGATTCTTTTTAATTTATTTAGGTAAATTTATTTACGAGTTCTTCTAAGCGGTTGATACACAGTGAAACATGCAATCATGTCGAACATCGATCATGTACTTTCGCTTATTTACTATCCAAATATGGTAGATATAATTTCAAATAAAAGTCTCATGACAGAATTCATTTCGCCTGTATTAATTACGTCAATAGGTCTCATTCTGTTGCTGAAATTCTTTCCTTAACTTTACATAACGAAGTTGTCTTGTTTTCTGAATGAGAATTGTCTCTGCAAGCATTATTCATGAAACATATTAATTTGGATTTTCATTCATACTGCCGTAAATATTATGTTCATTTAATTATTTATAGGAAGAATCCCCAAATCTTTGAGAGGTAATTACGTTAAAAGTTCACTTAGCTATACGGAGTCCATACGAAATCATTTGAATTAAACGGAGTACATTAAATGAGTTTTAAAATATTTCCCCACATACTTTCGAACTGGTAAGTAAAGAAATCGAAGTCTGTATCGTTGATTATATTGAGTAGATAATATTTTCAGGATATATTTCACTGTTAATTATTAAATATGCAAAACAATTTAAATATATATTTTCACTAGTTTAATTTTCTAAGTAAGACATTTTATTTTATTGTCATTAAAAACTCTTTGATATTCATGATATAAATCATGTACTTATTTTTTTCGTACAGTTTTGGAAAATGATTATCGCAGTCTAATGTTACTGCCCCTAGTAGTTGTATATTGACCAAGCAAGACTCAAATTCTCGTTTAAGCAAACAGTAATTAATATCTACATAGATAGGGTTGGGCTAAGTGTTTTATCAACCTAGACTAAGGCAAGGGTGGTTTTATATAGTTAGCATAGGGCTGATTCGATTTCCAGTATGTCAAAAATGGGAAGTAGTGGACGCAGTCGTCAGACTTCCGGACCTATGATAAAAAAGCGCGGATACAAATCCTACATTCTGATCAGTCTGGGTCGGTTGTGATGGTGTGCTATTGTGCAAGATACTTTAGTCCAATGGCTTTAATAATACGAAACACACTTGAGTTACTTAACCATATTCATCAAACCGATCTAATTAAGGATTCTAAGTTATTTTCATACAAAAAATCAACTAATAACATTTCTACTTTTGTGTCTAGGTACCCACTGGATGTGGGAGATCATCAACAAGATTATGTACGGAACTGTAGAAACCGTAGCAGAATCAAAAATGAAAGGCATGCTGGAGGCCAAGCTTACAGAGGAAATTGATTCTCTCCCAAATCCAAGAATTCTCAACTCACATCTCCCTCCTGCCATGCTACCCGTGGAAATATTTCAGAAGAAATGCAAGATTTTGTTTCTCGTACGAGACCCTCGGGATGTGTCAGTGTCCTTGTTCTACCACTTTTAAGGTTGCAATTTCGAAGACTATAATGGGCCATGGGACAACTTTCTGGAAATGTTTTTAGATGGCAAAGGTAGGAGAGCAGAGGAAATGAAAGATAGTAAAGCATTTACGGCTTGTGCTTTATAACTATGTTGTCACTGGTTTGATGTGCCCTTTTCAAAAGATCTTTTGTTCTCTCAAGTTCAGTGAAAACATACATTCACTCAGTGGCCACTATGGCCAGGTGTACTCAGAAATGGACAAACTAATAACAAAGCTCTAATCTATGAATATTCTTTTTTATTTCGTCAACTTTATAACGCCTAAATTGAAGATATTGTTCGGTATTTCGACGTCATCAAATTATTTATGACGTAATAAAAATCAGGGACTTAAGGTAACTTCCGAATGTCAAATTTTTACATCCAAGGTTGTTTCTAGCATGCCATGAAACAGGCCAAGGACATTACTATTTTTGATACATATTGGAATTCCTGAGTTTCAAGGATGACGCCACCTAAAAACGATCGCCGAAGAAACTACTACAGTTATATTTAAATTCAATATACAATGTCAGTAGATGCAGAGAAAAATAGATGGAATCAAAGCAAAAGAACGACAACGAAAAATCTTGTTTTTTTGTCTTGTAGATAATATTTAGTATGTAATAAACAAATCGTCAGATCATCGGTACCGTAACTTGATTTTAATACTTGTATCGAATCTTGTTTGATAGGGTATTGGTATAAACACCAAACATAGGATATTTTTTCTCACCCAGTTCTTTCCAGTTCAAACTGATGAAATCTACACTTTTGTAATGTAGCTGGCAATTTCAATACACAAATTATTCATCATCAGGTATTGTTGTTATCTCTCACTTCTTATATAGTTTATCAGATTTGATGCTTTCTTAAGAAAGTTCAGTAATTATCTTGGTAGAATCGAGCTATGTATACCGTTCTTAGACAAGAAAATATACAACTTAAAATGGTTACATGTTGCAAGTATTGCATGATGTGTGTCTGGAGTCACGTGCTATTTGTTTGTAAATATCGTGCATTAATAGGAATATGTTAATGACGGCAGTGTGTATCCTGTCAATCCTAAGTACACAAAGTCTATGCATGAGAAAATAGAAACATAACACATCTGATATTATTATATTATCGTATTTAGTCGATGACTGTCATATGAAAATGATAATAAGTAGTTTATATCTTATAGACGGATAACGTTTAAATTTATTCAGTTATAATTTGTTGAAAATTCTAGATAGTCATTGGTACATTGCAATACAGGTATAAGACTGTGAAGAGATTTCTAATTCAAATTATTCTTGGAAATTTATGTGTTCTGTCCCGAAAACATAGCAAGTGTTGCTATTGCTAGTCCCATGATATGTGTCAGGGAAATCTTGTGGAATAGCGTGTGGACTGATGAATGGATTCAACTTGGGTGGATTGGGGGTGTTTGACAAAACTTGAAGAACTCAGGTCTGAGAGAACACACATTTCTGGTTGTTGTCGGCTGTGCGGTAGCTCTTATGAGAGTTTCGATTTTTTTCTTGCCGTTGATATGTGTTGCCTGTGTGAATGGAGCTCTGCCAAATAGCTCGACTTCGTGCCCGTATGTCTCTCCCAGAAAGTTTGCATGGTATTGTGTAAATGTTGAAGAGACTATAAGTTGTTATATGAGTATAGTTCCTTTTGTTATATATCTGTTGTTTTGATTTTATAACAAATACGCCAGGTACAGCAGAAGATAGCAAGGGTTTGTTGTTTTCAAAAGTAATTCCTATCGCGTATACGTATATGCCATGACTGCAACAACCGGACTGAGACAATCAAACTGAGATAAGAAAATTAAGGTTAATAAGGTAGATTACTCTAATGTACGGGTGAGATAAATAAGTATTTCGCATGCTCATGACTTAGAATGATAAGAGTGAATTATGGATACGAATAATATGGAAATAGTGCTGCCTTGTATTAAAATTTTTAAAAAATAGAAGCAGATGAAGGCGAAAAACAGGAGTGTGTGGAAGAAGAGATGAAGCAAAAGTCCTTCTTTTCTATAATTTATAGGAAATGCACAATCCAATTATTGAGATTTTCATGTGTTTTTCAGTGCCGTTTGGTGGTATACTTGAATATATACAACTTTGGGAGTTATTTCTCCAACAGAAGCCTGATATTCCGCTTCTTGTCGTCCACTACGAAGATCTAAAGAAGGTATCAGTATACATTTTACAACGTACCATTCGATAGTTTACCAGACGTGATGATTGGTGATATGTATGTCGTCACATTTAGAGACAGACGGACAGATATATAAGCTCAAAAGTACTTTCAGTTGCAATGAACTGCTTTATAACAGATACGATATCAGGCGTGAAGGAAACATCAGTTATATATTCAGTTATTACAGAATCCTGTTCTTAACATGAAACTAAAAATTAAGAAAGTGCAAATGGACCAGTTTTGTGTACATTTGGTGCAATGTAGCTTACTGATTTTAAAAAATCTTTCAATACTATGTTATCGGAATATACAGACATCCATTTCTTTATTTATTTTGCAGTCCAAACAATATACTTTGTTAAGTATCATGTGAAAATCAGTAGTGAAAATAACGACTACGAACAATAAACATCAAACAGTTTACAACAAATCGCATTTGTATTTGATGCAACTGCAAAGTTCTGATAGTTACCCCATGCATGAACACAGCAAGATCAGATCAAGTGTTGGGGAGGGGTTTTCCAAAATTGCAAAAGAGTCTCAACTTCTTTGTCTCTTTACCTGAAGTGCATATTACCTAATAAACATGAGCAAGGAAAAGACTAGTCAAATTTCAAGTGACAAGTAACTACGTTTGCTTTTGGTCTGTTTTGGCTATGGGCAATGTTGGTAGATGCCCAGAGTAGTTCTCAGTAATATTATGTACTATTTCTTTTAAAATCCAATCATAGTATTATTGAGGTGTGAGATTTGAGTTTTGTATTATAAATCAACCTTGTCATTATTTTCCTATTTTAAATAAATTTATCTTATGATGAATTTAATAACGAAGAAAAAATATCAAGGTGGTAAAAAACAATCTTGCCTCATTGAATGGCCAGTCCTGTGTGGTACAGATAGTTACTATTGAACAAGTATGCATGTTCAGCCTCATGATATAAGTCATTATGTGATTTGAAAATTCAGAATGGGCTTTCTTTTTTCTTTTTTTTTAAATGGATTCAACTGGAATTCAGATATATACACCTTACGGTGTGTAATTTGATTCAGATTGTCTTTGAATAAACTAAAAGGATACATATTGCAAAATAAAATAAAACTTCTCTAAATGTTCAGAATAGGTGAGACATTTTTCTTCTATATGATAATTGGACATTACGATCACTTGATTCTTGAAATGGTATCTGATGGTAAATCATATTTGACATTTTGGCCTTTCCTGGGATGGTCCTCATCCATCAATCATTCAAATTTCAATCAGTAAAATTTCTGTATTACTTACTGTACCATAACTTGAGCTAGATTTACCTGGAATACCTCCAAGCAATTCCCAAGCTGACAGTGACATTATATGTACTTTAAAAAGCTATTAATATTTCAAGGTGTTACCTATTTGATCAAGAGAAAGTAGAAAAAACTAACCACCTGACAATTTATTATTGCTGTTGATATTTTTGCACTTTGCTCTTCTTGTATACAAATTTCTGGTGAACATAGAGGAATATCTTTGCAATTGTTTAATTGATTCCTATATTTTGTTTTAGGGGACAGACAAAACTGCCGCAAACTGAAATAGACAAAGCATCAGAATCATGCAAGGTCGGCATATACCCAGCTGGATTTGTAATGCAATATATAGATGATTATATGGGTATTGTAACGTGCTTAGGCTCGAATAAGCAGCAACACAGAAAGAGTGAAAACTAACAAGATTGTAAAACTTTAACAATGATTTTATTAAGTACAATTATTTAAATGAAATAAATAAACTTACGGTTTTAGAGAATCAAATCCAACAAATATAGAATTCACAAAATAATCCACTAATGCAACTGCAAGTCCTGATAAATAAATGTTCTAATAGTTCCAGGTTCGAATTTTGACGATGTAATCCAAAATGGCTGACAATGTCACGTGATGCAGTTCTTGTTTAATTTATCATCCAAATGAATTATGAGCACATGTTTTCTCCTCCAAATAGATAATAAATCCTCTATCTTCAATGAATTGATACAAAATCCATAATAATTATAACTCAAATAAATATACACAACTAATATCTTAAAGCCCAGAGATTCAACTAATGTTAGCTTCCAAAATACAGCTATATATAACTGTTCTTCTGAAGTAAACAAGTGATCACGCGCTTTTCCAGAAATTGATAAAAGGTCAGAGGAAGAGTCTACCTTCACCTAGTCACGTAATAATAGAATGATCCAGAAGAAAATAAGCCACTAATTACTAAAAATAAAAAGATGTCCTTGAAATTAACCAATAGTGTTAGAGACTTGTTGACAATGTCCAAAGCAAGGTCAGAAATTGGGTCAACAAGCCAAGGTAAAAACTTGTTTACAATTAAAGGATGGTCAGCCTAAACTTTCTAGAATAATTTCCCAATTAATGGCTATTAAACCTTAAATGATAAATCTGGATTTAACAATTAAAAAATAAATAATTTAAATCCAATAGCCGTAACAGTATGTAATTATCATAAATTTACAACATTAAATAAATGGTTTTGTTATTGTTATGTTTAGTCTGTACATTTGACCTGTTTAAAACATTTTTATTGTATTACAACTCTAACATCTTTTTGAGGCTTGCTATTTGTTAACTGGAAGTTACTAGAAGCACAAATACGCTTGTATTTTTTTGGTTTCCACACACAAAGTTTGGTTTGTTTTTATTTGAATAATAATAAAAAGAAAAAGAAAATATGAATTATGTTACTTTGCTACAAATGATTTACTTTTTCCTAGTTGTAGAACACGTCAATTGGTCGTACTTTATTGGAATGGTTGATCGTTCCAGAACAGAGATGGTATGATAACAACTGATCATACCGGTATGAACAGTGCAAGTCAGTATATATATATATATATATATATATATATATATATATATATATATATATATATATATATATATATATATATATATATTGTAAACCTTTTAAGCAAATATTAAATTAATTGTTATTTATTTTTCAGAAGCTATATTATTATAAGTTGTAGTAAATATATAATATATTATGTCTGCAAATACTTTTGATACCTCGATACTTTTCCCTTTCCCTTCGTATGTATTACTACAATTTACCATGTATCAGGTCTGTCATATCAAGTATGACCTAGTGACATCATTACATGAATTGTGCTATAAATAGGAAAAAAGTAAATAATTCATATCAAAATCACAAATCATATTTTATTTTGCTTTATATTATTATTCAAATAAAACCAAATAATAACTTATGTGTGGAAACCAATATATACTGAGGGAACATGTAAATACATGTGTATTTCGGTTTTTCAGCATATTTCGGTTTTTTCTAGTAACCGGTTAATTTGCGTTATTTGTTAACTTTCTTGATGATTTTATTTTGTGTAATTGTATTTTGTGATTGATTTTGTAAACTACATTATACATAGTTAATGCTTTTCAGTGAATATGGATTAAATATTAGACTTAATATCAATAAAGGTATAACAAAAATTTAGTCTATGACATTGGCTTTTAATTTGGAAACTCAATTGTTTGCAAGTTTAATGTTTCCAAAAGAAACTGACCAACATTCTGGCTCTAATATTGTGTCTTAGCTGTACATATTGTTACGTGCTTAGGTTCGAATAAGCAGCAACACAGAAAGAAGTGAAAATAACAAGCTTGTAAAATTTAACAATCAATTTATTAAGTACAAATGTTTTCATAAGAGAAAATAAATAAACTTACTGTTTTAGAGAATCAAGTCCAAAAATAATCCAATATAGAATTCACAAAAATAATCCACTAATGGAAATGCAAGAGTCCTGATAAATAAATGTCCTAGTAGTTCCCGGTTCGAATCTTGACGATGTAATCCAATATGGACGACGATGTCACGTGATTTAGTCAATTCTTGTTTTTATAATAATCGAAATGAAAATCTATGAGCACATATTCTTTTGCAGATAAATAAAATAATTCCTCTTGCTCCAACGAATTGACACAATTTCCCGTACACAGTAATTAAAAATAACTCAGAAAGAAGACACAAGGCCCATACTAACTACTGAATAGCTCTCTCCTAAAACATGGTTTATATCTCTGTTTTTTACGTAAACAAGGGATCACGTGATTTTCTGGAAGGTCATAGAACAAACGTATGATAAGTTAAACACGTACGCACGGAAAGATCCAGATAAGAATCAGCCACTCCTCACCACCCAGAACTAAAAATAAGAAGATGTCCTTAGAAAACAACCAATCATTTCTAAGACCTGTTTATCACTCTGAAGCAAGATCAGAGAATGAGGCCAACACTTGTTATTTACAAGAAAAGCAAAGGTCATAGAGATTTTCTAGAATAATCTCCAAATCAATAAATTTTAAACCCAAAATGACAATTTTGGATCTGACAATTAAAAATAAATGACTGAAATCAAATATACGTAACACCTTCATCAATAAAATAAAAAGAAAGGTTTATATGATAAAACTTCTTTTTATCACAAACCAATTTACATCTGAGGTTAAAAGAACAAGTATAAATTACACAGTATAATAAATTGATACACACGGGAAAGAGCGTCTGCAATTATATTATCTTTTCCCTTTATGTGCCGGATGTCAAGATTATATTCCTGCAATAACAAACTCCATCTTAGTAATCTTTACTTTTTGTTTTTCATCTTGCCGATGAAAGTAAGGGGGTTGTGGTCATTAAAAACTATAATCGAAGAAGGAGCTGAACTTAGATAAACTTCAAAATGTTGCATAGCCAAAATCAATGCCAAACATTTCTTCTCGATAGTTGAATAATTTCTCTGGTGCTTATTCCATTTCTTCGAAAAATAGCACACTTGATGTTTAATTCCAATTTTGTCTTCTTGAATTAAAACTGCTCTAACCCCAGCATCACTTGCATCGATAGATAATTTGAAAGATTTACCAAAATTTGGAGCTACAAGAACTGGTGCCGTTTCAAGTATGGCTTTCAACTTATCAAAAGCCTCCTGACATTTTTCAGTCCAACAGAACTTGTTCTTCTTTTTCCAGCCATACCTAAAAACCGCATCAGTTGTTTTCTATTTTCAGGCACAGGGAATTTAGAAATAGCCTCAACCTTAGCATCTATTGGTTTAACCTGTCCATGTCCCACAATATGTCCTAAAAAGTCACATAAGCGCGGCAGAACTCACTTTTAGATGAATTAATTGTCAAACATGCATCAGTGAGTCTGTCAAATAATTTTCGAATTGTTGCTAGATGTTCTATCCAGGTGTCGTTGTAGATGATGACGTCGTCCATATAGGCATCACAGTTTTCTAGACCAGAGGTGATCATATTCATGAGACGTTGAAATGTACTTGGTGACCCTTTCATCCCGAATGGCATTACTTTATATTGGTAAAGTCCATCTGGAGTCACAAATGCCGAGATTTCCTTTGCTCTTTCCGTTAGTGGAATCTGCCAAAATAATTTCAGAAGGTCAAATTTGGTGACATACTTGGCATTCCCGATTTTATCAATACAATCGTGAATTATTGGTAATGGAAATGAATCTGTTTTTATCACTCTTTTCACCTTCCTATAATCAGTGCACATACGGAAAGTTTTATCTAGTTTTGGAACAAGTATGCATGGTGAACTCCAATCACTTTTACTGGGCTCGATAAAATCATTCTCCAGCAAATATTGAATTTCCTTTTTTAAGTATTCCTGTATTCCTGTTTGAGTGGATTCATCCTGTATGGATGTTGTTTAACTTGTTTGGAATTTTCAATTTCAATGTCATGGAAACTTTTGTTTGTCCTTGTAGGAATATCTGGAAATAAATGCTCATATTCAATTAATAATTGTTTCAATTCATTTCTTTCTTGCACTTGCAAATGTGAAAGTTTCTGGTCTAGATTTTTCATAATTTATGAATTGCAAAGATTCGTCATTTCTATATCAGTCATGATTTCAATATCAGTAGAATCTGATGATATTCCTTCACTGAGTGGGACAGGCACAACTAAATTAATTATATGTTTAACATGGCTATCTCTTTCAATATACTCCTTTAGAATGGTTATATTGCAGAGTTGTTTTTGTTTGCGTCTCCCAGGAGTATTTATGATGTAATTTAAATCATCAATTTTCTTGTCAACTGTGTAGGGACCATAATATCTGGCCTGAAGAGGATTTAGTGGCATTGGCAGGAGAGCCAGGACTCTATCAACAGGCTGAAAACTCCTTTTCTTTGAATTTTTATCATATCTTGATTTCATTTTAGACTGAGCAGAGTGCAGATTTGCTCTTGCGACCTCACGAGCCTTTAACAACTTATACCTAAAATCAGAAACATAATCAAGAAGATTGATCTCAGTATCTTCATTAGAAAGAAGTTTCTCTTTCAATAACTTCAATGATCCACGTACAGTATGTCCAAAAACCTGTTAAATGGGACTGAAGCCTAAAGATTCTTGAACTGATTCTCTAACAGCAAACAAAAGTAAATGAATGCTTTCATCCCAATCTTTATTTGTATGAAAACAATATGATCGAATCATATTTTTCAAAGTCTGATGAAATCTTCCTAATTCCCCTTGGCTGTCAGGATGATAGACAGAAGATTTGAATTGCTAAATGCCTAATTCATACATAACTTGCTGGAAAATTCCAGACATGAAGTTTGAACCTTGATCAGACTGAACAAATTTGGGAAAGCCATAATGAGTAAAACTTTATCAAAGCTTTTAATATTCTTTTAGATTTTATATTTCTCAACGGAATAGCCTCTGGAAACCTTGTTGACGCACACATAATGGACAACAGGTATTGGTTACCTGACTTGGTCTTAGGTAAGGGACCTACACAATCTAGAATAGTTCTACTAAATGGTTCGTCAAACGCAGGAATAGGTTGCAGATGAGCCTTAGGGATCTTCTGATTGGATTTTCCTACCATTTTACAAGTATGACAAGATCTACAGTATTTGGCAACATCACTTTTGAACTTTTGATTTTTGGCCAATAGAAGTGAGTCAAGATCTTGTGATAAGTTTTATTAATCCCTAAATGACCAACCAAAGGAGTTTCATGGGCCATATTAAGTATTTCCTGTCTGTAAGGTCTTGGAACTGCTATTTGATAGTTCACTGACCACTCATCACCAGCAGGTACCTCGGGAGGTATCCATTATCTCATAAAAATTCCATTTTTAATGAAATAACAGACAAGAACTTCAGTGGCTTCAATCTCATTTATGGCCCTTGAAAAAAACAGGAGATCTCAGGATATTTTTCATGTTCGACGACAAGTGACTGTCGTTTATCACCCTGATTAGAATAAAGAGAATGAGTTGATAAAAGAGGATCACTAGGATCAATACTTTCTGATTGATCCAAACAAGGAGCAAAAGTGACCTCATCAAAAGCCTGACCTATACACGTGTCAGCTAAAGGAATACTGAATTAATCAACTTCATTCTCAAGAGCTTTCTTTGCCATAGCTCTGGTAACTGCACAAGCTTGAAATATCTTAGGGAATTATTTTTCAATTGGATCAACTTTCTGATCCAAATAAGGCTTGCCAGTTACAAGTGGATTAACCACAACCTTGTTCCCAGCTAAGTCGTTGCCTAGCAATAGATGGATGCCCTCAACGGGTGAAACCGAGACTGTTCCGATTGTCACAGGTCCTGACACTAAGTCTGATGACAAATTTACACAATGGAGAGGAACATTAACAAAGCCGCGCTCTACTCCCTGAATAAGAACACTTTCATTAGAAGAAGACTTTACAGAAAAAGGCAAAGTACCTGATAATATAAGACTCTGAGAAGCTCTTGTGTCCCTTAAAATTTGAATATAGGTGGGATTGGCTGAATCACCCAAGAGTGATATGGAACCCTTCGATATGAATGGTTCATTATTCTTCATAATAAAATCAGGCTGAGATTTATTAAGCCCAACAAATGTATTGCTTTCAATACATGACCGTGACCTTGACCTCTTAGAAATAAGAGCATTTGGAACAGGTCTGTCTTGATTCTTATGCCTATTTTTCAATTGGTAGCAATCAGAAACTTTTTTCTTGTAATAGGTACACGTCGGAAGAGACAAGGATTTAGAATCAAACTTGTCTGAAGTGTGATTTTTGAAAGTTGTGCTAGTTTAAGTTTTAAACATGCTTGAATTAGGCGGAAATACTTTTCTGCCAGTAGATTGTTGAGTAGAAGTCTTGTTAACAAAAGGAACTTTATGTGTCAAAGAATATTCGTCAGCAGCTCGAGCAGCATTTTCCAAGGTTTCAATCTTATGCTCATCGAGATAAGTTATAACGTCACTATGGACACAGTTTTTGAACTCTTCAATTAATATCATTTGCTTGAGATTTTGATAATCTTGTTCGACTTTCTTGGCTAAGCACCATCTATCAAACAACTGCTCTTTTTCTCTAGCAAATTCGACATGAGTTTGTCCAGCTTCTTTTCTGTAATTTCTGATTTTTTGTCGATAAGCTTCAGGGACTAACTCATAACCCCTTCAAATATATTCTTTAACCACATCATAGTCACTACTTTGGTGAACAGACAGTGAAGTGTAAATCTCACTAACCTTACCAGTAAGTACACATTGCAATAACTGAGTCCAATGCTTCCTTGGCCACTTTAAATTTTCTGCACCTTTTTCAAAATGAATGAAATATTTGTCTACTTCTTTTTCTCTGAAAGGGGGCACTAATCTAATATTCCTTGCTAAATCATAATTTATGTTTGGATTTGAAGAGTGATGGTCATTTTCACTTGCCAGCTCTATTTCTTTCATTTTAATTTGATATTCCCTTTCTTCCCTCTCTCTCTCTCTCTCTCTCTCTCTCTCTCTCTCTCTCTCTCTCTCTCTCTCTCTCCGTAATAGGATAAAAACGTGATCCGGTTACGTGAAAGGTGTAACTTCATGTCCAGAGAGAGAAAGAATGGGTTGGTGGAAGAATTTGGCTCTTAAATTTAAATATAAATCGTAAGTTAGATCAATATGTACTATGGGTCTAGTTTTTCTCTTTGTTGTATAATAAATAATTTCGTTGCTTTGCGATATAAAATTGACATGAAGTAGCAATTTGCCGTTCGAAAAGGAAACTCACCCACAGAACTCCTTCTGCAAAAATACAAAGACAAAAGCCCGTCCCCCAAATCAACCTTTAGTTTAATGTCAGAGTCTGATGTAGACTTACTGACCGACATCAAAGCACTTTGTTCGAAAACATCATCTTCTACCAAATATTGCACCAAAATCTTTTTGATATCTTGTTTCGTTAAAGAAGCCTTGACTTCATAAAGATCATATTTTCTGGCAAACTGAATCAACTCATCTTTTTTGAAAAGATCTAATTGCTCCTGGGTAGAATTAGAAAGAAATATTTCTGCTTTAGATGTCATTTTAATGCAAGCGTGTCAGTCTCACTAAAGATTCAAAATTTTCAAAAACTAGGGGAATTAAAATTTAAAACAAAAGTTTTCTGAGAAAAATTCTTGCCAAATTCCAATTTATCTCAATCCCGGGCGCTAGCTCTCAATTTTACGTGCTGAGGCTCGAATAATCAGCAACATAGAAAGAAGTGAAAATAACAAACTTGTAAAATTTAACAATTTATTAAGTACAGATGTTTTCATAAGAGAAAATAAATAAACTTAAGGTTTTAGTGAATCAAGTCCAAATGAATTTTAAACCAAAATGACAAATTTGGATCTGACAATTAAAAATAGATGATTTAATTCAAATATACATAACAATATCAATGTTGGTTATTCCAAAAATTACTCACTCCTACTTTAGTATCTATGGTGGAATCAATCTTATTGTCATGTTCTGTTTTTAGTTTTGGTGCAAGTACCTATTTAAATTATTTACTGGCATTACAAAGTGTTAAATAATCTTGGTCTGAAACATTAATTTGTAGTTATGGTGAATTAAGAGAATGATATTTTGGATTATTTTATTAATGGCACATCAGTCAGTTTGAGATTACAGGAATTCAATTAGAACTTTATTATTTAGGACTTTTGATAAAACTTTTTGGACCTTTTTGAGAATTAATTCGTTTTAAATTTACTTAGTGTATTTTTGGGATTGCTTAGTTTTACAAAAGTTTTTTGAACATTTCTGTTAGTTTAAGACCATCAAGTCATTACTAAACATTATTACTGATCTCAAAACTCTTGTCTTCCTTCCTTCATTCGAGAATTTGTTTTTGAATTGTTTTATTTGTGCTTACAACCCATCTACAAAAAGGTTCTGAATTCATTTACTTTTCGTGTAGATCACAAGAATTTGTGTGGAGATATCAATTCTTAGTTAATGGAAGATGATATCCCAAAAGTAAACAGGTCATTTCTAAACTGAATTTAAAAATTATTTATTGAGTACCATTTTTGTTTGTCACATTTTGAAAATGCATGTAATACTATATTTAGTAATTGGTTGATCTTTTACTTTCATCTGGTCCCCCAGTATTTCTTTGTACAGTTATATTTTATCTGTATTTTATAATTGAAAGATCCAATCATGAGTTTATCTGGGACTAACATACAAAATTGACTGGAAGCTCAACACGGCTCCAAAAATTTATATCCTTTTTTTTTCCTACTATGCATAGAAGGTTGCCAATGGCCTGCGTAATTCAGATATCAGAAGATGAAAAACTATTGTGCATTCTAAGTACCTCAGACACATTTATAACCATAGGACAACCTACTTGAACATTTTAGTTGCCATTTCAAACTTTACATTGCTAAGCCCAGTACTTTGGTTGCCATGTAAATTGAAAACAAAAGAATGTGTATTTATAGTAGAAATTGACTTTGGCATTTAGTTGAGGTAAGTTAGAAAATAATTAAAAAATGCAAACAATTTTGATAGTTTTTATAGTGCAATGCATACAACTGTCTTCAGCCTCAGTAATAATCTACTCTAGTCTCAGGCAAGTCAATGGGTGCACTTGGAACATCACTATATACCTAGCCTCAAATTCACATCATTTTCTTCAGATGATAAGTCATCTTAATTAGTCCTGGGCACATGTTTTATAATTGCTGGACACCAATTGTACTGCCAACTGACTTGTTTTTTTTTCTTTATTTGGTTCTATCTCTGCATTATGTTCAGTGCTATTCACTGTATCATAATGGACTGTACAGTTACTTAAAATAATTATTAAGCATTTCATTAGAGCTGCACCGATTAATCGCCTGTACTCATAATCGGGCCGATTATTAGAACAATCGGTATAATTGGTATCGGCAGAAATAATCGGTGCCGATGCAAATAAATTTCCAAAATATAATTTCAGTTATAACATTCATCTTGAGATGGCTTGAATTTTAAAACAGAATTAAATAGTGGAAACTAAAGAAGAAACATTTTATTTGGGGATTAATTCAAAGACAATATATTCTTAAAAGTAACTTCTCTTTTAACACACTTGCTGTAAACTACCGCTGATTTTTGCTGAGAACTCCCAATTATTACATTATGTCTTCGATTTTCATTTTCTTCCAAACAAGAAAAGTCCTACATGTTCTGTTGCATCACCTGTGAATTTTTGTTGTGATAAAATAATTACTTTTCTATAAAGAATTTGCATCTTCACTAAATAGAATGTCACACTAGGAATGCTTAACTCCAATGCCATTCCCACGAAAGAAGCTTACACGAGTTAACATCTGGCATTTTTAGAGCGTATATACCAATGTTAATTACCATCGTTAAATGTTGTTGTTGTAGCTGTTGTTGTAGATTTTAACGCCATTTTTCAGCACACAATAGGCTATACATGGCGGCCGGTATTATTGGTGGAGGAAGAACCCGGGAACGTATAAATGAATCTTGTCCCCAGGCTCCAAACACTCTAGCTACGCCTCTGCATCAATGTACTGGTATAGTTAGCATTCAAAATTCCTCTTGTCACAAGCCAGTTTCAGGCATTTTACTGATTAACTGGCCTGTACTGCTGTCGCAAAACTATAGAGAAATTCACCGACTATCATCAAAGGAGACACCGAAACATCAAGCTTTTCATTGTGTGGAATGTTGTGATATTTGTTCAGCCAAAACACAAAACTAAAATTGATTGAATTTGATCTTAGTCGATCTATATGAGAATTTTAGCTTTTATTATTACCTCTCTTCGTGAGCATGTAAATTATGATGGTTATGTGCCTTGTACAATCAAACGTGCGTACCTTTTAAACATATTGTTCAATTTGTAGGATCGCTTTTATCATTGAAAATGAGTAACTCTTGAAACATTCATTGTAAATGAAACAGCTATTAAGGACTATCTGAAATGTTATCTAGAAGAATGCAATTTGGTCGAAACGACGAATAAAGCAAAATCTGCATCCAATATGTTTGGGAATAAATATGGATTTAAGTGACGCTATGCACGCTTTGCACTGTGTAAGTACTGTGCATTATAGTACATGGTCTCCACTACCCACGAATTATGAAGTCTGTATTTACCTTTACTTAATTCCATCTTGGAGAAATCAAAAAATATGCACATGCAAAATAATAAAATCAATCATAGTATTTTATAACAGTTTAATAATTTTCGGGTCACCGAATGTTACTTTTTTAACATGCCTATGTCTTAAGACACGGAAAAAAATTATTGTTTCATGTTCAAAGATTTACAGTCGTTACAGTAGTAAACAAAAAGACCTAAAAACGGTAAAGTTTAGACATTGGCCAACGGAAGAGCCGACACCCCCCCCCCCCCTTCTTCCAGGCAATTTTTTTTTCTCCCTACGTTATTAAGCTTATACGCAAGTATTTATACTGTGATAATCTCATAATCGGTATCGGCCATTTTAATAATCGGCCATAAACGGTATCGGCATAATTGGCAAAAAGTGACATCGGTACAGCTCTACATTTCATCTGACAGATTGACTTTCTTAGTGACCATGATTTGCCTTTATTAACTGAGACATGAACAACATTCTCTATATTGCAGGACATTGGGTATTTGCTGGAAAGAGCGTGAAGAAAAATGATTACATTTTACAATATCAGGAAGAACTGATATTATACAAAGAAGGTGGCCAGAGGGAAAAGTAATACAAGGAAAAACTAGCTGCAAGTTTCCTGGTTTTTTTAAGATACGGTGTGTGTACTTTATGATGCATTATGTAATCAAAATGGCAAGTGAGTAGTTCTCCAGAATTGGTGACTGCCATGATGAACTGATGTCAAAATTTAAAATAATAATGGTATGGTTGCTTTTATGTTTATTAGAAAGCCCAATGCACATAGACTTTCATGTAGAAATAGAAAATCAGTGAGTGAATTTGTTTTCACATAGTTTCAACTTGAAGACAATTGGTATTAGGGTGTCGCGTTGTGTTACAGTGTGACATAAAGTACCTTGAACTTCCATAGGAAGACCACAGTTTAAGACCTTTGTTATAAATTCAAATAGTACAAATAGAAAGAAAGTTATAAAAGCAAAATTATAAATATCTACGTTGAACATTTCATACGATCATCGTCAAAAAATTGTCACACTGTAACACACGGGACATTCATGTTCAGCCTTTACAATAGAACCTTATTCAGAGGAAAGAATGATACTATTACTCTTGTAATTTCTTGTGTATGTATGTGTGAATCATATTTTAAACATGTATGTGAATGATGTTAAGTTTTCCCATGTTTTGGCACATTTAATATGGTGGATGGTGTCACAGTGTTACATGTGATATTCAGACTAAATGAAGAAGGTTACAGAAAAACACAAAACAACTTTGTAAATTCAAATGTATTTATTGTTTCAAACTTAGTGGAAGACTCTACTGGCCATCTGGGCAATATCAAGATGGCCAACAATGTCAGCACGTACAATCCAGGCATCATCCTCTGTGTCAGGGAAATAATATTTCCCATCCTTCTGGCGGAGGTACCGCACTTCAATATCATCTTCCTGGACTTGAAGCACCTGCAATATACAGCAAGTGCTATTATTAGCTTTTAAAATTAATTACAACTGCTTCATTATAAAATATTTTCCTAAAAGCTTTCCCAACTATAAATTAAATCATGCAAAGTGCCTATATCAATGTATACCAATTAGTCTAGTTATTAAAACACTGAATTTGAAAAAAAAAAGTTTAATTAAAATTGTGGAGATGATGATTTACCAGAGGTGACTTGTCAGTCGCACAGGTTGTCATCATTATACAGACTTGACGAAATAATGGCAAAGAAAAGGATCTTCATACTTACAACAGCTCCATATTCCTTCCTGATGGTTTTGCGACCCTGTTGGACTGGAATATTGACCATAAGATACTGACCAGCTCTGAAATATTGAGAATTTTTATTTAATTAAGGAAACAGGTTAATTTACCAGCAATAAATAAGTTAGAATATATGCTCATTATCAAAATGGTTGAAGCATCATTTTCAATTATGCACCCATAATTCCAGAATCTCAGCTACCACTTATATCAATTATTTTCTTGCATATATTTACCTCATTGAATTAGCCTGAAAAACATCCGTTACAGCTTCTGAGACTGATGCTGCAGTGATACTGGCTGGCACTGGTGATGTGCTTGTGTCAGGATATTCTTCATTAGCAGATGCAGTTGTTGAGATTTTGGTTGGCTCTGGTAAAAGAAAATGACAATTTACAGTGAGTTCTGAAAACACTGCATACTTTGTCTTATGGAGCTAAACTTGCTGCATTAATGAAATTTTCCTGTACAAAAATAAGAAGTAGTACATATAATAATACTATTAATAATAATGACATGGGATAGTACAGTGCCTAATTGTTCGAAGACCGAAGTGCATTACAAGTGAATAACCATTAAAAGTCTTCAGGCACAAATAACATCTACATTTATTATGAATGTTATCAACACAATAATGCACTCATTTTATTAAATAAAGAAAATTCAATGCAAATTAAAACTGTGTTCAATTTCCTTTAAACAGAACATTAATTGTTACCATTTTGCTGTGGTCTTGCAGTCTTCTTTTTCAAGTTTGACACTCTCCAGTCACCACTTGTACACCACTCCCTCGAAAACTTGCAAACACTCTTATAACGCAGTGTACGGCATGGAGCCTGATTTTTTCAAAGAAAATATATTTTAAATATCTTTTAAATATGCTGAACATGAGGACGAAGTCTAGACGAGATACAGATTGATAATGATGGTAGGTCAATGTGAATTTTTATCAAGTGTGAATAGTTGTATATTACATTAACTCAGTGACCAGAACTTTTCAAAATATGTAAAGAAATTCTTTGATTCTTCTGAACATAACTTTGCAGGGATATTTCTGTGATATGATATTGCGGGTAATTCATATGAAGGACTTTGGTAGTTTTGGGGCTTTTTTATAACGTTCCTAATTTATGATGCATAGTAAAATTGCGAATGGGTTGTTGAATGAACCAAAGACTGATTACCATGACTCCTTTCAACATTGGACTTGATAAATTGTCCTCAAAATAAAGAAACGACGTAAAGCACAAAGTTTACGTATAGATGACATTCAGCGTGTTAAATTTTCTGATAACTGGTTTAAATATAATCTCTTTGATTTTAATGACCTATTATAGCTTAAGAATCATTCACTTTCGGTTTCTTTTGCAATCCAGTATTTGTCATTATCATTACAAACATCATCATTATCCAAAGTCTGTCCTATTATTCTGCAGTGTTGCTTGTAAATTGATTTGTCCTTTTGTTGACAGTATGTCATGTGAAGCGAACATTTTCTGTGTAATTTGTTCTATGTATTTGATATGTAGCTTTTGTACTTCAGGAAATATGATGAATGCATTCGCAAATAAAAATGATAGCTGGACATTGTCACATATTTGATAGTCAGGTTCCAGTTTTAAATTTCAGAAGATAGTTTGGTTACCTTGTCATAATACTTTTGTTATTAATGAAAACAATTGGCAAGTATCCAGTTCATACATTTTATGTAATGTAAAATAAATTTGAACATTATCTTTACAGATATTATTGAAGACCTTCAAGATGGTTGTTCAGTGGAGGAAGAAGAATAAAATACATAATTTTGTGAAGGTAATGTATTACAGTTGATGCTTTTGGAGATTAGCACCGGAAATAAATTGATATGCAATGCTTATCAAAATAAAAGATACTGATATGATCCTGACAAACCACTAAGACTATGAATTCACTATCTTTATGGTTGTCACATAAAACGACTTTCCAGATCCTATGATTATTCATACCATGAAACAATAGATGCTTGCATATTAAGTATGTGCACTTATGTAATATCTATAAGTTGAAACACGACTGTAACATGTTATGTAAGTGGTTCATACTGCACTGTTTGCTGTATGCTTATAACTATATTTCAGAGCATAAGAGCACTGATAGAAATATATTTTTTACAAAACCACAAGATCTTTACATTACAATAAAAGAAATTACTGTCAATTACTAACATCTGTACTATAAAGATTGTTTAATAAAATCAGTGATCCCAAACAATTTATCTTTATTTTATGTCATAACTCATTGTTTGAATAAATGTAATTAATATATTTTTAATGGCACAGTAATCCTTTTGTGATTTGATGTGTACCTAGAGAATGTTAACAACTGAACTTGTTTCTTTCTTGCACTGGATAGATTTCATATATTATATGGCCGTAATGCTGAGGTTAAACTTTTTACCTAATGTTTACTGTGTTTGTAGATGCTATTCACTTGTAGCTGTTGCTGTTAAAGCAAACTAAATAGTATGGTAAACTAATATATTTGTTAGTGTGAACCCAAGATCCTAATTTCAATGTTTCCTATTGACAGCATTGGTTTATTCACATTTCTTTTTGTAGTTAAAATAGTATCAATGTTTGGTGAATCTATCATCCGAAATGAAGAGGGATTATTTGTTTTGTAGGTAAAAGCTGCAAATCAATTGTTAAGGCAGAGAAGAAGAAAACAGCAAGAGTACCATGGATAAAGAAGGATAAGGCAGCTGTAGAAAGACATCCTGGACAATTAATCAGAACAGCTTCACTACTAGGAATAGCAGCATGCGAAGAGGCAAAGAGAAAGATGCCTATTCTGGCAAGGCGTCCATGGACCCAGATCAAATAATTTATAACATATTTAAAATATAAACCTTCTATGTTAAAGGTCAAGAACTAAAACAGTTGCCTAAGAATTTCACATAGATAATAAATATTTGCTGGCATATAAGTCCATAATGTTGGATCATTAAGTCTGGGCTTTGTCTTATACTCTTCATCAAGCTGTATATGGAATTTACCATTCAAACAATTTTTTCATTCATTTTTCATTCAAAAAGTTAGAACTCGATGATATAAGAAGGATTTCAAAATATACACATGATTTTCAGTATTAAATTTATGTACATCTTATGTAATTGTGCGAAAGCAGCATATACTAGTAATTTGATTACATAGATTAAATAAGTTAGAAAATGAATATCCACGACAAAGACAGGCATTCAGTCCATTTTTATTTTTGTACCTTGTGATATAATATGGCCTGATATGAGAGGTTTCTGGAGAATTGTCTTAGCTGTACATATTGTTACGTGCTTAGGCTCCATAAACAGCAACACAGAAAGAAGCTTCCGTTAGAAGTGTTGACTAAAGATTAATAGTACATGTACAAAGATGTAAATGACGTTTTCAATGTGCATGACACCAATACCAGCTCGCATATCACACTTACGTCAAGATATAGAACTATTAACATATATTCAGTTGAAATAAGTTTGTTATTATAATAAATGTTACTTTTAAACTAAGATATTAAATGCTTTGAAGTAATATGTTTGTCTTTCCCATTTGCATAGAAAAACAGCTCATTTGATAAAACTAGCAAACGATATGACATCAATACACTGTCTGATTAACTCATCATATACCAATACATGTTAGTGGTACATTTTAGTTTAAACATTAACTCTGTATCTGCATTGTTACAATACAATTGTTTCAGTGTAAGATTCTTCAGAGCAAACATTTTGAAATATGCGCTGGTAAACAGATTTTTGTGTGAATAAAATGAATGTCTTCAGTGGTCACCAGCGAGGGATCAAATGAAGAATACTAAAAATGGTATTGCATTTATTATTTTTAAATCTTTGCAGTCAACATTAAGATAAATAACCCTCTTTTTTATAGCATTTTCCATCTGAATCTGAATCTGAATCTAATTAGTGTTCAAAACTAACTGTTTTATTATACATGTATTAAGCAGAGAGAACATATAGAAACCAATACTGTTCAGTCCCTTGTAACAACATTTTTGAAGATTAAAAAATCTAATGGTTTAGGAGTGAGTCTACTAATCAAAATATGTAAATCTACTGGTCTGAAATCCATTATCACATGTTATGCTAAACACAAATATCTTTAGAAAATTTTACATTTACATTTGATAACATCTAATAGAAGCTAATAGGGTCAATTTTAGAAAATATATGTACAAAACTATGCCTAATTCATACTGAGTATACTGCTTTAGTAGATGTGGACAATCTTTACTGAATAAAATATCTGAATACTTAGGGAATAGTTCAGTAAAAGTGCCTAATACTAGTAGATAATTTAACATAATATAACTATGTACTCTTATTAATATTCTGTATTTAAACCTATTGATTTTTTTTATATAAAGAGAGACAATAATTTTAAATCAATACACATCTTTCTTGAACTCATTTCCAGAAGTTTTCTGCATAAATTGCTGTATTTTGCTTCTCTTCAGACTTTAGAAATATCAGCTGAATTTCTCTGGTGGCAAGAAATTTGACCTTATGCTTACTGATCTAAATGTTGAATGCCTCTACTGTCTCTATCAAGGCTATTAGGCGCCCAGCAGTAACCTTTCAGTGATAAGCTAAACTTTGCACTCACTCATGGTTCCATGATCAAAGATTTCATATCAAACAAAATATTCATGTCATTGCTTCAAGACCAATTTTCAAAAATAATTTTAAAAACGTTGTATACATGTGATATGTAGGCATGACATAACAGCAATACGTGAATCCGTATTTTATTTTATTATGAAGCAGTGTTAATTCCTGGAAGTTAAAATGTTCACGAACGGTAAGTGTGGATTAACCTGTTTTGTGTGTGAAAAATTATATTGTGTGAAAATATGGATACAAGACACAGTAAAACAATCAAAACAAACAATGCGATAAATAATTGATAACGAATTAATCAGAATGCTATGGCACATGATACAAAATGTGTATATGATTAAAATATGATATATTTGTTTATATTTTCTGTTCATATTTTCGCTATAAACGAAATAATTCAAATTTTAAATGTTCTACACCCCCACCCCAGCTTTGCTATCTGTATATATGTATTATGTCGAGCACAGAATACCTTTCACATGGCCTAAGTGGCCATAAAATCTTTGAACAATCCGTGCTTATTTTTTTTATTGATCATACAAATTTAGAAAACTATAATAAATGATGAAGATTTTATTACTAGCTAGAATAACAACATATTTGAAAGATTAAATATACGTTTTTGTTGCGAGAAAATCTTGTGTGTTCAAAATCAACTTTGAGTTGATACTTTTCCTTTCAACTGCTTCGAAGATCCCGAACAATTCAACCGTACCAGGCACAAATGTTCTGTCCGTTGGAAATGACAACTCAAACATTTGAGATTGGAGTAATTATTACAACACATTATACAAAAACATCGGCTTTGCCATACACCGACCTTCTATCATCCATATATTGTATCACAACAAATGTCATCATATGTATTCGTATATCTCTTTTGGTCAACTGTAACACATTGAATTTGCACTTTTAGTGTCAAAGTTTACACTTTAATCCATGCTGTATTAAATCCAAAGGTCATGATAGCTACCATGTTAGTTTCGGAATAACGTTATTAAGTGAGTGATAAATTGTCCTTTTTAAATGATTCATTTGATGCTTCGATATATTATAGATGGAAGATACGTGTTGCGGAACATGTTTGTCTTTCCCATTTGCATAGAAAAACAGCTCATTTGATAAAACTAGCAAACGATATGACATCAATACACTGTCTGATAGTATAGCACTTTATGTCTTTAGTCACATGTAATAACATACGTTTAGTGCATAGGACTGTACTTAATGAGAGGTATGTTCAGCAAACAGAATGGAAGATCGATTAAACGGACAGAATAATGATTGCCATGGTTCGGAATGGACATGCTTCAGTTGTTTGTGAAAACTATATCGAAAGTACGCACATAATGAGGCTCTTGGAAGAGCTTTTGATCAATATATGGTCTATCACTATATCTTGACTGTCTGTTGGAGGAGCTAGGCAGGTTTTAAATTAGCCAACATTTGGCTAATTCTTACAAAGCTGTTCTTCACACCCTTAGATGGGAACCAAATTTTGGATAAATGTATGATTAGCCAAAATTTGGTCAGTGTCTTTTAGCATAACCCCTATGTATGGCTGCAAAAGATCAAACTCTAGGTAACTATGATTAGCCAAAATTTGGCTAATTACAATATTGTCCCTTTCCATAATGTATTGTATGACCTTTGGGCAGAAACCAAATTTTGCATAAATGTCTCCTTAGCCACAATTTGGCTAAGGATTCCTGTTGCCATGCTTAGTGAAGCTGGTGCACAGATAATGTCCTTTTAGCAAAATTTGGCTAGTGTCAGCAACAGTTTTTCAAAACAGCTGCATGTATGGCTGTTAGAATTTAAAAGCTCAATAATTATCCATATTTGGCCATCCTCCTCAGTGTTTCATTCTATACTGTTGTGTAAATATAAGCTTATAACATTGTTGGTCATTGCATGCAATATATAACCTATAGTAATAACTCTTAGAAATACAAATGTGGCAACATGTATGGCTAAATCACTCATAGGGAGTAAATGCGGTATTGTTAAATATGTGCTTAAACAAAGTTTGGGAAATGCATGTAGGTTCACTTGTCATGATCACAATGGATGGCTTCCAAAAAGAAATCTAGTATACTATATTTGTATGATCACACGAGTTTTGAAATATGAGCAAATGCAAAAATTCATTTTTGTGATAACAATCACATCTAAATTAGAGCAAAGTAAATTAAAGTGACACATTTCGAAACAATGTTTTATATTACTTACTACTAAATTGTAATAGTAATGAAGACTGTTTTTTTGGACTCTGTTGGTAACTATTTGATAAATACTTTGACGGCAAACTACAAAAGCTCCTAAACAGATTTCTTTCCCTTCATATTGCTCTTCCTATTGTCTGAATATACATCCCCATTTATTTGTACCCTCAATCCAATTTTTTAAAACCAACCATAACTTAAATTAAAACATTAAGAACTTGGTCACTTAATATATTGATTTATAATTTCAAACGTATTAAGACCAGGGGGACTGCTTGTATCTCAAACTGATATTTTCAGTGTAAAATACTACCTTGCTTGTTTAGTTACTTCCAGTTCCTTGACAAGTCTATTTTCAGCAAAGGGGTGGATGCACAACTACATGTATATGTACATAGAATATACATACTATGTCAATCTACTTCTAATATTTATATTGTCAAATCATGGAAAAGAACGACAACTACACATTTGCATTTCACATGGATTTAACTAGTGGTTTAATTTCTATGTGCATGTGTGCAAAGTGCTATAACTCTCAACCTTTTATTAATTTGTTGAATTATCTGGCAGTTACCAAACAGGATGAACTATATCACTCTGCTGTCAGAGGAAAATAGACTCACCTATAGTATACATAACATGACACAGTGTTAACAAGGAAAGTATATTAAGCACAAAACCTACAGAAAATGACAGTGCCAGGACATTTATGGTTAGAGTTGGGTTAAAAATTATAAATCAATGAATGAAATAACTATTTCTGTGCATTTTCATCACACCAACAGTTTTCATTATTGACATTGGTAGGGAGGCTATAATCATACTAAACGTTTTGCAAAAACTGCAAAACCTAAATGTTATAAGAAGTATTTAACAAGAAAGATGGACCAATAGGACGATGGATGCATAGAAAATCAAGATAACAGAAAAATATTAAAACAAATGATTAAATTACACAAAATATTTATTATATTTATCATATGACTAAAATGGTGTAAATTGGACATAAAAATGTTAATAATAGTATATGCATATGAAAAACATCAAAAAAAATTGTAGTGCCCAATGGGTGTTTTCTTTTAATGTAAAATGAAAATATCTTTTCTACTTTATTTAAAATTTAAAAGAACAATGCTTGTGGAATGTTTCTTTGTTTATAAAACATTTTTTACTATAGCATTAAAGATCTTTTAAAAATATAAATCTTGGTATGGCTGATGGCAATCAATCTTCTTGAAGAAGGAAGTTCAAAGTCCCAGGTATAATATTATTGACTGATGTCCTCAGGTGTTTACACGATGTAACTGACACCTTATATTACTTTGCATAGTATATTCCAAGTGTAACCGCAGTGGTCACCACTGCCTAGACCTGACTGATTTGCATGATTGTTTCATTTATCTGATATACAGCATATTTCCCAATTTTATATTTTCTTCTGTCTGCATGACCAGCTTGATGTCCGCTTGATGCTTGTTGGGTTGTGTATACCTGAAACAATTTGGTCAGTTACAAAGTTTTGAATGTAATTTATTTATTCTAAACTAAATTAAGCAAGTCTGAATGATTGTTTTACTGTCACAGTAGAAGAAATTAATATTAAAAATAATAATGTTCAAATTACATTGCAATTTAGTTGGAAAATTAACAATCAAGATTCTTTACTTAACTTGAACTACCATGTTGTATCACTTTTACAAGTCTTTGGGAGACTGCTCTGGTAGCCTAGTGGTTATAGCATCCACCTCAGATGTGGAAGGTCGTGGGTTTGATCCACGGCAGAATCGTAACAAAGACTTACAAAAATGGTACTGCCTGGCATTCAGCATTAAGAGGTTAGTGCTTTATACTTGTTGGCCTGTTGTCAGAATAATGTTAATGTTTGTGACATGATGGCCCAGTGTTAGGCATCACAATAAACTGACACACGGCAGATGTAAGAGTTAAAATCTTATTATCACTGGATATTTCTCATAATCTATCTTGTCTTATATCTTGACTAGATAAACTTATTCATCAAGTTTGATAAAGTCATACAAACAAGCACAGTCTATGAGATACAAGATCAATTAATTTATAACAAAGAGTCATAAAACATCTTGATGATTTAAACCTATTTACTAAGTTAGATCCAAATTTGATTAGAAATACTCTATTGAAAGTCATAAGAAGCTTAGCCAATCAGATGCCAGATCACTTCATTACTATATAATTTAACCTTCCTCTTAATAAAATTAACTTGACATCTTCATGATGTTAGCCCATTTCTCCATATTGATCAAATCAGATCATAAAGTGGTTACAAACTCATGCAGCTAGTTGCCACTTCAGTGGAGATCTCGTAATATAAGCTTATATTCCAAGTTTAATAAAATTTACAAACATGTTCAAATATGACCATCAACAAAGTGATAACTGGTTCAGTCAGATGCAAGATCAAATAATTACTATGAATGGATATCAACCTTACTAAGCTGTTGAAATCTCTATTAAATAAACCTGTACTGCAAGTTTTATAAAAACTAAAAAATATTGCTTTAATATTGGTAACAAGTTCAGCTAATCGGATTCAAGATCCCCTTATTAATATGCTTTGATTTTAGTTATTGTTGAATTAGTCTGAAATCTTGAAATAAGCTCATATTCCATGCTTTACTTAAAATTAAATCAAATATATGGATGATATAGTGATAAAAATGTAATACCCTTAATTAGTGCTGTCTTTTCCCATGTGTATGTTCCAGGTAACTCTCAGAATTAGGTTAATGAATGCATACCTGCAGAAACAATGAACTTACACTATACAGAAATAGCATCATAGTTATCATTATTCCATGTGAAATTCAAGAGAGAGCTTTACATTAGATCTTCATTATTTCTTGTAAAGTCAACTTTTAAAACTAGCTGACTAAACACTGATTTTAAAAATAGTGAACGTTTAATATTTAAAGTTGAAGTTATTTCAACAGCAATACAAACTATGATATTTTCAATATTTCTTTCTTGAATAAATATATGGGACTCTTTTGCATATAAGTTACATTTTGAAACTTTGTCTAGATTCACCTTTAATACGTTTCACTTCCTGTGTGTAATTTTTGTACACATTATAGAAACTTTCATTAACTCATCATATACCAATACATGTTAGTGGTACATTTTAGTGTAAACATTAACTCTTTGTATCTGCATTGTTACAATACAATTGTTTCAGTGTAAGATTCTTCAGAGCAAACATTTTGAAATATGCGCTGGTGCTGTTATAACTGGTAGTTTCAAGTTGAACATGACCTTATTGAAAATTAAGAGCAGTTGAAAAAAATTATGTATTTGATTCTTATAAAATATCAAAAAGAAAATGTTTTCCTTAAACCAGGATTCGTGTGGAACAAATTCCCAATAACTTTGGCTGTAATGTTTCATTAATAATACCTTAGTAAACAGATTTTTGTGTGAATAAAATGAATGTCTTCAGTGGTCACCAGCGAGGGATCTTGTGAAGAATACTAAAAATGGTATTGCATTATTATTTTTTAAATCTTTGCAGTCAACATTAAGATAAATGACCCTCTTTTTTATAGCATTTTCCATCAGAATCTGAATCTGAATCTAATTAGTGTTCAAAACTAACTGTTTTATTATACATGTATTAAGCAGAGAGAACATATAGAGACCAATACTGTTCAGTCCCTTGTAACAAATTTTTGAAGATTAAAAAATCTAATGGTTTAGGAGTGAGTGTACTGATCAAAATCTGTAAATCTACTGGTCTGAAATCCATTATCACATGTTATGCTAAACACAAATATCTTTAGAAAATTTTACATTTACATTTGATAACATCTAATAGAAGCTAATAGGGTCAATTTTAGAAAATATATGTACAAAACTATGCCTAATTCATACTGAGTATACTGCTTTAGTAGATGTGGGCTATCTTTACTGAATAAAATATTTGAATACTTAGGGAATAGTTCAGTAAAAGTGCCTAATACTAGTAGATAATTTAACATATTATAACTATGTACTCTTATTAATATTCTGTATTTTTAAACCTATTGATTTTTTTATATAAAAAGAGAAAATAATTTTAAATCAATACACACTTTTCTTTCTTGAACTCATTTCCAGAAGTTTTCTGCATAAATTGCTGTCCTTTGCTTCTCTTCAGACTTTAGAAATATCAGCTGAATTTCTCTGGTAGCAAGAAATTTGACCTTATGCATACTGATCTAAATGTTGAATGCCTCTACTGTCTCTATCAAGGCTATTAGGCGCCCAGCAGTAACCTTTCAGGGATAAGCTAAACTTTGCACTCACTCATGGTTCCATGATCAAAGATTTCATATCAAACAAAATATTCATGTCATTGCTTCAAGACCAATTTTCAAAAATAATTTTAAAAACGTTGTATACATGTGATATGTAGGCATGACATAACAGCAATACGTGAATCCGTATTTTATTTTATTATGAAGCAGTGTTAATTCCTGGAAGTTAAAATGTTCACGAACGGTAAGTGTGGATTAACCTGTTTTGCGTGTGAAAAATTATATTGTGTGAAAATATGGATACAAGACACAGTAAAACAATCAAAACAAACAATGCGATAAATAATTGATAACCAATTAATCAGAATGCTATGGCACATCAGACAAAATGTGTGTATGATTAAAATATGATATATTTGTTTATATTTTCTGTTTTTATTTTCGCTATAAACGAAATAATTCAAATTTTAAATGTTTCTACACCCCCACCCCAGCTTTGCTATCTGTATATATGTATTATGTCGAGCACAGAATACCCTTCACATGGCCTAAGTGGCCATAAAATCTTTGAACAATCCGTACTTATTTTTCTTTTATTGATCATTCAAATTTAGAAAACTATAATAAATGATGAAGATTTTATTACTAGGTAGAATAACAACTATATAATATGGAATTTTACCAGTGCAGGCAGCAGCAAGAAATATGATTAAAATGTCCTTGTTAAACAAAAACTAGATATAAATCACAGCACATCCCATATTTCGAGCAGGGTAAATTTAAAGGGATGATAATATTCCTATTTTGAAGTAATATTGCAAATCATACGGATCGTAATACCGAATAAATCTTTAAGTTATAAGCGTCCTTTCAAAATATTATATAGTAAACATGTACATGGTAAATATGGGCCCTGACAAGAAGCTCACGAGTACCATTGAGACACGCAATAAACCATCTGTCCTGCGCAACAACCGATTTACGCTACCTTGTGTGCAATAATTTTGAGAGAGAGAGAGAGAGAGAGAGAGAGAGAGAGAGAGAGACTCGATGGTTCATGGTTCAATTAAGGACAGAGAAGATAACGTTATGTTTAAAGTCTTAACCTTGTTGTTATGGAAATAGTAGATGAAATTTAGAAACATGAATTAAAACGACTAACACTCAATTTAAGTCATTTAGAAATGGGGCAAAATGCATGCTCATGAATATTTTATATCCGAATTGGCACACCTTCACCTTGTTTCTTCGAACATTCCATCGAAAGAGTAAATTGCTATTTTTATCAATGTTGCAAAATATATTGTATTAGCCATGAAAAGTTCTTAATGTTAGAGATCTAATATCCAGTGCCCAATACCAAACATATTTGAAAGATTAAATATACGTTTTTGTTGCGAGAAAATCTTGTTTGTTCAAAATCAACTTTGAGTTGATACATTTCCTTTCAACTGCTTCGAAGATCCCGAACAATTCAACCGTACCAGGCACAAATGTTCTGTCCGTTGGAAATGACAACTCAAACATTTGAAATTGGAGTAATTATTACAACACATTATACAAAAAACATCGGCTTTGCCATACACCGACCTTCTATCATCCATATATTGTATCACAACAAATGTCATCATATGTATTCGTATATCTCTTTTGGTCAACTGTAACACATTGAATTTGCACTTTTAGTGTCAAAGTTTACACTTTAATCCATGCTGTATTAAATCCAAAGGTCATGATAGCTACCATGTTAGTTTCGGAATAACGTTATTAAGTGAGTGATAAATTGTCCTCTTTAAATAATTCATTTGATGCTTCGATATATTATAGATGGAAGATACGTGTTGCGGAACAGGTTTGTCTTTCCCATTTGCATAGAAAAACAGCTCATTTGATAAAACTAGCAAACGATATGACATCAATACACTGTCTGATAGTATAGCACTTTATGTCTTTAGTCACATGTAATAACATACGTTTAGTGCATATGACTGTATTTAATGAGACGCATGTTCAGCAAACAGAATGGAAGATCGATTAAACGGACAGAATAATGATTGCCATGGTTCGGAATGGACATGCTTCAGTTGTTTGTGAAAACTATATCGAAAGTAGGCACATAGGGAGACTCTTGGAAGAGCTTTTGATCAATATATGGTCTATCACTATAGCTTGACTGTCTGTTGGAGGAGCTAGGCAGGTTTTAAATTAGCCAACATTTGGCTAATTCTTACAAAGCTGTTCTTCACACCCTTAGATGGGAACCAAATTTTGGATAAATGTATGATTAGCCAAAATTTGGCCAGTGTCTTTTAGCATAACCCCTATGTATGGCTGCAAAAAACCAAACTCTAGGTAACTATGATCAGCCAAAATTTGGGTAACTGCAATATTGTCCCTTTCCATAATGTATTGTATGACCTTTGGGCAGAAACCAAATTTTGCATAAATGTCTCCTTAGCCACAATTTGGCTAAGGATTCCTGTTGCCATGCTTAGTGAAGCTGGTGCACAGATAATGTCCTTTTAGCAAAATTTGGCTAGTGTCAGCAACAGCTTTTCAAAACAGCTGCATGTGCGGCTGTTAGAATTTAAAAGCTCAATAATTATCCATATTTGGCCATCCTCCTCAGTGTTTCATTCTATACTGTTGTGTAAATATAAGCTTATAAATTTGATGGTCTTTGCCTGCAATGTTTTCTTTTGTATAACCTATAGTAATAACTTTAGAAATACAAATGTGGCAACATGTATGGCTAAATCACTCATAGGGAGTAAATGCGGTATTGTTAAATATGTGCTTAAACAAAGTTTGGGAAATGCATGTAGGTTCACTTGTCATGATCACAATGGATGGCTTCCAAAACGAAATCTAGTATACTATATTTGTATGATCACAAGAGTTTTGAAATATGAGCAAATGCAAAAATTCATTTTTGTGATAACAATCACATCTAAATTAGAGCAAAGTAAATTAAAGTGACACATTTCGAAACAATGTTTTATATTACTTACTACTAAATTGTAATAGTAATGAAGACTGTTTTTTTGGACTCTGTTGGTAACTATTTGATAAATACTTTGACGGCAAACTACAAATATTTTATTATGAAGCAGTGTTAATTCCTGGAAGTTAAAATGTTCACGAACTGTAAGTGTGGATTAACCTGTTTTGCGTGTGAAAAATTATATTGTGTGAAAATATGGATACAAGACACAGTAAAACAATCAAAACAAACAATGCGATAAATAATTGATAACCAATTAATCAGAATGCTATGGCACATGATACAAAATGTGTATATGATTAAAATATGATATATTTGTTTATATTTTCTGTTCATATTTTCGCTATAAACGAAATAATTCAAATTTTAAATGTTTCTACACCCCCACCCCAGCTTTGTTATCTGTATATATGTATTATGTCGAGCACAGAATACCTTTCGCATGGCCTAAGTGGCCATAAAATCTTTGAACAATCTGTACTTATTTTTTTTTATTGATCATACAAATTTAAAAAACTATAATAAATGATGAAGATTTTATTACTAGCTAGAATAACAACTATATAATATGGAATTTTACCAGTGCAGGCAGCAGCAAGAAATATGATTAAAATGTCCTTGTTAAACAAAAACTAGATATAAATCACAGCACATCCCATATTTCGAGCAGGGTAAATTTAAAGGGATGATAATATTCCTGTTTTGAAGTAATATTGCAAATCATACGGATCGTAACACCGAATAAATCTTTAAGTTATAAGCGTCCTTTCAAAATATTATATAGTAAAACATGTACATGGTAAATATGGGCCCTGACAAGAAGCTCACGAGTACCATTGAGACACGTAATAAACCAATCTGTCCTGCGCGACAACCGATTTACGCTACCTTGTGTGCAATAATTTTGAGAGAGAGAGAGAGAGAGAGAGAGAGAGAGAGACTCGATGGTTCATGGTTCAATTAAGGACAGAGAAGATAGCGTTATGTTTAAAGTCTTAACCTTGTTGTTATGGAAATAGTAGATGAAATTTAGAAACATGAATTAAAACGACTAACACTCAATTTGAGTCATTTAGAAATGGGGCAAAATGCATGCTCATGAATATTTTATATCCGAATTGGCACACCTTCACCTTGTTTCTTCGAACATTCCATTGAAAGAGTAAATTGGTTATTGTTATCAATGTTGCAAAATATATTGTATTAGCCATGAAAAGTTCTTAATTTTAGAGATCTAATATCCAGTGCCCAATACCAAACATATTTGAAAGATTATACGTATATTATATATACGTTTTTTTTGCGAGAAAATCTTGTTTGTTCAAAATCAACTTTGAGTTGATATTTTTCCTTTCAACTGCTTCGAAGATCCCGAACAATTCAACCGTACCATGCACAAATGTTCTGTCCGTTGGAAATGACAACTCAAACATTTGAGATTGGAGTAATTATTACAACACATTATACAAAAACATCGGCTTTGCCATACACCGACCTTCTATCATCCATATATTGTATCACAACAAATGTCATCATATGTATTCGTATATCTCTTTTGGTCAACTGTAACACATTGAATATGCACTTTTAGTGTGAAAGTTTACACTTTAATCCATGCTGTATTAAATCCAAAGGTCATGATAGCTACCATGTTAGTTTCGGAATAAAGCTATTAAGTGAGTGATAAATTGGCCTCTTTAAATGATTCATTTGATGATTCGATATGTCATAGATGGAAGATAGGTGTTGCGGAACATGTTTGTCTTTCCCATTTGCATAGAAAATCAGCTCATTTGATAAAACTAGCAAACGATATGAAATTAATACACTGTCTGGTAGTATAGCAATTTATGTCTTTAGTCACATGTAATAACATAAGTTTAGTGCGTAGGACTGTACTTAATGAGAGGCATGTTCAGCAAACAGAATGAGAGGTATGTTCAGCAAACAGAATGGAAGATCGATTAAACGGATATTACATTACATATACTTCTCATATAAATTTATTCCCCCCTCTGGAAAGGTCACCCGTCTTATAAAGCCATTTTCAAGGTACAGAAGGGATGGCTGTATAAGAGGGGGACTACTGGATATAAACGATTAGTTTTACAAATGCTTTAGGTGGCTCCAAGTGGTCAAAAGCGCTCTCCATTATGGATCACTGCCATCTCACCTCTGTCTGCGTGGGTTCGAATCTCAGATTTAGCCAATGTGGGTATGTGAGAAAGCTTGCCAGTAGCTTCTCGTTGGTCGGTGGTTCTTTTGGTGGATTTTCCCGGTTCTTCCTCCACCATTAATACTGGCCGCCATGTATAACCTATCGTGTGGTGAAAAATGGCGTTAAACACTTCAAGAACAACACCAGCAACAACAATCTGACAAAAATCAAATATCCATTGTTCTATATAAAGATATGACGCGACCGCACAGGGTTCATGTTTTGTTGACCTGTGAATTAGCGATTAGAAATCCAGCTTTCAGAAAACTGAAAGCAAGGATATTTTGAAAACCGATCACCAGACGTCATAAGCTCCAGATTTTCTCAAAACCGATCATTTATTGCATGGTATTGTGGGATTGTGGTCTGCATTCAAGATTTACTTGCCTCCAAAATTGAAGAGCTTGACAACATGTCAATCTATGAACCTCCAAAACTAACGATTTGACAACGGACGTGCTTCGTAAGGCATGAGCAATATTACGTTATTTCTTTGTTTGTTCGGTTAGGATTTTTAATGTAGCTTTAAAAAAAATTCAATCATTTCGCTACGATGTCTTCAATTAGGCAGTTCATAGTGATGTCACTGGGGCATCATGCCGCAGACATGTAGCATCATGTTTCACACAGTCACATTATCCTGACACCAGGCCAACCGGTCCTAACACTAACCTCTTAACGCTGAGCGTGAAGCGAGGCAGCTGTTAATACCATTTTTATAAGTCTTTTTTATGACTCTGCCGGGGATCGAACCCACGACCTCCCACTTCCGCGGTTGACGCTCTAACCAAAAGTTAAAACTAGATTATGTTATTGATGATGGGAATGGAATATTTTTGTTTACCTCGTGATATGGGAATGAAAACTGATAGTATTATTGGATACAACAGCCATATGACACGCTTACATACGGACCTGGTAAATAATACAATACCAGCGACTGAAAAGCAGTCAGTAACAGTTCGAAAAGAAAATAATGTGATTAGCAGTTATGATGACAAAAGGTCAAAAGTGGTGCGAGATTGTAATTGATCTATTCTTATCTCGACAAAAGGACAAACGGTGAGAGATTGTAATTGGTCTACACTTAAAACAGCTGATGATTAAAAAACAGAACTAATTTACTTTATTCACGAAGCAAATAAACAAGCGTCTATGGTTACATATGTGGTTGCGTGATCTAACTGAATTTACTTCTGAAAATAGTTTTTTTCTTTTTTCTTACCCATATTATTATTTTGTGTTCATTCCTTTTGTTGCCAAATGTTAACATGAGTTTTGAATCGCATACAACAAGTTAATTACGGCCAAAAATAATCAGAATGACATCATCAGTTAATTAAGGAACAAGATGCCCAGCTTATTTTAACCGCTATCTTTTTTACGCTTTCAGAAAGAAATAATCATTGATGCTTGTGCTTTTAATCTAACTCGAACAAATAATGTCAGTATTTAGATCTCTTGGTTTACATTGTCAACTGGTGCCTATGTGTCACCAACTGGTGCTTATGTGTCACCTTTACCCGTCCATTTCCTCCTATAAGACATTTTACCAAATTTATTATGTTTAGACCAAGGATGTTCTGATGCCATACAAAAAGATGTATTTGCTTGTTGCAGGTGTCACACCTTCTCGTTGAAAAATCATTTTAACCTTTCGCCAAAAAGTAAATTTTGTTATGTTATTAAAAATTTGTATTTAAAAGTATTTTCTAAATCTGTTAAATGTTCAGTTAAATGTTTTTTGTTTGTATTTTAACAGTCCGTAAAATGTATCGCAATTAGCTTTTCTTATTTCCTCTGCTTCGCTGCTGGTGTGTTTGATATGTTTTCTATATTTTGGTTTTGCAATATTTCATCAGATTTCACTAATGCCATTTTGGTTTAACTCTAACAAGTTCATTAGTCTCTACTTGTTGCAGATTTATAGTTTGGTTAAATAGACGATTTGTTGTACCTTCCTCACTTTAAATAATATGCGATATCAGGTTGTTTAATAAATATACTTTGCTAACTTTAAACAGCGATTACAGACTGTTCAACAAATCCCACTGCATACTTTTGCTACTTTGCGATAACAGGTTGTTGAATAAATATTCTTGCTTACTTTCAATACTTTGCGATTACAGATTGTTTATTAAATACCATAGAATACTCACTTTTCATCTTTGTTTTGCCCTAAAGGCATATAGATTATTTCTAAAACCACGGTATTTTTTAATTCAGCTAATTACACGACCCGAGTATCTTTTTTCATATGAGGAACACCAAAATATCATCTTTTTGTAGTTACGTGCATCATAAAACATGGTCATTTTAAGTGTATCTGTTTCTACAGGTCTGCATTAATACAAAGGAATCTATATCTGCCATGAAAATATAATGCTCTTAATATGTTATGGTTTTTGGGCTTGCTGCAGTAGAAGACTTAATTGACTAATAAAATGTTTACCTTTAAATGTTTTCTTTGGAAATGATCTATCCTTTCGAAGTTTAATACATTTTTCTTTAGAGTACCTGTACTTGCTTCCTGTTTTTAAATTGACCCACCAGTTAACCGTACACAACAATATTCATCAGTTTTAAGAAATACTTTTTTCTTCAAAAGTTACGTATTTTTTCTTTGCTTTAAAGTTGTATGGATTTCTGTGGATGATTTCAATTTTGTTCTTGAATATACTGTTCTATTATCTATTTTAGTTTAAATCCTCACTGAACTTTAAATTGGAATTCCGAAAGTGGCTATCGTATAGACTTGGTTTTGTTTATGTTTTTGTGGTTTTTGAAGGTACTCGATTGTTTAGGTGCTGAAGGCTTGGTACATTTTATCTTCTAATAATTTCATTTTGATTTGTGACAAGTCAACTGATTTTGGGAAGGTTTTTTTTCTTCTTCTTCTTCTTCTAGTGGAATGGATACTATCTAAAATAGTAGCGCAAATGTGTCAGTGTCTGCGTGGGTTCGAGTCTCAGATTGGGCCAATGTGGGTATGTGAGAAAGCTTGCCAGTAGCTTCTCGTGGGTCAGTGATTCTTTCCAGGGGTTTTCCCCGGGTTTTTCCTCCACCATTAATAATGGCTGCCATGTATAGCATATCGTGTGCTGAAAAATAGTATTATACCCTTCAACAACAACAAATGCTTTTAAGAGAAACTGGTGCCCAACCAAAATGTTGTTCCTAGCATGCATCTGCAACTAATCTTGAAAATGTCTTCACCATTTTCTCTGACCCTTGTTACCCCAATTTTACTTTGGAAATTTGTTTATTGTCATGTAACGTGACTATATGACCTAATTGACATGTAGGTGGCGAGATTTGTATAGTCATGCCATTGGGACAAAAATGGCCAGATCCAGGTCAAATTTCAGCAAGAACGCATTTTCATCTCGCCTGCCAGCAGATTAAAGACATGACGAATGCTATGTTCATGATGTTTGAGAAAATAAATAATTTTCCTATCGATTTCAAGCAGGTATATCTCAAGGAAAGGTCTTTTTTTCAAGTTTGCTGTGCCAGTTAGTAAGAGGCTACCCCATTTTGACACCAAATGGTGTCGGCAAACTCCAAATTTTTCGATAGTGAATGGACCCTGCATCCCAGCATAAATCTCCAATTACAAAAAATGGTGTGGCAAGGGACAGAGGAAACTCGGAATAGTAAAAACAAATATATTACGCATACAGTGAAGTTTAGTTTGGAATATACCAAACACTTGCCATGCATTCATTTGTATCGACAAATATTCGCAGACTCGAGGGTCACTTCATGAATTCATGTCAAAATTCACTAATTTGTGTCACCATTTTCACAAAATAGCGAGTCTGGAGGGTTGGCAGCTATGCATACTGTGTAATATTCCTGAAAACAGAAGTTGCTATTCTACATTTCACGCAGCATTACAAATTTTATCATATCGGTAACTCTGTAAATTTTCAGGCCATTTGTGGCTAAATGTATCCTATTTGTTTTAGATATTTTGTGTGAAACAAATTACCGGTAAGTTTTTTTAGCTACATTTAACTATGCTGACTGGTAAATTTGTGGAGTTACAGCTAGGATAAAATTCATGTGTGTATCAAACAGTAGTGAAACAGACAAAGTTGAGGTATTGCTTGGCCTTGTCTTATACTTGGCATCTACTTGTTTATGAATGAAGGACAGAAACTGGCTAAGTTGACTTAAGCTTCACAATGACTTATAGGCCAACAAATAGGGTAGATTCTCCAGTTGTGTTTATGATGTGTTCTTAGATTTCAGTTTGGTCATTTGATTAATTTGCATCCAGGCAATGAAAGTTTAAATTAATGTTCATATATATAGTTTTGTTATTTGCTTTTTCTAAATATTTTTCTTAAGCAAATAAATTTTCGAGGCAGTGAAGTTCTTAGATTTTTGTCACTCATTAAAAAACATTGAAATATTGCCATGTTTCAAAATATAAATTTGAATATTGCCCAGAAAATAGTGTAGTCTCTGATATCATGATTACTTCAGTATAATAATTATTGATTGTGGTTTCTTAACATGTTGTTTAAATTGTGTTGTTTTTAAAATAATAAAAAAAATATTACAATTATGTTCTTCCTGTATATATTTTTCATATTAGTTTGGATTTTAATTTCTGTTCTCATAGTACATTGAGACATGTTTACTTTGGTAAGAAATAAAATGCAGTTTTGAAATGGGATATTGCAATTTGTAAATGCATGTACAGTAAAATGTCTTTTCCCCAAATTAAGTTTGTCTGAATTTTCTGAATGCAAAACTTAACATCTTTCAGATGAATTGGTTTAGGTAACAGTTGTATTTGTCAAATGTTTAAAATGTCAACCAATGAGATTATGCCACATCTACATATTTTACTTGCATTTTAGCACCAGTTTTGAATGTGTTCAAAGGTCTGCTAGCCATTTCTCATTTATTATTAATATTCTGCAGTTTTGACTCAAGGGGACAATCTAACTGGAATTATGGTACAGCTAACTTAAATTGTGTTTGCTTCTTTCACTGAATAAGTAAAAATGAAATGTTTTGAATTACTAAATTGCATTTACACTTTACGAAGTAAATTGTCTCGCTTCCTGATGTTCCTTCCAAAAACAAATTGACAGTGTGACGTTTCATCAAGGTTGGAAGGAATTACCTTATCGTTATACAATAGAGACTGTCCATGCAGATATTCATGATAAATAAGATGATGTTTTCATTTAACAATGCAGCAGTATTGCATGTCTTCTTGTGATGCCATTTTTGTCAAGACTCCTCCACCTTACATGGAAGTTGATGTCCTTTTAATCATCTGTCAACACCCTTTAATTACCTTCAATGAAACAGTTGTTTTACTTTATTTCACTTTAATACGATTGTAACCAACATTTTGAATGTTTGTGACTGGACTTAATATGCAGGTTGTGGCCAGCTTCTTGTATTTATTAAATAATGACATACATAATGACTGAAATGACTTTATTTGGGTTGCATCTTTTATATTAAACATTTTTGTGGAGATGAACATTTACTTTATGCAATGAAATATGTGTCATATTTGTACATGCTTCTCTGGCTCAATTAAATTATAATGCAATTTAACCATTTAATGTTTTTTTTTATTTTTCTTCTCAACTTCCTACTGATTTTTTATTTTTAATTTCTTGGTTTCAAACAGTATTAGATAGGTGGCCATAACAGCTCAGTAGGCGGATACTGCATTTTGTAATCCAATGGTCATGAGTTCAGTACACTGGAGAGAAAAAGCAAAGCCTGATTTTACATCCTAAATAAGAACACTGTGACCAGAGTTGTGCTCAGAGACAGGCAATGTACCTGATAATAAAAGATTGAAAGCTCCTGTGTCCCTTAATATTTTAATTGGGATAGGTTTGGTAGAATTGCTCACCGGTGATAAAGAACCTTTCAACATAAATGGCTTATAATTATCAATCATAAAATCAGACTGATTTGTTTTAGCCAATAAATTGATTGCTTTCAGTACAGGTCTGTGACATTGGCCTCTTAATATAGGAGCCTTTGACTAGTCTGTTTCAATTATGTTGCTTATTTTTCAATCTTTAGCAGTCAGAAATAGCATGCACTTTCTTGTTGTAATATAGATTTATCCAGTTTCCATTTTGAAATTTTCTAATGTGTTGATATACGTCAGGTACCAACTCTTCACGCCTCAAGATATGTACCTGAAGCACATCATTATTAACACTTTGTTGCAATGGCAATGAAGTGTAGATTGTATTAATTTTGCCAATAAGTACACTTTGTACAAATATATTTCAATGCTGTCTTGACCATATTGATCTACTTCCTCTTCTCTAATAATTTATACTAACCTATTAATTATGATAGCATCAAAACACAATCATGTATGTAAAGGAAGAGTTGTTTTTTTCACTTTCCAGTTCTAAATATTTAATCTAAATTGCATTTCTCCATTTGACTTTTCTCTCTGTATTTTATCTCTTCTTTTTTATTTCCATTTGCCTTATAGACCACTCCGGTGGTTTAGTTGCAAGAGTGTCAGTCCTAGATTGGGGTGGGGGGTGCTGGTTTTAACCCAGGTCAAGTAATATGCCAAAGACATAAAAATGGCAGCTTTCACGATAGATGCTCAGCAGTAAGAGTTTAATGTTGGCACTTCTTATCCTGGTGTTAGGATAATGTGTCTTGGTAGGACAGCAGCATGATACACAAGTGCTAGACATCACTATATACTGCCACGCTGCAGACCTTATAGTGATATGACTGAAAAATTGTTAAAGCTATGATAAATATCCAAATCGCACACATGTACATAACTCAATTTGCATATCTTCTCGCTCTCCTCTTTCTGCAACACTCTCTTTATGAAATTACACTTGACTTTCTCTTCCAATGATATCCATTAGTGATGCAAGCCAAATTCCAATACTGAACTAGATATGTAAATAACTTAGAATGTGCTAATGTGAAAACATTCTTCATGTCTCGGGGGGGGGGGGGGGGAGGGATATAATCCAAACGTCTTAAATCAGTTCATTACTATTCCAAAATATTAATTTAGTCTAATATGTAATAATAAGAACCTTGAAATTCCAGTTCATAATTTAAAGAAATGAATTTCTTAAATATTAACACATTAACCTCTAGTGACGACTTTATTGGGGCAGAATGTAGTAGCCTACTTCCAATGTCTGCAGTGTCAAGGTCATGCATGAAACAATAGAGTGGGTGGTATTATAGAAAGGTAGACAGATGTAGCTCTACAATGATTGCAAATAATCTGGACCTTTTAATTGCACTACAAAATACAGAGAAAGAAAACTAAGTTTTTGGACCCGGTTTTTTTTTCTCACCCAAAATTCGCCCATGGTTGGATTCCGAATTTGTGTCCATGTTTTAGACTTTATGGCCACAGATCTACGGCAGACAAATCTGAAGCGCACACAGACAGATAAACATGTGCAAAAAGTAGGATAAGGTGGACATTTTGAATAAAGAGTCTTCTCCATACGAAAATTATGGGTCTGTTAAGCAAAAAAAAAAAAATTCATTTTTTCACCTTCTACCTATGCGCCAGCAAACTAACCAATGAAAAACATTTTCTTTAGCACAACTAGCCATTTGTCTTATGGAATATTGCTTGGAAGTCGATGTATTAGGATGTATTCAGAAATAGTCCCCAAAATGTGTTTCCAACTCGCATTGCATGCGAAAACAGCAAAAACCTCCAGGGGTTAATATGTTAACTAAAATGCAACCCAAATTGAGTCCTCAAAAACTGATGTTATTAAGACATGCAATAAGGAAGTTCTATTTCTTTTTCTTTAAATGCCTAATCAATCAACCTAAACACTTGCAACTTAATCAATGTTTATTATCTATTGTATGATTGCTTACCTGCAAATTACAGAAGGCTGATAACTCTTTATTGTTTGAAAAAGAAGTAAATTAAAAAAGTGTACTTAACTCCTCCGAATACAACTCGTCAGAGAGAGTTTAAATGCATATCGCAGACTTCATGGTGACTAGATGATTATTTTTAAGCAAATGAATAAGCCAGTGTTCTGAAAATAATTAGTATTTAGAACAAAATATTTTTCCTAAAGTCTAGCTTTCATTACTGCACATGTTGATATGGTAGCATATCATGGCGTATATAAGTGAATTTAATAACGGTTCCAAAAGCAAGTTAAATGAAGCCGTTAGAAGACAAAATATTTAATGTTTCAGTTCAATGTATTTTAACCCCTTTTCTATCTATACTCTCTCATTTCTAAATATTTAAAAACCATACTATATTTATGTATGTATATACAGATGCATATATATGCATTCTAACCCTTCCTTTCTTTCTCACATACATATTTTATCTTCATTTATTATTTACCCTTTTTGATAACTTTAATTATGGGCGTATGACTTTAAGGCATAAACAAATAAACAAAATGAAGAACAAAATAACTGTAAAATTAATGGAACGCAATATCCTTAACTTCCCGTTTTATGCTGCATAATATTTAAACTTTTGTAGTGATATATTATCATGTAATGAGTCAACTGCAGATTTCCCAAAGGCCACTTCAGTTCCAGTGAATTTGCATTGGGCAAACTGCCTTATAGCATTTGAGTTGCTTTGGTGTCAAATTACATTTATAGAATTTTTTTCTTTTAATAGATGAATTGACAATTTTGATATAATTGCTATTCTGGATGGTAGTTTTCATTGTGTCAATAAATGAGGTTACAAAGTTGCAAAACAGTGCCTGAGATTTAGGTTTTTGCAAAGAAACTTAACACTTATATTTTAATAAGATTTGAACATTTAAGCTCGTGTATCTATTTGTCTGTCTGTAGTTTTAATTCCAGATAAATTTGTTCCTTAACTTTTAAATATCTTCTCATGTTTTTCCAGGATAGGTGCAATAAGAAGTTTAAAAAAAATTCAGGTCCTAAGGATGATGGTAGTCTTTGATTGTGTGTAAATTAGTCCTCACAATGACGTCCTCACAATGATGGCAAAGTCAGAGTAGTTCTCATAATGCATAAAGAAGTATATGGCAAAAATCAAGTGATACAGATATTGCCTATCTTACAGTTAAGCTTACTTTCAAATTTCTAACATATACTTTCATTCCTTCTTATTTTCCTTGAAATGTAGTAATATGTCAAGGTCCTCGCAAGTATATGAATACACGTGTGTGTGTGTGTGTGTGTGTGTGTGTGTGTGTGTGTGTGTGTGTAATTGATAATTTTCTCGTAGCTTTGACAAATTTAATCATATCGCTATGATGTCTACAATGTGCGAGTTTATAGTGATATCTACCATTCGGTCATCGTGCCGCAGACGAGTAACATTCTGTCCCACCCTGTCACATTATCCTGATACCAGGCCAATCAGTCCTAACACTAATTTGTTAATGCTCAAGAAATTTTAAAATAAGTCTATGGTAATATTTGGTTGGGGATGGAACCCGCGATCTCCTGTATCTGAGGCTCACGCTCTAAATACTTAGGCCACGAGAGAGAGAGAGAGAGAGAGAGAGAGAGAGAGAGAGAGAGAGAGAGAGAGAGAGACTTAGACGGACAGACAGACAGACAGCGAGTGACAGACAGAGAGAGACAGACAGACCGACAGGAACATGGAAAAGAAAATGGAAATGTCAATTGCATGTGGTGATTTGTGCATATTTAAGTGTGAACATATGCAGAATAGACAAATGTTAAACCTTCAGTCAGAAGGAGCAATAAAAACAAATTACTTTTTAAAACATTTATTAAACATACGGCGAACATTAACGCAGTATGGATTTAACATGAATGTATTAAATATGTGGTAGCAACTAAACGTAGTTGGGAAAACTCTAAACAAATATAATACATAATATAGAACGAGTAAAAATATAAAACGTAAAAATTTTAACAGTCTGTAAAATGCATAAAATATAATAGTAATGCATATAAAATCATTGAAATATATGCACAACTGTATATATTTATTTAATGACACTGGCGAATGACATAATGACAATTGGGCGCAAGAAATGACTAGAGAGATTAAATATGAACATATAATCCAAAATGCTCGCCAATTCGACATTTGATAATGAAATAGTTCTATAAATAAGTAAAACAGAAGTCTGTACTTCTATTTTGGTTTTCGTCCAGTACAATCGTGTTAAATATAAAATACGTTGGCAATATTTTTAAAAGTTTATCACAGTCAAAACTCGTGAGCTTTTAGACCTTTCAACTTAGTTTAATCCATCTCCTCATCTGTGGGTCCCTGCCTGCCCTGAGATCCATGTTGGCCAGGATGAACGCTATATTGGGGTTGGCCGCCATGTAATTCGACCATGATGGGGGAACACGTCTTCTGGACATCTTGCCACCATTCTGTCGATATCCTCTTTACTAAGTCGACTTCTGTCATTTGTGATTGTAATTTTGTTGGATTTGCCACTGCTCTTATCTACGGCAGAAACGTTAAGGATTCCGTTGGCGTCGATGTCAAAAGTTACTTCAATCTGAGGCACACAACGGGGTGCTGGTGGAATTCCAGTCAATTCGAAACGACCGAGCAAGTTATTATCCTTTGTCATGGCCCTCTCCCCCTCGAATACTTGAATGGATACAGCCGGCTGGTTGTCGGAGTAAGTTGTGAAGATCTGCGACGTTTTCGTTGGGATTCTCGTGTTGCGCTCGATGAGCTTTGTCATTACGCCACCAGCCGTCTCGATACCAAGCGAAAGCGGGGCGACGTCGACTAGAAGCAAGTCTTTGATAGACTCGTTCTGAACACCGGTAAGGACGGCAGCTTGAACTGCAGCACCATAAGCTACAGCCTCGTCCGGATTAATGGACTTGTTCAGCTCCTTGCCGTTCATAAACTCTTGCAACATTTTCTGCACTTTAGGAATACGGGTGGAACCACCAACGAGCACAACCTCATGGATCATAGATTTGTCCATCTTAGCGTCCCTCAAAGTATTCTCTACGAGTTCAAGTGTACCTCGGAACAAGTCCAGGCACAGCTCCTCAAATCTAGCCCTTGTAATTTTGCTGTAGAAGTCGATGCCCTCGTGCAAAGAGTCAATCTCTACACTGGCCTCGGTACTGCTGGAAAGAGTCCTCTTTGCACGCTCACATGCTGTGCGTAGACGGCGTAAGGCACGCGCGTTTTTGGAGATGTCCATTTTATGTTTTCTTTTGAATTCCACTGCAAAGAAGTTAACCATTCTATTATCAAAGTCCCCACCACCTAGATGTGTGTCACCAGCTGTGGACCTTACCTCAAACAGGGAACCCTCGACAATTGTCAGAATAGATACATCGAATGTTCCACCCCCTAAGTCGAACACAACCACATTCATCTCTCCTTTAAGGTTCTTGTCAAGTCCATATGCCAGGGCGGCGGCTGAGGGCTCCTTGATGATTCTCAGGACATTCAGACCGGCGATAACTCCGGCGTCATTAGTGGCCCGTCTCTGCGCGTCATTGAAGTAGGATGGCACTGTAATAACAGCATCCTTGACCTTCTGACCAAGATAAGCTTCTGCCGTCTCCTTCATTTTCGTCAGCACCATAGAGCTGATCTCTTCTGGAGCAAGAACCTTGGTCTCTCCCTTGTATTCCACCTGTATCTTTGGCTTGGATTCCACATTAACAACTTTGAATGGCCAATGTTTAATGTCATATTGAACGCTCGGGTCGTTAAAACGTCGGCCGATAAGACGCTTTGCATCGAATACGGTGTTCTCAGGGTTCAGTGCCGCTTGATTTTTAGCAGCATCGCCAATCATTCTTTCCGTGTCTGTAAAAGCGACGTAACTCGGTGTTGTCCTGTTTCCCTGATCATTTGAAATGATCTCTACTTTTCCATTCTGGAAAACTCCGACACAAGAATAAGTTGTGCCCAAGTCAATGCCTATAGCTGGTGCTTTTCCAGTCATTATTTCAGTCTTTCACTATTATGGGACAAGTGCAAAGGTATCTACCCTATTTATATTACGCACTGAAATTCGCTTAGGAAGATTGTCACTTCTCTCACTCGTGGCTTTATATATTACAAGCTAAATAAAGTCGCGAATCTTATACAACTTCTAGACACACATCAATGAAATGACCTACATTCTCTAGCCGTCTGAGCCAATCACGAAAGCTCTAGAACATTCGGTATGTTCACCGTGTACAATAGACGGTGTAGAGAATCAGTTTATAATACAGGAGAAAGGGCTTTGCAAAACATTGGCAAAGGAATCAAATGATCCAATGCGTATTTTTTTTGGGGGGGTGGGGTGGAGGGTTAGAGTGCAGGGGTTAAGATGGGGAGTTAAACTAGTTTTAAACAAACAGTTAAAACTATCCTTGATATACAGAAAACATATCGTACGAAAATTAAAGTATATAAACGATACAAATCGTGGATGTTAGCTAATGCACGATGAACACGCTTCAATACAATTTTCACTGACATAAGAACGAAATATGTTCACAGAATGATTTGGGGGATGGGATTTTTTTTTTTTTGCATTTTTGCAGAAGGAGTTCTGTGGGTGAGTTGCTTTTTTTCTACGGCAAATTGCTACTTCATGTCAATTTTATACCGCAAAGAAGCAACCAAATTATTTATTACACAACACAGAGAAAAACTAGATCCATAGTACATATTGATCTAACTTACAATTTATATTCAAATTTATGAGATAAATTCCTCCACTCACTCATTCTTTCTTTATCTGGACATGAAGTTAAACCTTTCACGTAACCGGATCACGTAGTCGTATTACAGAGAGAGAGAGAGAGAGAGAGAGAGAGAGAGAGAGAGAGAGAGAGAGAGAGAGAGAGAGAGAGAGAGAGAGAGAGAGAGTTTGCACAGTTTCAAAAAATATATGAATGGGTAAACGAAAAAGAGTTCCGGCCCATCTGCATCAATAGTATGAATGACAACTGTAACTTTCGTTTTATTAGTATTCTGTGTTTGTGAAACACATATTCTCGTGTTTCTATGTTTTAGACTCCACCTCAAAGTTTGAGCCTCTTGTATAAGCCTCCGTGAAAGATTCCCCACGAGGTACATGTCAGTTGGATGGTTGTGAAAATCTCTACATTTTGGATGCAATGCCCAATTTGGTAGGTGTATGTGAGTGTTTTTGTTTGTTTGTGATTTTTCTTAGTTTGGGGGAGGGCATAGGAGAACGTAGTTTGGCTCAACGTCCGCATAATGCATTCAAAACTGTCTTTCCGTTTCTTATGTTTAGCATAGATTTTATTATATAAGTTGATAATGTGAACTACTCCATGTCATAGACTAGGAACTAAGTCTCCGAATAGAAAGACCATAGGATGTGTTTTAGGGGCTTCGAATCTGATATGTGTTTACAGTTGGTTCATCTATTGCACATGCTATTTCTCAGACAAGTGAGGAAAGTAACTTATCTGAGATTTTTGTATTGTACCCCCCTCCCCCAATCCACCAGCCACCCAACCTTTCAGTTCATTAAGGAAGGTAGAAGAAAACAATCCAAAGTGAAGGCACACTCTACATCCAAAGCAATTTCATTCACCCAAGCTGAGTATGTCTAGCTTTAACGGTGTAGACGTGTTGAAGCAAATTACAATCGTACAGACCGAAGGGTTCACTACATTCAGAAGCTTATTTTGAAAGCAAGGCAACAACTAGAAAACTTGTCAACTAGCCTTATTGCCAAAGTAAAGTTCATTTTCGTTACTTTCTTTTCTTTTCTCATTCTATGTATGTATGTATGTATGTATGTATGTATGTATGTATGTATGTATGTATGTATGTATGTATGTATGTATGTATGTAACCCTGTATGTGTGTCATCGTGGGGTGAGGTGGAGTCCACATTATAAAGTACAGTTCTCTATTCAAGTGGGGCAAGATGAAGCGGACAGCCATTCACTGCTCATATGTCTCATATGGGTGGGTGGGTGGGTGGACCAGCAGTAAAGCAAACAACCCACCACGTTCACCCAACACCGATATGAATGATTTGTACATAAATAGAATCAACTTTATTCCGTTTCAGCACAACCTCAAACTTCTGGCATAAATTCACCACATGAATTCATGAATCACTCACTACAAATGCTTCAATATACAGATCATCGTTTTATTTATAGCTTTTAGTATAAGGCCCTTCTCGGCAATAACAATCCAACTTCAATTCTCCACCCCCATCCCCGCTATTTCGCTCTTTTACTAAATATACTACATCATCTAGAATGCAAGTAATATTCTCTCTCTCTCTCTCTCTCTCTCTCTCTCTCTCTCTCTCTCTCTCTCTCTCTCTCTCTCTCTCTCTCTCTCTCTCTCTCTCTCTCTCTCTCTCTCTGTGTTGTCCCACTCCCTGATCCTGTTGTAAAACAAGCACAACCTCGAACGGAAAGAATAATTTGACCAGATGAAATATTTACAGCAACAACATTGGATGAAATTGAAAATAAATCTAATAATCTTGAACTAGCTCAATACGCAAGTGATACATATAAGAAAAAAGAAAAATATATAAACACTAGTTTTGGTAAAAATATAAGTTTTAAACACTGGTATAAAAAATCCTTTTTGGCTAGGTACGTTGGAACTACAAACTTCGCGAAAAGACCCAAATTTTGCCAATTATGAAGATAAAGTATTAGAAATAGCAAGTGGTCTTCCACCATACGAAGAACCTATTGCTGAGGAAATTAATATAAAAGCTAGTGTTGAAGATATACCTAGTAAATCAGGTGAGGGATATCACGGTTGTAATATACCTTGTTCACGAAGTATTCTCGATGATATATCACGATTAGAAGTCCTCATCGAAGGAAAACGAGATGGAAATAATTCTCCGGAGATAATTAATGAGGCAGCTGAGATCTGTCAACTATTATTTCGGGGTCGTGTCATGGATGTGGGTTTATATCATAGATTTATAAACGAACTCATCGACGACTATCATAGCGATTGATCATCGATTAGATAAATAGCATCTAAACGAAATGATCATATATCGAAATCATAACCGGGCGAGACCGGTATATGTTATGCATTCACGGTTACCAGTATACAAACAATATAACGGTGATAGGGTTGGTGATTTTGTCTCGGGGTTATTTACTAGGGTTGCTCCGAAGATTGCGTCTGTTGGCAAGGAATTAGCATCGAAAGCTATTGGTGCTATCGGAAATAAAGTTCTTGGTGATGTAGCTAGTGTTACTGTTAACACCGCAAAGGAAAAACTTAAGTCGTTGTTCAAAGAAAAAACCCGGTAAAATTAGAGTCGACAACTCAGATGCCACCTAAGACGGGTGGAAAAATTAATAAACTTGCAAAACAATGTCTACGTTTACTAGCGCGATCGGTTACCGGTTCCGGTCTAAAACGATTATGATTTAGATCGACGAGTATATAATAAAATGTTTAAACATGAAGTAGATGATGCTTTTGATATGGATGCTCCTGTGTCGAAAATGGATTCGATGCGCGATTACCAGTATTATTCGTATAGAGCTCCAGAACCAAACGAAAGTTCGCGAATTGAGCTTAGATTTGAAGATACTTCTCGATAGTGAAGCTTTCATCGAGGTAGAGGGGCAACTAGTACGAGGAGGTGCTGGTGCTGATAGAGGTACACCATACCCTGATCTCGACACTACTCAGATCGGTTTTGTCAATAATGGTATAATGGCTTTGTTTGGAAGTGCGCAGTATTTAATTAATGGCAATCAAATTGAATCTATTGATAATAATGTTGACGTCGCGACTGCTGTAACAGGTCTAGCTAGATACTCCGATGATTTTATTAAATCAGCGGGGTATTCGTTGATGTTTGCGAAGGATGCTACCGATCACCCTGATTATAATCCGTTTATAGCACAGATACCGAAGAAAGTAGCTGGTGGAGCTGATAATGCTGAAGTTGAATCTATAATCGTTAGCCAAAATCCAAATTATAATTCAGGATTTGCAATAAGAAAAAAGTATTGGACGAACAAGGTCGATTTGCGTGTACAATTCCCCTCTCTCATATATTTGGATTTTGTCGACATGTTAGAAAAGTTATTTTTGGGTGTCGTCATACCGTAGTTTTGATGAGAAAATCTAATGATGATAACGCTCTTTGGCGAGCTGCTGGTGTTGTTGATGGTATTGTAAATCTAACAAAACTAGCTTTGTGGATGCCCGCTATGGTCACGTCGTTATCCGTTGAAACTAAACTATTATCTTACATGGATCACGGAAGAAAAACGTTACTGTCATGGTTAGATGTTACAACAGTGGCTATAACACAAGCTGTTACGGATTTTACTTGGCAGATCGCGCTAGCAAAAAATGATAATGCACCGCGAGTAGTTTTTGTCGTGTTACAAAATACACAACGAGTGCAAGGGAATAATCTACAAACTCGTAATCATATGGTATTCGATAATTTGATAGTTAGCCGTGTATCGCTACAAGCTGGTAGTGACTCGGAACCGGTTGAACCAATTACTATCGATTATGGGAATAATCAAATAGATAGGTTGTATCACCGATTATGGTCTTATATGGGTCGTGATCAAAATATTGATACTGGTCTAAAGATATCACAATTTGATTTTAAAACCTTATATCCGATCTATTATTTTTCATTACAACATCTCGATTTATCTAGGAAATCAGTCGTTGACGTAAAGTTTCTGGCTAATATAGGAGAGCTTCCTTCCGGCGGATCATACCGAGCAGTCGCTGTCATTCTTAGTGATAAATATATGATGATCGAAGGTGGTGGTGGAAGAATGAGATTAGTTGATTCACCGATCGACTCTCTCTGAGCAATTAGATGATACTTCATCTAAATAAAATGCTGTATAATCGAGTTAGTGTTACGTTAACACCTGGTCAAATAAAGAAACTACAATCAAAGAGTTCTGCTGCGAACGGAGTAACGATAAATCTGAAACGTGAACAAATGGAAGACGGATCAAATAAAATACCTCTAACACGAACTCAACTTAATCGTTTCAATAAAGCTAAATCTGCTGGTGATGGAGTTCAAATATATTTTTCATCCAAGGCAATCTCTCATATGATTAAATCCGGTGGAATACTTCCTTTTCTTAGTCCAGCTCTCGCAGCACTTGCAACCGGTGCACTCTCCGGTGCTGCGGGTTGGGGAGCAAAAAAGATTCTAGATAAAGCTGCTGTTAACGGATATGGAAAAAAAGGGAAAAGGTTTCAGACTACCCGGGAGCAGATTCTCGAGATACATCCAGTCGACAGAGTAACAACGCGAGAACCTATGGTTCCATTGTCCAATTTTGACTTAATCAACGAGGTAAAAAAAAAATCCCAATAAAATATTTCAGAGGTGTATTCATGAAAGATCAATTACCAACACAAGCAAAAATCCCTGAAACTGGTATAATTATTCTTGATGATACCATCGGACCTGGAACTCATTGGGTCGGATATGCGATTTACCCTAAATCAATTATTTATTTTGACTCGTACGGATTACCTCCACCGAAAAAATTTGTAAATTATGTGTCCAAAACTAATATTCCAACGTGGTACTCGACGCTACCCAAACAAACATTAACAGATCATCCGATATGTGAACGAGAAGTTCTTAACGCGTTAACAGCTATCTCGACAAATTCTAAATCACCTCATAAAACAATTCATGAGTATACCACGGACAACGTTTTAAAGAAACACTTATAATATAACATGGTAGATATTTGGGGAAGATCAATGACACGTATTAAACAACCCGAAGGAGGAGTTTCAATCGAACATGTAAAAGGTCTAATATCGAGGGTGATCACAGATAGAATAACAGTGCTCGGCAATAATTATTCAACAATCACAGATGAATTAAAAACACTTAGTGATAATTTAAATTCTCAACTAAATCAATTTGCTGGAGTACAGAAATCTGTTACGGACGTTCAACTTCCAATCGCCGTTTATTTTGGAGTTCCGCCAGTGACCACACCGAAGCTTACAGAGATTAAAACCGCCATCGACGAATTAACAACACTAAATAAAGATTTTAACGATCACGTAAAACAATTTAATACTTTTCGGAGAAATATCATCGCGCCGTTCTTTGGTGTTCCGCCGGTGATAACACCGAAACTCGCAGATATTAAAAAATCTCTCGATGATCAAAAAACATTCAACGATGTTATCAAAGATGATATGACAAAAATAATAGAAAAAGCTGAAAAAGTAAAAATTTCTCACACGAAGGAAGAAGTTAAAAATATTGGGTATACGGTTCATTGGGGATCAATGGATTGGGTCAAGGATGCCATTAATCAAATAGATTATACAGCCCCTGTTAAAGGTATTTATCGATTTACAATAATTTCTGATAATCCATACCATGTTGGACATCCTGGCATCCATGATGAGAATATCAATACTATATCATCGATGACTGAAAAAGATTCGACTGGTTATTTTAATTTTAAGTCTGCCAGATCTTCTTCAATACTTAGGGAGTCAATATATTGGGTCATAGAACTCGTAGCAGATCTAAGTAAACAACTAAATTGAAATCGTAAACGATTTGAAAACGCTAGCGATTTTAAATAAAATGACAACAACAATATCATCACAGTATCGCTATGATCAGGTAAGAGAATTTCAAACTAAACTCGAAGCACTCTCTGATGAATACCGCACAAAAATAAAAAAAAATACCGGCGAAGAATCAATATCATCGACGTAACCGTGTACTCGGTGTCCGGTGTAATCACCGGTGCGGGTATTATCCTCTCGTCGGTAACAATGATCGCTCCAATCGCTGTTCCAGTTTGTATATCCGCGGCGACAACTATCGCGGGAGTATTTTCGACAATAACAAAAAAAATATCATCGTGTTCCCAGCAAAAGCTTCACGACTACACGGTTAAACTTCACACGGTATCTGATGCGTACTCGCAATTATCCGCGATGATTTCGTCGTCGCTCGACGACACATTTATATCCGATGATGAGTTTTCGAAAATGGTCCGGTTTTACGATTCAACGATGTCAAAATTAGAGCGAGATAATAATAATAACAATAATGGTAATGTCTCAAGACCTACTTCAACGAATAGCGCAAAATACAGCCCCGGTGAAAACGTCGATGATATCGGTAAGATCGAGAAACCCGGAATTTAGTATTGAATTTTCAAGTCCGATCCCAGCAAAGGAATTTGCGCTAACTCAATTAAGGTGTTACTATAGTTGGCCCAATATCCGATCAGAACCATTTAACGGTAAACCGCAAAAATAATTATTTTGTGTTTGCGTATCAAAATAGACCTGACGGTACACCGGATTGGCACACAATACATCTTCATCAGGGTGTTTACGAGATCGAAGATATTGATAGCGAGATCATCTACAACATAGAATTAATTACCGGATAAACCTCCCATTAGAATACTTCCACACGGACCGTTCTTATCGACGACCATCGAGATAAATTCCTACGAATACATCATAGATATTTATAACAGCTCGGTCAGAACCGTACTAGGTTGGGCCGAATATCCGCCGAGAACCATCGATATAAAAGATTTATCGCGTGAACTTCAACGTGCTGATTACGAGTATACGTTACGTGAATACGAGGATACTAATTTCTCGTATAAAGATCCTCTCTCTCTCTCTCTCTCTCTGATGAAATCGTCGATACGCGCCCATATAACATTTTCAAATCTTAATCTCTATGAATTTAATTTTCCAGTCGAATCAGAAGGTGGACAGCTTAATGTTATATACAACTCGACAGATTTTAACAATTATTTCAGAGAGATCTCCCAACAATATAAAATTTATCTAGAAAAATTACCCGAGTTGAATTAGCTAGCGAATTCCCAGGATGGATTTGAAAATCGAAGATTTTGAAGAATTTCCTATCTAAAGATTTTAAATCAGCTAGTATACGACAACGTTGATTTGAATTCTCAAAGTATAAATGCTGTGTCAGGTACTACTTTTATTCAAGCGAAACAACAGTTTTTAACCCTTTTTAATATCCGTGAAGAAATTGTTTATTCGTTTATATTTCCAACACACAACACATTTAATCTAGAAAAATCTCTCGATGACGTCCACAAACAAATTCGCGATGCGTGGTTGAAAAATCTTCCCGCGGATCATCACGCGTTACCTGAACCAAAAGAATCGGACTTTTTTACGTCAACGAAACCTACTCCGGAGATTAAATTTGATTACGGATTCGATTTTGATTTTCTACGTGCCAGTAATACCAATCAAATGTTCTCATATAGTGTTTATGATGGGCGGGAAACTTATATACTCGGAAAATATGAGTATAACGAATGCGGCAATATAATATGGCGATTTGCTCTAGGTGTTCAAGGTACTTTTATTATTACATCAAAACGTTTGCTTGTCATCTTCAAAGTTGAATCAGTTACGAGAGTTATTTCAGCGATCTCAACTCGCAGACTTGACAGCTTCAAGAAGTAAAATTACCGATCTGGAACAGCAGATGAATCAAAGTATCGCTGATATGAACTATCTCAGCGATAGATTACGCTTGTTGATATACGAAGATAAATCTCCCACCAAAGAAAAGTTCAAGAGAGTATTTTTGCTGACAAAACAAATCATCATCGACAATTATAAATTTCCAGGATGTGTATTCCAGAATTACAAACACAACTTGGCGACCTTATCGATGAATATTTTCCTCAGATTCACAGATTATGGTTCAAGTTAAACCCGCACGTAGAGATTTTACGATCGAATAATTCCATATATAAAACTAACAAACATATATCACCGAATAACGTGAATATCTCATCGGTGATCGCGGTACATATAATATGTGATGCTATACTAAACAGTTATAGCGTTGATGCATCGTCGACGGTAAGAGTCAATCAGGGATATACCCTATACACGTTTACCCCGGATCTCTCTCCGGGATTTCTAATCGTAAAAACTCCTAGTAAAATAACATACCTGGAAGTAATCAATAATTTGATATCAAAAATAAATTTAGACTCGTCGATCAAGAATTTAATTTGATTTACCTGAGGGGGAAACAACTACAAATTACCCTAGATGTAAAGTTGTAGGTGGAAAATCTTCGATGGAAAATCTTTGATTTTCAAGGATTTAGAAATCTGTTAATAAATTTAATAATGTATCAGCACGTGAAAATATTCATCTACGATAAAATCAAACTTGAGACCGCTATCAGAAAGGTGTTCACGGAAATCGTAAGCGTTGAAAATCGAAGATTTTCCAATGAAAACGCTAGCGTTGAAAATCGATTTTCAGAAAAACTCTTCGAGTTTTAAACTCATCATAGATAGTCTCGGCAACGATAAATTTCTGCTTACACAACAACAGATCCAACAACTAGATCAAAATATCATAACTACGATTAGTTGTAATCGTGATCAAATAATACTATACGCGCACTCGTGTATCTCCGTAGAACAACTTAAGAAGATCCTAGCGGGAATCTCCTGGTGAAAATAAATACTAGAATATTTTCAAGTAATTATACTGGTAATTATGTAACATTATTTGTTTAAAAAACCGGTTACGAGTATATATTAAATATTTACATAGTTGTGCTAGATTGGTAATTGTGGTAAGTAATTATGATAAATAATTGTAGTACAGGAAATATACGAGTAATAGTAATTATTATTATTATCATTTATTATCGTTGAAATAGTCGATTGTAAATTGCTTTGCAATTTCAAAGAGACTTTTTCCTTGTTATGTTATTATTCCCCGCGCTATTCTTCTGGTTATAATTATCAATCATATAATTACTTATCATAATTACCAATTTTAACACAAATATATAAATATTTAATATATACCCGTAACAGGTATTTTAAACAAAAAATGTTACATAATTACTGTATTATTACTTGAAAATCCCTCGGTGCTACATAATTATTTATCATTATTTTTAATGTGAAATTCTTTGATTTTAAATAAGAACTTCAAACCACGATGACAAATATCGCGTTAAATATAACGGAAACGCAGACGAACTTACAAAAAATTGTTTTACTGTATCATCGGTAGCAGCTCATTTTGCCCAGGAGAAGAATTCGCGGCGTCCAATCAGAAAAGAATTCATCGACGATGTTAGAGCGAGTTGTGTAGAATTTGGCCATGGTGGACTTTGTAACACAGAGCATAATCTCGAGGATATGAAATCCGTAGATATGACTGCATGTTTTCCCGAGAGTTTCTTGGGAATGGGAGAGTGTCACAAATATTTTTAAAGATTCGGTGTTCCCACACATTCGATAATTAAAGTTGCGATTAACGGAGAATAACCCGGTGAGGATCTTTGTGGAATGGCTAGAATAACCTCGTTTAAACTCACTAGAGGACTTCATCCGATAATTTATACTTGGTTTGGAAAACATTTCGCGGAGAAGATGTGGGCGCCGATACCGCTGTTAAGACATATGCTCGACGAGGGAAATATAGCGTCGTTGACGGTATCTACGGTAATGATATATCGGAAACAAATGAATATTTGGCTACCGACAGCGGAAGATTGTGACGAGCGTTTGGCGAAAGATCTAGGAAGAGAGATAATCGGAAAATTTACTCAAGGAGGAAAACACTATCATAAAAGAAAAGCAACGAGATTGTTCTTCGACGACGCTGAAATAGATTTCATTATCAATGATACAATTAACAAAAACAGATTCCCTGAGCGGCATTCAGCTTGGTTATCCAACGAAGAAAATCTAGGAACTATCGTTGAATATTTCGACGCTGAATCTCCGCAGTATACCCATCTAAGATCTTTTGCGCTCGGTTACGTTTCAATAAATTTATTATCGATGATAAATCGATTTCGTAAAATTGCGTGTAGAGTTGCCACTGGTTCGTTCTATTTTCACAAGGATGTTTTCGATGAAATTGCAGAATTTCTTGATAATACTGGATCATGGGGTAGATGGCGAGAAAAATCTGAACAATTAATCGTTGTTATCGAGGATAGTTACATCGAAAACGTCAACGAGGATGTATATGTGTATCCATCAATGTATGATTTTATAACACTCCACAAAGTTGTTTACTTGAGCGGTCCTGGAAGATGTGGAAAGACAACAAGAGTAATCGATCTATTTGGAAAATCCGATATGATCGTGTTGACTCCAACTCATCGCCTTGCCCGTGAAATGAGATCCAGAAACGTTGAAGCGTGTACTTATCATAGTTTCTTCAGGTGTAAAGAAGGAGATACTTGGACCGAGGATCGTATGGGAACAAAAACTTTTCCTAGATTTATTATATGGGATGAGATTTGTGCTGTACCGCCAGTTGATCTACAGAAATTTCTCGGTTGGTGGAGAATCACCTCATTGTTGGTTGATAAACAACGTTGATTACTACGAAACGATGACAACGGATCGTCTTTCCCTCGATGAAGAATTAACCACGTTGAAATCCGCGATAAGACTAAAATCGGATCGTGAACAGTGTTTAAAAATGCGTGAAATGATTCCTGAAACACCAATTAACGAGTTTTTTGGAATCATGGAAACCAACAGATCTTGTTGTTGCTAGCAGAAAAAAAAATACGAGATAATCTTCAACGGGAATTATTTAAAACTCATAAAGAGACATTTCCTTCAGAACCTGTCCCGTTATGTTATAAACCGGAAAATACGCGATTACAAAATATCCTCGTGGATATTCCCGGAGAGAGAGAGAGAGCAGCAAGAATTAGTGTCAAATGATATCGTATATGTTAATATATCCGAAGTTGAAAACGCGTTAAACGCAAATAATTCCCTGTGGGTGCTAGGTTACGCGATGACAATCCACTCGTCTCAAGGATTAACTATCTCGGATACTATTATGTGGATCGTATATAATTATATATCGTGGTCAAACCTAGTTTATTTAGCTGTGTCACGAGTACGGCGAATGAGTCAACTTAGAAGAATTGTTATTTGAGATTTTGTGGTGGTAATTGAGTATCATCTGGAATAACTTGTAATTGTTGCGTGGTAAAACTTCGTTGTGGTGCGGTTGGGTCTAGTTTATAGCGTGTTGGTTTATGTTTGGATGATACCGTAGAATATATTTTATGTGTTGTGATACTCCATACTGGATCGGTTGATCTTCTAACGCCACCTTCAAGTTCACCAGGTTCGTATCAATATCTCAATGTGACGCTACTAGATAAAATATCGGAACGTGGATACGATATTGGTTTATTATTTATATATTTTTAGGTTATCGCGATGGCGGGTTTCATATTTAACGCTCTAGTTGTTTCGTTGTTGATCGATGAGATTACTTCAGGAAGTCGTTTAACCCATTCCCGAGATCTTCCAACATCAATACATTTTTTCGCGTATTGATAATGAAATAGTTTGTCAGCGAGTGTTCTGTTAAACCGCACAACAATCGCCTGATCACGATAAATTGCGGTGTGTCCACGTCGAATCACAGTGTTATGATGTTTCATTAGCGATGATGCTTCACCGAGAAATTCCTTTCTGAGATCAACCTGTAATAAATTTGGCCAACGCAGAGGACCTCTTCGATAAATCCTTTCGAATGCGGAGGCGACCTCAGACGATGATTTTGTTGATAACGGTTCAGCTTCCTTGTATCTACTGGCTACATCAACTACTGTTAACGCGTATTTGTAAACACGTTTTTGTTTATCGTGCGGTAAATATAATATATCCGCCTGATGAACTTCATTCGGGGTATCAACATCAAATGACGCATATTGAATATTTGCTGGACCAGGTAGATAAATTTGCCATATCGCTTGTTTGGCCAACCAATCAGCGGCTGTGTTGTGATTTACTTTAGCAGCGCTGGCGAGTTTATCAATAGCTGATTTACCCATGTAGTATCCTGTCGGAGAATAATAAATTTTTTCCATGCTATATATTACAGAGAAGCTCCGCTTCCAAACAATATTTTACCTTTCATAGCTGTTTTTATCAACCACGCTGCTAATTTTTCCTTAAATGATTTATCAGGAATCGCATTTATAGCGTGGATTAACTTTATATCCGCGAGATGACGTTGTTGTAAATTACCGCTACGATAAGCTATATCATGTATCCGACACGCTTCATCGATAGCATTTATCGGATCTTCTACCGGGTTGGGTTTATCCTGGTCGTTGAGTCTGATATCTAATCGCGTTTCCCATCCACAATAACTATATCCTGGAAGGTGTTTTCACCCGGATACTTTGCCCAAGGTGTTCCTGGGAGTTTTGCTAGACTGGAGGCGATATCACCACCGCTTTTTTTTACAAATCGATATTTTTTTGTACTACATATTTCACACTTGCCGGTGACCGCTTCTCTGTTATTTTTTGTCATAACAGTCGTTGGGTCAATAGTTGGTGTACGCTTCCTACATTTCACACAATATAAATCCATAATATTATTATGTTATATCTAATGGAAGTAATTGATTTCTCAGCGTTAAAGAAAAAACAACCTTTAAAACACCATGTTATGTTACCAAATTCTATCCCGATGATTATCATCGGACCTTCAGGTAGTGGTAAAACTCAATTATTGTTAACGTTGATAATGAAATACCAAAAATGGGACAAATTATATTTAATTGCTCCGAGTGCAGACGATCAATACTGTTACCAGGTGATAAAAGATTACAACGAAAATGCTTCAGAAATTACCGGCGAGAATGTTATTGAGTTTATTACAGAGATTGACGAAGCACCGTCCATAGAAGACTTGGATGGGGAAATTAACAATCTTGATGTATACGACGATGTGATGTTAGATAAACAAAAAAATCCAGTTAGAATATTTTCCCGAGGGCGCCACAAAAATATCGACGTGATATATTTAACTCAGCGCTACACACAGATTCCCAAGGTGATCAGAGACAATTGCAATTTGATATGTGTGTTTAACTGAGTTGATACTCATACACTCAGAAATATTTGGCAAACATGGTGCTCCGATATGAACTTTAATCAATTTCAAAATTTCTTTAGTGGTGCTCGAGCTACCCTACACGGATTTGTAACGATAAGTATACACGATCCTCGGATAAGATATCGTGTCGGATAAGATAAAATTTATGATTATTGCCTCGACAACCACTATTTTCAGAAATATTGGAGTCATATTTTAGCAAACGAAGGTCTGTTCAGGCCAGCATTATTTCCACATAATCAGATGAAATATTGGAGTCATAAATGAACCGTTATTTTGGTAAACCGCAGCTTCTAAAAAACGGTCTGTCCACGGAAGCATTCCACTGAACAAGTTCAGGGAGTGGGACAACAGGAGGAGGAGGTGGTATAACAGGACGAGGAATTGCAGCGGTTATATCACCAGGAAGAGTTTTTAAAGATTTTTTAATTTGTTTTGTTTATTTTACTATCTTTTATTCTATTGTGGTTATCGGTTTAAACAATTCTTCAGTGTCGTCGGTAAAATCTAACCTTTATTGTTGTCGAGCTTGTAAATTATCTATGAAGGAATCTCAAACTGGAAGAAATTTCTTCAGCGTTTCCAATTCGTTCTCTATTTACCATAGTTATTTGTGATTCTTCGGTTTTTGACATTTATATACAACTTATCCGGTTAATTAATTGACAGCGTTACCCCTTGACCACACATAGGAGTAGTTTGGGAACCTATTTTATTTTTACAATAACACTATTTTTACATAACAAGATGAAATATTGGAGTCATAAATGAACCGTTATTTTGGTAACGGAAGCTTCTAAAAAAAAAAGGTCTATTAGGAATAACATTCTTTTTACATAATCAGATGAAATATTGGAGTCATAAATGAACCAATATTTTGGCAAACGGAGGTCTCTAAAAAAGGACTGTTGAGGCATGCACTCCACTCATGTCAATTTTATACCGCAAAGAAGCAACCAAATTATTTATTACACAACGCAGAGAAAAACTAGACCCATAATACATATTGATCTAACATACGATTTGTATTTAAATTTAAGAGCCAAATAAATTCCTCCACTCATCCATTCTTTCTCTCTCTGGACATGAAGATAAACCTCTCACGTAACCTGATCACGAAGTCGTATTACGGAGAGAGAGAGAGAGAGAGAGAGAGAGAGAGAGAGAGAGAGAGAGAGAGAGAGAGAGAGAGAGAGAGAGAGAATATTACTTGCATTCCAGATGATGTAGTATAAACGAAATAACGAGGATGGGGGTGGAGAATTGAAGTTTTACTATTATTGCCGAGAAGGGCTTTATACTAAATCTGTATATTGAAACATTTTGAAGTGAGTGATTCATGGATTCATGTGGTCAATTTATGCCAGAATTTTAAGGTTGTGCTGAAACGGAATAAAGTTAATTCTATTTATGTACAGATCATTCACATCTGTGTTGGGTGAACGTGGTGGGTTGTTTGCTTTACTGCTGGTGCACCTATCCCCCCACCCCACACACACACATGAGACATATGGACAGTGAATGGCTGACTGCTTCATCTTGCCCCACTTGAATAGAGAACTGTACTTTATGAATGGGCTCCACCTCACCACACGATGACACACATACAGGGTTACACACACACACGCGCGCGCACACACACACACACACACACACACACACACACACACACACACACACACACACACACACACACACACACACACACACATACATACATACATACATACATACATACATACATACATACATACATACATACATACATACATACATACATACATACATACATACATACATAGAATGAGAAAAGAAAAGAAATTAACGAAAATGAACTTTACTTTGGCAAAAAGGCTAGTTGACAAGTTTTCTAGTTGTTGCCTTGCTTTCAAAATAAGCTTCTGAATGTCGTGAACCCTTCGGTTGTAATTTGCTTCAACACGTCTACACCGTTAAAGCTAGACATACTCAGCTTGGGTGAATGAAACTACTTTGGGTGTAGAGTGTGCCTTCACTTTGGAATGCTTTCTTCTACCTTCCTTCATGAGCTGAAAGGTTGGGTGGCTGGTGGATGGATCAGAGGAGGGGGGTACAATACAAACAAATCTCAGATAAGTTACTTTCCTCACTTGTCTGAGAAATAGCATGTGCAATAGATGAACCAACTGTAAACACATATCAGATTGGAAGCCCCTAAAACACATCCTATGGTCTTTCTATTCGGAGACTTAGTTCCTAGTCTATGACACGGAGTCTGCATCATTGATCACATTATCAACTTATATAACAAAATCTATGCTAAACATAAGAAACGGAAAGACAGTTTTGAATGCATTATGCGGACGTAGAGCCAAACGACGTTCTCCTCTGCCCTGTCCCAAAATAAGAAAACACACAAACAAAAACACTTTCATGCACCAACCAAATGGGGCATTGCATTCAAAATGTCAAGATTTTCACAACCTTCCAACTGACGTGTACCTCGTGAGAAATCGTTCACGGAGGCTTATACAAGAGGCTCAAACTTTGAGGTGGAGTCTAAAACATAGAAACACGAGAATACGTGTTTCACAAACACAGAATACTAATAAAACGATAGTTACAGTTGTCATTCATACTACTGATGCAGATGGGCCGGAACTTTTTTTCGTTTACCCATTCATTTTTTTTTTTTAAGATTTGTAAATTCTCTCTCTCTCTCTCTCTCTCTCTCTCTCTCTCTCTCTCTCTCTCAGAAAGAGGGGTAGTTAATTGGATTTAGATACGTTATCTAGGCAAAGATCTCCCTCGATATTATGACCCGATGTGAATGAAAGAATATCAACAGAGAACTAAGCAAGATTATTGGGAAGAAATAATGCAATACGAGCATCCTTAGACAAGAAAAATAACAAATTTAACTAAACAAATTGATAGCGGTAATTTCAATTCATCTTAAATGATATCAACATGATTTACTAGCAGTGTCCAATTTGGATTTATATCTTCATTATAACGAGCGGTGAAAAGAGCGCAATGTCCACGACTGATATACACATTCCTCTCTACTGTGTTTCCAAGTTTCCTATTTCATCGAGTCTTCTTTCTCCGACTACCTCGTCCTACTATGACTTTCTAGATTTTACTCTGTACTCGTCACTTCCCCCTCTTCAGACTTCTCCCGTCATTTCTCCTTTTTCTCGTCGGACTGTGTCTTCTGACCGTTGAGTCCAACTCTATCTATTGCTTCCTTAATGCTGTAAACTTTAGAACCTGTGATGCACTAACACCTGTCTTTGAAGTTTTAACACCGATATGTAAGAAATTAAGAATAAAGGCCGAAATGATTTCAGAATATATATATATATATATATATATATATATATATATATATATATATATATATATATATATATATATATGATAATGCAATTTTATATATCTTTTCGTTTCATCTTGGTGCTTTAACGGTGATATTTTATTTGCCTGTCAATATAACCCCCTCTGCTCCTCCATCCACCTTTCTGTTACCACGCCTCGTAAACCGCTAAATTGAATTCCTCGAACCATTGGAATTATGCATACAAAGTAATCTACTGAAAGACATGTGTCATATTTGACTCATTTCACAGGAATTACTGGAATAAGGTCAATTGTACACAATGTTAAATTACTTTGTTATATGTCTATCTGTCAAAATGTATACCAGTCCTCATATAAATTTTTATTCCTGTATCCGTTTAACTGGATTCTGTTCTTCCTTTCTGTCACACGTTTCTTATTATATGTCTATTAGTTGTTCCCAGGTAAGAATTGGTAAACAGCTTTTCAAGGAACTAGCATGTATCTTTCTTTAAACTATATTTGTCTTCCTTACTTTCTGCCTGTCTTACCGACCTTCTTCTAGTCTATTTGTCTGTCTATATAGTCTAACATCAAGTTCTTAACAGTTATAGGTGGTTATAAACAAGAGTGGAATACTATCTTCAAATATTCCTGGGATAACTGCTACGATATAGGTTAAGCACGTGTTTATGACACCGTACAAATAGAGGCAACAAAAAAATTCAAATTAATTGTTGACGATATAAATTGAACGAATTATATATGACTATTTAAATCTGCATGTACGAGTCTTTTGATTGGAATGATGGCAACACTGGTATTTTCAAACCATTCTAACTTACTTGTAACTTTTGTTTGTTTTTGGATGGGGAAGGGTTCTTGGCTATATTTTGTTGGTTTGTTCACTTTGTTATATTTTCTTGATTTTCATGTTTTGTGCTGTTCATATTTTGTACTAGTGGTGGCAGTTGGGGCATAATACTTTCAATGACTATGGCTCTGCAAAGCCTTAATCCGACACCTGGAATTTATTAGAGAAATGTGAACACGCAGCATGTTTCTATGTTTTCAGGAATCTATCTGTCTGTCTATATTTATCTTTAAACATGTAATCGACAGATCTATCTATTCGTTTGTCTGACAATTTTCCACCCACACGTGTATATCTGTCTGTAGGAAAATAAAAAATTTATCATAACCTTCAGATCAAATTTGTAGCGATACTTAAATTTATTTTGTTATTAACCTGGCTGCTTTCTGTCTAAATTATTCGACAGCCTACAAATGAAACATGCATGGGACCCACTCTTTCAATATGCCCGTTCGTTGGATCTAACTGGCAGAGTGTGGAGCACTGCAGACCAATTAGTAAATTACTAAATTACCACCACTAATTACAACAATAACAAATTTCGCTCAATTTCGTATGGAGCAAAATGTTATTATATTAACTAGCTACAAAACGATAATAGCATAAGACATAGTAAATACTAATGCAAATCTTTGTGTTCTAATACATTTAACATTGGTAATAATTTTCAAATGTGTATAAATGTCTTAATTGAGAATGCTTGCTTTTTCTTCTCTTTCTTCTCGACTTTTCTCTATCCCCGACCTCAATTATCGAAAAGTTAGTACTTAAATGATGCTATTAGCGACAGCAGATGGAGCTGAGTGAGATTTAGGCTGCAGCACATAAAGCTCATTTTTTGTAAGGCACTTACTTTCTCGTTTCTAACATGAAGTGCGAGATTGTTCTTCGTGATATCACTCAGTTTAGTGTGCTTATATTATAATTAGAGATCACGTTCATATCGATATTCGTACGTCGTGCAAATTTGATAAATCAATCTTATCTCAATTAGCGAGTTCTACAAGATAATGGCATCAGTGTCGGTGTAGAATGATACATATTTAAAGACTGGAGTTGGTGAAGGTAATAACATCAGGATAGGTATGGAATCATTATTGTTCAATGACTGGAGTTCTTGAAGATAAAAACAGATCTATCTCATTGTGTAATCATAAATGTTAAAAGAGGGGTTGCAAACCTATTCTATGACGAAACAGACGATATATATATATATATATATATATATATATATATATATATATATATATATATATATATATATATATATATATATATAACCGTTTGTCCAAATTGTACTCTGTGTGCAATTTATAATTTTATCGTAGCTTTGACAAGTTTAATCATATCGCTATTATGTCTACAATGTGCGAGTTTATAGTGATATCTACCATTCGGTCATCGTGCCGCAGACGAGTAAATATCTGTCCCACCCTGTCACATTATCCTGATACCAGGCCTATCAGTCCTAACACTAACCTATTAATGCTCAGGAAACAGTGATGTAGCCGCTAGTGCCATTTTTTTAAAAAAAAAGTCTCTGGTAGGATTCGGTCGGGGATGGAACCCGCGATCTCCTGCATCTGATGCTTACGCTCTAAACACTTAGGGCACGGTATATATATATATATATATATATATATATATATATATATATATATATATATATATATATATATATATATATATATATATATATATATATATATATATATATATATATATATAAAGAGAGAGAGAGAGAGAGAGAGAGAGAGAGAGAGAGGACAGACAGACAGACAGACAGAGACAGCGAGAGAGAGAGAGAGGACAGACAGACAGACAGACAGACAGACAGAGACAGCGAGAGAGAGAGAGAGAGAGAGAGAGAGAGAGAGAGAGAGAGAGAGAGTCAGTGAGACAGACAGACAGGCACATGGAAAATAAAATGGAAATGTCGATTGCCTGTGGTGATTTGTGCATATTTAAGTGTGAACTTATGCAGAAATAAACAAATGTTAAACCTTCAGTCAGAAAGAGCAATAAAAACAAATTACTTTTTAAAACATTTATTAAACATACGGCGAACATTAACGCAGTATGGATTTAACATGAATGTATTAAGTATGTGGTAGCAACTAAACGTAGTTCGGAAAACTCTAAACAAATATAATACATAATATAGAACGAGTAAAAATAAAAAAACGTAAAATTTTTAACAGTCTGTAAAATGCATAAAATATAATAGTAATGCATATAAAATCATTGAAATATATGCACAACTGTATATATTTATTTAATGACACTGGCGAATAACATAATAGCAACTGGGCGCAAGAAATGACTAGAGAGATTAAATATGAACATATAATCCAAAATGCTCGCCAATTCGACATTTGATAATGAAATAGTTCTATAAATAAGTAAAACAGAAGTCTGTACTTCTATTTTGTTTTTCGTCCAGTACAATCGTGTTAAATATAAAATACGTTGGCAATATTTTTAAAAGTTTATCACAGTCAAAACTCGTGAGCTTTTAGACCTTTCAACTTAGTTTAATCCATCTCCTCATCTGTGGGTCCCTGCCTGCCCTGAGATCCATGTTGGCCAGGATGAGTGCCATATTGGGGTTGGCCGCCATGTAATTTGACCATGATGGGGGAACATGTCTTCTGGACATCTTGTAACTTTTGATCAAACTCCTCTTTTTCTGCCAGAGAATTGTTGTCTAGCCATTTGAGTGCCTGTTCACAAGTATCCGACACTTTCTTTTTGTCGTCTACTGATATCTTGTCTCCAGTGTCGGATACCGCCTGTTTCACACTGAAAATGTAGTTTTCCAGAGCATTTCTAGCTGAGACGCGTTCTCTCTGTCTATCGTCTTCCGCTTTGTATTTATCGGCGTCAGCCACCATTCTGTCGATATCCTCTTTACTAAGTCGACTTCTGTCATTTGTGATTGTAATTTTGTTGGATTTGCCACTGCTCTTATCTACGGCAGAAACGTTAAGGATTCCGTTGGCGTCGATGTCAAAAGTTACTTCAATCTGAGGCACACCACGGGGTGCTGGTGGAATTCCAGTCAATTCGAAACGACCGAGCAAGTTATTATCCTTTGTCATGGCCCTCTCCCCCTCGAATACTTGAATGGATACAGCCGGCTGGTTGTCGGAGTAAGTTGTGAAGATCTGCGACGTTTTCGTTGGGATTCTCGTGTTGCGCTCGATGAGCTTTGTCATTACGCCACCAGCCGTCTCGATACCAAGCGAAAGCGGGGCGACGTCGACTAGAAGCAAATCTTTGATAGACTCGTTCTGAACACCGGTAAGGACGGCAGCTTGAACTGCAGCACCATAAGCTACAGCCTCGTCAGGATTAATGGACTTGTTCAGCTCCTTGCCATTCATAAACTCTTGCAACAGTTTCTGCACTTTAGGAATACGGGTGGAACCACCAACGAGCACAACCTCATGGATCATAGATTTGTCCATCTTAGCATCCCTCAAAGCTTTCTCTACGGGTTCAAGTGTACTTCGGAACAATTCAATGCACAGCTCCTCAAATCTAGCCCTTGTAATTTTGCTGTAGAAGTCGATGCCCTCGTGCAAAGAGTCAATCTCTACACTGGCCTCGGTACTGCTGGAAAGAGTCCTCTTTGCACGCTCACATGCTGTGCGTAGACGGCGTAGGGCACGCGCGTTTTTGGAGATGTCCTTTTTATGTTTTCTTTTGAATTCCTCTGCAAAGAAGTTAACCATTCTATTATCAAAGTCCTCACCACCTAGATGTGTGTCACCAGCTGTGGACCTTACCTCAAACAGGGAACCCTCGTCAATTGTCAGAATAGATACATCGAATGTTCCACCCCCTAAGTCGAACACAAGCACATTCATCTCTCCTTTAAGGTTCTTGTCAAGTCCATATGCCAGGGCGGCGGCTGTGGGCTCGTTGATGATTCTCAGGACATTCAGACCGGCGATAACTCCGGCGTCATTAGTGGCCCGTCTCTGCGCGTCATTGAAGTAGGCTGGCACTGTAATAACAGCATCCTTGACCTTCTGACCAAGATAAGCTTCTGCCGTCTCCTTCATTTTCGTCAGCACCATAGAGCTGATCTCTTCTGGAGCAAGAACCTTGGTCTCTCCCTTGTATTCCACCTGTATCTTTGGCTTGGATTCCACATTAACAACTTTGAATGGCCAATGTTTAATGTCATTTTGAACGCTCGGGTCGTCAAAACGTCGGCCGATAAGACGCTTTGCATCGAATACGGTGTTCTCAGGGTTCAGTGCCGCTTGATTTTTAGCAGCATCGCCAATCATTCTCTCCGTGTCTGTAAAAGCGACGTAACTCGGTGTTGTCCTATTTCCCTGATCATTTGCAATGATCTCTACTTTTCCATTCTGGAAAACTCCGACACAAGAATAAGTTGTGCCCAAGTCAATACCTATAGCTGGTGCTTTTCCAGTCATTATTTCAGTCTTTCACTATTATGGGACAAGTGCAAAGGTATCTACCCTATTTATATTACGCACTGAAATTCGCTTAGGAATATTGTCACTTCTCTGCCTCGTAACAGGTTTCTCACTGCTCACTTTTAAATCGTGTCTGCTTAGTCGAGTGACTAGTCGGCCCGTTTATATATTACAAGGTAAATAAAGTCGCGAATCTTCTACAACTTTCTTGAAGCACGTGTAAGATATATTCAGAGATACGTTTTGGTTTGTTTATACACACTGCGTCTAAAAATAGACACACATCAATGAAATGACCTACATTCTCTAGCCGTCTGAGCCAATCACGAAAGCTGTAGAACATTCTGTAAGTTCACCGTGTAAAACCTGGAGTTGCCTCTGTTATTTTCAGTATATGAGGTTATACATGGTAATGAAGGTCAATCGTTCATAAATGTGCAAGTTGGACCATTGGCAAAGGAATTAAATTATCCAATGCCTACTGTTTTGGGGGGTTTGGGGTGCTGGGGTTAAGATAGGGAGTTAAACTACTAGTTTTAAACAAACAGTTAAAACTATCCTTGATATACAGAAAACATATCGTACGAAAATTAAAGCATATAAACGATACAAATCGAGGATGTTATCTAATACACGATGAACACGCTTCAGTACAATTTTCACTGACATCACGATATTATCGTATTACGGAGAGAGAGAGAGAGAGAGAGAGAGAGAGAGAGAGAGAGTATTACTTGCATTCCAGATGACGTATTATATTTAGTAAGTGAGCGAAATAGCGGGGATGGAGATGGCAAATTGAAGTTGGATTGTTATTGCCGAGAAGGGCCTTATACTAAAAGCTACAAATAAAACAATGATCTGTATATTGAAGCATTTGTAGTGAGTGATTCATGGGTTCATGTGATCAATTTATGCCAGAAATTTGAGGTTGTGCTGAAACGGAATAAAGTTGATACTATTTATGTACAGATAATTTATATCGGTGTTGGGTGAATGTGGTTGGCTGTTTGCTTTACTGCTGGTCCACACACACACACACACACACACACACACACACACACACACACACACACACACATACATACATACATACATACATACATACATACATACATACATACATACATACATACATACATAGAATGAGAAAAGAAAAGAAAGTAACGAAAATGAACTTTACTTTGGCAATAAGGCTAGTTGATAAGTTTTCTAGTTGTTGCCTTGCTTTCAAAATAAGCTTCTGAATGTAGTGTACCCTTCGGTCTGTACGATTGTAATTTGCTTCAACACGTCTACACCGTTAAAGCTAGACATACTCAGCTTGTGTGAATGAAACTGCTTTGGATGTAGAGTGTGCCTTCACTTTGTAATGCTTTCTTCTACCTTCCTTCATGAGCTGAATTAAGGTTGGGTGGCTGGTGGATCAGGGGAGGGGGGTACAATACAAAAAATATCAGATAAGTTACTTTCCTCACTTGTCTGAGAAATAGCATGTGCAATAGATGAACCAACTGTAAACACATATCAGATTGGAAGCCCCTAAAACACATCCTATGGTCTTTCTATTCGGAGACTTAGTTCCTAGTCTATGACACGGAGTCTGCCTCATTGTTCACATTATCAACTTATATAACAAAATCTATGCTAAACATAAGAAACGGAAAGACAGTTTTGAATGCATTATGCGGACGTTGAGCCAAACTACGTTCTCCCCTGCCCTCCCCCAAAATAAGAAAACACACAAAGAAACAAAAACACTTTCATGCACCAACCAAATGGGGCATTGCATCCAAAATGTCGAGATTTTCACAACCATCCAACTGAGAAATCTTTCACGGAGGCTTATACAAGAGGCTCAAACTTTGAGGTGGAGTCTAAAACATAGAAACACGAGAATACGTGTTTCACAAACACAGAATACTAATAAAACGAAAGTTACAGTTGTCATTCATACTATTGATGCAGATGGGCCGGAACTTTTTTTCGTTTACCCATTCATTTTTTTTAAGATTTGTAAATTCTCTCTCTCTCTCTCTCTCTCTCTCTCTCTCTCTCTCTCTCTCTCTCTCTCTCTCTCTCTCTCTCTCTCAGTAAGAGAGGTAGTTAATTGGATTTAGATACGTTAACTAGGCAAAGATCTCCCTCGATATTATGACCCGATGTGAATGAAAGAATATCAACAGAGAACTAGGCAAGATTATTGGGAAGAAATAATGCAATACGAGCATCCTTAGACAAGAAAAATAACAAATTTAACTAAACAAATTGATAGCGGTAATTTCAATTCATCTTAAATGATATCAACATGATTTACTAGCAGTGTCCAATTTGGATTTATGTCTTCATTGTAACGAGCGGTGAAAAGAGCGCAATGTCCACGACTGATATACACATTCCTCTCTACTGTGTTTCAAAGTTTCCTATTTCATCGAGTCTTCTTTCTCCGACTACCTCGTCCTACTATGACTTTCTAGATTTTACTCTGTACTCGTCACTTCCCCCTCTTCAGACTTCTCCCGTCATTGCTCCTTTTTCTCGTCGGACTGTGTCTTCTGACCGTTGAGTCCAACTCGATCTATTGCTTCCTTAATGCTGTAAACTTTAGGACCTGTGATGCACTAACACCTGTCTTTCTCAGAAGACATATGCCTGGTCCCTCCCATTCTCGTTTAAGGAGGAAAGCCCTAGTTTAACTAGGATAGTTAGAGCCATCTCTCTCTCTCTCTCTCTCTCTCTCTCTCTCTCTCTCTCTCTCTCTCTCTCTCTCTCTCAAAATATCGGTCTAAAGAATTTTGATTAAGGATGTCGCTTTATATTCCAATTAGTTCCAAGGTGTACGTTTCAATTTTACTCGACCAGTCATACGCAGTAGTTTCTAAAAATAAAATTCCTAAGACAATCATTTGTTTCGTCGCGGTCGGAATCCCTGAACTGCGTTATATAACTTTTCCTTTTGAAGAATGATTCACACGGATCGGGTGTTTCAGCTGCCTCTTCCTCAAATCCGTTTTAAAATATTCGGTCAATTTTACTGAATCGAACACTGGTCCCTTTGAAGTTTTAACACCGATATGTAAGAAATTAAGAATAAAGGCCGAAATGACTTCAGAATATATATATATATATATATATATATATATATATATATATATATATATATATATATATATATATATATATATTAATGCAATGTTATATATCTTTTCGTTTCATCTTGGTGCTTTAACGGTGATATTTTATTTGCCTGTCAATATACACCCCCCCCCTGTGCTCCTCCATCCACCTTTCTGTTACCACGCCTCGTAAACCGCTAAATTGAAATCCTCGAACCATTGAAATTATGCATACAAAGTAATCTACTGAAAGACATGTATCATATTTGACTCATTTCTCAGGAATTACTGGAATAGGGTCAATTGTACACAAAGTTAAATTACTTTGTGTGAAGTGCCAAATTTTTCGTCAGTGAAATCCAGTAATTAATTCGTAGGCTAGCTGACAATCAACTGTCTTGGTGTAGAGTTTAAACGGAAAGAATGTTAGTTTACCTCGATCAGACTGTTACAATATTTAGAGTGAAAACGGACTGAGTGTTTGACACGCGTAAAATAGGTGATTCCGCACGTAGAGCTGTCAGAGTGATTGGAAACAAATGATAAGGTGACATTTCGATCCTAAGTGGCATTTTTGGCATCTTGATAGACGGTTTTCAAAAGGTCCGCAAGAATAGCATTTATTCCGATTGGTCAAATGTAGAGGAAAGAGGGTGGGGTCGAAACCTAGAATTAGGGAATATATTCTCTGAGTCAATGAGTTTGAATTAGTCTAGGAAGACCTCTTCAAGAGACGGTCAGCATTTATTAGTTCCAGCATAGGAGAAGACTCCGGGGGTAATTTTACAGCAGTGCCTTCGTAATAAGAATCTCAGGAACGTCCGCCGGAAATCAAACGGCAGAAGCACGCCAAAAAACACAAGGAAAAATAGTTTGTTTGAAGATCGAATAAGAAATAGCGAGGAAGCCGAAATTCAGAGACGGAATAAAAGAAGTTGGAAGACAGAGTTTTGTAATCCCACGTACAACCAAAGGGCAGGCTCAAGTTGAGACTAACGCAGAAGAAGAAAAAAACCAGTCGAAGAACAAGGTTATTCTGAATCACCCAACAGTCCAATGTTAAATGAACATTCGATTCCATGATGAAATTTGCTCTCAGTATTAACGGCTAACTTCATTTATTTTTATTAGTGTTCGGGATTTTTATGAATGTATCCATTATTTTAAAGCTTCAGTTTATGTATTTCTGAACTAAGTGTATTCAGAAAGAAAGAAATTGTAATTCAGTGTCATTCTTTTCTTAATTGTATATAAATTAAATTCATATTTTATCTTTACGGGGGCTCGTGTGTTGTCTTGTTCAAAGTACCATCTCAGATTACCATATCCATTAACCGGGCAAATTACACCGTAGAGATCATCTTCTAGATAACGATAATTAGAGGGAGGCGGTCTTCAAGTGTTGTTTTTACAAGTTGCGCAATACCTCTGACCAGGCCTTGTGCAATATTGTACTAATAACACTTTCATAACCGGCAGCAACCTTACACTTTGTTATATGTCTATCTGTCAACATGTATACCAGTCCTCATATAAATTTTTATTCCTATATCCATTTAACTGGATTCTGTTATTCCTTTCTGTCACACGTTTCCTATTATATGTCTATTAGTTGTTCCCAGGTAAGAATTGGTAAACAGCTTTTCAAGGAACTAGCATGTATCTTTCTTTAAACTAGATTTGTCTTCCTTACTTTCTGCCTGTCTTACCGACCTTCTAATCTATTTGTCTGTCTATATAGTCTAACAGCAAGTTCTTAACAGTCATAGGTGGTTATAAACAAGAGTGAAATACTATCTTCAAATATTCCTGGGATAACTGCTGCGATATAGGTTAAGCACGTGTTTAGGACACCGTACAAATAGGGGCAACAAAGAAATTCAAATTAATTGTTGACGATAAAATTGAACGAATTATATATGACTATTTAAATCTGCATGTACGAGTATTTTGATTGGAATGATGGCAACACTGGTAGTTTCAAACCATTCTAACTTACTTGTAACTTTTGTTTGTTTTTTGGATCGGGAAGGGTTCTTGGCTATATTTTGTTGGTTTGTTCACTTTGTTATATTTTCTTGATTTTCATGTTTTGTGATGTTCATATTTTGTAGTAGTGGCGGCAGTTGGGGCATAATACTTTCAATGACTATGGCTCTGCAAAGCCTTAATCCGACACCTGGAATTTATTAGAGAAATGTAAACACGCAACATGTTTCTATGTTTTCAGGAATCTATCTGTCTGTATATATTTATCTTTAAACATGTAATCGACAGATCTATCTATTCGTTTGTCTGACAATTTTCCACCCACACGTGTATATCTGTCTGTAGGAAAATAAAAAAATTATCATAACCTTCAGATCAAATTTGTAGCGATGCTTAAATTTATTTTGTTATTAACCTGGCTTCTTTCTGTCTAAATTATTCGACAGCCTACAAATGAAACATGCATGGGACCCACTCTTTCAATATGCCCGTTCGTTGGATCTAACTGGCAGAGTGTAGAGCACTGCAGACTAATTAGTAAATTACTAAATTACCACCACTAATTACAACAATAACAAATTTCGCTCAATTTCGTATGGAGCAAAATGTTATTGTATTAACTAGCTACAAAACGACAATAGCATAAGACATAGTAAATACAAACGCAAATCTCTGTGTTCTAATACATTTAACATTGGTAATAATTTTCAAATGTGTATAAATGTCTTAATTGAGAATGCTTGCTTTTTCTTCTCTTTCTTCTCGACTTTTCTTTATCTCTGACTTGAATTATCGAAAAGTTAGTACTTAAATGACGCTATTAGCGACAGCATATGGAGTTGAGTGAGATTTAGGCTGCAGCACATAAAGATCATTTTTTTGTAAGGCACTTACTTTCTCTTATCTAACATGAAGTGCGAGATTGTTCTTCGTGATATCACTCAGTTTAGTGTGCTTATATTATAATTAGAGATCACGTTCATATCGATATTCGTACGTCGTGGAAATTTGATAAATCAATCTTAGCTCAATTAGCGAGTTCTACAAGATAATGGCATCAGTGTAGGTGTAGAATGATACATATTTAAAGACTGGAGTTGGTGAAGGTAATGACATCAGGATAGGTATGGAAGCATTATTGTTCAATGACTGGAGTTCTTGAAGATAAAAACAGATCTATCTCATTGTGTAATCATAAATGTTAAAAGAGGTTTGCAAACCTATTCTATCACGAAACAGACGATTAAAATTTACATCTTGGTTCTTCATTATATATATATATATATATATATATATATATATATATATATATATATATATATATATAGAGAGAGAGAGAGAGAGAGAGAGAGAGAGACAGAGAGACAGAGAGAGAGAGAGAGAGAGAGAGAGACAGACAGACAGACAGACAGACAGGCACATGGAAAAGAAAATGGAAATGTCGATTGCATGTGGTGATTTGTGCATATTTAAGTGTGAACTTATGCAGAAATAAACAAATGTTAAACCTTCAATCAGAAAGAGCAATAAAAACAAATTACTTTTTAAAACATTTATTAAACATACGGCGAACATTAACGCAGTATGGGTTTAACATGAATGTATTAAGTATGTGGTAGCAACTAAACGTAGTTGGGAAAACTCTAAACAAATATAATACATAATATAGAACGAGTAAAAATATAAAACGTAAAAATTTTAACAGTCTGTAAAATGCATAAAATATGCATATAAAATCATTGAAATATATGCACAACTGTATATATTTATTTAATGACACTGGCGAATAACATAATGGCAACTGGGCGCAAGAAATGACTAGAGAGATTAAATATGAACATATAATCCAAAATGCTCGCCAATTCGACATTTGATAATGAAATAGTTCTATAAATAAGTAAAACAGAAGTCTGTACTTCTATTTTGTTTTTCGTCCAGTACAATCGTGTTAAATATAAAATACGTTGGCAATATTTTTAAAAGTTTATCACAGTCAAAACTCGTGAGCTTTTTGACCTTTCAACTTAGTTTAATCCATCTCCTCATCTGTGGGTCCCTGCCTGCCCTGAGATCCATGCTGGCTAGGATGAGTGCCATATTGGGGTTGGCCGCCATGTAATTTGACCATGATGGGGGAACATGTCTTCTGGACATCTTGTAACTTTTGATCAAACTCCTCTTTTTCTGCCAGAGAATTGTTGTCTAGCCATTTGAGTGCCTGTTCACAAGTATCCGACACTTTCTTTTTGTCGTCTACTGATATCTTGTCTCCAGTGTCGGATACCGCCTGTTTCACACTGAAAATGTAGTTTTCCAGAGCATTTCTAGCTGAGACGCGTTCTCTCTGTCTATCGTCTTCCGCTTTGTATTTATCGGCGTCAGCCACCATTCTGTCAATATCCTCTTTACTAAGTCGACTTCTGTCATTTGTGATTGTAATTTTATTGGATTTGCCACTGCTCTTATCTACGGCAGAAACGTTAAGGATTCCGTTGGCGTCGATGTCAAAAGTTACTTCAATCTGAGGCACACCACGGGGTGCTGGTGGAATTCCAGTCAATTCGAAACGACCGAGCAAGTTATTATCCTTTGTCATGGCCCTCTCCCCCTCGAATACTTGAATGGATACAGCCGGCTGGTTGTCGGAGTAAGTTGTGAAGATCTGCGACGTTTTCGTTGGGATTCTCGTGTTGCGCTCGATGAGCTTTGTCATTACGCCACCAGCCGTCTCGATACCAAGCGAAAGCGGGGCGACGTCGACTAGAAGCAAATCTTTGATAGACTCGTTCTGAACACCGGTAAGGACGGCAGCTTGAACTGCAGCACCATAAGCTACAGCCTCGTCAGGATTAATGGACTTGTTCAGCTCCTTGCCATTCATAAACTCTTGCAACAGTTTCTGCACTTTAGGAATACGGGTGGAACCACCAACGAGCACAACCTCATGGATCATAGATTTGTCCATCTTAGCATCCCTTAAAGCTTTCTCTACGGGTTCAAGTGTACTTCGGAACAAGTCAATGCACAGCTCCTCAAATCTAGCCCTTGTAATTTTGCTGTAGAAGTCGATGCCGTCGTGCAAAGAGTCAATCTCTACACTGGCCTCGGTACTGCTGGAAAGAGTCCTCTTTGCACGCTCACATGCTGTGCGTAGACGGCGTAGGGCACGCGCGTTTTTGGAGATGTCCTTTTTATGTTTTCTTTTGAATTCCTCTGCAAAGAAGTTAACCATTCTATTATCAAAGTCCTCACCACCTAGATGTGTGTCACCAGCTGTGGACCTTACCTCAAACAGGGAACCCTCGTCAATTGTCAGAATAGATACATCGAATGTTCCACCCCCTAAGTCGAACACAAGCACATTCATCTCTCCTTTAAGGTTCTTGTCAAGTCCATATGCCAGGGCGGCGGCTGTGGGCTCGTTGATGATTCTCAGGACATTCAGACCGGCGATAACTCCGGCGTCATTAGTGGCCCGTCTCTGCGCGTCATTGAAGTAGGCTGGCACTGTAATAACAGCATCCTTGACCTTCTGACCAAGATAAGCTTCTGCCGTCTCCTTCATTTTCGTCAGCACCATAGAGCTGATCTCTTCTGGAGCAAGAACCTTGGTCTCTCCCATGTATTCCACCTGTATCTTTGGCTTGGATTCCACATTAACAACTTTGAATGGCCAATGTTTAATGTCATTTTGAACGCTCGGGTCGTTAAAACGTCGGCCGATAAGACGCTTTGCATCGAATACGGTGTTCTCAGGGTTCAGTGCCGCTTGATTTTTAGCAGCATCGCCAATCATTCTCTCCGTGTCTGTAAAAGCGACGTAACTCGGTGTTGTCCTGTTTCCCTGATCATTTGCAATGATCTCTACTTTTCCATTCTGGAAAACTCCGACACAAGAATAAGTTGTGCCCAAGTCAATACCTATAGCTGGTGCTTTCCCAGTCATTATTTCAGTCTTTCACTATTATGGGACAAGTGCAAAGGTATCTACCCTATTTATATTACGCACTGAAATTCGCTTATGAATATTGTCACTTCTCTGACTCGTAACAGGTTTCTCACTGCTCACTTTTAAATCGTGTCTGCTTAGTCGAGTGGCTAGTCGGCCCGTTTATATATTACAAGGTAAATAAAGTCGCGAATCTTCTACAACTTTCTTGAAGCACGTGTAAGATATATTCAGAGATACGTTTTGGTTTGTTTATACACACTGCGTCTAAAAATAGACACACATCAATGAAATGACCTACATTCTCTAGCCGTCTGAGCCAATCACGAAAGCTGTAGAACATTCTGTATGTTCACCGTGTAAAACCTGGAGTTGCCTCTGTTATTTTCAGTATATGAGGTTATACATGGTAATGAAGGTCAATCGTTCATAAATGTGCAAGTTGGACCATTGGCAAAGGAATTAAATTATCCAATGCCTACTGTTTTGGGGGGTTTGGGGTGCTGGGGTTAAGACGGGGAGTTAAACTACTAGTTTTAAACAAAACAGTTAAAACTATCCTTGATATACAGAAAACATATCGTACGAAAATTAAAGCATATAAACGATACAAATCGAGGATGTTATGTAATACACGATGAACACGCTTCAGTACAATTTTCACTGACATCACGATATTATCGTATTACGGAGAGAGAGAGAGAGAGAGAGAGAGAGAGAGAGAGAGAGAGAGAGAGAGAGAGAGAGAGAGAGAGAGAGAGTATTACTTGCATTCCAGATGACGTATTATATTTAGTAAGTGAGCGAAATAGCGGGGATGGAGATGGCAAATTGAAGTTGGATTGTTATTGCCGAGAAGGGCCTTATACTAAAAGCTACAAATAAAACAATGATCTGTATATTGAAGCATTTGTAGTGAGTGATTCATGGGTTCATGTGATCAATTTATGCCAGAAATTTGAGGTTGTGCTGAAACGGAATAAAGTTGATACTATTTATGTACAGATAATTTATATCGGTGTTGGGTGAATGTGGTTGGCTGGTTGCTTTACTGCTGGTCCACACACACACACACACACACACACACACACACACACACACACACATACATACATACATACATACATACATACATACATGCATACATAGAATGAGAAAAGAAAAGAAAGTAAGGAAAATGAACTTTACTTTGGCAATAAGGCTAGTTGACAAGTTTTCTAGTTGTTGCCTTGCTTTCAAAATAAGCTTCTGAATGTAGTGAACCCTTCGGTCTGTACGATTGTAATTTGCTTCAACACGTCTACACCGTTAAAGCTAGACATACTCAGCTTGGGTGAATGAAACTGGTTTGGATGTAGAGTGTGCCTTCACTTTGGAATGCTTTCTTCTACCTTCCTTCATGAGCTGAAAGGTTGGGTGGCTGGTGGATCAGGGGAGAGGGGGACAATACAAAAAATATCAGATAAGTTACTTTCCTCACTTGTCTGAGAAATAGCATGTGCAATAGATGAACCAACTGTAAACACATATCAGATTGGAAGCCCCTAAAACACATCCTATGGTCTTTCTATTCGGAGACTTAGTTCCTAGTCTGTGACACGGAGTCTGCCTCATTGTTCACATTATCAACTTATATAACAAAATCTATGCTAAACATAAGAAACGGAAAGACAGTTTTGAATGCATTATGCGGACGTTGAGCCAAACTACGTTCTCCCCTGCCCTCCCCCAAAATAAGAAAACACACAAAGAAACAAAAACACTTTCATGCACCAACCAAATGGGGCATTGCATCCAAAATGTCGAGATTTTCACAACCATCCAAGTGAGAAATCTTTCACGGAGGCTTATACAAGAGGCTCAAACTTTGAGGTGGAGTCTAAAACATAGAAACACGAGAATACGTGTTTCACAAACACAGAATACTAATAAAACGAAAGTTACAGTTGTCATTCATACTATTGATGCAGATGGGCCGGAACTTGTTTTCGTTTACCCATTCATTTTTTTTAAGATTTGTAAATTCTCTCTCTCTCTCTCTCTCTCTCTCTCTCTCTCTCTCTCTCTCTCTCTCTCTCAGTAAGAGAGGTAGTTAATTGGATTTAGATACGTTAACTAGGCAAAGATCTCCCTCGATATTATGACCCGATGTGAATGAAAGAATATCAGCAGAGAACTAGGCAAGATTATTGGGAAGAAATAATGCAATACGAGCATCCTTAGACAAGAAAAATAACAAATTTAACTAAACAAATTGATAGCGGTAATTTCAATTCATCTTAAATGATATCAACATGATTTACTAGCAGTGTCCAATTTGGATTTATGTCTTCATTGTAACGAGCGGTGAAAAGAGCGCAATGTCCACGACTGATATACACATTCCTCTCTACTGTGTTTCAAAGTTTCCTATTTCATCGAGTCTTCTTTCTCCGACTACCTCGTCCTACTATGACTTTCTAGATTTTACTCTGTACTCGTCACTTCCCCCTCTTCAGACTTCTCCCGTCATTGCTCCTTTTTCTCGTCGGACTGTGTCTTCTGACCGTTGAGTCCAACTCGATCTATTGCTTCCTTAATGCTGTAAACTTTAGGACCTGTGATGCACTAACACCTGTCTTTCTCAGAAGACATATGCCTGGTCCCTCCCATTCTCGTTTAAGGAGGAAAGCCCTAGTTTAACTAGGATAGTTAGAGCCATCTCTCTCTCTCTCTCTCTCTCTCTCTCTCTCTCTCTCTCTCTCTCTCTCAAAATATCGGTCTAAAGAATTTTAATTAAGGATGTCGCTTTATATTCCAATTAGTTCCAAGGTGTACGTTTCAATTTTACTCGACCAGTCATACGCAGTAGTTTCTAAAAATAAAATTCCTAAGACAATCATTTGTTTCGTCGCGGTCGGAATCCCTGAACTGCGTTATATAACTTTTCCTTTTGAAGAATGATTCACACGGATCGGGTGTTTCAGCTGCCTCTTCCTCAAATCCGTTTTAAAATATTCGGTCAATTTTACTGAATCGAACACTGGTCCCTTTGAAGTTTTAACACCGATATGTAAGAAGTTAAGAATAAAGGCCGAAATGACTTCAGAATATATATATATATATATATATATATATATATATATATATATATATATATATATATATATATATATATATATATATATATATATATATATATATATATATATATATATATATATATATATATATATATATATATATATATTAATGCAATGTTATATATCTTTTCGTTTCATCTTGGTGCTTTAACGGTGATATTTTATTTGCCTGTCAATATACACCCCCCCCCCTGTGCTCCTCCATCCACCTTTCTGTTACCACGCCTCGTAAACCGCTAAATTGAAATCCTCGAACCATTGGAATTATGCATACAAAGTAATCTACTGAAAGACATGTATCATATTTGACTCATTTCTCAGGAATTACTGGAATAGGGTCAATTGTACACAAAGTTAAATTACTTTGTGTGAAGTGCCAAATTTTTCGTCAGTGAAATCCAGTAATTAATTCGTAGGCTAGCTGACAATCAACTGTCTTGGTGTAGAGTTTAAACGGAAAGAATGTTAGTTTACCTCGATCAGACTGTTACAATATTTAGAGTGAAAACGGACTGAGTGTTTGACACGCGTAAAATAGGTGATTCCGCACGTAGAGCTGTCAGAGTGATTGGAAACAAATGATAAGGTGACATTTCGATCCTAAGTGGCATTTTTGGCATCTTGATAGACGGTTTTCAAAAGGTCCGCAAGAATAGCATTTATTCCGATTGGTCAAATGTAGAGGAAAGAGGGTGGGGTCGAAACCTAGAATTAGGGAATATATTCTCTGAGTCAATGAGTTTGAATTAGTCTAGGAAGACCTCTGCAAGAGACGGTCAGCATTTATTAGTTCCAGCATAGGAGAAGACTCCGGGGGTAATTTTACAGCAGTGCCTTCGTAATAAGAATCTCAGGAACGTCCGCCGGAAATCAAACGGCAGAAGCACGCCAAAAAAACACAAGGAAAAATAGTTTGTTTGAAGATCGAATAAGAAATAGCGAGGAAGCCGAAATTCAGAGACGGAATAAAAGAAGTTGGAAGACAGAGTTTTGTAATCCCACGTACAACCAAAGGGCAGGCTCAAGTTGAGACTAACGCAGAAGAAGAAAAAAACCAGTCGAAGAACAAGGTTATTCTGAATCACCCAACAGTCCAATGTTAAATGAACATTCGATTCCATGATGAAATTTGCTCTCAGTATTAACGGCTAACTTCATTTATTTTTATTAGTGTTCGGGATTTTTATGAATGTATCCATTATTTTAAAGCTTCAGTTTATGTATTTCTGAACTAAGTGTATTCAGAAAGAAAGAAATTGTAATTCAGTGTCATTCTTTTCTTAATTGTATATAAATTAAATTCATATTTTATCTTTACGGGGGCTCGTGTGTTGTCTTGTTCAAAGTACCATCTCAGATTACCATATCCATTAACCGGGCAAATTACACCGTAGAGATCATCTTCTAGATAACGATAATTAGAGGGAGGCGGTCTTCAAGTGTTGTTTTTACAAGTTGCGCAATACCTCTGACCAGGCCTTGTGCAATATTGTACTAATAACACTTTCATAACCGGCAGCAACCTTACACTTTGTTATATGTCTATCTGTCAACATGTATACCAGTCCTCATATAAATTTTTATTCCTATATCCATTTAACTGGATTCTGTTATTCCTTTCTGTCACACGTTTCCTATTATATGTCTATTAGTTGTTCCCAGGTAAGAATTGGTAAACAGCTTTTCAAGGAACTAGCATGTATCTTTCTTTAAACTAGATTTGTCTTCCTTACTTTCTGCCTGTCTTACCGACCTTCTAATCTATTTGTCTGTCTATATAGTCTAACAGCAAGTTCTTAACAGTCATAGGTGGTTATAAACAAGAGTGAAATACTATCTTCAAATATTCCTGGGATAACTGCTGCGATATAGGTTAAGCACGTGTTTAGGACACCGTACAAATAGGGGCAACAAAGAAATTCAAATTAATTGTTGACGATAAAATTGAACGAATTATATATGACTATTTAAATCTGCATGTACAAGTATTTTGATTGGAATGATGGCAACACTGGTAGTTTCAAACCATTCTAACTTACTTGTAACTTTTGTTTGTTTTTTGGATCGGGAAGGGTTCTTGGCTATATTTTGTTGGTTTGTTCACTTTGTTATATTTTCTTGATTTTCATGTTTTGTGATGTTCATATTTTGTAGTAGTGGCGGCAGTTGGGGCATAATACTTTCAATGACTATGGCTCTGCAAAGCCTTAATCCGACACCTGGAATTTATTAGAGAAATGTGAACACGCAACATGTTTCTATGTTTTCAGTAATCTATCTGTCTGTATATATTTATCTTTAAACATGTAATCGACAGATCTATCTATTCGTTTGTCTGACAATTTTCCACCCACACGTGTATATCTGTCTGTAGGAAAATAAAAAATTTATCATAACCTTCAGATCAAATTTGTAGCGATGCTTAAATTTATTTTGTTATTAACCTGGCTGCTTTCTGTCTAAATTATTCGACAGCCTACAAATGAAAGATGCATGGGACCCACTCTTTCAATATGCCCATTCGTTGGATCTAACTGGCAGAGTGTGGAGCACTGCAGACCAATTAGTAAATTACTAAATTACCACCACTAATTACAACAATAACAAATTTCGCTCAATTTCGTATGGAGCAAAATGTTATCATATTAACTAGCTACAAAACGACAATAGCATAAGACATAGTAAATACTAACGCAAATCTTTGTGTTCTAATACATTTAACATTGGTAATAATTTTCAAATGTGTATAAATGTCTTAATTGAGAATGCTTGCTTTTTCTTCTCTTTCTTCTCGACTTTTCTCTATCCCTGACTTTGATTATCGAAAAGTTAGTACTTAAATGATGCTATTAGCGACAGCAGATGGAGTTGAGTGAGATTTAGGCTGCAGAGCATAAAGCCCTTTTTTTGTAAGGCACTTACTTTCTCGTTTCTAACATGAAGTGCGAGATTGTTCTTCGTGATATCACTCAGTTTAGTGTGCTTATATTATAATTAGAGATCACGTTCATATCGATATTCGTACGTCGTGCAAATTTGATAAATCAATCTTATCTCAATTAGCGAGTTCTACAAGATTATGGCATCAGTGTCGGTGTAGAATGATACATATTTAAAGACTGGAGTTGGTGAAGGTAATGACATCAGGATAGGTATGGAATCATTATTGACTGGAGTTCTTGAAGATAAAAACAGATCTATCTCATTGTGTAATCATAAATGTTAAAAGAGGTGTTGTACACCTATTCTATCACGAAACAGACGATTAAAACTTACATCTTGGTTCTTCATTATATATATACATGTATATACATGTATATACATGTATATATATATATATATATATATATATATATATATATATATATATATATATATATATCCAAATTGTACTGTGTGTGTGTGTGTGTGTGTGTGTGTGTGTGTGTGTGCAATTGATAATTCTATCGTAGCTTTGACAAATTTAATCTTATCGCTATGATATCTACAATGTGCGAGTTTATAGTGATATCTACCATTCGGTCATCGTGCCGTAGACGAGTAACTTTCTGTCCCACCCTGTCACATTATCCTGATACCAGGCCAATCAGTCCTAACACTAAACTATTAATGCTCAGGAAACAGCGATGTAGCCGCTAGTGCCATTTTTTTAAAAAAAAAGTCTCTGGTAGGATTCGGTCGGGGATGGAACCTGCGATCTCCTGCATCTGAGGCTTACGCTCTAAACACTTAGGGCACGATATATATATATATATATATATATATATATATATATATATATATATATATATATATATATATATATATATATATAGAGAGAGAGAGAGAGAGAGAGAGAGAGAGAGAGAGAGAGAGAGAGACAGCGAGAGAGAGAGAGAGAGTGAGACAGACAGACAGGCACATGGAAAAGAAAATGGAAATGTCGATTGCATGTGGTGATTTGAGCATATTTAAGTGTGAACATATGCAGAAATAAACAAATGTTAAACCTTCAATCAGAAAGAGCAATAAAACAAATTACTTTTTAAAACATTTATTAAACATACGGCGAACATTAACGCAATATGGATTTAATATGAATGTATTAAGTATGTGGTAGCAACTAAACGTAGTTGAGAAAACTCTAAACAAATATAATACATAATATAGAACGAGTAAAAATATAAAACGTAAAAAATTTAACATTCTGTAAAATGCATAAAATATAATAGTAATGCATATAAAATCATTGAAATATATGCACAACTGTATATATTTATTTAATGACACAGGCGAATAACAAAATGGCAACTGGGCGCAAGAAATGACTAGAGAGATTAAATATGAACATATAATCCAAAATGCTCGCCAATTCGACATTTGATAATGAAATAGTTCTATAAATAAGTAAAACAGAAGTCTGTACTTCTATTTTGTTTTTCGTCCAGTACAATCGTGTTAAATATAAAATACGTTGGCAATATTTTTAAAAGTTTATCACAGTCAAAACTCGTGAGCTTTTAGACCTTTCAACTTAGTTTAATCCATCTCCTCATCTGTGGGTCCCTGCCTGCCCTGAGATCCATGCTGGCCAGGATGAGCGCTATATTGGGGTTGGCCGCCATGTAATTTGACCATGATGGGGGAACATGTCTTCTGGACATCTTGTAACTTTTGATCAAACTCCTCTTTTTCTGCCAGAGAATTGTTGTCTAGCCATTTGAGTGCCTGTTCACAAGTATCCGACACTTTCTTTTTGTCGTCTTCTGATATCTTGTCTCCAGTGTCGGATACCGCCTGTTTCACACTGAAAATGTAGTTTTCCAGAGCATTTCTAGCTGAGACGCGTTCTCTCTGTCTATCGTCTTCCTCTTTGTATTTATCGGCGTCAGCCACCATTCTGTCGATATCCTCTTTACTAAGTCGACTTCTGTCATTTGTGATTGTAATTTTGTTCGATTTGCCACTGCTCTTATCTACGGCAGAAACGTTAAGGATTCCGTTGGCGTCGATGTCAAAAGTTACTTCAATCTGAGGCACACCACGGGGTGCTGGTGGAATTCCAGTCAATTCGAAACGACCGAGCAAGTTATTATCCTTTGTCATGGCCCTCTCCCCCTCGAATACTTGAATGGATACAGCCGGCTGGTTGTCGGAGTAAGTTGTGAAGATCTGCGACGTTTTCGTTGGGATTCTCGTGTTGCGCTCGATGAGCTTTGTCATTACGCCACCAGCCGTCTCGATACCAAGCGAAAGTGGGGCGACGTCGACTAGAAGCAAATCTTTGATAGACTCGTTCTGAACACCGGTAAGGACGGCAGCTTGAACTGCAGCACCATAAGCTACAGCCTCGTCAGGATTAATGGACTTGTTCAGCTCCTTGCCATTCATAAACTCTTGCAACAGTTTCTGCACTTTAGGAATACGGGTGGAACCACCAACGAGCACAACCTCATGGATCATAGATTTGTCCATCTTAGCATCCCTCAAAGCTTTCTCTACGGGTTCAAGTGTACTTCGGAACAAGTCAATGCACAGCTCCTCAAATCTAGCCCTTGTAATTTTGCTGTAGAAGTCGATGCCCTCGTGCAAAGAGTCAATCTATACACTGGCCTCGGTACTGCTGGAAAGAGTCCTCTTTGCACGCTCACATGCTGTGCGTAGACGGCGTAGGGCACGCGCGTTTTTGGAGATGTCCTTTTTATGTTTTCTTTTGAATTCCTCTGCAAAGAAGTTAACCATTCTATTATCAAAGTCCTCACCACCTAGATGTGTGTCACCAGCTGTGGACCTTACCTCAAACAGGGAACCCTCGTCAATTGTCAGAATAGATACATCGAATGTTCCACCCCCTAAGTCGAACACAAGCACATTCATCTCTCCTTTAAGGTTCTTGTCAAGTCCATATGCCAGGGCGGCGGCTGTGGGCTCGTTGATGATTCTCAGGACATTCAGACCGGCGATAACTCCGGCGTCATTAGTGGCCCGTCTCTGCGCGTCATTGAAGTAGGCTGGCACTGTAATAACAGCATCCTTGACCTTCTGACCAAGATAAGCTTCTGCCGTCTCCTTCATTTTCGTCAGCACCATAGAGCTGATCTCTTCTGGAGCAAGAACCTTGGTCTCTCCCTTGTATTCCACCTGTATCTTTGGCTTGGATTCCACATTAACAACTTTGAATGGCCAATGTTTAATGTCATTTTGAACGCTCGGGTCGTCAAAACGTCGGCCGATAAGACGCTTTGCATCGAATACGGTGTTCTCAGGGTTCAGTGCCGCTTGATTTTTAGCAGCATCGCCAATCATTCTCTCCGTGTCTGTAAAAGCGACGTAACTCGGTGTTGTCCTGTTTCCCTGATCATTTGCAATGATCTCTACTTTTCCATTCTGGAAAACTCCGACACAAGAATAAGTTGTGCCCAAGTCAATACCTATAGCTGGTGCTTTTCCAGTCATTATTTCAGTCTTTCACTATTATGGGACAAGTGCAAAGGTATCTACCCTATTTATATTACGCACTGAAATTCGCTTAGGAATATTGTCACTTCTCCGACTCGTAACAGGTTTCTCACTGCTCACTTTTAAATCGTGTCTGCTTAGTGGAGTGGCTAGTCGGCCCGTTTATATATTACAAGGTAAATAAAGTCGCGAATCTTCTACAACTTTCTTGAAGCACGTGTAAGATATATTCAGAGATACGTTTTGGTTTGTTTATACACACTGCGTCTAAAAATAGACACACATCAATGAAATGACCTACATTCTCTAGCCGTCTGAGCCAATCACGAAAGCTCTAGAACATTCTGTATGTTCACCGTGTACAATAGACGGTGTAGAGAATCACTTTATAATACAACAGGGGAAAGGGCTTTGCCAAACTATTTTTCTTGGAGTTGCCTCTGTTATTTTCAGTCTATGAGGTTATACATGGTAATGAAGGTCAATCGTTCATAAATGTGCAAGTTTGACCATTGGCTAAGGATTTAAATGAACTATTGTTTACTTTTTGTTCGGGGTGGGGTTAGATGAGTTAATATACCAGTTTTAAACAGTTGAACAATAGTTAATATACAGCACAACTATTGTACGAAAAGTAAAGCATGAAAACGGGTGAAATCAAGGATATTAGCTAATGCATCATGAAAACGCAACAGTATAATTTCCACTGACGCAAGGACGAAACATGTGCACAATGTGTGGGGGTCTTGGGGAAGGAGTTTTGTGGGTGGGGGTTAATTGTACACACGCATGTACCATGTATAATGGACTATATATACAAATACACAAGGATGCATGATGTATAATGGACTATATATACAAGTACACAAGCATTCATCATGTATATTTAATTATATATATACAAATACACAAGGATGCGCCATATATAATGGAGTATATATACAAATACACAAGCATGCAAACTGTTTAATGGACTGTACATGTAATAACACAAGTATGCACCATGTATAATGAACTATATACACAAGTACACAAGCATGCAAACTGTATGTTGGACTTCACACAAAAGTACAAAAACATGCACCATGTATAATGGACTATACATTCCGGCACAAAATGGTATTAAACTGGATCTAGATAAAGCTCTATATCAAAATTTCATGCATGCAAATTTATACTCCAAATTATAAGACTAATACCTTGTACACATTATACATGTACACATTATACATGTACACATTATACATGTACCCTCCTGTTGAACTAATTCAATACTGATACTTGGTATGTCTGGAACCATTTTTCTTCTGTCAGTTAAGGTAGTCCTGAAAATGTTAGCATTATTTTCAACAAAAAATAAACAGAATATGGAATACAAGTTACTTACCTTATTGATGGAACAAATAAATTACATAATATATTACATCAAACACAAAAAGTCAGGCTGAGTATTAAAAATGTAATTGATTTATTTGCACTGAACATAATAACTTATGCAGAAGTAAACAATTGTATACAATTCATTATACAATGTACGAGGTTTACAAAATTATGCATATACAAAATCAAATTAAATATTATTTACAACTTAAATATTGGTTCCTCATTTCCCCAGCTTTGAATAATAATAATAATAATAATAATAATAATAATAATAATGATAATAATAATAATAATAATAATGATAATAATAATAATAATGATAATAATAATAATAATAATAATAATAATAATAATATAATAATAATAATAATAATAATAATAATGATAATAATAATAATATAATAATAATAATAATAATAATGATAATAATAATAATAATAATAATAATATAATAATATAATAATAATAATAATAATAATGATAATAATAATAATAATAATGATAATAATAATAATAATAATAATAATGATAATAATAATAATAATAATAATAATAATAATAATAATGATAATAATAATAATAATAATAATAATGATAATAATAACAACAATAATAATAATAATAATAATAATAATAATAATGATAATAATAACAATAATAATAATAATAATAATGATAATAATAATAATAATAATAATGATAATAATAATAATAATAATGATAATAATAATAATAATAATAATAATAATAATAATAATAATAATGATAATAATAACAGTAATGTAGTACACTAGTAATGTGTATGAGCAATATAAACAAACATTATTTAACTTTACAGCATTCTATATCTGTGGTGCCAAATTTGACAATTTTCTGAAAAGGACAAATACAATCTTGGTGTCGAGTCCTTGGTGTGTGTGTGTGGGGGGGGTGTTGAGTCCTTGGTGTGTGGGAAGAGGATAATAATAATTTGAATACTACCCTGACTGAACGTAGTAAACTTTATAACAAAGATAAATATTGATAATACATAATTGGCAGACACGAATTATGGTGATGTTATATTTTAAAATCAGACCTTCAACTAAATACAAGCACGTTACACGCATAGGTTGGGTTCATCATTTATAGCCATAATAACATTACAAAAAAAAGTTCACCTACTTTTTTTACATAACGAGAAATGTGAATGTTGTTAGATCTTAATATACATCATTAACACTTTCTTTTTCTATGGGCAGTAATCTGACAAGAAAGTTGAAACAATCTGTATACAATACAGATAATGTCCACTCACCATCAGAGAGAGAGAGAGAGAGAGAGAGAGAAAGAGATTGAAGAATACATTATAAATATTTTTACTTTGCAAAAATTTAATAACTTTATTTTACGACACTTTCTAAAAAAAATTTAAAAAGTTGTACATTTTCATTCTGAATGGCTTCAGACATACTTATAAGAGTATTTGTCCCAATAAACTATAACAACTCAGCACATGCGCCATTATCTAACTGTGACTTTAAAAATCCAAATTTTAACCAATCAGACTGCTTGCATGGGTTGTGGATGTTCTGATCCTATTATTTAAATGGTCTCTCTTTCTCTATCAATTCTAATATCACTCTCACCTTATTTTCGGAAAGGTGTGCGAGTGTGATACATGCTGAAACTACACAATTCTCTGAAAGCAATTAAATAATCATAACGAGGTTTGAAGGGAAAATCTGATAAAATATATAGGCCCATCTAGCCTACAAGTTAAGGAGAAATCAGCTTGCCATTTTCTTGTAAAGGGTACTGCATTTGTGATGTGCAATTGGCACATTCAGTCATATGTGGAGGATGCATCATCTAATTAGTTTGTATATTTTTCAAATCTAATTATTCCTTGTTTTTATTTATTTTTAAAAAAATATTGGTAACATATCTTTACAGATTTTTAAGTAAGAAAACTGGATCTAATACAGATTTAGTATCAATTATGTGGGAAGAAGAACTGATTTACTGCCTCTAAAAACTTAGAATTCACATACACATTTGCTTTAATTAATATTGCTCAAAATAAATCCAGTGTGCAAAATTTACATACAAAAATGTACATGTAATCTGAGGAATGCAGACATTCTAGTACGATGCCACAGTGCAACCTTACTGGAAGAGAATGGGATTTAACTGAATTCGTCTCAGAATACCTAAATGAAACCAACATAGTGGGGGCCCTGTGAGGATTGAATTTTGGCCTATATACTGATTATAAAAAAAAAACAACATAATTTGGAAACTTGTTACAAAAGAATTGAATTAAAAAAGTATTAATATAGTGATACAAAATTTGAAGGTTAGATTTTCCCTTTAAGAATGTCAAATGATTTCTCCTTAAGATAACACTATCTTGTCAATGGTATCTGGAGAACAATCCTAATGTATTGAATATTAAATTGTAATAATTTAAAGAAGTTAAAAACAAAGGATAACTGCAACAAAATGCATCATCAAATTTATACAAGACTGGCCATATATATTAAGGGGGAAAAAATGATCATAAATGCATTGGCATATATAATGAATTTATACACAGATGAAATTTCTGTCAATTCCAACTCCAAAGGGAACCGTGATTTGCTGCAGAGTTGTCTCCCTTTGAATCAGGAAACCAAACCCAGTACAGTACACCCTCAAAGGCAGTCTAATGTACAAGGTGAGTATGGTTATGAATGTCTTTACATTTTTAATACAAACATTATGTATAATACACCTCAATATAATGCAACTTCACGAATAAGGAAATCCACTTTTATGCTTGTTATGAATGGCAATATAATGAGTACTGTATGTGAGAAAAAGAATATAATTAGAGCAAAAAACATCTTATGGAAAAAATTTTTTTTTTAATGATTGACAGAAATGATCACTTTAATAACTTTTTTGTCAAAAGATCTACATAACGTCAAATTAAGAAACTGGGGTCTTTAGAAAAGTTTGGTCACACTGCATATAAACTATATTTTGTTGGCTCAACAATATATAACTGTTTTATAGGTACTTTTACTGAGAAAAAAAAGAAGAGATTTTATTCTAAATACTAGTGTAAAATCTACTGTTTCATTAATAAGCCATTTTCTAGAGTTTCACTGTATTTAAAATATTAAAATTAATTTCTTTCTTATTATAAATGCCAACACATACAAAGCAGACAAAAGAGGTTGCCAACACAAAATGGAAAATCCACAGTAAATTGTGTTTATAGTGGACCTTCAAGACAACAAATATCTATCTTTAATGGGCAAGTGTTCTTTATATCAAGGTACAAATAACTCATGTTGGCTAAATATCATTAACAGGGTTTACACAAATAAATCATGGCCATTTCATTCAGCTGGTTCATATAAATATTTTAAGAATACAAATATATCTAAACTATTCACAAAGCTTAATTATAATTACTGAATATCTAGCTTCTTAATCAAACTCACCCAAGAATTTGATAAAAGAACTCAGCAAATTAGATGCAAGATCCTCTTATTAATATGCGCTGATTACAAAACCTGACGGTGATGATGCAACCTTGGTTGCCAGCATGGAGCAAAAAATCCAACTGAAATTCTGTCTCCAGAGCAATCGGATGAAATCTAGATAGAAAAGTGGTCTATACTCCCATCTTGGCTTTTTCCACATCAGTTCAACTTCAAGTCTTAAGTATGTGAGAACGCACCTCCCCATGGATTAGTGGATTTTCCTGGGGTCTTCATGGCCCTCCTCCACCAAAATATACTAGCCATGTCCTGTCTATAATTTGCTGACAAATGGTATTAAACTCCACAAAACCCAACTATCAATCAATCAAACATAATTATGATTATCTCATTAATATTTAAAGATCTTGCTCCTATTCAGACTCATCCATCTTGATGATATAAGACTATTTAACAAATATACAGGCATATTTACCATAGATAGTAATGTTTCACTTGTTGACCAAAATCTGATCAGAAGTCCAGCTGTTTAAGTGCTGATGGACTTAGCCAATAAAAAAAGAAAAGAATTTGAAGGAATTCTCAACCATTTCTTCTTTTTAACTGCAAAGTGTTGAAATATCTCTAACATTCTTCAGCAATAACAGGATCTTAAAATTTCCTGCTGTGGTGGACAATGCATGTCAAGTTGGCACCAGTTTCATTTAGTATAAAGTAGATGTAATTAGAAGTCTTTTGGTGAAAACCTCATGTCAAAATAATCATCCATTCAGACAGCTGTCATGACAGTCACACTGGATGTATGGCTGAAAACATTTTCATTTAGGTTGAACCAGGTATCATAAGAAGTCTATTGGAGAAAAGCCCATGTTGATATAGCCATCCATTTGGGAGTATAGATAACAATATTTCATGATAGCTACCAGGGTAGCCATATTGTAGGTTTGACATTTTCATATAGGACCATGTATACACCATAATAACTTTCTCTGATGAAATTGCCATCCTTGCACTGGGCAGAAATCACATTGCGTCAACACCAGGTGATGGCCATCGCAATGCTTCGTTTTAATTAGACAGTTGGATTCCCCTGGTCCGTGGAGGAGTAGCAAATGGCCAAACACTGGATGTCACATCAATACCATTTTAATTTAAAATCAACATTTCAAAAAGTCTCTTTGGGAAAACCCCATAATAATATGATCATTCATACAGAAGAAGTGGTAATAACAAGATTTTTCAAGATGACAACTGTGACAGCCATAATGGAACCCAGATCAGCACCATTTGTATTCATAACCAAGTTTTTTTGGTGAAAACCAAATCAGTATGACTTTTCATTGAAGAATATAAAAATATTCTAGATGGTTGTGTGGCAGTCATATTGGAGTCAGATAGGCACCATAATCATTTTAGACTAACAAGATACGAAGGAAGTCTTGTAGTGAAAACCTCATGTTGATAAACAATCCATTCATATGAGGAGTAGTGATTTTAAGATGGCCACTGTGTAATGGCCATATCACATGCAAGATAGTCACCATATTTATTATGTAAGACCAATTGGGCATCATAAAAAGCATTTTGGTCAAAAACCCCACATCAATATAACTTTCAGTACAGGAGGAGTTGCAAAACAAGTTTTCAAGATGGCTGCCTTGGTAGCCATATTGGATATCAGAATAGCACCAGTTTTGTTCAGAAGATCACATAGGTCTTATAGTGAAAACTACATGCTGACATGACCATCAATGTAGACAGAGTAGCAAGATTTTCAAGATGGCTATACTGGACCCCAGATCAATAGAATTTCATTTATGACTAACAAATCATCAATAGAAGTCTTTAGTGAAAACCTGATACTGATATGACCATCCATTCTGAAGAAATAGAAAGTTTTTCTAAATGGCTGCCATAATGGACATTTCTTTTTAATATCAAAGAGACATTATAAGGAGTCTTTAAGTGAAAATCCTGTGTAAATATGACCATCTATTTTTCGAGGGGTAGCATTAAGATTTTCAATACTGAACGTGTGAGCAGCACCAATTATCTGGGATAAACTAGATGATGGGATGAATGTGTGTGACACGCTTCTTCCTCCATGTACCTTATGAGACGTTTTGATAACAATTTTGTTTTAGTGGATTGAAAACATAACAGACAATAGATGGACATTTGACAACTAACCATTACATTAGTTATTTTAGTCTGTCTCTGACCAGTTGAGCTATTAATTACTGTATGTGGATCTCACTGAGAATTCCATGACGATAGCTTATTGATAAAAAATTTAAAAATAGTCTACTGGGTAATAAAAAATCTCAGCCAATCGATAAATCTTAACCACTATCAAACTATCTAAGCCTAAATTACACGTCAGAATCAAATTAAAAATAAATTTAAATTAAATTTCAAGTGATAAGTTCATCCAATCGTATGCAAGATCGCCTTATTATTATGCATGACTTTCACATAATGAGATCTTCATGATATCAGCCACAGTCACATCTAATCAACTAGATCCGCAATAATAATACCACCTTCCGATATGATATGTGATGGATGAAGGGACATACCGTAAGCTCACTTTGTTGCCAGGTGAGCTAAAAATGATGCAAAAATAAAAAGTGACCTATAAATACTGTAAACTATCAACAGGTATTCTTTATACTGAGGTGTCCATGGTTGCATGGTTACATACAATTTTAGACTAAGTTTTTGAAACATGACGTGTGTGTGTGACTTGATAACATGAAATCTATTCTCAACTAAATTAAGAGGATGAAAGTATATTAGTATTTTGAATGGTGGCAGTATTTTATATATACATGAAAAAATGTGATCTTAAATGTCATCAAGTTTTGCAGAAATGCTAAAAGATAAAGTCCATAAAAATGATATGTAAAAATGAATTATGTAAAAGATAACAATTTTGACTGTGAAGTATCAGCATGAAACAACCAAAAAGACAGAATCTGGATTAAAATAAAATAGTTCACATCAATATAAAATTGTACACATTTGTACAGAAATCTAAGTTGCATACGTACAAGGCCTGGTATTGATCACCTGACTTACATAATTTAACAAAACATCATTTTACTAAGCCATACATTGTAAGTTATCTTATTCTTCGTTCCCATTTTTAAAAAAATATAAACTGTTTCCTCAGAACCAGATATTTTTCAAATTCTTTACGATTTTATATTAAAAAAAAAGGAATGGGAAGATTGGCATGTGCAAAAAAAGGGAAAAAAGATTGCATTTAAAATCTTGCACAATAAAAACATTGTTTAGTGCTTTTCACCACCTTTGAGGAGCAAAATTTTTCAAGCTGGCAACTCTGTGGAGGCTATAATGTATGTCCAAGTATGTCCATTTAGGACCAACTAGACTTTGGGATGACCCTAGACTGGATGTCCAAGCATGTTATTTTAGGACCAAATAGACTTTGGAGTGACTACAGACTGGATGTCCATGTGTGTTTGTTTAGGACCAACTAACTTTGGGATGACCCTAGACTGGATGTCCAAGCATGTTATATTAGGACCAACTAGACTTTGGGATGACCCTAGAGTGGATGTCCAAGCATGTTCATTTAGGACCAACTAGATAGACTTTGGGCTGACCACAGACTGGATGTCCAAGTATGTTCATTTAGGACCAACTAAACTTTGGGATGACTATAGACTGGATGTTGGGAATAGCAAAAACAAACTTGTGATAACAGACATACGACCAACAACTGGCTATCCCTGTGATAACAGACATACAGGACATCCCATAAGCTTTTCTGGTATATGACCAGTAGAGCTGAAAATGGCTTTTTCACAGAGAAAGCTATTTTACATAATTAAAAAATGATTGTGTACATAAATCAACAAAAAAACCTTGAAGAAAAAATATATTTTTAAATAACAGAAATGCAAGATTACACTGTAATAAATGTACAAAAGCACAATTACTTTCACTGCGTTTAAAATCTGATTGGCAATGCAAATTAATAACACCAATGACATCACCATTATGTAATGTCAGAAAAGAAAATAGACGAAATGGATTCATTCATTAAGAATTTACAATAGCTGGCATCTTTTATTTGTTTGCTTGTTTGTTTGTTTGATTAGGATTTTTAACGTAACTTTTAACAATTTTTCAGTCATATCGCTACGATATCTGCAGTGAGGCAGTTTATAGTGACGTCTGGCACTGGGGCATCATGCCACAGACATGTAGCATGATGTCCCACTCAGTCACGTTATCCTGGCACCAGGCCGACCAGGCCAGGGATTGAACCCACGACCTCCCACTTCCGCGGCAGATGCTCTAACCACTAGGCCACTGGAGCAGTTGGCATCTTTTAAATTCATTCAACTGAAGATGAAACAGTGAATTGTTAAGTTTTAGCATGATGTTTTGGTTCCAGTTTTAATGACAGCATACAAAAATATCATTTATAGTGTTATTTGGTTGGAAGTATATATATAAAAAAGTAATTAACATTTACTGAAAAACATCTGCATGGACTTGGTGTTTTGGTGGCTCAACTTGTGAACTCAATTCATCCACATGAATATTTTTTAGTACAAATTCAACAGTCCATACTGATGTGAAGTACATTAATAAACAAAAATGCCATAGTTTCACCTCAGGAAACTTGTGCCTGTTCAATATGGAGCATAAAGACTACAAAGCGGCATTCATTACACCAAGTTGACCACATATAATTAGTTTGTAATTAGGCAAGAATTTTCACATTTAAAGAGCATTAAAAAGGTAATGAAGAGAAATATGGTCCCTATCATTTTCATGCTGTTTTGAATAGTTTGTCCCTAACCTCACAGTAATCTTTAATTATCAGTGATATTTCAAGACAAAAACTTGCTGTACATGCAATATTTCAACAAGACCTCAATAATGGAAAGAAAGAAATGTTGACGGAAAACCCATGAAGGATGCAGGGCCATCAGAAAGCACATTTGGCCTTTTGGCCAGGTGACTGATGTTGACAGAAAACCCATGAAGGATGCAGGGCCATCAGAAAGCACGTTTGGCCTTTTGGCCAGGTGACTGAAAGATACAGCAAGTTCAACAGTAATTTTAATGATGAAGAGAAAAAAAATTACATTAGGGTTGTCATTTACAAATTGTCCAAAGCTTTAAAGAAATATTCACACCAGAACAACTGGTCAGTCTGCATCAGTGGGCAAAGTGACTCATGTACAACATTGCAGTTAATATCATCGGAAGACATTATTATGAATTGTTCAAAATGTCACTCCATTTGGAACAGGTGGCAGATAGTGTACATCAGAGATCATACAATTTTTTTTCTGGCATCATGTCTACCCAATCCTGATGGTTTAGCTGAAGCCCGACCCCAAAGGGGCTTCAACCCTAGAGGGATTTGGCCGATGACGAAACCAGAAAACACACGTATATGATCACTCTTCTTCCATAGCCGAAATTTTCAACTTTCAAAACTCAATATAAAATTAATAATAATATAATGAAGATGACAAATCTAGTCCAATGGCTTTACTTAAATTTTTTCCATAAAATGTGCATAAAATGGATGTGCTGTCAATAGATCCAACTGCTAAGATAACATTGATGAACAATATGTTATTGAAATGTTTGGTATAATATTTCATCTTTGATGTGCAATACCAGCAAATACTAGATATCTAGCAGATAATTATGTTCAGACACTGACCCTTATTTTGATATTGGTCATTTCTATCGTTCGGCAGAAATACGATATACTAGGACAAGAGAGAATATTTCTCTATTCTGTGTGACAAGAACATATCATCAATTCATTTTTTCAACCAATACATAAACAATGTGGAATGGTTATTAAGTTTAGGAGCAGCACACAAAAAAAGACAAGTACAACAACACAACAGAGCATCATTGCTGTGTGAAATCCAACGCTAATGCACCTACAAAAGCTGTACAAACATTTGCATGTAAGAACGTATGATTCTGTCTGACATCAATATCACATTAAGTCAATAATTGTTTGAGGTAATTACAACAGTACATTTTTCAACTAGTCCTTTCCAATGCCAGTGTAACAAAGTAGTACCTGTATAAAACAAATGACAAAGCCTATATGACAATAATTAAATACCAATATGATACAGCACCACGCTTACTCCTCTATAAGTCATCTCTGAACAACTGTGCTATAGAATCATGCACCAGCAAATCAGGGTCTAAAATGCATTGACCTGGACCTGCTATAACACAATATGATGGGAGATCTGGGTCTATGCAGTTGACAAATTATCTTACTTGTAATCCAATTATTTAGGAACACAATATGATGGGAGATATGGGTCTATGCAGTTGACAAATTATCTTACTTGTAATCCAATTATTTAGGAACACAATATGATGGGAGATATGGGTCTATGCAGTTGACAAATTATCTTACTTGTAATCCAATTATTTAGGTTAACTGCAAGACCAGCCATTACCTCACTCAGTCTGTTACAGTGCCACAAAAAAAAAGTTGTTACAACAACCTCTTATGAACCAGTGTGGAAAAAATAATTTATTTTCAAATTCAAAAACCTAAAATGGTATTGGGTAATAATATCCTGTAATTAACAAATCATTATCTAGCATTAAACAGATGCTAGTGTCTAACATTCAATACTACAAACAGAAAAATGCTAAATGGTCTTTTTTACATGTACCAGTAATTGTAATGCAACTTAAAAAGTATACTTAACAACTCCAATTGATGGACCTTTCAGGGAAAAAAAAAAGATACCCAAGAGGGCACCAATGCTTATCTGTCCAAAAGAATTTTTAGCAATTCAAGATAGGACCATTTCTTCTTATTAACCTGCTGAGTGTTGAAAAGATCTGATTTAATTCTTGAGCAATAGGATTTTCAAATTAGCTATTTAGCAGCCATATTGTATGGAAGATCTTCATCATTTTAATTTGGGATAAACAAGATGCCATTAGAAGTATTTTGGATGAAAACCTAATGTTTATATGACAACCCATTTTTCTAGATAGTGACAAGATTTTAATTATGTTCATTGTGGCAGCTATATTTTAAGTCGCACAGTTACAATTTTTTTTCTTCAACAAAATAAATATAATTATTTTTCTTGTGAAAACCTCATGCTACTACGACTGTCCATTTTGGAGTAGAAAAAACAAGATTTTCAAGATGGCTGCCATGGTGGCCACATTGGATGTCAGATCAGCAACCATGTCATTTACTACCAACTACACATAGTAAGATGTCTCCAGGTGAAATCCCATGTTGACTTTCTGTTAAGGAGAAGCAATACAAGATTTTCAAGATGGCTGCCATTGCTGTTATATTAGATGGCAGATCAGGACCGACAGACTAGGCATTATAACAAGTCTTTTGTTGGAAACTTTATGTGATATGGCAATCAGAACCAAAAGACTAGGCATTACAATAAGTCTTTTCTTGGATATGACCATCAATTCTGATATAGTAGCAATTACAAGATTTTGAAGATGGCTGGTGTGAAGGCCATATATAAGCAACACCTTTTTCATTTATGACCAACTAAACCTTAAGATGAATGTGTGATGCACTGTTTAGAGGACTAGCAATAAAAAAACAAACTACTAGAAAGACAGAGGCAAGTGACAGACAACAGTTCCTCCTGTAAACTCTTCTAGAATGTGACCAGTTGAGCTAAAAATGGAAAATGTTTTGCCCATTAATCAGAACATTCCCTTTAAAACAAAGCATTTTTTTTCTTAAAATTATCATGTGATAGATATAGTGCTTTTAATAGAAAAAAAATTGTGAAAATGGGGATGAAAAATTTATTGAAGCTATTAAGATCTATTAAGACGACCAGCTTAACTCCAGTCTGACCACTTAACCAATCCCAAAACAAACACAAAGTCCAAGTAAACATCTATATGTAGCTGGGTTATTAGAGGGTAACTTAAGTGTTATTCCATAGATAATTGATTGCCATTGTACTTCAACGTTAGGTCAGTAATCAGACTTATAAAAATCATTATGTACAAGTTAAATTTACTATTTAGCATGCTACTACAAAAGAAACAAGGCAATATCTAGAAGAATGAATGAAACAAATTTAAAAATGGTCCGAAATTCCATGCAACCCGTAGCACATCAAAACTATTGTCTTGGTACCAAATATTCACAGAAACAAAATTTAAATTAAATAATGTTATAAATTCAATATGTAAATATTACAAAATTCTTAGCACCAAGTTTATAATTAAAGTATAATTATGACATGGAGTCTATATTTGGACCTACCATCACAATGTGAAACAAAAGGCCAGAATTGTAAGTAAAGTCCAGTATATATTGATTCCGTGTCAACCTGACACTTGTGTCTTGATGTCAGTGTCATTCCCTGTGTCAACCTGATACTCATGTCTTAATATCAGCATCATTCAATGTGTTAACCTGACACTCATGTCTTAATGTCAGCATCATTCCCTGTGTCAACCTGATACTCATGTCTTAATATCAGCATCATTCCCCGTGTTAACCTGACACTCATGTCTTAATGTCAGCATCATTCCTTGTGTTAACCTGACACTAATGTCTTATAGTCAGTGACTGCAATTGTTTTATTCCAGTACCAACGATTTAATTTTCTTATGAACAATTTGCAAAATGCAGAGATTTTGTAGATTGAGTCTTGTACTGTTACAGTGTCCATTGTTACAAGATTAAAGTGTCAGTTTGTATGTTGTTATGTTAAAGTGTCTATATGACAAAGAAAAATATCCCAAAACACAAAAATTCCAGAAGATGGTGGTGTTTGGCAGCACTATTAGGTCATAGCTGGAAAAAATCTGTGAATATCTGTAATATGATGAGAAGCCAGGTAGATGTGTACACAGACACACACTTGCACAGCTGCCAGGCTAGACTACATTCAGTGGTTCATAGTTCGTGTTGTCCTGAAGAGGGATTGTAATGAATGCACCTGAAACAGATAGACTCATCATTAAAGCCATGTACATAAATGTAAAATTTTTTACAAAAGTGTTAACTTCAATAAAAATTAAGAATTTTGTCTTACCGTATATACTCGCTTATTAGTCAAACTACAAAACAACAAAGATCTCGATCTGCTGTAGCATAATGTGTCTGCAGATCTTGGTCTATGTTAGGTTCTACTCATTACTCTTAACAAACTGAACAGACCCATAGGTAAAGGTAGATCTGAGTATGCTGTTGGATTCAACTCATGATTATATACAGTATCTTAAAACCTTGGGAAGCAAAAATTGTAAATAATTCAACAAGCTTCATAAATCTGATTTAAACAGAACAAAGTGATTCAAAGGGACTGATCCTTCACTGGGAAAATATAATTTCTGGGTGAGTACTGTCAACAAGATTTTTAAGACATGTGGCAGCCATAATGGATGCATGACTGGCACCATTTTCATTTAGAACCAACAAGGTATCATAAGAAGTCTATGGTGAAAACCGCATGTTGATATAGACATTCATTTGGAGTAGAGACAATATTTTCAAGCTATTAGTTTCCATTCAGGAGTAACAAAAACAAGATGACTACTGTGGTGACTACTGGATGTTAGACTGGTACCATTTTCATTTAAGACCAACTAGACATCATAAGAAAGAAGGTTTCTGGAGAAAACCCAATATTAACATGGCTTTGTGTTCGAGCAGAATTGTAATTTTAATAAATGGTACCAAGTGGCCATATTGGATGTCAGTCGGGTCCCACTGTTAATTTAGGACCAGCCAGACAACATAAGAAGTTTTCTTGCATATAACCATCCATGCAGACAAGTAGCACTGACATGATTTTTTCAAGATGGCTGTCATGATGATAAATGTCGACATCATATTGGTACCATGTTCATTAAGGACCATGCAGACATAACAAGTCTTTCAGTGAAAACCCCATTTTAATGTGCAGCAAGAGTACTGATAACATGATTTTAAAAACAGTGGTCATTTTGGATATCACACTGGTACAATAATAATAATAATAATAATAATAATAATAATAATAATAATAATAGTAATAATAATAATAATAATAATAAAAATAATAATAATAATAATTGACTGACTTCAGGATACCTTGGCTAACAACACATTTTTACCAACTGAAATGTATGTCAATGGAACTTGAAAATTTGTCATCTTGCATGTGTAAAAATTTAATTCCATCAGGAAAAGACATCAGATTAAGTATGTGTATATATAACAATCTATGTACTTGTCCAGATGTGTTTATATTACAAACAATGCACTTATTTCTATTTTTTAAAAATTAAACCTGTTAAGAGATGGTAGTCCAAGGGAGACCATCACAATATTTCAAAATGCTTTTTAAAAAATGTATGGAGATGATTGCTAATAATTAAAAGTTGATAAAGGCAATGCTTAAACTGTTGGAAAGAGATACCAATGTCACTTCCCTGCTTAATGATGTGACAAAAGTTAATAAAACATCAGTACAGTTCTATCTTACCCTGAGGTTGTGTGAATACCACCATAGACCTCATGCCAGACTGCTGATTATCATCAGAACTGCCATATGTTGCAGTCCCTGTCTTGCCACATGCATGTCCCATCGAATGGAACATGTGACTGCTGTTACATGTCCGACATTTCTTATGCACCAGCCTGTTCTCATTACCACTGAAAGAACACATCTGGGAACCAGTCAAATGACCATGTGAGGAAACAGAGTTAACTTTATCAAGAGTCCTACCAACAGAAACAGTTTTATCACATGTACATGATTTGAAGTCAAAAGCTGCCTCCTTTTCATGGTTGCCATGACAACAACTTTTATGACAACCATGGTAACAATGATGTAACTTCCTAGAATCCTGGCAACTATGTTTCACACTACTAGAGTTTTTTGTTCTACCTGATATGGAAGATAATTCAGAATGATTAGCACCTCTGAAAATATTGCTATCTTGCCTAAAATTACTTTGTAATTTTTTTGCATCTGTTATCGGTAATGATTCTGATTGGAAATGTCTGCTGACAGGACAGTGTGTATTGTTAGTTCTCTTTGTCCGATGTGTCCAAGGGGAATGGAATCTCTGATATGGTTTCATCACAGAATTAATATCACTGATTGTTTGGGGACATCTATCCCCTAATGTTGTCTCATTTAAGCCCAAACATGGGGTGGATATGGAATTCAAATTGGTTTGGGTTTTGGCAAGACCCTGACTAGTTTCAACATAAAGAGCCTCTTCATCACTGAGGTAAACTGAAACATCTGATGCATCACTCAGTGACATGTCGGATGATTCAAAATTATAATCATCACAAAACTGACACTGATGCTGGTCCTCGGAATCAGACAATTGCGCACTTGATGTATCCGTACACACAGATTCCAATGAACTTCCACTACACACAAAATCCTCTGTCATGTGTGATTTAAAATGAACATGCCTGGTTTGAGTATTTCCTTTTGAACAAGTATTCCAATGTCCTTCGGATTGGCAAAGTGGGAGCAAACTTTCCCTTAACTGTGCTTCCACATCCTTTGTAAGTTCACGATAATTAAGTGAATCACAGCTTATATCATCACTTGACACTTTTATTTCACTACTTCCAAAAGTACTTCTATTGCTATCGACACAATGGCTACTACAGTGACCACATGTGCAACTACACTCAAGGCTCTCACTAGAGCTGCTGCCATATCTTGCTACAATGCTCACATTACGTAAACTTCCACTGCTATCAGGGTCACTTTCACACTCTCGAGCAGTGGCACCTGAATGTGATCCAGCAAGATACACATCTGATGGTCGAACACTTGTTTGTGGATTAAAGTAGAAATTTTGTTTCTGATAATTTATTTTGATAGGAGTGGTGGGTGGTACTCTAGCGACTGGCACATGGCTACGAGACTGAAAATAATGATACCCTGAGTTAAGCACAGATGAATGTCTAGATGAATTGGCAGTGTGAAGAACTGGCCTAAATGAATGGTTGGCTTTCACGTAGGAGGAATTGGCAAGATGAACGTTACATGAATTATGGATTCTTGAGTATGCTACTTCTGGACGGTATGGGTCATGGCATGGGGAACTCTGTCTCACTGGCTGAGTGCCTGAGTATGGGTTGGGGTACATAAATGAGTCAAATGAAGAAGGGGAAGACCCCCTGGCTTCCTCGCATGAAGGGCACCGATGTGGGAGCTCTTGCTCACGATGCCAATAACGGAGATTGGCTGCATAGTTTTGCCTAGCTGCCTGATATAGTGAACTATTTCTATTACTAAAGTCACTTGGTTCTACGTCATGGGAACTCCGAGCCATTCCTGTGGAAGATGAATACATAGTTGTCCGAGGGATGCCTTCTTTGGACGTTTTCTCAAAAGGTGCTGCAAAAAGAAATAATTCACCATATAATGAATAAAGACTAATATATTAGAAGTAACAAGCAATTATTACTAATTAGTTATTAGTATTAGTTAACTAGTTATTAGTATCAAAAAAAGTTCTTCCACCCAAAAATGTCATTTGTTGTATTACCAAATTGTTGAGTTGGAAATTTATATTTTATTTTAAAGGATATCATCCCTTGAAGTCTATAGTATACTCTCTACTCTCTAGAATAGCTTGTTTGTAATAATAAGGAACTTTCTGCATTTAGCTATTCTGTTTCTTTCTTTCTTAACCTTGAAAGGTTAATCAAACAAGAAATGGAATATAAATCAAAGTCTAATCTTGACCGGAAATTATTAGTCAGAAAAATCAGTTACAATAATATAGTCTGACAGCCTTTATGTAGCACTTCAAATAATACAGATTCACTTTAATAGAAAATGCTCAGCAAAGGTGACTGCTGTAATATTCTTCTCCAAATATATTATGAATCTCTTAATCTGTTATTAGATAAAAAGTAGATTAGATGTATCTGCCCATCATAACAAGGAATATAAACAACAGTATATCACAAGTTATGGTATAGCATATAATCGAAACAATTGATCAATACATCAATACTTTTGTTATACACATATCAAGACAAGTGGTACAAAACTGATAATAAACGATAATATGCAAGTTATTTTAATCTTCATCAGTCATCAATATCAGTCCATTGCTATTTTAAATTGAGAAATTATCTGAGACAGCTGTTGCAGGCACAGGCACTCATTTTGTTAGTTAAAACTAAAGATTGATTTGACAACACACACTTGCCATCTACAAATTAACACCAATAGATGTGGTTCCTAATATTGCTTCCCTCCCCCCGCCAATGCCATGGTAACTGCTTTATCCAAACAGCTTGTTCAGCATAAAGTTGTCCATCTTTCCTCGGATCCTTGTCACACCATTTTTAATATTTGGTCATTTATGTTGGGGTGTATGGTTAGAGCCTACAGAAAAGTTGGAATTTGCTGACAATATCGGCAAAGGGTAGCCATTTATTAGCTGACCTAGCAAAACTGAATGCCTTTACAATGGGCCATACCTGCATGACAATGATAGAGACATTATTTCTTTTCTCAGAAACTGCAAGTATAACATTTTGTATGTTTTTAATATGCTGACTGACAAGACGATGCAATAGTGTTGGTGAAATCTAACCTGGAACTTGTGCTCTGCATTGCTAGTCATATCATACGAATGGTTGTTAAAGTAAATTTGATTGGTACATTGTGCACTGGAACAGCATATGTTGCAGTCTGAACCTTGCGTCAAGGAAGTTTTACAAATGCATGTTTAAATATGGGCTACTGAGTAAACCCCAAATGGCCAATTCCCATGGTGGATCGTCTCCAGATGAGGATTTTGGCTGATGATAGTTAAGATGACAAAAAAATTTTGAAGTTATCAAGTAGATCTGATTATTGAAGCAGGAAAAGTGTTAATGGAGATACCTGTGGTGATTCTAAGCTTGAAAATGGTGTTCAATACAAGTCTGATATATATGCTGGATGGACAATAATAGACTGTATGCCAGTCAAATCACCATTTTCACAAATGTACATAAGGGAGAATACCAAGAAAAAATAATAATAAAAACAAGATTAAATTAAAATGCAACTTTTCTTTTCTCAAACATTTTAGCTTTGCAGAATCATATGCTACAAAACCTTATTTCTAAATTAGGGTCAAGATAAACTGAATAAACAAGAATGAAATTACCTCTGTCTAGTGGACAAAACATGTCAAGCATCTAATCAAATTGAACAGCCTTAAATCCTAGAATGCTGAATAAAAATCACTGACATCTGAAAGCTAGTCTTTTTAAAAGTATTCTTGTTAAACAAAAGTAGTTTATATAAATTCAAATAAATAATAAGTTTTGTTTGGGGTCAGAAACAGATGCAAAAAATGGGGATCTCTTGTTCACTACACTGGTCCTCACTTAAGTTTAATTTATTGCACCATTTTTCATAAACTTTGCTGATCAGATAATCAAGGGAGGGTTCAAAATATAATTATCCTCTTGGCTCCATACATATATTACAAGTGAAAGTAAATTATCTCCCTTTCTCTTCAGTGACATCACACCAACATCTAGCTGGGTGAAAATGGAAAATGATTAAGATATTTTCATATGACTTCACATTCAACTGATTACTTCTGTATTTTGATATCCATTACAATTTTGCACAATTATTTTTGTCAAGGTGAATCTTAATTAAAACCAGTATTTATGTACAAAAGATTCTATATTTTCAAAGCTGGTTAAATGTACAGGTCTTCAAATATAATTTTGATACAATTGGGATAGAATTATCAATTTTTCTCAATGAAGACACAGTTAGTTTTGGCAGCAGACAAATAAACAAAAACCCACATAAATTGAGCAACAAATTCATTTATATATATAAAAATATGCAAATACTATTAAATTGTATATTTCTGTGTGAATATATTTTATTAGGTGAATTTATTTTATTTGATGAGCTGACCTACAATCTACAAAAATATGCTGAATTACTAAACCCAGTCAATAGTAACAGATCATTAACAGAAATGTATCACGTGACATGATTGTGTCGTCATTGAGTCCTAAAACATAACTTTGATATATCATAATCATCATGAATTAAATGTAATTTGTAGATACAAGTTATTCATTTTTCAACTACACATGTAAAACATAAAAAGTAATTTCAAATGAAATAAACATATTTACTTTCATTTGTAATATATGTGTAGTCTCTCTATTACACACATGACTATACTGTTGAGTGTAACACTAAAGAGTGCTAATTGGTTCAAGTGCCAATTAAAAGTCAAATGCAGTAACTTCTACAGTTAAAAGTCAAATGTAGTAATGTTACCTGAATCAATGTATTGAGAGTACTGATAGCTTGGCTAACTGAACTCTTGTTAATATACATATGATCGATCAAAGTATACAACTCCAGATATTCCTAATAATCTTTATATTTTCTACACTTTCCTTATAACTATTGCAAGACAACTTAAATTTACATCTCAATCATTATTTGCGGACATAATGTGGTAATTTCATTGTAAAGCATTGTCACAATAGGTTTATCCATGGGAGACGACTACTTACATTCCTAATTATGTACCTACATTTGAGTTCCCTCCCTTGAATCATAAAGACCGCCCTAAAATTTTGTCAGGATATTACACTAGTAGTAAAAGTAGTAGTTGAAACTGGATGGATAAAATCCTTCCAAGCCAAAGAATGGTAAATCTCCTTCCTATGTTGGAAAATTTGAGAAAAGACTGGCTGATTTCTCCAAAACTGGTACTGCAAAGTTGCTCAAATTGTATTGAAGTTATAAATAAATTAAATTTCCCTAATTGAATGTATACTATACCTGTGAATCGATATCATACTTTGCCCAGATTTATCACAAAAAATACCCAACCTGTAATGATGATAATAGCTTTCTGTGTTAAAGATTGCAGACCATTACAGAAAGATGATTCAAATAAATGTGACACTGATATCATAACTAGATTTGTGTTTGCAAAAATTATGCCCCAATGCAGTCAAAATATTAATCTGCCAAATGTGGACAAAATATGCATGTCCCCAATAAAGTTAAAATGCAGACAAAATGTGCAAGTCCTCAATGCAGTCTACACATGTATGTCCCCAGTGCATACAAATATGTATTCCCCAAATTCAGTCAAAATATGCATGTCTCCAATGCAACCAATACACAATGAGTTTAAATATGTCAAAATGTAGAAGAAAACAAATACTTGCTTTCAGTGACATGAAAACATAATAAGTTCATATACATATGCAAACAAATATGCCTAACATATCATTTGTCTATGTCATTGTTTTTATTTAATCACAGTAGGAAGATTATATTCACCAAAAAGTCAACATTCAAAAAGTTTAAAAGCTGAGTAAAATATAAAAATGTGTTGTTTTCATATACAAATGCAAGCAAACTTTTCTATTGAGTTTATTTCTTGTGGCTTTAAAGCAATTGTGCTTACATGGTTTTCACCACCACAAGTTCACAAGTTGTAAACTTCATTATGTTACTGTTTTAGCCACACACACACACACACAGGTCAAACTGGTAACATATATATGCAGACAAAGATGCCAACCAAATTTAATTTCTCTACATCAAATATTTTTGGCTATGGTGGATGGACAGGCTGGATCAAATCAAAATGTCTCCAAGCAGTGGAGCAAAAAAAAGAAGACAAAAATAATGTATTTGATGTACCCAAAATGTTGTACAGGCAGAGAGGACAGGTTCTATTGCTTAGCAACCAGGGATCAACACAGCTTCTGTGAAACTCATGAGAGCAGGGTAAAACACGTTGTATCTGGCAATAAAAGAAGAAGAAAATTAAGAAAAAGCATAAAACAGAGGAGAGAAGCAAAAGATTTTTCCTTCATTAATATTTACTCTCTTCTTTTGATTGAATGTGTGCTGCAAGCACATAATTTCATTCACGAGTAATATATTTATGAGAGTTTGTCATCGAGTTCAAGGAGATACACTTTGCATACTCTCAAATAAATGAGATCCAAATGCAAATGCAGAGACCCAGATCTGCCAATGCATTATGGTCCAAGCAGTTTGTTAGGACTAATAGAACTTATCAATGCATCGTTGAATCAATATTTACTCAGGTGGTGGTGCAACATAATACAGACTCGAATAACTATTGATAAAGTAGAATGACACTAGCTAAATGATATAAACTGTACAAAACTAAACATTTTCTTGTCATATTTCTATCTCTCAGAATGAAGTAAACCACAAGTCCACTCACAAAATGTATACAAATGGTTTCCTTGTTGATTTTCAGTGCAATAATGGTGCATGGTACCTGCTGCTGCATTTACAAATGTATTCATTCGTACTTTCTGATTCGTCCATCTAACACACCCATAAATGTAACATACTTTCTGATTCGTCCATCTAACACACAGGTATATGTAAAATACATAAATTCTGATTGGTCAGTCTAACAAAACAGTATAGGTGGCGCTCTACAGTTTCGTACTTTGCATAGGGTTAGAATTTTAAAGAAAAATAATTTTCTGGGATTTCTTCACTGGTTATACTGGCAATATAATAAAGACTTTGTATATCTTAGGTGTTGGGAGAAGAACTTTCAATTCCCTTTATTTTGATGTATGATTGATGGGTGTACTTTAGGTTCTAGAGTATACAGCTTGGGCTAACAAAAGATGTGCTCATGTAAACAAACTGCTAGCTCCGCATGGTCATTTTCACTCCCTGGACTTCAGAGGTAAATTGTAGAAAAATGGTACGATAACTTTTTTTACTTTTCTGATATTTTGTAATTTGTTCATTGCACTTTCAGAAGCTGCTATTGCCTACTTCAGCAAAATTCGTTTTCCCTAGTTTAATAACTGCTAAAGTTAGTGTACTTTTGATTAATTCTGGCTAATTTTTCAAGCACATGGGAGCATCCATTTTGTTATACCATGCGCTTAGATCATTTACAATTTCCACAAGTGCAGTATCCAAAGAAATATCAGCCACATTACATCAAAGTAGCATTGAGATATGCCAACATTATCTCCATTGTGCATGTTACAAATGCAAACAACTTCACCTCACATGAGTCACTATCTGAAAAGTACATATTAACTGGTGAGCGCCCCCATAAAGAGCATTCGGGTGTATACCCATGGAGTTATATTTATTGCTGTTTGTATGAATATTGGCTCATTTAGTTTAAATTCACTGCAGTTTAGAACTTAAATGTCTTTACATTCCAAATTCTGCTTTAATTAAGCGGCTGCAGGTGGGCTTGAGAAGAGTTATGTCCCTTGCTATTGTACACAATACGACATAGACTAGTGGCAATTAGAAACCTCTGTGTGTCATTGTTTTTAAAAATGTTTCATTAATTTCACATTTCTCAAGGAAGATGCTATCAGTTCTTCTTTGAACTGGTAATAATTTGGATATTTTTCCCTGTTTTTTCATTGTCAAATTAAACTATTAACAAAATTTATTTTCTTGGTATTAAATAATTTTGTATTGACAAATAAAAACAATTCTATAGTATCATATGGTCATGGTTTATTAAGCTAAGTCAGAAATATTTCAAACTAAATTAACAGTTCAAGATATAATGACATATAAAAGAGCTTTAACTCAACATACATAAGTCTGCAGCAAGTGTCACATTTGGACAGGCTCACATGAACAACATGGTTATGAAATAATTTATGTAACCTTTCGTGGGAAAAGAAAGATTGCTTTGGCTCACCGACTAAGGTTCTATGTTGAAACTATGGTAAATTTACTACCATATCAGTGTGAGGTATCACATAGATGCCATACAAAAACATGATCATTTATCACTTGAACCAAAAAAGAGAAAATTTTTCTAGAAAATCATGTAAAGCCTATGGTAAATGCCAAGGCAATATGGGCTAGGGGGAGTGGTGTATACTGTGATAGTCAGGTACATTTAATAATTGTTACATGCATTCATTTAAAGGATTTAAAGTGTATGGATGTTCATTGGGTACAAAATTATTTATTGAATTAGCAAACATTGAATTTTGTACAAGTTTTCTATTGCTTTTTTGTTTGCGTTTGATGTAGCATATGTACTTGTACTGAAGACTTGATTTCCTCTCCCTATCTTTTACTGTTCTGTTCTCTGATCTCATTCTACTGAGCTGAAATACTGGATCAGACTGAGTAGAACAATTCCATGAGACTTGGTCAGTGGGAGTGTAAAGTTTCCTGTACCATACTCAGAGCTATGAGGGAATGAATGACATAATGCATCAAAATTTCTGCTCCATACTGATATTTTAGGTGCATAGGTAAAAATGATATTGTGCAAGCTCTCGCACTTATTTATGTTTAGAAAGTGTGAAATTTTACTTAGCTTGACATCTAAGACAACATTTCTTAGTAAATATTCAAGCTTTTTAATATAAGAAAGATTTAAATGTTTCCCATATGGCAGAAATTTTGAGTAATAGGATGCTAAATGGGCAAGTCAGTCACTCCAACTTTGGCCTTGTAGCAAGAAAGTGCCAACATCGCATTTAAATTTCCTGTGCCTGGGCCTCACTTTCTATGTCCTTGGCACTTTTCTGGACAGGCAGCCTGTTCTGCTTCCTGCCGATTGCAGTTTGTACATTTAACTGTTAAAAAGGCACACAGTCCTTGAGTTTTGCTTTTATGCATCGGTGGATTATATCGCTTGCAATTTCCAGCTCAGTCATACATTATGCAGGGGCCCCGAGTGGCCGAGTGGTCTAAAGCGCTGTCCGTTACGGACCACTGCCATCTCACCTCTGTCTGCGTGGGTTCGAGTCTAAGATTCGGCTAATGTAGTTAAGTGAGAAAGCTTGCCAGTAGCTTCTCGTGGGTCGGTGGTTCTTTCCGGGTTTTTCCGGTTTCTTCCTCCACCACTAATACTGGCCGCCATGTATAGCCTATATATTGTGCTGAAAAATGGCGTAAAACCATAAAAAAAACCAAACCAAAAAAATACATTATGCACAATGTTCCCAATATCCTAGTTAGTTTTGGTATGTTCATAATTACATTTCCATTGATGTTGACAACACGCTGCAACATGTGACCCAACAATTAAGTTTTCTTCATTTCTTTCTTTCTCCAATTCAGGACAAAGCTTGGGTGCACTTTATTTGGGCCACAGGAAGATAGCGATTCTTCATATACATCAATTCTTGGGCGCTTTATTTGTGGAGATGGAGAACCAGATTGCAACCTGAATAGGTTGGTCACTCTTGGATACTCGTAATCCATAGTCCTATGGTTGACTGTGTTGTATGAACTCTTGTGGACAAATAGCTATTTTCTTAGCTCTTCCTTTAGCCATGTTTTCTTAGATAGTGGCTAATGTGGGTTGATGTAGTATTAGTGACATCATGGTTACCAGTTGTTCCTGCTTGTGATGGATCTTAGACAGTATGTAACATCATAATCAGGCTGGGGCTTAAAATTGTTGGGAAACACACCCACCCCCTTTTTTGACATACAAGTCTGCATGTTTTGGTTTTATAATTAGTTTTACCATATAAAGCAGTCAACATATTTGATTTTCATTGTAATCAATTATGTATGTAATCATCAATCACATTCCTGGTCCATGGAATGGTCTCACCAGGAGTTAATTCCCCTTGACTTTTCATTTCAATTCTTTGACATACAAGCATTAGTGCAGATTCAAATTAGATTACTAGTGCCGGGGAAAAAAAGTAATTATTTACAAACAAAATATATATTTATGTCTACTGTTATGAATTTATAGCATCAAGGACTTTTTTTCTTAATCCAATGCTGGACAATTTTTGCACTATTACCTCAAACTTTATGGAATTTTCCTCACTTTTCTCACTTGATTTACATGTATACATGACCCAAGTATAGTTTGCAACTTTGGAAATGATCTAAATACATTATTTGATGTTTGGATTGAAAAATAAAACAAATACTTCATATGCATTTATTCTTGAATGTCTTTCTTTAATGTCAAAATAACAGCATTTCCCAGTGACGTTAAAATACAGTTTTGACGTCATGAAGCTACATTTAAGTTACTTCAGAGGGGTATAGTAAATTAACTATGTGTTTGTAATTTTGGAAGTAAATGCCATGTATGATATATCAATATGTTTGAAATTGACTGCAGAATATGACAAGTTTTTCAATAAGTTGAAAACACATCTTCAGTGGTTCTTTAAGGTGGCGCTCTACAGTTTCGTACTTTGCATAGGGTTAGAATTTTAAAGAAAAATAATTTTCTGGGATTTCTTCACTGGTTATACTGGCAATATAATAAAGACTTTGTATATCTTAGGTGTTGGGAGAAGAACTTTCAATTCCCTTTATTTTGATGTATGATTGATGGGTGTACTTTAGGTTCTAGAGTATACAGCTTGGGCTAACAAAAGATGTGCTCATGTAAACAAACTGCTAGCTCCGCATGGTCATTTTCACTCCCTGGACTTCAGAGGTAAATTGTAGAAAAATGGTACGATAACTTTTTTTACTTTTCTGATATTTTGTAATTTGTTCATTGCACTTTCAGAAGCTGCTATTGCCTACTTCAGCAAAATTCGTTTTCCCTAGTTTAATAACTGCTAAAGTTAGTGTACTTTTGATTAATTCTGGCTAATTTTTCAAGCACATGGGAGCATCCATTTTGTTATACCATGCGCTTAGATCATTTACAATTTCCACAAGTGCAGTATCCAAAGAAATATCAGCCACATTACATCAAAGTAGCATTGAGATATGCCAACATTATCTCCATTGTGCATGTTACAAATGCAAACAACTTCACCTCACATGAGTCACTATCTGAAAAGTACATATTAACTGGTGAGCGCCCCCATATGTAACATACTTTCTGACTGATCAAAAAGCAAAAATAGGAGCAGTAAAATCCTCAATAACTGACCTAAACTTCTGCTGCCATTACAGCATCAAAACATTACCAATGATGTGGCACCACAACAAATTCCTATTTTTCCATTCAATAACAAACTTTTTAACAGTCTGATAGCAATTTGTACTTGAAGATTTGAAAATGTCAGTGGTGGATTTTTGTGCAATAAGATATGGAAAAGAGTTCAACAAAAGCAATAGACTTTTATCATGCTACAAACACTTCATTAAATACAACTTTACTGTCCAGTAAGAGCAATTAGAATTCAGGGTCACTGAATGGATGTATGTATACCGTTCTGTTTGTATGAATCTAATGAATAATATTTCAATATTTCTCTACAGCCTGATTTGCCATTTTTTTTCTCACAAACTCAACACTGAAACACAAATATGACAAATTTCTAAAGGCATTTTTCTTCACAAAACAAGGAGGATTTTTTAGATTTCTTAAAAACGAATTTTCTATTTTATTTGTGTATATACCTTTATACCTTTTAAAGAATCTGTGCATCTTTGTTGTTTATAATGTAGGAGTACATGCCTAATTTTTGACTTAACATTTTTACTCGGCACTGTGAAGTTAGGACTATACTTATTTTCCTGCATGCACACAGTATCTTATTCTCAGCGGTGAAAACTCAGTCCGTAAAATCTGTCAATAGACCAATTAATAGAATGGTGCACAGTACTCATAGTTCAATCTGCATTCTAGTTAAATAAATACTAAAAGCCTATCAGCACACAACTGACTGAGACCTTTTCTAATCTTTTACCATCACTACATTAATCCCCAACTGAAAGTATATGACTGCCTCCTTAAGTCTTAAATAAATGGACTGAATACATGCATGTAATATTACCTGCCCTTCCTGATATTCCTCCAAACAAATTGCACACGTCTCAATCCCAGACCCCTGGCTGTGCACGTCAGATAACCCCTGCATGGGTGTAGGCAATGTTTTGGTGGAGTAGGGCTTGTATTTACGGGTATGAAGTTTGCTTATGACCTGCTTTGCTAGCTCTGAAACATCCCTGGACACCTGCAATAAGACAGAGATCTAATAATCCAAACTGATGTGTAACGAGTTCTGGCAAAACTTGAAAGCCGATTCTCTTTTCTGTGGTAACTGAACAACAATCTATACTAGTGTATGTGCAAGATACCATATGTATATGCTTATGAGCCCAATGAAAGCTCCACAGACTCAGATATGCCATCACATAATACACTGGCAGATCTGGGTCATTGTAGTTTGTTAGGATTAATCAGTAGAACAATAATGACCTTGATCTGCAGGTGCATTATGCCTTGGCAGTTCAGGATCTTTGTTGTTTGTGGTCTAACTCAACTTATAAGCAATTATATGCCATAAGCTATTGAAAAATGAAATTCCAGTTTTTAAACAAGTTTTACAAACCTTCAATTTTAGTATTTTGCAACATAATGACTGCTAAAAGAGATCATGTCCATAATTAGAACCTTATCACCAAAACAATTAGCCTATTGTGTGCTGAAAAGTGGCATTAAACCCTAAAACAACAACAACAACCAAAACAATTAGTGAATGAAGATTTTCCACTGACTGAAGCACAAAGATGCAAAGCAATTCCGAGAGTAATGCTCTACTGCCAAGTTTCACCAGTAGATCAACAAGATCAATATGACATTATAGGCATATAACACAATACCAATTGCAGCCAGAAGTGATTGTGAGTATCATCAGTTTTTCTTATTGGCTAAAAAAATAAAGTTACTAGGCTTAGTTTTTCCAAAATCATTTATTTATAAACTGTTTGTACAGCTGACTTTTTTCAGGTATATTGTGTATCTTGCACAAAAATTAGCTCATGTGTGTGTATATGTGTGTGTGTGAGAGAGAAAGTGTTTTTTTTATTCCTTCTATATTGGGGGGGGATAACATATTTAAACAGGGGGGGGGGATAACATCTACTTTCATAATGGATCCATGGCATACATTTATGTGCGAGAGAGAGAGACAGAGAGAGACAGAGAGACAGACCGACAGACAGAGAGGAATCACCTGTGAAGTGAATTCTAGTAGCTATGACTGCAGAAATCATTTTCAAGAATCAGTTATAAAAGCAGAAAGTTTTATAAGGAACATACTACTCACTCACTCAACATGCTTATCATTCACAAGTGCAAATATATTAGCAACCCATGTACATGATCCACCTACTCAATTACCTTTTGTATCCAAAAAGAGTCAAACCATCTTATGATATATGGTATGTGGACATTGAGAATTGTTTTTATTTAGAAATATTAACGTTATTTTTTTTAAAAAATATTAATTATTTTACAGGATTTAATTGATTTAACATGTATTCTTCATGCCTAAAGATGTTTGTTAAATTTAGGAAGCTAGGCAGTTACTACAGAATCCTTTGTTTGGAACACTAAACAATTAACATTTGTAAAGGGAACAAATTATCCCTGTTACTTTAAACTACATTATAGCTTATTCACTAGAGTTTAGCAAGATAATTCAGCACTGCTAGGCATTTAATCATGACCAGTTTAGCAAAATAGTCCAGTACTGCAAGGCATATAATCATGATGAGTTTAGAAATATACTCCAGCACTGCAAGGCATATAATCATGATGAATTTGGCAGGATAATTTTGTATGCCAGGCATGTAATCATGCAGAGGTTGGCAGGACAATTTTGTATGCCAGGCATGTAATCATGAAGAATTTGGCAGGATAATTTTGTATGCCAGGCATATAATCATGATGAATTTGGCAGGACAAGTTTGTATGCCAGGCATGTAATCATGATGAATTTGGCAGGACAAGTCTGTATGCCAGGCATGTAATCATGATGAATTTGGCAGGACAAGTCTGTATGCCAGACATGTAATCATGATGAATTTGGCAGGACAAGTTTGTATGCCAGACATGTAATCATGATGAATTTTGCAGGATAATTTTGTATACCAGGCTTGTAATCAAATTGATGTAAAAAAAGAAAGGAAAAAGATCTAAACTTGAATAACAACATGCATGAAAATTTTTCTCACAAACTTATTACTTCCCATGAGGGTGCAGTTTATCTCAAATGTCAATCGTATCATTCAGACAGGGCCCTCATATCAACCAACTTAACAGGCAAGACATAAGTAATCAATTTTAAATAAGTTAAGAAAGATTTTGTTTTAAATTTTAGGAGTTTGGACTCGGTTTCTGTAGTCTAATGATTAGATATGCAACATTGTTTCAAGTTAACTGACTTGTTTTAATATTGTACAATGTTTCATTACTCTCAGTGGATGCTGAACATAGCACTATAGCAGAGCCTCCCACATTCCTTTTGAATATCAGCTAAGAATATCCCCTTTTGAATATAAGATAACAATAACACTTATTAAATATCAACTGACAATATCCCATTTGAGTATCAGTTGGCAATACAGTAGTCCCCCTCTTGTACGGCCCCCCTGACCAGCGGCCACCCGCTCCAAACGGCCAGAATTCGTTGGCACTGACGAGTTTCTGTTCAAAAGTACCCCTCACGAGAGGCCACCCGGCTAACGTGACCAGCGGCCAGCATTTTTATGCAATAATATAAAATTTTCCCCCTCACGAGCGGCCTCATTTTATTTTTAAATGTATCCAGAACTAATAATTTATTCAAATCTTGATGTAAGGTAAGTAATTTTGATTATCTCTATCGTAGATACACATCTCCAAGTGTCAAGTCGCCGTTAAAAGTGTCGACTAAAGATTTAAAGTATCTCGTTATCTATGAAAGTCGATGTTTACAGGAAATGGGCTCAATAATGTTTTGATAGAGTTTGGGGTTTAACATCGATGTTGAGTTCTTCTCGTTGATGATTATAACCAAACGTAATTGTTATAATCATAACAAGGGTCAGCATAGGCTAAAAATAAATTTTGTACATTGGCACACACAGAGAACCTTAAAAAAGACAATAGGGTACCAGACAAAGACCGGAAAAATTACGTGACCAAACAATATGGCTTCCTTTACGAAGGCTGCGTTTCGTAGACTCGACACAAGTTTTGTCTGCATAATTAAATCGCATACAGTCAGCAATAACCGAATAAAGCATAAAGCATTACCAAACACTAAAATGTCATCACGTTAACGGATACATTATTTTCGAAGAAAGTCGGTTATTCTACTCGACGACATCGGGGGGGGGGGGGGGGGATGCCGAACAATTGTATGTACAAAAGACTCGTAAAAACAAGTTTATGTTGAAATAATTTGAATAAACAAAGTAATAACCGATAAGAAGGTTATTCAGCAGCAGTGGGAAAATGGAGCAAATGGAAAGATAATTATGTATGTCCCAAGATGTAAATGACGTTTTTGAATCCATTTGCAATGTGCATGACAACAATACCGCTCGCATATCAAACTTACGCCAAGAAAGCAAAAATAGTAACGTATATTCAGTTGAAATAAATTTGTTATTATGACCCAAAAAAACTTTTATTGATTAATGTTTCATTTAGACGAAGATATTTAATGTTTTGAAGTATGTAGCTTTCTTACTACGTGTACATTACATATACATGTACTTCTCATAATAAATTTAGCCCCCCTCTGGAACGGCCACCCGCCTTATAAGGCCACTTTCCCGGTGCAACAGGGGTGGCCGTATAAGAGGGGGACTACTGTATCCTCTTCTGAATATCAGTTGGCAATATCCCCTTTTGAATATCATCTGACAAAAACAACTTTTAAATATCAACTGAAAATATCCCCTTTGAATATTAGCTGAGAATATCCCTTTTGAATATCTGCTGACAAAAACAACTTTTAAATATCAACTGGCAATATCCCTTTTGAATATTAGCTGAGAATATCCCATTTGAATATCAACTGACATTATCTCCTTTGAATATCAGCTGACAAAAAAACTTTTAAATATCAACTAGCAGTACCCCCTATGAAAATTAGCTGAGCAATTCCCTTTTGAATATCAACTGACAATAACCTCTTTTGACTATCAGATGACAATAACACCTTTTAAATATCAACTGACAATATCCCATTTGAGTATCAACTGGCAATATGCCCTTTGAATATTAGCTGAGAATACCCCTTTTGAATACCCCCTTTAAATATCAACACATACCTCTGAACTCCTCCTTCTCATTTTCTGAAAAATGGAAAGTAATGAATAATTAATATGGAGATATATTATCAAGAACTGTGAAATCACTAATTCTGGGATATAATATGGAAATATAGCATTAAGAACTGCAAAATCACTATTTCTTGGGTAATATGGAAATATAGTTCAGGGAAACCCCTCAAAACTGAAAACTCTTGGGACCAATATCTTTTTTCATTTTTGAGAAATTTTTGGTTTAATGAAGTCTTTGCAGATGTGAAGAAAAAAGTTTCTTTATGCTTTATGCATTCTTTTGCAACGAGAGAGAGAGAGAGAGAGAGAGAAAGAGAAAGAGAATGCAGATGTGGGAGTATTGCTGTGTGTTTGTGTAAAAGTGCACAAAACAAAGAAAGCTGTTATTTTTTTATTTTATTTTAAATACCGGTACATGCACTGAATGAAGAATTAGCTGAAAAATATACTTTCCCACAAAAAATTATTTTCTGTCACATGATTAAGTACGGTTGGTCGACGTTACATTTGCCCCAGTCACTTTTATCTTCAAGACTTTAGCTTTATTCATGTCTGAGATTGTATATTGTCACATGCTACATTTATAATTACTGAAATAAGATTACATACTTTTCTGTACACCAGTCATGTATAATTAATGAAATAAGGTTAGATACTTTTCTGAACACCAGTCATGTATAATTAATGAAATAAGATTAGATAATTTTCTGTACACCAGTCATTTATAATTAATGAAATAAGGTTAGATACCTTTCTGAACACCAGTCATGTATAATTAATGAAATAAGATTTGATACTTTTCTGAACACCAGTCATGTATAATTAATGAAATAAGATTAGATACTTTTCTGTACACCAGTCATGTATAATTAATGAAATATGATTAGATATTTTTCTGAACACCAGTCATGTATAATTAATGAAATAAGATTAGATATTTTTCTGAACACCAGTCATGTATAATTAATGAAATAAGATTAGATATTTTTCTGTACAAAAATGTTCAGGACTCTTTAGCTTCTGACCTTATCACAAAGTCTATTTCTGAGTCATGGAGTCACATGGTCACTAATACTTAGATCATGTGACAAGATTCTATTGAAGTTCCAATCTGGAATCACAGTTCAACACTGACTCCCCACCCTCTCCCTGATTTCAATAGCTTCCCTTATTTTTCTCCTTAGGGTATAATTCTCCCTACCAAGTACCTCGATGTTATCCCAAGAAAGAGTATGTCCTGATTCTTTGCAATGTTCACCAACTGTTTGTCAGGGATTCTTTGTTTGTGCATAAATATTCTTTAACTCTTTTTTCAAAGTTTTTTTTGTGTCTTTCTCAAATGTATTCTTTATCATAGTTATCACAATGGATGTTTAAAGATGGTCGAGCACCTTTTATTCAAAGGTGCTTGAAATTTGGGATGTACCACAATTGAGCGGATGATGTTGAAGGGTTTGTGGATCATGTTAGCTCCATGCTTTCTGCAGATTTTCTAAAATCTCTTGGAAATTCCAACAATACAAGGGAAAGAGACTGTTACACCTTTTCCTCCTTTCTCCTCGTATTCCCTCTATTCATATATTTTCATGCCAATGAAAAGATGCCATCAGATTGTTCCGTAAAGATGTCACAAGAAAAGCGTTGCCAACATACAAGATAACTATTTTACGTATCTAAGCCAATTTTTTTTTCACCCATTTTTACACAATGTATGCCACTTTAATTTATGTCTAAGCAGTTGATTGGTCAAAATTTCATAAGGATGGCAGATTAAAAATATTTCCATTCTTTTGGCACCTTTGAAAATGGAGATTCAACTAAAATGGATCATTTTGTACAAAAAGTTGATGGTGACTGAGATAGATGGATTTCTTTTTTCAGATGCAAGTTACCAAATTTTTTCTTGTAAAAAGTATGACATGAAGATCTGCTGGCATCTCTTCTTTGGCTTGACAATGTATTATTAAAGTTGCACTGTCCTGAAAATACCAGAACATCTGAAGTAACCTTAACAACTAATCATGAAAATAATAAAATGTGGGCTATTTCTACCCATAACTTCTCCCATATGTAACTCTTATAGTGTGCTAGCTTGATGAAATGGAAAATTTCTTGGCTTTACAATGATACCCACAGAACTAAAAGATTCCAATATGACATTGAATGTGCACTGCAATTTCCAAAGTTAGAAATCTTATCTTTTATTGTTTTTTTTTGTTTTTTAAGGGGACAAGGTTACTCAGTAAAATTGTAAGCAGTGTAGTGGAGGAGTGTCATGAGGACAGGGACATGTAACTCACCCCAACAAAGACGAGGATAATGCAGACGACAATTAGGAAGACAATAACCAGAGCTCCTATGATGATGTAATGGCTGGCATCACTCTGAAAAAGATAAATAAAACCTTGGAACAATCTGAAAAAGTGTAATGTTAGCAAAATGTCAAACATTAGAATACCAATATTTAAACTGGATCTTATCATTCTGAAATGAGAAATGTCTTGGTCTGCACAGCATTACTTAATATACGTGGGAAAGAAGAAAACATTGCGGTTATAACAGAGCACTGAATCTAGCCCTCTCCTTTTAAACCTAAATCATTCTTCAAAAAATTTTTGAATATGAAACACGTCATAATTGTTATACATTTAGCAGAATGACAACTATTAAAATACCAATATTTGATTGAACACCATCTTTTGAAAGGATAAAATGCCCTTGGTCTCTTATCAATACTCAATGAGTGTCAACGGAAAAAGAAAACAGCTGTTATTAATGAGGATTGAATCAAAGACCACTTGTATCAAAACCAAGTACCTATACTACAAAATCGATTTGGTTCAACAGCATGTGGTCTTGTAAACCATGAGAAATACGCCACCCTTCTAACCTAATAATGGTACAGAGTGTATTTTCTGTTTTACTGTTCACCCAGTTAAAACAACAGAATTAATGACTAGATGACAACAAGAGGTGTAGTCCAATGTAATTTGACAGAAAAGATAAGGAAAGGACTTCTGCGTATTCAAAGTCTTAGGGAAAGAACTGCTATAGAACTATCTGAAACATGGATAAAGAAGGTAGCTATTCCATTTCTGATCTAAGGTCACATGCAAGAAATGGATTAGCCTGAAGGACATCCCCCCTCCATCAAAGACTAACTGAATTCAAATCAAACATTATTGGTCACAGTCACTTGCTTTCAGTTTAATCAATTCCTCAACATTCGTATTCACAAATGACACAAATTCTTTACTTCCAAACTGGGACAAGGAAACAGCTGAATAGAACTTTATTTTTCTCAGTTTACAAGAAAAACACCTTCATGCAAACCATGCACTAGTATGATGTAGGAATAATTGGAATAAAGAGGTAATTGGAATAAAGAGGTAATTCACTTAATAGCCTTGTAAATTCCTATAACAAACAAAGCTATGAGTTCTTTTATAAACAGAATAACTCTTGTCATTGAAGTTCTATACATTTCAACAATATCTTTTCAACAGTTTACATAAAGCACGGATAGCTATGACAAGGATATCTTTTTCACTTTAATTTTCGCAGTGTAAATTTCTATTCAAGTATTTCTCACCTCTGAGAATTGTTTTACATTATCAAGATTCTCCTATTACAGCTCAGCTCAGGTTTAAAGCCATTAGCAATTCCTCTCATACAGCGTAATACAGCACAAACTGCATATACTGCAAACCATCGATACAAAATCTTTGTGCCATAATGTTGACTTTCTAAAGATTCTAAATGGCTACCATGGTTGATTTATATTTTTTTAAAATTATAAATGTACTATACAATTTTGATGTGTTTTTATGCATCCAGTCCTTTCACACAAAATTAAAAAAAGAAATAATTCATACACTATTATACACATTTATTTGATTACTGTATGTATAACCACATAAGAGTAGATTGATTTTTATTACAGTTGCACATATAAACTAAAATCGTGTCCATAATGCCAAAGATGCCCACCATAGTTTGATGCAAATAATGGGCTAAATTCATAGACAAACATAACACCATAAAATGTTTGAACAAAACAATTACAATATGCCTAAGTGGACCCAAGACCAATCATATGACTGACTTCTGCATAACGGCCAAATGCAAGAAGTTAGCCACCAAACAAAATCAGTCTTCTGGATGGTTGCTGTAGAAATGCTGCTGATCATGTGTGATATTAGAGGTGTAAATTCATCCATATTTTATCAATTGTCCAATATTAAAATGACCTTTATGCCAATATGATTTCTCTCAAAGGTATTAAAATTCAGTTGAGCATCTGTCTTCTGTAAGCTTGTTAAAATCTATTTGTTTCATGTTCTTTGGGTAAAAGCAGCCACATTTGAAGGCAAATCTGCATCACTTGGCAAATCCTGAAGCCCTTTCACACCATGATGCTTACCTCATATTTTGTTTTATTCTGTTCAGTGCTCTCTTAACAAAGCCCTTTTCATAACAGTGGCTATTTGAAGGGGGCATCATTTACTAATCAGAAAGCCCTTCATTCAAGGCTGCTATAAAATTTGCTCGTTTCAAGAAATTGTTTTAAAACATTAGTATTTTTAGTAACGGTGTCCATATTTGATGGCATATTGGTATCATTTTGAACAAAAGCCTTACAGAATTTTGCAGAATTTAGTCAAGTAATGTTCAGCAATGTTTGCAAAGAAATCTTTCAAACAATATTTTATAGTAATGCTTGCCAAATCAAATGGCAGAATGATATCATTTGAAAATTTAAAAAATGTTATACAATCCTGACTGAATTTTTTTGCTCAAAATTGGTTAACATTTTACAAGTCATTTAATGGTTCTTTATATTCTTCAATAATGGCAGCCATATATAATGGTAGATAGAAATAATCTGCATAAAATTGAAAGCTCTTCATGCCAGGATGATTTCTATCAAAGTTGGTTAAATTATGTTAAATGGTTAATTTGAACAAGTAATTTAAAGGTTGATTTTTAGAAATGGTGTCTATATTACATGGTCTTGCCAGGGTGATTTCTGTCAAATTGGGCCAAATTCTGTTTAGTAATGGTGGATTGATACCATATGTACAATTCTGAAAGGCCTTAAGGTCAAGGTGATCTGTTAAACTGGGTCATTTTCTGTTTAGTAATGATGATCATGTTAAGGCATACATCTTATAACCCAAAAAGCTCACTCTAACATCAAATGCAAAATGGACATTCAGCTTTTGCACTGCAAAAATGACAATACTAGTAGATAACACACAATAGACAACGGACAATGATTAACAGAGGACCATAAAATAAGCTCACTTGGCCTTGTGACCAGTAGGCAAAATATTGACCAACTGCTAAAGCAGTCTGATAACCTAATCAATTAGCTACAAATAAATATGTATATGGCTACCACAGTTTATTTTTTCAATCTTATATGCTGCAAAAAGTTCAAAATTGTATAAAATGTTAAAATTTTCTGTAATATCCAGAAAATATAATCAGGTCATCTATATATGGAAACCAATATGCATGCCAACTTTCATTTCTAAACTTTTAAGTGGCTTTAGTACAGCCTTATGGACAAGCTTCCTGGAAACACCACATGTCCAGACACATGGATGGACAGGACTAAATCAAGATGGTGCTACATCCTGTGCATACCAACAGAGTTCAAAGATTTACAAAAGCTCTTGGTCCTAAATGACCTACAGGTAAGAAGGAGAATAGTCGTACAAAAGAGCTGAAATTAACCTCCTCTTCATCCACTGGACTGACTGACCAGATCCGAGCACGAGCAGTACGCTGAGATTTTACAATTTCCATCAAAGTGACAGCTGCTTCTTTTTGGATGAACACAATTGGGCGTTCAAGCTGTACTCGATTTTCTGCCTCCTCCTGTAGCTGAAACAAGGAGAAAAAGTAAATGTGAAAATACCTGTCAAGTGGCTGAATGATAAACCATCAACAAACTGGATGTGAATCAACCTGTCACTAATCAAATGTAATTGGTCAGGTTTTTGGTTAAGAAAACAGGTGGCTAGTAGTTGAATTAAATATTGAATAACTGCATATTTGTAATCAAACAGCTTTAAAATTATCAATTAAAAGGGAAGGGTTAAAACTTCAAATGCTGAGCCATGACCTCGACCCTAAAGATAGAACTCTACATGTGATATTTGTGTGATATTCGACACATCTTCTAATGATGGTGTAGAATTATGCAAAGATTCATTCCCAAGTCATAAATGACTTTAAAATTATACAGCAGAATTTAAACTGTGATGGACAGATGGAAAAAAAATGGATACTATGTTTGGTGATTTCTTTATAATATTTACATCCCTTAATCTCAGACAGCGCTAAAGCAATAAAACAAAAGTAAAAAGTAAGCAAAGCACAGGATATCGAGTCATGACTGTTAGAACTCTAAGGTCTTAAACTAAGTCACAGTAAAGAATGAAAACCAACAAAATTTTAAGCATTCAACACATAATTTATTTTGCTAAAATGCAGAGTGAAAATTTAAAAACAACTAACAATATTGTGAATTAAATCCCAAGCAATCCTAAAAGTATTACTACAAATCCAAATGATTAGTGTTCCTAATGAACTCTGGTGGCTCTCTAAAGAAATTCCCATTTTGAATGTGCTATTGTGCTAAGTCTCAATGTATCACAATGATAAATTCCAAAAATGGCTTTGAATGAAATCACAGTAATCCCAAAATATTAGTCTGAAAAGTTGATCATTTTGTTATTCTAGTTAATAATTCAAATTAAAAAAAATCCCCTCAAATTAAAACTAGACATGTTGGTCCAACTCCTACTATCAATTATAGCATAAAGGTCAATAACACAATACCAATTAAATATCATAGGACCTTGACCATTAAAATGGGCATGCAATGTGGAAAAAGAAACGTTTCAAGAGATGATGTACAAATATGCCAAGTTTCACTCTTAAACTCAAATGACTTTCAAGTTATGTAGCAGAAGGGTGATGGTCGCCTTCACCATGAAGAGCCTACAAAACAGTACCCAACACACCTTCTAATATGTACAGCAATTTCATTACTTTATCACAAACAGCTTTATAGTTATCAAGAGGAAACATGTGACAGTATAGTACCTTTCCATGACCTTCCATGGAATAGATCTACTTTCATGACCTTCCATTGCATAGAGTTACAGGTAAAACCCATTGTAATGCTATGCTAGGGATCCAAAGAATAACATTGCAATATAAGCGAGATCATGTTAACACATTTTGTTAAAAAGCTTTAACATACCAAAATGAGCAATGAAATGTCAATATCATAAGTTTTAAATAACGTCTTGATCATACAGTAAATCAACTGTTATGTTTGCCCAGGTTTCATCAGACATCAAATATACTTAAGTTTTGAATTGTATACATGGCAATATGGTGGAGATGGTGCATGGTGAAGTTAAGACAACATAACACAGCTGGGATTAAAAATCTACTAGAGATATAAATAATCTGCTTTTCCAAGAGCATGTATTTCATATTAAAAAGAGAGACCCCATTAAATAATAAAAAAAATAGCCTTAAATAACTTGCCACAGCACAGAGCTACATCCATTAACTTGCCATGGCACAGAGCTACATCTATTGACTTGCCATGGCACAGAGCTAATCCATTGACTTGCCTTAAACTGCCATGGCACAGAACTAATTCCATAACCTGCCATGGCACAGAACTAATTCCATAACCTGCCATGGTACAGAACTAATTCCATAACCTGCCATGGTACAGAACTAATTCCATAACCTGCCATGGCACAGAACTAATTCCATAACCTGCCATGGCACAGAACTAATTCCATGACCTGCCATGGCACAGAGCTACTTCCATGATCTGCCAAGGCACAGATCTACTTTCATGATCTGAAAAGGCACATAACTAATTCCCTGACCTGCCATGGCACAGAACTAATTCCCTGACCTGCCATGGCACAGAGCTACTTCCATGACCAGCCATGGCACAGAGCTACTTTCATGATCTGCCATGGCACAGAACTAATTCCCTAACCTGCCATGGCACAGAACTAATTCCCTGACCTGCCATGGCACAGAGCTACTTCCATGACCTGCCATGGCACAGAGCTACTTCCATGATCTGCCATGGCACAGAACTAATTTCCTGACCTGCCATGGCACAGAACTAATTCCCTGACCTGCCATGGCACAGAACTAATTCCCTGACCTGCCATGGCACAGAGCTACTTCCATGATCTGCCATGGCACAGACCTACTTCCATGATCTGCCATGGCACAGAACTAATTCCCTGACCTGCCATGGCACAGAACTAATTCCATGACCTGCCATGGCACATAAATAATTCCATGACCTGCCATGGCACAGAGCTACTTCCATGATCTGCCATGGCACATAACTAATTCCATAACCTGCCATGGCACAGAACTAATTCCCTGACCTGCCATGGCACAGAGCTACTTCCATGACCTGCCATGGCACATAACTAATTCCATGACCTGCCATGGCACATAACTAATTCCCTGACCTGCCATGGCACATAACTAATTCCCTAACCTGCCATGGCACAGAACTAATTCCCTGACCTGCCATGGCACAGAGTTACTTCCATGACCAGCCATGGCACAGAGCTACTTTCATGATCTGCCATGGCACAGAACTAATTCCCTAACCTGCCATGGCACAGAACTAATTCCCTGACCTGCCATGGCACAGACCTACTTCCATGATCTGCCATGGCACAGAGCTACTTCCATGATCTGCCATGGCACAGAACTAATTTCCTGACTTGCCATGGCACAGAACTAATTCCCTGACCTGCCATGGCACAGAACTAATTCCCTGACCTGCCATGGCACAGAGCTACTTCCATGATCTGCCATGGCACAGACCTACTTCCATGATCTGCCATGGCACAGAACTAATTCCCTGACCTGCCATTGCACAGAACTAATTCCATGACCTGCCATGGCACATAACTAATTCCATGACCTGCCATGGCACAGAGCTACTTCCATGATCTGCCATGGCACAGAACTAATTCCATGACCTGCCATGGCACATAACTAATTCCATGACCTGCCATGGCACAGAACTAATTCCCTGACCTGCCATGGCACAGAGCTACTTCCACAACCTGCCATGGCATAAAGCTACTTCTATGACCTGCAGTGGCAATGTTTATGATTTGTATTATATATCCTGATCCAATTCCTCTATATAAAATCATACCCCAAAATCCATGATAACTGTGTCATTACTGAATACATAACAGTTTGTTAAAACAAAATCTTTAAAAATATTAATGTATTTGAACTTGGCCCTTTCTCAGAACCTCTAAGGTCATACCCTGCTTAACTGATGGTCATCATATGGGAAACCTTTCTACCATGCCTGATAAATGTTTTAATAAATGGTTTAGAAGTAGATAGTGTTATGGACAGATGGGAACACTGTTGGATGATATAACAATATCCCTGATGCTGTTGCCATGGGGATAAAGATAAATTTTCACCTGTCTAGAGGCATCTGGATTTTCAGTGATATCAAAGATAACAGCTGTTGCACCTCTCTGGATTGCCTTTTCTGCCTGTAAAAATAAATAAAATGAAATAAAATCAATTTTTGTACAAAGTTTGGGGATACAAACTCTCTGAAATGCGAATTCCTTTCATGCTTGTATATCGAAGCATACCATATTTTGCTGTTGTGCAATAATCCAATGTGACTATTTAGCTTTATCGCAGATGAAATCAGAAACCAACTGTAAACTTTCCCTGATGCTTCTGTATCAAAAGTCTTCAAGATAAGGCATATACATCATGTTTCTTGCTCATGTAAAGATTTCAGTATGGTCAAACACTCTATTTTTAAAGTCGCCTTCTTATGTAAAGACATCACTGTGGTCCAATACTCTATTGCCATACTAAAAACATCTGATAGCCCAATGCCAGAGTCCCTTTCAGCAAGTTGATTACTTTCTATTCAACCTTTTAAACTTCCTAATATATGTTGGCTGCACTTTCCAATGAGTAAGAATACATATTTTTTAATGCAGATTACATGTCAGAAAAAGTGGAATCTGACATACATTATGAGGTAACTTCCTTTCTGTGACACAGTACACAAAAAAATCTGCACAAAATATGACAAGGTGTTTTTATATTTGAGACAAGTGAATATTACAACCTGAATATCTAAAATGCTTTTTGCTCAAAATCTATATAACTAAATGATATGATATATTATCATACAGTCATGGCTTGCTAACCAAACTAACTCAGACACAAACCATTAAAAATGTATAATCCAAATGTAATGGTGACCTAATTTGACTGAATATTTTTCTTCTTTATTATTCAGTCAAACTAGATCAAAAAAAGTGATACAGCAGACTTAAAATAAATGCTATCATTCTGTGCCTGCTTCATAATAAAAAATCCTCTGCTTTATATCTGGAAGTGTTGGTTAAAAAAAGAATACAACTTTAGCTTCTTCTGCATAAGAATTTTAGCCTAAAGTGAGTCAAGTGCTATATGGATACAGATGGTAATTTTCAATCACTCAGACAGTTTGCCCTGTCATATTACAAGACTTCAAACATTACTATTTAGCTCCCTCTGTGTGCCACAGATCACTTATCTTGTCATGGTGAATTATACATAGTAAAATTCCCAGGTGTCCTCAAAAATGAAAAGAGCTTCAACACATTAAACCGACATTTGTGAGGAATAAAAGCAACCAATCTCTTGGACAAACTTGTCAAGTAGATGGAAGTGTAGGAACTTGGCAATGAATTCTGTCATTATAGGGTGTTTCTTTAAGTAAACACAATAATACTACTTTGTATACTTGCTACCTGGATGGGATTCAAATCAATGTGGATTAATTCAGGAGGGCTCCAGGCTTTGATCTCTCTTTTTTGGTCAGAATAAAAGCAGACAATGATTAGAGATCAAGGTAATTAAAAAGATTTATGTCCTGTTGTCTATACAGTATGTAACCTTAAGGCTAGGTTTCTTGACAGTGTCACTATGTAAGAAAAGCACAATCATTCTTTACAGGTCCGACTTTAAAATATTCAGAATCATGTGTTTGGTACAAAATATTTTCTAGGGAGAGAATACTGATCAAGTGCCATACTTTCATACCTCACCTGGCACAAACTGTGTGCATATTTGTAATTTAAGGATGACCATTTAAAGATAGGATGGGTGCTTGCGATTTCTTTTTATTTAAAATATGGCCCTCACATAACTTGGAAAAAATTCTTACTCCAATTTATAGAAGAAAAACTTTTTTTAAAAAAATATCCTGGCTGGAAAGAAATTACCAGCTCCACCAGGATGATCACTAGCTACCCACTACACTTGCTCTGAGTAGTCAGGTTGATCACTAGCTACCCACTACACATGCTCTGAGTAGTCAGGTTGGTCACTAGCTAACCACTACACATGCTCTGAGTAGTCAGGTTGATCACTAGCTACCCAGTACACTTGCTATGAGTAGTCAGGTTGATCACTAGATACCCACTACACATGCTCTGAGTAGTCAGGTTGATCACTAGCTACCCACTACACATGCTCTGAGTAGTACACATAAGACCTGTTGTCAAGTGGCATTCCAAGGGCCACCACAAAAGCTGACTTTGTGGACAGAGTTCTTTATGAAGATGTAAAAAAAAATAATGAAGAAGTTAAATTAAGACAACGTATTCTTAATGCCATAGCAGGTGTGCATAATATGTAGGTATCTACTAAAGAAAACCTTCTTATCAAAAAAGTGATCCAAGCAAAAATGGAATGTGTTTGGAATCTTCAATTAGTGATATTTAAAGTACCTATTCAAATTTAGTTGAAGTTCCAAGTTTTGGAATTTTGAATTGAACATTAAATTGACCCCCTTGGTCTCTTTGTGGTAAGAGCCCAAGGCAAAAGCTCTGCCCACCTAATTACAATATAAAGTAGAATGTTTCCCTCAACAACTGACACAGAAAGATTGGGAACACCTTCTCATAATAATTAAGCTGTGAATCAAAGAAACAAAAATGTCCAAATTTGAAAAAGCTATTCTATTTGAAAAGGTTTTGTCAATTTATCTGTAATGTGAAGGTCACAAAAAGGCATTGTTCAATTAAGAACTTTGTGACAGGTATAATTTCTTCTGACCTTGTAATGTAATGTTACATATATCAGTGACCCACATGCAAATATTAAGTCAATAACATTAAACAGTGGTGTACAATTCGCTTTGATAAAACAAGTGCTTGAGCTTGTGGCCACTTGAAAGCTCTCTGATCTTACAGTCATGGCAATAAGAATCCTCAATCCAGACAAGAAATATTTCTCTTTCTATTTGTACACTACAATCCTGGAGGCCAGGTTATCTGGCACAGGTGAGATAACGACTTGTCCAAACACTCAGGTAGATAAATGCATATCCCCCACTATATCAAACACACTCGCATACACATCACTCTCCATCTGAAGCTTTTATATGAATGAATGAAACCTACTCCAGACAAATTGTTGTTTTCTCACTAAAAGCTGGTCAGAGATAAAGTTTCTTTTTTATCATTAAGTTTTGATACACGAGCATAAAACAATGGATAATAGGCAAGCATGCTCCTTTTTTGCAAAATAGTAGGGATCATTTGGACTTATTTATACTTTTTCATTTATAAAATTTAAGATGCTAAGTATTAAGTTTATTAATTAACAAGATTTCAGAGAATATGACAAAAGACTGATCAAAGACAGAGAAGAAAAACCGAGTAGCAGATATTGATACATGTAATATAATTTTTATATAAAATGAAAAAAAACAGAAAAGTAAATCATACATCTCAGACATTGTCTACCTTTACTTAGATATTAATGATCATATTTGCAACAAGCAATTTCAGTGAATTGTTCCCCACCACCACCACAACATTAAGCCACCAATTTAAAAAAAATGAAATCTGCCTATCAGTGACCTTGACCCTGAATCATGACTTACACAAAACATGCCAAACACAAAAACTGCATAAAGTTCATCCCTGAAATGCAGTCAGCTTTAAAAACAAAAGCAAAAGCAGCTATGAAATATATACCGATTATCTTGACCTTTAATATAGGACACCAACTATGAAATATATACCAATTATCTTGACCTTTAATATAGGACATCAAATATGAAATATATACCAATTATCTTGACCTTTAATACAGGACATCAAATATGAAATATATACCAATTATCTTGACCTTTAATATAGGACATCAAATATGAAATATATACCAATTATCTTGACCTTTAATATAGGACACCAACTATGAAATATATACCGTTTATCTTGACCTTTAATATAGGACACCAACTATGAAATATATACCGATTATCTTGACCTTTAATATAGGACACCAACTATGAAATATATACCGATTATCTTGACCTTTTAATATAGGACATCAAATATGAAATATATACCGATTATCTTGACCTTTAATATGGGACATCAAATATGAAATATATACCAATTATCTTGACCTTTAATATAGGACATCAAATATGAAATATATACAGATGATTATCTTGACCTTTAATATAGGACATCAAATATGAAATATATACCGATTATCTTGACCTTTAATATAGGACACCAACTATGAAATATATATCGATTATCTTGACCTTTAATATAGGACACCAAATATGAAAAATATACAGATTATCTTGACCTTTAATATAGGACACCAACTATGAAATATATACCGATTATCTTGACCTTTAATATAGGGCACCAACTATGAAATATATACCGCTTATCTTGACCTTTAATATAGGACATCAAATATGAAATATATACTGATTATCTTGACCTTTAATATTATAGGACATCAAATATGAAATATATACCAATTATCTTGACCTTTAATATAGGACATGAAATATGAAATATATACCAACGATTATCTTGACCTTTAATATAGGACACCAACTATGACATATATACCGATTATCTTGACCTTTAATATAGGACACCAACTATGAAATATATACCAATTATCTTGACCTTTAATATAGGACATCAAATATGAAATATATACCGAAAATTGACTTTAATATAGGACATCAAATATGAAATATATACCAATTATCTTGACTTTTAATACAGGACACTAAATATGAAAAATATAGGACACCAACTATTAAATATATACCAATTATCTTGACCTTTAATATAGGACACCAAATATGGGATGCAACACATCTTTTCATAAAAATATACTCAGTTTTAGACTTTTATCTAAATCAGGTCATAATTCATACAACACAAGGTAAAATGTTACTGACACTACAATACTGGCCTGTGACTATGACCCTGAAGAGGTCATGACCCCATTATAGTACATGGTGAATATACTAAGTGTTACCCTCGTACAATGTCACATAGGAGAAATTAAGGAAAAATTGGTTCTTTTGTTATAAGTAAAGTCTGATGAAAAATTAAAAAATAAACTTGACCTTGATGAAACTACTCCCAATATGGTACATGAGACACTTTTCTAAGAACACCAAGTTCCATCCGTAAAATTGGATGGTTCCAAAGTTACATTGTGGAAAGGAAAGTCTCATGGAAAATTTACTTACTTTCATAAAAGGAAAACTCTTTCACTGTTAATTATTCCTATAAGAATTTTTTTTCTTATTACAAGTATGGAAAGTTTTCAAAAGGAATGAGAAGACATAATATGAAGCTGGCCAAAGCCTAAATGTCAAGTCAACCCATAAGTTTCAATACTGAGGGCATTTATTTACTTAGAAAAGATTGATGTACTAAGTCTGATCCAACAGCATAGTCCCATATCTATCATTGCATAATGCCCCAGCAGATCTGGGTCCATGCAGATTAGTTAAGAGTAATTAGTACAACAAATAATATAGAATATCATATGCTGGTCCATTATTATATAACGGCAGATCTTGGTCTATTTTGTTTGACTTTAGACGCAACTTACAAGCAAGTTTATACGTAACAAAATATAATGCTGAGTTTAATATTTAGGTGGACATATGGAAAAATAAATATACATGTACACAGATGATCGCTATGTTGAGTGATGACCAAAATAAGCCCAACAAAGAGTGTACTAAAAATGACATAATTAATAGTTTATAGTTTGAAACTCAAACATATTGCTTCGATTTTAAACAAAAACATTGAACATCCAATTAATCTCCCTCCATAAATTGGTTATATAAACAACACACTACATTTGGGAGCTATCCAACCCAAGTGTCTTAGAAGTTTTACAATAACATCAAAGAATGACACAGCAAATTATGGTGTATACAAACAGAATTGATTTTTAGATAAATCAAAGAATATGAGGGTTTTAAAGGGATCTGATGGATTATGTGGTATACTTGACTCTATTTATAGATAAGACTTGTTCAGGTCACATAAAATACCTATAAAAAATATTCCTGAGTGTTTATACACATTAAAGAAAGCTAATCCAATTCACTGCATGCTTGAGATTAATTATAATAAAATACTCTTACATAATAACCTTTTCTTCAGAGTTTCTGGGACAAGATGTGATAGTTTTAGTTATTGTTAGTTCATTTCCATGAAATGCCTTACTGCTTGGTACAAAATTTGTAAATATTCCGCCTTTTCTATTTTGAACCTTAAGTACATCTACTTCACATGCCAGTTCAATGACTAGTAATTTTAGAGTATCAGTATAGATAATTTTATTCCAGCACTCCCCTCAGGCTGCCTAGTGTTTAGTTTGCTAGGCATATCTGAAAGGGTATAGAATAAATCTTAGCCAAAGTCTGCTAACAAGGTGTTTTTATTGGGCAATGCCAGGCTTTAACTCTATTGCCAAAGTCTGCTAACAAGGTGTATCCTTGGGCAATGCCAGGCTTTAACTATATTGCCAAAGTCTGCTAACAAGGTGTATTATTGGGCAATGCCAGGCTTTAACTCTATTGCCAAAGTCTGCTAACAAGGTGTATTATTGGGCAATGCCAGGCTTTAACTCTATTGCCAAAGTCTGCTAACAAGGTATATTATTGGGCAATGCCAGGCTTTAACTCTATTGCCAAAGTCTGCTAACAAGGTATATTATTGGGCAATGCCAGGCTTTAACTCTATTGCCAAAGTCTGCTAACAAGGTGTATTATTGGGCAATGCCAGGCTTTAACTCTATTGCCAAAGTCTGCTAACAAGGTGTATTATTGGGCAATGCCAGGCTTTAACTCTATTGCCAAAGTCTGCTAACAAGGTATATTATTGGGCAATGCCAGGCTTTAACTCTATTGCCAAAGTCTGCTAACAAGGTGTATCCTTGGGCAATGCCAGGCTTTAACTATATTGCCAAAGTCTGCTAACAAGGTGTATTATTGGGCAATGCCAGGCTTTAACTCTATTGCCAAAGTCTGCTAACAAGGTGTATTATTGGGCAATGCCAGGCTTTAACTCTATTGCCAAAGTCTGCTAACAAGGTATATTATTGGGCAATGCCAGGCTTTAACTCTATTGCCAAAGTCTGCTAACAAGGTATATTATTGGGCAATGCCAGGCTTTAACTCTATTGCCAAAGTCTGCTAACAAGGTGTATTATTGGGCAATGCCAGGCTTTCACTCTATTGCCAAAGTCTGCTAACAAGGTGTATTATTGGGCAATGCCAGGCTTTAACTCTATTGCCAAAGTCTGCTAACAAGGTGTATTATTGGGCAATGCCAGGCTTTAACTCTATTGCCAAAGTCTGCTAACAAGGTGTATTATTGGGCAATGCCTGGCTTTAACTCTATTGCCAAAGTCTGCTAACAAGGTATATTATTGGGCAATGCCAGGCTTTAACTCTATTGCCAAAGTCTGCTAACAAGGTGTATTATTGAGCAATGCCAGGCTTTAACTCTATTGCCAAAGTCTGCTAACAAGGTGTATTATTGGGCAATGCCAGGCTTTAACTCTATTGCCAAAGTCTGCTAACAAGGTGTATTATTGGGCAATGCCAGGCTTTAACTCTATTGCCTTGGCACTAAATAACTTACTTGTAATGTTGCACCATAAAACACCAAACATTTCACCCTGACCGATTCCCTTTATCAAAGTTATTTAATCAGATTTTCATCCATATTCTTGACTCACTTCCTATTCCTTCTCTATCTTTTTAAACTCACCCACAGGGAAAGGGAATAAAAAAAACAGTTACTTACGGTACAAATATATAATTACTGGTTTGAGAAAGAGTTTGTATCCAGAATTAAGACCTTTTGACCTTAGATCTAACATAGACTCGTCTGAACTGCACAGACAAATGAATCTTTTCCAATACGAAGGACAAGTTTGAGATTAAGAGTAAAATCGGGCAAGAAGATGAGAAAATGTGGGTTCATCACACAAAATGAGTTCCATTTTCACACTTCTGTATGTATAAAACAGCCAAATAAGTGTAACAAATACACGAGACAACTGTGTTTATGATACAGTAACTGTGTTTCTGATACAGTTGAACCTGTCCTGAAAGACCACCCCTTCTGCCAAAAAATAATGGTCTCTCAAGACAGGTGGTCTCTCATAACAAGTCATAACACTATACATGTATAATCAATAAATCTGTGCATTGAGATTCTGGTCCCCCAAAACAGGTGGTCTCTCTAGACAGGTTTTACTGTATATGCTAAATGTAGTCATGAATTATACTTGTTCTGCAGTGAATATGACACAATACAGTCCAAACATTTGATCTGAAACATTTTATTTTTTTAAAGGTTTTAATGTCATTTTTAACACATAATTGACTAGATCATGCCCAGGAAATGGGAGTTAAGTACACACAGTGGTAAACCAACTCAGGCTAACTTGAACTGATATGAAATACATGACCCTCTGATCATGAATCCAAAACTCGACCAAATGAGCTACTGCAGAAATGACTGAAGAATCTGACCCTGCTGAGGCCTGTATGCTGCAAATGGTATCTGTAAGCAAGCAAAGGGCTAACAGAAAAATCTGAAATGTCTTGAAATTTATAGGTGATGGCCAGAAAAATGATTATATTCTCAGAATTTGTTTCTAGAATAAAATCATAAACAGGAAATGCAGTTCCACTTTAAGTTGTGAACGTTTCAACTTAGTACTCACTTGTCCTGCAAGAAACTGTCGCAGTTGGAACACAAATACAATACATCCATTTCTATGGATACTGTCTATACTTATGTACAATTCCTGTGTCTATGTTGTTTGTTGTACTGACGATTACTAGCAAACTGCAAAATTAATGTGATGCAGACCCATGTGACACAAGCCCATGTGACACAAACCTATGTGATACAAACCCATGTGACACAAACCCATGTTGCAGACAAATGCAACATTAGATCTGGATTTATGCACTTGCGAGCAATGTTCCCTCTGAGCTGCATGTGTGCACACAACTGCTCAGGCATCCCCGTGCAGCTGAATTGTCAATTTTTGCTCAATCCAACATTAAATTTGCTCGTCTCCATAATGCTTGGGCAGTGCAGTGAGCACTGCACGCACACTTAACATTCACTTAGAGGGAACGTTGCTTATGAGTACATGTATATACAGTATGTTTTGAAACTAGCCATCCATGTATGAGGGATGCAGTTGTGCAAACACCAATATCATGATTTTGTTGAAACTTTCTACCATGCAGGCCAGTAAAATGTTACCACTTAACTTTGTGCTCAGAAAATAATCTACACTAGTCCAACCTTCTTTTTACTATGGATGGAGCATTGCATTACAATGTAATCATGACCTCAAGGTCAAAAGGTTGAGCAAGTCTGTTCTAGAATAAATAATTTTGCTTATATTGATGCATCCCATGAATAAACAGAAGCAGTGAAATAATTTAGGAATATAAACCAATGATGAACTTTTAAGCCAAACTGTAACAATTTTTTTTCACACTGACCTGAACCCACCAAGGTCAAAGTGGTGAACAAGCATATTACAGAATGGTTTGCATTAGCTTCGTAACTGATTCATCCCAAATATGACCAAGTGGTTTACAAAATAAAAGCAAGTGGGTCATGATATGATTCACCTGGCATACATTGATCTACAATGCAAAGGTAGTACTTGGCCAATGTGATGGCTTTAAAGACATTTTTTTTTTAAAAAATATTTTATGGTTTAACGTCATTTTTCAGCACAATATAGGCTATACATGGCAGCCAGTATTACTGGTGGAGGAAAAAACCAGACAAACCCCAGAAAGAACCACCAACCCAAGAGAAGCTACTGGCAAGCTTTCTCACATAACTTCATTTGCCGAATCTTAGACTCGAACACACACAATCAGAGGTGAGATGGCAGTGGTCCGTGACGGACAGTGCTTTAGACCACTCGACCACTTGGGGCCCCCTTTAAAGACATCAATGTCAGGATAATTTCAGTTTCAGAAAGTCATTAGATGACAGATGTTTTTGTATGTAACAATAGTCATAATTCATAGCAAGTAATTTTCCTTTGATGGTTTTCCAACTAGATTCATTGAAAGCCACACAGTTTATTGGGAAATCATACGAGTCCAACTCAAACAGATCATGTCTTAAATATTATTCACACCAAGTTTGATCATAAATGACTGAAAATGGTTTTCCATGATTGCTATGGAAGTCCACCACTGGTATAAGAGCCACCCTGGACACAATAAGAAAATACTCCACCCAAATTTTACAAAAAATTGGATTCAAGTAGAAAAAAGTTTCCCACATGGTTGCCATCGAAGCCACATAACTGAACCAATCTGATTAAAATCAGATCTCTGCTGTCCTACATGAAGTTCTGACAAGAACCAAATAGGGTTCATGTTCTGATGACCTTTGAATTAGCCAATGGAAATAAGCTCTTCATCCGCACCGCTTAGTCTCCAAACACAAGATAGAATTCTTAATTTGATTGGCTGATAAATTAGCAATTATGAAAATAGGGTTCATGTTCTGATGACCTTTGAATTAGCCAATGGAATTGCAGTTTTCAAAACTCTGAAAGTGAATTAAATTGTTTGGTATAGTCTCCAAACACAAGATAGAAGACTTAATCTGATTGGCTGATAAATTAGCAATTATGGAAATAACATAGGTTACCAGAACATATCCCCCAAGCAGACCTTGTCAGATCTACATGTATAAAAGCAGAGTTCTGATTTTAATCAGACTGACCACTGAAAATTCCTGCCAAATTTGACTGCAACTGACTCTGCCATTCTAGACAACAGCTGAAAATATATTTTCCACATGGTTGCAAAGGAAGACACAATGTTGCTGGAGAAGCAACCCCACATACAATTTTAATACACAATGTTTTAAGAAATACTCTTAAATTAGATTGAATTTGGCCTTGCTATTCTGAAGAAGCAAACGAATCCCTCAAATGAATTGATGCTCTACTAGCCAAAATGAATTTCCAGATATTCAAAATAAGAGTTCTTTCTTTTAACTAGTGAATGTTGAAACCATCTCTAGCAATATCAAGATCTTCAAATTAGCTGCTGTGGCCATAGTGATTCCAGATATAGCACCATTTTCATTTAGAACCAAATAAGATGACAGCATTTTGCACTAACATGACATCATAAGAAGTCCTCTGGTGGAAACCTCATTTTAATAGGAATTTACACTATATTTAGTAATGATAACAAGATTTTCATTGGTGGCATTACTATATATCAGACTAATATCAGTTCCATTCAGGACATTCAATAAAACATCATCAGAAGCCTTTTGGTGAAACTATAATCAACATAACCAGCCATATAGAAACAATATTTTGATGACATCCACTGATGTGGCCATATAGGTACTCACATTAGCACCATTTTCATTAACTAGGTATCATAAGAAGCCGTTCTGTGAAAATCCCATCCTGATATGAATATTTATTCAGAAGTAGTGGCAACAAGATTTTCAGGATAGGAACAGTGGTAGATGTATTGGAAGTCTAGGTTGCACCATTTTAAAATTGTGTGTGTGTGTGTGTCTGTGTGTGCGCGTGCGAATATGTGTGTGAATTTTAATATACCTTTTACATTCGAGTCGTACTGTTACAATGTCTACATAGTGGCAGTTTATAGTAATGTCTAGCAACGGGGCATCATGACTGAGACATGTCATATTATTTTCAATCCAGGTCAACTAGTCCTAACACTATCCTCTTAATTCTGTTTGCCAAGCGAGGCAGCTGCTAGTACAGTAGAACCTGTCTTGAAAGACCACCTCTTTTGCCAAACAATTATGGTCTCTCAAAACAGCTGGTCTCTCATAACACGTCACAATGCTATATAATCAATAAATTTGTGCATTGTGAATGTGGTCTCTCAAGACAGGTGGTCTCACAAAGCAGTGGTCTTTCAAGACAGGTTTTACTGTACCTTCTTAATAAGTCTTTGTTATGACTCGGCTGGGGTTTGAACCCATGACCTCCAGCATAAGAGGCAGACGATTTAGGCCACTGGAGTGGTCTTAAAATTCAGGTCTAACTAGATATCAGATAAAGTCATTTAGTAAAAACTGCATCTTGATATAACCATCCATTCAGAAGGAATAGTGATAACATGATTTTCAATATCACTACTGTAGTGGCCTCACTGATTGTCCTAGCTTTATATTTTCATTTAATACTAACAATACCATGGAATGAAGTTCATCTAAAGTTTTATGTCAATCTTTCATGTAGTACAGGAGAAATGATGATAAGGAGAGACAGTTTTTGGACAACATATTATCACTTAAGGTCTTCTGTCAATGATTTCTACAGCTAAAAACAGGTTTTTCACCTGGTTGCTAAGGAAGCCACACAACTTCCTGTCATTACTATCATGATTATATGCTGTTTGGTACTGACAATTACAATTATGATTACACCATCGAGTAGCATAAAATTTTTCAAGATGGCTGCAGTGGCAGTCATACTGGATATCTGAACATCATCATTTTCATTTACTACCTTCTAGACCAATGGTTCCCAACCATGTTCATGCTATCATGATTACATGTTCATGCTATCATGATTACATGTTCGTGCTATTAGTGTGATCCTAAATTAGATGAAAATATTCTTGGCATAAACAGGCCCTTCAGTAAGCTAGTATTGTGCTGTATCGTCATGAATCCCATGCAAATTCAGCAAATTTCAAATTTTATTTTTGCTATGATACAATTATGTTTCACTTTTAGCCCTGACTAATGTGGTTTCATATCATTACACTGTATAATATTGTCTTCTGACGCATTACCTGGGTATGTCCCTGTGGGAAGTCCCTTTCACATAAGGATCCCTTCATCTATTGAAGCCATTTTCACACGAGTTAAATTAAAAAAAACTTTCCCGTCTCAATTATTTACCTCTTTTTCGCTTTGATGTGTAATGCTTTTGATGAAATCTGTATATTCCAGATCCAGGCTCTGAATTTACAAAACTCTTACACCTGACTGTGCATTCAAACAAAATTACAAGTAATGATAAACATCAAATAAAATCAGATTCATTAAACATGCCATTTGTATTTGAGAGCAAAATTAAGCAAAAAAATAATCAAAGATGCCTATTTTATCACTACAGTTGCACAGGTGTAAACAACAAGCATGGAGATTTTGCTCAGTAAAATAATATAAAGTTATCAACCAATGAACAATTTCAATTTGTATGGTATTTTTTGCTTAAACTTCAGGTAAAAACAGTTTTGCAAAAACTTGTGATTTTTGAACCTCTGTCATGTCTGACAACTAGTTTCCATTCATATGCCTTCTTATTATGCCTGACGATTTCTATTTATTTCCATTGTTATCAAACCCGACAACCAAAATTTCCATTCTATTCCATTGATATCATGTCTGACAACCAGTGTCCATTCATATCCATTATTATCATGTCAGACAACCAGTTTCCATTTCTTATCCATTATTATCATGTCTGACCAGTTTCCATTCATATCCATTATTATCATGTCTGACAACCAGTTTCCATTCATATCCATTATTATCATGTCTGACAACCAGTTTCCATTCATATCCATTATTATCATGTCTGACAACCAGTTTCCATTCATATAGATTATTATCATGTCTGACAACCAGTTTCCATTCATATCCATTGATATCATGTTTGACAACCAGTTTCCATTCATATCCATTATTATGTCTGACGACCAGTTTCCATTCATATCCATTGATATCATGTCTGACAACCAGTTTCCATTCATATCCATTGTTACCATGTCTGACAACCGGTTTCCATTCATATCCATTGTTACATACTCATCAGATATGAAATTTAAATAAAACATTTTGATACTGGATCAAGGATGATTTTAGAACAGTAATTATTTTTGGAAAAGTAGCTAGAGTTGTCACTTGCAATCAATACAAGTAGATCCTGCCAAGAGCTTGCATCATTAACCCACTGTCCCCAGTCCATGGAGTCACAAACGGCAGTAGGACTGACATCACATTTAAATGATTTTTTTCTCGAATGTGAATGGTAATGAAAAAAAAAAAAAAAAAGAAAAAGGACAAAAAAGAAACCCAGCTTACATTAATTATAGATGATTTAATACAAAAATGGATAAAAAGGAGATCCAGCTTATATTAATTGTAGTAGATGACTTAACAAGTCCACGGGTGATTTTAAAAAAGTGAAATGAAAAATAGAGGAAAAAAATCCTAATATGGATACAAGGGACATGACAAATTTTAATTTCCCAAACTGATTATGTTTAATAAAACTGCAAACTAAAGATGTAAAATGGCTGTAAAAGAAATTGTTTGCTGCTGAATCCAACTTTTTAAGGAAGTGTATACAGTATTATACTGTTACAGCGTACAAATTTGGCAAACAATAACATCCAACACAAAGTAGATTCCTAACCATTCTGTAATTTTCAGGGCTCAAAACCTGGCTGTACTTTACAGATAACAGATTGATAGTTTTACACCAGTCTTATCAAAACTATAGAATGGAGACCAGAATGACCAGAATGTCAAGGTTCATTAACAGTATAAATTCTTACTTTTACAGTGATGACAAATACAGACTCTCAAGTCCAATGGGTCAGAATTTTTATCAGTATCAGATGTGTGAACTATGTAAAATTTGTTTCTAATATTACCATATCTAACTGCTTAAAATCCTTAAAAATAAAACTACCATATACACGTCTACTGTCATAATGACAATCAATATTTATAAAATAAATTGGATGGAAATGTTATATAACAGCAACGCACTCACCTTCTCATACAGAGACATGCAGGCCTTATCGTCATCCTGAACCAGTCGAATTATCCCCACCCAACCAAACTTGTGTATTTCCTCATAATCATCACTGTTACACAAAGCATGTGGGTGGAGCTGAAATGAAGAAAGTTTTAGACAAAATTATTGAAAATTTTAACTGTAGAGTGGTGATACATCTTATATTTTTCCAGTCCTAATCACAGAAATGCTATCTTAAACTATTGATTATAATGATACAGTTTTTAGACGTATCTATAACATCCAGTCACAATCTATGGGAGGTGAATCCAATGCAGTCTCCTCCCCACCTCAGCTCGGAAATGTAGGATAATAAATCTTCCCCCCACCCCTTTTTTTCCAATAGGGGAGGGGTGGGGTGGGGGTTAATTTTCATTTCTAGAATAGACCCTGTACACCACAAAAAGTAACACAAGTTTAAAGGTTCTATTATAATAACATTTAACATTAATTGTATACACCTTTTCAGGGCATTCCCTAAGTGCCAATAGCCAGGCATGTTACCTACACAAGCAAATGTCTACTTACACACACACACACATACATAGCACACTTTTTAGCCCTGAGCTCATACATAAATAAATCAAAGGGAAAAAAGTATACAGACAGCATTGCAAACTGTGTGAAGCCTATACTGGGGCAAAATGGTGCAACCTTGAGCTCTAAATTACTCAAATAACAGCCTTCCATTCAGTCTGTGAAAATTAATTCATACAGAATAACAACCAATCAATTCTTTCTTTGTTCTCTTCTTTAGGGTTCTCTTTGTTTGGTGTGTAATTAATCAATAACTGTACCCAACATAAGTATCCAAACACTACATGTTTATGAACCCGATTTAAAAAATATTCATGACTATAAATAACAAAAACAGCACTTCAGTCTCTTCATGGGCTATACATTTATTAAAAGATATTTTTTAATCAAACCCATTAAAATTTCTGATAAAATATTCATGCATAATCTTTTGAGATCAAGTCTTTGAATATCAAGTAGTAGTATTTAAGGTTTTAAGTGAAACCGGCCACGAAGGGTCATATATTCACTATTTTACACTACCAATTAGTATGGTAGTGATTTAGATTTTCCCCGTGGGAAGGAATGGTGCCACATCCCCACAGGCATTTATGCATACAAAGTATGCCATTTAATTTGGTCGTCATGTCGCGCCCCGAGAAGGGGCTATCGACATGAATGAGAGACCTAGGGGAGTGGGAATAGAACAGCCACGCACTCAACCCTATCAACCTATCGGAAGCTGCAGTGCTAGAGGTGCAATGGCACCAAATGATGACTAGTGAAAAATGGTTACGGTGAATTTGTTTATTTTTGTAGTTTTGGGGACAATAATTATTGCTGTGCTGTGACTAGACAAATGTCACATGATACCAACAAAAACTAGTTACATGTGCTCTCTGCTTGATGAATCTAGCTTTCTACATGTTGCAGCAAAAGGTTTCTGATAATTGTTCTTGGAAAGTTGAGAATAAATTATCCTTTCTGTTTGTTTGTTTGTTTGTTTGTTGCAGTTTATAACAAATATGATATGACTTCAAATATTTTGGAATTTGTTGTACAACAGTATTGCAAAGTTGCTTTTATTTTTTGGGAGGGGCATTTCACATGACTAGTGGATTTTTGCTGTGAGATTTGGCTAGCAATGATACCAGTTTAAACTTCGTCATGATGTGATTTTGTCTCTTCTGTCATTGGTTTACAAATGTAATAAATGTTATACTCACAATTTCTGCAAAAATAAATAACCTACTCAATGATTTCATACAACTATGGCTTGTTTAAATCTGCAAAGCCCAGGAATAAATGGCTACCCTATGAAGAAACTGCATGGTAAATTCAACGTTTTTAACTGGCAATGCATTCTAAAACCACACTTCATCACTGATGTCAAAGTTTCTTAAATGGGGTTGGAAGGGTCAGAGGAAAATGACTAAATCTTCAAAAATACTTCACTCCAAATGTGAAAACTGAACTTGACATGCTATGGGATTATTTAAATTACTACTCCAACTGAAAATTTAATAACCTCAGACTAACACTAATTTGAATGTGGTTTCCAGAGTGTTAACAAGTTTACCCAGTATGTATGCAAGGAAGACCAGCTCTTAATTGTTATCATGGAAGAAATACTGTATCCTGCATTTGTCAATATCATCAGGCATGAAAATACAAATGGATTTCTGAAAGACATCAGTAGTGAATGACTATGATGGGGGCAATAATTTGTTCACCCAAATGGCCCAGATATGCAAAATTTCATTTAAGCAGTAATCAATTCTTTGAGTATAAAAATGGGGAAACAATTAAGACCATTTTCCCAACATAATCCTTGTTGGGTTATATCATAAGAAATTAACTGTTACTTCTTGAATTGTAGCTTATAGTAGGTATGTTGGTAAAATCATTGTAACAACCTAACATCACTCTAGCAACAAGCTGAATCACATCTAAAACCAACCCCCACCCCTGAATTTTACGTCTATTGGGTGAAAAAGTCTGGTAAACTCTGTATACTCATGTACTTTTCAAGCTGCATGGACTTCAATCTTCCAAAGTGTCATGCACCAGCAGATCTGAATCTATGCATCTTGTTTGAAGTAATCGATATAATAAATACACTGACCCAGATCTGCTGGCACATTATGAAGTGCCAAATCAGGGTCAATGTTGTTTGCAACTGAACCCGACTTCTTTTTAAGTATAGATGATGCATCATTTCCATAAGAATGTGACTAGGAATCACTGTAAATCAGTGAATTAGACAATGTAAAGGTTAACTATGCAGATATAACTTCAGATACCATATATACTCATGTTGGATTCAACTGCATAATGCACAGGCAGCTCAGGGTATATGTAACTTACAAATAAGCAGTAGAACAAAACAGCATAGACCCTGGTCTGCCTGTGCATAATGTGATAGCAGATCTGGTTATATGTTGTTTGCAGTTGGACCTGTCAACTTAAAAGTGACTATATAAGGTACTGGTAATATCGGAATTGCACGACTGGAATTGCACGACTCTTAAGATTTATGACGGAGAATTGTGACTCACCAGGACTCAATTTAATTGATTAAATTTGAGTCGAAAAAGTTGTTAGTACATTCAAACCCACATAAATTTAAGCAAGACTTGTGGTATTATGTAGCAAAGAATTCATTAAAAAGCTATGGAATAAAGAAGACATAAGGAGGGGGGCTCTAATTGATTACATCTCTGATGTCAGGAATCAACTATCTCCAGTTTCTTTTGCTGAGAGTAAAATCATCTGCCTGAATGCAAGTGCAAATGAAGGGCTGCAATGAGGTGGTTAAGTTCTCAAGGACTACATCCAATGAGCCAAATTCTCAAGGGCCGATATACTAATTTACTCATAATACTCCTACAGATACTCATTTACTACTAATACTAATATAGATACTAATGTATACTTGCTTAATAATAATAATAATAATAATACTAAAAAAGATACAAGTTTACTACTAATACATATACTAATTTACTAGTAATGCTAATACAAATAGTAATATTTTATTACTAATACAGATATTAATTTATACCTAATACAGATAGTAATTTACTAATACCAATAATGATATTCATTTATTAATAATACTAGAAGATAATAATTTATTACTGATATTAATAGTTTACTAACAATACTAATACAGATATGGTACTATTTTAATAAAAATACTAATACAGATATGGTACTATTTTAATAACAATACTAATATAGATCCTAATTTAATAACAATACTAATATAATAATAACACTAATAATGGTACCTTTATACTTCTAATACTAATATGGATACTAGTTTAAAAATAATATTAATAATAATAATGATACTAATTTAATAACAATACTAATACTGGTACTAATATAATAATATTAATAATGATACTAGTTTACATCTAATACTAATATGGATACTAGCTTAATACTAATATCAACAATGATTCTAATTTAAAAATAATACTAATACAGATACTAATATAATAATAATAATAATAATGATACTAATTATACTAATATAGATATGAGTTTAATAATAATAATATTAATAATGATTCTAATTTGATAATAATATTAATATCGATAATAATTTAATAATAAAACTAATAATGATACTAACTTTTTAATAGTACTAATACAGATACTAATACTGTGCTTTATGCCACCAAGGTAATCTTCCTAAGCCAAAAACTGAATTGGGTAAAACTAGTTTGGCTTTTTCAGATCCAATCATATATAACCAACACAAAGATGCTAAAGAAGCATTGTTATTTTTTTCTTTTATCACAAAAGGTTTCAATGGATGCATTCTGATGTCAAAAATAGGGTTGGCAAATTTTCTGCTCATTCTGTTTGTATTAAATAAAAACTGTTTCTGGACTCGAGAGAGAGAGAGATCGAGAGCTCAAGAGAGAGAGCTCAAGAGAGAGATCGAGAGCTCAAGAGAGAGAGAGCTCAAGAGAGAGATCGAGAGCTCAAGAGAGAGAGAGAGAGAGAGAGAGAGAGAGAGAGAGAGAGAGAGAGAGAGAGAGAGAGAGAGAGAGAGAGAGAGAGAGAGGGAGGGGGGGACAATAATGCAAGTTTGTGCTATACAATGGTTTGTTTGTTAGGTCCATATTTTAATGTTTTCTCCACACTAGTCAGTAAAACTTTTTTTTTTATAACATACCTGTTTCCCTGGTGCATTCATTATATTTGTACACATGTAAAATAAGTCAAGGAAGTTTGAATTCTTTTACATAGTGCTACCTTCATAAATAAGACTTTGTCATTATTATTAAATTATTATTGTTATTAATGTTGTTTTTATCATCAATAGTTTTTGTTTTTGTTTACAATATGTCACCATTGTTTACGTTTTCCATCAGCCTGTTATGCTTGGTTTTCTGCAATGGTGCTGGCTTGATTATATTTTAATACCTGTTTGGATACAAGTCACATTTTTGACAACAAGAACAATATGAATGGAACATGATACCCCAACTATTTTCTTAATATTGTCACAATAACCTTGACCTTTTAAGCCAAAATGCAGTTAGTTTTATATACATATACCTGGAATGGGGATGATTTATACCTCAATTCCCCCCCCCATCCTTGCAACCTTGACCTCAATCCAAGCATTTAAAGCTTAACATACTTCAAGCATTCCTTGAGTGACATGAACTCTGACCTATAGTTTACCGACAAAGGTTCAATTTATTGTCCAAAGAGTAAATGCACTAAATGTATGAAATTACACAAAATTACATAAAATAATGCACAATACACTGTTTCATTGTTCTAGTATTCCTAGATAATTCACAAACCCACTGGTGCAGGTGTGGATTCTGTTTTCTTATAGAAAATATGTTTATATTTAAGTTTATGGCGATCAGTGAATTCAAACAAACAACATGAAGCAACAAGTTAATAAACAGCAATAATGCCATCAACATGAATCCCTCAAAGGGACTAGAATTTCGAGGAATCCGACATCAGATCATATTACCATTTTAAGTATTGAAACTCTGATATTCATGGGCAATTATTTAGAAGAAAAAAAAGATATAACACTTTTATAAAAATGGAAGAGCCTATTATAATAATATAATATAAAACAATATTTATTCATCTATATGTTGTTTTCTTTTACAAATAAAAGACTCACCAGGATAAAAATCAAAACAAAAATGCTCTAGCTCATGTACACATCTTTTACTAACCACTACACGTGTATTCTTTTTTGCACAACATGCTAAATCACTTTATTCAGGTACACATTATCTTTAATTGCAAGACCATCTCATTTTTTTTTTTCATTTTTAAAGCTGATCACTTATATGATGTCTGCCCCAGTGCTAAACATCATAGTGATATGATCATTATTGTTAAAGCATCATTAAAATCCAAATCACACAAACAAGCAACTTGGCACTAATAGAAACCATAGGGAACGTTGTTTTTTTAAATATATATATATATATATATGGATGAAACCCCCCAGATGATGATGGTTATCTGTTCAATAACAAAATACTGGACCTCCAAGCAGTACCATTTTCATTTTGGACCAACTAACTTATCGGATGAAGAAGTTTTAATAGCACTGTCCAGGCAGTTTAGGAGAAGCTGCAATACCAAAATTATATCAATGGATGGAGAGCTGCAAGATGGACAACAGGCCAGCCAACATGTTCTCCTATTCCATCACAATCAACACTGGTAATGTATGTACTAAAATGTAAAACCAACTAACAATACAACAAAAGTTTTTTTGTACAAAGCCACCATTGTATAATTTGACGAAACCCCAATGACACTAATGTTTGTTATCACCACACCTATTTCCTGAGTATCAGCTAAATGACAATTTGTGCAATGCCATAAAATGTTCAGATTTAAGACAACAACATCAATTATAGGGACACTTCCATGACAAGAGTTCCGTATATAACAACATAGAACCTCATCTGCGGTCACTTGAATAACAAAAATAACATTAATAATAACAATATGTAATTGATTATGATAATAATGATATTAATTTAGGATGGTAATAATAATACTGTATTACTAATACTACTACTAATAATAATAACAACAAGAGACTAATGCTCTCATGACCAGGAATTTAAGATAAAACCATTTCTGTTTTGTAAACAAGTTGAAGTCATCTCTGATATTCACATGTGACAAGACTTTCAAATTTGCCACTGTCTTGTGTAAGAAATGCAAATGGACACCATCTGAGGAATTTGGTGAAACCCCCATATTGATATAGCCATCCCATTCATGATAATTAACAATGAAATTTCAGCATGTTCATTTTATCAGCCATATTTGAGGTCAGATTGGCACTATGTTCATTTAAAAACCAATTGCTTAGCACGATTAGTCTATGGGTGAAAACCTCATATCAATCTGACTTTTCATTTAGGAGTGGAGATTTTAAATAATGCCGCAATGGTGGCCATACTGGATGCCAGACTGGCACCATTTTCATTTAGTACCAACCAGGTATTAGATCCCTTTTGAGGAAAACGCAAAACATCAAGAAAAGTACTGAATAAGATTATTAAGATGGCTAATGTGTGGCCATATTGGCTAACAGATTTGTACAGTTTGTTTCTAATTCAAGACCACCCAGACTCCACAAGAAGTCTCTCACTGAAAACTTCTTGCTGAAATGTCTTTCCACTCAGGAGGAGTAAGAACAAGATTTTCAAGATGGCTACTGTAGATGGCCATACTGGATTCTGGGTAGCAACATTTTCATTATAAACCCGGTATACATCATAAGAAATCATTTGGTGAGAACTCCAAGCTGATATCACAGCCTTTTCATTCAAGAGGAAAAGCAACAAAAATACTCAGAACAATTTTCATCTATGACCAACAGCATAATATCACATCTATTTTTGTATGTTTGCTATGTAGCTTTGGTTTACACCATATAATGCACATATTTCTTTTTTTGTTTGTGACTTAGCACGGGATTTATATAATATATAGCTAAATTGTTAAGAAATATTTAGAGCAGTAGGATTCTTATCATGCAGGGTTAGGTTTATTTCTGAACTTGTTGTTTTATAATTATTGTACCGGTAATGTAATCTGTATAACATACTGTGTATAACTTTTTTACATCTGTATGCCCATGTCAGGTATAGTACAATAGGATATGTTTTCAGCTGCATGTTTGTTGTCCAGAATGTGTACAGCTGTGAAGTGTCATCCAGAGGATCTGGAATCTGGTCCAGAGGGTTGGAGCATCTAGGATGTCTAGAGTGACCAGAACATTCCAAATTATCAGTGATTTAGGTCCATATGGTGCAAGCTGTAAAGCCAACCACAGATATTAACTATACCAGCTGAGAAGCTTAACTGTAGCAGCTGTGAAGCTGAAAGAAAGTGTGCTGATGATGGATTGTATCTCCTTATATACAATCTTGTAGCCATGGGCTAATTTTGGGGTTCATAAAACTCATTGTATCTTTCTGGACTGTAAAGATAAGTTGTATATATGTTCCTTTTTGTTTGCATAACTTCACTATCTGAGTGAAATCATTTTACTATGTGAGTCAAATTCTGTATTGTTTGCTATGAGTAAACTATATCCATTTTTTTCATTGTGTAGTCATTGTGAATCTTCACCCATTGTCTATGTATTTTGGAAAGTTATTTATTATTATTATAATTATTATTATTATTATTATTTATTTTTCATTATTACACTTGTGTGTTCTTATGTTAATTATTCCAATATTTGGATTATATATACATGCATGTATTCATAATTATATGCTCATTCAAGTTATTCATTATTACACATTGTATTTATTTCATCATCAAAAGTGTTCTGCTGTGAATCTGGAAATTTCACCTTGTTACACATATACAGCAATTAGGGGAAGCTGTAACAGACAGATGGACACATTGCATCGATATATTCCCCATACTGCATGTAGGGGCCAGACGTAACAGACAGATGGACAAAGTATATACAGTTATTACCCCCACCCTGCTGAATATGGGAACAATCTATAACAGACAGATGTGCACATCATATACTGCTATTATTCCTGATGCAGTATATAGAGGCAAGCTGAAACAGAGATGGACACTATATATAGCTATTATTCCCATAATGGATGTATGGGCAAGCTATAACAAACAGATTAACACAACATTTACAGCTATTATTTATTCCCGATACTGTATGTATAGGCAAGCTATAAAAAACAGATTGACACAACGTTTACAGCTATTATTCCCCATACTATATGTATGGGCAAGCTGTAACAGACAGATTGACCCAACATTTACAGCTATTATTAACCAAACTGTATGTATTGGAAAGCTGTAACTGACAGATTGAACCAACATTTAATTACCCATACTGTATGTATTGGCAAGCTGTAACCGACAGATTAAACCAACATTTACAGCTATTATTAACCATACTGTATGTATTGGCAAGTTGTAACCGACAGATTGAACCAACATTTACAGCTATTATTAACCATACTGTATGTATTGGCAAGCTGTAACCGACAGATTGAACCAACATTTACAGCTATTATTCCCCATACTAAATGTATGGGGTAACTGCTGCTGTAATAGACAGACAACATTTACAGCTATTATTCCCCATACTGTATGTATGGGCAAGCTGTAACAGTGAGATTGACACAGCATGTATTCCCCATACAGTATATAGGAGCAAGCTGTAACAGACATATGGACAAAGTACATAGAGAAATATTCTCCATGCTGTATACAGAGGCAGCTATAGAGGGGATAACAGTTCAAATGAAACACCCTTGCTTCCAAGCAAACAATAATGACAGAACAAATCTTGCCAATATCTAAGATTATAAAATACAGCACATCAATATTGCCAAAAATAAAAGTGGATCTCAATGCCACTCTTGTAATACAGCATGTGTGCATGCATTACATAGCTAATTGTGCCCTAACAGGCTGTCAAGCCTCATTTCTTTTTTGCGCTGGTAGAAATAATGCACATTGTCTTTGTGTTGACACATCATAAAGTGGAGAGACCAAGAAAATTACCTGAGAATAATAGACCAAAGGAGCTAAATATAAGCTTGTTTCTCTGCAGCAGTGAAGATTAAAGGAATGTCACTCAAGAATCTGTCCTCACTCAAGAATCTGTCGCTGAAAGTGGCAGGGAGCCAGGGAGGTCAGACTAAGCATTCCTACCTGCCAGTCTTGGGGCCCAACTTAACAGCTCTCTTTACAGTAAATTGGTTATATCAAAAGCAGGAATCACCACCCTTATTGCACAAGACATATTTACTGAAAGCATATTCAAGTGTGAGTGACAAGCTTTTTTCTCTTTTACTCAAAACAAGTCATTCACATATTACAGTTCCATGTATTTTTACAATCAGAACACGCATACACCTGTGATTCCTGGAGTAAAAGGCTGAACAGCAACCTGTATGTCCACATAATGAATATCAAAGACAGAAATCCAATAAAGCCATTATTATTGGACACATTCAATATAAAGATCACATATCAACTGACCAATTCATTTTTTTATATTTTCAGGGGCAGGCCTGGATTTTTTTTTCAAATCAAAATACATTGGTTTCTTATACCTCAAGATAAATGTTTTTAAAAATTAGCTAATATAATAGACATGTGATTAGCGTTTTTTTTCTCTAATTTTTTTTCTCCACAAGCCATCTGGGGACCTAATTTTGTTTAAGTGCCACCCTCCACAAAGATTAAATGATTGATTTGTAAGGGTAAAACCTGTCTCAATTTGCTATACAAATGTCATACTCAATTTGGCTACCATACATGGTCTGCAAAAAAGCTTTGTCTCCAAAAAAGTCTATAGCCTGTTTTTGCCCAAATTATTTTAAAGTTTATTTTTCTGGTTTATGTACTTTATTAAATATACATGCCTATAAGTCGAGTCTAACACAAACAACATTGATCTTGATCTGCCATAACAAACTGCATAGCAGAACATGATCTATGTTTTCTGTTCCAGCGATAACTCCCAACATATTGCATAGACCCTGATCTTCAGCACATTAGACAACAGAAAATCTGGGTTTGTGCAGATTGCAGTTGGATTTGTATATATAGTTGGTACTTATAAAGAAAAAATTATCTTTGTGTAGACTCACTGATAATACTTATCTATCAGAATGTCTGGTAAATGCCCTACAGTCACAGAAGAGATGTTTTTGGGTTAAGTCAGTAAGCCATTATTTATAATTAATACTAAAGATTATTGCTTCCATGGCACCCATAGGGCATAAAAAAAAGATTCTTAAAAAAAAAGACAAAAGATTATTATGGTATTATTATGGTTGATTTTAGACTGGATAAATCAAGTACACCATATGCTGGATTTATAATCTGAGAATACCCATTGCCAAGGCAATCAATGAGAAAATACTCATTGCCAAGGCAATTGATTTTGATTAGACTGGGCACTAATCGATAACAAATGTGGAAGAAACAAAAGAGAAATCTGCAGTTAATAGACAGGTTTGATTGTAATAGTGAAGTGCAACTTCATGAACTATTTATTAGTAGTGAGTATTGCCAGAAAATGATGTATTGCAATATATTGCAAGTTGGCATGTCTACAATGCACTATGTATACATACGGATTGGTCACTGATAGCATTTAGGACTTGAATGTTGAGTTTGCATATTTTGTACTGAAATAATGAGTAATTTCCTTGCATTTAATAAAATATGTAGAGGAAAATGAAACCATCTTGCTTTTATTTCTAGAAAAACACCATGTAACTGTAAAAATCACATCACTTGCTTAGAAAACAATAAATATATCAACATCTGAAAACTTAAACAAGCAAGAAACCAAAAAACTTGAAAAGAGTTATAGAATTTTTTCACCTGATTAGAAAGTCTTCAAATCAAAAGGATCTTAAAGATTTATTTCTTGCAGTAGAATCATGACAAGCGATAAACACAAGAAACTCTATACATACTCACAAATTATCAATTGATAAATATCCTACTTTGATTAGAAAAATGAATAATATTGTAAATTAGTAATATCAGTGATTCCAGACCTTTCTTGAGTAATGCAGTAATGAAAACTCCTTCAGAAGGGCCAGATGTAGCTGGTATGCAGAGCAACTTTTGCGTAGCTGGATAACACAGGAAACTGATGTTGATGACCATTGTAATGGGTTCTGGGCAAGATGAATGGACTCCTGATCCTTGTAACTTGTAATTTCTTCAGTTACATTTCCAAAAACAGTCTCAGTATTTTTCTCTGCTTTCATGATAATTACGTCTTAAAAGAAATGGAAGCAAGACCAGCATTAGTTATATTTGGAGAAAAAAAATATGAAATTGCATGTTATGGCAATGCAAGAAGAAACAGAGTTAACTTTAGCTTATGTGGATGAGTCAGAAGCATCTTCATTCATCTTTATTCTCTTCATTTGGTGAGATGTAGTTGTGCTGTTATCTTCAACTGGCAAGGCTGGTTAATGCTGGAAGAGGTGGAACATCAGTAGCTGAATCCTGTTGGCATGCCTGTTTAACTTTTTTTGGTTGATTCTGTTCATAAGAAGTGGATGCAGCCAGTGCCAAGCAGCTATAAGAAGTGGATGCAGCCAGTGCCAAGCAGCTATAAGAAGTGGATGCAGCCAGTGCCAAGCAGCTATAAGAAGTGGATGCAGCCAGTGCCAAGCAGCTATAAGAAGTGGATGCAGCCAGTGCCAAGCAGCTGAAGACTTCAAATCAATTGTTGTTAGTCAGTAAAGGGAGCTTTTGAACCTGGGGTCAAGGGCAGCTGCTATCTGGATGAAATCCCTTATCTGGTTAAAAGATCATTGACAATAGTTGCTTTCATGTATTTCACCAATGCTAAATCATGATGGGACAATGCTGTAAGTGTGGTCAATGGTTGATTCTGCAGTGAAAGAATGATGGATATGGTGAGTGTTTCTTCTGTGAACAACACTGTTGTGATTGTCCATAGTGGTTTCAAACATGCCAATACTTCTTCAGCATTGCTAATATCAGTTTCCAACAATGTACTTATATCTTTATTCACATTGCACATCTTTAATGGTTGGGCAGCATATACAGCTGGTTGTAGTTCAAGAAACCTTTCAATCAAGTCAGCTACTGAATTCCATCAGGTATAAACATCTTGAATTAGTTTGTGTTTTGGTAAGTTTTGGAGCATAATTCTGTCTCTGAATATTCCTGCAGGAACTGCACTATGGTGTAAAAACCTGACAATTCTTCTGATCCTGCCAAGAAGACTGCTAACATCATTGATTTTCAGGCCTCTCTGGGTAGCTAAATTTAAATTGTATGCATAGCAACCAATATGTGGTTACAGCCTGCTTTTGAAGCATTCTCAGTTACCAGTAGAGGACTGTATGGAATTCCCCTTTCATTAACAGGTGACAACAGAACTGCAGCAATATATGCACATTTTTCACTCTCAGGTAAAGCCCATGTTTGTAGCACATAATTCTGACATTTCCAATCAAGAGAAATAAGACATGCAGTTCCTCTAACATATGATTATGTTGCTCTGGAATCAAAACTGTCAATTGTTAATGCAACTTTAGATGCTAAGAAGTGCAAGCATGCTCTTGCGTGTTCCGTGACTTGGGATAATTTTCTCAGAGAAGACCTGTCTAGATGGCACAACATATTGTGGATCAAGCACCGATGTCATGTTTCAAAATGCTTTGTTTCATACAACACTGTACGGTCACAAATTGTGAATGATGAAACAAGCAATGGCACGAGCGATAGAAGTGAATGTTGGTGATGAAGATTTGTATTTAGTCTGTGCACCTAGCATATCCGCAACCCTTGGTTCTTGATCTCAAACAATACGTACACTTTTGATGGAACCTCGACTGTTGTGTCACTCTGTTGCACAGTACTAATGGAAAGTATTGATGGATGGTGAGTCACCATAAAGGAGCTGATAGATGTCGTACTGCCTGTAAGCTTGATTTCAGTTTTGCACGTTATACACAGTGACAGTTTTGTCAATTGTATTAGCGCTAAACTTCCTTTTGAGTGAAAACATTATTCCAAAGAGAACTATTTGCTCTTAGGTTCATCACTAGCTCATACACATAATCTGCCATATTTGTAACTACGTTAAGTCAAATAAAAAGCATTGGTGTACTCAAAGCAAGTTCTGGACATGCTAATATTGGTGAAGAAGAAAAAAATGGTATACAGGTATTACTATACTTGTATTGCTATATACTGTTTCGGGCATTTTGTATCACAATTTACTAATAAATCGGTATATCGTTTCACCTATATGAACTATTATGATACATATATTGTAATGAATTAAGTCAATCAATAAAAAAAACTCAAATGATAAACCACCTAATTTTGGTTAAAACTCCCACTCAAATGCTCAAGACTGTCCAATAATTATTTTTTTTTTTTTTAAATTGCATTTCTATCTTCTACATTTAGGTAATAATAGTTTTTAAGAATTCAAATTTTGCATGTATTTTCTTCAACAAAATATAAAAGAACTATCAGTCCATAACTCTGATTATGAGCTAATGGCACAATATTCGGAATAGGCGGCAGTTAATTTTCTTTCATAAAATATTGAAATTTTAGAAGAAAAAAAACAACCTGTCAACAGAAACAACACCTGTTATGGAGTTTAAGATGAGATCATATTTTCCTATTAAATGTCAAGTGTTGAAACCATCTCTTATATTCATCAGCAATAAGAAGATTTCAAATCTGTGGTGCATAAACTGGATGCCGACTTGGCACCATTTTCATTTAGGATTAAGAGGGCATCATTATAAGTCTTTTGGTCAAACCCCACATCATCATGATCATCCATTCCTGAAGAGCAGAAACACCAAGATTTGTATGACAGTCATAATAGCAACCATTTTAGATGTATGAACAGCACCATTTTCACAGATCAAGAACAGCGAGGGAAGCAAGAACATTGTTTTTAAAAATATAACTTGCTCTCATCAGAAATATAAAAAATCCCAGATCCCCCATCCACCAACAATGAAATGGCTATTGTAGTTTTTCTACAATAATGTCCAACAATTTTTTTTTAACATCTAGTTTTTAAATTTTTTTTAATCTAGATCTGAATCAACAATAAAACAAGAATGCATCCCATTCAAACTAAAAAAGTAGTGATGTACTACACAATGTTTTCACTGGCGTGGGTGTATTTGTGGGGGGATTTGGATTTGTAACGTAGCTTAAAATTTTTTCTGTCATATCACTATGATGTGTGCAGTGTGGTAGTTTGTAGCACTCTAGCACTGTGACATCATCCTGCAGATATGTAGTTTGATGTCCCACTCAGTCACATTATCCTGACACCAGGCCGACCTGTCCTAACACTAATCTCTTAATGCTGAATGCTTAGTAAGGCAGTTGTTAGTACCATTTTAATATATCTTTGGTATGACTCGGCTGGGGTTCGAACCTGCAGCTTCCCACACCTGAGGCAGATGCTCTAATCACAAGAGCACAGCCACAAGAGTGGTGTTTTCACTGGTAATGTGAAATCTACTGAAACCTCTTATTCTTAAGATGTCAAAATCTCTGAAAGATTGTTAAAAACATTACATTCAAGAGAATCGTCATCTTAAAAATAAATGTAATTTATAAAGAAAAGCGAACAACTTCATTAGGACAAGCTATTTATTGGCAATTATTCCTGGTGCAAAATTTATTAAAGCTTTATTTAAATCATTTAACCACATCTACTCACCCTTCTCATTCTCAATTCCTTTCTTTTCAGAGGTCACTAGGTAACTCACTTGTACTGTAGTCTATGTTTTGAATCTCAATGTGTGAGAATTATCAAGGGAAAGGTTAGCCTTATCACATTCATATTCGATAACATCATGGACTTGCAAGTTAAAAGGTTCAATGATCGTTGTCCTGTTTAAGTTGGTTGTGAAACCATGTACTATACCCTTTCGACCTGGCCAATAAAAAAAAAATCAAATTGAATATATTGGATCTGGAATTAAATAGATAGTCACTAAATCAAGATGCTATATATGGTACCTATCCAAACAGGTAAGCTATTCACGTATTCGAAACAAACGGGTAAGCTATTCATGTATTCGAAACAAACAGGTAAGCTATTCACGTATTCGAAACAAACAGGTAAGCTATTCACGTATTCGAAACAAACAAACTTTACTATGATGATGATATTATGGTCAGAATACTTATGTCAGTTGGAAGTCAAAGAATTTCAATGAAGATACAAAACTAATATTCATCTCTAATATCAGCCTTTTTCTGTACTTGAATGATCAGTATTTATATGCCTGTATCCAAGGTCACTGATTCTGTTTATAAAGTCAAATATAGATAGGTATACATCTTTGGGCTCTGTGAACTATAACACAGCATGGGTTCTACCTCAAAAATATGCCTTTCCAAAGTATTCAAGTCAATTCATAATAGTAAATTTTTAAAGATTCAAACGGTGACCAAGATTCGAGGGCTCATAATCAAAAAGTGTGATGTGCAGGGCAAAATGAGCTCAGCTATAATTTAAAACTCATCCAATGAACTAGTGCTTGGAAAAAAATTCCTCAGCCCTGAACTGAATTGCTAATGTTCAAAAAAAGCTAAATTTAGTCTTAAATTTCCAAGAGACCTTTGCATAATTATATTAATGATACATTTAGCAAACATAAAATAATACAGATACATTGTTATTATTTAGCAAACATAAAATAATACAGATACATTGTTATTATTTAGCAAACATAAAATAATACAGATACATTGTTATTATTTAGCAAACATAAAATAATACAGATACAATGTTATTATTTAGCAAACATAAAATAATACAGATACATTGTTATTATTTAGCAAACATAAAATAATACAGATACATTGTTATTATTTAGCAAACATAAAATAATACAGATACATTGTTATTATTTAGCAAAACATAAAATAATACAGATACATTGTTATTATTTAGCAAACATAAAATAATACAGATACATTGTTATTATTTAGCAAACATAAAATAATACAGATACATTGTTATTATTTAGCAAACATAAAATAATACAGATACATTGTTATTATTTAGCAAACATAAAGTAATACAGATACATTGTTATTATTTAGCAAACATAAAGTAATACAGATACAATGTTATTATTTAGCAAACATAAAATAATACAGATACATTGTTATTATTTAGCAAACATAAAATAATACAGATACATTGTTATTATTTAGCAAACATAAAATAATACAGATACAATGTTATTATTTAGCAAACATAAAATAATACAGATACATTGTTATTATTTAGCAAACATAAAATAATACAGATACATTGTTATTATTTAGCAAACATAAAATAATACAGATACATTGTTATTATTTAGCAAACATAAAATAATACAGATACATTGTTATTATTTAGCAAACATAAAATAATACAGATACATTGTTATTATTTAGCAAACATAAAATAATACAGATACATTGTTATTATTTAGCAAACAAAATAATACAGATACATTGTTATTATTTAGCAAACATAAAATAATACAGATACATTGTTATTATTTAGCAAACATAAAATAATACAGATACATTGTTATTATTTAGCAAACATAAAATAATACAGATACATTGTTATTATTTACCAAACATAAAATAATACAGATACATTGTTATTATTTACCAAACATAAAATAATACAGATACATTGTTATTATTTAGCAAACATAAAATAATACAGATACATTGTTATAGTTTGTCAATAATAGTTCTGTATTATCTAATAACTTTATTTTTCAAAAGCAGAAACTGAATTTAATAATTTGGCTTCTTCTGATCCATTATCTGGAAATGTCTACCAGGATGTTGAAAAAGCGTCACTTTTATGCCTTCTGTTCATCTCAAATGTGTACAATGGTCTGTTAGTGGTCATGTGGATTTTTTGTCATTACTCAGCACATGATAAGCCTATACAAGGCACCCAGTATATTTGGTAGCAGAGGGACCCATGAAGATCTTGCAAATAAGTACCATTGATGGAAACCTATTCCAATCATTCTCATATTCACACACTGAATCAAATCCACACAGACTTAAGATGTGTGTGATCTGTAATGGCAAGTGCCTTAGAACATTTGGCCACAACATGCATGCATGTTTGCAATGAATCAATGGAGACGGTAACTAATGCAGATTATGGTCAACTTTGTTGTACATGTACATTTATACTCATAATAACCATGAAATGGGAACTTCAGCAAGCAGAATCAATTGTTTTCTTAATGCAAATCATCATGTTCTAGAAAAACTATTATTCTGCAAAATTCCTTTGTTTACAATTACCCTGACCATGGGCCTTCTGACAACAAACTCAATTCCATATCTTCTTTACAAGCCCTTTACAAACTTCAGTTAAGTACATCATTTACAACTGAAGCTACTATACAATACACATTTTTTTCTTTCTGTCCTAATATTGATGTTAGTCCTTTTGACCCCGAAATCAACTGGTTAATTCTTACTCCATGAGCAAGAAATCAGCAAAGTGTAGGTCCAGTTCTATTCTGTAAAAGTAATGGTGTTGTGCAATTGACTATTTTTCATTTTCAGTCAGTGACCTTTAACCTTGAACTATAACATCCAAGGCCTTCTTCCTTACCCATGTGCAAGCCATTCACAAAGTTTGTTTACTGTAGATCATGTACAACTGAATTTGACTGGTTGCATGCTGTCTGTCAGTAAATGATGGTGGAACAACTTTAGTCACAGGAAGCTAGTGGCTAACTTTCTCACACTCCCAAGTTGGTCAAAACAAGACTTAATTTCAAGGACAGAGGGAGATGTGCAAATGATCTGACCACTTAGACCACTCTGACAACCAAAGCCCCTGGACAATTGGAAGAAGAAAAAAAACTTTCAGTCTCTGTGGCATTTGCCACTCTAAACCTTTTACCTCTGGCCACAAAGTCGGTAGTTTTTCTTTTGCACTGCCAAGTACAAGCCAGCTGCAAGGTTTGGTTACTGTAGATAGTGGAGAACTCATTATTGTGCAGAAATAAAATCTGGCAAGGATGGACATCCTAAGATAACATACTCCACTTTATGGCACGTATATCACCTGAAATATTGGCCCATTCAAAATCTGACCTGAAAATACACATCCAAAGATCACTGACCAGATATCCCTTAATTCTAGATCAAACCCTGCCAATAATGATCAAAATCTTTCTCCAAAATGAAAACCTATTCCGAACCATCCACAAACAATCCCAGCTGCTCTAAAGATTTTTAAAAAATAGGTTTCAACATTGTGTCTTCACCTTACCCTGAAACATGTCTGCAGTCATAATGAGGTTGATCTCCAGTTATCATTCAAGGTTATCAATCTGGTCACAAATACAAACCTACTATATTAAGTGAATTGTATAATTTATGTACAAAATTTCTGAAAATAAGACCAGAAAGGATTGATAAAATTTCTTGCTTTTATCACATTACATTTTATCAACAACTTTTAATTTAAAACACATGCAAAAGAAATGTACTGTAAATTAAATACCAAATTTCAGCTAGTTAGGACTGTAACCAATACACATCAAAATGTACAATAACATATCAAATCAAGCCTTCATATTAAAAATATTCAATATCTAAACATATCAAGGTTTACAATTTTTATGGTATGCCTTTTGGTGTTGAAAATATTTTCAATACAATTATTCCACAGATGATCACCAGTTCAGGCTACTATGACAATAATGATTTGTGCCCTAAAATCTAAACAAACAGGGTAGATAATTTGATTTTAGGTCTCCAGGCCAGGTGCAGGAGGCCCTGGTATTTTGATACAGTATTATACAGTATCTGATTAAATGTACCTGAGCTTATTTTCTTGAGATTATCATGTTACCTGACTGGGTGTCTCCTTTGATGTAAGATTGCAGTCAAGTCTGCCCATTATGTATACAAACACTACCCAAACTATATGGGGTAGATTTCACCATACATCTCCACATACAAGTCCAATATCACTGCAACAGATCCATCAACACGAGGCATATCACAAGGGGTAGACAATATGATGCACCATATACACCATCTCGTACACCATCAATGACTAGCATTTACAGGCACTATCCAATTCGGTTAATCTCATAGATACCTAACATCATATTTATTTGAGTCACACATATCACCATGTCATCAGATCTACAAATACTATCCAAATCACATAGATTAAACCCACACAGACCCTAAACACACCCACCCACACACAGACCCTACACTCCCATCACATAGTCTGCTGGCAGATCAGGGTCTATATCATTTCTTTTCCTGATTACTCCCAACAAACTCGACATACACTGATCCCCTGCTGCATTATGTGACAGCAGATCTGGGTCTGTGCATTTTGCAGTTGGAGCCATCTTGAAGAATTCAGTATCACACCCACACACGTCCCAGACGCTATCACAAATTAAAGTACAGAAGCAGAACACTAATAACCTATGGCAGATAACATACATCTCCACATATGACAATAGTCATACACCATCATGGCAACAAAGTCTACAAAGACTTGCCCCAACTGAACCTGTAGATGATAACAAGTCTGTACATTATCATGACAACAGATCTACAGACATTAAACAAATTACCTATTGAAAGTTTCACATTCCAGATACATCTCCAAAAACTAACCAATAAAGCAGATAGCTGCAAAAAAAATCCCAAAAGTATTCACATGTTCCATGACAAGGTGTCACATTCCATATTAACCAATGAGTCTGTTATGGGCCAGTGGTAATCTAAAGGATATTTTCAATGTGAAACTTACAAATTATCCTTTGAAGTCAATTGCCTCTAACATTTTTTACCTATTATGGGCCAGTGGTAATCTAAAGGATATTTTCAATGTGAAACTTACAAATTATCCTTTGAAGTCAATTACCTCTAACATTTTTTACCGATATACAAAGCACCATTTCTACACGCTTTTTGCTAGCATTACATACTATGGGAGGCAACTATGAAATCCAATAGATGTTGCTAGGACAAAGCACTGTAATATCTGATCAATACACCAAGGTGTAGATAAGCATCATATTTTAAAATGTATCAGGGTATGAAAATCTTTCTGTTTGAAATTTGTCCTGCAGGTTTCACATCGATACTACATACCTTAGAGAAGCCATTATAGGTGTATCTGAAGGAAAGGATGTATTAGTACAAATACGAACCATCAGTACAAAACTGATTATTTACAAGTCCATTCTAGTTCTGTGCTTCCCTTCTCTTGATCATGTAGAAACAGTATAAAATTTGAACAAGTTAATTTTGAATTAATTTCTGTTCAAGTTTGCTGCTGCATCCAATGAAATTCACAGACCCAAAGTAATGAAATATCTGATCAATTGGGCAAAGTGTAAAAAAGTATATCAGAATTTTGGCTAGTGAAGATCAAAGCTAGCTTTGGGTGAAATAAACAACCAATTCTCTCAACAACTGAACCATAGAACAAATCCAAGATCTGGATTAAAGTGAAGATCTCAAATGGCTCCCACCTGTCTGAAAACTTAAATTCCTGAAAGCAGACATGTTTCATTACGGTTGATGAACACAAGGTGAATGAGTTCAAAATCTGCAATCCCCCAATGTCCATTCTATGATAGTTTTTTACCGTCAGCATGTTCAGCCACTGGACACAGTCCAGATCTGTTTCCATATATGATTTAATTACGTTACTCATCACCAAAAATCCACTTTTATGCAAAGTTTATGTGTTGCTTTGTATCTTATGTGTTGCTTTGTATCTTATGTGTTGCTTTGTATCTTGTCAATTTGGATTAAAGTTTAAAGCAATAAATGTACTTATAGTGTATTGCAGTAAAATATGTTACATTCAATGTCTGTTGAAGTCCAAGGTAAAACAATAACTACCTATCCAAATTTACTGTAGCTTGTTCACTGAGACATGCTGTAAATACTGTTAACTGGCATCCCAACTCAATCCAAACCGATACAGAGCAACACAGAGATGTTGTGCAATAGTGGCTTTTAAATGATCTATAAAGTTCTTAAATTGTACACCGGAAACAAGTTTGGAATGTCTCTTTTTTGCTGATGCATGTAATCGGCAACTGAGCATGCCAACAGGTTAAAGAAAAAAAAGCACAGTATCAAAAAGGGGTAAATTCCAGCACATATTACAAGAAATAACCACCTTGCTAATTTGAAGAAAAGAAGTGGGCATTATCAATAATTTCTTTTATCACTGACAGAATCAAGTGCAAATGGCTGGGGCAGTTGTTCAACATCTGTAGGGTATACTATGTGAAGGATCTGTTAGTTGTCTCTGTTCCTATATTAATACTTGTTGAAGATGAGATTTTCATTCCACAGAGGGAAATTTTAATTTTTCATGTTTTGAAAAATAACACCATAATGCCTCCAATATTAAATGTAACATGAAATTGCTAAAAGATGTTTATACCGCATTCGATTGATTGCTCGTTCAGGTGGCCTAGTGGTTAGAGTGTCCGCTGAAAAAGTGGAAGATCATGGGTTCAATCCTTAGCCGAGTCATACCAAAGACTTACAAAAAATGGTACTAACAGTTGCATTGCTTGGTGCTCAGCATTAAGAGGTTAGTGGACTGGTCGGCCTGGTGTCAGGATAATCTAACTGGGTGTGGGCATCATGCTACATGTCTGCGGCACGACGTCCCAGTGTTAGACGTCACTATAAACTGCTTCATTGCAGACATCATAGTGATGACTGAAAAACTGTTCAAGTTACGTTACAAATCCTAATCACACACACACACACACACACACACAGCATTCTCATATACCATGATTCCTAACAATTGTGGACACAAGATTTGAAAAGACAAATGCCTTAAACCACTCACCACCCAAGACTCCTTTAACACCCAAAAGGTGATTTTGTAACTTGCATTATTAAATGACTTCACTGACAGGATTAAATTGTAATGTCTCTTCTAGCAGCCACCCACACAACCCCTATGACTGGGGGAGGGGGGTCAGGGTGGTGCCAACCCCAGTAGGGGCAAAAAATTCCTATTTTATCTGTTAATTAAAAAATATATATCACACATTAGATTGTGTGAACAAACTATTTGGGGACTATATAATGAACCATACTGCTCTTGCATAAAAACGTCCCTTTATAAAACTAAAAATCCCCCATATGAAAATGGCACATGTCAAATTATGCTAGAGGGGATATTTCCCTTCAATGTGAAATTTCAAAGAATACACAGCTTGTAGTTGATGAAAAGACCAATGCCAACTTGTAACACTATACATAACGAAATCTTCTTTTTTTGAGTCATGGTTTCAGGAAACGTATGTAAGAAAGCTTGAAAGTATCTTGGATTTTTCCCATGTTCTTCTTCCACCAATTATACTGGGTACCATGTATAGCCTATCTTGCACTGAAAATGGTGTTCTGTCCATAACAAACACCAACTTTTATTATCATAAAAGTCCTAACCAGGAATACCATACAAGGCCAGAGGAAAAAATGTCTGCTTCATATATCAGAGGCATATTTTTTATACCTAGAAGGGCAAATGAACCACTGCTTTAATGGTGTAAATAGTGTTGTAATAAGTCAACCTTTATCTGTGTATTGCAGTGCTATGACAGGTAATTGGACTGAGCTACACATAGGTCAATCAGATTACATGCTGAATTGCAGATCAGCCCTTGCTAAATTACCAATGATTGGATTAGCTTTTATTCCCACCTTGCTATAACTTATTACTGCCTGTTCCTGTTACTTGTGTAACACAGCTCTCATCAGATTTCAAAAGCTTGGTTAGATCAGATTAAAATAAAATCAGAAAAGAAAAAATATTTGTAACCCCCTGCCTGCCAGAACACAATAATAGGGTTAGATCTAGGCTGTTTTCTTGTGTCAATGGTGTAAAGGAAGTTACTGATGGCCCACTCAAATATAAATATGTCCTTAAGGCATTGGGTTGAAATATATGGCACATATTCTACAAAAAGTCTGTGCCCACCATGTTCCTGTTTGTGAATTTAACGCTTTCCCTGTACCATGCATCATGTAAATGAGCTTTTGCCTGACAGGAAGTGATGGTTTATTTAGACTGGTTACATTGCCTTATGCAAGTCCCTTTATATCGAAAGTACAATAGGAAAAATATTGTTTGAAGAAGGTCTTAACAGATACTATAAGTAACCCATCTACACAAAATCTCAAAACTTAAACTGAACAGAGATAAACATATAACCCACATGTACTGTATTCTAATACTGATAATTGAGGAAGCCAATTCCAGTATGCTCTCAGTGGGAAGTAACTTTACATGTTTACAGTAACTTTATTATCAGTCATGTTTCCAGGATGCAGATGTAACAAAAATTAGAATGTCAACAATATACAGCTTTAAGACATAATGTTCTTTTCACTTCAACATTATGAATTACAATTAAGGCAATATTATTTTGTCAGTGTTCTTTTTTATTTAAGAATGATTATCAAACTTCCAATGTTAATGACAGATGGCTTTTGTGTGATAGAAACACACCTTTCCCAGCTAAAACTGACATCATCTGTACATGCTAACCAATGCAAACATTTTATACAAAATGATGATGCTCAACCAATGCCTTGATTTCTGTAGAATAAAAATATGGTCAAGTCTTTATTAGGAACAGACCATTTAATTTTCATAAGGGGAGGGGTAAGGGTGGCTAAATGCTTGAAAACAACTGTCTTGATCTGATTTGAAGAACTAAAAAACATTAAATTATTTCATTCCCTAATTTTACTTAAAACAAATTTATCTCCAGCTGGAAAAAGAATCAGGCTTCTAGTCCCATACATTCAATCGTCAGTTTACATGCAGTCAGAAGTGAACTAGTGTGAAGTTGTTTGTATTTAGCCTCATGTCAACACTTCGTAAGGTATAAGTTCTGCATTACAATGTAAATTGTTTTCTTTTCTTTTGTTTTCTAACACATTCAACTGTCATTTGGAATTTTAGTGTGCATATATCAGGACTGTTTTCTTTGCAACAATGGGATAAGTGTAGTCTGAAAGAAGCTCAAAGGATTGCTTTTTGTCAAGCCAGTGCCTATTCAGAATAAAGTAAAAGTAAATTTTTAAAACCAGGGCTATTAGTCTTTTCTAAATATATATGAACTGCATATGCAAGACATGAAATTATATTTTTTACTGTACAAATATATGAGTGAAATAAAGACAATGGTATCCAAATGTAAATCAATCATGATGCTCAATCTTCCCATGGTTTTCATTCATTAGTTTTTCAAATGTAATCAGTCATGATACTCAATATTCCCATGGTCTTCATTCATTAGTTTTCAAATGTAAATCAATCATGATGCTCAATCTTCCCATGGTCTTCATTCATTAGTTTTTCAAATGTAAATCAATCATGATGCTCAATCTTCCCATGGTCTTCATTCATTAGTTTTCAAATGTCAATCAGTCTCTCCAGTTGCCATTAGTATCCTTGCCAAGATGCAGTGGTGATTTGAAGTACAGTCGGCTCCGCTTATATGCATTTCCTCGGGACCGATGCTATGATATGCAATTAGGCGGCATATGTACTAAACCGGCGTTCATGTTATGACGTGTATCTGGTGCAGCATGCATACTGATACCCATTATTTCTACAAAACAAACCCCCATTTGGCCTAGTTCATTTAAATGTGATGTGATTTGCTCTGGTATCGTATGGAGGTCAGTTTTGTAAGTAGATCGAGGAGCAGACTTGTGGTCAGCGCTCCAGTCCTAATCTATCAAATTTAATGACCAGGCTGGATCGAATTCTTAACAAGGGCGATGCGAGTTTGCGTTATAGCTAAAGAGTGTTAAAGCCATTGACCATGCTTGCTTAATTATTATGGTTGTCTACTATCGCGCCTCCTGGTGATAAACAGAGAATCAGAGAGCTAATGCCATCTTGGTAATATTTATGGTTATCTACTATAGCGCCTCCTGGTGACCAACGGAGATCTAATAGCTGTGATGATATTAACAGACTTCATTAATCAACATTGACCGCCAATGTTCAGAATCTGTTTTCTTTTATTTTGAAAGGTACAATTTTGAACAATGCAGTTTTCTGAAGGAACTTAACACATAATAATGCATGTTCTGACCAGGAAAATGTATGCAATTATGCAAAATATGCATATAGACAATATGCACTGTCCGACATTGATATCCATTGAAAACAATGGTATCAAATCGGGACCAGCACAAAGCTATACAATAAAGCGGAATATGCAGTTATACAATATGCACATATCTGGAACCAACTGTATTTATCCCTCCACCACAGAGCGAAAAGTGGAGGAGATTAAGTCCCCCAAAACAAAGCATGGAGAATCAAAAAATCATGTTCTGTACTGTAACTTAAGTAGCAAGTCTATATATTTTTAAAAAGTGGGAGGGGAGTGAGCAGATAGAATAATCCCTAAAAAGACTTTCTTACAAAAAACTAGTCCAAAATAAACTTTAAAATCTGGACATTAGATTATCTTTAAGCATGGACTTTTCCATTACAGAAAATTATTTTTAACAGATCAAGTTGAATGTATGCAAATAATTTTATCTACATACTCATGTTTGCTTTAAACATATGGGGTTTCAAATACGTGGCCCACCATGCTGATCTTGTGGCCCACAAAATGATTGGCATAACAAGGTGTCATGAGAATAACAAAGGTGGTGTGGCCCTTTGGCCATCAAAAATGCCCTCATATGGCCCTCAGGGTAGTTTGAGTTTGAGACACCTGCTTTAAATCATTTTTGTACACTATAGTTGAGGGTTAAACTGGAGTTTGTATGCATAAATCACACACACCTGACCCTCTCTACTAAGGACACTGACACCTTTTACTACAGGTGGTGACCTATTTAGTAATATAAATGCAACAAATATTTAATTTCCCAGAAGTGATACATAACCAAACTAAATCCTTTGAATGAGTCAAATACAGGCTGAAAACTCCCTATTTTATAGAGGAAATTAATTTTATCAGTGAATTATATACAAAAAACAGCCTTTGTTATGCTCTCTACTTCAAGAAGTTTGCACTGAAAACAGACTATTGATTATTTAATTGATTCATATATTCTATCCAAAATATAAACAAGTTAATAAAGTATATCAACCATCCCTTAAAACTGTCAATAGTCAAAATAAAAGAGGATATTTCAATGATATATGGTCCCTTCTTCCATTACCAAAGAAACACAACCAGTGGATGAAAATTCCTAAATTCCTGTGGCCAACTTCCTACTGCCAAGGTAATGATAACCACACCAATTCATCAGCACATGCCAGTCAAATCTGATTTAAAGTATTTTGGGTCTGACAACCCCATATAAATTTATTTACGTTTTAAGGTTTTCTTTTTACTAATAATTTCCTGAAAATAGTTGAAAATGTTAAACTTGTGACAAATTTGTTTAGTTTAAGATATGTTGAAAAAGAACTTTGAGTTGACTTGAGAGACCAGCATAAAACCCCGAATGTGTCAAATAGCCATTACTTAATGTCTGGTATATTTGCCTGTGATAGCATTTGTGGGCAATTTACAAACACAATAGTATGGCAAAAGGTTAATTAACCCAGAAAAACCATCTGTAAATATCAACTAAATAAATTTTCAAGTAATCCCATAAATTTGGTAAAGAACAAAAGTGTAATAGCCTAGTCTCCATTAGTCACTGTGAGCATTATAGAAGTTTTGACAAAAGCTCTCAACATAAAATGTTGGCTTCTTTTCTAAGTTCTTTTAGCAATTGTGGGGGTCTTTACTTTTTAAACTTTAATGTATTGTTATTTTTTTTACTTTTTATTAGTCACCTACCTACCTACCTCTACCAGGGCCTTGGATGACAGAGTGATCTAAGGTGCTCACCTTTACAGATCCTGTTCATGTTTTGGTTATTACTCGGCCAATATGGTTATGTAAGAAATCTTGTCAGTAGCTCGGGGTGGTGGGGGTGGGGAGGGGATCGGTTGTTCTTCATGGGGTCTTTCCCTGGTTATTCCTGCCAGGCCATGAATGTGTTGAATGTTTTCTATGGTAGCAAAGCACAGGTACTAAATACAAATAGGTGGGGAAGAATAGATTCATGTTATTTCTGTATTATTTATTTTTTAAATTATTAATCTCAAAAGCAACTTTATATAATGAAGCTACTATCAATGTCCACCCAAAGAAACCACATTGTACTGGGTGAAAGTCACTGGCATGAGTAACCATGCAGCAACAGCAATACATGCATAGTTCCTTCATCAATAATGGTCTTGATTACCAGCCAACACAAAACCAGACCACCCATGCAAATCTACCCAGCATGCATTGTACTATTAAATTCCTATACTCATTATTCATATGTAACATACAAAGTGTGCAATGGAATGTAACCTATCACATTCAAAATGTACTGTTATTAATATGGAAATCTGATCACTGAATAAAAAACATACTTATTTCAACTTCTCACTGCTCTGGTCATTAAGGGCTTTCTGAGCAGGTGAGGGTGTACAGTATATATAAAGAAAGAATGTACCTGACATAATAACAAATAATTACCCCTGTTAGCAAAGCATAAAATGAACACTGCAGTTGAAAATGAGGGTATAGCACCAACACTAGTAACAGACATACTATTACATTTTCATGACGAACATAAACAGCACACACTAAATGGACATTAAACACATTATTTCAACAAGGGCAGTAATGCATGAAATATAGGTGACGGGCTTTTTTTTGTTGCAACAAGTATGGAGAATACATAAAAATTTATCAAGCTACCAACTTTAACGATTCTTGAAAAACTTGTGTGGTCATGTGCTAAATGCAAAGACCTAATGAATGCCAGTAAAAGATGGAATATAGGTCACAATTACCTTTTTGTTGTAAGGGTGTGGTAGGAACATAAATGTGTATCATCATTACAAGTCTAGCATGTTGTTGTAGAGTTTAACACCATTTTTCAGCACATGATAGACTATACATGGTGACCAGTATTATTGGTGGAGGAAGAACCCGGGAAAACACCCAGAAAGAACCACTGACCTACGAGAAGCTACTGGCAAGCTTTCTCACATAACTACATTAGCCGATTCTTAGACTCGAACCCATGCAGACAGAAGTGAGATGGTAGTGATCTGTAACGGAAAGCGCTTTAGAACACTCTGCCACTCGAGTCTAGCATGAACATATAGGTTCATATATACAGTCGGCTCCGCTTATATGCATGGCCTTGGGACCAATGCTATGATATGCAATTAGGTGGCATATGCACTAAGCCGGTGTTCATGTTATGGCGTGTATCTGGTGCAGCATGCATACTAATATCCATTATTTCTCCAAAACAAACCCCCATTTAAATAGATTCAGGTTAAACTGGGCGTTAAAATAAATAAACAGACAATATATATGTGAAGGAAGAAAGGTTTTATCAACTATCGCACCTCCTGGTGATCAACAGAGTCAGAGAGCTAATGCTGTCTTGTTAATATTTATGGTTATCTACTATAGCGCCTCCTGGTGACCAATGGAGATCTAATAGCTCTGATGTTAATATTAACAGACCTCATTATTCAACCTTTACCGCCAATGTTCGGAATTGGTTTGTTTTCATTTTGAAAGGAACAATTTTGAACAATGCAGTTATCCGAAGCAACTTAACACATAATGCATGTTCGGACCAGACAAATTCATGCAATAATGCGAAATATGCATATAGACGATACGCAATTGTCCAAGATTGATATCCATTGAAAACAATGGTAACAAATCAAAACTGGCACAAAGCTATGCAATAAGGCGGAATATGCAGTTATACGATATTCATATATCTGGAGCCGATTGTACTAATGAAACAAAGGAGAAATACTCCTCAAGTTCCACTCACCAAGTTTCATCATTTAAATAGAACAGTATTACATAGCATGCAGAAAATAAATGAGCTAAATGAAAAACTTCACATTATAAAATGTGAAATGTGTCAGTGAACAGGTCTAAGAGTGATCAATACAATCATCAACGACTCAGTATCAAAAGCCAAAACCAAAATGTACAGTGTGGGTACATAAACCAATCTGGTCATGGAAACCACAATCACAAAGATTAATCAGGATTCTTGCATTGTAAAAATTGTGGTATTGAAAGATACACACAATCACAAAGTTTAATGATTCTTGCATTGTAAAAATTGTGGTATTGAAAGATATACACAATCACCAAGTTTAATGATTCTTGCATTGTAAAAATTGTGGTATTGAAAGATACACACAATCACAAAGTTTAATGATTCTTGCATTGTAAAAATTGTGGTATTGAAAGATACACACAATCACAAAGTTTAATGATTCTTGCATTGTAAAAATTGTGGTATTGAAAGATACACACAATCACAAAGTTTAATGATTCTTGCATGAACTGAGCTTGAGAAATAAACTTAAAACACAAAACATGCCTTTGTAATGAGGGTGTACGACTTCTTGAGGAAACTCCTCACCCAGTTTCACATCCCTGTTTTTTAACAGTATTTAAACTGCACCGTATTTAAAAGTTGTGCAAAAATTCTTAGTTACATGCAAATCTTGTCAAGATTTTAAAAGAATGTATACAAATGCACCAAGTCAAATATCTCCTCTGGGGGTTGGTCAATATAAAAACAAAATGTATGTTAAAGCAGGAATAATCTTTGAGATTCAGTGAGACTATACATAGGTATTCTCTTCTATCTGTGAAGAAGTGACTTCCAAGCCAAACGACAGCGATATTATTATGTCAATATTAGGTTTATCAGCATTATATACTCTAGTAATGGTTGTATCAGTATTAGATCATCAAATAATGGTGATATCAGCAGTATATGATCAAATAATGGTGATATCAGCAAATAGATAATCTAGTAATGGTTGTATCAGTATTAGATCATCAAATAATGGTGATATCAGCATTATATGATCAAATAATGGTGATATCAGCAAATAGATAATCTAGTAATGGTTGTATTAGTATTAGATAATCAAATAATGGTGATATCATCATTATATGATCAAATAATGGTGATATCAGCAAATAGATAATCTAGTAATGGTGATATCAGCAAATAGATAATCTAGTAATGGTTATATCAGCAAATAGATAATCTAGTTGTGGTTATACCTGCAAATAGATAATCTAGTAATGGTTATATCTGCAAATAGATAATCTAGTAATGGTTATATCTGCAAATAGATAATCTAGTAATGGTTATATCTGCAAATAGATAATCTAGTAATGGTTATATCAGCATTATATAATCAAATAATGGTGATATCAGCAAATAGATAATCTAGTAATGGTTATATCAGCATTATAATATCTAGTAATGGTTATATCAGCATTAATGGTTATATCAGCATTAGATAATCTAGTAATTAGGGCATAACCGACTTTTTGATCCGGAAATCGGATTCCACCGGATAGTATGAACTTCCGATTAATTGGAGTCGGACAAGGCAGGAACGTCCGATTCGGATAATAAAAATAATAAAGTTGAATTTCTATAGCACCGTGTCTAACACTGCGTGTCATTCGATAGTGCGTTAATAAAGTTAAATAAGAAGTCAGAAAAGTCCAATATGGTCAACACAACCACGCTGTGAGACAATCTTTTTGAACTGGCGGGTGAAAACCAGAAATGAAGCAGGATATGGTAAAGTACTAAGTAACATGCTAGACACTGCAAAACCAGATACCAGAAACCCGGAAACGGAAGATGAAATTTTTTAGGAAAAAAAATACGGATTTAGCATTTCCAATTAATTGAATCGTATCCGGACTCGGAAAAATTTCATGCCCAAAATCCGGAATCGGAAATCAGTAGCAAAATGCTAATCGGTTATGCCCTACTAGTAATGGTTATATACGCATTCAGAATCTCAGATCGTGAGGAGACCCAGGCTGCTGAGGGATTGCCTTCACTGATCACTCTCATCTCATTGATGTCTGCATGTGCTCAGCTAATGTTGGTATATGAGAAAGCATGTCAGAAGCATCCCATGACCCTAGACCTTTTTGAATGTCATAGACAATACAGCAAACCCCTCAAAACCTTAAAACCCTTGGGACCTAAAATATGGGGGGGGGGGGGGGTTTGAGATTTTTGGGGGTTTGCAAAGGATTTTTCAGATTTGGAAATATAGGTCTCTGGTTAGTTACTTTATGAGAATGAATGCAGTTATGAGAACATCATTGTCTGTGTATAAGAGTGCACAATATCAAGAAAACTTGTTTTTCTTACTATTATTTCAAGTACATGTATATAATGAAGAATTAGCTGAACAATATATGTTCCTACTGAAAATGCCATCCTGTCATTTGAATAAATACAGTTGCTGCACACAGAAATAGTCCTCATCACAAGAAACATCTGAGAAATGAAATACAGTACTTTTATAGTGTTACTACAAGCCTACTGGAATTATGAAACTCCACAATGAGACTGCTCCAGTAGCCTAGTGTTTAGAGTGTCCGCCTCAGCTATGGCTTCAACCCCCAGCCAAGTCAGACCAAAGATTTATGAAAATCATCCTAACAGGTGACTCGCTCGGCGCTCAGCATTAAGAGGTTTGTATTAGGACTGATCAGCCGATATGATGCTGCTTGTCTGCAGCAAGATGCTTTTGTGCAAGATATCACTATTTTATGGCTGCACATTTTTTAAAAATAATTAAAAAAAATAATAATAAAAAATTTTTTAAATACCAGTTTCCTCATGATTCATGGTTCAAAAGCCTGACTATAAAAAGGCATAGAAAGTTATCTTGTTTCTTACATCATTCTTTAACATTAGTTACTTCTTTAACATTAGTTACTTGTGCTAACAACTCCATTTTTCTTTAACATTAGTTACTTCTTTAACATTAGTTACTTGTGCTAACAACTCCATTTTTCAAGCTATAGTAAAATAATGCCCATCTTCAGCAGTTTTTCTATCACTTTATAAGACTTAAAACTTCTGGGTAAGTCATATCACTGCAGTGTGGATCCAAACATACATTCTAATCATCATTAGTGATACAAGTTCACTCTCCCAGTCACTGGAATTATCCTCAGCAGGAACATCATTGCTAAAGGGATTATCTTTATGGGGAAACAATATTTGTCAGACCAGACAAGTACATCTAACATTTTCTTCTGAAAGTACAATGAATGAATTATTAAAAAAATTATCGGCTCTTTTATTTTAACAATTTATCTCTGAAATCTAGAAGTAAAATTGACCAAGTGGAGCCAGCAGTTTTTGATATGTGCACATCTGAAGTGTGGCCAAGCAGTATACCCTATAAAACATACCAGTAATACACATAGCAATCATACGCCAAAATAAAGGGAATTAAAGTTCTATGAATACTACCTAAGATATACAAGGTCTTCTTTTTTAAACAGCCATTATAACCTGAGTAAGGACAACTGGGAATTTTTTTTTATTTTTAAAATCTATACCTATGCAACATATCCAATTGGAGAGCTACAAATGCCAGTCTATATGATGTGGAATATTAAATACCAGTCTATGTATAGTGAAGTATTAAACACCAGTCTATATATAAAGTGGAATATTAAATACCAGTCAATGTATAGTGGAGTCAGTGGAATATTAAATGCCAGTCTATATAAAGTGGAATATTAAATACCAGTCTATGTATAGTGGAATATTAAATGTCAGTCTATGTATAGTGGAATATTAAATGCCAGTCTATATAAAGTGGAATATTAAATGCCAGTCTATGTATAGTGAAATATTAAATGCCAGTCTATATAAAGTGGAATATTAAATACCAGTCTAAGTTTAGTGGAATATTAAATGTCAGTCTATGTATAGTGGAATATTAAAAACCTATTAAAGAATGAAAGTCCTAAAATTATTTTCATTTAACCACTTTAAAACAGTTACTTAAGTTACAGCACCAATTTTAGTCAAACTGGATTTTATATTCAAGCATCCCTGGATTTTATAATCAGGAATCTCTGGACAGTTTAATGAAATGCTATAGTATTAATTTTGTAATCAGGTATTCCTGGACAGTTTAATGGAATGCTGAAGTATGAATTTTGTAATCGGGTATTCCTGGACAGTTTAATGAAATGATGTATAATGGATTTTGTCAGCAGCACTACCACTAATGATTTTCCAAAACAAAAGTTATGTCAACATTCAGGTAAATTAATTAACAACCTTCAAAAGCAAAACTTGGCAACTGCATTTATTAAAAGCTGAAGGAAAAACATACAAGTGTAGCTAAAATATTGCGGTTTTCCATATTTGGTCAAACAAAGGAGCTCAAGCAAAAAATGTAATAGCTCAGGTATTTTGCTTACCTATTATAAAATAATTGTTGTTGAATAATCAGACTGGACATTTCCTGGTCAGAGCAAAATAAAAACAAGTCTTAATCATCAATGCATTAATCATGCATTCAAGAATGTGCAAAACAGCTTAGTCACTAATTTACTTAACATTAAATTAAATGGCTATGTTCGCACATTCATCAAGTAATATCACTTCTTAAATGCATAAAACGTCTACAACTTGTCTGAATTGCATAATGCATACAAATCAAATGCACAATGCATACAAATCAAATGCACAATGCATAAACTGCATTTACAACATGAGCAGTAATGACCCGTTGACAAAATGCTTAAAATGAACTTGTTTACCTAATTTCATGAGACTTGAGTCAATTTGCATAAAATATTCAATTATGCTGCTCACTGTAAGCAGTGCACTACAAGGTGACACATCAATGATAATTGTGGTATCCTACATCAGTAACATGGCAATTCATTTAGGACACATTTTCTACATTTGTAATTAATATATAAACGTTTCTCAAATATTCACTCAATTAATTTTTTAATTATTTGACAGAATTTTTATGTGTAACTCTTTTGCAACCACCTCAGATAGAACGATGCAAGTGGTAAAACAAAAATCTTCCTTTGCTCATATATAAAAAGTTTTAAAAGTCACCATTTCCTAATAAAGGTTTAACTTTACATGTCATGAACACAAAAAATGACTCCTTTGCTAAGTGATAAAGTTTTAACTTCTCAAACACCAAAAATAACCCTTTGCTAATTGATAAAAAGTTTAACTTCTCAAACACCAAAAATAACCCTTTGCTAATTGATAAAAAGTTTAACTTCTCAAACACTGCAAGTAACCCTTTGCTAATTGATAAAAGTTTGAACTTTATGTCATGAACAGTAAAAGTGACCATTTGCTAATTATTAAAAGTTCAGCATCCGCATGGATGGATAGTTTTAGTAAATAAGGAAGTTGCATTTTCCAACAGAAAACTACTGATGGCATTCTTTAATATTTAGGATAAATATGTTAGGATTTAATAACCTTATTCAAACAGCGACACAGGATGTGAATTAATAAAAGGTGACGTCAAATTTAAAACAACCCAAAATATAAAGATATTTTATTTTAGATCAACATGAAAAAAACTAATCTTTGTCTATAAAATTATTAACGCTGGGAATCAGTGACTTTTTTTTAATACCTATTTCTCAATTATAACAATGAAAATTTAATCCAAAATGGCTGGTATTTTCAAAGATCCAGAAAGAAATAATGACATGAAAATATCTGGAGGGACACAAGAGATTTCTGACTTTTAGATTTTAATTTTTATTTTATGGAGGCATCGTTATTTATCAGTGTTATTTTTATCAAATGAAAATGAAAATTAACTTATTTCAAAAGGAAATAGAAATAAACAACTCCAGAAGTACAAGAAAGCTTTGCACAGTTGTTACATCACTTTCACACAATACATACTCAGGGCCTGCAAAGTATGTTGGTCCAAAAAATGAGGACCAATCTTCTTTGACCCTTGACCTGCCGTGCATTACTAATGCTAGACCCATCAGAAAAATAGCAGTGTTAGCCTTACCAGTGCCTGTATCCCTGAGACTTACTGAGAATACTTGGCTTACTGATTTTTTCAGAGAGAGAGCTACAAGTAATAAATGCTATTTTCTTATTTTGTTCCTTCAACTAAGCTAACATTTGGCACAGCAGTTCTCAATAAAATTTATGTACAAAAATGTTATCAAAATTTCATGCTAAATGCAAAAATAAAACTGATGCATAGAGATAAAATGATTTTCTTACCAATGTGTTTCTCTTGCCATGAATAATCCATAAAAATCCATGATGAATTCACACTGAACAATTAACACTATCAACATGTGAAATTCACTCCATTTCATGTACACAGAAATTCCACTTGTCATCGCTATTTCAAACTTCACCTTGTGTGAATACTTCTTCAGTCTGTCAAGTAAAAGTCTACATCCATTGGCTGATTCTGGTAATTGTCTTCATTTTCTAATCTTAATATTCCACTTTTTTTGTCGCTGTGGAAGTCAAATTTTTCCTCTTTTTGTTCAGCAATGTTCACACTCTATCTATAAAAGCTAACATTTTATTGGTTAAACTGCCTGCATGGTTAGGAAATGGTTTCAAATCAACCAATGGTTTGCACCAATTTAACTCATCGTTTGGGATACAGGCATAGACAAATACTGCCACTCAAACTCGGCGCCCAGGATACAAGCTAGGTAAACTGAAGCACTCAGCCAATGAGGGAGGCAAAGTATGACAAGTTATCGAGGCAGCAGGGGTTAATGGGTTAATGCTGAGCATCTGGCAAGGCAGCAGTTATTACCACTTTAAAAGTCTGGCATGACTCAGTCGGGGTTCGAACCTATGACCTCTCACATCTGATGTGTACCGGTATGTTCCTGATCCATTTTAATCAAACTCTTCATTTATACAGAGCTACTCACACACAACTATTAAAAGGAAGAGAATGGTTTTAACATCATTTATCACCATTACATTTCGATCAATTCCTGTTTTCCTCAACATGTGTGCTCGACTACATGCATTGTAAGAAGGTATGAGGAAATCAATGATAACTCCAAAAATGTTTCTTTTCAAATTTCTTGCAGAAATTTATTCTGGCATTTCACTTTTTCATGACAGTGTAGCAATAAAACTACAGAGTCAAGGAAATGCCAGTGACCTAATAAACAAGCATAAAAGTCTGATAGTGTATTCATTCATTTTACAAGAACAAGAGTTTTCCAAAAAATGGGAAAGTTATACCTTGTTTTACTTCAAAAATGTTTCTTGATTTAATGAATATAGGCCTGTGCTAGCGGTAAAGTTGCCGAGATAAATCCTGAACCCCTGCACCTAAAGACATCACTGGTCAGATGACACTAAAAGTCACCAAACTTGGGCACTCTCCAATTCAAACAGTGATAACTCACAAGAATACAAGATAACTCAGTACAAAAGAGAATTTCTCCATAATAAAAGGACACAGCTTACTGAAACAAGTCACTGTAAATGTGAGTGTCATAAAAAAATCAATTTAGAAATCTAAGAGTGCCATTAAAAATCAATTTAGAAATAAAAGTGCTATTGAAAAATCAATTTAGAAATCTAAGAGTGCTATTAAAAGAATCAATTTAGAAATCTGAGTGCCATTAAAAAATCAATTTAGAAATCAAAGTGCCATTAAAAAAATCAATTAGAAATCTAATAATGACATTAAAAAATCAAATTAGAAATCTAAGAGTGCCATTAAAAAATCAATTTAGAAATCTAAGAGTGCCATTAAAAAATCAATTTAGAAATCTAAGTGCCATTAAAAAAATCAATTAGAAGAGTGCCATTAAAAAATCAAATTAGAAATCTAAGAGTGCCATTAAAAAATCAATTTAGAAATCTAAGAGTGCCATTAAAAAAATCAATTTAGAAATCTAAGAGTGCCATTAAAAAATCAATTAGAAATCTAAGAGTGCCATTAAAAAATCAATTTAGAAATCTAAGCGTGCCATTAAAAAATCAAATTAGAAATCTATGAGTGCCATTAAAAAATCAATTTAGAAATCTAAGAGTGCCATAAAAAAATCAATTTAGAAATCTAAGAGTGCCATTAAAAAATCAATTTAGAAATCTAAGAGTGCCATTAAAAAATCAATTAGAAATCTAAGAGTACCATTAAAAAATCAATTTAGAAATCTAAGCATGCCATTAAAAAATCAAATTAGAAATCTAAGTGCCATTAAAAAATCAATTTAGAAATCTAAGAGTACCATAAAAAATCAATTTAGAAATCTAAGAGTACCATTAAAAAATCAATTTAGAAATCTAAGAGTGCCATTAAAAAATCAATTTGGAAATCTAAGAGTACCATAAAAAAATCAAGTTCTAGAAATTTAACTGCATAGATAGTACTCAAAACAATTCATTTCTCCACAATACATAGATCTATTAGTAGTGTACGTTTCAGTTTGTTTCAATGGCACATTAAACACACTGCTGGATCTAATATGCAGAGGAAAATGGGAGCTAAGTGGAATTCCCATAAACATACTGAAGCCACTAAGGTTGTCCTGAGCAGGTATCAAACCCACAACCCTTGAATTAGAAGTCCAAAACTCTACCAACCAAACTACCGCATCTTCCATTAATACATCCATATTCATACACATGTAACTGATATAAACAAGGACCAACAAGCACCAAAGAAAAACAGGCAGATGTTTTGGTTTTATTTTCCCTGAACCAAAAAGCAACCCTACTAGATATGTAGGAGAAAAGCTTTAGAGGACACTGGATATAAAATTGATGTAAACCTATGACGCTACACTTAAGATGCAGCATTACATCCCAGTGAATTAGAAAAGTAAATTGTGCACTCAGACACCATAAAACTTCATTACATTTTGGTCTTGTTTCATTTGGTGAGCTTGGAACTGTGAAAAAATATAGGTATAAACTCAAAGGTTCCCTTTCAACTATTTACTCTTTTATCTGAGGGGAGATAAAATGTTCCTGAGAAAAGACCTGAGGAAAGATAGATGATCCAAAATGTAAAGAGAACTACAAAGGCATGGTGGTTTTATTACTGTACACTTCACTGATCATAAACACAACTTCTAGTGTTGTGTTAGAGCTTTCATTTAGAAAGCTTTATGGCCCTGTAAATATTCGTCAATTCAAGTAATTTGTTCCCACATCAATAAATTACACTATGCAATTTTTGTATTCTTGAACTGTGAACAATAATGCAGCCTTCATTTTCGTACAGAATGATCATCAAGGCAAATTATGATTTTCTGAACAGTCACCATTTAAATTTAGATGTAAAGCCAAACACATAATATGCCTGATGCATGTATGATTAGTCCTATGTTCCCTGCAATAAAATTCAGTGTATTGGATTTGTATTCAAAACAGTGCATATTTTTTTTATAGCTGCCCAGAGTGGCATGGGTCCACTGCCACATTGTGTTGGTTAGGCACTAAATCTAAATTTCCATTTCATCAACACAGCATTCACAACTTATAAAAAATGCTGTAAAAGTCAACCACCACCACAACAAAAATTCTTTCAGCTTATTTTAGGTCACCAAAAAATATTTTAGAAAAAAAAGAAAAATATATAAAATGCCTAGAGTAAGAAACACCTAGAGTGCAAAATAAATATCATTCACTGCAGAATATAATCCTTCAATGAACAAAAGCAAAATGATTGAAATTGTGTACAGTATGAAAAAGTAGTCAACCCCAACAGTAAGCAACAAAGACCTAGATCTGCTACCCAAAATACACAGGGCAATCAGAGATTATACTAACAAAATAGCACAGGGCAATCAGAGATTATACTAACAAAATAGCACAGGGCAATCAGAGATTATACTAACAAAATAGCACAGGGCAATCAGAGATTATACTAACAAAATAGCACAGGGCAATCAGAGATTATACTAACAAAATAGCACAGGGCAATCAGAGATTATACTAACAAAATAGCACAGGGCAATCAGAGATTATACTAACAAAATACACAGGGCAATCAGAGATTATACTAACAAAATAGCACAGGGCAATCAGAGATTATACTAACAAAATAGCACAGGGCAATTAGAGATTATACTAACAAAATACACAGGGCAATCAGAGATTATACTAACAAAATAGCACAGGGCAATCAGAGATTATACTAACAAAATAGCACAGGGCAATCAGAGATTATACTAACAAAATAGCACAGGGCAATCAGAGATTATACTAACAAAATAGCACAGGGCAATCAGAGATTATACTAACAAAATAGCACAGGGCAATCAGAGATTATACTAACAAAATAGCACAGGGCAATCAGAGATTATACTAACAAAATAGCACAGGGCAATCAGAGAATATACTAACAAAATAGCACAGGGCAATCAGAGATTATACTAACAAAATACACAGGGCAATCAGAGATTATACTAACAAAATACACAGGGCAATCAGAGATTATACTAACAAAATAGCACAGATCCAGACTTGCTAGTGCATAATGCAATAGCAGATCAGAGACAAGCAAATTACATCTGAATCAAAAAGATGCATTACTAGGGTGGTTTCAAGGATAAGTGATAACACTGAAAATTACCATAATGTATTTCAAATTTGTCATGGTTTATTAGTTTTACATAAACTGATGTACAGATGCCAATTTGCATTTCTCATGTAATCAAGTAGCAGATTTGTCCACACAATACAGTAACCGTAAGTGTTTGTATTATTATATTTGTGGTTTCTATATTACAAAATCACAAAAGATAATGTGCATCAAAGAAATGATAAAAATGTATAAATTCAAACCAAAAGATACAAGATACAATGTTACAATAGATCATGAAGATGCATTACATTGTATAATAACCTTTATAGGTGTTTCTTTGCATAATAACATTTATAAGTGTTACTTTATGTAACAACATTTATAATTATAGATGTTACTTCATGTAATAACATTTATAGATGTTACTTTGTATAATAACCTTCATAGGTGTTACTTTGTGTAATAACATTTATAGGTGTTACTTTGTGTAATAACATTTATATGTGTTACTTTGTGTACTAACCTTTATAGGTGTTACTTTGTGTAATAACATTTATAAGTGTTACTTTGTTTTAATGGCTATTACTCAAGTCTATTCTGTGATGTGTATATAGTCATTTGGCAACAACAAAAAATATACACATTATGGCCGACCAACCATCAGGTTTTTTTGCAGACCAATCACTTTTTCATACGGATCAAAAAAAAATTAAAACATTGTTTTTTTTAAATCTTGAAACTTTTTTGAGTATTTAATTAAACTAATTTTGTCCACTATCTGTCATTACATCATAGATGTTAAAAAAAATGTTTTTAAAAAAAAAATACCTACATGTACCTACTTTAATTTTAAAACTGGTGCATTAGTAAATTTTGTGTATTTCCTGCTGTTATCCAAGCCCTATTCAGGGATGTATATAGATGAAAGGTCTATTCTTCTGATTATTATTCTGGGAGATTTTCTGGGACGCATATATTTACACCCATAAGGTGTCACAACTCTATGGTCTTACACAAAGAAAAGGAAAAAAGTGAAAACCAAAATGTTTTGTGAAATTCAACAAATAATCTATACCCCTAGAATAAAAAGCGAAAAATGTATAAAGATCTGTTTTCCTAATTAAATTCCAAATAATCCTAGATTTTCTAACACAAGTCCTAATAATTACAGTTCTGAATAAACTTTAGTGGTACATGTATTCCAACATAAATCCAAAATGCTGGAAGTTTTATTGTGCCTGTGATGACATATATCATAGTGAAGTGCTTGCAGTCTTTTAGAGAGTCAGAATAATAATACAACACAAGAATATTCCTTTTTTTTTGAATTTCAATATAAATCCAAGTCTCCATTTCCAATAATCTTATTTTTGAGCACTTTGTATTTTCAGAGAAAAATGACATCAAATAAATTAAAGACCAAATGAAAGAATGTCACTAAAATAATACAACTAATTCTGCTCTACTTGGACTTCAGATCATCATTCAGAACTAACTTGATAATTCTTTCAGTGGAAATCCCATTTTAATATGAATGTACATTTTGAAGTAGTAATAACATTTTCAAGGTAGCTAACATGGTGGCAATATTGGACATCTGGCTGGCACTATTCTTATTCAAGTAAATATTCTAAAAACAATCTTTTTTGATTTACACGAGGCATAGCGATAACAACATTTTCATGATGGCTACAATGGTGTCAGATCAGCACCATTTTCTTTTAGAACCAACCAGACATCATACAAAGTATTTTAGCAAAACCCCATGATGATGTGACCATCCATTCTGGAACAGAAATAACAAGACTTCAAGATGGCCATGGTGTTGGTAATACTGGATGCGTGAACAGCATTTTTTTTTTTCATTTTGGAGCAACTAGACCTTGAAAATCAGGGACAAAAAGCAAGACATGAAATGGTATGAAATCAGCACCACGGAGATGTGGGCATATCTTGGAATATACATCATCATTTATGTGTGAATAATGACTGTTTTGCGAGGTACCAATCTCAACATTATAATTAAAGCGTGGATTTCATTCATGTTTTTATATGGACATACATGTATGTAAATATTGAATTTATTTTGTGGGATTCAAAACTGTTTACATGACTGCGATTTCTTGTATGATGGAACGTAGGAGTATATAAAGTGGAAATATATGAATAACAGACACTACACAAGGTAAGCTGTATGTTTATTTCACTAAAATCCAGCAAAAACTAATAAAATAATGAATATAAATAATATATGTAACCATGTTTTTATTGTCAGTTTCTGTAGTCAGCCTTGATGATGCTCTAGTATTCAGTCTAGCAACTAGCTTCAGTAGTCTGAGTAACCAATATGATAGCACTGAGTAGTAGTGAAACTGCACAACAGCTGTAGTAAGTATTGGGGTCCAACACAATGACAAATGTTGATACCTAGGTTTTCATACTATGGCAAGATGTCAACATATCAATATAAATATATCAATTTATCATCCTGTTTATTTATTCATGTCAGCATATTGCAATGGTTAAATCATATTGTGAACACTAATGGTGTGACCATGTATGCTACAGAAATATTTCACCACCACATAAATAGCATAACATCTGTATTTATAAAGACCCAATTTTACACCTGGAAAGTTACTGTTACAAAATTTTCTCCATAAAAAGACAAATAAAGATAAAAAAAGTCAAAATATCAGAATCAAGTACGAGGCAAACATAAACAGGCTTTCTTTAAAATTTTATCTAAATTTTAACCCTGGTAGGATCAATGGAATTCAACAATCTTGCCTCTATCACTTCATAACTGAGCTGGCTGGTCATTTACATTTGTTAAAATTCCAATATTTCTTGATTCACAGTATTATCTCTATGTGCATTAAGTACATTATATTATTAAATACTGATAGGTTGGTTACTTGTTTTAAGTTAAGGGGTGAGGGTGGATCCGGGTGATTAAATTCATTCAAAGTTTGAAGGATCTTTGCTATTTCTCTTTACAAGTAGTTACAATAATAAAGCTCGACACATTACTGACAAAATGGTCTAAAAGTATGTAACATACTTTGCCATTTAAGTGACAAATGTTCACATGGAAAAGAAAAGAACTGAAATAATTATAACAAATGCTGTGGGAATAAAGAGTGAAGACTAGTGATGGGAATCGGTTAGAAATTCATAATCGATAATCGGTTCATCTTAACCAACTGATCATCGATTATAATCGGTTACTAAGAGCAAATTTTAATTTTTGTTAAACAGTTATATCTTTGATCAAGAGTTCAACATCTTTATAAATGTACAGGAGTAATCTCTTTTAACGACATGTATACTTTAACCTGACAATAATATTACATTATGTGTTACTTTTGTTCTACACCTTTGTTAAATTAACGCAACTTTTTATGGCTGATCAGTCATATGTAATTGAAATACTGCTACAATCCCCCAAAATTCTTTCATTCACATGTGATGTGTCTATAATTTAAAGTATAGAAGGACGTTTTTCTTGTTTGTCATTGTTTATAAATACTACAGAAGATGTTGCAATTTGATTGAGACAAATCATCAAAATGTGTTTAAATGTATTAATTCAACAATTTAACAACTTGACCATATAATAATGACTATATGTTCCTAATTATGAATCATAAGGTTTCATATTTGTAGTTGTGAAGGGAATTAATAAATTTCAGGTCAACTTTAGTGGCTGGGAGTTTTACTAACCTTTGTGCTTTGCATACACCTAAAAGGTAGTCTCCCTTTACACACAATCGATTATAGAGTTCACAATCGATTATCTGCTCAACCAACTGATGATCGATTATAATCGATAATCGGAACAACACTAGTGAAGACAGTCAAATTTAAATGAGAGCTGGATCCCTAATATCACAGTACAGCTCATTTAACACTAACCAAACGATAGCAGTTACTTGATAAAACATTTATTACAAAATGCAAATTTGCAAACAAAAAATATGATAATGCAATGCGGTCTACAATGATAAGGTGGCAAAACTATTCAATAAAACAAGATTATCTAAATTTGTCTGTGACTTATAGTACATTTTGTACTATATACCGTTGGGGGTTTTTTTTGTCCCCTTAAAATATTACGCATTCTCCTAATTGGATAAAGTGCCCCCCTGCCAATAGTATCATCTGTGCAACACTGATGAACATAATACATAAAGGTGAATCTACCACCTGTGGGACAAAAAACAAAATATAATTTAATTTTGAAGGCTGTCCAGCACATATAGCATTTTATTCTTTAAATCTACTGCTTTTGAAAATGAAAGATTTTCTAAACATATTTTTTAATGTATTTTATCTTTCTAATGGAGAAAATGAACTGTTCCACCAGTGCATGGACCGGAGCATACTGAGCATGGCCTGATCAATTAAAATCTGTTACACAACAGCTGGCATGTATGTGTACACAACAATCTGTGAAATGATTACCTTACAATTGTAATGATTTACATACAGTTCCAATTTGAAGACTTTAAGGCCAAAAGTGGGACATTTACTTAGGTGTTAAAAGTAACAATGGGATCAACATTTTGCAGTGGGATAAATGGGAGAGACCAATGGCCAGGACCAAGCACAAAAAACCTTTTTCAGCAGAAACACCTGTCAAGCGGTTTTATTGGACTTGTTTAATCATTATAGTATTTTTTCAAGATGTTCAAGTTATTTAAGGGAAATTCATATCTTTTTCGTCTGTCAATTCATGTCAAAATGCAAAAAGAGTGCACTTTCTCCCAATGCAAAAAAAAAATCAAACTGGCTAACAATATTACAAGTTCAACAATGTTTGGAAATCACTGTTTAAGACTATGCAGACAATTCACAAAATTTATTAGTTTGCAGTATGTGTTTCATGCAAAGTGGATTTTAAGACAGAATGAGGAAATGTGGACTGTTAAACAATGACAGCATGTTAGTGTTGTTCCAGTTTTACCATTTTTCATCACGGGAGAGGTTCTATGCGGTGGATAGTTTATTTGGTCCTGGAAGAATCTGAGAAAATCCCAGAAAAAACAACGAGTCATATGAAGCTACTGGCAAACTTTCTCACCTAACCACATTGGTCAAGCCAAGGCTTGAACTCGCTTTGACAGAGGTAACATGTGTGAATGACCAATAATGACAAGTGCCAGAGACCAATCTGTCACCTGGAGCCACCCATTTCATGTGTAAATGACAATACCTTGTGATTTGGATTATTAAAGTAGCTTGAACAATTTTTCAGTAATAACGTTACTATGTCTGCAGTGTTTGACAGTTTATAGTGATGTCTACCACTGGGGTATCATGTCGCAGATGTGTAACATGATATCTAGTCATGGGAATCGGTCAGAAATTCATAATCGATAATCGGTTCCCCTTAACCAACTGATCATCGATTATAATCAGTTACTAAGAGCAAATTAAAATTTTTGTTAGTTATGTCTTTGATCAAGAGTTCAATATGTTTATAAATGTACTGGAGTAATCTCTCTTAATGACATGTATTCTTTAACTTGACAATTATATTACATTGTGTGTTACTTTTGTTCTATAACTTTGTTAAATGAACGCAACTTTTTATGGTTGATCAGTCATATGTAACTGAAATACTGCTGCAATCCCCCGAAATTCTTTCATTCAAATGTGATGTGTCTATAATTTAAAGTATAGCAGGACATGATTTTCTTGCTTGTCATTGTTTATAAATACTACAAAAGATGTTGCAATTTAACTGAAACAAATCAACAAAATGTGTTTAAATTTATTAACTCAACAATTTAACAACTTGATCATGTAATAATAACTATATATTCCTAATTATGAATCATACGTTTTTTTTATTTGTAGTTGTGAAGGGAATAATAAATTTCAGGTCAACTTTAGTGGCTGGGAGTTTTACTAACCTTTGTGCTTTGCATACACATAAAAGTAGTCTCCCTTTGCACACAATCGATTATGGAGTTTCACAATCGATTATCTTATTGATTTGCTCAACCAACTGATGATCGATTATAATCGATAATCGGAACAATACTAATGATATCCCACCAAGTCACATTAATTCTGACAGCAGTCCTAACACTAACCTCTTAATGCTGGTATGACTCGGCTGGGGATCCAACTCATGACCTCTAGTATCTGAGGCGGATGTTTAAACCACTAGGATACCTGAGCCGTCTGAAAAATACCTTTATTCATATTATTATTGTAACAAAGCAACCAGACTTCTGATAATTTACTTATCTGGTACTGCAGAAATCATCCAAGCAACATCAGCAACTGTGGGGGATGAAGGTTTTGCTGCCAGTTTGAGGTCAAAACTCCAGCCAAACAACCAATATATTTTGGAAGGGCATGTGTCCAGGATGGAGGACCATCACCTACCAAAGATCGCACAGTATGGTGAGCTGTCCACTGACCACCATGATAGAGGGGCACCTCGTAAGAGATATAAAGATTCCTTGAAAAGATCTCACCATGTGTGGCATCGATCACCACCAATGGGTATCACAAGCTTCTGACCGTGAAAGCTGGCAAAGTACAGTTCACTGGGCCACTACCACTTTTGAACAGCTTAGAGGAAAAACAATGGAGAAGAATAAAAAACAGGAACTATTGGTAGCACCCACCACAATCCAGATATTCTCCTGCAGCATCTGTGGACAGATGTGCCGTCACATATTGGGATTATCAGCCACCAGTGCGCATGAAATAGATATGGACATCCCTTTTCAGATATATTTTCTAGCCAAGTCTAGCCATAAACAACCAAATATATTTACATATTTTAATTTTAAGAGCCAGTGTAATTGGAAACACGCGTAGTGGGTGGGCCTAATTGCTAATCAATCATGGAATAAGATAATTAAAAAAATCAACTTTTAGATTCTGAAAGCTTGAAAACATACATGTTCCCATTGCAGAAATACTGGAAAAATGTTTTCATCTGACCAAATGTTGCCAACTGGGATTTGACTTTCAAATTGATGTGTTAAAATAATGAATTTTTAGTTTTAATGCAATTATACAATCACTCCAAATTTTCCATATTTTATTTTACCGTTTTTTTGCTCAGTTTCTGTTCATTCGTTCATTTTTTTCAGGCTGACCAGGCAAATGGCAATTTTCTAAAGTTAATACGGTTTTAAAGGGTCATCCCATCTTTTAGTTCTTCTGCATCATTGAGTTATCTAGTTGTTCCTCTACCAAAAAATATTGCAAGAAATTTTCCAAACACTATGTTCTGACAACACTAGACTTTATCAGGGGTGGGGGGAGGTCACTTAAGAAAAATTGTGACACAATTATATTGTTTTTTCTGTTTCAGGCAATCCATCACCATCAGCAAACAAAATGAGGGGATCGAGAAAAAGCATTGGTCTTATGATAAACTCTATTAATATTAAATACAGAAACATTTTTTTTTATAAAGTCCACAACTGACAGCAAATCTGCTGGTAATTCTCAGCAACAAAAATTTCGTCTACCATGTCAACATGTATATCAACAGTGTCTCTGATAAGTAAACGTGTACGTGTGGGATGTTGTTCCTGTCAATGAAAATTGATAACTGACTTGACTTAATCCGTCTTCAAGGGTAATAGATCAAATTTTACAATATTATTCATCAGCTAAATAACAGCTTGTCACGTGCATATATGTTCTAATGTTAAAATCCTTACTTCACACCACACAATCAAACAACATAGAAAGCGCAACCCTGCATTTGGTCAGTCAACCAAAGCTCATGACACAACGTTAACGTTTATCAACTTAATGGTAACTCGCCAGTTGTGTGTGTATGAGAGAGAGAGAGAGAGAGAGAGAGAGAGAGAGAGAGAGAGAGAGAGAGAGATCCACGTGGACTTGTTTACCGTGTAAGCAGGGTATCTCTAATCTTGCATATATACCATCCCGACTTCTGTATCATGGGTTGACCATTATCAGCGATTTCATATATGCTTTAACATGCACAGTCAGATATCGACAATATTGACAAAATATGCGTTATATGGGCATTGTATTTTTTACCTGATATATGTTCCCCTCTGCACTTCCCATCGCCCCTGCTTTGGAAAACTGCCCCTCCAGTTCGTGGCGTTGTGTGACGTACTCTCCGTTCCTCACCGATTTGTGAAGCACTATTTCCAAAATGGCTTTATCCATTCCCATGGCATAAATGAAGAGAAGACTGAATATCAGCGTCTCTCCAAACTTCATGGTGGAAAATCCTTTCTTCGCCGAGGCATAGTTTTGGTGTATATCCCACACAAAATCGAAAAAAATACACACAATCCTAACCGAACTCCCAATCGCTCACAACTACTTGTTCCATGGCGGCAGGCATCAAAGGATTTAAGATGGATCACGTGACTCACTGGGTTTCCCCGCCCACATTGTTGAATGCGTTTATTTATTTATGGAAGTCCCGGTAGAATTGCTATTTTAAAAAATTACTCTTTACGATAAAAAGGTATTTCGCACGCAATTGCATAAGTTATACTCGGAACCTGAATAAAGCTGCCGTTGATATTTGTGATTTAATCAATAAAACACGGCTATCCTCAAAGAGCCTCCTTGTTGTGCAAAATATTCTTTCGGACCAGCGACCTCTGCAGTTGGGCTGTGTTTGTCGTAGAGCACCTATGTTGAATGAATTAAGTGAGTTATGAATGGACGAGAGGACCGGAATGTCTGTCATAATAAAAGCAGGATTAGTGGGTTAAGAAAGGCGCCCAGTATCTCATCAATAAAGCAGTTTAAATGCAAGACTTATGAAGAAGAAAAACTAAGATTACGGATCTTTCCTTTTCTTTTCATATGTATGATTTGTGCTGTTACTAATCGTCCTGAACAATAAGAACCAGATTGGTAATACGTGTGTAGTATAATCATCGTCATGGTCAGCGTAACTACTACTACTACTACTACTACTACTACTACTACTACTATCAGTGTAGCTCTACATTGGAAGTGATAATATGAAGATTTTCGTAATGTGTAAGGTTACATGTAATTATAATGTTGATATAATCTGATTCAATCATTCTGACTTCTTATCCGATTTAGTGGCAGGTTGATGACAGTTAGTGGAATGTTTGTTTTGTGTTGTTGTTTGTTTGTTTTTTTTTTGTTTGTTTAAAAACGGATTGGAGAAAAATGTTGACATGAAACTCAAATTAAAAAGATTGATCACCCGCTTTAAGTTTTGAATCCACATCACTGGAAAATTAACAATTTCATGTGAAATGCGTTATTAATTAAGGTATAACAGGCGAACCGTTAAGATTACGAAAACTTTATTGTTATAATATCGCCAACATATTTCCGATAGTATATTCTTTATCAGGGAGGTAGCTGTTAGTACCATTCGTATAAGTCTTTGGTATGACTCGGCCGGGGTTTGAGCCCACGTCCTCTGCATCTGAGGTGGATGGATGCTCATCCACTTATGCCACCGGGGCGGTCGGTGTAAAATATAATAATAGTTTGATATTGTATTACGATGGATCTCGAGTATCCCAAAGTCATCTCATGCCAAATCGCGCAAAGATTTCAAAATAAAAAATACAACAAATATTAAAGCTACATTTAGACAATGCACACTATGTCTAAATGCACAAGGACTGACAAAGTTAAATGTTTAGTTTTTAGTAACAACTAACGTAGTATTTCAGTTTCACAATTTAAGCCCATAAAGTAACACAAATAAATAATGTAGATGACGTTATGTGAGAAAGTTCGTTTAAGAGAACAAAACATTCAAATAGATATTTGTCAGTTATCACTGTTATAAGTGATCATAAACCTGTCACTACCGTACGCTCATGGAAACAAACAGGTAGAAAAAAAAAATGCAAACATAGGAATTCGGTTGAAGTATTGTTTCAAGTTTTATGTCGTCCACTTTTCCCAAAGTAATGTTACTTTGATGGTCAAGCTTGACTGGGTCACACTGTACCATTTGACCACTACTTCAAATAATGAACAACCTTTTAAGTGCTGGGGTCAAACTCGGCCGCATTTAATGCTTATCGTTGCCAACGAATAATCAATTTTCTGGGCACGATGCCGATGTTACTTTAATAACCTGAAACGTAAGATCATTGTTATTGGAAATAGAAGGGGACGGGATTCACAAACACTTGGTTAGTTTGGGAGATAGTTTAATATAGAATATAGGCTAGTATTCAATGTCAGCAAAAACTCGGCCGTGATGAAAACGGGGACGAGGCATCCAGATGTTATCGTCAGTCATAATTTCTCCACTCGTCATCCGTGACTCAGCGCTAGCAGCACGGAGTATGGGTTTATTATGGTGAAACTTAATTTATGACGAAGGGATAAAGCATTGAGCGAATACCCATTAATTTCAGAAAATGACCAGTACATCCGCGCTTTGACGGCCATCGCGGGCGGGCTGAGCCTTCGTGGAAATTAATGAGGCACAATAATATAGTATTTTAAATTCCGTAGTTTTCGCGCCAAACCCGAGTGCTCAAAATATGTTATTACATACATACATACATACATACATACATACATACATACATACATACATACATACATACATACATACATACATACTTATAATACATCAACAACAAACAAACATAATTCCAGTTTTTGGAGGCGGTAGGGACAATACCCAAATATAAAAATGGGAAGACAGTGATACGTTGTTTAAGAAAAAAAAAAAACGTGAGAGGGCACAAAAGTTCCAACCATCTCTTTGTGGTAGGACGAGTCAACAAATAGATACTGCAATCGAGGGTTCGACTGAATATATCTCCCACCCACCCCACCCCACGTTTGTACGCAAAACTATCGATAACTAGGTGGACGAATGGAGTTACTATGTGTGCATAATAAATAATAGATGAAGGAAGATGGTAACTAAATATTCAGACCACATGCCTGACATGTCACTGGTTGAGTGGGATGTATCAATGGCCGTAAATGCGATTACCATTGTGGTTATTTACGAAGAAGAGCGTGACAATTATCCAAAGCAAGCTATCACTCACTGTCAAAGTCTTCCCCAAGAAAGTGATAACTCTTTGACGTAAATAGTTTGTATAAAACAAAAGACATTCACGATTTTTCATAAACAAACAATATTTCCATGAAGATTTGTTTAAAACCTTTTCCCCTGAATAATTGATTTCGTGTTTCAAAACAATTTAATGTTTTTCACAGTTCGTTTCGTGAAACATTTTGCCTCGACGAGTAATTGGCACGTTGTTTGTTAAGTAAGTCACATTATTGATACGAATGGGGGGTAACGTTTTGTTTAACGACACACCATCATATAAATGACTATTTAGCGCGGAGTAAAATGTATTGCTTAGGGGCAAACCAATATAGCTGACCCAAACTGATCAGATACGGAATCGAACCCGTGAGCTTTGGGTTGTAAAGAAAATGTGTGTGTGTGTGTGTGTGTGTGTGTGTGTGTGTGTGTGTGTGTATGTGTGTGTGTGTGTGTGTGTGTGTGTGTGTGTGTCATTTGGAATGTTAACGTAGCATGAGCAAATTTAGTCTTATCACTACAATGTCTGCAGTGTGGAAGTTGATAGCACTAGTGTATCATGCAACAGACATGTAACACCATGTCCCACCCAGTCACATTGTCCTGACACCAGGCCGATCAAGTGGACGCTCTAACCACATAGGCCACCAGAACGGTCTTGTATATGAAGAATAAGAGAAGAAAGGTAGAAATGGACTTAATTAGTAGGAAATAACAAACAATATAAAGTTATCTATTCGGTAATGATAAAAACGCAACTCTTCACGTTAAAGAGAGAGCGAGAGTGAAAGGAAGATAGAAGGGGGAATGGAGAGAGAGAGAGAGAGAGAGAGAGAGGGGGGGGCGAAGAAGTTGTGTAATATTGATAATTATTGTCGGCTTTGCAAACGGAGCTGGTAATACAAATTTAGTCCAACATACTCCAAAAGAAATAAACCCTGCAACAACTACATAATGTACTGTAAAATGCTGTTATACTGTACTGTAAGATACTGTTCACACTGTACCGTAAGATACTGCTCATAATGTACTGTAAGATACTGTTCACACTGTACCGTAAGATACTGCTCATACTGTACTGTAAGATACTGTTCACACTGTACCGTAAGATACTGTTCATACTGTACTGTAAGATACTGTTCACACTGTACCGTAAGATACTGCTCATAATGTACTGTAAGATACTGTTCACACTGTACCGTAAGATACTGCTCATACTGTACTGTAAGATACTGCTCATACTGTACTGTAAGATACTGCTCATAATATACTGTAAGATACTGCTCATACTGTACTGTAGGATACTGCTCATACTGTACTGTAAGATAATGCTCATCTGCACGTGTAACAACTCTTCTATTTTGCATTCCTTTTAGATAACAGAAGTATGCATGTATGAACGAGGTTTAATGAGACATCAGCACGATACTGACAAATATATAGTTTAGAAAGATTAACAGTAATCAAGCAGACGCTCTGATTTATGAAGGGTGTGCGTTTTTTATCTATGCTGTACGTTTTCTGAAGTGATTCTAGAACTCATTCATTCACTGAAACGGTTTCGTATTGTTACGCTACATTCGAATTTTGTCGGTTTGGATTTGCGTCTGTTAATATGTGGATACTCTCTACATTTAAAACTCAAAAAAAAAAATCTACCAGAACTGCCAATTAAATCCAATCTAGTGTACTGATATAAATTTTAATGACAGGATTATCACCACAAACGAGAAATGGTTTTACGGACACAGGCCTAGAGCTAGCTAGTGCCATGTGACAAGTTAAAAAATATTGTTAATATCGAAATAAATCATATTATGTACAAGTATAATCACTTGTTTATAAATAAATTTTGTGATGGGATTATTTTTTCTTCGAATTTTTGTTGTTTTTTTTTTTCAAACTGAAAACCATGGGAAAACATGTCTTCTAAATATCATAATTATGCCCACATCTAATCTAGTTTCCATAGCAAAATCCGGTATTTGCTGTCGTGAATATGTTGTTGTAGTTGTTGTAGGGTTTAATGCCATTTTTCAGCACACGATAGGCTATACATGACGGCCAGTATTAATGGTGAAGGAAGAACCCGGGAAAACCCTTGAAAAGATCCACCGACCAACGAGAAGCTACTGGCAAGCTTTTTCACATGCCCACATGGATGCTTTCTTATTTTCTTACACGGTCACAGGTTGGGAGAGAGACCTTTTATTGTCCCTATTATCTTAGGATCTGACCATATCATTTTCGGAAGGGGAGGGCATGAGAGGTGGAAAAGCTATTCATGGTTTTGTTTTGTTTTTAAGTGGGGTCTGCTTATTTGGCGTTAAATTTGTGACCTTTAAATAACTTTTTTTTAAAATAAGGAAAAATAACATTATATTCATTATTTTACTCGAAAAAAAATGTGGGCTGGCACGTTAATGACGTGTGTGGCCACTGACACAATCTCAACAAAACCTTATTTCTTCGCGTAAATATATATATATATATATATATATATATATATATATATATATATATATATATATATATATATATATATATATATATATATATAACGAAAATTGTAAGTTTTTTGTTCATAGTCGCTTTAATTGTTTGTACCAGTAACCAGGGTACACACTTTGTACATAAAAAAGGGATATTTTTTTCTCATGACGCTGGCTAAGCAAATCTTCACGAAAAGACAGTTTCTTACGAAAAAAGTGACTTTTTACTGAAAAGGCACCGTTCTCATGAAAGCCAGTTTTTTCCCCATTGAGGTGAAGTTTTCAACAAAGCATTATCGATATGCAGAATCCTAACAAAACCAATACGCACGCATTGTGTAAGAGATATTCAATATGACATCGCCAAAGACAATTCCACTAGAAACAAATCAATTTGCAATTTTTGAAGTATGTATCTCATGAAACACTGTAAAAGTATGCAAATCAAATTGTAAATTTTCATGGATTGTATTTACATGTCTCTATTACATTCAGAGTTGTAAAGTGAGTTATTTGATCTGTTATTTATTTGTTCAGTCTGACTCCAAATTTAGCATACAATGATTCGTCCTTTGCGATGTCTCGTGCAAGACGCATGTAATACTGCTGTATGGAAGAACGACCCTTGTTTCTCATAGATCGTTATGACCGCAAAGTACAGGATATTAATCGATTTAAGTACAGAAAAAGAAAACATGTAACATATTGAGTAACGTGTTTTTAGACTACACAGCTATACCATTTTCGCATAAATGATAAGGGAACGTTTTCATTTAAAAACCAAATGAGGCGTGATATGTGTTTTAAGTTCTCTGCCAAATGTTACGCTCAAGTGACCAGAAAGCAAAGGCCACGCTCAAAGAGACCCTCGGTCTTTGTGTCGGGACGTCTTTCTGCTGGTATGCCATAAACTACCGTAGAGACACGAATTAGCACACACAACATGTAAAACCTTGATTGAGGGGAACTATCACTCACTATTCTCGTCAACAGGACCACTGTCATATGTGATTTATCACTCACTATTCTCGTCAACAGGACCACTGTCATATGTGATTTATCATTCACTATTCTCGTCAACAGGACCACTGTCATATGTGATTTATCATTCACTATTCTCGTCAACAGTACCACTGTCATATGTGATTTATCACTCACTATTCTCGTCAACAGTACCACTGTCATATGTGATTTATCACTCACTATTCTCGTCAACAGGACCACTGTCATATGTGATTTATCACTCACTATTCTCGTCAACAGGACCGCTGTCATATGTGATTTATCATTCACTATTCTCGCCAACAGGACCGCTGTCATATGTGATTTATCATTCACTATTCTCGTCAACAGGACCACTGTCATATGTGATTTATCATTCACTATTCTCGTCAACAGGACCACTGTCATATGTGATTATCATTCACTATTCTCGTCAACAGGACCACTGTCATATATGATTTATCACTCACTATTCTCGTCAACAGGACCACTGTCATATGTGATTTATCATTCACTATTCTCGTCAACAGGACCACTGTCATATGTGATTTATCATTCACTATTCTCGTCAACAGGACCACTGTCATATGTGATTTATCATTCACTATTCTCGTCAACAGGACCACTGTCATATGTGATTTATCATTCACTATTTTCGTCAACAGGACCACTGTCATATGTGATTTATCATTCACTATTTTCGTCAACAGGACCACTGTCATATGTGATTTATTCGTGCAAGAAATTGTTTATGTCGGATGTATAGATACGTAATAAATTTTAAAGTCATACTAATGTACAAAATATTTAAAGATTTAAAAGTTAAAGTTAGTTTTGTTGTTCTTGGGGTCACAAAAAGCACCCACGTGATTATAGGATTGGTTATATTTTGGCATAGTGCAGCTCGGCAACACCGTCTATGATTATATCGTGTCGAGGCCATGAGAGTCAAGTGCCTACATTCCATAAGGAGACACCACGGCAGCCTATTTTTGGTTGATATTCCGAAGGAGACACCACGGCAGCCTATTTTAGTTGATCTGCCCAAGGACACACCACAACAACCTGTCTTGGTTGATCTGCCCCAGTACACACCACGGCAGCCTATTTTTGATAAAATGCTGATGGAAATCGAACATGCTTCCTTCAAGTCATGAGTGCGATACTATACATTGCACGTATCATGGAGCTTGATTTAAAAAAAAAAAACATTTTTATAGGTTCAAGGAGCGAGATCAGAGGGTACAAACTATCACAAAGACTGCGATCTTTTGTACCTCTTATTGTAAATCTAATGTTGTGGTATTAGTGACTTACGTTAACGTTTCAGAAGAAAGTAATTTATGAACAGGCCATCTGTGCATAAAGGCATAGAATTCCTCGCTAAACGATACTAATTTGCTCGCGACGCTTTACAAACTGATAGATGATACTATTATCATAGGAATTTATTACAAAGGGGAACATACAATTGTGAGTTTGAGGTTGAGTTTTCACTCTCATTCAAAAAGGCGTTTTTAAAGAAATCTCATTTATTTAGGATTTATCTGAAATAAAATCTAAAGTACAGAAGTTGTATGATTTCTAAACTTGTTTGATAGCGAAGTTGTCTCTACGTTAGCAAATAGTAAGTTGTATGTATATATATATATATATATATATATATATATATATATATATATATATATATATATATATATATATATATATATATATATATATATATATAATGTGTGTGTGGTTGTATTGATTGTTAAGTTTCCAGTCATGGCAATATATACCAAACATATTAAGGGTATATTGCTTGTTAGAGTGATTTTTTCATTTGCACAATGTACATTGTCATTAACATATAATGCAACATAACATTTAAAATATTGACAAAATCAGTATATTTTAATATTCACAACAATTCTACTGGGGGGGGGGGGGAGGGCTAGGCGCTCACCAGTTTTTATGTACTTCTGAGAGGGCGACATTTGTAAGGTGAAGTCATTTAAAATTGAAATACGGACAGAGGAGAGAATGTTGGCATACGGAATCGCAATACAGTTACGGTAGTATGTCCAGTTCAGTACCCAATGTAGTTTTAGTCTATTTTTTAAACATTTTTTTCTCTCTCTTTTTGGTGGTGATAGAATAGCTATAATGATGCATTTTTGGTAGGGATTTATAGGTAATTGTTTGTTCTTCAGAATATAAGCTCAGAGATTGGTTGTCTGTGTGTATTTCGGCGACAGTGTACAGTGAGTAATAAGGCCTTGATGACGATTTGGAAGTGAAATAAGTGTTCTGTTTACATGCTGCTCTTTTTAGAGTGCAGCCTCTCAACAAAACAAAACAAAAAATAAAAATAAAATGTCGGTGAACCTTTGACTAGAACTTCACCGTGAAGTCATCTTTGGAGGTATTTTAGATTAACATATGAGTTGTATTGATTGTCACACAGTTGAAAGGTCAGTACTGACTAATATATGTTGAGAACATATAGTAGAATTAAGTGTGATGCATATATGTCAATATCTACAGGCTACTGTGATGTAATGTGGCTGACATTTCTTTGGATATTGTACTGATGGAAATTGTACATGATCTAGAGATACTGCTAAATAAAATTACCGCTACCTTGTGCAATGAAAATCTGCCTAAATTAGCCTAATGTGCACTATTTTTTTTACCACCTATTAATGTAGGGAAAATTAATTTTTCTCAACTAGACATCTTCTGCAAGTGCAATGACTGAATGACTTTATATATCAAATAAACAAAAAAAGTACATTTTTTGTCTAACAATTTACCTCTAAAATCCAGGGAGTGAAAATGACCAAGTGGAGCTAGCAGCTTATTTGAAAGATTCACATATGGAGCGAGGTCAAGCTGTATAATCTATAACCCATATTACACTCATTAATCATATAAAAATAAAGAGAATTAAAGCTATGAACAAAACCAAAGATATCAATATAACCAGTGAGGAAACCTGTGGAAATTATTTTTATTTATAATTCTAGCCCCTAGGCAAAAAAAGAAACTGTAGGGTTCCAATTAAACGTGATGATAGGACATTTATGAACACTGAGAACAATGATGAAGATAAATTTCCCCCTTGTCGTACACCTTTATCACAGGAGAAAAAACTCCACAGATAGGGAACATTTACTATTCACGCAGACACGTGATTTGATATAATTATAAATACATAATATAACATTAAAATACTTTCTCTTTCTGCCCATATAAAACAACTATGGCCATACTCAAGCTCTCGTGTATATTTTCAAAGGCATTTTTAAAACAAATGTGCAAAATCGTTTATTATTGCACTATCTAATAAGTATAAAAGAATGATATAGTCTATTTAAAAAAAAAAGCCATTCCGGAATTCAGACGGAGTCTCAGATAGCAATGTATTATCATCGATGAATTTAGACAATCTTCCAATTAATATAGTGGTTACAAATCTTTCACAAAGAAAAAAATCTAACTAAAGTAACTGTTTATAATTGAATATGTCGGTTCTGTCCCTTTTATTTGTATAAATTGGCACAATAACACCGTAACGTTAACCATGTGGTACGAAGCCAGTATTCCTGATTATATACAAGTTTTACATACACATGTAACATTTCAGCAAAGATTTCACGTGTTATATATTCATTTATTGTATTATTAATGAATCTTGCTTATCTTTTAGACTGTTAACAACTTGTATTATTTCCTCACCTGCAATTACATCATTCAGATATAATCTTATCGACAACATTTGCTCTTTAGGAGATTATTCGCTTATTAACTTCTATGTCCATCGAGTTTATTTCTTTAAAATACTTAACAAGTTCTTACAATGGCATGCTTTGAAAATGTCTTTTCTTGCCGACATTATTTATCATGTTATAATATTTCTTAGGATCTTCTGATTGTAAAGTATTGTCAAATTGAGAGAACATTCTTGAAATGAGATGCTTTGAATATTTCATTCTTGATAACATTATTTAAAATGTTCCAATATATCCATGGATTTTTTAAATTATTGGAAAGTATGTTTCCTTTGCAATGACGTTTAATAATAAGAGTACTGGTTTGCAAGAGCTTTCCTATATTGTCTACCAACTGTCGGCATATTAGTTTTACTCTCTGCAGTTTTTCTGGTTTCATTAATTTCCTTTTAAAAGTGGATATGTTTTCTGGATTTCGTTCACTCATCTCCAAGAATCAGTCCTTTATTTAGCTTATATTTGTTTAACATTCATTTGTGTGCGTCTTTAATGAATAAATGCCAGTTCAGCAGAGTTTATAAAATGTTATTTTATGTTATTTGATGATTCTGTTTACATCGCCCCCTGCTAAATAATCTTTATTGATAACTTCCTGCAATTCACAGTCGGCATACTTCATATTTTTTAAACATTTTATATACGTCATGAATTAATATTTGTTTCTTCTCGAATCACATGACATTCGATTCAATTTTTTTTTGTGATAGAATCATCAAGTGCATGCAGCTGGTTGCTTCTAATTTGATATGCTAGCACAGCGAATGTCTGAAAACAAAGGATTAAAATCAAGCACTTACAATGTTTTTAACAATTGGAAGCCACACGAATTCGTTGTTAGATAATCAATTACGCTTTTCTCGCCGGATGTGCAGTTTCCAACTTCCTTGTCATTACGCACCCTTCCGTTACACACCGGATGTGCATTTTCAACTCCCTTATATAAAGGCACCCTTCCGTTACAAACATATACCTACTTATTTATACAAAGAAACATAAATAAATACAGACCATGCCTATTTATATTTATATTTCGTGAACATCGTACCTAGGGCACACAAGCTTTGCTTAGACGCTGCGTATCTTCTATGTAATTCATTGTACAGTATCCATGGGCGACCGTACATTGAGGCAAGAGAGCTCTCACCCACAAACACACTTCACTACCTCTAACCATGTTTTCTCCTACATCCGTAATTCTTAATAGCTAACGAATGCACGTCCCTCACCCCCACCCCAAGCCCCGGATTTTTTCTTTTGCGGACGCCTTCAATGGTATCAATAGACAGATATTTCAGTTTGTTTCCTATTCAGAAAATGTTTTAAAATATCTGATACATTAACAGTTCTGGCATTAAAGTCAACTATAAGCAAAATATAACATGAATGATTATACATCTTCAGCATGAATGCTTTCTACTTCCGTACACACAATACTCCAAACCAACTAAAGGTCCAAAAGCCTGAAAAGTTTATAAACCCCTCCCCCCCCCCCAAAAAAATCCCAATTAAAAATAGAAATAAACACGTTATACTCATGTGTATATGGTCATGCGTAGCCCAACATACATGCTATTGTAATGTAAATTTATTCACCGGAGACGATATTTTTTTCCTTCAAAAAATGTTTTGACCTGAATCATTCTTTGGTAAATACCAAATATTGACCTAGATCCTGACCTTGAATCGGGGTTGGTAGAAGCCACGTTAATAAGTTCTATTTTTATCTAAAATGATTGGACGTTGTCAAGGTCATCCTTGGAATATGTCATTTAAGATGTAAAATAACTTTTAATTTGTATTGGTTTTCGTCAGGATCATGTTAGGTGTATGTGATATAAACACAATCATGTGATGCAACTTGGGGATTTTCGAAACTGCGTTTTAGAATGCGATATAACCTTTGTTTTAGAGAAATATTCACAGTTTTGGGCTTTGACATTACACTGGAAAGTGTCTGTTGTAGCTAGTTTTGAGTTCATGATAATATTTCAGATCATTTGGATTTTTAAAAGATTAATTCGTTTCTCTGGAAATATTTGATGTGCTCATGCAGAATTCTTGGACAAAGACAGTTTATCAAAATTATATTCGGATTTCCAACACCGAAGGGTTAAATATAGTGTTTTCACAAGGAACTGTAGATAAACACAGTACTGACTACATATTATGTCATCGTCTTCCGTCTTGGATTTTCCATCAGGACTCAAGTTGATTTCATTTGAACATTTCATTACTAGGACATTTTTAATTTCATTCGTGGATTATTCTTGAATTAATTTTGGATTTGATTCTTAAAACCGTAAGTTCTTTTTCCATTTTTCTCTCTCTCCAGGGAAATAAATTAATTGTTAAATTTGTACAAAGATTGTTGTTTTCACTTTTTCTATTTTACTGTTTATTAGAGCATAAGCACGTAACAAAAAACTTCAAGAAAACATATGTAATAGGAAGCAATTTACAACACAGCGAGTGTAATGTCTAAGGAAAATATCCCCCCGGCGAATAAAAAAGAAAAAAAGGCGGAAGATAAGAGAAAGTGACTATTGTGACGTTTCCTTTCTTCTTTGAATTTCTATTTAAACGGCACAGGAAACCACAAATTAGTTCACTTTGTACAACAATGCACAATAGGTCTGAGTATCTTTTTGAACTGTCGGATCCTGTCTGTGAAATATGATTCTTTTTCCTTCTTTTGCTCTTGAATTAAAGTATTGCAAATTCGTTATTATATAAAACATATATAATATATAACATATAACATATACCATCGTCGTCTCGACAAGCATTTTGATAGATCTCGCATCGCAATGGAAAGATTTTTGCCTAAGACATCAATGGCTTCACGACGTATCATTAATAAAATATGTACCATAAAGTGAAAGCATTATAAATGTTTTTCTATTTTTCGACCATAAGATAGAAAAAAAGAGTCACTTGCCCGTATCTAACCACTGTTTCAATATTCCACTCGATGAATGTATGTATGTATGTATGTATGTATGTATGTATGTATGTATGTATGTATGTATGTATGTATGTATGTATGTATGTGTGTGTGTGTGTGTGTGTGTGTGTGTGTGTGTGTGTGTGTGTGTGTGTGTGTGTGTGTGTGTGTGTGTGTGTAACACTGACATTTTTCTACTTAATAAAATTCTGATTTGGTGAAAATTAACACATAAAACATTTATCAATATAATGATAAAAAATAGGCCTTCTGTTGATCAAAATCATATGGACTAAAAAGTATAAAACTCAAGTAAGAAGTTTTATTAAAAAAACAGTCAAGTCAGAAGTTTTATTAAAAAAACAGTCAAGTAAGAAGTTTTATTAAAAAACAGTCAAGTAAGAAGTTTTATTAAAAACAGTTAAGTAAGAAGTTTTATTTAAAAACAGTCAAGTAAGAAGTTTTATTAAAAAACAGTCAAGTAAGAAGTTTTATTAAAAAACAGTCAAGTAAGAAGTTTTATTAAAAAACAGTCAAGTAAGACGTTTTATTAAAAAACAGTCAAGTAAGAAGTTTTATTAAAAAAAGTCAAGTAAGAAGTTTTATTAAAAACAGTCAGAAGTGCTACATAAGACTTTTTAAAATTACTTATAGGCAAAATCAGAACAAGTGCCAAAAAAATTGCAACCAGGATATTCTTTGCGAAAGTTTAACAGTTTTTCTTTCTTTTACTGTATGTCCGCCTGTGATTCCCACTTAAGTTTTTGTACTCGTTGTTCAGGAGACCTGTACTTTTGGAAGGCAACGCTGTTTGATGTTGGTTTAGCTTTCATTATTAACAAATTCATCTGACGTGCGGATGCTTTCAGATACATTTGGGTCAAAATTTGTACGATAGTTTACATGAAGTTTTGAAATCTTTTTTTTGTTTCAAGCAGCCGCAGTCCGTTTTGATGCAAGAAGATTTGTTCAGCTTTAAGTAAGTCCTGAAGGTCAACTGCTTAAAGTCAATTTGAGTAAATTGGTTACACACACACACACACACACACACACACACACACACACACATACCCGGTATATATATATATATATATATATATATATATATATATATATATATATATATATATATATATATATATATATATATATATATATACCCGGTATATATATATATATATATATATATATATATATATATATATATATATATATATATATATATATATATACCCGGTATATATATATATATATATATATATATATATATATATATATATACCCGGTATATATATATATATATATATATATATATATATATATATATATATATATATATATACATATATATATACCCGGTATATATATATATATATATCATCATCTCTCATCTCCGCCTGTGGCCCCGTTTGGAACATAGGCCGCCAACCAGCTCTCTCCAGGCGTCTCGGTTCTGGGCGAGTCTCTCCAGCTGTCCCCACGTCTTGCCCATCTTCTTTGCGTCTGCATCCAAATCACGGCGCCAGGTGTTTCTGGGTCTTCCTCTCTTCCTCTTTCCTTGAGGGTTCCATGTGAGGGCTTGCCTGGTGATGTTGGGAGCAGGTTTGCGGAGGGTGTGGCCAATCCATCGCCAGCGTCTCTGAAGGATGTCATCCTCAACGGGCTGTTGCTTCGTTCTCTACCACAGTTCGTCGTTGCTGATTCTTTCTGGCCAGCGGATCTTGAGGATCTTCCTGAGGCAGGTGTTGATGAAGACCTGGATTTTCTTCATGGTGGTAGCGGTGGTTCTCCAGGTCTCTGCTCCGTACAGCAATATCGGCTTCACGATGGTGTTGAAGACCCTGATCCTGGTGGTGATGTTAAGCTGCCTTGATATTCATATGTTCTTCAGCTGATGGAAAGCTGCCCTTGCTTTGCCGATGCGTGTCTTAACGTCTGCATCCGTTCCTCTCTGCTTGTCCAGGATGCTGCCAAGGTAGGTGAAGCTATCCACCTCCTCCAGCGCATCACCTTCCACTGTGATGGATGTATTGCTGGATGCATTTGTCTTGAAAACCTTGCTCTTTCCTCTGTTGATGTGGAGGCCCAGGATGGCTGAGTTGTCCGCAACAATGCTGGTCTTTTCCTGCATCTGTTGTTGGGTATGCGAGAGGAGAGCCAGGTCATCAGCGAAATCTAGGTCGTCCAGCTGTTTCCACAGCGTCCACTGTATGCCGTTTCTTTTTTGGTCTGTCGATGTTTTCATGACCCAGTCGATGGCCAGCAGGAAGAGGAATGGTGATAGAAGGCATCCTTGTCTCACCCCTGTGTTTACTGCAAAGGCATCAGTGAATTGCCTGCCGTGGACGATCCTACAAGTCATTCTTTCATAGGACTTCCTGATGATGTTGGTGATCTTTTCTGGGACTCCATAGTGCCTTAGTAGTTTCCAGAGGGTCTGCCTGTCAACACTATCGAACGCTTTCTCATAGTCGAGAAAATACACGTAGAGTGGCGAATTCCACTCCAGAGACTGTTCCAAGATGATGCGCAGTGTCGCTATCTGGTCCGTGCACGACCTTTCCTTTCGGAAGCCAGCTTGTTGGTCACGGAGATGCGGGTCAACTGCCTCTTTCATCCTGTTCAGTAAGATGCGGTTAAACACCTTCCCCGAGATGGACAACAGCATAATCCCCCTGTAATTGGAGCAGTCACTGAGGTCACCTTTCTTAGGTAGTTTGACGAGGTAGCCTTCTCTCGAGTCTGCTGGTACTTCTTCGTCTTCCCATATCGTGCCGAAGAGTGGGTAGAGGAGCTCCATACTGGTTTCACGTCCGCCTTCAGCGCCTCTGCCGGAATGCTGTCGGGTCCTGCAGACTTGCCGCTCTTCAATTGCTTGATGGCGCTGCGAATCTCCTCCTTGGTCGGTGCACCGCACTCTATTGGCAGGTCACTTTCCGCTGGCGGTACGTCTGGTGGGTTTGCAGGCGCTGATCTATTTAGCAGTTCCTGGAAATGCTCAGCCCATCTGTTCTTCTGTCCTTCCTCGTCTGGGATCGCTCTTCCATTCCTGTCCTTGACTGGTCTTTCTGGCTTGGCAAACTTTCCTGAAAGTTTCTTGATGGTGGCATACAGGTCTCTGGTGTTGCCATGGTGAGCTGCTTCTTCTGCTTCTGTTGCCAGCATCTCTACGTAGTTCTTCTTATCTTTCTTGATGCTGCGCTTGACGCTTCTGTTGGCTTCCGCGTACTCGTCGTTTGCTTTTGCTTCTGCTGTTCTTGTCCTACTGTTGTTTACGGCAATCTTCTTCTCTCTTCTTTCTTGAATCTTCCTCAGCGTCTCTGTTGAAATCCATTCTTTATGCGTGTATGTTTTGGAGCCCAGTACTTCTTGGCATGTTGATGTGAGTGCCTCTTTCACTCTTTTCCATCTGTCTTCTTTGGTCTCTTCCTCAAGCAGCTCTTCTAGAACCTGGAACTTATTGGAGAGGGTGATCTTGAATTTCTCCTGTTTGTTGTTATCTCTCAGCGCCGTGGTGTTGTAACGACGGCGTTGATTGGAGCCTCCTGTCCAGTTTCTCTTGAGCTTCAGCTTCATCTAGGCAACGAGTAGGTGATGGTCTGAGGCAACGTCTGCTCCTCGCTTAACGCGGACATCCCGAAGGGAGCGGCGAAACGTCCTTACGATGCACACGTGGTCTATTTGGTTTTCCGTCCGCAGGTCTGGTGACACCCAAGTTGCCTTGTGTATCCTTCTGTGGTTGAAAACACTTCCTCCGATGACCAGGTTGCTTGTGGCACACAGGTCGGCAAATCTCTCTCCGTTGTCATTCATCTCGCCAAGCCCATGCTTCCCCATGATCTCCTCGTAGCCTCTGTTGTCGCTGCCGATCTTAGCGTTGAAGTCACCCATGACGATGATGATGTTTCTCTGTGGTCGGTCTTGGATGATGGTTAGCAGCCTGTCGTAGAAATCATCCTTCTCTTCTTCCTCGCTGTCGTTTGTCGGGGCGTAGCACTGGATAATGTCTATGTTGATCCTCTTCTTTTTGGTACTGAAGGAGGCTGTCATTATACTTGGACCGTGTGCTTCCCATCCAAGGAGTGCTCCCTGAGCTGACTTGGACAGCATCAGTGCCACGCCTTGGGTGTGTGCAGCGTCGTCCTGCTCGTGTCCTGAGTACAGCAGTAACTCGCCGGAAGCCAGTCGTTTCTGCCCGGAACCAGTCCATCTTGCCTCGCTGATTCCCAGGATGGTGAGGTTGTATCTTCTCATCTCTGCGACAACTTGCGCTGACTTTCCGGTCTCGTACATGGTACGCACGTTCCATGTACCGATGGTAGTGGTGGTCCTGGTGGAGACGATGGTCGTCGGCCTGACGGCTTCCAGATGACTCTGGTTTTCACCATCCGGCGTCATACATCTTCCAGCTGGAGATCCATCTTCTCCCAGGACCGTTGTTCCTGTTGATTTACTTTTTGGCGTTTCTGTAGCAAGTTGTTTTTTCCGGGGTGGGGTTGCTAGCCCCACGCCCAACCTTCCTCCTTTTGCAGCCGGGCTTAGGACCGTCCTAGGCGGAGTTATTATATATATATATATATATATATATATATATATATATATATATATATATATATATAGTTATTTAAATCGTTGGCATTCAAAGATAGGATCGGCGGCATTCCTTAAACCTTATTCGTCAGAAAACATAGTCAATATTAAGTATAATTTGGCGTCATTTGTGTTTGAGAAGAATTCGTTAAAGAGTTTTGTTACTTTTTGTCGTTGTCGTGGCTTTAATGCCATTTATGAGTACAATGTAGGCTTTATATGGCGGACAGCATATTTTGGTGGTAGGACTGCTAGTTTTTCTCATATCAGGAATTTTGTGTTCAATAATTAACATAATTTGATGCATGAATTAGTCCTAAATCTGATCATAATTGGTGTCCATGCAAGGGCCGACAGGAGGATTGTGAAGGTTGGTGCTTTTCCAGTTTGGGGTGGGGTGCACCCAATTTATTTAAATTAATACAGAATGCCCACCCTGGCTCGGAAATTGAAGTAGTGATAGAGATGCAAAGCTCCGAGCCCCCAGTTAGCGGTGCAGACAGTTAAATTAATGAATACACAAATTATGAAATTCAAATAACAACAATTTAATATAATTCAAACAGTCATCTCTAAAAAAAATGAACTATTTCCCTATCACTCGACCAAGTGACGGCCGATTTCATCGCTTGAATTAGTGTGTGAAATTTCCCTCATGTCATGAGTTCCTACTCATCTATATGCTTCTTCCTTCTTTTTCACTTTGTCTCCTTCCGTTCTTCCTTCTTTTTTGTCTCCCAGAGACTCTGACCAACTGCTGAGGTAATTCCTTCTGGTCCCTGAAAGCTTCTAAAGTATACAGTCAAGGACATTAGTATAGCATATTCCCTTTGCTATGTAAACTCACACTAACAGTAATATCATCAAATAGGCCATTATCGTTTTTGGTCACGCATTCGTGCCATCAAAATACACATTCTCCCTGCTATGTGTACACGGTACTTCTACAAATGTCCACAGATATGCACATATTCATGCACTGATATATCCTTACACCTGATGCTCCTACACAGTATACACAAATAGGCAAATTTCTATACTAATGTTGCACACCGTAACCATTATACAAAGTTTATAATTCAATTCAACATTTGCAAATCTATAATATCAAATGAATAAATGCATGAGGTTACTACGAATTAACCCAACAGCAAAATACAATATTAATTATTTACATCACATATCTCATATCTGGAAATACGCATGTATATCAAACAATACTAATAAATCAAACTACAAATGGTAATTCTACGCACTAAAGTATACATATTGTAATAATTAAAGTAATCTTACTTTGCAGTAATATTTTACAACAATCGAGCAAATAATAACTAACCTGTTTAGAAGCTCCTTGTTATTCCCGGAATAACAATCCCGCCAATAACGAATGGTGTCGGAGTAGTTTATTTGCCTTACTTTTTGCAAAATAGTTGTAGCACTACTAACATTTTGGTGATTGATTGATAATATTTGCTTTAAGTGACTCATCCAAAGAGGCTCTTGTCACTGGTTTGTCTGCTAATAAGCAGTTATTTAATTGTTCCTGAGGGTGGGAATGGTGCCGCGCACCCTGCAGGCGTTTATGTGTTCATAGAACACTAATTAATTTGGTCGTCACATCGGGACAGTATTAGACTGTCGCTGTGTGATTGTAAGACCGTTTGGGTGGATAGGAATAGAGCCTACACCCACCCACCCAATCATTCAACTTTGAGTTGCCTACCCATCTGCAATAGCAGCAAAGAAAAGCGAGAGAAAAATAGTTTTCTCATATCGCCTGAGTCCGCTGTAGTTATTGGGGCGTGCAAGCACGTGGAACTACTGCAGCAGGTAGCAAGGGAGCGCAAGGCCAAGCACGCTCATATACATCAAATTCAGTCCAGTTGTACTAATGGACAACCTAACAACCAATAATGTGTAAGCCACCTGTGCAATTAGTCAAATATCTGAGTTGAAAATTTGTATTTATCATCCTATCGATCGAAAGAGACTAGTACATAAGCGTACATGTAGGAAGTCCCTAACAAATTTAGAAAATTAAAGAATGTCTAAGCGACATATAGTAGTGTAGTCAATGGTAGGTTGTATTGGTTATGAATTTTGTCGGAGGCAGTGCCAATAAGGCCAAATTAGTCTTTTCAGGGCCAGATAGTTGTTCAAAGAGGGTGACTCGTAACCAAATGAGTCCCCTATTATTCAGGCAAAATGACTATAACAATGAAACTCTTTTCATTGTGAGGCTCCGCGTGGTCCGGTGGTAGCCGCCATGCTTGTTAGACCAGACATTCATGGCGGTCATATCTTTCCTCAAGTCGTAGTTAGTGGAAGTAGCTATCACTGTTTCTTCTCCATTTCCGTTCCTGCCGCAAAGCTGGTTCGGGACTTGCGGAACTTCTATGTCGAGTCCATTGTGGTAGCCGCCGCTTTCCAAGTTTCCCTCCATTTCCATCCCTGCCTCAAAACTAGTTCGGGACTTATGTGACTTCCATTTCGAGCTACTTGTAGTCGCCACTGTATTACGAGTTGAGTTTTCTTTCTGAGGTAGTGACGGGGTAGCATCACAATATTCGTCCTTAGCAAAGCCCGGGATATCATCATGCTTAGATCTACGTGGCACCTTGCTAAGCGCCAGGCGACCCATTCCACGCTTTTCTACTGCACTCCCATTGTGACGTCACCAGGTCACCAGCTCCAGTAAAGCCGTCCTACTCGGTCCGCAGTCGTTGCCTGAATGATGTAACATTTTGGTTCTCAAGATAATATATTTAAACTCGAGATTCTAATGTTTGGCACGCCTTGCTCAATTCCGATTGGACGTCGGTTCATAATGACCAGACACCGCCCTTCCCAACCGTCTGTCAAGGATGGTTACGACCCTTTATGATGCTACTTTGTTCCAAACAAAGAATCGTCACTTACCTGTGAACAATGTTACGTAACTGGCTTTGGCAAAAATAACGTGCGCATCTCTAGTTTTATGGCTATGTCAATTAACAGGCTGGACGCTTTCATACATTTTGACGGCGAGAAATTTATAGCCTCAGGGTGTAACATACCCATGTTGAAATTTGGTTTAATTATACAACGTGACAAGGATATATCCCCGTAAAGGGAATCGGGTCGAACAACACTTTTTAATTTTAAAATCGCTCTCTACTGCCCTGGCTGAGGTCAGAAAGCCGTCAGAAAGTGTTGATATTTTACCAGGAACGCCTGTTTTGTATGGCGTCTTGACATTGTTTGCGAATATTGTTAAGGTCTTCCTGTCAGATTGATTTATTTAAAATTTGGCTGAAATCGGTCGATGTGTTTCTGTGACTAAGTTAAAAGTAGTCTATGTTGATCAACGCACAATCAATGCACAACCATACCATTAAGTTCACATAACCCTTATGGCATAACTAACTCTATTCAAATTTCTTAACTCGGCCTTGAACACGTGTTGAAGATGAGTGGGTCGGTAAAAGGTTGACTATAAAGTTAAAAGGCTCAGTCGGGTGGGTGAATGGGGAGGTGGGGCAGATGTTAGACGAGTAGATACTGTAATTGTCATGTTTAGTTTTTAAATAATCTGACTAGCTGAATTAAAACTGAAATATAAAAATGAAATAAAATTTACTAATTTAATTTACACTTGGGTCACCTTAAGATTTCCATTCTAACGGGTAGTTTTCATCCAATCGTCTACGCTGAGCGTGGATGTTATTGTATACATGCACGTGAATTTGACATCATCTGACAAACGGCTCACGACTGCTGTTCTTTTTAAAAAAATTAAAAAGCAATAACTTGAAGAATTGAGAACATAATGCCTAAATTTAGAACCTCGACACACGCTTACACGGCGAAATTTAAATAATTAGAATCTGATCAAGAAAGTAGAGGTGTTATCACCGATCTGTGGGACACAACCACGCCAAGAGCATGATCATTTAAGATCCTCCATTCAGCAGGACAGTTTGAAATCGTTCGTCTTGTTCGAGTTGGGATTCCGGCAGAATTGACACCCTACAAAGTCATCGACAAAATTCAGTAATCCAACGACGAGTTTCACATCACCGATGGAAAATCTATACTTTACAAGACCCACGTTTCCACTCCGAAAGGGAGCGGGCGCAGAAAAGTATTATTGGTGGATGACATTCTCAGCACTAAACAGAGCATCGTCCAGATTGACAACTCCCACAAACAGATGTATTTATCCCGAAACATCGATGTGGAATGAACGTGTACTGACATGAACGCCTGGAAGAGCAGACGACAATCAGGACTCACGTTACAGCAGGCAGGTATGTCGAAAAAGACTGTCTGTAGCAGTCCTGAAATGCACACACATTACAACGTATTGGCTCCACGATACACGCTTAATGCATATCATCAAATCTTTCGCGGATCTCTGACGTCTCGAGCACTCGATTTCCCAGACGGAAAACATATTGACGTGTATTATGATCAAGAGATTGCCACTATTACGGGATCTCTGGTATATACAATATTGTGAGAAATGTGACCAAGGATTTACTAGTCGAGACCAACACATTCATTGTGGAAAGAGATGCCAGTGCGGTTAAGCTTTATTGCCCAGCTTGCAAGCGAACCATTCTCAATCCTACATGCTACGACGAACACCACACAAGGTACGGTGGACAACAGAAAACATGCCAATTATTGAGAATGCTACATTAAAAATACACCACCCTGAACAAGAAGAAGATCTGAATACCAAGAAAGGAGACACCAGTGGCTTCCATCTTTGTTTTGGGTATATTTCGAATGAGTGAAATAGACCAGCATTCATATCCCTAATGTATTCATCGCTCATCTGGCTTGCAAGAAGTGCATTAAACAACCCATCTTTTTCATTGTCATCGTTGTAGCAAGATTCCAGGAGAACGTGGAGAAAACAATAGTTCAAGGATACAGCACGCTTTCCAATTTTGCCCAATGAGTCTAAAACCCTATCGATATACACTTAGAGCCAGGAGAGCATCCAGCGTTAATGAGACTTCCATTGCAGTGCTTCGGTGATGGTTCACAATTTCCCGATATACAATGGTCAATTCTTTTTGATATACTATTTAGAACAAGGCAACGAATGACCCAAAGACACCATGAACGGAGCTAAAAGGATTACTATACAAATGGGAAAATTATAGTGTAATATTCCATGAGTGATTTAGCCTTTCTTACGAGTCGAATGCCTAAAACGTTTGGCATGACAGAAATGGGTAAAGGGTATATTTCACACTTCTGTCAACACGCAAGTCAATCAACACGTGGTCATCCTGCATTTGTCTGACCCTAACTATTACAACCCCGACAATATGCGCACGGACACAAAACTCAGAAACCTTCGACGCTTGATAATACTCTCACGCTTCCAATCCCTTGGACTTTCAGGATCCGATGTGGATATATTACGCCGTTGTTGTGGAAAATTTTCTACACTTGTTTCTGTGCCACAGAGGGGTATATCCTTTGAAGGAACCCCACCCATCGCCAGAGCGTGCTCCGTTAGTGCCGCAACAAGTTCACGATGAGAACACTCTGGCCATCATACGTTCTCAAACTTCCCTGTTCATCAGCCGTCAGAACTCCGCCAAAGCTCTGCGCTGGTTACATTATTTGTGTGCTTAAATGATGACAAATGAATCCCACATGGTAGAAACGGAGCAGAAAGAAAACTGTAAATTTTTCGGTGGATGGTTTGTATTTATAAAGGACCCCTAATCGTTTACGAGTTTATTGGATGCTTATTTCACGGATGTCATACCCGTTATCTTTCACGACACATGAAAAGTTAATTATCAGAGTGTACCATGGAATAATTGCACAAGAGCACTTACCACCAACGCCTGAAATTAGAGCAACAAGGATGCAGAGTGATAGAAAGAGGGATCAAGATTACGATCGCCATTTCAAAACAGGTCCCGAGTTCAGGCTCATTGTCGAAAGTCATCTCTTTCCAAACGCTGAACTCTACCAAAGGGACGACTCCCCACAGAAAGGTATTTTCTCGGACTACGTCAATCAATTTCTAAAACTAAAATAAGAAGCCAGCGGATATCGCACAGGTGGTCGAACTCCAGAAGACCAAGAAAAATTAAAAGAATAATTTTAATATACTATTTAGAACGAAAGCATCACTTAAGACCAAGTGGAAAAGAACGAAGGAAGACGCTCGTCTGGTCAAAATCATGCTCAATTGCTCGCGTGGAAAAATGTTACAACGTCCGTGCTTACTATGGCGCAATTGGCAGATCCATACCGCTTATTTAAAATGCTGGACGACTTATGAAAACTAATGAAACACGTAGATGTCGTTCGTAAAGATTTAATCTTGTTCAGCTACTAAGTAGACTCAGAATGTGTACTTCCCGACGAGTTTGGAAAAGTCATCATTGCAGGTTACGGGACTGCTAATGATCGCTTAAAATTGAACGAAGCCGTACACATTTTAGGAGACCGAGTAATGTACTTTGACACAGTTTCATCTAAATTCATCGCCATGATAAGCCTCATCCTGGTTGTCATAGTCAACGCGATGCCGTGCGTGTACTAACTACCAAGCGGATCTCATCCATAGCATGCAAACAATTCGGTATGTCTAGGGACGTCATTTCAATTTGGTGGGTGGGGTGGAGAAGCAAACTTGACGGGCTTGTTAATATTTGTATATAAGCTACAGCAATCCATTCCCACCCCCAACGACTTCCCTGGGTATCTTACCGGCACCTCATCGAAATACACCCGTCAAAGAAGAATGCACAAAAATGAAAATAGCATGCATGTCTGAATGGATCATTAACCCGAAGATGTAGCCAGAGGTGGATTTTTCTACTTGGGAGAAGCGAGTCAAGTTCTTCAGTTGCATTGTAGCACGTCACGAATGGTAGCTGAAAGACACAGCTTACCTGGAACATGCTCGACAGCCTCCGTACCGTTATTCTTTTGGTAGGATCTAAAAATACATCTCATTAACACTCTACAAGGAAACATTCGTGGCTTGCTTTGGAGCTGAGAGAACGCATTTACAGAGTTCACCAATCGTGCAAACATTTGCATCAGTTCTTTAAGTACAATACGTTGGTAGTAATAAGACAACGGCAATATTTTGGCAAGAAGGAATAACGCAAACATGCTAACACCTACAGAGATTTTACCGATTCAATCATTTGATCAAGAGAGTAGTTTATTTGGATCCACGGGGAATATAGCATAACGTTATAAAAACAATCCCTCCACATTTGATTAATTTAAAATTATTTAGTGAGAAAAGAATTAATTCACCATGCCAACTCCATCCATTTCTATCAAAAGTCCCAGTATTGATACCAGTCAGTAGAATCTCAACCTGGTTGGCAAAGAGTCCTTTTATAATTATATCGTAACAATCAATATGTGAACAGAGATCGCTCAATGGCTTAGATAGGTAAAAAGTTCACCCACTTGGTCAGTGTAGAGCCGGGGCAGATGTTAGATGAGTACATGCTATAGTTGACACGTTCCATTTTTAAATAGTTTGACCAGCTGAAATAAAATTGAAACACAAAGATGAAATTAAATTTCACAAGATACAATTGGTCACCGTTATATTTCCTCTCTCTCCTGTTGCTTATCATTCAATCGTCCAAGGTGTGTGTGGATGATCTGAGTAGATGCACGTGAATTTGACAGCAGGTGACAGATTGTTTTTAAAATTCTTAAAAGGTAATTGCATGTTCATAATGATCTGGTAATGTCATCTGATTTATATGGCATATATAACTGTATAAATAATTCTTTCGTCGCGTACAACAAGGTTAATATCATACATCAAAAGTCACCTGCTTGACAGTCAGTGATGTAACGAAATGCAGAGAACGTGCTGCAAGTATAATTTCCTTTGTTATGTTACGTATGATTATTATTATTATTATTATTATTATTATTATTATTATTATTTATTTATTTATTTATTTATTTATTTATTTTGGGGGAGTGGGGTGGCAACTATTTACATATCTATATAAATTTTGAATATTTTAATGAAACTGTGCCCTCTAAAAAGTAGTTGAAAGAAGCAAGACGTCTTTTTAAAAGTGTCGTTCCCAGTCTTTTTTTACTATATATATATATATATATATATATATATATATATATATATATATATAATAATAATAATAATAATAATAATAATAATAATAATGAGGACTTTGTATAGCGCCTAATCTTACGAAGCTCTAAGCGCTTTACACCATCAATAATGATATGACTACACTACAGAACAACAAATGACAAAAACAATGAATGAAATTGGAAAACATAAAATCATGCTGAAAATATTTAAGATACAAAACACGATTAGGTCGCTAAGTTTGTCCCTGCAGTCGAAACAGGTGAGTCTTAAGAGCACTCTCTTAAAAGGGACCACTGTGTCTTTGTGTCTAATTTCAATGGGCAATTCGTTCCACGTCGCCGGGCCCTGATGTGCAAACGAACATTGTCCATATGACTTTGTTTTCACCTTGGGAACAATGAGTATACGATTATCAGAAGAAGAGCGTAAGGATCTAGCTGGTGTATACACATGGGTGAGGACTGAAATCTGTCATTGAAACATGGCACAGAGGACACATTTTGTGTTAGATTCTGTATCGAATTGATAGCCAATGTAGGGTACAGAGCAGTGGTGAGGTGTGCTCTGATCGAGGTATTCTAAAGATGATCCCTGCAGAAGTGTTTTGAACTTTTTGAAGTTTCTGGAGTAAATATTGTGACGAACCAGACAGAATTGAGTTACAATAGTCCAGTCTTGAAAGTAATAATGAACAAACAAGTGTTTTAATAGCATCAATTGAAAGATATTTACGAATGGAACTGATGCGTCTCAATTCAAGATATGCAGCCTTGCATATGTTCATGATATATTGGTGCAATGTGAGAGTACTGTCTAGACTAACTCCTAGGTTCCGTACTGACTGTGAGAATTTAATGTTGGTGTTGCTGATATTTATTGTCTGAGGTAAAGGATGTGAATGAGAAAGTCTTTGTGTTGTGATCAGAATAGCCTCAGTTTTATCATCATTCATCTGCAGCTTGTTACATGTCATCCATGATTTCACATCCGAAATGCACTTCTCTACTCAATGGATGGTAGCATCAACTTCGGTTGGGTGGCTAGACTTGTATATTTGTGTTTCATCAGCATACAATCGGTGTGACACTGGGTGATGATCTATGCCACTTGAGAGTGGCTGAGTATACAGATCCCTGTGGAACACCACAACATACGTCAACTGGGCTGGAGTGTATTCCATTTCCAGATATAATTTGTGTCCTGTTGACTAAGTAGGACTTGAGCCACTGTAAGGCTATATTCTGAATGCCAAATACATGCTGGAGACGGTGAAGTAATATATCATGGTATATATTGTGTCAAATGCTGCAGATAAATCCAGGAGAGTGAGGACTGTAATCTTTCCACTATCCAAAGCAGAGAGAATGTCACTAATACTTTCAGAAGAGTAGTTTCCGTACTGTGGCAAGGACGATATGCAGACTGTACATTGCTAAAAAGACTTTGAATTCAAATGAGATACAAGTTGAGTTAGAACAATCTTTTCTAAGATTTTTTTTATATGAATGGGAGATTAGAAACTGGGCAGTAATTCTTTAAATCGTTATGGTCCAGTGTTGGTTTTTTCAGCAGTGGCTTTACGATGGCAGTTTTGAAAAATGATGGGAATTCCTCTGATGAGAGAGAGAGAGAGAGAGAGAGAGAGAGAGAGAGAGAGAGAGAGAGAGAGAGAGAGAGAGAGAGAGAGAGAGAGAGAGAGAGATTAATAACATCAGTTAGTGAAGGCAATATTGGGTCTAAGCACTCAAGCAGCAGTGATGTCGGAATTGGATCAAGTTCACAAGACTTTGGTGCATTTTTCATCACGATTGTCCGTACTAAATCAATAGAAATAGGTTCAAATGCTCCTAACAGTTGTCGCTGAAATTCTGCATCATAACTGTATGGTGACGAATCAGTTGAAATTGTGCTGTCAAGCGAATCTCTAATGGTTTGTACTTTGTCATCGAAGAAATTTGCAAATTGGTCTGGTAGGTCTGGTGGAGAGAAGGTTGTTGGAAGTGGTGTACATTTGTTCCTTGACATTAGTTTGTTAGTTATCTCGAAAAGCTCTTTGCAGCTGGAACTCTCCGTGATCTTAGTACTGTAATGGGATGATTTGGCTCAATGGACTATGTTTGTGTCGTTCTTCTTAGCGGCTTCGTAGATTTGTTTATGAATTGTGAGTCTGATGGAAAGCCAAAGCCTCTCTGCTTTTCGGCGATGTCTTTTAGCAGTGCGAGGCTGGTCCCTAACACTGCTATACCATGGAGAACACTTTTTTATTGATATGTACTCTGCATTTGGTGGCTGGGGCATGTTTTTCAAGCAATGAACGCAGGCAGTTATCAAGTTGTTCCGCTGTTGGATGTAAGAAAGTTGTTAGGTTTTCTTGGATGTCATGCATGAATTTGGTTCTATTTATCACACGGAGGTTTCTCTTAGTAGCAAATAGAGGTGGAGGGTTAGGGACTCATACGTCGAGATGGCATACAATGCAAAGGTGATCCGATGCAAGTTCGTGGGGTACAAGGGTGGATTGCAGAATATTATCATCAGGACTATAAAGAAACCAGTCTAAAATGTGACCAAGTTTATGGGAAGGTTGGTTAACTTATATATATATATATATATATATATATATATATATATATATATATATATATATATATATATATATATATATATATATATATATATATATATATATATATATTACTTATAGTTATCGAAGTACGTATTTTGCGTGGACGGTGGATAGGCGTCATTTGCGCAAGACCCAAGGATCTTGGTATAAGAATGCTTTTTGTCAAAAGTCCTTAAAAGTTTCTAATTATGTATGCTTATGTTTATTGTGTTATTTTTGTAAACTTCAACATCAGAAGTAAACTGTATGTGGGTATACGAATCCCTATTATGTTATAAAAACGTCAGTGTGGGTATAGGATGCCTTTATTATGGCATCAAAACGTCTGTGTGTGTGTGTGTGTGTGTGTGTGTGTGTGTGTGTGTGTGTGTAGGAAGCACTATTACGGTATTAAAACTAGAGGCCGACCGAAATTCGGTTTCGGTTTCGGCGCCGAAAGTTGGCATAGTTTCGGTTTCGGCCGAAGCCAAAGAGTTAGCTTTCGGTTTGCTTTCGGTTTCGGCCGAAACTGATATTGACTTTCGGTCATCATCCGAAGATCTATTTTAACTTTCAGAATGCAACGCTAGTGCTGCGTCTATTATTCTGTTTGTCGGCCGGTCAGTCGGCGCTAGGCAATTTGACATTTAGCGAAGTTCCCTTAATGCAGGCTCTGAATGATTACTTCTGTTTTCGTTTTTAATTAGTGTGGCATTGCATCATAACCCAGGCCTGTTTAATAAATCTTGTGTTCGGCAACTTCGGTTCATCTTTCGGTTTCGGTTTCGGCCGAAGGTGTAGGTAAACTTTCGGTTTCGGCCGAAAGTCAATTTTTAACTTTCGGTCTGGTTTCGTTTTCGGCCGAAACCAGAAATTTAGTTTCGGTCGGCCTCTAATTAAAACGCCCGTGTGGGTATAGGAAGCCATATAATGGTATCAAAACGTGTGTGTGTGTGTGTGTGGGGGGGGAAGCCCTATTACGGTATCAAAACGGCCTTGTGGGTATAAGTATCACTGTTATGGTATCAAAACGCCTGTGTGTATATAGGGAGCCCTATTTTGGTATCAAAAAGCCAGTGTGTATATAGGGAGCCCTATTATGATATTAAAACGCCCGTGTGGATAAATGATCAAACTTCGTACATGGAATACAATTGGAATGAGGCTTTCACTTTTAAAAAATGTGCAGCTGGAAGTTATTCAAGCAACTTTATAAATGGAATATATTTGGATACATGCTTTGACGCTAAAGTTTCAATTTCTTGCTGACCGTTTTTCATGTAACCTCTAGGTGAATTGCAATAGGTAACACTCTGAAACAGGGAGAGGTGGAGGGGTCGAGAATGTTTACGGTCAAGTTCGCTGGTGGTCAATTTTCGATTTTTATTATGAACGATTAGAATAGCTTTCTGCAGCATATTGATCATATTCTCTTGGCCTGCACTTGGCTGAACGCAGTAGTCTATTGTTTTAAGGGTTCAGGTGGGGTTGAGGGAGGTGCTGGGTATTAAAGGTCAAAAGTGATGGTCGCTGTCGCTTATTTGTAAGTCTTAGTTTGCACAAGAGAAATTTAGGTTCAAGTTTACATTTCCGGTCAAGATGTTAAGAAATGTATTGTCCTTTTCGCACGCACATATTCTATTGTAGCGCCCTTTGGTAGGGGCAGGTTCTTTTATGTTGCCTTTTGTCAGAGGAATGGTAAATTTGTCACGAACTCGTCAATCTCAGAGAGAGAGAGAGAGAGAGAGAGAGAGAGAGAGAGAGAGAGAGAGAGAGAGAGCAGGGGGTGGTATGCGGGTCGATTGATATCTCATTTCCTTCGTTCGCGAAACGTACAGTACAATATGTCATGCAAATACGAAAAGAAAGAACAAGTGGAAAGAAAGACGAACACGAATAGAAAGAAGAGCTGAAAAGAAAAACAAACATGAAAAAGAAAGAACAGCTGAAAACTTAGCAGTAATGTGAGAAAAAGACGATGTCAAATATTTAAAACAAAATACCATTTTTAACAATACTGAGTGCGAATTGCACATCCAACGTGGAATAAGCGACAACATTCATAAGGTAACTATAAAAACATTAGGTAACTAAATATAGCCACTCGAAATACGAAAGTGTAAAAAATGGCTGTAGTATCAAAGAACACAAGCTGTCCTCAGTAAGGATAGAGTGAAAATTTTAATTTAATTTATTTGTAAAAAAATAACAAAACACATTAGATAAAAGCCTGTTGTGTAGGCAAGCGTTTCGTATATACCTTTTCCACAATGAAGCAACATTTATGATATAAAAGAGGACGAAAAGGGCAGAATGTGATACTTACTGATAAGAACTAGTAGATCAAATGACAACATTCATAAAAGAGTATTGACAAAAAAAGCAACATCTGGCGGTATATTTAAAGACATGAAAATATGGACACCAGATGTATCAACAATGTGGTCTCAGAACCTATCATGGTCTCCTGTAAGAAAACTCCATGCGCCTATGAAATAACAAACGACAAAAATACAAAATGTTTGACAACGAGTAGAAACGGCCTGATACGCGGATGAAAACATAGAATAGTTATGACGCGATATTGGCATGATGATTTCGACGCGATTCAAGAGACTCTTGAAATGTTTTCTCTACGTCCCATACAAAGAATGGAATCGGAGCCACCATGGTGGCAGGGTGGTCTGCGGCGCTCCCTTTTACCGATCACCACCGTTTTATTTCTATCCGTTCAAGTTTGAGTCCGGGCTCTTGCTTATCAACTGGCCGCCATATATGGCCTGTCACGTGTTGAAAATGGTGCTAAACTCACCCTTTTCATATGATGTACGGACTTTGTATTTAAGAATACGTTTCCAAACAACTTTTTAGACCTTGAAGTATAAACGATTTAATAAACTCATTTTACATCAAATGTTCCACTGAGTCTACAAATATCAGGAATAAAACTATTTGTATAAACGATTTAATAAACTCATTTTACATAAAATGTTCTACTGAGTCTACAAATATCAGGAATAAAACTGTGTGTGTGTGTGTGTGTGTGTGTGTGTGTGTGTGTGTGTTGCTTTACTCTTGGACCTTGACTAGAAAAGGTGAGTAAAAATGTTTTTTTTGTAAAGGAAAATAGGTTGAGGACAATCTGTAAATTTTTTCCAGAAAAACAAAACAATAAACAAAAAAAACATTTATTAATTTCTGTGTATGTTTCAAAAGGTGAAGCACCCTACAAAATATTATATACACCTTGAATGTGCTAAAACGGCAATACGTCTCTCATATAAGAATGTACCTTGAGCGAGCTGGGAATACGCTACACTTTACGTATAGAATTTACTGCTATATGGAGCCCTTATTGATAATTACAAGTTAATGTCCCTGGACACCAAAATTTATGATTAACAAGAGAGAGAGAGAGAGAGAGAGAGAGAGAGAGAGAGAGAGAGAGAGAGAGAGAGAGAGAGAGAGAGAGATTTCACAGGCTTGTATGATTACAATTCACCTTACGCCGCCAGATGATAGATCGCAACGCCTACCAATCACGTGACATGAAAACCTGTTAACCTCCGACAAACATGCAGTATTTAGCCCAGAGATATGTTTTAGTTTGATTTATATGTTTATTAAAAATGATTTGCATTATTCTTAAACTATAATTACAAAGTTACATAAATTATACTGCAGTAGATAATGTTTATATTCGTAGTTCAAGTTCGTATAGTAATAACCTATGCGTTTTTTTTTAGTAAATAATTAAAAATATCAATATCAAAACTGCTCGAGAGCTTATTCCTGAAAAAGGAAATTCGCTGCAAAAGATACTAATGTATTTAGTAAATAATCTTATTCTTATTTATTTTATCTGGCTTATGTTTATGCTGCTTTGAAAGTAAATTAATTAAAAATCAATAACAAAATCCTAAATAATTACTGTTTAGAAGTATACTGTTGTACATAATAATTTTAAATATTGTGTTTTATCATACGGAATTTTCATCATCGACGTCTGTTGATGTAAATATGTAAATGCGTGCTTAATATATCGGACGATATTTATTTAAAGCCATTGTTTTGATATTTCTTATTATTACATTTCTATATCCCCGACCCTCCTTCAGCCCATGGGGAAAGTAAAGAGTTAATGAAGTGTTTGAATGATCGAGACGATAAATTGTTATTTTGGGGGCAATCAAACACTACTATGTAATTTTTCAAACTTTAAAATAATGCAGTCTGGGGTTCAGTCCATTTACATATGTTTCTCAATTTCAATTTCTTTTTCTTTCTTCAAGCTGTCGACGGGAAGTACTTTCTATATACGTTTATGCAAACAAACATGTAATTGCCATCAATTGTTTCCATATTCAGCTGACTAGAAAAAAGACTATCAATAGTAGTTTCGTCTATGTTTCGTGAAATAAATAAATCTAATCCCTCCATTTAGACAATCTGAGTATCAACTGTCAGAATTACGAGGCTCCAACTGACTACTTTTCACCCTTTCGACGGAGAAATCAACATATCATTGAAAAATTTGTACATATTTATCATAATTCATTATTGCCACAAGCAGGAGGAAAATGGCGGACGAAAGCAAGACCTGAAGGAGTGTAAAATTTACGTTCGCTGATTGGTTAATTGATAAGCAAATGGCGATAGGTCAATTCCTGATAGGGTTGCTGTTAAACTCTGGGCATTTCACTGGATTAAGGCAGCTGTTAAAGACACGGCATTTCACAGGCTTGTGTGATTACAATTCGTGGCAAGGTAGTTGTTATTTCACGGGCTTGTGTGATTACACTTCCTGGGAAGGTCACTGTTGAACACAGGGCAGGCACATCCACCGGCTTTAGGTCACTGTTAAAGACACGGCATTTCACAGGCATGTGTGATTACAATTCGTGATAAGGTCGCTGTTTAACACCAGGCATTTCACAGGCTTAGTTATAGTCGCTGTTTAAAACTCATTTATCAGGCTTGTTTGATTATAATTATTGATATTGTTGCTGTTAAACACAGGGCAGGCATTTGACCGGCTTAAAGTCGCTGTTAAAGAAAGTCATTTCACAGGCCTGTGTGATTACAATTCCTGAAGTCTTTGTTAACGAAGAATGAAATATCGGCTTAATTTCCATAAGAAACTTCGGCTAAGTATCAAATAATTTTCCTCCAAGGCCCCATTTATGTGTGGCTGCCTAGTTGTTTAAAAGATTACTGTAATGTACACTAGCTGAATTATCGGAAGATATTCAAGGAGGAATTTTGCATATTCGTGAATAAACGGAGACAAGCCATCTGGTTTATAAAACCAAATGACTTATGTCAATACGCGTAATGACATTAACACTTAAATCACACTAAGGTCAAGGTCGGTACATTACTCCACACGTACAGGACGATCAAAATGGAATAGACGCAGAAAGATTTGTCAACAGGCTCCCATCTGCGAGAGAAAGAGAGAGATGGAGAGATAAAGAGAACAAATTTAGTTTAAATTAAGGAATGACTAAATTTAAATCCCATTAGACAGAGAAATGTTTATTGAAGCAGTGGTCGTGGAATGAAGAACAAAGTTATTAAAATATTATACAGGTCTACAAACCCCACCACTAATCCAGGTAAACGCTCACCCCAACCCCAGGTCAACACTCACCCCTAACATTAGCCAACCATCGCCCCTAATCCCAGACATTTAACACTATTCGATTTCAGAATACTATTTTATCTAGTTTAAAAAAAAATATCGCCTTTCTAGTTGTCTGGCTAGTTTGTACAAATCAGATTTGTACAAATCAGTATGGTGCTGAATTCTGAGGTTCACCACCAAGACCACAAGAAATGTAGTACCCATTTCTGTTCTTGTTTAAGTAACCTGTGATTATCTATTACATTATTGTGATCTGTAATCGTCTATTATATTATAGTGAATTTTGATTATATGTCACGTGATGATGACCTGTGATTATATGTAACATTATAGTGACTTGTATTTACCTGTTACGTTATGGTGACCTATGAGTATCTGTTACATTATGACATACTTATCTGCTACATTATCTGTTACATTACATTTGTGATTATCAGTTACATTATGGTGACCTGTGATTATTTGCTAAATTATGGCGACCTGTGATTAGATCTTACATTATAGTGAACTGTAATTATCTGTGATATTATGGTGACCTATGATTATCCGTTTCATTATAACTGATATGTGATTATCTGTTACATTATGTTGACATGTAATTATCTGTTACATTATGATGATCCGTGATTATCTGCTTTTATTGATGTGACATGTGCATGTATCAGATTTTTTTTTTACAGCAACATCTTAACAAAATAAATGCTCCACTTTCATAAAATATCTGACACAGTTATTGTTTATAATTCGCATCTCAACTGAACTGGGGTAATGGTAAGCACTCAACTGAATCTATCTAGAGTAATGGAACGCATCTTAATACAAATGGAATAAAGATATGCACGCCAACTCAAAACAACTGTGGTAATATTATATACGCATCTCAATACAACTAAGGTAATGATCTGTACACATTTTAATACAACTGGGGATATGACATTTATACTTCTCATAACAACTGGAGTAATGGCAGGTACGCCATCTTAATACAACTGAGGTAAAGGTAAATACGCCATATCAGTAATACTGCGGTAATGGTGTGTACGCCAAATCAGTAATACTGGGGTAATGGTGTGTACGCCAAATCAGTAATACTGGGGTAATGGTGTGTACGCCAAATCAGTAATACTGCGGAAAAAGTGTGTGCGTCAAATCAGTAATATTGCGGTAATGGTGTGTACGCCAAATCAGTAATACTGCGGTAAAAGTGTGTGCGTCAAATCAGTAATATTGCGGTAATGGTGTGTACGCCAAATCAGCAATACTGCGGTAATGGTGTGTACGCCAAATCAGTAATACTGGGGTAATGGTGTGTACGCCAAATCAGTAATACTGCGGTAAAAGTGTGTGCGTCAAATCAGTAATATTGCGGTAATGGTGTGTACGCCAAATCAGTAATATTGCTGTAATGGTGTATACGTCAAATCAGTAATATTGCGGTAATGGTGTGTACGCTAAATCAGCAATACTGCGGTAATGGTGTGTACGCCAAATCAGTAATACTGGGGTAATGGTGTGTACGCCATCTCAGTAATACTGGGGTAATGGCGTGTGCGCCATTTCACTACAGATGGGGGTAATGGTGTGTGCGGCCGTCTCATTACAGTTAGCATAATGGTGTATTAGCCATCTCAATATTACTGGGGTAACGGTGTGTACGCGATCTCAGTATTACTGGGGTAACTATGTGTACGCCATCTCATTATTACTGGGGTAATGGTGCATAAGCCATTTACATATTACTGAGGCTATGGTGTGTAAGCCATCTCAATATTACTGAGGTTAGGATGTATACGCATCTCAATCTTTCGTGGGTTAGGATGTATACGCATCTCAATCTTTCGTGGGTTAGGATGTATACGCATCTCAATCTTTCGTGGGTTAGGATGTATACGCATCTCAATCTTTCGTGGGTTAGGATGTATACGCATCTCAATCTTTCGTGGGTTAGGATGTATACGCATCTTAATATTACTGGGGTTATGGTATATAATCCATCTACATATTACTGAGGCTATCTCAATATTACTGAGGTTAGGATGTGTACGCATCTCAATATTACTGGGGTTAGGATCTGTACGCATCTCAATATTACTAGGGTTAGGGTGTCTACGCATATCAATTGTACCGGGATTAGGATGTCTACGCATCTCAATATTACTGGGATTTGGATGTTTACGCATCTCAATACTACTGGGGTTCGGACACTTTGGATGTGTACGCATCTCAAAATTACTGAGGTTACGGTGTGTACGCATCTCAGTATTACTGGCAAGAAAAAATAAGGTAAACGTGCTGCCATCTGCCGAGATATTACCGATTAAATTTTTTGATCAAGAGAGTGGTGTTTTCCGATACAAGGGGAATATAGTATAACTTTATAAAAACAATCGTTCCAAAGTTGATTAATTTAAATGAATTTAGTGAGAAAAGAGGTAATTCATCTGGCCAACTCCATCCGTTTCTATTTTTTTTTACGTTCTATCGAAAGTCCTGACACTTGGTGTCAGTAAGTTCTCCTTCTGACCCTTGTATATCATTACAGTACAATCAAAAGTCCCAATAGTAATCAGAAAGCTTTTCATATATGATCGGCAAAGAGCCCGTATGTATCGTGACAATCAAACGTCTCGGTTATTTGGTGTCAGTAAGAGCTCCGTCTAATCGTCAAAGGATTTTTATATATGGTATCAATCAACATGTGGTCAAAGAGGCTGCTCAAATGGCTTACTTAGAAAAAGAAAATGAAACTAGCACTTGGTCGTAGTAAGTATAAGTGTGTGGGTGTGGGGTTGGGTTGGGTGGGGTGGGGGATAGGGGTGGAAAAACTCGAAAGTAATGAAATTTCTGCACATGAACTTTAGTTATAAACCATATATCTTGACCTTGATCAATTTTGATTTTTGGGGTCGAAAAAACAAAAGGACAGGGTCTCTGTGAATCAAAAAAGAAAATAAAGGCTTCCACTCGGTAAATTTGGTTCTGGGCAAAGTTTTAAGCACACTCTGCCCATAGCTTGCACGAGGGCAGTAACATAGGTTTTGAGTCAAAATGTCAGAAGGTGAGGGTCACATGACACCAAAAAAGTTAACACTTGATACCGCAGAACGGTCTTTGTCAATCATTCTGGCATGTTGATATAGATTTCGTGTTTGACAGCTTACGTGTGAAGTTATCAGTAGCTCGTGTTAAATCAGTGAATTTTAACAAAATTAAATAAAAATAGCGTTCTTCGGGTTAAAGGTCAAGATCGATGTCATTGTGGCTCCTCGATTAATATCGACCATGATCAAGCTCTGTCATGCTTATTATTACATACAGAACAAAGATTTATGGGAATGCGTATAGTGTACCATTTACTACACTACTAATAAGAATTTTTCAGGTAACCTGACCATATCTGATAGTATTTGGGGTACCAAAGATTACGCGACGGCCTATAAAATGACTTTTTATTTTTTTTTATAACGTAACCTATTTCATGGAAGTATAGGGTCGTTTTCTATGGCTTCAAAAGGGCTTGATGTTGCGGTTTTTGTTTGGTTACATTCTTTACGGCAGGGCATTACAGGTAAATTGTTTATATCAGAGGCAGGTATTGTAGAAATACTTGCTTACGGACACACAGTGGATATCAGGCGGTGTGTGTGTGTGTGTGTGTGTGTGTGTGTGTGAAAATATGTTAAGATTCGAAAACGCGCCCTTTTGATTTAGAGTATGTTACTTAAACCACCGAGTCACTGCCGTTACTGTCACTATTTTTCGTCTTTTACGACTTGCCGGAAAGCTCAGTGGGCATTGACGAGAGTTATTTGTCTGACAACATTTACATAAATTATTTTTTGTGTGTGATAAGGTAAAAACAATGTATGTTTAGGTGCAGATGAATTAAAAGCAAACATGACTCGAAATTCATTGTAGTTTAATTAAATTTAGCGTGGTTAAATATTTAATTTGATGAAAATCTACTCGAGAAATAATACTCTGCACTAAAATCCGACCTCGTGATGCAACAAATCAGTCGGAGACCACCTGCTGGTTTTAGGCATATTGTCTCCATGCTATGACATCAAAACGAACACAAAGTAATTAGGCTAGATTTTAAAGGCTAAACTAAATTATTTTCATAAATACAGGTTTTTCTCTCATATCAATATAATTTCTGTCAAATAAAAAGTCTGACAAGTTGAATAGACCCACCCTTTAATATAGGCTTGTTGGAAGTTTACGCCAAGTCAGCTGAATTATTACCTGAAAGAATGTAAGACAATTCTTTCTCAATTTTAATACCATTCCTTTCATGATCAGATGTAATTAGTTAAGGTAAGGCCATAAAAATAAACGTTGGAAGTGACTTTTTTGTACAGTAATTGGAACTGACGTGATTTAAGATATAATCAAGCGGGACGAATCATTCTTTTTCAGTAAGGAATCAATTAACAAAAGCTCGTTTGATATACTGTCGAAATGTCGTTTGATCCTGAGTGCAATTACTGTGCCTCTTATTGTTTTATCTACTTCTAAGACGAATTAGAGTCTAAATTATCCACCTACTGTCTTCCTGTGATTAAAGAACACTCTTTCGATTACTGAGGTTCATTTACAGCAGGGGAAAAAGCCAGCAAGCATATAATTACGGGGTTTACCTAGCACTCGGATCGTTATACAGACCAGGTAATTTACTCGAAATATGCAACGAAGTTTACCTGTTTGTGGCTCATTCATCAAACGTGCATTTTATCACCAACTTTTATATTACACAGATAATTATAGAGAGGTTGCGCAATTTTGAAGTAAGTTTACACAAAATTTGAATTTACTGATGTGTCATTTTACAGTCGAGATAGTGTTTGCCAGTAAAGTGTTTTATGCAACAACGAATACACGCAAAGCGTCTTTTGAACTTGTGAAGAATTCAATAATTTACTTAAAGGTACTGTGTTATTTAGTAATTAGTCTCCATTACGGTAAATTGCTAGTTCATGTGCACTGATAGAAGTCTACATTAAAATGTAATTGTACATTCATACCAGCTTAAGAAACACCGCAAATTTAGACAAATATGAAGTTTGCTTCATTTGGTACCATGCGGTATGTTTATAAAAAGCAAAATGTTTCTCTCCGGCAATGACGGAACCCATTAAGCAATTCGACATCATTGTTGTTGGTTGCTGTTGTAGGGTTTAACGCCATTTTTAGCAAACGATAGGCTATACATGGCGGCCAGTATTAATGGTGGTGGAAGAACCCGGGACAAACCCCGGAAAGAGCCACTAATCCGCGAGAAGCTACTGGTAGGCTTTCTCACATACCCAAATTGGCCGAATCCGAGACTCGAACCCACGCCGACAGAGGTGAGATGGCAGTGGTCCGTAACGAGGAGCGCTTTAGACCACTAGGCCACACGGGACCCCTCATTGTTGTTGGTACCAGCGTCAAATTTTGTCATAGTTCTGTGCCATGTCTTACGATATACGTATTAAGACATTTATGGATAAGGCATTAGAAACATTCATTGCTTGAGTCGTGACTTTAGTCCACGCTCAGATTTTTCTGGCTCTGCCCTTTATTCCTCGCAATAGTATTATTCAGCTTAAAATTGCAAACTTAAATTATACTGGTAATGGATTTACATGCCATATATGGGCAGTTTTACTCTGTGAATGGTTATGTTTTAAAAATCTCAATAAATATAAAAAAAAACTAATTTGTGTGTGTGTGGGGGGGGGGCAATTTAAGTGAGTACTCCGTTCAGAATTTTTGTGACTACTAGACTGGGACTGGTTCAATATTATTTAACCTCTTCAAAATGAGTCCACTCCATATTCATCAAACTCTCCAATCCGGGTACACTCAAACTTAAATCAGGATTCCATCATAGATCTTTTAATGAAATTAACTGCCAATATGTAAGATCACTAGGTAACTGAATGAATTGCAACTTTCAAATCTCTTACATGTGAATTAGTTCCGTCACTAATCATAACCTAAATATAAATTTTAGTATGCACCCAGGCAGAGTTTTTCATTAATGGGGAGTCCAGTCCACATTTTACAAGTTCTGGTGTTTTATTTATTTATTTATTTATTTTTTGCTTTGTTTTGGTTGGTGTTTTTTTTCTTCTCTTTCTTCTTCTTAAAAACGGATCACTTCTATTTAGGCATTATGGGATTGCGATTTACAAGATTACTTGATTACTTACTTCCGAAACTTAAGACAACGTGCAAAACTACCTCCAAAAAAGAACTGAAAACGGAACTGCTGTGTTATGGGCATCGTCAATTTTTTTTGAGCTACTTTCTGGAAAGAATTATTCTTAGTTTTAAATTTTTAACAGATGGCCAAATAATTATTTTTAAAGCGGAACGCATGTCTAATCGATGGCCAAATAAAGAGGTTTTTTTTAACGGAATTCATGTGTAATCGATGACCAAATGGCTTATTTATTATTAGAAGGCATGTCAAACCGAAGGCCAAAATAACAAGTTTATTTAGCCACCCCCCTCCTGTTACTAATCTAATAATCTATGGTCATAAACTAAGCAAATTAAAGAGGCAAAAACAACAAGCTTTGCAAAATAGTTCAAATAGTTATTGAAGTTGTAAAACTAAACTATAAGAGTAACTTACAATTTTATGAATTGAATCCAATATGATCCCAAAAAGGTATAGTCAGGTACAAAAAAATAAAATGTTCCGAATGAATTTAATATCCTCGAATGTGCGTACCACAATGGCATTGCCCAGAACTCCTCACAATAATTTACAATAGCCACATAATATTTCAGTCCAGTGAACACTTTGTAATTCCAATGAATAATCCTAACAATAGTGTCCTCTCAAATTATTTAAACACAATATTAAACACAGCTGTAGACTGACATGAACATATGAAATAAGAAACCGAAACAGGAATGAATCGAAAAGAGGAATGAATTTGGTTTTACCGTTCTCTCCAAATACACTACTTCAAGAGTCTATTAGGACTATGTGTCACAATGTATCCTACGTGACAGATCTTACTACTCAATATAATAACTATTCATGTAACCTAACCCATCCTACGGAAATAACTTATTTCTTCTAAGAATAAACCTAACCACACCAGCCATTGAGAAATTACCAAAAAACTTGTCAACAGGTTTTATTAACCGAAACTTGATAACATCTGCATAGAGATCCTATGCAATCTGCAGGGATTGTAATATCTTAAAATAGCATATATAACCGTGTACACAATTAGGTATGAGATAGCCTTTTTTCAGATAATCAATACAATTTACAATCATAAAAATTGTGTACACATACTATAGATACAGCCATGAACAAAGAGTTACAAACATAGTGATATGCATAACTCAATAACAAAATAACAAGTTTACTAGTGAAACGCATGTCTAACCATTCTCCACATAAAGGTTTATTAAGAATGCACGTCTAACCTATGGCCAAATAACCAGTTTGTTTCGTGGAATGCATTTCTAACCGATGGCTGAATAACAAATTTTACATTCATGAAAGGAAGTGTTGCTGTTTTGTTCAACTATTAAACTGATATTTCAAACACAGATGCGAAAACATGACCATTTGCATTCCAGCGTGATTAAAAAGTCTTGATTACCTGACTTAATTACTGTGTGACATTGAACTCTTTCTATAATATAATGGCATAAATTAGTAATCAATAATCGTTAATTTATATTAGCACAATAGAAACGGAATGATTTATCAACAAATGAAACACCATCTAGATGTGAGGCAAAGGGTTACACGTATACTGCTTTGCAAAGACATATAAGGGAAACTAACACAAGCATGTATGAGAAAGATTCGAACCCGCATCCACTTGAACACGCGTTCGGCATGCTAACTGATAAAAAAATATGTTTCCCTCACTAAAGACAATAGCTGCATATTGCAAGTTATGAAAAACAGAACGTCGTATTAACGCGTAATCAGTGAGGACAAAACAAAAGATAATTCAAGATAGCATATTATTAAATGGAAAATTAGGCAAGATGACGGCTTAAGTAAATTGGAAAGAAAACATTAAATTAAGATAATACAGTAATAATCGGAAACAGGACTATATATTTTGATAACAAAGTAATCATTTGAGACAACACGTATTATGTTTATGTTACTCGTATAACTCATGCATTTGGATCAAAACCATTTGCTTGAACGCTCTGGACTTTATAAGGAATGGTGGAAATAACGTTTGGTTGGACACTGGACTTTAGAACAGAAGGAATGATGGAAATAGCGTTTGGGTGGACAATGGACTTTAGAACAGAAGGAATGATGGAAATTGCGTTTGGTTGGACACTGGACTTTAGAACAGAAGGAATGATGGCAATAGCGTTTGGGTGGACACTGGACTTTTGAACAGAAGGAATGATGGAAATCGCGTTTGGGTGGACACTGGACTTTTGAACAGAAGGAATGATGGAAATTGCGTTTTGGTTGGACACTGGACTTTAGAACAGAAAAATATGGAAACAGCATTTGCAAGCCCAGAAATAAAATTTCATTCCACCTTTTTTATACAAATTCGTCTTCGCCCAGAAGCAGGAAAAATCACTGCTGGAAAAAAGCAAAGCAAACTTTTCTTCTTAAATTACAACCTTAGTGCCCCAATACAACTCCCCCCCCCCCCCTTAAACTCTACCATCCCTCCCCCCCCCCCAAAAAAAAAAAAATACACCCCCCCAAAAAAAGCATAACAACAAAAAATCAACACCCCACCAATAATGACACTTTACCGTTGCTAGTTCAAAAAGTTCTAAATAAATCATCTCGTTTTTCCATATAAATGCAATGAAATTAGAATCTCCCATTTTTGCCATTATGTCCCTGTAGATGGAATTGGAGCTGCCGTTACTCCATGGCGCATTTCGAGCCGGTTACGTTTAATAGTAGTATATAATTTTTAGTTCGTCTGCATTTCTGATAATGATTTCAGTCTATAAGAAACGATTTTTTGATTAAAACGGAGATCAGTGATATTTGACGGACACGTCGTTTTGTTGTAGTTGCTTTTGATTTAACATTTTTCAACACGTGAAAAGCTAAACATGGCGGCCTGTATAACTGGTGATGAAAGCCACTTGCAAAGTTTCTCACATACCTAAAATGGTCGAGCGCAGACTCTAATATCAAATAAGCATTTTAACATTTATGAAAGTGGAAAGCGTAATTAGGTAATTTATGTTTCAACTATAACTCTCCCTAGCACGAAATGCAGCGCTTTATTTTGAAAGGTTACTAAAACTTAGTGGACCGGGAAATTCCAAAGGTCACCAGAACACGAACCTTTATCAGTGCTTGTCAGATCTACTTATTTATAAGCTGATCTTGATTTGAATCAGAATGAGATATCCGTATGTTTGTATTAAATTACAGGTGCTTTCGCTGTAACTGTTATCATTGTTAAAATCTGAGACTATTTTCTTGATGCAACTCAGATTGTTGATATAATTTTAAAAAAAATATTTTAGCCTAAACAAGGGGAAAATACCACATTGTAACATTAATTACCGACATTTCATGCAATGTTTGCACTTAAAAATATGACAATCGGTTTATTTTATTTCGATCTAAATAAATAGGACAAGTCTTAGTTTGTCCCCAAAAAACAACCCGCATAGTCTTTAAATTTACACACAAACACACACACATACGATATATTTATATATAGTTTTATAGCTGGTTTCCCATTTTTACTCTTTACTTCAACCATTTTCAGTGTTAGAATATTTGTTTCAACCTTGATATTATGACATTGATTTTCAATACAAAAAAAAAAAAAAGAGTAATCAAAGTCGACATAGATATATTTCATAGTTTATCAGATCATTTCAATAGCAGGATGGCTGTATTCATTTTTACTCGGAAACTAATTTTTAGTCCATCGTGACTTTGACAAATTTGCGATCTTGATCCGATGATAGGAAAGGTTTCCATGGTTAGAATCTTTACACTAACAATGTATGCTTGGTTCTTTAATTAACCCATTATAAATGTTTTGATAAGTTTCAATCTTAACCTTGATTTTTGGCACCAAATTTCACTCTATATATTTAAAGGAAATACGAGCAATAATTCTCTGATATCATGGAAATCTAGGTAGAGAGCTTTCTTGAAGAGATAGCATACCGTAATACACACGTTTAGACGTCAGGTCAAACTTCAAACTGCACAGACCCATATCTGTCGTAACTTAATGCGTCTGTACATCTGGGTCTATACAGTTATTTTTACGAGTAGTCAGCTGGGTCTATACACTTATTTTTACGAGTAATCATCTGGGTCTATACAGTTATTTTTTACGAGTAATAAACTGGGTCTATACAGTTATTTTTACGAGTAATCAGCTGAACAAGCAACGTAGACTCTGATCTGCGAGAAAATGCACTGTACAGCTTTTTAACAAGCACTCCATGGACACCTGTTTTTTTTTATTTTTTAAATTCAGTGACAAAAATTGGAGTTTAAGTAAAATCATTTAAAACTTACAGAACAGGCAAAATATTCACACGATTAAAAAAACCCACAACAACCAAACAAACAAAAAATTCAGCCATAATGGCTGATAAAATGGTTGATAAAAACAGGCTTGTGCATATTTTTCACTGGATGTATCTGTTGCTATAGGGCACAGACAACTTATTCAATTCCCACAGACCGGAACATTAATATCTGGCCAAATTACTATACTTTCTGGTGAGATCAGCAAATCACGCGTTCATATAATGAACGACAATCTATCCAAAATAAAACATCTAAATCAATGAAAAATAAATGCTGCACGCCTCGCTTCTGACAAAAAATTCCAATCTAGGTGTTGAGCGAACTAAAGCGTTTAATTTACCTACACTCAGGTTTTGGAAAAATATATGTTAATTTTTCCGGTAATTATTTTCGGCGACTTTCATTCTTTTCAATACAATATTTAATACACTACCAACCATAGGTTGATTCCGTAGGTCATACAATAATTAGTTGCCGGTGACCTGAATGTCAATCAAAACCTAACACGTGCATACACATATGGACCACCGAAAAACACTATCACTGGCGAAGTTGTGTAAATCACGTGATTTGTAGGTTTAATGACATTCATGCCAAAATTTCCGTCACCCCCGACCGCTATTATACGTCATATACCGGTGCAAATTTAAATCATTATATCAACAGGTCTCAATTATTTTTCATAAAATTTCGGTATGCATTAAATAAATAAAACAAATTCACATATAACACTAAATCATATTAAATGATTCAGAATCTAACCGATTATGAAACGACAATGAGAAACGTAATGAACGTAAACGTTGATTACTAGTGGATGAAACCAGTTTTCTCTTTTTCCAGGATAAAATACCCCACTGGATATACACTGGAAGTGACACAAACCATAAAGACACGACTGGAAGTTGAACAGTCTTGAAGTGAGAGAAACTATAAAGACAAGGCTGGAAGTGGAAGTCATAGAAAACAAAAGTCAAGGCTTGAGTTTGAACTGCAGTGGATAGAAACAATATCATGGCTGGAAGTTGAACTGCAGTAGACGTGATAGAAACGATGAAGTCCGGATCGAGATAAGGAATGATTAAGTAACGATGAAGAAGAAGACTGAAAAGTTAATGAGTAGAAGACTGAATGGTAATGATGGATGGGTGAAATAAATGAATAATGAGTTGGATGATTATTGACTGGATATTGATTCCAGGCCAACCTGAAAAGATCTGGTGTGACCATGAGGTATGATGTTCCAGATTCTGGCGATTTTTTGGGGAAATTTTTGATTGTTTGTTTGATTAGGATTTTTAACGTAGCTTTAACAATTTTTCAGTCATATCGCTACGATGTCTGCAGTGAGTCAGTTTATAGTGATGTCTAGCACTGGGGCATCATGCCGCATGATGTCCCACCCAGTCACATTATCCTGACACCAGGCCGACCAGTTCTAACGCTGAGCGCCAGGCGAGGCAGCCGTTTGTACCATTTTTGGAAGTCTTTGGTATGACTCAGTCGGGGATAGAACACACGACCTCCCGCTCCAGCGGCGGACGCTCTAACCACTAGGCCAACGGAGCGGTTTTGGGGGGTTAGAAAGAGAGGTCTGTTTTGGATTAAGTTAATACTCCAACTATGCGTTTTGGTGATTGGGATTGGATTGAAATTCCCCTTTGACCAATTTGGTTTTGTTTTTAATTTTTATACAACATGCAAAAGATAAGATTCGTGTCTGTTTTAGATTGTTGATATAAATATAGTTTCTAAAAATTATTTCTTTCTAAATTCTTTATCAAATAATTTAAATTTGGTTATTTTATTTAGCCAATGACCCTAAAACTAAGCCAGACTACTCTAAATGAATTTGTAAGTGGTTTTCAATGGGGGTTCTCTTTTTCTATAGTATGTACTCGCTTATAAGTCTATTCCAACTGTAACGGGCAGAATACTAGACCTGCTGTTACATAATCCGCATAGACATGACTGTTCAGTTTGTTATAAGTAATCAGTAGAAACAAACAACACAGACCCTGATCTGCAGGCTCATATGCTATGGAAGATCAGGATCTTTGTTGTTTGCAGTTTTATTTGACTTTTAAGCGAGTACATTCTGGTATGTTATTTTTGCTTGGGTTTTTCTCATGATAAAGAAGTGCAATTTTGTATTTCTTGTAATGTTACATTGTTTCTTTCTCCACGTAAGGCGTATATAGATAATTAGTCTCAGATACTTGAACGAGTCTGATGAGAACAAGAAAAGATCTCGCATTTGTCCCGGCTGACGAAAATTAACCAGTTAGATTCCTATTTCTATAATTTGCAAAGATCAGCTTGCAAGCATTTTCATTCTGTGTTCTCGGGAGAAAGTATAGAATCGTCTGATCAGCAAATAGATGTGGGTACATCGTTTAGTTTGATTTTTAAAAAAGCAGAGAAAAACTTAAAAATGAACTCTGTGGGACTCGCAAGAATAGCTGCCATAATGGACAACTCTTCGAGATCCTTGTGTCAGGAGATCCTGATCCAGTTGATGACTTCTATCATTTGATTATTGATGTCTATTAATTGCAGTTTGAACAGTAGTTTATGGCGGTCAATATTGTCAAATGTCAGACTTAAGTGCATTACAATGACTTCAGTTTGATCCTCAATCCCACCCATCTCCATCACGGTTTAGAGTAATATAAAGTTATTGAGTGAACTGACCCCCATCCCCCGGTGAATCTCAGGTCTCACTGGATAGTTTCGTATTTTGACACCGCCCTAATATTTAAGGTAGAAGGCTTGAGTCTAATTATCACAATCCTAGCATTCTTCAGTTCACACATCTGCTAAATCTGTGACGTGGTTTAGATTTACTTTGAGTTAAGCTTGGAAATGGGTTGACTTGTTGGTGACTGCCTGTCACAGTTACACTATGATTGAACATCAAATGCGCAACTTGGGTTTCAAATGAGCAGCTGACTAGCCTACGTATATACACGTGTCTGCTACAGAGGTAAATATCTAAAAATCTAGATGGTTGAGGGGTGATGAAAAGTATGCTAATTTGGTACAGTACCTGCGAACTTTATTCATGCACAAGGCACATACTGATTCTTTTAGCTGTCTTGTCACAGGAAAATATTCAAAATAGCTCTTTCCTGTAAAAATTAATGTAAAAAAGGGGATGGTGGCAGTGTTAGCTCAGTATAAAAGCCACTAGTTGATTAAGGAATTAACTTTAATACTTCAATGAGAATCGTACAAGCATCCTTTCAACAAAAATCATTAGTTAATTTTTATTTATGTCTGTATTGTAATATTATTATTATTTTTCTGCAATAGGTCATCGTTGGGAGAAAATTTGCCAAAAACTCTGTCCAGTGAGACCTCACAGCCGAGTAGCTTCTAAAACCACTTGGTTTTTGTACAATAGGTTACACTTGTAAAGATGAGCCATGATGTTTTTACATTAGACTGTGTTCTGGGATTTTGCACGATAAAAAGGTCAGTGAATGACCGGTCTGCTATTTTCTGGTTTTGTTGTCATACTCTTTTTATATACATCATACATGCTGTGAAGTGCCAAATTTTCGGTCGAATCTATTAAATAACTATTAATTCTAGCCAGCAGCCATTTGTTAGATTTTATGAGACACATTCTGCAAGGAGAGGTACTGGTTTAATAGAATGTGGCCAGTTCACCAATTAACTGTGTTTGTTTAGAGCAGTACTGACCGCCGTGACACGAAAATGTCATGTTTGATTTGAAACAGACATGAGGTGTTACTTAAAACCGAAGCGTGTCATCTTGACACGCTGATGTAAGCGACTTTTAAAGGAAAGCGCGAGAAAATATATTTGTTCTGATTGTCACCGTTGAATAAGGGGTGTGTTTTACACGAGAAATCTTTAGAATATAATATCTTACTAGTTAATTACTTCAGTCTTCTATGTGCTTTGCAAGAAAGCCAGGGTATTATTATTTTGAAAAAGAGGCTCCGGATGTGATTTGAGTGCAATCCATTCGTTAAGGAAGCGTGATCGAAAAACCGCCAAAAATCCAACGGTTAAGGGACGCTCCAAAAACACGAGGTATTTGTTTCAAATCCACGCTTATTGTGTTGTAATTAATATAATGTTTCTTCATTACAGCTCTGCATGATTTGTTGATACATTTGTATGATTAGTTTCATTTTTTACATTAATTTAGTAATGTGCTTTTGAATTATGATTTAGAATTCTTACCTTAATTCGTCGTTAAGAATTACGTAGTGTTAATTGATGTCGTAAAAAACACTATGTGGAGTTATGATAGGAAAGTGTTACGTTAATTCTTGAATTTATCATATTGTTTGAATATGTGAATTCACCGAATTTTGATGTCGTAGATAATTTAGCGACAGTGTATAATGCATTAGGTCAAGGCAAACCGAATTAACAGGTGGTTTAGCTGTATTGATCTGAAGACATGTGTAGTTAATTACTAGCCGTAAAATTCTTATCACTGATAGTAATATCTGATTGTTCGAACCAGCAAAACGGACAGTCTCAGCTATTACCGTGTAACAAGAGACTTAGGTTGTTTACTTTTCTTTTGGAAGGAAGGACGAAAATAGCTTTTTTATTTGGAGAGACGTGCAGTACGGAATTAGAGGACGTACCAGACAGGAAAAGAATATTGTGAAGTAGAAGTTGCGATACAGTTTGTTTGATTAGGATTTTTTAACGTAGCTTTAACAATTTTTCAGTCATATCGCTACGATGTCTGCAGTGAGTCAGTTTATAGTGATGTCTAGCACTGAGACAACATGCCGCAGACATGTAGCATGATGTCTCACCCAGTCACATTATCCTGACACCAGGCCGACCAGTCCTAACACTAACCTCTTAATGCTGAGCGTCAAGCGAGGCAGCTGTTAGTACCATTTTTGTAAGTCTTTGGTATGACTCGGCCGGGGATCGAACCGACGACCTCCCGCTTCCGGGGCGGACGCTCTAACCACTAGGCCACCGGAGCGGTTAGTTGCGATACAGAGGACAAGTCTGAGTTCGAGCGGAACATCCACGAGGGAAAAGTATCTCGAGAGACAGGAACTTCTGGATCAACATTGGATCGAGCAGAGAACGCAGTTCGACGATAACAGGTTATGAAAATCAAACAAGCGGATGAATCTGACTGAACTCTCGATTCTCTGATCAAGTTAACTATCAGTAATAGAACGGCTAAATTTGTTTAATTCTATTTTCAATCTATTTGTAATTCGGTGAAAGTTTAATTCTAAAACCACGTGTATTCCGAATGAAATGAAATTTCACTGTGTATGTCTTTGATTAAATTGTTTATTTATCTTTACGGGGTCTCGTAGTTTCTTTGTTCAATATATTAGCTCAGTTTACCATATACATTCTATACTCGAACTGGGCAATTATACCGTGGGTAGTCATCTCCTAGATAGCGAGTATCAGAGGGGAGTGGGTTAGAGTGTTGTTTTTATATGTTGTGCAATACCTTTTGACAAGTGGGCTTGTACAATATTATACGAATAACGCTCATGACCCGCGAGCATCTCACACATGCATCTTCCTAGTCCCCTTGTACAGAGCTATGACAAAACTTTATTACTGACAGATTGGGGTTATTTACTTTCTAAGTTCCTTCGAGTGTAAGGATGCAAGACACGCTGCCCTTCCCTGGTTTTAAACATGAAAGCTGCTTTTCCACTACCTCATTGGTGATAATATCGTCCATTGGTGATTTTGTGTACTTATAGGCACTGTAGTCAATAAAGAAACTTTTTTTTAAAAAAGCTGACTGATTTTTTTCCTTATATATGTTTGCGTTGCCCATTCTATACGTATGCTCAAAATCTTTTACTGGGTCTTTGTAGTACATCTTAGAGTGTTCAGATAATATTGCTTCCTGGTAGGATTCTTTTGATTTAATGATTTTCCTCTGAATCGCGTTGTTTGTGGAATTTAGTTTTTATTTGATTTTTCTGTTTAACTTGTTCCAATTGTATTTAACATAGTTTGTAACGCTTTTTGAGTAGTCATTTTATTTCATTAATTATCCATCAGTAGAATAATAAGAAACTGTTCCAACGCCATCGCAAAACCTAATTAAGGCCCCCTCCCAACTAAAATTACCCCCAACTATTTGATGGGAATTTTTGCCCCTACCCCTTGTCGCTAAGGAGGTTGGTACGCTACTGTATCCACGGATAGCATTCTTCTATCTTTCTTGGTACATATTTGAGAGTCACTCACTTATGCCTTTCTGGATTAATTCCTAATTATTATGGACAATATCATGGTTACCATTACCAAAACGCGTGAGTGTCTTTATAAACTAGTAAGAACTCACCGAGTACGAAAAGGTCCAAAGCAGTTTTCCCTGTAAACAGGTGTACATCTCAAGAGGACCAACTTCTGGGAGGAATTTCTCACACATACTCACGAAGGCCTGCAGCACAAATCTTCAGATCATCACATTTACGTGTACAGAAGGAACAGACTTGTGTTTTTCTTAAACCTTTTACGTATAGTTTTAAAAGCTCAGGCTGTAACTACATTGGTTTTATCTTTGTCAAGGTCAGACTGTATCTACATCAATCAGCTTTGTCAAGGTCAAGCTATATCTATATTTGAGTCAAGGTCAGGCCATTCACTGTGTTTTATGCTTTGACGAATTGCTAAAAAGGCATGTTGATGAAAATTACCATCTTTCTGAATATACTCAATACGTGTTCGTAGGTACAATTTCATCACTGTAATGGTTTTCATATAGCCATGATTAATTTCCAACTACAATATCAATCTTAGCTGCTTTTTGAGAGCTCTGAATTTAATTTTATCCATAACTAAGCGACAGTTGATATTGATAACTCAATCTTTTTGGTATAGTCGTTTTAAGCATTTCCATGACGCTGTTGACTGTGCGGAGTTGGGGGATGAGATTGCGCTGGGGAAATACCTGTATTGTTGAAGTGTTTCAGTGAGATAAGTGGCAACTATAAAAGGATCCGTTGTGGCTTGAATCTTGAATCGGAGTGCCCAAAGTTTGAGGTGACGGGTATGAACGAAATCAAACAGGCTGAGTGCGCAAATAAGAAAGTTACGTTTCATACGATGCCATCTTTCCTTACTTTGTAAATAGGGTATTTCAAATTATATTTCGCATACTTTGTCACTCGGCGCGATACCACTGGCCTAAATTTTTACTTATGCGGGACATTATATTTAATCAAATTACTTTTTTCCGTATTAGCAAGAAGGGTATTGCGTATCATAGTTATCAATATCTTAATCAGGCGAGTATAATTACAAATGTTTCCCCAGGTCTTTACAACAATGATTTAGTGTGATTTAAATCGCATTTTGTAAGGCAGAAGAAAATGCTATTAGTTCATAACATAAGAAAGGAACCACTTTCTTATTCATGCGCCCTATTTATGTGATTTGACAATATTGGTAAAGCAATGGTCACAACAGAGTTCTTGATTTCTGTAATAAAGATTTGTTATAAATTTTAAATCTAAATAAAATGTTAAGAATTTAACTTAATTGGTCACAATATTCATTAAATCGCGAAGAACATGGATTACACATAGATGGACGACCTTCACGCTTATTTTAATGGTTTCATCAAGTCACGATACTCGAGAAAGAAATCGAATCAACACTGCACGAACGGCTCACGAAGGTCGTATACATGAAGTGTGTAATCGCTTATCAAGTTTCATGGTATAATGAATCTTGTAAAATATTTACGTTCATTTATTAATTGACAAGCTGTACTCCATACCAGGACACGTCATCTGACGATAAAGAATGGGCACAAGTACAGTACGGTGTGTTTACTTTGATTGTTTTCTAGTGTGCATAAAAACCCCAAGCAAAGATAGGAATCCTGAAATAAAAATCCATAATTGATTCTGATGGACTGGTTGCATTTGATGTGTCACTGAAGACTTCATTGTAGATACTTGTCTGTGAAATTTCTGGAAACTTGTTAATATCTGTGACTTTATGTTCGTAGATTAAATGGTATTGTCAAGCTATCATTCGTGTATGTCTCTATTTTCCGAGATTTATATACGATAATTTTTTTCTCTCTCTTTTCTTTTATGATCTGACAATTACATGGATGGGTTTGTCTTTTACACTGTGCTATTTTTTATATACATATTTCAAACGTCGCCTTTCGTCAGCAAAAAAATACCACTATGGTGATGAGGCGCCGTAAAAAAGCAACTACACACATCCATTACAAACCGAACAAGATATTTTTCTTTGATAGTTTTGTAACTCCCATTAACTTTTCGTATGAAGTATGGTTGGTAATCCAAGAGTCCTGGTGCTTTCCTGTATATTTCGTTTTTTTTTTATATGAATAATTGGGTTCAATGATGATATCAAAAGTTGGAGTAATTTCGTTGTATCTATGGTATCTTTGGCAGTTGACATAGATGAAACTATTGTTGATCTTTTGAAACATAAACCTATTAGCATTATGAAGAAACATGGAGAGAGAGAGAGAGAGAGAGAGAGAGAGAGAGAGAGAGAGAGAGAGAGAGAGAGATGCTCATGACAGCACTGGTTTATCATGACTGGGAAATGGGGGTTAAGATCCTTTCAAAATCTGGCAGCCGAGCCAAACTGGCCTGGGCGAGAATTGAACCAGTTACTCTGGATTTTGAGTCGGATGATCTACCATCTAAGTTACAATGACCACCTTGTGTCGGTTCCTGATCTGACAGAAAAAAGAAAGACACTCATCATCGTCGACCTAAAACATACCATTTATTGCTGGTAATCACAGAGTTCGGATAAAGTTAACTATCTTCGTTTCTCATCGTCGCCATCTGAAAAAAAGAGGAACAATGACGCATAAGGGGAAAAGGAAATCTACAGGAAAATATTCAAACTACAGTTCTTACATGTACGGGGTCAGATGATATCCCAGCTTCTATGGCACTGACCACTAACCTGATGTTAAATGAACGAAACGGCAGGTTAAACGTTCCTTTTATCAGCAAATTAACACACAATACGAAACTCTTAATTTCACACTTGCATGAGTTTTCTTCTTTTACATTTGTATGACTTATTAGTAAGCTTTTCTAAGCCGAATCTTAGTACTTTAAGTGATGCAATGCAAATTACGACCGAAACACCAAATGCAAAGAAATATTCCATTCCCAAATTATTTAATACATACCCCTAAAAATGTCCAGACAATCTCTATGTTAAGAAAAAACGTAGGGACTATTTTAATCCATGCTGTTATACATCTCGCGAATACTTAACATTATGACGTTTGCTCCTAGAACTTGACTAATTACTCGGGCTGAGAAATATCTTCCATACAGCGACTCCCTATAATCAGCAAATAAACACTAAAATCGAACAAAGCCGTACACAAAGACCTGCATACAGCTAGCACCTATCTATCTATCTATCTATCTATCGCTACGATGTCTGCAGTGTGGCAGTTTGTAGTGATGTCTAGCACTGGGGCATCATGCCGCAGACATGTAGCATGATGCACACACCCTGTCATATTATCCTGACAACAAGCCGAGCAGTCATAACACTAACCTCTTTATGCTGAGCAGCTGTATGTACCTTTTAAAAAAATAAGTTTATGGTACGACTTGGCCGGGGTTTGAAGTCGTGACATCCCGCATTCGAGGCGGACGCTCTAACCAATAAGATGGAGAGAGAGAGAGAGAGAGAGAGAGAGAGAGAGAGAGAGAGAGAGAGAGAGAGAGAATCTGGGGAAGGGAAAGAAGGCTCATATGTGCCGAATGATATCTCTGTTACACAACATCAAAGATGACTTCAAAAGATCAGGTACAAAAAGGTCTAGTAATCTTGTTAGAATAGACATCCAGTGGAATGTAAATAATTCTTGAACGATGAACTGACACAAACATTCACGCTTGGAGACATCTGTCACCGACAGCACCACGGTCGTATTTAACCAAATAAAAACGCAGCGATATCGCCAGTGACAAAATATATTCAGGATAATAACCATCAACATCTCATAAAGGTCATATATCATATCATAACAACATGGAACAATAACTGATCTGATGCGTTTTATAAATTTTGATTTTTTCCGCATAACAACCAAACCCGTAAAAAAAACGCGTATCAATTAAGTCACGGGGTAAAAATTACATTAAAAAGTTTTCTTCTTTTGAATTATACTACTCTGAACGAGACTGCAATGTAAGACCAATGTTATGACAAAGAAAATCACATGGCAAGGCATTTTCCGTTGGAATATCACCGTGACGTTTGCGTTCCGTGACAACGTCTGAGTGGAAATTTTTAGGGGAAGACATATTTTTTTTAAAAATTATTACATAACACAAGCATATTTTTTTTAATTCTCAAAGCAATATTTACAATCTGTTGCAGATATAAACCGAGTTTGTATGCTACAAAGAAAGGTTAAAACGAATGAGGTCTCCGGATAGCCCCAATGGATAAATTAATGATCAAATAATGCATTCCATGTGGTTAATGTGAAGGCGAATTATGTATAACGTAGATTGATATATTAGGACATCATTTTTAGTAAAAGTAATTGAAACTGAAATTTTCTCAAGATTGTATTACGTTTACTAAAAATTATATCACGATCACTTTATGTGTGACGCAGTCTTCAGCAAAAACATCTAAAAGCTGTTGTAAGCAACTTTGCCGTTTATGTCCATATTGGGTTATCGTGGTAGCTACACTATGAATCGTTTTTAATGGTGTGTTCACCGTTGTTTTAAAATATCGACTATTGCCCAAATGAGCAAATTAATCAGTCTGGTTCACCAGCATCTCGATCTTAACGGAAAGACATATTCAGAGAACCGCTTACAAGTCAGTACATTGTGTCAATTGTACAGTTCATTGGATGTCTTTTATACGCCAGGCCTGTATATTGTGTCCTATGTACAGTTAAGTGTGTGTTCTTCATATACGTCTGTAAATCGTGACAGCTGTACAGTTTAGTGTGCTTTTTAATGCATCATGCCTGTAAATTAGGAGTCTGAAACACACGGCCCGCCAAGCCGCACCATGTGGCCCCCAAATGAATGGAGTCACAAGATGAGACAACAAAGGTGGTGCGGCCCTTGGGCCATCGACATTGCACTCATGCGGCCCTCAGGGTGGCTTGAGTTTGAGATCCCTGTGGTAAACTTTGCCAGCTATACAGTCAAGAGTATGTTTTTCATACACCATGTCTGCAAATGGTCGGTTGTACAGTTCAATGTATGTTTTTCATACGCCAGGCCTGTAAATCGTGTCAGCCATAAAATTAAGTGTGTTCTTCATACAAGCCTTTTACATTTTGTGTCAACTACACAGTTACGTGCACGTTCTTCGTATGCGAAGTCTGTAAAAATTGTGACAACTTTCCTTGGTTAAGAATGTCAAAATTGGTTTACCAACATTTTTAACGTCAGGTTCAAACATACGTTCACGGCAATTAATTGCGAACATGCAAATGCTAATTACTTTCAAACCACGCCTTCTGCCTAACAAACTCTTTTCATCCTTTTTTTTTTTAAATTAGCGAAATGATACTGAATGTTACCAGATGCCACTGATTGCTACTGAGATACCCCCCCCCCCCAAAAAAAAAACCCAACTAAAAACAAAACGTTTAAGGAACAAAACTTACGAAGTGCTAACAACACAAACTTTGTCTAAACAGTGTAGTCAAAGTTCATTTAGAAGAAAAACAAGTGAGCCTACAAACAAGACACAACGAGGTGGAGTTAAATTGAAGAAATCGTGGGCAGACAAAAACAGCTTGACGTTTGCTTAAGACTATATCGTTTAATATAGTGGACAAAACAAAACTTACTAAAGCAGTGCTATACCGGCTGTTTCCTCAAATCTGTATTATTTTAAATATTGTACGAGACTCCTACCTTATAGAACTATGTAAGTATTGTTATTTCATTTAGGATATACCTCAGTATGCATGCTTCTTTCATGTTCAAACTTTAAAAAAATTATTTTTAAAAAAGCGCCATATGTGAGCCCTATTGCATTCATCTGTCTAACAGCTACCAGACAAATAAATTTAAGGGCAGCGCGACAAGGAAATTCGAAGAGTCAGATCCTCTCAGACTCTTAACAGCGACTCTGTTTCTAGTAATGGCAGCTATATTAATTGGCGGAAAAGCATCATTAGTGCTAAACTATATAGACCCTACGTTAGAATGGTGTTTCTTAAATTCGGTTAACTTCCCTCGGATGATTCAGAGACGTAATTTAAAGGTTTTTCTACGCTTAGTTACAGCGGCCACACAAAATAATGATATGCATATTTTATGCAAAATACAAAGGGATTCAAGTCAGAATATAAATAATTTTTTTGTCAGAATGTTTTGTCAAAACTGATCTTTGAGTTGTTTTAAATGTTTTCTCTCTTTACAAAACAGCGGCGATATTTGATAGTGGATCATTATCATTTACCAAAATTTAAAAGACCTTCCACATTCGATCCATGCGTGATATCTAATTTTGTTAATTTTCAACAGCTTGTTTTTTTTCTGAAGAAGTCGTGTGAACGTATATCTACTTTCTTAATTGCAGCCATATTTAAAAACAGATCGACATAATTTGTACAAAACTAAATCGCCTTATGGGGAAAAAAAATCGGAACAGTGGGTTTAAATGAACGAGTGTTCAGTTTTCACTATTTGCAGCTGTCGTGTGGCGGCCATGCTGGATTTAAGATCGGTGTCGTTTTCATTTATTATTAACTAGACATAAGAAAACGTCTTTCAGTGAAAAATCCCTTGTCGAATTTTACGTCCATTCACAAAGAATAGTAATATCAATATTTTCAAGATGGCCGCCATGGCGACCAAACTGTCTGTCTGCTCAGTACCACCTTTAAGTAGAAGCAACTCCTCTAGTGAGAAGTCCATGCCGATATGATCAGCTGTTTATCAAGAGTAGCGAAAACAAGATTTACAAGATGGCTGCATATGCGATCATAGTGGATTTCAGATGGACAAGCAACACATAATACATTTTTTTCTCTCTCAGAAAATCCTATGTGACTATGACCATCCATCCGGAAGGAGAAACGATAACATTTTTAAAGATAGTCGCCAATGTGGCCATAATGACGAAAAGACCGGCAGCTTGTTCATTTATGACTTTCCACTTGGAAGGTATAGCAATAACAATAATTTAAAGATAGCTGCAATAAGGCTGCCATGGAAGTCATATCAGATTTAAGATCGCGACCTCTTAAACGTAGGACCAACCAGATATCAATAGAAGTTCTGCAGTGAAAACTCCATACAAATATGGTGATCATCTGTTCTTGAGGAGAAGCGATAAACATATTTTCAAGATGGCCGTTGGGGCTATCTTTTTATGTGCTAAAAGGTCAGACCGAAACGGAAGAAAAAACTAGTAGTATGGTATTCATAATGCACGCAATGAACCGACTTCTTCAATTATAACCTTTTATGTACAATGTTTGGGAAGGTTCACAGACAACGGCCATCGTGCAAATTCCTTTTAACATATTGTAAGCTATCTAAAGATACGCAATTCTTCGTAAATAATAAAATAATGTAGGTTCTCATCTTATGACTTATTTCAGGAATCTGCAATCTAATGTTGTTGTCCTAATTACGATTCGATTAAACCCAAATTGATTATTCTGACCAAATATATTGGCTCAATCAAATAAATTCTTCCTCCGTGGTTCTGAGTTGTCCAAGCGTCGCCACAAATTAGTTTTTAAAAATAAAACAACTACATGGCTTCGTCGAATAAACATACGTTTATACATGTTTATGTTATCATTCGCATACAGAAAAAAAAAACCACATTATTCACGACGTGTCATCTTAAAATAATGTAAGAATACTGTCGTCATAATTATTACAATGCAACTAAATTTAATTGTTTGGTTAAAATCTGTATGTATGTGTATGCAAGTCATCGTGTTCATTCGCGTACTCAAGTGCAAAAATCTAAGTAGTGATTTCTGACCTTAACCGTAACGGTTTAGTATGGCAGACTCATGAAACGTATTCACAGTTGTGCCCATGATGCAACTTTTTGTATATGCTAAGTTTGATAAAATATATTAACATTGAAGTCATGGTATTTAATTGTACTAGTGTTAAAAGTACATCAGTCACAGTGGCATACTTTCAAGAGTTTGGGTGAACATATTAGTTTCTGCATGACCTCTGATGCACTCAGGTCCGGTGTTTTGGGCCAGCGCCATTTTAATTTAGGATTGACTACGCAGCGTCAGAATTGCTTCGATGATAATCTCATATCAATAAAACCATCCCACGGGAGGAGCAGTAGCGATAACAAAATTTCAAGATGTTCAATGTGGCGCCAATGTTGGAGGTCAGATCGTGGTCATTTTTAATTGGGGCCCAGCTCCATTTTATTGGAAGTTCTTCAGCATGATTCCATGACGATATGCCAGAGCTGTTCTGAATGATTAACAATAACAAGATTTTCAAGACGGTCAATATGGCGACAAAGTTTAAGGTCAGATCTGCACTAGTTTTATCTAGGACCATCAACATATTACAAGTGTTTTAAGTTAGACCTAATGTCAATACAAACCATGCGTTCAAGTTGCGATAACAAGTTATGCAAGATGGGCGCCATAGTGGCCATGTTGGATGTCATATCTGCACAATTACGAACCAACGTTGAAATGGTCATCGAGTCGCACTCTCGAGTATAAATGGTCATTTAGTCGCGTTTTAGAGTATAAATGGTCTTCTAGTCGCACTCTATAGAGCATAAATGGTGTTCTATTCGCACTCTAGAATAAATGGTCATTTAGCCGCACTCTAGACACTTTAGAGTATTAATAGTAATCTAGTCGAACTCTAGAGTAAATATGGTTATCTAGTCGAACTCAAGAGTAAAAATGGTTATATAGTCGCACTCTAGATCATACCTCACATTCATAATAATGAATACATTAAAGATGAGAGCTATACAATATATAAAATAAATGTTGACACTGCCTATAGTTTCTGACAAAGTATAAAATCAACTATTTATCTGTTAAAATTTGCCCACCCACCCCCAAGATTACTTATAGCTTTCTAATTATATAAGTTTTTATCTAAATCGCATGTTAAAATATGAGACACCTCATTTTCAAACAATCTGAACGAAAATAATAATTTGACGATCTACATGGATAGATATTAACAGAGATTGTATGTCTGTCTGTCTGTCTGTATGTATGCATGCATGCCTGTCTGTCTGTATGTATGTATGTATGTATGTACGTATGTATGTTACCTCAGCACAAAAATGGATAAGTAGTGCCAATTAAAGTTTAAATTCCTAAAATGTGAAAATAAACAGCACAATTTTTTTTAAAAAGATAAACCTTTTCAAACAATGAAAAAAAGTTGAGTAAAAAAGATGGACATAAAACGTAAGGATGCTAAAAGTCTTTAAAAAAATGCTGATAAAATAAAATAAAATTGTAAGACAATTTAAATATCTATCTGCTTGCATTTCATTGAGATAACGAGGCCATAATTACAGAACAGCAAGAACAGTTAGCATTTCTGACGTTGCATTCATGACCATATTATATTTATAAAGTTTTTGTTGTCAAATTCATCTACGCTAACACATCTGGTACATGTTTTTAATAATCTAATAACTATTTCATGTTCTAACCTTTAGACCATGGCCAGTCATAAAAACAACTTTGGAGAGTTCCCCTGTTCTGCAGGAATAGCAATAAAATAATTTACACGAGGGCCGCAGTAGCAGCCGACTCAAGGTATTAATTTGGTTCCCATAGTAATCCTATCCAATCACCATGATATCAAAACTTCAATAACTTTAAATTTCTGAGTGCTCATGATCAAACCTATACTGTATTTATCTGTACAGATGAAACCCCGATGTCAGCTTCTGTGTAGTGAACAAGATCGCGGGATTTCCTGGACTTACACGTGTTTTAAACATGTGCTTTCAATTCCGCACCAAAGAGTCAGGTGTTAATTTCTGCAATGAGGGTTCCAAATCCAAGACTGTTAAAAGACTAAAATAAAACAACGTCTATGTTTTTTTTTCAGTTACAACTAGGATAAACTCTCAAAAGAATCTTTACCCTAAACAAAATAACAAACACTATTAACCAGTCCTGCCCAGACAATGACGTATATTCTATTCTATGTTCAGCCATTTCCAGACTGGTTCCCATTTTTCCAAACAATTAGTACCGTGTGTCCTATATACGGTTTCCTTTAGGACAAACCAGAGCTAAAAATGTAGTTCTTTGCAGAGTTACGTGACATTACTATGAGAAGGTTTCAGAGGAACAGCAATATTAAATAATTACTAACAAACGCTGGTGATGGACAAACGATGACGGTCGCATGGTTTTCGCATAAAGTTTCTCTGGCTTTCGAACAGATGAGCTAAAGGTTAAAAGTTGAGTTTGAGAATCCATAACATGAAGTACTAACATCCCGAGTTATATAAGGCATAAAAAAAATCACGATACTGTTGTTATAAATGAAGTGTTTGCAAAGAAAGACGACAAAAAGCGTTTCCATGCATGTGAGGTAGTGTAGTTGAGCGGGAATACAATCAATGTTTGTTCTGTGGGTTGACTATAAGTTTACATTATCCTTCGATTCTCTATCGACATAACGTAACTTCTATTATACCTGAGATGGGGAATGCAAGATATTGAAATTTAATACTACAATTATAGGCTCTTGAAGTATTTTTCTTTCTCAAAATCAAATATAACCTCTTTTGAATTAATCTCATTCCCCCTCCTCATAACAATAAATAACCTCATTGATAGGGTTTATGACGAGTAATTCACTGTTTATAGGCTATGAAGGTCAACAATTAGCCCTTAAATCTAGATTTTAAGTCTGCTTATCGAAACTTCTTGTGGCCGACTAAGTGCCAATCATAGAAAACACGAGACATTCAATATTTGCTGAAGTATCAGCAATTACTGTTTTCGGGGGCGGGGGGGGGGGGGGATTTCGCCCTTGAATATATATAGTAGTATATAGTAACGTCTCCCTCTTAGGAAGAGGGGTAATTAATTGGATTTAGCTACGTTATTTAGGGAAAGACCTCCCTCGACAGCTGGACCCGCTGTGAGTGAAAGAATATCAACAGAGAACTGGGCAATATTATTGAGAATTGATAATTCAATACGAGCTCCCTTAGACAAGAAAAAAAAATTTAATCAAATAAATTAATAGTGGTAATTTCATTTCAACTGAAACGATATCAACAGGATTTAATAAAAGTGTCTAATTTCGATTTATTTCATCATCATAACGAGTGGTGAAAAGAGCGCAATGTCACCGACTGATTGCATCACCTTACTCTCGACCGTGTTCCTACGTTTCCTATTTTCTCGAATCTTCCTTCTTTTTTTTTTTTTCTTCTTCTTCTTCTTCTTCTCTCTCTCTCTCTCTCTCTCTCTCTCTCTCATTCAAACACATATACATAAGAGTATGTGTGACTATGATTGTTAACGTAACGTAATAATTATTCAGTCATATCGTTAACATGTCTGCAGTGTGACCTTTTATAGCGATGTCTAGCAATGGGGCATCATGTACCACCCAGTCACATTATCCTGACACCAGGCCGACCAATCCTAACACTACCCAATTAATGCTAAGCGCCATGTGAGGCAGCTGCCAGTACCATTATTTGGTAAGACTCGCCCGGGGTTCTAACCCGCGACATCCCGCATCCGAGGCAGACTCTCAAACCACTAGATCACCATGCACATTATAATCAAAACCTATTCATAATACCCATAGCATCAAGACGTGTTCATACACACATACAGACAGCATCAAGACGTATTCATAAACACATACAGACAGCATCAAGACGTATTCATACACACATACAGACAGCATCAGGACGTATTCATACACACATACAGACAGCATCAGGACGTATTCATACACACATACAGACAGCATCAAGACGTATTCATAAACACATACAGACAGCATCAAGACGTAATCATACACACATACAGACAGCATCAGGACGTATTCATACACACATACAGACAGCATCAAGACGTAATCATACACACATACAGACAGCATCAAGACGTATTCATACACACATACAGACAGCATCAGGACGTATTCATAAACACATACAGACAGCATCAAGACGTAATCATACACACATACAGACAGCATCAGGACGTATTCATAAACACATACAGACAGCATCAAGATATTCATAAACACATGCAGACAGCATCAAGACGTATTCATAAACACATACAGACAGCATCAATACGTGTTCATGCACATATATCGTCAAGATGTATTCATACACACACATAATGCGTTAAGGCGTATTCATACACATATATAGCCAAAACGTATAATGCACAGATAGACACATACATCGTCAAGACGTATTCATATACACATACAGATGAATACAGCATCAAGACGTATTTATACAACCGCATAGACCCAAACAGCGTCAAGACTTATTCATAAAAATATAGTCATGATGATAGCGAAATCTTATAAATTTGTGTTCGATGCCCACATGTTTTCAGTGATATCGACAATGAGTTTTGAAGCGTTGATACACACAATCTTAAAAATACTCATGCTGTTTTGAAGCCTAAATGTGATTTACCAGACTTTAGCTATTATACCATTCTGTTCATATACTGTATTATGAATGTCTTTTCTCACGATTATAAAATTAGAACTTCCTTTTCACAAGGTGCTTATCACTACAGCCAAACAATTTATCTGCCACATGAAAGCCATAAGACGCATTGAGAAAGTTGATTGTGATGCAACATTAGATAACAATCCACATAAATCACACTTTACAGGAGCAGGAAAAACAAATTTGTAAAAATTGTCTTTAATTTTTGGGGGAAATGAAATGCAGCAGGACTTATCTTCTGCCGCAGTATAGCAGACTGCGCCCTCGTCTGACGTTTAAGAAGCTGCTACAAGACTGGTTCTATAAATCAAGGCTTGATTAATGGACCAGTCCACGCTCCCTAACATCAAATTAAACTTCCAAGATAACTTGAGCTGAAGATTCATACATATAGAGTAGTGAATGTATAGGATTGGCTTGGGAACTAAAACAAACAGGCCACCATACTTTGCTAGGTTGCTGTGATACTACCAAGACACGGACTCGTGTGGGTGTTTAGTGTTTTACGGCATAAAATGTTAATAAGTGCTGAAGCAAATGGAGTACAGTCTCCTGCCAAAGATTCACCAAAGTAACCGATCTTGAGGGATCCGATAGTAGGATTCGAACCTGCATTCTTTAGCCGTGATTCCGGCATGATTACAACTGAAACACTGTGCCTCCAGTCTCCGTTTGTCTCGTATTGCAACATGTTGGAGGTAGCAATGAGACTAAACATACTAGAGCACAGTGAGGTTAGGACTCCGCGAGACAGTCCTGCGACTCGATCACAACAGTTATCGCGAGCCCGGGGTGCAGCGGTGGCGACGGTTTAGGGTTCAGTCGTGCGACTGGATCAGAAGAGTTTTAAGTTTTATCAGTAAAACTAGGGAAAAGACTGGGTTAGATTATGATTACAATGGTGGTAATCATGGTGATGATTGTAGCGATACTAATTTAAGGGTTGGTGATATGATGGTAGTAATTTTCAGAATCCACGTCAGTGAAAAACATTTTTTTTTTACTCAAGAGTTAACAGTAACATGCACAAAATGCGGCCACAGGACATTTGTGTATATAATGAATCCATAGTCGACAGTCCTGCGACTTTTCTTCCTCAATCGGTAATGTGTTGGGTTTCTTAAAGAGCATATTGGCACAAAAGTAATTTTGAAGTAAAATTAGGATAAAAACCCCATCTTCGTTTGCTAGGCGTCGACATGTTATCCCAAGCTAAACTTTGGCGGATCGAGCACATATTTCTGTCTTTATGGTCTGTGGATTTCAAGCTACCGTATCCAGTCAGAATTAAAAATCTGTTTTAACATGATCGAGGTAAAGGAGTACACAGACTTGAATGGACTCATAAATAAGCTATTTTCAACAACCGGTCTCTGTCTGTACACACATCTTTCAACTAAATAGGCCAGTAATGGCTTAATCCGGTACGTAATGATACCTTCGATGTTACACTTACAGAGTATCTGAATGAAGTTAATTGCCTCCGTAATTTTCGGCCGATGTAATGCACCGGTGTTGACAGGCTTATTGGTTAGTTGTCATTACATACTAAGAGAGACAACTCATGCGATCCAATAGATATCGCTAGGACAAAGCTCTAAAATATCTGCTCGATCCGTCAAGGTGTAGACAGGATTAACACATCGAACCCTGCCTTGCGTGCTTTAATGTACTGGTCCTAAAAATAGACTGGTCAGCAGAAAGTTCCACAAGTGGATTCTTGGTGGAAGGAAGGAGTTTTTGTAGCGTAAACATTTCTGAAAGAAACCAGAAACTTTGTTGCATAACCTCTGCCACTGATGTGTACACCAGCTGGATGTAAGTCTACACAGGCTGGGAAGTCCATGAATTCGTGTATCAATTTCTACGTTAATACAGAACTGGATTGCTGCCTTAGATTTGGGTGATGGATCTCGAACTGTTGGACCATATTGCAACTATCAACGAATAAGGAACTTTTCATTTATACCATGTAGAGTCAGCATCTCTATGTATGGCAGGTAAAAGAAAAACAGTGGCGCAGTTGGCATGCTTTGCCCGTCATGACTGATAACGCGAAATTCTCGCGGCAACTCTTTTTTTTTCTCCTTCAAAATAAGGCCTGCATGATCATGTTTGGATATTCGATGTTATGTTGTTTCAACGCGTGCCATTCACAACATATGTTTACCTTTCTAAATAAGGATGCAATGTCCTTATATGGTACACAAATACGAGGCTGAAAAGTTATTGGATGAACTAATATGGCGGACGATAAAAAAAAAACTATGCATGAAGTTTTTAAACGGAATTTTACACGTATTTATACAATCAAATTTTAAACAATTATGGTATTAAATAAAAGGAGTATTTCACTATATGTTTGGATATCTTTAAATGTTTGTTTTTTTCTTCTTCTGAAAAGCGCCCGTTGTGAATTACATTCGGCTGTTACGCTTTTGTGCATATAGGTTCTAGGTTTGTTTTAGTAACCCAATCCACGAAGTACGGGTACTAATATTAGTATTAGATCATGGACATTACAGCTGGCTGTTATTACAGCTTATTACCTTACAGCTGGCTGTTATTACAGCTTGTTACCTTACAGCTGGCTCTTATGTCTCTTCTCTCGTTTATTATGTGGATAGGAGTAAAGTACGTCTGCCAGTAACTCATTATCCCACTCCTGTAATCGATTTACATAATCTTCTAAAGAATCAGCATCTTTATTGGAGTTTACAACTCGATATATCACACAGTCGTCAGCAAATAGTAGCGCTGTAGAGTTTACTCAAGATTCGATCGCTGATGTAATCAAGTAATAAAAGTGGATTGTAACCGTGCCTTATGGGGACTGGACTGATGTCTAATCACCATGCACCGTTTCCCCCCAGGTACATGTAAATTATTTTGATCTGTTCTAACGCCACGGACACCATACTAATGTAGTCGGGGGCTCCGAGTGGCCTAAAGCGCTCTCCGTTACGGATCACTGCCATCTCACCTCTAGCTGCGTGAGTTCGAGCCTCCGATTCAGCCAACGTGGGTCTGAGAGAAAGCTTGACAGTAGCTTCTCGTTGGTCGGTGTTTCTTTCCGGGGGGTTTCCCGGTTCTTCCTCCACCATTAAGTCTGGTCGCGAAGTATAGCATATCTTGTGCTGAAAAATGGCGTTAAACCCTACAACAACAACTAATGTTGCCTGACTATGGTTTTCGCGCGGGACTTGTTTGAAAGCTTGTTTTTGTAATTGGTTGTTCAGTCTAGATACTATGCCCTGGGTGGTGATCATCAGTTAACTTTTTATTTGGACCTCTTTTTTTGAAAGCCGTGCCTGACAGAACAAAGTTTTTACCTTTGAGGAACTTCACCAGCTGACTATGAACAAAATGCTCCATTAAAGCAACTGGAAGTCACATGGATGTGCAGAATAACAAATTTGCTAAAATGTGATTTTTATTTATACTGCTTAGTATGAACTCTAAATTTTCGTTTAAAGAGCTTAATAACTCCATTACTGACACAGAAATCAGTATAACACTACAACATGCATTTGGAGAAAAAAAAGGAAATAGTTTGGTTAATATTAATGGAGTCTCTCTGAAAGATAGCGCTTGAAGAATCTTAGGATGGACGGATGGACGAACGGACGAGGTGCAACGTGACCAAGATGTTTCTCCTACTATTGTATGGTGACTGGGATAGAAACAAATTAAAAAGCATGGAGAACGCATAGTGGGTGCACTTGAGCTAACATAAATGCCTTACAGGGAATGAACTTTCGTCTATACATCTGACAAAACGCGTTTCATCTTGAGGACGGAAATTAAACCTTCAAAGCCTCTGTCTTGATCCCAAGCCAGGTCCAGTGCATTGTAATATATCTTCTCGTTTTAAGTACGGGACAAATAAAATAGCTGCATTAAACATAGCAAAAAGTTATCTGATACTATATGCCTAAAAGCTCTGACTCATCTGCTCTCCAAGTGGAATATACTGACTTGAAAGAACTATACATACCCGATGAAAACCCCTGATGACAAACAGGAAACATAAATTTTTTAACAAAATAGGAAAACCCATTAAGAATGTTTCTCTTCTTTCTTATGACAGATGAATACGTATAACATATAATTAAAACCCGCAAACGTCGAGAAAATCAGATTGCAGAAGATTGAACCCAGAACTCTGGGCGTTTGAAGCATGGTCATTGCCACGACGAAGTCACAACCCTCACGAACTAGATTTATCCTAAAGTAGCTGTGAACGTTTAAATAAAACAAAATAAATAATAAATATAGAAATCAAAGTCGTCAGAATGGATGCATATTTAAGATCTGATTGAATATCTGTTTTATTTTAGTTAATCCAATTATTCAGTTATACCGACGCGCAACTCAAAAATAAATATGTCACGTATTTGAAACAGAGACTCAGGCCGCCTCTGTAGGACAATCCATGAAGTTCTCCGACCGGATAATTTCCCGTACACCGCACGAAAACACATTTACCCGCACAATATAAAGACAACTTCACAATGTTTCCAAGTTTGATTATGTCAGTACTCTGTAACTTATGGATCCCGAACTATAACCCGCGAGCTTAGGCATTATTCCGTATTTACAATAGTCAGCAATTAAAATTGTACGAAACGAAACAACTTTATGTTGCGGATTGTGGGTACAGGCCGATTATAAACAAAGGTTCAATGGAAATAACACCCCCATCCCCAAACAGCGAAGTTACGAGACGCTCAAAATCTTTAGAAATCCTTTTAAGCTTTGCGGATCGTAGGTGGAATAATAAACTCTCTCTCTCTCTCTCTCTCTCTCTCTCTCTCTCTCTCTCTCTCTCTCTCTCTCTCTCTCTCTCATGCTAACGCTGGCGGGTCAGTAATAATAATAATAATAATAATAATAATAATAATAATAATAATAATAATGAACTGGGAGTGCTTTAAAAAATATCGTTGCATTAAGGTCGTTAAAGTGTTTGTACGTCAAATAAATCTGATTGGCTAACTAATACATTATTTTAGGACAGAACTCAATTTATCCTCGACTTCGAGATACTTCCAGTTGGCCCCAATTCATTGAGCCGATGTATATGACGTCATACGAAATACTTCGGGGGGGGGGGGGCTCTGTTCTCCTTAAGTTAGTTTATTAGGGTACATTTATCCAAACCGAAGGCGTGAGCACTATACACATCAATCACTACTAAAGGAAAATCCCTTGGGAGAAGGCCAGAACAGGCTAACAGCTGTGATCCATAGCAATCTAAACACTAGATTTTGCACTGAAGTTACGCCTTTCATCTACTTTATGTTCACATTCGTCGGAGAGTAAAGTTATTAAGATCTCGATATTCTGTCAATCTGTATTAGCTCTTGGATAAAACTTTCAGTGACAATGACTTAGAATTCTGAGAATGCGTATAAATTTGTTTACAAATTGACATAACTAGAAAACTACAGTTTTCGTACGAAGCAGCATTGTGGGGTAATCACTGGCTTTAGGGGCCGATTCATCAGGAGTGGAGAGTGGACATCGGTAGATAATAACAATAAGCAGCGTGATTCCTGCGAGTTCATACGACGCCAACATACTTGTTCACCTTACCGAATTCCTAACAACGGAGCTCATGTTACAATGCTGCTGACAGAAACCGTTGATAAACTTAGCTCTAAATAACCTTCGTAAACTGCAAACTGATGTCTGCATCGTAAGTTATTAATGTAGCTGTGAAACAGAAAGCTCATAACTCATTCAAAATTGCGCTAGTTTTTGTATTAAATAAATATGAACGTCTAGTGAATAACTCCCCCTCCTCAGAGTAAAGTGTAGAACCATACAGAGTTTTCTATGAGTGCTGTACGGAGTTTGCGTGTTGTATGGAGTTTGTGTTGTATTGACTTGACGCGTTGTACCAAGTTGGGGATGCTGGATGTATACATAAATACTGCAGTAATGTTTCCGGAGAAAGGAGGTCCAAATACGCCTGATATCGCCAACATGGCTTACATAAATTTACTGTCGACAATTTCAATAAGCAGGCTAATATAATATTGTAAGAACAAATTCCATGCGAATAATCTTCCAAACTTTATATCAAGTTGATTTGACATATTTTGTTATATAACAATTTTACTATATAACATTATTTAATATATGTCATTGTCTCTTTCAAACGATAAAGGCATATTAATATGCACACGTCCTTATGATTTTGTATGACAATATACATCACATTTATATGCCAGGATCCCGTTTACTTTCGAAACTGTTAAAGAGCTTGATGATGAAATCCACTATTCCAGTTCTTATCAAAATCGGATACGAATTATGGTTTTCAGAAAAGTAACAAATCCAGCCAATCCGAGCCATGGTTACATCGTTACTATGCGTGGATTATGCTCATTATCGAAACCATTCAAGACATAACCCCATATTCAATGCCTGATCAACGTCAGATGCGAAATATGGCTTCCAGAGGCGTAATAAACTCAGCATGTTATATGCAACATCACCACAACAGTGTGAGTGGATATCGCTCATGATACAACACGTCTGAAATTTAATGCTACAAGCGTATATTCACAGTTTTAACAAAATTGATTCAGAAATGTGATTTCCCCAGTAGCAACAAGCTCATAATATCAGATACACGATCGCCTCATTAGTATGCGCGTATCTCATTCATTATTGAATTTGTTCGAGATCTCATTGACATGAGCAAATATTCCAAGGTTGATCAAAATCAGATAAAAAATATGGCCCCCAGAGTGGAAACAAGCTCAGCCAATCAGATCCAAGATCTTCTCACTAACATGCATGGGTCTCTGGGTCTGGCTAATTACTGAAGTGGTCCTGAATGTTAAGAATATATAAAATCCATATTTCTCACCCTCCGTGATTTGTCTGCAGCATTTGACACAATAGACCATGATATATAACTTCAAGGTCTCCAGCATGTATTTGGATTCAGAAAACTGCCTTACAGTGGTTAAAGTCTTTTCTTAGTCAACAGGACACAACATGAATCTGCAAATGGAATAAACTCAAGCCAACTTCATCTATGTTGTGGTGTTCCACAGGGGTCTATTCTTGGACCTGTTATCTTCATTCTATACACTCAGCCGCTCTCACGTGTCATAGATCATCACCCAAAGTCTCACCAATGACACCCAAATATACAAGTCTAGCCACCCAACTGAAGTTGATGCTACAATCCAAGGAGTAGAGAGGTGCATTTCTGAGGTGAAAACATGGATGACATGTAACAAGCTGCAGATAAATGATAATCAAACTGATGCCATTCTGATCACAACACAAAGACTTTCTCATTCACATCCTTTATCTCAAACAATAAATATCAGCAACACCAACATTAAATTCACACAGTCGGTACGAAACCTAGATGTTAATCTCGACAGTACTCTCACATTGCACCAACATGTCATGAACATATGCAATGCTGCATATCTTGAACCGAGACGCATCAGCTACATTCGCAAATATCTTTCAGTTGATGCCACTAAAGCACTTGTGTTCATTAGAACTTTCAAGAATGGACTATTGTAACTCATTTGTCTGGTTCGTCTCAATATCTACTCCAGAAACTTCAAAAAATTTAAAACAGAGCTGCTCTGATCATCTTTAGAGTACCACGATCTGAGCACACCTCCCCACTGCTCTGTACTCTACACTGGCTATCTATTCGATCCAGAATCAAACACAAAATTTATTCTCTGCGCTACGTTTCACTGACGGATTCCAGTCCAACATACCTATCCGGTCTCACCCATGTGTACACACCATCAAGATACTGACACTCCTCTTCTGATAATCGTATACTCACTATTCCCACTATGAAAACAAAGTCATATGGACAACTTTCTTTTGCATACCAGGGCCCAGCAAAAAAGCTGCAATATGGAACGAATTGCCCATTGAAATAAGACACAAAGATACAATGATCCCTTTCAAGAGTGCTCTTAAAACGCAGCATTTTCGACTTGCAAGAACAAACTTAAAGACCTAATAATGTTTCGTACCTTAACTATTTTCAACATTTTTTTTATATTTTCCATTTTCATGGCTTTTGCCTTTTGTTTTTCTGTAGTCATATCATTATAGGTGTTGTAAAGCGCTTTGAGCTTCTAAAGATTAGGCGCTATACAAAGTCCTCATTATTATTATTATTATTATTATTATTATTATTATTATTATTATATTCCAAGTTTGATTTAAACATGATCAGAAATATGTACTTTAGAGTGGCAACAAGCAAACTATTACATGACGAACGAAGGAAGACCAATGACATACACAAGGGTACACCATACATTGACTTGACCAGATGAGCTAATGCATCAATTCTCCAAGACAATGCTTAAAAGAAAAGGCTCTAGAATGTCTTATATCGCTAACCTGGACAATTGACACCTGAAAGCTTGTGAAAGTAAACTCAAACATTTTGTGAAACTGTGGAGTGGAAAGACATGTTTGGAGCACAGTGTCTATTAGGCCTAACAAAATCAGAGTGTTTCTGGATGTATTCCAAAACAAGAATATGAAATTTCAAGGTTTTCAAGATAAAAGTATTTCTTCTTCTTAATTGCTCAGCACTGAGGTAATCCCTGATCATCTTAAGCGATACTATTTTCAATTTGGTCACTGTGGAAGCCATACTAGCTGTAAGATCCGCACCATTTTAATTTAGGACAAAACCGGACACCAATAGAAGACCTTTGGCAAAAAACCTTTGTAGCAGAAATAATTAAGGTCTGTTAAACACTATTTTAATTGAGGAAAAAAGGTCAAAACTAGTCCTCTGGTGAAACCGCAAATATAGTTATCAATTTAGAATGAGAAGCAAGTGCAAGTTTTTAAGATGGATGCTATGACGGCCATCCTGGATGTCAAATCAGTACCATTTTCATCTATGGCAAACTAAAAGTCTTAAGAAGTATTCTGGTGAAAACCCAATGCTGATTAAGACTTTCCGTTCAGAAGTAGCGATAGAAAGTTTCATGCTGGATGCACTGACGTCATAATAGACGTATCGGCACCATTTTCATTTAGAACCAAGTTTACCACATAAAAGGTATCGTTTTCCTATGTGTACTGAGTCACTGTACTCTAGAGTGGGAACAAGCAAACTGTTACATGACGGACGCACAGTTCACGAAGGAAGACTAACGACAGACACAAGGGTACACCATAAATTCACTTGACCTCCGGGCCAGATGAGCTGTTTCTTTGATTTATATATTTTTTTTAAAAGTGCAATTTATTTTTACTAGTTAAACTTTGTTTGAGACTATATTTTATGCACAACAAATGAAAGGTCAGAATGAACGAAATTATTCGTTCTTCTTTCAATCTAAATAAATTCCACTGAAATAAAAACTGTGATAAAAAGGATCTCAAATGGGTAATGATTTATACTAAATTTATGAAACTCGTTGAATAATGTTTATCTTTTGCTCACCAAAGTTGGCCATTATTCAACTCATTTCATAAATTAAATATTAAAATGATAACCCAGTCGAAATCCCCTATAGTCATAAAAATATTTAAATGGAAATCAAATCTTGATACGATAAGACCTTCAGAATGAGTAGCAACAACAATTTTTTTCAAGATTTTGGATGCCCAATCGGAACCGTTTTTGTAAGGACCAAGCAGGCATTGGATGTCTTCTGGTAAAAAAAAAAAAAAAACATGTCGATATGGCTGTCACTTAAACAGGAATAGAAATGAGACGTTTTTGCAAATTAGATGCTGTAACAGCTGTATTAATAGTCAGATCGATACTATTTTCATTAGCCTCAAATAAACGTCATACAATGTCTATCAGTGAAAACCCCATGCTTATATGAAAATTCAATCAAAAGGAAGCGATAACAAAACTTTTCAAGATGGCCACTGTGGCGGCCATAGCAGTTGTATGGTTGTATCATTTTATTTAGGACCAACTAGACATTATAAGTTGCTGATTCGACCATCCATTCGGAACGAGTTGCAATAACAACATTTTTAAAGGTGGCTGTTATGACGGCCATATTGGATTTTTGAGCAGAACTATGTTCATTTAGGACGAATTGCGATAAGAAACTTGTGCCAGTGGATTGATGGACGACAGATGATTGACGACATGAAGCAGACGATTCCATAAACATTTCAGCTATATGAAGCGCAAACAATGGATTGGTTGGTCGAAGTATGTCTTTTTAAAGACATTTTCCCTCTACATTAACCAAAAATGAATCACAGCTGCATAACTTAATTGCATTCCTGTGAAGAAAAAAGATCTTGTCAAAGTTGTCAGTATTCAGCAACACGATCTACATACATTACTTCAATAATTTGCGTTTGTCTTATCACTTCCCGTATTTCTGAACCGGCTACAATCAAATAGCATGCAAAGGAAACCTTGACTGAATCATAGTTTTTTTTTTGGTCTATTGCCAGTAAACACTAAGAATTTTTTTAGTGAAATAGTAAACGTACAAACGAGCGTGATGTCGAATACGGTTACCTACGAAGAAAAGGAAATGTGTCTGGTCAATACAATTAGAAAATATTTAATTTTAATTGTTTGGTTTTTTAAATTGTTTTATGGTCAGAAAATGTCTAGAGATGGCGTTGGGAAAATAGGAAAGTCCGTATATTTAGCTACTGACGTTAATTACAGGCTAAACATATATTGGGTTACTACTTGTTCTTTTAACTTAATAGTCAAAACTAATAACATGTAATATGTTAAATGCCACTGTTATGTATATACTTGTTATAACACAAAAACAACGAATATGTTTGACATTTAGAGATAGCAATACAACTGTAAAATGTTAACTTATTTCAGGGTTTGCAGGGTACTAAGATTACCGATGAGAATACCTAAATTTGAACGGAAAATCCTCACTGATTTTATTTCAAACTCCCCACTGAAGTCTACCTTACTTAGATGCACTTTCAAAAAAAATAATCTTTTGAAACGCATAAGTAACGGCTACCTTACATTAAATATATAATATTTTATATACTTAACAAGATCTTTAAGAAATGATGATATTTTTGAAACGTTGTTTATATATATATATTTTTTTTCAGTTTAAAATTACATATTTCACGTAATCCCTGAGGAGTATTAATTGATCACTTTACCTTGTTATGTATTATATATCTATTTTGTAACTTCGTGTTTGTCCGTCATTGCGGGTTCTGGAGTTTTTGCCGACGCGACTTTCGTCATGATTCTAAGTAATAAACAAGACGTTTGCTCAAATCTAAGTTCGAGGTAAGTCTTGTTTATAGCTAAACTAGGTTTTCCGTTGGAAATCTATTGCGTGGTAGGTCGTGGGTATTTGCATATACAGATGTTTGGTTAAACAAATCTTCATTACCGTTTCGTGTTATTGTTTGGGAATCTATTTGTAGTTGTGTTCTGATATAATCCGAGAAGAATTCATTCGGAATATTCTATACTTTAAGACTTTTGATAGGACATTTGGAATTTTTTGGATTTAGTAGTTCACAATACCATAAGTGTTTCTTAAATTGTCCATTTGTAATTTTGATAAATTCGTTGACTTTATTAAACTTGTTGGTTTCGCTTATTTATGTTACAGAGTTGAAAACAGGGAGTCTTAATATAACTGGTTCAACTGAATTTGTTGAATCTTGTATTCCAAAACTGTTCAATGTTTTTTTTTTCTTTCCTAGGGCGAGAAGATCACAACATAAAGCATAAGAGTATCATATATATATATATATATATATATATATATATATATATATATATATATATATATATATATATATATATATATATATATATATATATATATATATGTTATTTTTATTTTTGACCATCATAGTAAAAGCACGTCCATCCAACCATATGCAAGATTACCTCATTAAAACATAAGGCTCTCACTAATTAACGAACCAGAGCTTGATGATATAAATCCACACTTCAAATCTAATCAAAAATGGATCAAAAGTATGGCGTCCAGAGTGGTTAATGGCTCAGCTAATTGGTTGTATGGTCACCTCGTTAGTATGCATGTATATAGCTCTATTTCAAATTTGTTCCAAACCCGAATGATAGAAGCACATATTCTGAGTCTGAGTAAGTTTGGATCGGAAATATCCCCTAGGTGTTTAAGACTCAGAGTCGAAAGTCTCCTTGGTGTCAAAACTGGGGGTCAGACTGAGAAAAAAACCGCAAACGTTGGTATCAAAACTGGGGGTCAAAGTAAAAGATTGGCCGTCTCTGAAGAGCAAATGAGGGTAAAGCGAAGCACTGTATTGGCATTAAAAAATATTTTTTTTCAAACTGCAATAGTCTTCACTTAAGAAAGTCTGTAACAATTTCTGTAACTTTTTAATATTAATTTGTATTGTAAAAAAGAGGCCCATGTGGGCCTAATATCGCCCATAAAGCTACGCAGCTTAACAGCTAACCAGTTCACTAAGCAGGCTTATGTAACAACAAATGATATGTAAACATCTCTCACACTCCATATCAATTTACATTTTTATTTTGTTTGCTACATCCTAATAAAGTTTTAACAAAAATAAAGACAAAGACATAATTCCAATGCGGTCTCTTGTTCTTAATCGATGTCAGCCATGAACTTGATGATAATACACACAACATATAAAGAATATGACTTCATGTAATTTATATACATTGATCTCGACTGTTATTAAATCAATCTTTGACAGTGGCGGCGCAGGGTGGGGAAAGGGGTGGGGGTAAGCGTCGGTTGAAGGCAATTTCTGCGGGTGCCATGCGAACAAAATGGAGCGTCATGGGAACTTTTCCGCAGCTGTAATGCTCATAATATTTCAACTCATCTAAGTGTAACGTGGGCAATTCTTAACAAAACTTAATTGAAATGTAGGGGGTGGGGGCAGAGGGTGTCAACTGACATCATAAAAACTATTCTCTGTGGCAAAGTGGGGTTGCGACTAAAGAACATTATCCCCAGGCACGTAGAACCCTAGCGTCTCCACTGTTCTAAGATCTTGTTCCAAGTCTGATAAAAGTCGAATCACATATATGGCTTCCAGTGTGTTAAAGCTCAATCAGATGCAATATTACATCATTAACATGCCTCGATCTCATTCATTAACATGCCTCGATCTCATTCATTAACATGCCTCGATCTCATTCATTAACATGCCTCGATCTCATTCATTAATATGCATGTATCTGGCTGATTATCAATCTTTTCAAAGATATTTCGGGAAATAAGCCAATATTTCAAGTCTGATCAAAATCTGTTTAGAAATAAGGCTCGTAGAGTGGTACAAACGCAGCCAATCGGATACATGTTCAGCCAATCGGATACAAGATCATCAATATTTCCATGTATTATCAAAATCGATCAGAAATATGGATTCCAGAGTTGTAACAAAGGAATCAGGTACAAGAACACATCATCCACATGTATACACCAAGCTCATTATCAAAATATTTTCAGATTTGGATGATAAACCCACATTCCAAGTTTGATTGAAATCGAATCACGAATATGGCCTTCAGAGTTTAAACAAGCAATTGTGTTAACGGACGGATGCACTATGTACAAAGGACCCAGGGCCATACTTGGCCGTACGTACAGGTAAGCTAGAAACTGGTCACATCTGAAGTCTGCAAATATTATCCTAATTATTTACTTCTGCTATGCTGACCAGGTGAAACATATTTTAAAACTACTGAAAGGAGTGATAGGATTCGAGAAAAATATATATCACTGCACACGCATTACCAACTGGGGTCATGCAAGTATGGATTAATTGTTTCCATTTAAATATGATACCAAACATTTGTCATCGCTAGCGAGTCCTTTCCATTTACAAAGGTTGAATAGGGTTTTCCACAAGGAATCGTGCTGGATCCTTTATTATTTCTCAACATCATCATCATCTAACTTTAATCGAGCAATGGACTGAACTTTGGGTAATGGCATATAATACATCCAAACGCTATCTCATTCGGCTTAAAGCATTCCAAGACAACAAAGTTCATCGAATTATACTTTTTTTGTGATTAACTCCTGCAAAGGAAAGACGATAATCTCTACCTTGGCAGTATCATCAGCAATACCCTGAAAAGGACACCATGCTTGACTAAGAATGCAAACAAAGCCAACATCATACTGTATTTCCTCAGGAGAAACTTGAAGTCCTGTCCACTTGATCTCAAAGGCACTGCATTACAAAATCCTTATTTCATGCAATCCCGGACGTTAGTTCAGTCAGAAGAGTAACAGTACTAACACTAAACAACAGCTAAATCTTCAGCGCCATGCTGCAATATTCATGTGCAGATACTACAGAAGGGAGGAGCATTGTGAAAATATGATGAAGATGGAATAGGATGCTCTCTAATGATGAAGATGAGATAGGATACCCTCCAATGACGAAGATGGGATGAGAAACCCTATAGTGACGAAGATGGGATGAAATGTCCTCCAATTACAATGTTGGGATGAGATACCCTCCAGCGTCGAAGATGGGATGGGGTGCCCTACAGTGTTGAAGATGGGATGGGATACTCTCCAATGACGAAGATGAGATGGGATGCCCTCCAGTGCATAAGATGGGATGGGTTGAGATGCCCGAAGAAGACAAATGATACTAATCCTTACGTGCAAAATAGTTTAAGTTTGACAGCAGTTCCCGCCCATGAATACATTTTGTATATTCAAACTTGAACCCGTCACAGCTGCCCTCAGGAGCTAAATACTATACTGTAACACTGACGTTTACAGACACTCACTTTACACAAGGGCCATGAGAGAATGGAACAATTTACCAGAAAGCAGTGTTGTAGCCCCCTTCCCCACCGACGCGATAGTCGATTTCGAGGTCAGTCCTTTACTACACAAATACATTGAACTCTACAGAGTTATCTACACACGATTCGTGTGCACAACACTATCTGGTTATTGACCAATAATTTTTTTTTTTTGGCGGTGGTGTCTGGGATTTTCTTTTGAGGCAGGATATGTGTCTTTACCGTATCATCATATTCCTGACACTAATACAATGGATATAATAGGTCATATTTCTTATATCTATAAATCAATGCAAGAAAGTTGCTTGGAACTATTTATGACCATATTTTTCTTCACCCACAACCATGGTCGGGATCCTCATCGGGTTGCACCAAAATGACCGGACATGTCCGCGATATAATTTCATTGGTCGATTCGTGTGCGTATGAAAACGATCTTATTGGATTTTCATATTGTTAGCAATGTTTGCAATATGGTGAGTGTACGTGTGTGGTAGCGGCGTGATTGTCTTCTCCTGGTTGTTTTGAAGCGATCAAGTATCATCCCCTCCTACCCACCCACCCCTTTAATAACGCTGCATTTATTTCAGATTTCCTTAAACAATTTATGAGAATCAACACGGAGGTCCCAAAAGAATTACAAAGAATGTTTATACACGTGTACAGTGAAAATAAGGGAGCTGCAGTAGGCAAGTAGAACGTCAAACTAGTAAACGAAGGGTCTCGTGTTCGATGCCACCGCAAGCCAGTTCAGGTCGGCTGCTTCAGTGCCCTTGGGAATGATATTTTACTCCAATTTCCTAAGCATGATATCGAAAAACAATGAAATTAAACAGTAAAAGTTGTTTGTATTTGACCATTAATAAAACGAATTTTAAAAAAAAAATTAAAACAACAACAAATAACATTTCGATTTACTCAATTACTCAGGGAAGGGAAAAATCAACTAGATACAAAAGGGGTTTAATTTAACTGAAGATTTCTCTGTTTTGGTCTTATCGAGTATATAGCCTACAGTTGAAACAGAAATACCTGGTTGCAGCACACCGCAAGCATCAAGTGATTACACTATTCATGGATTCATCGAATGTGTATCAAAAATTTGGACTTCTGAATCGTGTTTGATCACACTTATTTTTTGCTGTACTCGACGCTCTGCAAGTGGGATGTAATATGACAGATGTTTGTTAAGTAACAAGAACCAGCAATTTAACGGGACTATCCTTTTTTGATTGTGGGGATGTGGAGGATCGTTACATGAGAAGACCACTTGACCTTCAGTAAAGAAAATTCTCTTGATGAATATTCCGTCGTCTTTGATCTTTTTTGTAAAGAGACTTGAAAAGGCATATCAAGGAAATACTTTGATCGCGGTCGGTGTTTTTTTTTCCGAGCGAGTTGCACCTACAGGTAAACGAAATAACATGCAGCATTGGGTACCATATCTTATCCAATGTGGGTACAAAGAATTTCAATACCGAAAACTTTAAATTCAATCCATAACAACATGGACACAACGCCTTAAAGACAAGGATTGACCAGCATGTGTCTAGTCAGGTGAACTCCGACTGGCTAGCTCAAGTACTTGGTTACATACGGTCCAAGTCTACTGGTGCTGTTATGAAGGACATACACAATGACGTGTGAAGGAATAACTAATTCTTATCGGTTTAACTTTGGAAATATACACATAAAAGCTCTATTTACATAGGCTTAAGATTCCAAGATCTGTTTGCATTTGGCAGAGTGTACGACTTGCAATTCAAGGGGTCTCGTGCTCGATACACATCAAGGAGAAACGGTGTACTCTTGGGAATGGCTCTTTTCATTGGCATGTTATAGCCAATAATATATTAAAATGTCGTTAAAATCCATTAACACAATTTGTTATGTAACTCTTATAGTGTGATGGTTTCACCAGAACATTGGCATGTGATAATTTGACACACCCACCGTACATTCTCTTTCACCTTTTCATTGCATAAAAACATCAAACGAATAAAAGAAACACAGGCTACGGTAGCTTTATGTAGTTCATGGTGAAAACGTTTTGTCTAACCCTAGTCATTAGGCGTTAAATTAAATGGTGCCGTATTTTTAATCCACGTACACTATTTTTTTCATATGAAACTGGGCAAGTCTAGAGTGCAGTCTATCTGCCTACACTATTTTGATAATGTGAGACAGGGTGTGACGATTATTTCGAATGCCCGCAGAACCAGTAGTTGAATTGCAGTTTCGTACCATATTTCCTTTCCTTACGAGTCAAGTTACAGTAAACCAAACATTTTTAAACGGACACAATACTAATATGACATCTTCATATCAAGAATACTGCTTAATCTGTATATGACACATTCCTAACAGTGTGTGTGGCAAAGCTGAATGAACTAACTTCATAAGACCAAGTATTATCAGGGTAAAATAAGCCAACCCAATACACGTATTTGTGCATACAGTTAACTTGCAACTTTAACCATAACTTCATCATTTCCAACAGAATCTTCATTTTCTCCAATGTTCTAAATCCTTTACTTTTGTTATCTCACTTTATACGTAACTACGCGTTTGTATTGAGGTCAGGGGTAAAACAATTAGTACCGTGATACCTATATGGTGAAAACACAATTTAGATGGGAACAAAGACAACATAGAGGGTGGCTCGCTGTCGTGACTCGCTGTTCCAGTGTAATGTTAGCTTTCATACATAGCCTCTATAAGTAAAGTGGTTTATATTTTATCAGTTACAAAGGTTATAATGTAATCTTTATTGTATGCCAATAATAAAAAAAGCAGGAACTAAGTCAATTCTACAAGCGGAAAAAAAAACATCTTCGAGCATTAATACTACTTGAAGAAGCAATCTTTTGTAACAATGACAGATATTTTCGCTATTTTCTGGAGTCCGATGCAAGGCTAAATTGAACCACAACAAATGTGTTTTTGACAAAGCGAAGTACATGTTTCTGACCTGACAAAACAAAGACTGACCTACCTTATCAACAACGAAGCACCATCAAACATTAAGCCCAACTAAAGCGCCACTAATCAAACGCATTTGTAACATGAATAATCAAACACATTTGTAATATCGATAATAAAATACCTATAACTTTAATAATAAAACACGTGTAATATCAAAATGCGTGTTGTATGCTATTTATTACATCATGTAGTCTCTTCAGAAGTGTCTAACATAATACAATTGGAAATTAATTTAATATCACTTCAAAGTTGAAATTAACGCTTTGATCACAACTATTTCGGTTGTTTTGGCACGCTGATATGTATGTAAATTGAAACAGTATCACCGAATCATGATAAAAATACGTGTCCGTGCTGCCCAGCTTGTTATTAACCCGTCAGTTTTCCTGAAACATCTGAGTGGCTCAAAGGTTTTATGTCCTACTAGGCACATTAAACTGGTGAAACTTTTTTTTTTTATTCAATCAAAGAACAATAAAATAAATTTTCCTATCCAGGCCAAATGACCTTTAAAATACATCACTACGTCTACATAGTCCCCAAACAAGACATTAATATGATGTGTGTTAGTCTGGATAATACATGCTAATGATGTCCTTGGATATACCTCTATCTCTTTAGTGTTCAATGTAGACATGCACATGCGTGCGAGCGTGCACACACACACACACACACACACACACCTTTCAATCTGAACATCCTCGGTTATTTCTGCGAAACAAAAATATGCCTCGTGTGAACAGTAATATAAAGAAAAAAACATTTTGTTTGCGGAAATTTCTCCGCACAAAAAAGCAGGTAGAATCTATTGGATTATTTCGGTTATTTCTAGAACTGGATTAATTGTAGAATTGATCGAGAAGTTAAAAAAAAAATAGTAGTTCCATGCATTTGTAACTTCTCCGAAGGGAGCTATCGGCCTAACATTCGAGATATGAACCGTTGGACTGACCTCGAGGTAGCGAATGGCATGACTCTGAGATAGAAGGACTGACAGATTTCGGTCAAGGTAAATCTCGCCCAACAGTAATACTATCTTCAGGGCCGGATGATTGTTATATACACATAAATGATATACACCGAGACAGTTATGAGATTGTGAATACATAAGAATGTGACTGATACTGTGACGTTATCTATTTTGATACTTGCAGCATTTTAAGAAATTTTACCGGACTAAACCCGAGTTTACTGTCACCAGAGCACGTGCTCTAAATATCACTGGTCTACAGAACTGAATGAACACTCCCTCGTTTCACCGTTTGATGTAATGCTAACAGCAAAAGCAGGCCTCACGGGCCTGTTTTAGTGCAATATGGTGCCCTCAGTCACCAACAAAAATAAAAGACATTAATTACTTCTAAAAATATAATTGAACAAAACCCCAAAAAGTAGATAAATAGCGGCTAAATTCTTGATGTGCTACAATGTGCCGTTAAATCCTAATGTATGCATACCACTTCATATTGGCAGTATTGATACATACATACATACATACATACATACATACATACATACCATGGAACACGTCTTTGTCACGGGGATCGACGTAGTATTTTTTAAAAAAAATAATCTGAACTCATTTAATAAAATTAAATGCTGTAACTTAACTTTTAAAAGCATGCAGTTTATATAACAATCTTTGACCATATGCTTTAAATACCTTGTCGATTTGTTACCTTGATATTTAATCTGATATACCTTTTAAATAATTTTAACATCTTTTTCTTTTATTCTTTAATGGACACACGTTTACCAGGGTTAAAATTATGTGCCTATGTCTTGTATTAATATATCTTGCGACACTAAATGTCTATGTCTCGTATTGATATACATTGCGACACTAAATGTCTATGTCTCGTATTGATATACATTGCGACACTAAATGCCTATGTCTCGTATTGATATACATTGCGACACTAAATGCCTATGTCTCGTATTGATATACATTGCGACACTAAATGCCTATGTCTCGTATTGATACACATTGCGACACTAAATGCCTATGTCTCGTATTGATATACATTGCGATACTAAATGCCTATGTCTCGTATTGATATACATTGCGATACTAAATGCCTATGTCTCGTATTGATACACATTACCACACTATGTCTCGTATTGATACACATTGCCACACTATGTCTCGTCATGATACACATTGCGACACTATGTCTCGTATTTTGATACACATTGCGACACTATGTTTCGTACTGATATACATTGCGACACTATGTCTCGTATTGATACAAATTGCGACACTATGTCTCGTCATGATACACACTGCGACACCAATACTATTATACGATACATATCGAAACACGGAAAGAAAAAACGAGACAAACATACTCAAGGCATTTGAAGATTAAAATGTATCATTACATCGTCTGGAGTCGACTATCCGCCTTTACAATCGATGAAGCGGCAAAATTCTCGACGCATCGATATATCGGCGAATCCATTAAGTCCATATGTTTATGGTATTTTGGACGAGTTTATCTCCAAAAGTTTGCAATTTTTATCTTTTAATGTTTGGAACGTATCCTTTAATTTGCACAATATAGCTATGATTGTGCCGATGTTCATTTAAACTTAAAAACGTACAATTATTTTGATAATGCATTCGAACTGCTACCTAGTGGTAATAGATCCCAAGGTTGAAAATGAACTCGAGACGTGACTAATGAGTAATGCTGAATAAATAAAATAGGTCACAGCGTACCAATTTTACGTGCAACATACCGTCACCGTAATAAGAATCCGCATGGCAAATATGGTGCAGGTTCAATATTGAAACTATAGTCCGGAAAATATTTACAAGCAACGTTGATTAAATCTGTGAGGGCAGGTCACAGTGACCAAGTTTGATATTTCCTTAACATCAAGCCCGTCCGTGGGGAGTTAACATACTGACTCCATTGGAGATTCGATGAAAGAAATAAAGTTAAGAAACTATCTGATTCACCTTTATCTTAATTCGAAATCCTGTTCTGAAGAATGAAGGAGGCATCTCTCTCTCTCTCTCTCTCTCTCTCTCTCTCTCTCTCTCTCTCTCTCTCTCTATATATATATATATATATATATATATATATATATATATATATATATATATATATAAATTCCGAAATAAAATAAGTAAATTTTATCGGTTGTTGTAGGACCATGTTATATATAAACATCCGTGGCTTTGAAGACCTTTTAAAAGCTACAAGTCTAGCCTCGAATTGGACATGTTTTAGGGAATCTAGCACTTCAAAGCAATAATGAGGACTCCACTTAAATATACGCTGCCAGACTCCTTTATATATTGTAAATGCATTAGGTTTAGTCATCTTCGATACTAGCTGTTGTAAATTTAGACTTCAACGAACATCATTAATATAAACACTTTTTCCTCAAGTGTCAGTATATACATACCAAAATAATGAAAAAGTAATATCTGCGTAACTTATTCATATTGTTTGTATGTATGTAGTTCGTGAAAACACTTATATCATTCATATTGTATGTATTTAGTTCGTGAAAACACAGAGTATTCATTATGTATGTACGTAGTTCGTGAAAACAGAGAGTATCAATATTGTATGTATGTAGTTCGTGAAAACAGAGAGTATCAATATTGTATGTATGTAGTTCGTGAAAACACGGAGTATTCATTATGCATGTATGTAGTTCGTGAAAACACAGAGAGTATCAATATTGTATATATATATACGTAGCTCGTGAAAACACAGAGAGTATCAATATTGTATGTACGTAGTTCGTGAAAACACAGACTATCAATATTGTATGTATGTAGTTCGTGAAAACACAGAGTATCAATATTGTATGTACGTAGTTCGTGAAAACACAGAGTATCAATATTGTATGTATGTAGTTCGTGAAAACACAGAGTATCAATATTGTATGTATGTACGTAGTTCGTGAAAACACAGAGAGTATCAATATTGTATATATATACGTAGTTCGTGAAAACACAGAGAGTATCAATATTGTATGTACGTAGTTCGTGAAAACACAGAGTATCAATATTGTATGTATGTAGTTCGTGAAAACACAGACTATCAATATTGTATGTATGTAGTTCGTGAAAACACAGAGTATCAATATTGTATGTACGTAGTTCGTGAAAACACAGAGTATCAATATTGTATGTATGTAGTTCGTGAAAACACAGAGTATCAATATTGTATGTATGTACGTAGTTCGTGAAAACACAGAGTATCAATATTGTATGTACGTAGTTCGTGAAAACACAGACTATCAATATTGTATGTATGTAGTTCGTGAAAACACGGAGTATCCATATTGTATGTATGTAGTTCGTGAAAACACTGAGTATTCATTATGTATGTATGTAGTTCGTGAAAACACGGAGTATTCATTATGTATGTACGTAGTTCGTGAAAACATAGAGTATCCATATTGTGTGTATGTATGTAGTTCGTGAAAACACAGAGTATCAATATTGTATGTACGTAGTTCGTGAAAACACAGAGTATCAATATTGTATGTATGTAGTTCGTGAAAACACGGAGTATTCATTATGTATGTACGTAGTTCGTGAAAACATAGAGTATCCATATTGTGTGTATGTATGTAGTTCGTGAAAACACAGAGTATCAATATTGTATGTATGTATGTAGTTCGTGAAAACACTGAGTATTCATTATGTATGTACGTAGTTCGTGAAAACACAGAGTATCCATATTGTATGTATGTACGTAGTTCGTGAAAACACAGTGTAGTCATATTGTATGTTCGTGAAAAATGGGGAGTATTCATTATGTATGTACATTTTAGGTATTTCGTGAAATTACAGAGTATTTATAATGTATATATGTAGTTCGTGAACACAAAGAGAATATTTAAATTGTATGTAGGTTGTTCGTGAACACAAAAAGAGTATTTAAATTGTATGTAGGTAGTTCGTGAAAACACAGGGAGTATTCATTATGCATGTAGGTAATTCGCGCGAATGCTGTACATGTAAATTGTTTTATACTAAACTTTACTACCCTTCTGTACAAATTCTTTGTAATACCCCCCCCCATAAACTAATAAAATTAGACGTGAATTTCTCGATTAAGAAAATACTGTCAAACCTGTCTTTGCGACAACTTTGAAACAAGGACACCTTGTCCATAAAGATCTAATTCCAAACGTCCCAATTATACATCAATAGATACACATTTACCTGTGTATAAAGACTAATGGTTAGATCCCTGCTCGTAATGAATCTCATTCTGAGAGTTCGTTATACACAGGTTTGATTGAAATTTCCCGATGAAAGCAAACACTATTTCAAATCTAAAATAGTTTTATTACACCATAATCTGATTCTTCCGATACTTGATAAACAAACGTTTTTGAATCGTTGAAAATAAAGTTTTCATCATATTATGTAGTCATCTCATCTATATCAGAGGTCTCAAACTCAAACCATCTCGAGAGTCGTATGAGGCCGTTTTTGATGGCCCGCGGGCCGCACCACTTTTATCTCATAGCACCTTGTGACGCCAATCATTTTGCGGGCCACAGAAACAGCTTGGCCAGGCGCATTAGGTCTGCGGGTCGCTTCTTTGAGACATATTATCTATATTATCTACTATTATCTACACTATCACCTATTGTCTCTATCGTCTATACAAATATTGGACTATCTTGACAAAGTCATCGTTTCATTTAAAGATTCATTAAAAGTTTTGGCAAGTTTTCTCGAAACGTTTTAATAAAAAAAAAAAAAACGGAAGCTCAAGCTAAAAACCTCAAAATTAGATATGACACTTACGGTTTAACCGTCAAGGCAATATGGCAATCTCTTACAGGGACCCTAATTAAGAATTTTAGCTATATTCTAATTAAAGTTCTATGCTGAATTTTTCTGGACATTGACCTTGCGTTTCTCATTTAATTTCTTACTTAAAAAGTGTCAAGAATTAGGGGCCTGAGCACTTCTGACGGGACCGACATTGGACACATCCTTGTGGGAATAACACGACAGCTTTCCAGAAAGAAATAGTCACAATTAACCCTTGTACTGGAAACTTAAATCAGAACATCAGCAGAATCAAGCAGGTGTTTTGAGGGCCCAAGCATATATTAGAAAGCCACCTGATCAATGTGAGAAGACCATGAAATTCAGGAAATAATAATTCAAACAGATTTGAGAAGGGAGAGGCAAAGTGGTGTTAAGAATCCATTGTGTAGGATTTAAAACTGACAGCTGAAATTTATCAAACGGTGTCAAATGACCACTAGACACTCGAGAGTAGCTATCTCGGAAGAATATAAATCCCATACTATAAAGATTCTTTTATTTCCTGGTGACAGTGCCATAAAATGGATGGTTTCCTTAATGTCCCGACTGACCACGGTTTGCTGAATGATCACTTATTCATGTCCAGCTGAAAAAGGGACTTTGGTCAAGCACAATGAATAGTCATAGAAACGCCAATAGCTTGGAAAATTGTTAATTACATAAAAGTTTTTGGACCTTGAAAAAAACAAAAGCAAACACAGCTGATGACTGTTTCCTTCGAGAATCGGTAAAGTTACTAAGCACGAAGAAATGTGTCACAATTGAATAATCGTTTCTTGGATTCAACAGTAACAAAAACAATTAGTCAATGTCGACACCATTATCTAAAATTCTGTTTAAAATTCGTGTGAAAAAAATAGATTTAAGACGAGTTCTTTTTGTTGAAGATGTCGAAAATACCCTGATATTGCAAGTTTGTCCTTCGTCCGACCTCTTCAGCAGAAACTCATCTTCTTTCCGATTCGGTACAAAGTTTTATAAATTGGATTTTTTTTGTCCATATGGTGGTAAAACGCATGTGCAAAAAAGAATATTACGTGTTGCTCCCTTTGTTGGTGTTACTGGGTGGGAACAATGAAAAATAATTTGAAAAAAATAACATTCTGAAATATTTTTCTTTCTTTTCTATTAGACTTTCAAATATGCGAATATTAAAAATATATAAAGCTTATGCATGCAAGACACATAACGTATGTAAATGGCTTTCGGGTTACAGCCCCATGAGTCATGGAAGGGTGGCAGTGGTCGATAGGGAAGACTCACCCTATCTTTATTTGTCCTCTACGTAGATAACTGAAATTTCTGAACTGAAACAATCGTTATTCATTCAGTCATGCCGTTTACTTTATAACCTGAAATCAAAAGGCTCTTCTTCTTTACCTTAAGTGCGAGCCAGTCACAAAATTTGGACAAGGCCTGTCATGGAGACTAATGTTGTTATACCGAAACAATTTTTCTTTTTTCAGTCAGTCACCCCTGACATCTGACTCCAAAATCAATAGCCTTCTTTACTCCAAGTTCAAGCCAACCACAAAACTTGGTCTAGGACCAACGTGTCATAGAGCCAATAGGATCACGCAGAAACCATATTTTAAAAATATAATATGAAAAAGTTAGTGACCTTGACCTTGATGCCAAACACAACAGGTTTCTTCCTCACGCGAATTATATATAGTAGGCATCCACAAAGTTTAGTAACTGCAGATGATAAAGAGCTGAAATAATATGAAAAAGTTAGTGACCTTGACCTTGTGCAGTCAGTGTGCAAGCAATATAGAAACAGTTTCCTAACTGTAGATGGTGGAGAGATAGAGTTATAGTGCATACACCATTTTTCTTTCAGATACAGTGACTTTGATCTTTGGCCTGTTCAACCTTAAATCAACAGATTTCTTCCTTACCCCAGGAGCATACCATCCACTGATTTTATCCATTGCAGATGGTGTATGGATAAGTAAAGTTACTGTGTGGAGGCCAAACATGCAATCAATCAATTTGCTAAGACTATATTAACAGGTAAACTGGCAAGTACAGGATGATTTCCATTAAGACTGGTCCAACTCTCTTCAAGAATTTTGAAAAATATTTAAACTGTTACCATTGATGAGTTTTTGTATTGAAGTGATACGGTTGACACAGAAGCTGACAAACAATGTAAGGGAGGTAACTACTCTTAAGTACTCATTTCATCACAAGATTAGAATTTGGGTTTATTCCCTTTACATATCATGACTGGCCTTTTCAGGTCAAAATGGCAGTAACACGGAAATTCTAATTATTTGAAACACACACTGATCTCAGTAACAGACAGCAGATGCCATGACATTGCCATGTTATCCCCCCATGCCATAAATATGGAATTCCTAATTTTGAAGTCAACACTGACTTGACCTGAATTGCCATTAAGTATAACCTCGCAAACAGCAAGTGCAGTAAGGTATGATGGTACCAACTGAATAACTCCCAGGGACAGAGCTGAATATGGAACATTGTATTCAAAAATAAAACAACAAAAGTAACTGAGATTGGTGCATTATGTTGTTGTTTTGGGGTTTAACACTATTGTTCAGCACACGATAGGCTATTCATATTGGTTAGTGTAACTGGTGGAGGAAGAGCCTGTGAAAAAACCTGGGAAGAGCATGTGAAAAAACCTGGGAAGAACCAGTAACCCAAAAGAAACTGTTGAAGTTTTCTCAATGGCTGAGCTAGATACTTGAACCCATGCTAACTGAGGTGAGACGGCATTGATCCTTAATGGTGAGCACTTTAGACCACTTGGCCACCTGGAGCTCAGTGCATTATGTAAAAATTGTAGTTTCTGTTAGGCTTAAATGAAAGTTGAATCTCTTGGCAACATGTGATTTGTGTTAGTTCATATTTAGATCATATTTTGAATAAAATTTATTAAAAAATCTGATACGCATCACTGAAAATGATCTGTTGTGACAATATAACTCTTACTCCAATTTTGTTCCAACTGTTATCTCTCTTAAATACAATCGAGTAATTAATTGGTTCTGTCGTCTGTCATTGTCAAAATGACAATGTAACATTGCTCTCTATGACAGTGTGTGACGTGCATAATGAATTCAGATAAAAGTATATTTATTTCACCAAATGTTTGCATTGCTGTCTACAGAAAAAAACAATTTGTACTGTGAAACCATCAACATAGGCACACTCCTCACAGTACAGGTAATAAGCACACTCCTCACAGTACAGGTAATAGGCACACTCCTCACAATTCATAGACACACTCCTCACAATTCATAGGCACACTCCTCACAATTCATAGACACACTCCTCACAATTCATAGGCACACTCCTCACAATTCATAGACACACTCATCACAGTTCATAGACAAACTACTCACAATTTATAGACACACTCATCACAGTTCATAGACACACTCCTTACAGTTCATAGACACACTCCTCACAATTCATAGACACACTCATCACAGTTCATAGACACACTCCTCACAATTTATAGACACACTCATCACAGTTCATAGACACACTCCTCACAATTCATAGACACACTCATCACAATTCATAGACACACTCATCACAATTCATAGGCACACTCCTCACAGTTAATAAGCACTCCTCACAGTACAGGTAATAAGCACACTCCTCACAATTCATAGACACACTCCTCACAATTCATAGACACACTCATCACAGTTCATAGACACACTCCTCACAATTCATAGACACACTCATCACAATTCATAGACACACTCATCACACTTCATAGGCACACTCATCACACTTCATAGACACACTCATCACAATTCATAGACACACTCATCACACTTCATAGGCACACTCATCACACTTCATAGACAAACTCATCACAATTCATAGACACACTCCTCACAATTCATAGACACACTCATCACAGTACAGTTCATAGACACACTCCTCACAATTCATAGACACACTCATCACAATTCATAGATACACTCATCACAATTCATAGACACACTCATCACAATTCATAGGCACACTCCTCACAGTACAGTTCATAGACACACTCATCACAATTCATAGACACACTCCTCACAATTCATAGACACACTCATCACAATTCATAGACACACTCATCACAGTTCATAAGCATGCTCATCACAATTCATAGACACACTCATCACAGTCCATAGGCACACTCATCACAATTCATAGACACACTCATCACAATTCATAGGCACACTCCTCACAGTACAGTTCATACACACACTCATCACAATTCATAGACACACTCATCACAATTCATAGACACACTCATCACAATTCATAGACACACTCATCACACTTCATAGGCACACTCATCACAATTCATAGACACACTCATCACAATTCATAGACACACTCATCACAGTACAGTTCATACACACACTCATCACAATTCATAGACACACTCATCACAATTCATAGACACACTCCTCACAATTCATAGACACACTCATCACAATTCATAGACACACTCATCACAGTTCATAGGCATGCTCATCACAATTCATAGACACACTCATCACAATTCATAGACACACTCCTCACAGTTCATAGGCACACTCATCACAATTCATAGACACACTCATCACAATTCATAGGCACACTCCTCACAGTACAGTTCATACACACACTCATCACAATTCATAGCCACACTCATCACAATTCATAGACACACTCATCACAATTCATAGACACACTCATCACAATTCATAGACACACTCCTCACAATTCATAGGCACACTCCTCACAATTCATAGACACACTCCTCACAATTCATACACACACTCATCACAATTCATAGACACACTCCTCACAATTCATAGACACACTCCTCAATTCATAGACACACTCCTCACAGTTCATAGGCACACTCATCACAGTTCATAGACACACTCCTCACAATTCATAGGCACACTCCTCACAGTTCATAGACACACTCATCACAGTTCATAGACACACTCCTCAATTCATAGACACACTCCTCACAGTTCATAGGCACACTCCTCACAATTCATAGACACACTCCTCACAATTCATAGGCACACTCCTCACAATTCATAGACACACTCCTCACAGTTCATAGGCACACTCATCACAGTTCATAGACACACTCATCACAGTTCATAGGCACACTCCTCACAGTACAGTTCATACACACACTCATCACAATTCATAGACACACTCATCACAATTCATAGACACACTCATCACAATTCATAGACACACTCATCACAATTCATAGACACACTCATCACAATTCATAGACACACTCATCACACTTCATAGGCACACTCATCACAATTCATAGACACACTCATCACAGTACAGTTCATACACACACTCATCACAATTCATAGACACACTCATCACAATTCATAGACACACTCCTCACAATTCATAGACACACTCCTCACAATTCATAGACACACTCATCACAGTTCATAGGCATGCTCATCACAATTCATAGACACACTCATCACAATTCATAGACACACTCATCACAATTCATAGGCACACTCCTCACAGTACAGTTCATACACACACTCATCACAATTCATAGCCACACTCATCACAATTCATAGACACACTCCTCACAATTCATAGACACACTCCTCACAATTCATAGACACACTCCTCACAATTCATAGGCACACTCCTCACAATTCATAGACACACTCCTCAAAGTTAATAGGCACACTCATCACAGTTCATAGACACACTCATCACAGTTCATAGACACACTCATCACAATTCATAGACACACTCATCACAATTCATTGACACACTCATCACAATTCATACACACTCATCACAATTCATAGACACACTCATCACACTTCATAGACACACTCATCACAGTTAATAAGCGCTCCTCACAGTACAGGTAATAATCACACTCCTCACAATTCATAGACACACTCATCACAATTCATAGAAACACTCATCACACTTCATAGACACACTCATCACAGTTAATAAGCGCTCCTCACAGTACAGGTAATAAGCACACTCATCACAGTTCATAGACACACTCATCACAATTCATAGACACACTCATCACAATTCATAGACACACTCATCACACTTCATAGACACACTCCTCACAGTTAATAAGCGCTCCTCACAGTACAGGTAATAAGCACACTCCTCACAATTCATAGACACACTCATCACAATTCATAGACACACTCATCACAGTTCATAGACACACTCATCACAATTCATAGACACACTCATCACAATTCATAGACACACTCATCACAGTTCATAGGCATGCTCATCACACTTTATAGGCACACTCATCACACTTCATAGGCACACTCATCACACTTCATAGACACGCTCATCACAATTCATAGACACATTTACACAGTTCATAGGGACATTCATCACAGTTCATAGACACTCGTCACAGTTCATAGGCACATTCATCACACTTCATAGGCACACTCATCACAATATATATAGGCACACTCATCACACTTCATAGACACACTCATCACAATTCCTAGACACACTCATCACACTTCATAGGCACACTCATCACAATTCCTAGACACACTTATCACAATTCATAGGCACACTCATCACAGTTCATAGACACACTCATCACAATTCCTAGACACACTCATCACAAATCCTAGACACACTCATTACAATTCATAGACACACTCATCACAGTTCATAGGTACACTCGTCACACTTCATAGGCACACTCATCACACTTCATATAGGCACATTCATCACAATTCATAGGCACTCGTCACAGTTCATAGGCACATTCATCACACTTCATAGGCACACTCATCACAATATATATAGGCACACTCATCACACTTCATAGACACACTCATCACAATTCCTAGACACACTCATCACAATTCATAGACACACTCATCACAATTCCTAGGCACACTCATCACAATTCATAGACACACTCATCACAATTCCTAGACACTCATCACAATTCATAGGCACACTCATCACAGTTCATAGGTACACTCGTCACACTTCATAGGCACACTCATCACACTTCATATAGGCACATTCATCACAATTCATAGGCACACTCATCACAATTCATAGACACACTCATCACACTTCATAGACACACTCATCACAATTCATAGACACACTCATCACAATTCATAGACACACTCATCACAATTCATAGATACACTCATCACAATTCATAGACACACTCATCACACTTCATAGGCACACTCATCACAATTCATAGACACATTTACACAGTTCATAGGCACATTCATCACAGTTCATAGACACTCGTCACAGTTCATAGGCACATTCATCACACTTCATAGGCACACTCATCACAATATATATAGGCACACTCATCACACTTCATAGGCACACTCATCACACTTCATAGACACACTCATCACAATTCATAGACACATTTACACAGTTCATAGGCACATTCATCACAGTTCATAGACACTCGTCACAGTTCATAGGCACATTCATCACTGTTCATAGACACACTCATCACACTTCATAGGCACACTCATCACACTTCATAGGCACACTCATCACAATTCATACACACATTTACACAGTTCATAGGCACATTCATCACAATTCATAGGCACACTCATCACACTTCATAGACACACTCATCACAATTCATAGACACACTCATCACAATTCCTAGGCACACTCATCACAATTCATAGGCACACTCATCACACTTCATATAGGCACATTCATCACAATTCATAGGCATACTCATCACAATTCAAAGGCACATTCATCACAATTCATATAGGCATACTCGTCACACTTCATAGGCACACTCATCACAATTCATAGACACACTCATCACACTTCATAGGCACACTCATCACAATTCATATAGGCACACTCATCACACTTCATAGGCACATTCATCACACTTCATAGACACACTCATCACAATTGATAGACACACTCATCACAATTCAGAGACACACTCATCACATTTCATAGGCACACTCATCACAATTCATATAGGCACACTCATCACACTTCATAGGCACATTCATCACACTTCATAGACACACTCATCACAATTCATAGACACACTCATCACACTTCATAGGCACACTCATCACAATTCATAGGCACACTCATCATACTTCATATAGGCACATTCATCACAATTCATAGGCATACTCATCACAATTCAAAGGCACATTCATCACAATTCATATAGGCATACTCGTCACACTTCATAGGCACACTCATCACAATTCATAGACACACTCATCACACTTCATAGGCACACTCATCACAATTCATATAGGCACACTCATCACACTTCATAGGCACATTCATCACACTTCATAGACACACTCATCACAATTGATAGACACACTCATCACAATTCATAGACACACTCATCACACTTCATAGGCACACTCATCACAATTCATATAGGCACACTCATCACACTTCATAGGCACATTCATCACACTTCATAGACACACTCATCACAATTCATAGACACACTCATCACACTTCATAGGCACACTCCTCACAATTCATAGGCACACTCATCACAGTTCATAGACACACTCATCACACTTCATAGGCACATTCATCACAATTCATATAGGCATACTCGTCACACTTCATAGGCACACTCATCACAATTCATATAGACACTCTCCTCACAATTCATAGGCACACTCATCACAATTCATAGACACACTCATCACACTTCATAGGCACATTCATCACAATTCATAGGCACATATGATCATCACAATTCCTAGACACACTCATCACACTTCATACACACACTCATCACACTTCATAGGCACACTCATCACAATTCATATAGGCACACTCATCACAATTCATATAGGCACACTCATCACAATTCATAGACACACTCATCACACTTCATAGGCACACTCATCACACTTCATAGACACTCATCACACTTCATAGGCACACTCATCACAATTCTTAGGCACACTCATCACTATTCTTAGGCACACTCATCACAGTTCATAGGTACACTCATCACACTTCATACACACACTCATCACACTTCATACACACACTCATCACAATTCATAGGCACACTCATCACAATTCATAGGGACACTCATCACAATTCATCGACACACTCATCACACTTCATAGGCACATTCATCACAATTCATAGGCACATATGATCATCACAATTCCTAGACACACTCATCACACTTCATACACACACTCATCACACTTCATACACACACTCATCACAATTCATAGGCACACTCATCACAATTCTTAGGCACACTCATCACAATTCTTAGGCACACTCATCACAGGTCATTGCTAATCTGACTTGTGCTTTGGAGGATGTTGCACATGCCTGAGAAGAGGATACGATGGTGGGGAGGCATGGCTGGTTTGTATTGAAAAGTAAAAAAGATCATTTAAAAAGCCTATCATTAACTGAAATGAAAATGTTCTACTCATGCAATGTAATTTGTTTTTTTTTAATATCTTGGTTTAAGAACCCCATAATGAAAACAGCTGTGTTTAAGTCAGTTGCAGCAAAAAATAATTTTCAAGCAGATGTTTTAAAAAATGATACATGGCTTACCTATGTTTTCTGAACACAGTGAGTAAAGATTTTAATCCTGAGCATAAAACACTGGAACACATATGCCCCAATAATGTACCTGAAAAGTGACCTAAACACAAAACCTATACAATATATGATAGGATGGGGGTGGGGGTGGGAAGGATAAGACTATAAGCCTTGACAAATGTCATGGTGAGGCATACTTTATCTCTTAATATAATATATATTTGAAATAGTATACTATATATTCCCTCATTCATACCCCTAGGCGCATTACATTTTCCAAATGTGGAGCATTTATTAGTTAAAAATTTATCAATCTATCAATACATTTTCCCACTCAGCAGCTGGTTGAGGTATGACTGGTCAGTCTTTGAACTTTCCACCCAGCTATTGTTTAACACATGTACCTGTGACCTAGTAATTTATACATTGATGTATATAGTTGGCTCCACTTAAATGCATATCGCTTAATTGCATAGATCGCTTACGTGCATATGAAAAGTATGGTCCCATTTCTCCTTCATGAATATGCCATGAATTCTATTTAAATGCATATTCCATCTATATGCATAGCTTGGGTCTGGTCCCGAGGCTATGCATAAAAGCGGAGTTGACTGTACATGATAACACTGCATACTTTAAATTTTCTGTTTTTTAAAAAGGTGATGAATGGTAGATCGGGGGGGGGGGGGGGGGGGGGGCACAAGTTACGGAATATACAGCATTTCAAATTTTAAAAAATTTACAAGTTTTCAGGGCAACTCCTCTAATTCAAGGATTTTTCAAGTTTGTAAGAACTAAGCTAAAGGTCTACAGAAGGCTTAGTAACTTTACCGATTCTCAAAGGAAACAGTAAGCTGTGATTGCTTTTGTTTTTTCATGGTCCAAAAACTTATATGTAATTAACAATTTTCCAAGCTATTAGCATTTCTATGACTATTCATTGTGCTTGACCAACTAATGCAAAACCAGTGGGATTTGTGGCTTTAAAAAAAAACAACCCAAAACTTCAAATTTAAAAAGAACACTGTAAACTCACATTTTTAAAACTTTGTCCTTTCCTCCAGAGGCAACCCTCTCTCCATCTGGACTCCAATCAACTGCATACACCTGTAACACAAACATATTGAAGTAGATGCATGAAATTAAACATAAAATCAAGCCGACAACACTTGATGCAAATTCTCATGCTTACAGTTAAAATGACTCTTTATTGGCAGACTTTCATGAAAATACAAAACTGACAAAATATCACCTTATTTTTTAAAATAAATTCAGTAATTTTTGAGGAAAAAACAAACAATACAAAGTAATACTGCAACCAATGTAAATCTGCTAATTCTACTACTGATTTTTGACAGGATGAAGAAATAAATATGAAGTTTTAATTCTTTATCGCTTTTCTACCAGCTGTGGGCTTGATGAACAGCCATGATGCATTCTCCTCTATATCATACAGGTGACTAATAGAGGCAGGTGCCATGGTGACCGTGATTAGATTTTCAGACTCGAAGTTGCTAATAAACATACCATCTCTGATCGGCTACAGTGGTGTGTCATAGGGTAAAACACTATACTCCAACTGCCATGACTCTAAATAACCTATTTTTGTTACAGTGCCTTTGGAAAACCAAACAAAGCTGAATCTTTTTCTTCTTTACCTTCTTACTGGTGAGAGGTTGAAAATTTAATCAAAGGGAAACAATTCGATTTTACACCCATGAGTGATACTTAAAGTTGTCTCCCTTATGACTTGCAAAATTGATATTATACAGTTGTCCATAATTTCCACAAGTATTACATTTCCACAATGCTTGAAGGCTTGGATGAATTCAAATCAGTTTGTTTTGCATTAAAAAAATCTTTCTATTTTCAATCTGAATGGTGGTGAGGAGGCAGGTGGTCAAGTAATATATTTGATTCATGAATATTGTTTTCATGCTGAGCAGTAAGTTAACTTTAAGGTGAGATTTTTAAATTATTTATTATTTATTTATTTATTTATTTATTTCCCTTATAATTGATGATGAACACAACTGGATGTTTTAATCCTAAAAAAATTCAGGGATTGGATTTCCTCTCAAAAAAGAACACTTTACTGCAATATATGTAACCCATTCTAGGTATAACAATGCATTTTTTGTATGAAAGAGATTAAAGACATCTGGAATGAACGAGACACACAATAAAAACGATTAAAGTTTAAGGCCCGTGTAGTGTGACTATTCAGTACTGTGCATTCATCTATTGTTAGAACTCAGCTTATTTCCTTATTTTCTATTTATAGTAACTGAGCATCAAATAATTCTAAGAAAATAGATTTCTTGAATGTGAAACCATGTGTCACATATTCATCATATTTAATACACACATACATAGTGGGACCAGTCTAAATTGAGAAAAAAATTGCACCACATATTAAGAGAAACAGGTTTTATTGATGTGACTCATGGACGTGATGTGACTGAAAATTCTTAGAGAAAAGGATTTTAATAAACTTAAAACATGTTGCATCAGGAAAAGGACAAATAAAAGCACGTTTAAAATTTTGAAAGAAGAATTAGACATGTGATGTAGTTCAGCATTTCATCATTTGTGGACTTCTCAACCATTCAGCAAAAGTGAGATATGTAAACTAGTAAAAATGTGTTTTGCACAAATAATGTATCAATTTGTTTTCTGTCTATACTCTCGTACTAGCTACTAATCCACATGGATTTAGCCAACTTGTATCAAGAATTTTAACTGCAGATTCAGGAAAGCTGCCAAAAAATGTATGTTTGACAGTTTTCTGTAGTTATTGCTACTTTTATGCACAAATTACAATGTTTTGCTATTTCTCTTGGTAATAATTATGCATATACCTCTCTTGGGGGCTGGCATGTAGGAACCTACAATAAAGCAACTCATGTTCACATCGGCCATATTTCCTGTATATATTGGGACAACATATTTGTGGGACACATCATATTTTTTTTAGTCTTAAGTTGTGGGTGACCTATCAAATCATTTGAAATTACATGTCGGAAAATACACTCCAACTGAATTTTTAAAAAAAAGAAGATAAAACTGTGTACTTGAGGTAAAACCACTGCCTCATCATCTCATCAACACAATCCTTGTCCAGCACACAAACGACCCATTCTTTTGGAGCATGAATATTTTGTTTTAGCTTTCTTATGCTGTGCAAATCTATTGCTGGAGGTCACACATCTTCTGAAATGAAAACTCCATTTACTAAATTCAGACTTTTGTTTACTCTGCATCAGTCATGCTAATTCTCACACTTTTAACTACCATCTGATTGACAGTCAATCCAGGAATGAGATCAAAGTCAAATGGAATTTCATCCACGTTAATGATCATATTGTAGGTGAAATCATCTTCTTCTCTTCTGGCCTTTACAAATACATCAAATGATTTTATTTTTTTGCAAATCTTCTGGCGGACAATGGGTTTTCAATGTCCATGCATGAAGCACTATATAGTGTCACTTAAAAATGTTCTGTTGTTTCAAATTATTTTAAAATTCCATAAGCTTCCCTGTGTGAGACAAAATTGTAAAAAAAAATCAACAACAAAACAAAATTAGCAGTATCCCTTAAAAGAATCCAAAGTTGGCTTGTTTTGTAATAAAATGAAGTTTGTCTTTGATATCCTGTCGGTAAGTTCAAACAGTGAGTTTATTACTCGCTGACAATTGTTTTTTTACCACCAGGGCTTTTATTTGCTTGACATCAACAATACCTTAGATGTCTCTGATGCTGCATCTTAAATGGAGGCAAAGCAAGAGACAGCACCACTGTTATGGAAAGTGCATGTCTGCATGTCTTGGGTATATCTTCCAGTAAGTACTGAAGCACTACTGGAGACAGTGACTCCTTCAAAGTCACTGAAAAAGAAATGAGCGTGAGTAACCAGAGAATGAGCCTTAAGCCCAAGCTGCAGCCAATATTCCCACAAAGGTCATGCCCAAGTGCAAGAGGAATGAGGGTATTGAGATGACCAAGTATATCCATAATGTCGTGGAGGGAGGGGGTAAGAGATAATTCATTACCAGGTAGTACAAGTCCCCAAATCCCACAGGGGATCTTGATCTGATTGCCCTTCCTAGACAGGCAAGTAAAACTAGACTCTCTATCCCTCTGGGAGTGGATGGTATCACAGAGAAGGGGGAATATGTGAACTTAATCCCTATTTCCAGACTGACAGTCAAAATAATTTCTTTTTTGAGACTGGTGATCAATACTTGATGCCAAGTGACTGGTCAGGTGGTTAAGACCTGACAGACAAACCAACCTCAGATCTTTCCTTTTGAGATCACTCCTCTTCCATGTTGGAAAGGCATAACTTGCGCATATCACTCACCTGAACCTTGATGGGGGGTTGGGGTGGGGGAGTAAGGTACATTTGTTCAAAGGTCTTTTCCCATGGAAGGGACTAAGAATCAATCTTTGGCTTGTAGGTGTTCTCTATGCCAGGGATGTTGCTCTAGGTGACTGTCTCACAGAAGAGGTAGACTTCCCCAACAAGAAAAGTGATATAGACCTTTGTTGCAAATAAAGGAGGGTAAAAGTGGTAGAAGAGAGACCATTCAATTTCTCCCAATAACTACACCAACATCCCAAGTCATACACAATGTCAGAGCAAAGGCAATATATCAAATGTCCATCAATTTGTATGCAACCAGTACATGAGGTGAGTGTCCTATGTGGTCTTCCTATGCCCATATTCATACATCAATTTGTGTGCAACTAGTACATGAGGTGAGTGTCCTATGTGGTCTTCCTATGCCCATATTCATACATCAATTTGTGTGCAACTAGTACATGAGGTGAGTGTCCTATGTGGTCTTCCTATGCCCATATTCATCCATCAATTTGTGTGCAACTAGTACATGAGGTGAGTGTCCTATGTGGTCTTCCTATGCCCATATTCATACATCAATTTGTGTGCAACTAGTATGTGAGGTGAGTGTCCTATGTGGTCTTCCTATGCCCATATTCATCCATCAATTTGTGTGCAACTAGTACATGAGGTGAGTGTCCTATGTGGTCTTCCTATGCCCATATTCATCCATCAATTTGTGTGCAACTAGTACATGAGGTGAGTGTCCTATGTGGTCTTCCTATGCCCATATTCATCCATCAATTTGTGTGCAACTAGTATGTGAGGTGAGTGTCCTATGTGGTCTTCCTATGCTCAGATCTGGAGACGTGCCATGATGCTGAAAAGGAATAAACAAAACCAAAACAGCCGGAGCCTATAACAGGGAGGATACTTACAGTGGGAATGATGCAATGATGGGGAACCAATTAAGATGCACTTATTCGCTTTGCAAGTCAAAATAACATCTAAAATCACACGAAAACTCTCAAATAATAAAAAGACTGGGGAGAATATAACTCAGTTAATACAAAGGCACAATGGTGGATTAAAATGCCATTTAAGGTACATTTGATGGCAGATCAACATCATTTGAATAAAACTGTAAGACCATTATAAATGATGGCCTCTGTCAAAATCAGTCCAATTCTGTTAAGTAGATTTTGAGGCAAAGCTGTTTAATAATTGATGTTGCATAGGCATACTTTATGAAAGCCATTCATGGCAGGTTGAATTTGGTTAAATATGGTCAGATTCTTATAAGTAGGTTTGATGTTGTTATAGTAAGGTTTCACCACACAATAAGCTGTACATGGTGGAAAGTATTATTGGTGGAGGAAGAACCCGGGAAAACCCCCAGAAAGAACCACTGATCCACGAGAAGCTACTGGTAAGCTTTCTCACATACCCACATTGGCCGAATCTAAGACTCAAACCCACGCAGTAAGAGGTGAGATGGCAGTGATGGCCACTCAGTGGTTTTGAGATGACCTGTCTGATTTTATTTTTTTATTTAGTAATGGCAGTGAAGCTATGGTAAATTAGTATGAAAATAGATTATGTTGAATGATGCTGCATTCTGGATGCACAAATATACAATATGTTCACCTATTTGGCCAGGTGCACTAAATATACTGATTTTAAAAGTCTGAACAAATTTACTGAAGAAATAAATAAACATATTAAAAAAATTTAATTAAATTTTACACTAACCTCATCTGCATGCCCTGGAAGGTCAAAGAGAAGTTTCTTTGTTTTGATGTCCCACACTTTCAGTGTAGAGTCTGCACTGCCGCTGCATAACAAACGACTGTCGGCAGACCAGGAGACTTGGTACACTCGCTGAACATGCCCTCTTAATGTGCCCAAAAACCTAGGTTACAGAAAAGAAACAATGTTTACCATGTATGATTCATATCTTCATTTTTATTTGTGTCAAATAATAATCATTTCCTGACCAAGTCCATTTCATATTAAATTTTTAATTTAATAGTTTGTCATTTACCTAGCCCCATCATGAAAATGAAATGATCCCTATCAAAAGTGCTCTTAAAACTCAACTGTTTTCGACTGCAAGAACAAACTTAAAGACCCAATAATATTTCCTAACACAAATATTTTCAACATTTTTTGTTTTCAAACTTCATTTTGTTTTGTATTTTGGTAGTCATATCATTATAGATGTAAAGCGCTTAGAGCTTCTAAAGATTGGGTGCTATACAAAGTCCTCATTATTATTATTATAACATCAATCATATATACATGATAACCAGCCTGGATATCTCTGTAGTTGTTATAACATCATCCATATATACAGTAGAACCCCGCTATAACGCGCCCCGTCATAACGCGAATTCGGATATAACGCGGTCGCAACGTGGCTCCCGAAATTTCGTATATTTATTCGCACATTATTTTTTTTTTTTTAAAAGTGTTATGCCAAAATAAACATGATGTGGTCTTTGTGGTTTTCTTCGAATAATTCTGTATACAATCGTTGCTCTAACAATAGCCGACGTATGTTTCTTCTTTAGCTACACATTCAACCAAGCAACAGACAATGCGGTGGTTGATAAAAGCTTCTCAGTTTAATAAACATCAAAAAACGAAAGCCGCCAACATGTTTTTTTTCTGGGCTTGGCAGTGTTATTAGACGCAATCAGTTGACCAGTAAATAATGTTTGCTTCACTAGCTGGAAATTTAGAGGGTATGAAATTGACATGCGTTCAACTTTAAAAACAATTATAAAAGTGACTTGTGACCATTGTAGACCTACTGCAGTTAGTTCTCGGGTTTTACATGTGTATTGGGTTTGCTTATGAAATGGTTATTAGTTTCCCCCCGTCTTTCTCTTCATAAATATTTTACTATTACGGAAAAGCAATACAAACGTAAGTCATTCAATGCACTTTGCGCAAAAAACATTTATTATGATTTTGAGGAAGAGATCGTGGATGAATTCTAATATAATACAATATATAATACGATAAAGTACGAGAAATAGTGTGTAAAATGTGGCTTCTGAAATGTATCAATTTCACCAGGTCCTTGAATTATTATGCCTAAATAAACATCGGAAATAAACTTATTATTAATCCAAGAGTAAAGACACGTGTTCTTGAACTGCATAAACAACAATGCAGCCGACAATGTAGTGGTTGATACAAGATTCTCACAATTTAACAAACATCAAAAAGCGAAAGCCACCAATATGTTTTCTGGGCTTGGCGGCGTTATTAGAGGAAATCATTTGACTAGTAAACAGTGTCGGCTTTGTTAGCTGGAAATTGTACATGCGTACAGCTGGGGGGGGGGGGGGAACCTTTATATCAGTGGTGCGTGACCATTACAGACGCGCGTGTTATGATTTAGTTCTCGGAGTTTATGTGAATGGTGTTTGTTAATGAACTCGTCATTACTTTCCTATTTTTGTATATAAAAAAAGAATATTTTACCGTTATGGAAAATCAAGTTTACAATTTGTATAGACACCGTTCATAGACCCTGGAACGTAATGAACGTATACTTGCTTCGTCATTCGTAACCTAATTTTCTGTTAATTTTTCTCATTGAATTCAGACATAATGATTTGTGACAAAAATATTGAATAGTTTAAATACATTTGCAATTTTTGCAATGGAATTAGGTACAGGTATTATGGATTAGCTGCATGCCATTATGGTACTATATCAGACGGTAAGTAAACGGTGTTAATACTCTGTACATGCTATATATTGGACATTAAATTCAGACACAATGAGCTTGGACAAAATTATAGTATATTTTAAATCTGTGCCATCTTCCAATGGAATTGCATGCATTATGGACGAACGGCGTGCCACGACGGCACGATAGTAAACGATGTCAATACCCTCCCTATTCGTTATATAACGTCAGTTGGGGTGTTATCGATCAACGTGTATTTTCTGGGGAAAAACAATGAAAATTAGTAAAACTATCAAACGCAAAGTAATAACCAATAAATATATAATCCGTCCACATTTTTTTAATAAATCTTAATACTGCATTCCATTTAGGTACAGGTATTATTTTTAAGTCTTATGGGTCCAAATCTTTGTGAACTGACACAAAACACCAAAATCTGTCTATTGGATTCCACTTGTAACTTTTAAGAATTTGTTCCTCAGGCAGATTATTAATATCTCTCATGATATTTGTTACATTCCATGTTAATACATTCTCACTCAGGTAGATTAATAATGACTTTAATGTTAAGAAATTGTTACTCAGGTAGATTAATCATGACTCTAATGTTAAGAAGTTCTTACTCAGGTAGATTAATGATGACTAATGTTATGAAGTTCTTACTCGGGTAGATTAATGATGACTAATGTTATGAAGTTCTTACTCTGGTAGATTAATGATGACTGATGTTATGAAGTTCTTACTCAGGTAGGTTAATGATGACTCTAATGTTAAGATGTTCTTATTCTGATTAATGATGACTCTAATGTTAAAAAGTTCTTACTCAGGTATATTAATGATGACTGATGTTATTAAGTTCTTACTCAGGTTAATGATGACTGATGTTATGAAGTTCTTACTCAGGTAGATTAATGATGACTCTAATGTTACGAAGTTCTTACTCAGGTAGATTAATGATGACTCTGATGTTATGAAGTTCTTACTCAGGTTAATGATGACTGATGTTATGAAGTTCTTACTCAGGTAGATTAATGATGACTCTAATGTTACGAAGTTCTTACTCAGGTAGATTAATGATGACTCTAATGTTATGAAGTTCTTACTCAGGTTAATGATAACTGATGTTATGAAGTTCTTACTCAGGTAGATTAATGATGACTCTAATGTTACAAAGTTCTTACTCAGGTAGATTAATGATGAATCTAATGTTACGAAGTTCTTACTCAGGTAGATTAATGATAACTCTAATGTCATGAAGTTCTTACTCAGGTAGATTAATGATGATTCTAATGTTAAAAATTCTTACTCAGGTTGATTAATAATCTACAGAGTAGCAAGATTTATGTCAGGAACAACATCAAGATTAGCATCTGGAATGTGAGAACACTGAGAGCAGCAGGAAAACTTGAGGAGCTTACGTTTGAAATGAACAGATACCGCTGGAACATTCTAGTACTCTGAGATACGATGGAAAAACATTGGAGAAACAACCTTAGAAGGGTACAAACTATACTTCAGTGGCAGAGAAGACAAACATGAGCAGGGAGTTGGGCTCTTTGTCCACAAGGACAGTGGTTACTGTCATGGGATGTCATCCAATCTCATGCTGGTTCATCACCATCTGCCTCAGTACAACTCCATTCAACATCACCATAATACAGGCATACACCCCAACATCAGGCTATGATGACATGGATGTGGAAGACTTCTATGACCAGCTATAAAAAGTTGTGGATAAAACACAGAAGAAAGACAGCCTGGTTGTGCAAGGCGACTGGAATGCCAAGATAGGTGAGGATGCTTGCATGAACTGAAAAGTAACATGTGGGCGCTGCTGCAATGTACAGATGAACACGAGAGGACTGAGTCTCCTGCAATTCACTAGTTCCAATGACCTTATGCTGGCAAACACTTCGGCCAACACAACGTATCCAGAAGATGGACATGGCACAGTGCAAGCAGAGACCATCACAGCCAGTTGACTACATCATGGTGACGAGGTTTGTACAGTCAAGTGTAAACATTGCCAAGACTCAAAGCTTTTCCAGAGCAGATGTCGGAAGTGACCATGAACTGGTGATGATGACCTTCAGGCTACATCTAAGGAAACGCAAGAATAAAGTTTGATCTCGAGAAACTTAAGGTTCCCAAAGTAGCAGAAGCCTTCCAGCCAATGATTGGTGGGAAATGTGCATTTCTCACCATCCTCAACACTGACAATACTGACATGGTCATGTTGATCGCCACCTTCAATACAGCAATGACCAAAACAGCCAGCGAGATCCTTGCCCAGTCAAGAAGCCCTGGGTCACAGCTGAGGTCCTGAACCTGTGTGATAAGATGAGGGCGCTGAAGATGAAAAAGAAAATTACAGAAGGGGCAGAGCAGTACAAGGCAGTCAACCGAAAAGTCAAGAAAAGCATGAAAAAAGCCAAAGAGAACTGGATAGAAGAACAGTCCAAAGACACGGAGGCAAATCTGAAAAGGAACAACAGCAAGAAAGCATACCGACTGGTCCAAGATCTAACAAGCACAAAACAAGCATGAGTTACCTCCTTACAGGACAAAGATGGAAACTGCCTTACAGAAGAAAAAAACATTCTGAAAAGATTGACAGGGTACTGTGCAGAAATTACAACAACTGAGCCACAATTTGATCAAGAGGTATTGAACGTACTCGAAGCAACAAACAACGACAACCAAACCTATCCTACGTGAAGAAGTAGAAGCCGCATTGAGATAGCTGAAAAAGAGAAAGTCAGCAGGAGTGGACAGTATCCCAGTAGAAATGGTCCAAGCTGGAGGACAAGCAATGATTAACGCCCTCACAAACATCTGCAACAAGATGGCAAACATAAGTATGGCCACTGACATGGACCCAATCTAATCACTGATCATCACCTTCCCCAAGAAAGGCAACTTGCAACAGTGTCAAAACCACCTTACAAGTAGTCTTAAGTCATCCAAGCAAAGTCATCTTGAGGATACTGCTGAACAGACTAAAGCTACAGGCTGAAGAGATCATTGCCAAGGAGCGGCCAGCTTTCAGAGCAGGGCGCAGTACAACAGAACAGATCTTCAGCCTTAGGATATTGTGTGAGAATTACTTCAAACACCAGCAAGACGTGTATCACATCTTGGTGGATTTCAAGAAGGCATTTGAAAGTGTATGTCATGCTCTATGCCTGTGAATCATGGACCATAACAGCTGACTTTGAGAAAAGGATAAAGGCCACAGAGATGAGAAGTTTCTGAAAGATCCTCAGCATAAAAAACAAAGACCATGTCACCAATGAAAAAATACGGCTGAGTACCAGACAAGCCATTGGGTCTCACGAAGATCTTCTGATCACAGTGAAAAAACATAAACTGCAGTGGTATGGGCATGTCTCACGATCACCAGGACTTGCCAAGACAATCCTGCAAGGCACTGTACAAGGAAGAAGAAAGAAAGGAAGACAGAGAAAGATGTTGGAATGATAACATTCTACAGTGGACAGGATTGACATTGAGGAACTCACTGAGAAACTAGAAAAACTGAGAGAAATGGAGGAAGCTGGTTCTTTGGTCTTGTGTGGTGTTCCAATGGTCTACCAGACTACGGGACTGATGATGATAATGCTGAGATTAATAATGACTATTGATCTTTGTTACATTCCATCTATATGTTTACTCAAACATGTGACAGTTTATGAACATGCTGCAAGGTATGGTCTTTCGGTTCAAAATACCATTAGTTAAAACACTATAAGAAACATTGTATTTTGCTAAAAATGTAACCCATGGAGTAAGACTGTCTAAGGTCAAAACATCTGTGAGATTTTTCCTCACTATATCACAGTTATAGTCAAACAATTGCCTCTGCACCATTACACTCCAGGGATTGAATCCAGGTTCTGGAATGTGATATGACTGGTGACTGCCTATCAAGAGATATTTGTTTTCTCAGTGCTATTAAATTTTCATCATTGCCAAGACCATATCATGCATCATTTTTGTAAACTGATAAATATTTATTTTAGTTTTGTTCATGCATAATTTATATAAGTGAATTTGTATCATTTGTGAACACATATAACTCAAAATAATATAAAACTTTTGAAATATGATATTCTTTTTTCTTTAAAATTTTTCCTAATTGATAATTACTGCTTACTTCCCAGTTTTACCATCCCACAATTTGATAGACTTGTCAAAAGATGCACTGGCAATCAGTCGTGTATCTGGAGAAAATCTGACATCATTGATTAACTGCTGGTGTCCTGTCATTCGGCAGACTGGTTTTTTGTCCTGTTCAGGCTCCCATAGATATAATGTAAAGTCATCTGAACCAGAAACCATTCTCTCTGGATTTGGCCCCTACAAAAATTGAGTGAGCCTGTAAATATCTAATCAAAACATAAGCTGCTGAGAATTTGTTTTTTCACTGAGTAACAGTCTAAATGGGCCTCTGAATGAACTAACATACCACTTCAACCTAAAGGGATAATTGTTTTATTCAAGAAATGATTATAAATAAAAGTGCCACAATGATGTATGCTAAAAGAAAATCAGTGCATTAGCAGTATACATAATTACATCAAGCCAAGGTATTTGCATATACCACATGTACTCATTTATACTGCGAGTCTGATTGCAAGCAACACAGACACTGTCCACTGTTATGGCTCCCATTAACAAATTACATTAAGGATGTCCTGTCAAATTAAGTCTGTCAACTGTTATGGCTCCCATTAACAGATTACAGTAAAGACCTGTCAAATTAAGTCTGTCAACTGTTATGGCTCCCATTAACAGATTACAGTAAAGACCTGTCAAATTAAGTCTGTCAACTGTTATGGCTCCCATTAACAGATTACAGTAAAGACCTGTCAAATTAAGTCTGTCAACTGTTATGGCTCCCATTAACAGATTACAGTAAAGACCTGTCAAATTAAGTCTGTCAACTGTTATGGCTCCCATTAACAGATTACAGTAAAGACCTGTCAAATTAAGTCTGTCAACTGTTATGGCTCCCATTAACAGATTACAGTAAAGACCTGTCAAATTAAGTCTGTCAACTGTTATGGCTCCCATTAACATATTACAGTAAAGACCTGTCAAATTAAGTCTGTCAACTGTTATGGCTCCCATTAACAGATTACAGTAAAGACCTGTCAAATTAAGTCTGTCAACTGTTTTGGCTCCCATTAACAGATTACAGTAAAGACCTGTCAAATTAAGTCTGTCAACTGTTATGGCTCCCATTAACATATTACAGTAAAGACCTGTCAAATTAAGTCTGTCAACTGTTATGGCTCCCATTAACAGATTACAGTAAAGACCTGTCAAATTAAGTCTGTCAACTGTTATGGCTCCCATTAACAGATTACAGTAAAGACCTGTCAAATTAAGTCTGTCAACTGTTATGGCTCCCATTAACAGATTACAGTAAGGGTGTACTATTATTTTAAGTCTGTCAACTGGTATGGCTCCCATTAAGAGATTACAGTAAGGAAGTCCTGTCATCTTAAGTCTGTTAACTGTTATGGCTCTAATTAACAGAATTAAAGTGAAGAAATTCTATCATGTTAAGTCTACCTTGAAAAACCTGTTTTGTGAGACAAAACGTCAATTATGACCAGACTGAAAGTGCAATCATGTTATGCTACAATTGCAAGAAATTAGAGCTTTCAGATCATAATTATGTAATGAAGCAGAACATGTATAAATATCCTTAGATTGGAAACAATTTAAACTAAAATTAGAAACTAAATCAATGAGCATCAATCTCAAGTCAAATCCATTTTAGGATGATAAAATACACTTTACTTTCAGGCTTCAATGGGCAAGGAATCAAAATATTCCAATGAAAAACTAATAGGATATGAAATTGAAAAATTGTTAAAACTTTGTTAAAAATCCAAATCACACCCCCACCCAATGAAAACTAAAAACATATTGTGGGTTGTTATTGAATCACCAATGTTAAAATAACAAACCTTGGCTTCGTTATATATTTGTTGAGCTTTTTTGCTGAGCTCTTCATCTGAAATGTAAAAAAAAAATCAGTAAAAATCTGATCTTGTCACCTTCATGAAATCTGACATTTGTGACCTTCAAAGATCAAGAGCCAATGCTGATAAAGGTTGTTCACATTTACCAATGTCAGCAGACTGATGTACATACAACATTATACAACATTTTCATAATAATAATAATAATAATAATAATAATAATAATAATAATAATTATTATTAATATATTTTAAATTAGTATTATTATTACCCGGTATTAATAATATTATTATATTTATTATTATTATTTTAGTTGAGTGTAACAGCATGATTTCACCCCAAGACCAAATTCAGTACATGTACTAATATAATGGAGTAAATTACAAACTTACTCTTAGTTTATACAGTAAAAGTAGCAATATGGCTTAATTTTCTTTTCTATGCTACATTAAAAATCCAAATCATAACAAACACAATTTAAAACAAAATAACATGGGAAAATATAAAAATTATCATCAGAAGTGGTTAAATACATTAAAAAAAGGGAAAAAAGAAAGATATATAAATTCTTCAATCATATATGCTTGCTTATATGTCAAAACAAACTGCAGACCGCAGTGACCAAGATCTGCTATATCATAATGTACTGGCAGTCTGGGTCTATGCAGTATGGGCAAATCACTTTATTTTACTTGCCTCAGTACTACATAATCTTATGCTGTGTCCTTGGGCAAGACATATTACTTGCCTCAGTACTACATAATCTTATGCTGTGTCCTTGAGCAAGACATATTACTTGCTTCAGTACTACATAACCTTAAGCTGTGTCCTTGGGCAAGACATATTACTTGCCTAAGTACTACATAATCTTATGCTGTGTCCTTGGGCAAGACATATTACTTGCCTCAGTACTACATAACCTTAAGCTGTGTCCTTGAGCAAGACATATTACTTGTCTCAGTACTACATAACAATAAGCTGTGTCCTTGGGCAAGACATATTACTTGCCTCAACACCATACAAATTTAAAAACTGTAGAAATCCTTACCAGATGCTTTAGCTGAATAATCATCCAACAAAGTTACAAAGGATCTTGTGTAAATATCCATTTGATATGTGACATAATTTAAGCACTGTATATCTTCTTTTACAAGCAAAAGATCATAAATTCTTAAATGTTTTGTGAATTTTCATATGAAATGAACTAAAATATATGATTATAATTTAGTATCACAAAATATGGCATGATAAACCAGAACAAACATTGCAGAAGTTAACAACTTACAATAGAGGGAACTTCTTCCCTTATACTTTCACCTTGTGGGATGCCATGATGTTATGGCTTGTTTGATATCACCTTGCATGGTGACTATACATTGTACTTTTAATGGTCACATTATCCTGACACCAGGCTAATCAGTCCTAACACCTAACCTCTTGATGCTGAGTACAAATCGAGACAGCTGCTAGTCTTGGGTATGACTCGACTAGAGTTCAAACCCAAGACCTCCCATTACAGACTTGGATGCTCTAACCACTAGGCAACTGAAGCTGTAGCATATCAGGTAACTTACACATATTATGTGATGACATATCAGGCAATTTATACACATTACATGATGACAGATCAGGTAATTTATACACATTACATGATGACAGATCAAGTAATTTAAACACATGATGTGATGACATATCAGGCAATTTATACACATTACATGATGACAGATCAGGTAATTTATACACATTACATGATGAAAGATCAGGTAATTTATACACATTACATGATGACAGATCTGGTAATTTATACACATTACATGATGACATATCAGGTAATTTATACACATGTGATGACAGATCAAGTAATTTAAACACATTATGTGATGACATATCAGGCAATGTATGCACATTACATGATGATAGATCAGGTAATTTATATACATTATGTGATTACAGATCAGGTAATTTAAACACACATGATGACATATCTGGTAATTTAAACACACATGATGACATATCAGGTAATTTATACATATTATGTGATAACAGATCAGGTAATTTAAACACGCATGATGACATATCAGGTAGTTTATACACACATACTGACAGATCAGGTAATTTATATACATTATGTGATTACAGATCAGGTAATTTATACACATGGAATTACAGATCAGGTAATTTATACACATGTGATTACAGATCAGGTAATTTATACACATGTGATTACAGATCAGGTAATTATATATCTTGAGCGATAACAGATGATGTTATTATATTTCAGTGTGGACCAATGCACATCATGTGATGGCAGATCAGATTATTTATGCTAATAATTTCAAGCAAACAGTATGGACAGAGTATATATTACATAATGGCAGATCAGGGTCTACACTGTTTGGTGTCTAGGTGTATGTCACACACAGATAATAATAATAATAATAATAATAATAATGAGGACTTTGTATATCTTTAAAAGCTCTAAGCGCTTTACACCATCAATAATGATATGACTACACTACAGAACAACAAATGATGAAAACAATGAAATTGGAAAACATAAAAACATGCTGAAAATATATGATACAAAACATGATTAGGTCGCTAAGTTTGTCCCTGAAGTCAAAATAGGTGAGTCTTGAGAGCACTCTTAAAAGGGACCACTGTGTCTTTGTGTCTAATTTCAATGGGCAATTTGTTCCACGTCGCCGGTCCCTGGTATGCAAACGAACGTTGTCCATATGACTTTGTTTGCACAGTGGGAACAATGAGTATACGATTATCAGAAGAAGAGCGTAAGGATCTAGCTGGTGTATACACATGGGTGAGGCCAGATAGGTATGTTGGACTGGAGTCTGTCATTGAAATATAGCACAGAGAACAAATTTTGTGTTTGATTCTGTATCGAATAGCCAGTGTAGGGTATAGAGCAGTGGTGAGATGTGCTCTGATCGAGGTACTCTAAAGATGATCCGTGCAGCTGTGTTTTGAACTTTTTGAAGTTTCTGGAGTAAATATTGTGATGAACCAGACAGAATTGAGTTACAATAGTCCAGTCTTGAAAGTACTAATGAATACACAAGTGTTTTCGTGGCATCAACAGAAAGATATTTACAAATGGAACTGATGCGTCTCAATTCAAGATACGCAGCCCTGCAGATGTTCATGACATGTTGGTGCAATGTGATAGTACTGTCTAGAGTAACACCTAGATTCCTTACTGACTGTGAGAATTTAATGTTGTTGTTGCTGATATTTATTGTCTGAGGTAAAGGATGTGGATGAGAAAGTCTTTGTGTTGTGATCAGAATAGCCTCAGTTTTATCATCATTCATCTGCAGCTTGTTACATGTCATCCATGATTTCACATCCGAAATGCACTTCTCTACTCCATGGATGGTAGCATCAACTTCAGTTGGGTGGCTAGATAAATATGGTTAGTATTTAGATTACATAATGACAGATAAGGGTCTACAGTGTTTGGTATCTATGTGTATGTTACACACAGATAAATATGGTTAGCAGTAAGATTACATAATGACAGATAAGGGTCTACAGTGTTTTGTGTCTAGGTTATGTCAAACACATATAATATGGTTAGTATTTAGATTACATAATGACAGATCAGGGTCTACACTGTTTGGTGTCTAGGTCTATGTCACATACATATAATATGGTTAGTAGTCAGATACAGAGACCCACATTATTCTACATCTTTTGACTCAAAGGTGCCCAGTCAAGCTGTTGTCTAAATCAATGATGGGAAAACTTGAGTATGACTGGACCTCAAACCACAGCAAATTGATTGTATGACAAAGATTGAGGCAATGCGTGTGCTTACAGCTGTTCAATGGTATTTTTTACATTTATTTATGCCATGAATACATACAATACTACTGACTGAAGTCAAGATACAATTTTATCAGAAATTCTACAAACTAATTCCATATCACATCAGTCTTCTCCGAGTAGAGTGTTATTGTGAATACTGGAAATTTAAGGTCAGTGAGGAAGAAATACTTTTCCCCAAAAGTAATTTTAGATCTATTCATGGAAAGTGAAGGAAATCAGATTTACACTCTGAAGCAGTATTTGTCCAAATATTCTATCTATTTTATGGAAGATATCAGCTAAATGAAATCAATTTTATACTTTGGTTTATCACCACGTTCTAATACATCTATTTCTAGGAAAGATGAAGAAATGAGTCATTGTACTTTGATCTGATGTTGGTCAATTTATGTAAAAAGTTTTGAAAAGCAGATACTTTGTTATTGTCGCAATGTACTGTTATTATCCTACATTTTGTCTATCTATTCATATTAGTACATACTAGTACCTATATTGCTTTGTACATTTTAATTTCTTCTTTAAATGATCTGATATATCAAAGATATTTTAAAAAATCACTTAATATATTTTTGCTGCACAAAATTTTAACAGTCTACATGTCTTTTCTTTTCTTCAGTCAATTTGGGTTCAAAGATGTCCGACAGTTATTCACCACCAAATCTTACTTATTCCCCCATAGACAACATTAACTCTGATTATCCAAAAGGCAAATTGCAGAGAATTTTCGAGAAACACTGCGGCATTAAGTTCCTCCTTGTTGTGGTTCTGGTTACTTTGGATATAACAGAGCTTGTTTGTGATTGGCTGTTGTACTATGACATCACAGTAATGGAGGATGGACTACTGTATGGTAAAGTGGAAAATGAAACTATTTTGGCGACCTTGATATTCAGCGGTAGTGGCTCCATTCTTTTTAGTTTTGAAGCAATTAATACAATCAAATATGTGTGTACAGGAAGTGGAATAATATATTTGGAGCTAATCTCCACCCTTGTGATCTGGCTTGAGGAAGTCCCACAGACCATCATAAGTATTGTGATTACATCTTGTCATGAGGAACCAATCAGTATATACCAAATCATCAAGGCTCTTCTTTTAACCATCTCGATTTTTACAAGAATCATTTTGCCGAGTGCAGTAAAGTGGATTGGGACTAAAATGCCCTCTAAGAATACAAAATGCAAGTACATTCATCAACTCTTGTCCTCTATTGGTCTGTGTATCATTTTTGCTGGTTCAAGCATCACATTGATTTTCACACACAATATTACCTTGGACACATTTTTTCAAACAAGGCTCAACATCTTCAATAGAAACCCGATATATGATAAGTATTTCAATAACGTTGGCATATACCTCCTGCACAAAGACTTGAATTTCAAACATCCCAAGTCTGTGGATGATGGCTTGTGGCTAAAACTTACGGACTATGACAGTCTAAGCGAAGGTCTGCCGGAGAGAATACAGATAACATACTCCAACCCAAGCAAATTAAGCGCCAAAATAATGTTTAAGAAATTCACTGCTTCAAAACAGAATTTTGAAGAGTGCTTTTTTGCCACTAGTCTGCCCAACGATACTCAAATATCTGACAAAAACTGCAGCAAATCCTTTTTTGGTCAAAACGAACAAATGAAAGAAATCATTATTCAGCTAGTCTACATGCCACCAAGCAATCATCTAGTGTTAGGTGACGTCAGATTCAATGCAAAATTACTGTACAAAAACAAATGCTACAAAATGAACATCACAAATTCCTTTGACACATATGGTAATCTTCACATGGGCATTCTCCGCTACAAAAGACTGGAGACTATAATTAACACTGAAGATGTGATTTTGCTTGGTGGGGATACAATCCAACCAAGCCAACAGCTCATGACCCGACCATTGTTAGTTGATGTGGAGAATATCTGGAAAACAGGTTATTTTCAATGTTTATGTCAGGGAGAATATGGACCAAGACTTAAGGAGTCTATATCTCTCACATGTTGAAGTCTACCTAGTACATGTAATGACTTTGTTGGTGGAACAATTCCCCAAGTCTCGAGTTTGACAAAGTGTTTGCATCTTTTTAAACAATTCACTAATAACATTGTGTGACTTGCCTGTTGCTATTAAAAGATAATATTGTGTGACTTGTCTGTTGCTATCAATGATTACACTGTGACCTGTCTATTTGCTATCAATAGCATTGTGTGACTTGTCTATTGCTATCAATGATAACATTGTGTGACTCGTCTGTTGCTATCAATGATAACATTGTGTGGCTGTTCTATCTGCAATCAATAATAATAATAATGAGGACTTTATATAGCGCCTAATCTTTAGAAGCTCTAAGTGCTTTACAACATCTATAATGATATGACTATATTACAGAAAAACAAATAACAAAAAAAATGAAATTGGAAAACAAAAAAACATGTTGAAAACATATAAGATACAAAACATTATTAGGTCTCTAAGTTTGTTCCTGCAGTCGAAAAAGGTGAGTTTTAAGAGCACTCTTAAAAGGGACCATTGTGTCTTAGTGTCTAATTTCAATGGGCAATTCGTTCCACATTGCTGGTCCCTGGTATGCAAAAGAATGTTGTCCATATGACTTCATTTTCACAGTGGGAACAATGAGTATATGATTGTCAGAAGAAGAGTGTAGGTATCTTGCTGGTGTATACACATTGAGTGAGGCCGGATAGGTATGTTCGACTGGAGTCTGTCAGTGAAACACATAGCACAGAGAACAAAGTTTGTGTTTGATTCTGTATCGAATAGCCAGTGTAGGGTACAGAGCAGTGGTGAGGTGTGCTCTGATCGAGGTACTCTAAAAATGATCCGAGCAGCTGTGTTTTGAACTTTTTTAAGTTTCTGGAGTAGATATTGTGATGAACCAGACAGAATTGAGTTACAATAGTCCTGTCTTGAAAGTACTAATGAACACAAGTGTTTTAGTGGCATCAACTGAAAGATATTTGCGAATGGAACTGATGCGTCTCAGTTCAAGATATGCAGCCTTGCATATGTTCATATGTTGGTGCAATGTGAGAGTACTGTCTCGAGTAACACCTAGGTTTTGTACTGACTGATAATTTAATGTTGGTGTTGCTAATATCTATTGTCTGAGGTAAAGGATGTGAATGAGAAAGTCTTTGTGTTGTGATCAGAATAGTCTCAGTTTTATCATCATTCATCTGCAGCTTGTTACATGTCATCCATGATAACACTGTATGAATTGCCTGTTGGTATTAATGATAACATCGCGTGACTTGTCTATTACTATCATGGTAATACCTTGGAAACCTTGTCTATATTCTTCTTTCTTTCCATAATTTCAACACATGCCATGTGAAAATGATTTCTTCATGTACCTGAGAAAAACTTTTTGTATGATGGATCACAAAACCCTTTTCATTAAAAGATTTGAAAAAACCATCCTAAAGTTTTGACCCTCATTAAATCAGAAAAAATCATAGAATACTCAATTTAATGTTAGATTTCAAATGAACAAATCAGTTGATTAATTGGATTTTACTATATTTTGTCACAAAGTTTAACAGTAACTGCCATTCATGACAACAAATAGCAACCTGTTGGTGAACAATAAAGCATTCTTTCTTTTTCCTCTTTCCTTTTTATAAACAGCATAACCTGATCTTGAATGGAGTGTCCTATCCATATGACCTACAACCTAATATTCGATAGATTATTGGACCATGCAACATTCCTTGTACACTTTACAATTTTAAAACAACTTCTATAATTGTTTGCTGTTGTTTGTTTTGCTTCTAAAAATTCCAACCCACATCTTCTTTCTCTGCACTGATAAAACATAATAACACTGATTTATCATGTACCATTTGTTAATAAGGTATTGAAGATCATAACTAATCCAACTGACAAAGAGTGATTTAGGGTCTGTGCAGCTGGATCAGACTTGTACACAAATACATACAGTGTACATCATACTGTCATTCATACAATGTATATCATACTGTCATTCGTACAGTGTACATCATACTATCATTCATAGTGTACATCATACTGTCATTTACACAGTGTACATCATACTGTCATTCATACTGTACACATCATACTGTCATTCATACAGTGTATATCATACTGTCATTCATACAGTGTACATCATACTGTCATACATACATTGTACATCATACTGTCATACATGCAGTGTACACCATACTGTCATAGTGTACATTATACTATCATTCATACAGTGTACATCATATTGTCATACATACAGTGTACATCATACTGTCATAGTGTACATCATACTGTCATTCATAGCGTACATCATATTGTCATTCATATAAATATCTGGAAATTAAAAATAAAAATATTATTTACCATTGGAGGGGAAATTAATGTGCTTTTTCCCAAATACCTTGTATGGAAAATGAAAATCATTCTTGTCAGTATCGACTTCTAATGCACCCAGTAAAATCAGTGCTGGTCAGAAGTTGGTATACTTCGGATGTAACCACAACTGTATCATATTGTTAAGATTGTCTGTGACAACTGAATGCATTTGTTGAAATGACAAAAATCTATTCTATTTCTTAACTTTTAAATCTTGTAACATAAACTGTTTAAATTTATTTTGTTGTCTTAAAGAAATGTACTGATGTTTGGAAATTTTATTTACGATTCATAATTACTTTTTACAAATTTAAAACATGAGATAAAGAAAAATGATGGATGAGGATATTTACATTTATAATGTTACCATATATTACACTTGCTTATAAGTTTGGTCCAACAGCATAGTCCCCAATCTGCCATCCCATAATGCCCCACAAGAGTAGGGTCCATTTTATTTGTTATATAGATTAGTCCAAACAAATTGCATATACTCAGATCTACCAACACATTATGCATTATCATATCTGGGTCTACGCAGTTTGCAGTTAAACCCAATTTGTAAGCAACTGTATATGGTGCCCCACATTAACAACATTACACTTTGGCAAACTACACAAATGTATATCTGGGAATTATCTACACATAAATAACAATATGCTGTTGAAGGTTTAACACCATTTGTCGGGCCCCCAAGTGGCCTAAAGCGCTTTCCGTTACGGATCACTGCCGTCTCACCTCTGCGTCGGTTCGAGTCTAAGATTTGGCTAATGTAGTTATGTGAGAAAGCTTGCCAGTAACTTCTCGTGGGTCAGTGGTTCTTACCAGGGGTTTTCCCGGGTTCTTCCAGCACCAATAATACTGGCCGCCATGTATAGCCTATCATGTGCTGAAAAAATGGCGTTAAACCATAAAAAAAAAAAAAAACACCATTTGTCAGCACAACAAATATATTCACATATAAGCCCTTCGTGTATAAACCGACCCCCCCCCAATAGTATAACTGATGGAAGAAGAAAATGGGAAAACTGGTTAAAAACCACAAACAGCAAGCTTTCTTACATAACCACAGTGGGAGCAAAAAGACTCAAACCCACCTGCACAGAAGTGAGATGGCAGTAATCAGTAAAGGTAAGTAAGTGCTTTAGACCTCTTGACCACTGGAGGCCCCTAAATAACAAATGTCAGTGCTAACTATGAGGAATGCTGAATTAATGAAAGTATAAACCAAAACTTTAATTAGTAGTAGCAGCAGTAAATGCTGGGCCTGATTTTGATAATTTTGTCAATTGGATTTATGTAAGTAGCCCCCTGTAAGCACAGCATTAGGAAATACATTTTTAAACAAGTTTGATATGATATTAAATTTAAAATTTTCTTCTATCGCTTTGAAATTACTTTCTCTCTATGGATATAGTTTTAAAAATTGCTAATATGTGGGCACATGGTGTGATTGGGCCATCTTATTACATGTATTATTATTATTATTATTATTATTTTCCTATTCTTTTGTCAAGTTAAACACACACATAAATGAAACAATTTTAGCAGAGAAGTTTATCAGAATATGACTTACAATGGAAGGGGTGATGTAAAATAATCTTTGTTCTTAAAAGTCTGATCCATACTTTTATTGGATGTTAATTAAGTTTAAAAGATTTTATCAGTGGCAAACCTGGACACTGATTTTAATTAATTGGGGGCTGGAAAGAAACACATTGGAAATGAAGAATCAAACACATGCACACACACGGGATGCATTCTAAATACTAAATGTCATATGCAATCTATTTAATATCCTAAAGCAAAATATTGAAAATTATGACCCTCATTCCATAAGGGTCAAAATAGTTTTACAAGGAGAAAAATGACAGATACATCGATACATGGACATGACACATGGAAAAACATTAACACATTACAAGTGTTACAAGGTGAAATGACAGATACATTGATACATGGACATGACACATGGAAAAACATTTGGACACATTGCTAGTGTTACAAGGAGAAAAATGACAGATACATTGATACATGGACATGATACATGGGAAAACATTTGGACACATTACAAGTGTGGTTATGCATATAAAGCATTCTGGGAAGTCATCTGGTGACTATTACTGAGATTTTAACAAAAATCCTTAAAAATGACATTTTTCCTGTTAATTTGCAAAAGACATGTATATTGTGCAGTTAACACAAGATAAATTCTCTGAGGCTGGCTCGAGTGTCATATAGGATACAAAATTAATTGCATTTAACATGACAAATTCTCTGAGGCTGGCTTGAGTGTCATATAGGATACAAAATTAATTGCATTTAACACAAGACAAATTCTCTGAGGCTGGCTTGAATGTCATATAGGATACAAAATTAATTGCATTTAACACAAGACAAATTCTCTGAGGCTGGCTTGAGTGTCATATAGGATACAAAATTAATTGCATTTAACACAAGACAAATTCTTTGAGGCTGGCTTGAGTGTCATATAGGATACAAAATTAATTGCATTTAACACAAGACAAATTCTCTGAGGCTGACTTGAGTGTCACATAGGATACAAAATTAATTGCATTTAACACAAGACAAATTCTCTGAGGCTGGCTTGAGTGTCATATAGGATACAAAATTAATTACAAGTCATCAACAATCAGACAATTGTTTATTATTATTACAAGTAAATAAATAGGACACAATCAAATAAAGATAAGATTTGCTATAAATTCTTTACCATTATAACCTGTCACGCATTACATTAAAAAATATTGTAACAAGCACAATCATGATAAACATGGGACAGAATAATTTGTACAGTTTTTTATATGGTTTTTAGTCAATTGCTGACAACTCTTGATTTTTAACTCTTTCATAATAAAACTCACCGTAAATAGCCTTGACCCTAGGCCAGCAACCTAGTTTGGACTTAAAGGATTGTTATTTCTGATATTCTTCAGTGGAGACAAGATTTTCAAATTAGCTCCCATGGTGGACATATTGGATGCAAGATAAGCACCACGGTCATTTATGATCAACAAGAAAATCCTATTTACATCCATACTATCATGAAATATCTCACTCTATCCAAATTCTTACATTAATAAATCCATCAAGATAGGATAATTGATTAGGGTTCTATGTCATGTTAATTTGCATAAAATAGGTAGTACAGTGTATTTATAAATGAGACCTAATGTACTATCAATGTGTACAACTTAAGTTGTAAAGTCTATTCCTATCTCCTGACAAAACCAGTCTATACATGTATTCTCAATACATTTGATAAACAAAACCATTGTCTTGGTTATCTATGGCAGATGAATGTTTGATATTGTCTGATAAATATATCAAGGTCTCAGAGATATCTTTAAAATTCTCACACAAACACATTGATTGATAAAAACTGCATGTTTTATCACCTAGACAACTCGATTAATAAATATTGCTTACATTTTAAACTCAGCTCAGGTGCAGTTTTGTATATGATGTATGCTATGTTTTTAACTTGATCCAATTGAATTATCACCCATAGAAGTTAATCTGTATTTACTATGACTTTTTACATCAAGACTATAAAAAAAAAAAGTACACACAGAAATGCTGGTGTAATAGTTGTTGTTACTGCGGATTTAATACACTTTTTCATCACATGATAGGCTATACATGGCTAGGACATAGGTGAGATGTCAGTGATCCCTAAAGGCAAGTGTCTTAGACCACTGCTGTAATTGTAACCTAACATGTATAGTATCACCATAGTAACCTAACATGTATAGATTATCACCATAGTAACCTAACATGTATAGATTATCACCATAATAACCTAACATGTATCTATTATCACCATGAAATGCTGCAGCAAATAATGCAAATTTTCAGGTAGTGTTTTGTGGAAGTTTGGCTGTCTTTTCCATGGTAAATTAATTAACATTTTGTCAGACAACATCACTCCTCATCTACTTTTAGCATAATATATATAACTTCAAACTCAGGGTAAACCAAGCGATAAAGCTATGCACTTCATACCAAATGTAACTTTGCAGCAGTAGATTCACTGCACATACAGTCTGAAACAAATATCTGAATTTCTTTCATAGTTATTAATGTTTTGGCAAACACGAAAAGAAAATGTAGAAAGTTTATTTTAAGCTCATAAAGTTGCATTAACTTTCATAATTCTTCATACATTTTTTGCTGAAATCAGAAAAAAATAGATACAAGCTTTTGTATTTTGATTCTTTCTAACCAGAATAAGTTTTCTTTGTTTACTAAAAGAAAAAGTTATTCTTTGAATTCATATCTTTTAACAAATATTCTGAAACTTCAAACACTATCATACATAAAATATATGAAAAGACTTACTGATTTCTCATGCAAATCATGTATACTTATTATTATATTTACTATATAACAACACTTCCATGTAAACAAAGTGAGTATAAGTCAGTACATGTATTTATTTTGTGTTCTAAAAAGGTATAAAGTTCAGTAAATTGGCAAATGACAATAAAGATGCTTTAATTATGGCGGCATCAATGAAACAGGTTTTGCAAATTGACTGTATGATGATGTTATTGTTTGCAAGTAAATTAAGACATACTTATAAAGCAAAGTATTCAACAGATGGCTATAATATGATGATATAGTTGTAACGTCATTGATTAAAGAGTCATTTCTTCAGACATGGGGAATATGTACTTCATCATCACTCTGAAATTCTTGTAACAGAGATAGCACTAGATGCCTAGCATTTCTGCTACATTATCATATTCTATATTTTAATTAAATTGAGGTCTGCAAGATCAGCAGAATATTTATGTATGATATTGCTGTATCATATGATAATGAACTAAATCATAAATCGGATTGGACACTTTAATTTTTTTATATGTTAGTATTTTTTAGTTACTTATATAAGTGTTATTTAATTTTTATTTGTGTTATTTAGTTATGTATACATGTTATTTAGTTATTTATATATGTTATTTAGTACTATTATAGTATGAAATACAGGATAAAGAGAAATTCTACATAAATTTAAAAAAAAAACATTAACACATTAAGAACATCTATGAAACAAAACTACTGAATGGGCTTAGTTTTCACAATCTTTTCAGTGTCAGTTACTGTATTATTTCCTAATAAAATAAACTAATTTATTTCTGCACAATGGTCAATGAACAGCTATTATGCAACACAAGATAAATAGTCTTATATTATTTAATTTCATTTTGTATACAGAACATCGACATTATCTCACTTAAATAGAAGTTTTGTTGCCTTAAATGAAGTTTTGAAATGCTCAGCTTCTCTGGGAAATAATGAGAAAAATCCTAACTTAAACAACTGCAATGATCACTTTCCAAAATGGCACATAAATTGATCCAAATCATCCAAATTTATGGTCTGAATCAGCCAAGGACAAAATTAGTCTTGGTCCAAATCAGCCATAGTCCAAATCAGCACATCATATGATCCAAATCATCCAGAAGTATGGCCTGAATCACCCATTGTCTAAATGAGCCATGGTCCAAATCAGTACATCCTATGGTCCAAATCATCCAGAATTATGGTTTGCATCAGCCAATGTCCAAACCAGCCTGCATTGAATTTGAGATGTTCAAAATAATACTGACAGAGGGATTTTAGTATGCGAAATCATTAAAGGTATTGCAAAACGTTATATTGGCTAGGATGAATGGAAATAATATAATCAATCGTTGTTATTATCAGGTTTCAAGTTAGCAACATGTTGGAGGAGAAATTTGGAAAGTGTATCAAGATCAAGGACACTTAAAAAGATAAACCTTGTGTGAGTCATGAAAACAATGACAATCTTTGGAATGGGATCAATTTCTTCTAAAATGCTGGGTCACCATCATTTAGTTACGGGGGGGGGGGGGTCTGTAGGGCCTTTGATTCATTTAGCCAACCTTATTTTGTATGTAAAGGAAGTCAGCATTGGTATGTCATGTACTAACTTGAAAAATGAGTAGACGTTAATTGGAGACAAGAAAAGAACATTAAAGCGACGTAAATACTTTGATCTGACCGATCATGTATTTTATACGGAAAACATCAGATTCGGCTGTTGTTGGTTTAAATGTTTTGCTCTCTATTTATTCTTTGAAGCTAAAATATCGCACATCATAGCAGATGGTTGTATGTACATTCCGGGCATTGTATACAAAATAAATTATTGTAGAAGTATTTATATATTGACGAACACGGACTCTTTGAGTACTATTCATTAAGTGCCATTACGAACATGTGGCATAAATATTTTAAGCGAAGTGAGTTTATAAATTATTTTTAACTGGAAAAATATCCCGACATAGACTTGCCCCCTCGCTCCCCCCGCCCATTCAACGCTGCTCGAAGAATAGTAATGTGCATCGCGTTTTATAGTCTCTTATAATCTCAGGATGAGCATGCATCTTGGTGAAAACGTAATTTGGAGATGGTAGAAGTGGGGTCTTTGCCTGCGCCTTAAAAATGCTGTAGCCTATATACGAAAATTAACAAGCCCATCCAGTTTTGCCCCCTTTCTCTCCCCACCACCCCCGGCTAAATTTAAAAAAAAAAAAAAAAAAACCAATCACGTCTCTGGAAAGAACGACCGTGAAAAACCCCGCAGTACAGAAATGGTATCGATGTATATCTATTGCCAGAACTAATTCTAGCACACACTGATCGATCGATATGCCATGTGCTTTATCACCTAGACACCTCGATCGATAAACGAAACGTGCTTAGTCAGTTGTACAGTTTCGATCGAAAAAATTAGATCAGGCAGGTAGTATTATTATTTATATCTTCATAGCTTTATCCAATTTAATTATCATCCAGACTTGTGAACCAGTATTTACTATTCTGTTATAAAACATGGTCATACTATTCGTAGTTTGCACATTAATGTGCTGCCCTGATCGTAATCTGTCGTGTATATATTATCACATTGAAATGACGTAACATACAGTCTGAACAATTTCCAGACTGTTTTATGGCAATGGCAACTTTGCCAGCCTTTCTGTCGTAAAATTAATTGACGTTTTATGTTGGATTATATCACTACTCATCTACTTTTTAATCCAATTCAGACCAATCGAAAGAACTTCAAACCTCAGCGAAAACCATTCGATAAAGTAAAGCTATGTACTTCATTACCAAATAAAACTATAACAATTATTCACTGCACAACACATTTGGGAAAGAATCAAATTAGAGGATGTAAAGACCATCCCCCCCCCCACCCGCCCAATCTGGCTCTACTTTGGTGGTGTGAGTATTTAACAGCACTATACTCCCAAAATTAGAACCTAGGTTTTTAGATGTAATAGCTGACTCTTTCAGTGACAGGTTGTTTGAACGGAATAAATACACCTCCGCGCTCGTTCTCTCTTCACTACAGCCAGCTGGGTGGTTCCTTCGCCGTGCAATGTAGTTTTTTTTTTAATATCCTGATTTAAAAAAATTTTAAAAAATTATTGCGGTCTTATATTATTCTGTTATGTTTTTATGAATTTATAAATCAAACAAAAATATTCTGGCAATTTTAGCCTCGACCGTCATTTTATTTTAACTGGTGAAAATTTTATCAGTGCATTTGGAGAGGAGACCTGCACCTCTTTGTTGGCACTCAAGGTTGCTTTTGTTTCAACTCGGAATTATATACCTTTTGCAGCAAAACATGTTGTACACTGGGCACCGATAGTTACATATGTGATCACACTCCTGATTTTGCTAACCAACTGCAAATGGACATTTTGTAAAAGCTCATTTTAATTTTTTTTTAAATTCATGTCTTACCAGCTTTTCAAACAAATAATTGTATTTTATATTCAAAATTTCTACTCTCTCTCTTTAGACAGGTTCAGACAGTTTACAAAACACCAACAAACAACAATGAATGACTACTACTATCCTAAGTGTATGAGAAAGACAAGACACAAAACCTGGTTCAAGGTGTTCCATTTCCTTCTTATTTTCATCCTTGATTGTCTGGACCTGATATCTGATTGGTTACTTTACATAGATGTTGCAGCCACAAAAGAGGGCTTAGTTTTTGGGCCACCGGAGAAAGTAATTGTAACTTCTCTACTCGTTTTCTCTATTATCGGCTCAATCACCTTTGTATTTGAAGTCATCAATCATGGATTTGATATCTTCAAAGGCAAATCATGTATCGACACAGATCTCTGCTCTGCGATTATCATTTGGATTGAGGATGTTCCTCAAATTGTTTTGAGTGTCATAATAGCAGCATGCCGTGAAGGAGCCATCAGTTACTTCCAGCTTGTCAAGGCCGCAGTTGTGATTCTAGGATGTATCATTCGTATAATTGTTGCTTCAATTAATTACTGCAATAAAAGAAGCCTTCGCAAGGCTCGTCAACACAATTGCAAGTCAATACTTCATACCACTTACCGTGTTTTCATTATGTTAGGTCTATTTATTATTTTTACTGGCTCTATTGTTGTATTTGTTTTCACACAATCTGAACGAAACCCCGATGGATCGACCAAATTCAGGATACCTCACAAAATTCTTGAAGATGAGTATGACAATGAGAAATATTTCAACAATGTCAGCATCTATTTCAGTCATCCCCTGTTTGTTTACAACACAACTGGGTCCTTTGACCATGATTCTGCTAACTGGATTAGGCTCACGACAATTTTCGATGTGCAAAATGAAAATGCCAATAGCTTGCTGAAACTCCAATATGATGAGGTCACAAAAAGCAAGCTGGTTATTTGGAAGTCTGATTACCATGGCATTCTGAATGTAAAGGACTGCTACACTTTGGACAGATTGCTACAAAAACTGAAAATTGAATCTAACTGTGACTCCTTTTTAACCACTGGTACATCCGAAATAATTTTCACGTTTCATTATGTTAAACCACACATTCCAGGACTTGTATTTGGTGACATTACTTATAATGTGAAAGTTAAGGAAAATGGTAAATGCCAGGATCCAAATATCAATATCGACAGCAACGTACAGAAGCGATTAACAGCTCATACAGATGCTGTGATGCGGTATTATCGTAACAAGGACAGCGTTAGTGTGGCTAACCATGTGATACATACAACAACAGAAGCCAAATTTTATGACAGCAGTGATCTTATTGACATCGAGACAGTCTGGAAAACTGGTTTTGCTTACTGCACGAGCACTGGGAGCTTATCTCCTCACCATGACACTAGCTTAAAAGTGCCATGTTGATATCAACACACAATACTAATCTTCCAATATGGTGTTTTCTATTAATGGTCAAAGGCACATCTTGGAAGCCACAGACCTACACTACAACATTTTTCCTTATCTGATTGATGTTGTTGGAACGTGTTTTTATCTGTTAGTAAAATTATCATTTGTTAAAAGTGTAAAAATAAATAAATAAAACTACATACAACAACACGACTGCACCATGCAGAACTCATCATCAGTAAAACATTTTTTACTAGGCCTAGAGACAGCTAGGTTGGATTCTGAAGAAATTATTACATGTACGCATGTAAATCTAATCTGAAAGAATAGTTCCGTCCATAAAGGTGTCCTGAGAACACTGTAAAGCTCCCAACTGATAGACATATAATCTGATGGAATAGTTTAATGTCTGCAATTTATTTATGAATGAATGTTGAGTAAATGTATTACAAATATATGTCTAAATACTGAAAACCTTGGTATATGGCTAAATACTGAAGACATGGTATATAGCTCTGCTGATGTCTTGGTATATGGCTAAATACTGAAGACCTTGGTATATAGCTCTGCTGATGTCTTGGTATATGGCTAAATACTGAAGACCTTGGTATATAGCTCTGATGATGTCTTGGTATATGGCTAAATACTGAAGACCTTGGTATATAGCTCTGATGATGTCTTGATATATGGCTAAATACTGAAGACCTTGGTATATAGCTCTGCTGATGTCTTGGTATATGGCTAAATATTGAAGACCTTGGTATATAGCTCTGCTGATGTCTTGGTAAATGGCTAAATACTGAAGACCTTGGTATATGGCTAAATACTGAAGACCTTGGTACATATATGGCTAAATACTGAAGACCTTGGTGTAAAGATAAATACTGAAGACCTTTGTATATGGCTAAATACTGAATACCTTGGTATATGGCTAAATATTGAATACCTTGGTATATGTCTAAATATTGAAGACCTTGGTATATGTCTAAATAATGAAGACCTTTGTATATGTCTAAATAATGAAGACCTTGGTATATGGCTAAATACTGAAAGACCTAGGTATTTAGATAAATACTGAATACATTGTGTTATGTATATTTAATTTGTACTGTTTGTTAGTTTGTTTTATATCAGTATATGCCATTGTAATCTAACATGGTATGTTGAACTTGACCTTGTCTAAAATCAATTTCATTTCCTACATGACCAAATATTTTAACTTATGTATTATGTAAACAGGTAGTACATACATATCTAAAATATTCTTTAAATATGGATTAAATATTATTATCATTATTAATAGAAGTAAGCATGTTTATTTGGATCTGGGTCTAGGTTATTGGGATTCCAAGTGGGTGTATCAGACATAATCCAAGTTATATATTATAATTTTAATAACAGACTTTCTAATTATAACTAAAATTGTATTAAGTTAACATTAGGAAGTTTCTATATGGTTATTTTCATTAAGCAATAGTTCTGTTAATATAGAAAATGCTAATTGTGACCTGAGGGCAAGTAGAGGACTATATAATCTTGTCACTGGAAAAAGTATCATTCATGTTAAAGATCTAGCAGAATCAATTTTGTATTATTATTGTGTCCAGAAGTTTGTTTGGGCTGAATTTATTTATTCAAATTATTTCATTCTGGGATTTTTTCTGGAAATACAAAACTCATATAAAATAATATTCTTGGACAGAGACATTCCCAAGGATTTATAGTGAATTCAATCTTGTAATTATATTACTGTATTTCAACAAAAGACTGTTCGTACAACACCATGATACTGGGCACCACAGATACATCAACACTCTGAGCTTTGTATTTAATTTGGATTTCTACTAAAGTTTTTTTTTTATTCAGAACTTTTATTCTTAGGACATGTGTCTGTAATTCTGGGATTATTTTGGGAATAAATTTTGTAGGTTCTTTTTTTTTTTCATTTTCACTTGCATTCTAGGGAAGTAAATTATTTGTTGAATTTTATACAACTTGCTATTTTTCATTTCTTTTCTGATACTTATTTTAAGAATATAGACTCGTAACACTTGTTTTAAAACTACATAATGAAACCTTGGTATATGGCTAGACATTTAAGACCTTGGTATATGGCTGGCTACACAATGAAGATCTTGGTATGTGGCTACACCTTGAATACCTAGGTATATGGCTACACCTTGAATACCTAGGTATATGGCTACTCAGTGAAGACCTTGGTACATGACAAAATACAGAAGACCTTGGTATATGGCTATACATTGATTACCTTGGCATATGGCTAAATACTGAAGACCATGGTATATGGCAAATTAATGAAGACCTTGGTATATAACAAAATACAGAAGACATTGGTATATGGCTAAATATTGATTACCTTGGTATATGGCTAAATACTTAAGACCTTGGTATATGGCTAAATACTGAAGACCTTGGTATATGGCAAATTACTGAAGACCTTGGTATATAGCAAATTATTGAAGACATTGGTAAATGGATAAATGCTGAATTTGTAGGCTTCTGTAAAAATGGGAACAGTGCAAGACTATGACACCAGACAATCTATATTCTACTATATTGGAAATTTACATAATGGTAAACAAAACAAATGAAGCAGCGTGAAATATCTCAAAATAAAATCATCCAAGAAAATACTGCCAATGTCAAGATTAACGAAAAATTTGTAAAGCAAATTCATCATTTTCTGGACGTCTATTTTCTCAGTGACAACACTCTTCGATATTTTTTGAGTCATTTTAGCATCTCTGCTTGGAATGAATTATGGCTCTCTAGCTAGTTAAGCCACAGCTTTTGCATCATCACCGTGAATGCTTTCTATCAATTCTGTGCTTTGATTTTTCTTTTCCTTCCGACCGCTCCGGTGGACTAGCGTTAGAGCGTCCGCCATGCGAGCGAAAGGTCATGTTTTTGATCCTCGGCCGAGTCATACCAAGACTTACAAAAATGGTACTAACAGCTGCCTCGCGTGGCGCTCAGCATTAAGAGGTTAATGTTAGTACTGGTCGGCCTGGTGACAGGATAATGTGACTGGGTGGGACATCATGCATAAAAGCATATTTCCTCATCAGAAGAAATGAATACTGACCAGTACTTCAAGGTATGCATACTGACCAGTACTTCAAGGTATGCATACTGACCAGTACTTCAAGGTACCGTATGTATAATATAAACCACTCTGGTGGCCTAGTGGTTAGAGCGTCTGCTGTGGAAGCAGGAAGTCGTGAGTTCGATCCCCAGCCAAGTCATACCAAAGACTTACAAAAAAATGGTACTAACACTTGCATTGCTTGGTGCTAGCATTAAGACGCTAGTGTTAGGACTGGTTGGCCTGATGTCAGGATAATGTGACTGGGTGGGACATCATGCTACATGTCTGCGGCATGATGCCCCAGTGCTAGACATCACTATAAACTGTCTCACTGCAATCATCGTAGCGATATGACTGAAACATTGTTAAAGCTACACTAAAAATCCTAATCAAACAAACAAATTTTTTTTCCTTCCGGTGTAAAAATAATAAACAGATAGGTATGTCGTAATATTTTAAAAGTATTTCATCGCAAAACCATTTGGCGTCATCATTATGTAAATAATGTCTTGATTAGCTTAAAATAAAACTATTTAGTCAAAGATCCCTGTCTCAAGACATTCTATCTGTTCTTTTGTGACAATACAGTGTACTCCTTGATTTGAAATGTTAAAATCAATGCTAAGTCAAATCTGCTCACAATTAGTTTGCTAGACAATATCATGAAATTGTTAAAATCAATGCTAAGTCAAATCTGCTCACAATTAGTTTGCTAGACAATATCATGAAATTGTTTATTTAGAAAATACCCTAAAATTATAATTTACCTTTCCTATGAGCATCCATAATGATGATGTGAATGCGCTAAAGGAATTTGTTTATTTAAAAAAAAAAAATTTGTCCTTCAAAATTGAGTAATGATTATTCACAAAACAAACACCCATACTCAGTATGACTCGGCATATACCTGGGAGTAAATATTAAACCCACGTGCATCAAACTACGCTAAAAACATCCTGTCCTAGCATATGTTGTCCAAATCTGTTAATAACTGTGTGATATGCATCCGATACGTTTTAAATGGGATAATTTTGACATGGGATAATATTATCAAATCATTACTTTTATTCTCATAGCTCTTTATCCAAATAAATGATGTTTATGATGACCCATCTTCGCTAGTCAATGGTTCTGATATCATAACCCTATCTACAGGGTTATTATAATCGGAACCTTGGCTAGCTAAGATAATGATGACCTGATGGGACTTCTTTATTCCAAATGAGTAAACTTCAGCTTTAATCTTAAGAAAGTGTTGATGATTCAGTCTTAACTTTTTCATGTGATTTTCCTTATTATACCATGTGTCTAAATGTCCTTGGGTAGCTGAATCTTTTGCCAAGAGAAAATGGTACCATATTAAAATAGTAACACTAAATTATAAAAAAAATACAAACAGTGCTTACGCTAGTAACAAATCAAATAATGAATCAACCATTTCATTCATGTGCTGATAGCAACACAAGTAAAAGTCTGATTGTAATATAAATTGGCCGTCACCTATATCTTTGTAGGAGATACTAATAAGCCAATGTGGCCAAAAGATGGACAGCCAGACAGAAGAGCAAAAACACAAAGAGCTGAACTTGATAAAATTTAGCAGAAAGCATTCTGGTAGTGACAATTTGCAACTTGTTTCAGAGGAAGTTGCACATGCCTGCATTAAACATCTTCCAAAACCGCTAACTAGAATTTAACTATAACACCCTGGCATGAAGACCATTAAAGTTTGTACAAATAAGTTTGATCTGGAATCAAATATGGCCACCATAACTAAAAATATACATACCTTTAAATGACTTTCAAAGTTTTTAAATAGAATCTGACTTAACTTGGCAGAGAGGATACTGGCATATAGGACTTTAAAGCTTATCAATCTGATGCTGCCCAACCATCAAATATGGCTCCTATTACATGTACTAAAATAGAAACAACCTTTTGTATGAAATACCCGAAATCGAACAGAATTTAATATCTGCTACAATGCATCCTGACAGGGAAATCTTTTAAATTTGAGCAAATTAGGTTTATCTGCCATTAAATATGGCCACCATTATCAAAACTGAAGAACTTTCAAAGAACTTCTCCAAAGTTGGCGAACACTGTTTGTCCAAACATGACAGAATGCAGTCTTGGTGAAGGTCTTATAATTTTATATAAATACTACTGATCTGCCATTAAAACCTAAACCTATCACATAATTATAGAATGAAACAAAAATTTTGTTTAAGCATATTCTCAGAAAAGAGAAAGAAAAAAACCCCCAGATGATTCAAAGAATAGTACCGGTAATTGTAATGAATGATGGAGAACTGCAGTAAGAAGAGCCAAAAAATGGTTTGATAATTTTATGTTGTTTTTATAGGGTTTAACGCCATATTCAGCACAAGATAGGCTCTACACGGTGGCCAGTATAAATGGTGGAAGAAGAACCCGAGAAAACACCAGAAAGAACCACTGACCCACGAGAAGCTACTGGCAAGCTTTCTCACGTACCCACATTGGTTGAGCCCGAGACTCGAAGACACGCAGACAGAGGTGGCAGTGATCCATAACGGAGAGTGCTTTAGGTCACTCTGGGACCATTTATGATATTAGAGAACAGTGCTGACACAGAGAGAGAGAGAGAGAGAGAGAGAGATGTCTTTATGCTCCACACAATTTTTTGTATAAATGTCTCTCTTCAGCTGAAACCTTTGCATAAATAGTACTGTAATAAAACTGTAAAGGAAATCTTAACAAGTCCAGAGAATACTTACGCTAGTAACAAGTCATCAATAGCAAGTCAAACATCGTTTCAAGCATTGGTAGCAACACAAGTCAGACTCTAATTTAAATTGGCTGTCTCTAGATCCTTATATAAAAAGAGTCGTCAGAGGACAAAAGATTGCTCACTGACTATTGAGAGAGCAGTTGGCCAAAAAGCCTGGGTCCATAGGACGCTTTCTGCTTAAATTTCTTCCAATGCGGTTGATTATATATATTATACATTGTAGTTGTTGGTAATATATATCATATTTGTTGTTTTCTTCATGTGATGGTCTCTGTCTTCATCAATATTTGATAGCAAATCAGCATCGTTCTCTGTAAGCCCATACAATAATGCTTTGACCAAAGCTGTTTTATACCTTGGTCTTTATTAGATCTTTAAAAAAAAACAACTCTTTGCTCTTACCCTAAGAAGCGAAGTCTTGTTAAGTATTACGTGAAAAATATTTCCACTCTAAAGGTGTTTGGTAAGTACTACTTGAACACTCTTCAGTTTAAAAAAAAAATGTTCCATGAAACAAATTGCTGACATTACAAAATAAAAAAAATATTTAAACAACAATATATCAAGCAAGATAACCAATCACTCACCACTCCGGTAGCCTAGTGGTTAGATAATCTCCCAAAGATGTGGGAGGTTGCAGGTTCGAACCATGGCTCAAGTCATATCAAAGACTTATAAAAATGGTACCGACAGCTGCCTTGCTTGGCGCACAGCATTAAGAGATTAGTGTTAAGACTGGTGGGCCTCGTATCAGGATAATGTGACTGGGTGGGAGGTGGGACATGATGCTACATGTTAGCTTAATGATGCCCCAGTGCTACATATTATAAACCGCCACACTGCAGACATCGTAGCGTTGTTGTTGGTGTTGTAGAGTTTAACACCATTTTTCAGCAGCCTATACATGTCCGCCAGTATTAATGGTGGAGGAAGAACTATAGAAAATCACCGGAAGGAACCAATGACCCATGAGAAGCTCCTGGCAAGCTTTCTCACATACCCACATTGGCTGAATCTGAGACTCAAACCAACGCAGACAGAGGTGAGATGACAGTGATTCGTAACGGAGAGTGCTTCAGACCACTCGGCCACTCGGCGCCCCAACATTGTAGCGAAATCTGAAAAATGGTGAGAGCTAGTTAAAAATCACACACAGACAGACACACGCTTGCTCATCTGGGTCAGCGAGTTGGACAAGCTTGTGACCAATTTATGCATGTATTGACAGTCTGAAGCGCAAAACAAACTGGATCATTAAGATGCTGCAGTGTGTATTAGGTTTTTGGAGGGCGGAAAAACGAGACCCTTGAAAAGACTGAGGCTTTAAAATAAAAAGATAAAATCATTTCTTCATTTTACTGCTAATTGTTGAAACCATCTCTGATATGATATTCTTCTGAGAATACTTTCAAATTAGCCTCTGTAGTGGCCATATTCAATGTAAAATTAACACCATTTTCCTTCATTGCAAACTAAACATTAGAAGACTTTGTAAAAATTCCAAGCAAATATGACCATCCATACAAGAGGTGCAACAGTAAAAGTTTTCAAAATGATTGTTATGGCATTCATGTTTGAGAATGCATTTAGGACAAACTAGATACCATTAAAGTTGGTTTAGTGAATCGATATGAAGATACAGCCATCAATTCTTAAGGAGTAGCAATAACAAGAATTTCAAGATGGTCACGATCGTAGCCATAAAAGATGTCCGACTGGTATCTCTTTATTCTGACTTATAGGTCATATATGCTTGAATTGTACGGAATTCATAGGTTACTTACACTTTGCATATTTAATGAAGAAAAATGGCATTCCGTGTAAAGTACAGAACAAGTGAAAACAATATTATTCCATGTTTCACCTACATTTCATTAATATGTGACATATAAGTCATTGTATGTGAAATTGGAGAAATAGTTTAAAACTGGATGCTGAAATATTATTTAATAAGTAATAAATGTTTAAATAGCAAACATCATGAGCTTGCATTTTTCAAACTAAAAATTTAGCAAGTGAGTGACTTACATTTTTACTAATACGTCAAACGTGAAGTATACTTTTATCTATAAGTAAACTACCAAAAAATCCTCATCATTCACCCTTATGTCACTTACTAGTGACATAAATGTTGCAAGTAAAGGTTAACATTTCACTTACAAGTGATTTTATTTTCTTCAATTGAAACACATTGTTTGTATGTGAAAGGTGTAATTTACATATAAAATCCCAATCCTTCACCTACATGTCACATAAATAATGAACACCACCTTTAAGCCATATACAAATAAATTTTATATGGATCATTTTCACTTAGGACCAACCACAAACGACCGCTCCGGTAGCCTCCTGGTTAGAGCATCCGCCTCGGATACGGAAGGTAGCAAAGTCATAAAAAAAATAGCACTAACAGCTGCTTTGCTAGGCGCTCAGCGTTAAAATGTTAGTGTTAGCACTGGTCGGCCTGGTGTCACGAAATCACAATAAATTCCACACTGCCGACATCGTAGCGATATGACTTTGTTTTAAAGCTATGTTAAATATCCAAAACACACACACACACCTGAAGGAGTCTTCATGTGAAAACACCACATCAATAAAACATACCATTCAGAAGTAGTGATAACATGATATTTGAGATGGCTACCATGTTGGATATATTTAAAATCAGACCGGCACCCAATACGTTTGGACTAAGTACATATCAAAATAAGCAAATTAGCTTCTGGTGAAATCCACATATTGGATGTCACATCTTCATTCAACACCAGCTAGAGACCATAAGAAATCTTCTGGTAAAACCCAGATGTTAAAATGAGTTTCTGCTGAGTCTAGTGTCATTTACGTTCAGGCACATTTTTTTTCCTTCTGTATGACTTCTTCTTCTCTCATTTTGTACAATTACAGGAAAAGATGTTATAAGATTTTGAAGGTGTCCAATAGGGTGGACATACCGAATGTCCGAGCATCACCATTTCTTTTCGGACCATATAAACCGTATAAGAAATCTTCTGGCGAAAACTATATGGTGATTTATTTAAGGTGTTGCAATACTGTTTTCAAGATGACTAATGTGTCAGTAATATTGGATTTCAGATCGCACCGAGTTTGTTTAAGACTACCTAGACATCATATAAGATTTTCTAGTGAAAACCAAAGGTAGATATCACAATCCACACTGGCGCAACTATAAATAGATTTTCTAGATTGTCACCATGCAGACAGACTGGATGTCCAAGTGGCCATTAGAACTTAGGACCATCAAAGACATCACAAGAATTTTTCTGAGGAAGGAATTCAATCTGGAAACGTTTCAAAAGAAAGGTGCATTTGTACTTTCTTTAATATTAAAAATTGAAAATGCAAAATATAAATCTAAAAAAATATGCGATTAAGGGCAATTAATCTATGATATAGCGTAAAATAATGCATAAACATTTAATAATTTTGATAAAATAAAAGCATCAAATATCTGAGATATTTTAGTAATGCAATGCCATTTTTAAGGTGGTTTTGATTTGGTTTTTGGGAAGGGGTGGGGCATTAGAAAAAATGCTTAAAATAAATAAGCATATTTAAGCCATGCAATTTATCAATAAAGTATAGAACACATTTTGCATGAAAAAAATTATCTTTTTTACTGCAATTTGTGTACAAAATGTGCATATATGCTTTAATTATTATGCATGTAATCTTTCTAATTTAAACTTTCTTTTTGAAAAAATTCACAATAATAAATGAATATCTCTTTAGAAAATATTTTAATACAAAAATATGACTTAATTGACTGACTATACAAAAATATTACAAATGTTAGCAAATAAGCAAAAAACACCATTTAAAATGCAATAATCTGCATCATAGTCTGGCAGTCTCTTACTATAATGTAACGTTTCATTTGATGTCATCATTCAATGTCATTTCAAAAGTAATCCTGGGTTAAAGCAATAATGTGATAAATCGGAATTTCTTTTTAGCCCAAGGAAGCTATCTTTTTTATTTTCCATGATTATATATATTACATTTGATATTTTAGATGGGATCCTAATTAGTGGTTGAGGGGCCCCAAGTGGGTATCACGGTACCAATTGTTTTTCCATAGACCTCAATGCTAATATTTGGAGAGATAAATATATTTTCTATCCTAATTTAGCATGCATCTCACACACTGTTATAGAGAACAATGTTAGATTGTCAATTTGATGATGACAAAACCAGGTACTCCATTGCATTTAAGAGAGATAACTCTGCTGGAACTAGACAGGGGTATGAGTTATCTAGTCACAACATACTTATTTTCAGTCATGTCTATGACATTTTCAAAAAATCATAAAAAATACAAAATATGATCTATATAGGAATTAACATAAATTCACATGTTGCCAAGAGGCTAAACTATTTTTTAAGCCTAACAGAAAGTACAACTCTTACATAATCCACCAATCATAGCTCGTGTTGTCCTCTAGTACTGCCTGCAATGGACCCTACACTTTAAGCTCCACCCATCTGGTCATGCGCAATTGGTACCGTTATACCTATAGCAAACCTTGATTTTTCCAATAATCTGTGAAATAGCTCGGAACTATATAACTAACAAGTGTACTTAGTCTCGCTTGTCAAAAACAATTTTATGAAGTACTAAGCTATGTTCTATATGATTGTATATAGAAATGTTATTGAGCTGTTGGAACTCTTGTTTGCAAACTTTTGCTTCACTATCAAACTCATGTTTTGAAATAAAATGAATTCTTTAAACTATGAGTTGTGTTTTTGTTCATATTAGCACTTATCAAACTTCACTTTGGTGATATGCGATAAATCACATTATGTCATATTGTTTAATAGTAAGGTCAAAGGTCAACACACTAGTTAGCATGTACCAGTTCTACTCTTAAAGAGACATTTTGATCTAAAATAAAGGACTTATAATTGTTTCATTAACACAGAAAGTAACAACAAGGACAGGTGGACATGGCCCAATCTAATTATAAAGTATTAGCTTTGAACACTTTACACTGTCTGCATATGCAAGAGGTCACTAACCTCTAGTCCTCACACAAAGGTCAAGCTACCCAGCCTCTTTGTCATACTAATAGAAATCTTCCCTCCTTTCTGTAGTGCATACAATTGATGCAATAAGCCAATCTGACACCAAATAAAGTAAATAACAGCTTTTCTAAGTGGTTATCATGGATTTGGGGTTGAAAATGTGGACTGATATACAGAAAAATGCTAAAGTTTAACAATGAGTATAGTGAGTCCAATGGATTTATAAACAGAAGAAAAGTGTGTATCTAAATGGGAGATTTAGCTAATGATACTGGAATTAAAGGAGACACAAGCAGCAATGAGAAAAATGAGAAGCGAGAGCTTGATGATGTTACCTTGGACAATATTTTGAGGCAGTGGATCATAGGTAAAGGGACAATAAAAAAGGGACCTGTGCTATAACATCCCTTACAGACACCAACTATCAGGTGACATGGTGTTCATTCCTAGCTAATATAAAAGGGTGAATAATGTAGATAATATAGATGCATATAAGTTATATTTCTTCTAAATAAGAAATTAACAATAATGGGCTTCTGTTAGACAGATAAAATACCTAAGCAAAAATCCCAAAGCATGTTTGATCAGTTTTCAAACTTTTAAACTTTACTGGGAAAAATTATTAAAGTACTTCTAGTTCAATTTGCATCAAGACCAAGGGCTAATATGATTCTTCACAAATCTTCTATTGATTTTCTTACACATTAACTTAAATTGTGGGTTTTTATCTATTGAAATTTTAGGTTTGGTGTAAGGGAGATAACTTAATGATATACATAAGGTGTGGTCTTTTTATTTTCTCCAAGATCTTATCCATGTTATATATAGATGAGTTCAAGGACAGATGTATTAACTTCAATGCAATTAAATTATCCAAAAATGCATTACTGATAAAGTGAGGACCTAAACTCCAGGTTTCCATATGTAGTAGAGACCTCAAGAATGATTATCTAACTAAGGAATCGCATGTTCATTTTTCATGGCACAAAAGTTTACAAGAAAAAAAAGACATTTAGAGCAGGACTATTCAAATCAAAATAGGAAGGAATACCATATCTTTAATAAATTACCTAAAATACTCATACCAGAATATTCTTTATGGTACAAGTGAACTATCTACAAGAGGACCAGTAGAGGTCCTCTATCCTGGTCTATAACATGCTTTAGAAGAACAAGAGAGTTGTTTTTTATCCATGATTTTTCATCTTTTGCGCATAAAATAGTCAATACTTTGGCTAAAATTAACTATATTAACTTTACATAACCTTTTTATGGCCTGTATGCTAATATTGGAGCTGACTACACAGTCACAAAGCCATCAGTCTATATATGCTATAGATATAATTACAAAAGCCCCATTCCAAAGCTAATGTGTGTTATTTTCTACATTTTCTATGTAAAAGTCTGTCAATATTAGACCAAAACATCTCAATATCCATTGTTTAACCAAATGACACTATGACAGTATAGAAGTGGTGGTTATGTATACTCGTTACTATGGATACACTGTGAAGCTGGTATTATCTTTTAGGTATCACGGTACCAATTGTTTTTCCATAGACCTCAATGCTAATATTTGGAGAGATAAATATATTTTCTATCCTAATTTAGCATGCATCTCACACACTGTTATAGAGAACAATGTTAGATTGTCAATTTGATGATGACAAAACCAGGTACTCCATTGCATTTAAGAGAGATAACTCTGCTGGAACTAGACAGGGGTATGAGTTATCTAGTCACAACATACTTATTTTCAGTCATGTCTATGACATTTTCAAAAAATCATAAAAAATACAAAATATGATCTATTTAGGAATTAACATAAATTCACATGTTGCCAAGAGGCTAAACTATTTTTTAAGCCTAACAGAAAGTACAACTCTTACATAATCCACCAATCATAGCTCGTGTTGTCCTCTAGTACTGCCTGCAATGGACCCTACACTTTAAGCTCCACCCATCTGGTCATGCGCAATTGGTACCGTTATACCAGTGGCCGAGTGGTCTAAAGCGCTTTCCGTTACGGATCGCTGCCGTCTCACCTCTGTCTGCATGGGTTCGAGTCTAAGATTCGGCTAATGTAGTTATGTGAGAAAGCTTGCCAAGAGCTTCTCGTGGGTCAGTGGTTCTTTCCGAGGGTTTTCCCGGCTTCTTCCTCCACCAATAATACTGGCCGCCATGTATAGCCTATCGTGTGCTGAAAAATGGCGTTAAACCCTAAAAACAAACAAAACAATAAGTGGTTGCTCGCAGAAAAACTATTTTGCTGATTTAAAAAAACACAACTCCAAAAAATCAGTTGTGAAATATCAAATACTGTTTATACTCGCTCATAAGATGAGACCAACTGCAAACTGCTGACGCATAATGCATCTGGGTCTGTGTAGTTTGTTAAGAGTAATCAGTTAAACAAACAAAGACCCAAATCAAACTATTAAATCATCTCTGATTAGACTATACATTATGAGATGACGTGAATTTTCATCTGCCTGCATGTTATATGACAGTAAATCAGGTGACTGTACTTATAATATCAAGTAAACAAAGGTATCTGATTTGTCCACATGGCAGATCAAGCTAATTAAACTAATGATTTTGAGGAAGAAACATGGACTCTGATTTGCTTGACTTAAAGGAATTTTTTAATTACTTCTGTGTGAAATAGAGACTATACTAATCTACCCTTGAAGAGTGCTGTGCTTAAAAACAGGCATCTATCTTTTTATTGTTGTAGTGTTTAACACCGGTGAAGACAGAACCCTGGAAAACTGAGAAGAGAAGCTAATGGCAAGCTTTCTCATGTACTGTTAGTTGAACCTGAGACTCAAACCCATGCAGACAGAAGTGAGAGGGAAGTGATCCAGAATGGTGAGCTCTTTAGACCACTGGGGTGGGGTGGGGTGAAAAACATAAAAGCTCAGGCATGATGGACATCCTTCATGTTTGTCCATAATACCTTAGTTTTTCACTTTTATGTTAGTTTGCAGGAACATCAAAAACCAGAAATGTGCAGAGAAAATTTTTATAAAGAACCTCTATTTTGAATTTGTAATATGCAAGCTTGTGACAGTTAGATTATACAGTATCTAATCACGTGTTAATCATATGCATATATTTTCATTATATCATTGCTTAAAATCTAGAAAAGCTTGGGGACATTAATTCCCTGTATGACCTCATGTATAGTATAATACAGCTGGGGGACATCTTGTTTAATAGGACAGATGCTACAAGTCAATGGCAAAGATATATGCACTTTTTATAGCATAACTAAATGACAATTTATAACAAATTAGACCATCTCTACTCAGCTGGAATGTAATGGAACATGTGCACTTGCAGACATATTGAAAAGGAAGAAATTCTTGTTACCAGTGTAATAAATTCAGTCCTTCATAGTCTAAAGTGATATAAGCCTATTGGAATCTATGTGATAAAGTCAATTACAGTGTGTATGCTCTAGAGAAAGAAGAATTTGCAGTTTGCATGTACATTAGACAGACTGTCAACATTTCTTGACATAGAGCAAAGGCAAATAAATTCATGTGGATTTAGAAGAAGATACACATCCATCATAATAAGGCATGCTAATTTATAAAACAAAAAATGATTTTGAAGGATGAAAGTTGAAGTACACAAAGTTATATTGATGTCAAGGAATAATGAATTGCAGTGGAAATCACTTTATGTAGAAAACAAGGTGAGTATCACTAACATATTTTTTCTCATGTACAATATAGAGTGAGTTTCATTAACAATTGTTTTCATATAAACTATAGAGTGCCATTAACAATTTTTTTTCATGTATGCACATGCAGCATGAGAAATACAAAAGTGCATACTTAACTCCTTTTTTTCATGTATACTAATTACATGTGTGAAAGTTAAGCAACTTTAGTAAGATACTTCCAAAAGACTTCGGGCAAAATATTACAAGTCATTTTATGTGGATTAAAATCCCAATATATGAGATTATTTGCAGACATTTTACATGGATTAAAATCCCAATATTATGAGATTATTTGCAGACATTTTACATGGATTAAAATCCCAATATATGAGATTATTTGCAGACATTTTACATGGATTAAAATCCCAATATTATGAGATTATTTGCTGACTTACTGAAAGGTAAAACTTTACACATTTTCTCCATACAAATATACCAGTGCTTCTGTAGGAAAGCCCTTTCTAACTTTTCCAAGGACTCCATTGGAATAATAGACACATAGACACATTACTAATTAATTAGTTGATGTATATTATTAAACAGATTAATTAAATTAAACTAATTCTTCGATACAAATTGATTTTACACAGTACAAGTAAATATTTTTCTGACCAGTGTTATTCAACTAATAAAAGTTAAATTTATGTGATCTTTCAGCCTTCATTCACAGAATCTACAGAGTTTAACCAAACATTCCTCAACTCTTTGTGCACTTTGTTTATGTGCACAGACACACTTACGTATTACATATATTGATATGACATTCAAAAGAATTAGTGACAAGGTATTCAATACATTCATTGTGGCAGCCATATTGGGATAATTAACATTCAGGACCAACTAGATAGCATGATTAACCTACTGGTGAAAACCCTTTGTTGATATGACTTTCCATCTATATGGGGTAGGAGTGACAATAAAAATATTTTCAAGATGGCTGCCATGGTGGTCATACTAAATGTCATATTAACTCCCTTTATTCAGTACCAACTAGACAACATAAGAAGCTGGGTTGGTTTTTATAAAAGTGAAAACCCAATGTTTATATGACTAACCATCAATGATGAGCAGCAATAAGATTTTCAAGATGGGTACTTTTGTAGACATTTTGGATGTCAGATTGGCACAATTTTCATTTAAAACTAACCCGCCATCAATGATGTCTTGAAGTCTTTAAAACATAAATCCCATGTTGTCAAATTGACAATATTTTCATTTAGGACCTTCTAGACTTAATCATAAGTCTCTTTGTATTATGACCATCCAATCAGCTAAGTAGCAAGATTTTCAGGATGGCCACTGTAGTATCCATACTTAATGTCATAGTGAAACCAGTTTAATTTAGGCCCATGGAACCATTTTCATTCCTAACCAATAATATACATCGTAGGCAGTCTTCTGATGAAAACCTAATATTGATATGACTTTCTATTCAGGAGTAGAAGCTACAACATGGCTGCCAGATAAACACCATTTTTATTTAGGCACAACTAGAAAGCATACAAATTCTTGATGTAAAAGATTAATGTTGATATGACATTCAGGATATGTGGCTATAACAACATTTTCAAGATGGTTGCTCAGGCAACTGTATTCCACGTGTTATGCAGCACCAATTTCACTACTGACAAACTTAATAATGGGATGAATGTATTTGAAAAATTTCATGGCAATCCTCCTTGAAGCAAAGGAGGAGTAATGATAACAAGCTTGTGCTAATGTAAAACAGAGAAAAGCTCTTCAAGCAGCAGAGAGGGTGAACCTCACAACTTTCCGAGCGTCGATTCGATGATCTAAGGCTTCCACCAAATAGTAAAAAAATGGCGTCTATTCGATAAAATAAGATTTCCTTATATACGCCATTGTCGTTGTCATTCACCCTCTCTGCTGCTGGAATTTTCAGTTCTGGGTTAATAATTCTTTTACGAGTTCAACCAAATATTTGATCGAGTCCTTAGGACGAAAATCCTTTGAAATTGCAAAGCAATTTAGGACTTTATAAACAAACTAATCGCTAACACCTCTTCTTGTAAATCAATCAGATTATTTGACTGGTCGGTGAGTTTGAAATTAATTCTCGTTAACGAATTATTATGGCATCGCATGTAGACAGGATTAATTGGGTTTTCAATAATTAGGAATCCTGGAGGAGCTGTTGGTGCAAATGAATAAAGAATATATCCCTGCTGAGCTTGATTTGATTGTTCTAGATTAATCTGATAGCTTCCTTCGATAACATCACATACTAAATTAAGCGCAATCACTGAGGATATATTCACGTTGAACGGAGCGATATGCCTACCACCGCCATCTGGGTCATTATTATATTTGAGGAGGACAGATGGATCTTGTTTTTGTAGCGCCTTGATATCGGTTTTAACAATTCTTGCTAGTTCATCAGCTTTGTACCCGGGAAACTTGAAATTACGCAGATTGTCCTCTGTGATATTGTAATCGGTTAGGAATCGTTGTTTATTGTCGCTGTTGTCATTAATTATTGTTTGAATAATTAGTTCATAGATATATTCCATGTCAGATATAAGTTGATTTATTATTTCAACGTGTTTTTGCGATTTTGTTTTCCGTAGTTGTTCTAGTTGTGTTTCATATAATTGTTTAATTTCATTAAAATAACCACGGATGTCAGTTAGCGTAAATGAAATAGTAACAGATGAGTCGGTTGTTCTTTTAATGATAAAATCCCATTGCAATGTGTCTTTGTTGGTAAATATAAATCTATCGGCGATTCTTCCTTTTCTTATATCAGATAAATTATCTCGATAACTGGGATTGATTTCATGATATGATTGTACGTCCGTGGTTAAGTCGGCGGTGGAATTTTCCGGTGGTTTTTCAGGCCATCCTAACACTGTTCTTAACGAGCTGTTATATATATCTACAATGTATCCCTCTGTGCTTATTTCGATCGACGACGAGAGCGTCGGTTGATGAAGATTAATAGCTATTTTTGATTCTTTTCCAGTGATTGATTTTATTCTACGCTGAATTTCAGCATTGATTTGCTTAATTTGGTACGACCCAGTTGGTAACGAAACAGTTTCCCACTCTGGAGTACCATCGGGTTTATTCTTATACGAGAACACCAGTGCGTTATTGGGTTGCTGACCACCAAATGCAACCGATCTGATATTAGGCCAGCTATGATATACTCGTAATTTTGCCAGCGCGATCTCACGCACTGGAATCGGAGAAGGGAAGTTCACACTAAATTCAGGACTCGTTGATGTTATTGATATCATGCTTGTTTGTACTGGGTTCGTGTTCTCCACTATTTGTTGAAGTAATTCCATCGGTGTTGTCATTGTTATTATACTCATGATTTATTTCTAATTTTGGTATCGAGGAATCATAAATACTGACCATCACTGAGAACTCACAATCTGGTATGGTTGAGATTATTGAGATCATTTTGGTTTTTTTTGGGTTTGTGTTTTCTGATTCCATCGGTGTTGTCATTGTTATTATATTCATGTTGTTGCTCTAATTTTGATATCGCTGAATCAAAAATACTGACCATCGCTGAGAATTCACTATCTGATATAATTGTATTATCGAGTGACGATGATATCATCAATGATAATTGCGAATATGCGGTTGATGCAATATGAAATTGAAGTAAGTAATTCTGCAGTTTACTCTGGCTGCATGATGATATCTTTTTTGCTATCCCGGTTGATATACCCCCGATTGTAGCCACCGCAGAAATGCAAATTGGAACTACGACCGGGGCAATCATTATAACCGATGCAAGTATTATTCCGGCGCCAGCGAGAACGCTTGACACCGAGTACATAGTAATATCAATTGCGGTGATTCTTCGTCGGTATTTTTTTATTTTTATTTGATACTCCTCGGCGAGGGTTTTGAGTCTAGTCTGAAATTCTCTGACCTGATCATAGCGACATTGCGTTGATGAAATCATTTTTATTTTAAAAACACTAGTGTTTTCAATTATTTGTCATCGTTAGCGGGAATTGCTAGTACTTCAGCCGGAAAAATGATATACGAGTTCTAAACACCAGTGTATTGTTGATATATTTGTACTATCAACCGCGACAATCTCAAATTCTTCTTTACCATTGATAATTACTGTCGCGGTGCCACCAAAGTAGGTTTTACCTTTCACGATGATATCAAATTGCTTGGTAGAGACTAACGTTATCCTGTAGATACCACTGGACCCCTCCCCGATATCGATTGGCAATCTAACACTAGATTCTTTTACCCAATCAAAGGTCCCATAATCGACCGTATACACGATATTTTCAATGCTTCCGTGTGGATGCGGAATCTTTACCTTTTCAAAGGTTTCTTTTAGTTTAAGAATATCATTATACATTTCGAGGTAATTTGTCTTGATTTCGTTAGTATTTATCGTCCTCAACCTCTCTTTGTTAAAAAAGAACGAAATCAAAAGGTATTTAAATTCATTGAGTTCTTTTAGTTTAAGAATATCATTATACATTTCGAGATAGTTTACACGGACTTCGGTGTCAAGCATCATCCTCCCCGCCTTCTTGCTAAAAAAGAATGAAATCAGAAGGTTTGTGAGTCCAAGCTGTGTTTGGTTTTCAATATACCAGTCGATGTTCGAAAATTTTGTCGTGATATCCTTGGGTTTACTACCCTCAAAGAACTTATTAACAAACTCGTTGGTGAGTTTTTGTTCGTCAATAGCGCTTTTAACTTCAGCGAGAGTCATGCCTGTCAACGATGTGGTTTCAGATTCATCACGTGTTCTCCCCAAAAATTTATCAACGATGGTATTAAGTGTTGTTTGTCTCACCATAAACCTAATAATATCGTTGAGAGTCATCGTAGATGTAGCCGGGACACCAAAGAAATTATTAGCGACGTAGGCATTGTGAGTATGCCTGATAATAAACTCGCTGATTTCAGCGAGAGTCGAGTCTGCCACAGGTGGGGATCCAAAAAACCTAACAATGACGTCGTTAATGGGTTTTTGATCTTCTTTTAGTTTAAAAATCTCGAGATAATTTGCCTTGATTTCTGAAGCAGTCATCATCCTTCCAGCTTCCTTGTTAGCGAAGAATGAATTCAACAAGTCTTTAATTTCAGCGAGAGTCATGCCAACCACAAGCGGGGTTCCAAAGAATTTATGTACGACATTTTTGCGAAAATTATTATAACCTCGTATAAGATCATTCAGCTCACGTTCGTTGGTAGCAATCGCGTCGGTGATCGTAGAAATAAGATTACCAGGTTTAAGTTGTCCACCGTTGGAATAAAGCGCAATAGAGTTTTCAGCGGCATCGCTCTGCCGTATCAAAATGTCATTCACGGATATATTACTGCTTTTCAATTTACCCTGTTTGTCTTGAAATACAACTAATTCGTTCGGGTCAACATCTATTAAATTTAACATCTCAGCGATTTCATCTTCAATTATTTTTTTTACATCCTCGATAGAACCCGCAGACGTTTCCTCGGTGGGTTCCAACATTGACAGAGATTGTCCCCAAATATCGATCATTATTGTTATCGTAACTTGTGTTTTCAATTTATTGATCCTTGTAATTTCCCACTCGTGTATTCATTTACAACCAGATGAGGTGGTTTCCACGGAGATCCAAAGGATTTTAATGAAATCACCGCGAGGAGATTTAATACTTCACGGCCGCATATCGGTGGATCATTTAATTGTTGTGTTGGCAGCGTGGAATAAAAAATCGGAAACTCTTTGAGTTTCATCGAAGAATTTATATACCGCATAAACTCGCTTGGTGGAGCTAACCCATATGAATCGAAATAGACAATTCCACGTGGATCAATCGCGTATGCAACCCAGTGAGTTCCCGATCCGCTGCTGTTATCAAGATTGATAATACCGGTTTCAACGTTATTTGGTTTTCTTGGTAACTGATCTCTCATAAAAACCCCTCTGAAGTTTTTTATCGCTAGTTTTTTAGTAGCATCAATTAAATCAAAATTGGACATAGGAACCATAGGTTCGGAAATCGAAGATTCGGAAATCGAAGATTTCTGAATTAATAAACCGTTCCTGGTATTCTTCTTAGACCCGATCCGTTCACGGATTTCCCGCTGTACCATGAATACGGGGTTCCTGGTAGGTACAACCCCTTTCCCTTTTTTTTATATCCTTTCCCAGTTGCCTTTTTCAACGCCATCCCTGCCGCGGTACCAACGGCTCCCAACGCTGCCGCTTTCGCCACCGCTGGGGCAGCCGCTGCAATCAATGCTGGTATTGCGGCTAACAATGGAAATATACCACCTGATTTTATCATGTTCGCGACTGCGGCTTTTGAAAATTCTATTTGAACTCCTCGCTTATTTTTCATTGCATCATTGAAATGTTTTATTTGACGATCCGTTAATGATATTTTATGTGTACCGCCAGACATCTGCGCTGGTTTTAACGTTATTGTGGTTCCACATTCTTTAGCGGATTTTGATTTTAATTTCTTGACCTGACCATCAGTCAGCTTGACACTAACAACACTATATGGCATTTTATTGTAAAACACATTTATGCTTTCAATTGATCTAATTGTGAAAATCGTTTACGATTTCAATCATAGATTTTCCACTGGTGCATCAACGAGTCTCATTCGTCCGCCAGCCCCTTCTAACAACATTGATTTGTCGCTGAGAATAACAGCAACCGCTCTATAATCAACACCACCAGGATCTATACGAGCCCTAAAATGTATGTCAACAACGGATTGTCTTGTTAAATCAAGATGTTCCAGTGAAAAGTAATAAATTGGATACAAGTTCTTAAAATCGAGTTGCGATATTTGCAAACCGGTATCAACATTTTGATCACGACCCATATATGACAGCATCCGATGATACACACGTGCTATTTGGTTGTTTCCGTAATCAAGCTGTATATCCTCAGATGGTTCTTGTTGTCCGTTTATTCTCAGTGAAACCTCACTTACCCCTAATCGATCAAATATCATATGACTGCGTTCTTGGGAACCTAATCGATTCCGATTCTGCAGCGCTATAAATATATGACGTGGAGCTGAAACGCCTTGTTTTGATGCCAGGTGCCATGTAAATGTACCATTAACATTATCCTCTTTAGCATCAGTCGTTGTTGTTAGCCAACTTAGCAATGATTTACCACCGGTTTCCATAAATGAAAGTAGCCGCTCTTCCGTGGTAATTGATGGAGTCATTACTGGCATCCATAATACTATTTTACTCAAAACGACTTTACCATCAGCGGCACCAGTACGCCAAATTGCATCATTGTCATTGCCTTTTCGCACTAACGCGATTGTGTGTTTGGCTCCATAGATGACTTTTCTGACATTTCTGCAGAATCCAAATATATGATGGAGTGGAATCGCACATGAAAAATATCGCTGCTGTTCTTGCAATGCTAATTTTCGTGTTGCAAATCCTAAATTGAAATTACTATTAACGCCTCCAAGAATATCAAACTCAGCTCCAGGTCTAGCTCGACGTTCTGGATTAGTTGCTTCTCGTTGATTATCAACTGAAGTGTCTTGCGGTGTTAACACTTTAATGTATTGAAGGTGGTCAGCGTTATCAGAGGTATCCTTTGCAAACATCATAGATGGACCAGCCGATCTTGTATAATCATCGGAGTATCTTGCTAGTCCGATTATTGTTGTTGCAACATCAACCTCGCGGTCTATTGATTCAATTTCTTTTCCATCAATGAGATATCTTGCACTTTCAAATAACGCCATTATACCATTGTTGACGAAACCAACTCGGATATTTAGATCATTTGCATATGGGGTATCAGCTGCAACATTTGTTACAAGTTTTCCTTCTACTTCAATAAATGCTTCACATGGCAAAAAGTATTTACTGGTATCTTGAACTTGAAGTTCAATTCGCGATCGTAGGTCGGGTTGTATTGCATGATAGGAATAGTATTGATAATCGCGGACGGAATCATCTTTGCGCACTGGGGCTTCCATATCTAACGCGGGATCAGCTGTTCGTTTAAACATTTATAACATTACTAGCGTTTTCAATTGGTGAATTGCAAAGCAATAATCATCGTCGTTGAAAATTCTTCGAATTTCTTTTTTGTTTCAAACCACTTCCTGCTATCGCGTTCATGATAGCGCTATCTGTTACCGGTGGTGACGAAGTCAATTGCGCTAGTTTTTCTTCCACTGCGTTATTTATTGCTTTGCTGATTTTTGCAGGCATCACTGTAGTTGATGGCAGCACTGGTGGTTTCACCACTAACGAAGTCATTCCTGGTTTCTTTCGCACCAATGATGCTATTTTATCTTTCGCGGCAGAAAATGCCTTTCCGGCAAGATTTCCAACGAAATTGATTCCCTTATCACGGATAGCATCAATGGCTTTCATTGATAATTGTTTAGCTAACGGCGCCACCTTGGGAGCCATTCTTGTAAATAACCCCGCAATGGTATTGCCGAAACCATCTCCGTAATATGCTCTATAAACAGGCAATCGTGAGTTCACCACGTAGACGCTTACTGGTTTATCATGGTTGTAGTGTATAATCATCTTGTTATAAAACTAGTAGTTTTTCAATTAGTGATTAATCGCTTACATCCATTGGATTTTCATCATCAATGACGTTGTCATCGTTGTGATTTTCAACTAATTCAGCAATAAGTTCTCGATATACATCAATGTCCATGATACCGCCGGAAAATAATCGTCTACAGATATCAGCTGCTTCATTAATTACTTCCGGTGAATTATTTCCGGCTCGTTTCCCTCCGATGAGAACCTCTAACCGTGATATATCACTGAGAATGTTACCAGGGCATGTCACGGTAGAGTCAAAGACTCCAGCGTTGAAATCATTTGAATTTTTAATCGAATATCCTTTTCCGCTTGTTTTCTCAGTTGTACCAGTTTCGTCATACTCTTCAATTCCCTTTCTAAATTCTTTATATCCCAATTCTCTTTTATTTAAACGGCCAATCCCCTTATTCGTTTTATACAACCAATCAACCCATTCATCTCGGCTTATTCTACTGTTTTTATACTCGTCTTTTAAAAAGTCCTTTCTAGAATGAAAACTTTGGGCGGCAAAATTACCAAAAATCTTATAATGTTCGGGTTTTATTAATTGAGGTCGTTTGATTTCTGCTATAGCTCCTTCGGTGAGTTTGTCTATAAAGGAAACACCTCTTGGGGTGACGACATCAACAGGTTGTGGTTCAGGTGTGGAAACTCTTTGAGTTTCAGGCGCAGAATCATCAATATCAGCTAGTCGTTCATATTCGCGCTGAGTTTTTATATCACTGGATAGCTGTTGTATTCCTGCGCGTGTTTGTCCGGTCTCTGCTGCTATCTTTTCAAGCACACCAAGAACAGGCACTTCTCGTCGCTTGCCTTCCTTAGGAATATCTCCGTATATTGCTCGTTCAGTTGCTGTTTTCACATCTTTGGTCGCACTTGTTATCGGAGTAAACAGTTGTTCACTTGACACAGAAAAGTCAGTCTGCGCTTGTTGTCGTTGTTGAAGTTTCTCGCGAAGTCTGTCTCGAACCGGTATAAACTTTTTAATTGCTGCTAGCCGCTCTCGGGCTAATTTAGTTGTAAGCGATTCACCAACCATATATTGTTTATGAACTAAATTTTCAAATGTAAAACTATCACAATTAAAAGCTTAGTTATTAAATAACTTAGTTATTAAATAATGTACCATCAAGCTAACGTATCCATCTTCGACAGGGTTAAACTGTACGACGCTATCCGCGAGTGTTTCAGAAATAACATCGCTGGGGGTTTCAGAATTGTAATATCTGAGAACGGCGATGAACAATTTGTGTTAACGACGCGGCAACAAGAACAACTACGTGAAAATGGAGGCGTCGCGGTGATTACTTGCTACTACAACCAGATCATCCATTATGCACATAACTGCATGGGCAAGTCCAGACTGCTGAGTATCCTTTCAGGAGAAAATCCCATGTAAGTGTTACAAAAAACGCTAAAAAAAATAAATAAATAAATTATTTACATTATTTAAGAAAGCCTATTTTTTTTTTTAGTAACACCTACGTGGTTAAGATACGGGTTTTTCCTCGTTTAACATTTTTCTAAGATCACGAACCTTAGAACTAATTTCAGCTCGTTTTTGATACTCTTGGCCGAGCTTTTGACGTATTGCTTCAACGGTGCTAAATAGCGTTATGAATACATTAATGTCGTTACCGTACAAACAAGCATTGATGGATTTTTGAATTCCTTTCACGAGCCTGTACATCCTAGGTAAAACATAACGACCCTTACTAGACTGATATTCAATATCTTCATATTCCGAGGTAATCCTGTCACAGTCGAGACTTTCAGATAATAATACCCCTTTATTATTTAAATTTGAGATTTCAGCAATTATAGCATTTACATCATTGATATCCATTATTTATATTTATTTATAAATATAGTATACTGTATCTCTAATTATTAAAAAAAAAAACATTACATATACGACAACACATCTTGGAACTCCTTGGGTGCCTTCGCATCCAAGTAAGCCCAAGGGGACCCGAAACATACATCTCCGGCGGGAGGCCTAAGGTGGCAAACGCCATCTTAGACCGCCCAGAAGATATGCTTGGGGTGACGTCACAACATGGACGGCACAATGCCATATATATCTCCGCTCGAGTGTTGCGGCAAATTTTAGGCATAACATGTACTTAATTAAGGATGGATTATAATTCAATGGAACGATGATGGTAATGATGTGGGCGTGGTAAACCAAACCAACATGGCAACCCATGAAATCGAATTCATGGTTGCATGAGTTGGAAAAAAACACCAACCCACGCTACCGAGAATGCGATAGCATGAGTTACAATGTTGGTTTGGCTGAGGGGGATCGCCCCTCCCCCCCAATTAATAGAAAAAAACATCTTCCGTTTCGCCATCAAATAATGTATCTGCTATGGGGACCGAACACGTAGTTGATAGATCTATGTTTACAAGACAAACACGATATACCATTACACCACGGAGCTGTCATACAGAATAGAGATTTTTTAATATATATATATCTTCTGATATACTTAACAATAAGAGATTTTTAAAACAGACAATTTTATGCTGCAACATTTTAGTTGTTAAATAAAACAGCGTTTTATATACTCTGTTATAATTCTCTAGATAAAATACATTCATAAAGAGCTGTATACAAGGAATTTTAACCACGCCCACCTACTTCAATGAATAGGAAACACTCGCGTTCCGGCTGAGCGAACATAGGTAATGCGTAGATTATAAAGAACGTCTGTACTGAAAAGAACGAGTTAGCTGTCTGCTTTACTGCTAGTCCACCCCCCCCCACACATGAGATATGTAGATAAATAAAAAATTTTGTACTGAAAAGAACGAGTTAGCTTAAATAAATAATACAGTTTTAGCCCACAAGCGACAATAAAAAGTTTTATTCTCTATCGATCTCCATTACAGTCACGTGGGCACGCCTAGTCAAGTACAGGTAATATAGCAGGCGACAAATTCCTTTGACGTCATAATACAAGGGAACTTAGTAGGTAGAGTGTTTTGAGTGGTTGGATTTGTCCATGGGGATTTATCTCCCTTGAATCGTTTCAGGTGTATACGAATCTTACTTTATGACCATTTTTTTTAGACAGAGATGTTTTAATTAAATTTTGTGCAACAAATCGAATTGAAGGCACGCAAATGTCAAAGTATCTACTGGCTTCGTTTATCGAATGAAAGATTCTCTCCTCGCTGGTTTCTAAATCAAACGATTTAACTCCCCTAGGACGTTTTGCATATTTGCCTGTTCCACCTAATTTTGCATTCAGACTTTGTGAGACGGCTTGAAGATTCTCAAGACAATTATCAGTCTTCACGCCATTTATATGATCAATCACAAATCCGTCTTCGATTAATCCGTTATGACATTCAAAAATAATTCTGTGACAAAGATATGTTTTATTTCTAGCACTAAACAACAAATAACCCATATTATTCAGATATCCAACCGTTTTTTTTAGTCTGCGGTGCCTGACAACACCATCACTGGAGGCTTCGTAATTAACAAGCACTGGATGAGGTCTGAAATCTTGGCTCATTTGTATAATAATACTATTTGTCTAATTTATTATAAACCTCTTGATATAATCTTGCGGGGTTTTGATGATTTTGTCCTTGATTTTATCAAGGACGGAGTCATTGATTCGTTTGTCATAATAGCGTTTTAGTTCCCTGTATCGTTTACCCCCACAAGCAAGACACAACTGCGATTTTCCCCTTACCCCAACCCCACATTGGAGGCATGGGAGAGGACCTTTTGAACCGTTTCTCACACTTTGCATATGATACCCACAGAATTCGCTTCTGCATGATTTGTTACACGGGGTTGTTGATCCAATCATAAGCCACTTGCAGTGATTCATTATACTATATTTTTCTATTTAAATACTTGTTTTAATTATAACATGGAGGAGTTCCAAAGATTATCGAAAATTAAGCCCTGGAAAAATACTAAATTCAATCTTGCTAGGGAGTTCCAAAGATTATCGAAAATTAAGCCCTGGAAAAATACTAAATTCAATCTTGATAGGGAGTTCAAAAGATTATCGAAAATTAAGCCCTGGAAAAATACTAAATTCAATCTTGATAGAGTCTCTAATACACCAAAACGTCTAATCGGTGATAGAACTATACTCGGTAAAATCAGGGAGTGTTTTAATGAATTCTACCGAGACGGTGCAGCATACTGTTGGTCGACATTTCGAATTATCAACAACATCGAAGATGTCGGTGTCAATGTACCCATCATCGATGCTACTATGAACGATAAAAGAGCAGCTGAGATAATTTCACACCTTGGCGTAAAATCCAAAGGTGGAAATCCAAAGGTGGAAATCCAAAAGATTTCAAGCAAAGCAATTCCCAAACAAAGCAATTCCCATGAGAAATCCAAAGGTGGAAATCCAAAGGTGGAAATCCAAAAGATTTCAAGCAAAGCAATTCCCAAACAAAGCAATTCCCAACAAAAGTATTTTTTCAGAATAAAATTCATTATCGAAGTCGAAGGCAAATGGATTATCAGGGATAAATTTGAACCAATACTCAAGGATAAAAAAACTGTCATTGTAAGTAGAGATTCCAAACCAGGAATTCTAACTGGAATTGACAAACCATACTACGAGAGATCTTATCCCGTAACAGCAATCGTTTATGGGATATATCCGTTAAATGATAAACCCGATCCGATATTGCAAAACTAGCTCCTATGAAATATTCACCATTGACTTCGTTAAGGCTCAATTGTGTAGCAACACGGGTAATGGAACACTTCACAAATGCATCCCGAGGAAATAAACTAACTGATCTGCGACGTAGGAAAATAACAGAATGGGAACTGACAGTGAAACAGCACGGTGCAAAGATTTCTGATATAGCTAAATTAGAGACATTATTAAAATTCCCAATATCAGTAACGACAATAACCGGGGAAGTATTACACGAACCGAAATATAGATTACAAGGAGCTCCAATACAAATTATTGATCATAACGAACACGCGTGGACACCTGCGGTAACAATATTTCCACGAGAACGAATCGTGAGATATATCCCCCCGGAATTTTCCGGGGATGTTTTCTATGAAGAGAAATTATTTGATGCTATTCATGCGTTGTGTAAAGAGGACCCTGTGTCAGTGTGGTTACTTAGCAGTGCTGGTTCCGAATCAGGATTCGATCAATTTGTAAGACCAAATGGTGAATTATATCGCGTTGAAGAATTAGATAACAGAATGAGAAAAATCGCTAATGATTTTTCACCAGAGAGTTTCCATGAAAAACTACTCACGGATAGTTTTACTATTTCTTCAGTGGTAGCTCACTTCGCAAGAGAAAAAAACTCCTGGCGTCCAACACGAAGTGATTTTCTCGAGGACGTTAAATTGAGTTGCATCGAATTTGGTCATGGAGGACTGTGGAATACAAAATACCATCGTGACGGTATGATTTCAATTGATATATCCGCGTGTTATCCTGGAAGTTTTCTCGGGTATGGAGAATGTAGTAACTATTTTAAACGATTTGGACACCCCTCGCATGAAATGACTCGTGTTGCGATTAATGGACCATTACCTGATTTTGATTTAACCGGATTCGCTCGTGTGATATCATTTGAACTCGCTACAGGGTTACATCCGTGTAGTTATGTTTGGCTCGGTAGACACCTATCTGAAAAGGCCTGGATGCCAATAGTGTTACTACGATATATGATTGATTGTGGCATGCTGATATCGTTGATTGTTTCCGAAGCTATTATATGCTATCGAGCTCAGAAAGAAGTTTGGCTACCACAACCCGATCTAGATCGTATAATCAGCGAATTGCGAAAACAATTCCCTGATTTCAATGAAGAACAAATCATGAATTGGTCTAAGAAGTTATTTGAAATTAAAAAAGAACAAGCAAAGGATTTTGGACGAAGAATAATCGGTAAATTTACCCAGGGTGGAAGATACGACAATGCAAAATTTTCCTCGCGGTTGATCATAGACGTCGCTGAATACGATTTTCTTGTAACGGATTTAACGAAACAGGGAAAACTTGTATCCCGTAAGGATGCTTTTCTATCCAATGGTGAGAAATTGGGTACGGTTGTTACCTACTGTGATGGATATAATTCCCAGTACACACATTTGAGAAGTTCTATGCTAGCTTATGCTTCTATCAATTTATTTTCGATGATAAATAGATTTCCTAATACCGCGGTTAGAGTAGCTACTGATTCGATGTATATACACAATAAATACAAATCAGATGTAGCTAAATTCACATCCCAGGAGGAAGCGTGGGGGGGTTGGAGATTTAAAAAGGAGACGCTACATGAGTATTGTGAATCGGCAGATGTTACCATGGATGAAAAGTACTTAAAATGTGATGAGATTCAATCAGAATTTTCTAATGCACCACCAGTATCTGATCCAATATGTAGATACAAGACAGTTTATTTAAACGGTTGTGGTGGGTCAGGAAAGACAACTCGTGCAATTGAATTATATCGTCGGAAAAATCCTACGGATTTCACAAACATGATTGTGTTAACACCGACTCACAGACTCGCCAGAGAGATGATACAGCGAGGGGTAAATGCCTGTACTTATCATAGTTTCTTTCGATGGAAAGGCGATGAATGGACCCCTGATCGAATGGGTGATAAATTCATTCCTGAAATCATAATTTGGGATGAAATATGCACGGTATCGTTGAGAGTATTACAAACATTTCTCGAGTGGTTGTTAAACAAAAACACAAAAGTCGTCATGTGCGGTGATCACGGCCAACCACCACCATTTGTCGGTGGATCTCCACATGAATGGCTAAAGGGTTCTGTAGACTATTATGAAGAAATTAATACCGACCATAGATCACTTGATGAACAATTACGCGAGTTCAAAGCACTGATTAGATTACAACCGGATAAAATCCAATGCGAAATAGCGCGTGAAATAATTTCAGAAACTCCCATGAATGATTTCTGGGAAACGTGGAGACCAAATGATTTGATAGTAGCAAGTAGAAAAATAGTCAGAGACACACTTCAGATGAAGTTATTTGAAACGCATAAAGAAAAATTTGCAACACTTCCAGTACCGTTGTGTTATAGGCCTTCGGATACACGAAAGCAGAATATTGAAGTTGATATTCCAGGGAAGAGTGAAAAGCAGATTCTCGTGTTAAATGATATTGTGCTGGTTGATATCAGCGTCGTCGAAAATGCATTGCGTGCTAATAAATCCCCATGGACGCTAGGATACGCAGCGACGATACATTCTTCACAGGGATTAACTATATCAGATACAATTGTTTGGATGGTAGATAATCGCATCGAATGGTCGAATTTAGTCTATCTCGCAGTATCCAGAGTACGAAGAATAAATCAGCTTCGAAGAGTTGTCGTTGGCGAAGCCAGTGGCGATGATGAAATCATTTGTGGCGATGATGACACCACAATCAACGCCGACAACGTCAAGGATATAATCAGAAAAAAACTCTCTGGTTATAAACAACAGGATAAAAAAAATAATAGAAAATTTGACATTGATGCTGAATTAATAACTACGCTGAAGCAACAACAGAATAATCACTGCGCGAGTTGCAATTGTATAATGCGTTGGCAGTATTCGGATAAAGATCCTCGCCAATTTACCGTAGACAGAAAGAATAGCAGCATTGGTCATATCAAAGATAACGTTATGCTGACTTGTCTTGAGTGCAACAGACGCAGAGGTGCAAGCACAATGCCTCTGGCATCGGGTGCTAGTTAAGACCACGCGGTGGTAATTGAGTATCCTCGGGGATTACCTGTAGTTGTTGTCGAGTAAATCCTCGCTGAGGAGCAGTTGAATCCAGTTTATAGATTGCTGGTCTACCCGTAGATCGTGTTATAGTAGATATCTTGTGTGCAGTAACACTCCAAATAGGATCGGTAGCTCTTTTTTTACCACCCTCAAGCTCTCCTGGTTCGTATAAGTACCTTACAGTGACATTACTACCAAGAATTGGTTCTTTGAAATCTTTTTGTGAAATTCCTTGGATTTCCATTTTTGGTATAGACGCTTTCTTAATCGCGTTGACAGGTTTCATGTTAATTGTTCGAGTAATCTCGTTATTGAGCGCGGTAATCACAGCTGGTAATCTCTTAACCCATTCACGGGATCTTTTATCCTGAATAAACTCCTTCGCGTATTGATATCCAAATAACCGTTCAGCAAGAGTCCGATTAAATCGTTCAACAATTGCCTGATCGCGATGTAGTGCTGTATGTCCTTGTCTGATGGTGACATTGTGATGTTTCATCGCTGATAAAACAGCGCCTTGAAATTCCTTGCCAGGATCAACTTGTAACAGATTTGGCCAGCGTAGAGGGCCTCGTCGATAAATCTTTTCAAATGCAGAAGCAACTTCAGGTGATGATTTTGTTTTTAGCGGTTCTGCTTGTTTGTATCGACTAGCAACGTCAACTACGGTTAGCGCGTATTTGTAACCGTGGTCATGTGGTAAAAACAATAAATCAGCCTGATGAACTTCATTAGGGACAGTCACATCAAAATGCGAGAAATTGATTTGTTTAGGACGCGGTAGATAAATTTGCCATATAGCCTGTTTGGATAACCAATTAGCCGCAGTAGCCTTTTTCACTTTTGCGGCGTTGGCGAGTTTATTGATTGCAGCGTTACCCCTCCAGTATCCCCTCGGAGAATAATAAATAGATTCCATATTATTAATTACCAGCGCCCATCATCAATTTGCCTTTCATAGCTGATTTTACCAACCACGAAGCCAATTTTTCTTTCAAAGATTTATCAGGAACAGCATTTAACGCATGAATTAATTTCACATCCGCGAGATGCCTGTTTTGCAGATTACTGCTTTTATATGCAACATCATGAGCATGACACGCCTTATCAATAGCGTTTATCGGATACTCGCCGGGTCGGGGTTGATTTTGATCATCAAGTCTGATATCTAATCGTGTTCCGGGACCACAGTAGCTATATCCTGGAAGGTGCTTTTCTCCGGGGTACTTTGCCCATGGGGTTCCAGGGAGCTTTGCCAATTTGGCTGCGATATCACCTCCTCGTTTTTTTTTAAAACATCTCCGGATTGTAAAATCTTTGATTTTGTAGAAACAAATCTGAACTTTTTAATACCACATGTTGCACATCTACCAGTTAGTGCTGATCTGTTATTTTTAGTTGTAACCGTCGTCACATCATTTGTGCTAGTACGCGTTTTACACTTCACACAATATAGATCCATAATTTATGTATAGAGATATGAATATAATTGATTTTTCAGCGACTAAAATAAGAGAACCAGTTAAGCATCATGCAGCGCTACCAAACTCTATCCGTGCAATTATAATCGGGCCATCTGGATCCGGCAAGACTCAATTGTTGCTCAATTTAATAATGAGATGGATGAAGTGGGATAAGTTGTATTTAATTGCTCCTAGCGTAGATGATCAACGATGCTATGAAGTGTTAAAGGATTTTAACGAGAATGCATCAGAAATTAAAGGTGAGAATACCATTGATTTTATAACTGATATTGACGAGGCGCCATCCGTGGATGACCTTGATGGGAGCATTAACAATTTAGTCGTATACGACGATGTGATGTTAGACAATCAAAAAAACCCAGCTAGAATATTTTCCAGAGGCAGGCACAAAAACACTGACGTGATATATGTCACTCAACGATACACTCAGATTCCAAAAGTGATTAGAGACAACTGTAACTTACTGTGTGTATTTAACGGCGTTGATACTCATACGCTTCGAAATATTTGGCAGACATGGTGCTCTGATATGGACTTCAATCAATTTAAAAATTTCTTTAGTAACGCTCAGTCGACTCCGCACGGATTTATAACAATAAATTTACATGATCCTCGGACACGATATCGTATCGGACTCGATCAAATATTTGGTTGAACTCGTAAAAGAATTATTAACCCAGAACTGAAAATTCCAGCAGCAGAGAGGGTGAATGACAACGACAATGGCGTATATAAGGAAATCTTATTTTATCGAATAGACGCCATTTTTTTACTATTTGGTGGAAGCCTTAGATCATCGAATCGACGCTCGGAAAGTTGTGAGGTTCACCCTCTCTGCTGCTCTTCATCTATATGACAAGTAAAGCTAATAATAAGTTCATGCATGCATGCATGCATGCATGCATGCATGCATGCATGCATACATACATACATACATACATACATACATACATACATACATACATACATACATACATACATCAGATTCTTCTGCTCAATCTTTTTAAGATTTAAATACAGTTATATCGATATGTTCCAATTTTAGGTGCAAATTTATGCAAAGGTTCTTCCCATTGAAATTAGACACAAAACACAACGATCCCTTTCAAGTGTGCTCTTAAAGCTCGCCTTTTTCAACTGCAAGAACAAGCTTAAAGACCTAATAATGTTTCCTACCTTAAATATTTTCAGCATGTTTTTATGATTTCTAATTTTATGGTGTTCCTTTTTTGTTGTTGTAGTCATATCATTATATATGTTTTTTTTATGTTATATGTGTTTTCTAATGTACTTTGAGCTTCTAAAGATTAGGCACTATACAAAGTCCTCATTATTATTATTATTATTATTATTATTATTATTATTATTATTATAAAGTGCATAACTCTTCTAAAAACATTTTAAAAATATTGGTCAATATGCATATCTTAAAGTACAGGTCAGTATGCATACCTTGAAGTACTGGTCAGTATGCATACCTTGAAGTACTGGTCAGTATGCATACCTTGAAGTATGGTCAGTGTGCATACCTTGAAGTACTGGTCAGTATGCATACCTTGAAGTATGGTCAGTATGCATACCTTGAAGTACTGGTCAGTATGCATACCTTGAAGTACTGGTCAGTATGCATACCTTGAAGTATGGTCAGTATGCATACCTTGAAGTATGGTCAGTATGCATATCTTGAAGTACTGGTCAGTATGCATACCTTATTTGTTTGTTTGTGTGATTAGGATTTTTAAAGTAGCTTTAACAATTTTTCAGTCATATCGCTATGCTGTCTGCTGTGAGGCAGTTTATAGTGATGTCTAGCACTGGGGCATCATGCTGCAGACATGTAGCATTATGTCCCAACCAGTCACATTATCCTGACATCAGGCCAACCAGACCTAACACTAGCTTCTTAATGCTAGCACCAAGCAATGCAACTGTTAGTACCATTTTTGTAAGTCTTTGGTATGACTTGGCTTGGGATCGAACTCACGACTTCCCACTTCCACAGCGGACGCTCTAACCACTAGGCCACCGGAGTGGTTATATTATAAATACCTTGAAGTACTGGTCAGTATGCATACCTTTAAGCACTGGTCAGTATTCATTTCTTTGGAAGATGAGCTTATATAAATTGCTGTGGTCTCACAATTGTATTAGGAGTTATTTCCCTTTTCTATTCTGCTGCTTCAAGCAGATTAAGACTTTCTCTTGCAGTATTTTATGGACCATTGTGAAACCTGCTACATATCAAATATGCATATATTGAGAAATCTTTGTCTTACAATGATTTCTGCAAGAGTTATAGCTCTTTTGACAACAGCTTGAGCCAATATGCTAGTATTGTGTGAATGCAACTACACATAGTTTCCAAACTTAGTACCTTATCATGGTTGTCATCAGAAGACTTGTGTGTGATTTGGATTTTTAACATTGCTTTAACAATATTTCAGTCATATAGCTATGATCTCTGCAGTGTGACAGTTTATAGTTATTTCTAGCACTGGAGCATCATGCCACAGACATGTAGCATCATGTCTCACCCACTCACATTTTCCTTCTTAATGGTGAGAGCCAAGTGAGGCAGCTGTTAGTACTGTTTTTATAAGTCTTTGGTATGACTTGGCAGGGTTCGAACCTGCGACCTCCCACATCCTATGTGGATGCTCTAACTAGTAGTCCACTGGAGCGGTCATCATCAGAAGATATGCATCTTGATCAATGAGTTGAATTTTTTCAAGACAAGTTTTGCAATTTTGCTTTACAACAAACAGACTCTTGTCGATCGGTAGGTTATGGGTAGGATACAGGAGAAGGTGTATTTTTATATGAGACTATTTCTGATTGTTCTTTAGTTCTTACATAACTTGAATATGAATAGAAATTTAAAGTAATTTATTTCCTGACTAAATCTGATTAAGTTTTATGTACACTGATAGTTAAGTACTCCTATTAGCAAAGGGAGATAACAAATACATGTAACTGTCTCTAATGTGGAGGAGGCTTGCATACTTGTACATAACTATAAAAAAAAAGGATATAAACATGGAATCATACATCTTTATGAAACATAGGGCAGGGTGTACTGATGACAACATTTGCAGTGCAGGAATAAAACATGCTCAAAGAATGCCAAGTTGTTGCTCAATAAATGCAAGTTGATGCTCAAATTACACCAAAATTGATGTTAAAAGAATGTTAAGTTGATGTTCACAATTCACATGTAGATTATTACTAGATACCATCGGCAGATTCAAAGAGGGCAGTGTCCTGTCCAGACATGGCAGGATTCATTACCATCTTCAGACTAGATAGGATAGGGACAACAATACAAGAGGGATTGAACCAGGACTACAAAGGTACATAGCAACTGGCTGAACTATGTTATAAAAACACTACATATAACCATGATATAACAATTGGCTAAACTGTGTATATAACCTTGTTTTAACTACTGTAACCTAAGTTAAGTTATGCACTCCATATCAATATCTGACACTGTAACCATAGATCATCTCTGTCATGTTACGTTATGGATTCCATATCAATATCTGACACTGTAACCATAGATCATCTCTGTTATGTTACGTTATGGACTCCATATCAATATCTGACACTGTAACCATAGATCATCTCTGTTATGTTACGTTATGGACTCCATATCAATATCTGACACTGTAACCATAGATCATCTCTGTTAAGTTACGTTATGGACTCCATATCAATATCTGACACTGTAACCATAGATCATCTCTGTTAAGTTACGTTATGGACTCCATATCAATATCTGACACTGTAACCATAGATCATCTCTGTTATGTTACGTTATGGACTCCATATCAATATCTGACACTGTAACCATAGATCATCTCTGTTATGTTAAGTTATGTACTCCATATCAATATCTGACATGGTAACCATTGGTCTTTTCTGTTGTGAAAACATTTTTGCTTTCAAGCACGGACAAAATTTAAATCAATAAAGATATCTATAGCTACAATAGGAAATCTTAAAGATCGTAGCACTGTTGGTATTTTACTTAATCAACAGTTTCTACCCTCAAAAAGGTGGGATTAGCATTGATCAACCACACTTGCCAACATAAGGTCATTGACATATATAACTACAATCTTGACAGCACCTGAGAAACATGACCCAATAATAATACAAGACACGAGATAGCATCCAGAGCACATTTAACAAATATAACTACAGTAGACCAATAATACCAAACTGAATAAAACTGGAACTGACTTTCCTTGAAAAAGAGAGAAAAAGCTGATCCATATAAAATGCCTTTCAAGTCAGATCAAAACCCATTAGAATCCTTACTTAATGGCTTATATTTCTTAATAGTTATGGGAACATACAGTACGACATCCAAAACTCCAAAGGCTACCCAACAAAATTTAATTTTCAAAACACAGTTGAAAGTTTTGAAACAACAGAAGAGATGATGTTTTACAAATTACAATGGGACTGCATTAGTAATTGGAGTAATGACACAGTATTCAAATGGTTGATGGTGGAAGCTGTACTGTAATTAATGGGGGGTTGGGGTTGAGTTGTTTTGTGTATTGTGCTGTTTAATCATCACTCTGAGGGTACTTTATATCATTCCATATTGTTCCAGTGTGTGGGGGGGGAGATGATATCATCAAAGGACTGTACATGGCATCACCTTTATCTTTTATTTTTGTATACATTTTAAAAAATATTTTCACATTGCATACTGTATCTTCATGTATTTCATTCTTAGAATCATTTGAAAGGATTTATTATCTTATTATATTAAGTTTTTCTACAATTTATTTTTACATTTTTCAAACATTTACCTTTAGCTAGCACAATATAGACACCATTGTGCTGATATGGTTATTAGTGATATTACATGCATACATCCAGCGGGGCACAACACAAAAATATTGGTTGACTGTAGAGATATTTTAATTTATATTAATTCCACCTCTTGAACTCTGCCAGTAAGTTGTTGTCTTTGTTGCTGCTGTTGTTGTTATAATTTTTATTTCTTATCCCCATAATCCTATACTTATTTCAAACAAAACATACACACTTTAAAAATACTCCAAAGAAACAGAAACAGATAAAATGAAAATAGTTTATTCTTTAAATTTTCACTCCTAATTTTGCTAAAGACAAATATTCAAGCTTAATTTTTATACAAGTTTATTTTGAAATTTTTGGGAAAATGGTAAAAATCCCCCCCCCCCCACCAACATATTCCTTCAGCAGAAATAACCTAACGCATTATCAAACTGGGATACAAATGTACGTCTATCAATATTCTAAACTAAAAATAGACATAGGCTGAAGTGGCGTGACAGAATTTTTCATTTTTTTTATCGATTTAGACGCTTTTTTTTTTACAATATAATGTCAACCTGATCATTATAAATTAGATTACTTAGTCAATATTTCCTGATAAGGAGCTTGAATGACATAGGGATCAACATGACCCGATTTAGCTACATGCATTGGTATATAACAAGCAAATATCTGTCCTCGATCAAAAATAGAAGTGTACACAGTGTCCAGGAGATGTGTGTTGTGAAATTTGAACCTCCACTCAAAACACCTTAAGGCTTTTGATGGAGTGATAACGCTTCACTGTTTCAAACTATCCAAACTGAAGGTAAGTGAAAAATCAAACTGTTTGCTGTTATTTGGAAATAAATGAAAATCAAGACATAACACCGACTGCACAATACTTGTACACATATAATGTTGTTGTAGGTATAACGCTATCATTCAGTGCATGGTAGGCGTTACATGGTGACCAGTATACTTGGTGAATGAAGAACCCCAAAAATTTGATTTCACAATTTCTGCAAGATATCTTTTATTCTTACTTGAATATGTTTTATTACTGCATCAAGATTCTCCAAGGAATATTGAAAGTTGAAGTGCAGGACTCCTTCCTTACAAAAAGTTAGAGTCCCAACTATAGAAATAGGTGTCAAAAAAATGTGATAGTTTTTCCTTGCAATAAATAATTCAGGATGCTGTATGCTTATCTTGTGTCACTAATATATGTGTCATCAGATTGCTAAATAAATGCTCATGCATTGTAAAATATTTTAAAAGAATGAAAATCAAAAGCAACTGGGAACAATTGTAGTTGTGGTCTTACAACTACAATGATTCTCAATCTCTGAACATTTTTTGATTTTGTGTGCAGCCATAATGATTCAAGATTTAAATATTTTCCTTTGTAGTTTTATTTAATTACCCTCTATTTCAAATAAATAAATTTGCCAAGATGCTGGAGAAAGAAACAAATGACAATATTTCACAATATTCCACAAATGACAATATTCCATTTTCTTTTCTTGTTTTATCTTCATATAACAAAGAATACTACATATATCTATTTTTTAAAACGAACTTTGAGACAAATTTTTGACTGAAGATTTTGAATCAAATCAATGAGTTCAAAGATTTCCTCCAATACCCTCATCAACTTTGTTATAGTTTCTTCTTTTAAACACCAGTCTCTCTTTCTCTTGATATATGTAAGATTATGTGACAAGAAACCTTACTCACAAGTAAACTGAATGTTATAGGGAAAACCAGCAACACCTAAGCCAAAACAGCAAATAAGTCATATTAACTACTTGCACACTGCCATACATGCATCCAGTAGACTTAGCCCTGTACATGCCATACATGCATCAAGTAGACTTAGCCCTGTACATTGCCATGCATGCATCCAGTAGACATATCCCTGCACATGCCATACATGCATCCAGTAGACTTAGCCCTGCACATGCCATACATGCATCCAGTAGACTTAGCCCTGTACATGCCATACATGCATCCAGTAGACTTAGCCCTGTACATTGCCATGCATGCATCCAGTAGACATATCCCTGCACATTGCCATACATGCATCAAGTAGACTTAGCCCTGTACATGCCATACATGCATCCAGTAGACTTAGCCCTGTACATGCCATACATGCATCCAGTAGACTTAGCCCTGTACATTGTCATGCATGCATCCAGTAGACATATCCCTGCACATTGCCATACATGCATCAAGTAGACTTAGCCCTGCACATGCCATACATGCATCCAGTAGACTTAGCCCTGCACATGCCATACATGCATCCAGTAGACTTAGCCCTGTACATTGCCATGCATGCATCCAGTAGACATATCCCTGCACATTGACATACATGCATCAAATAGACTTAGCCCTGCACATGCCATACATGCATCAAGTAGACTTAGCCCTGCACATGCCATACATGCATCCAGTAGTCTTAGCCCTGCATATTGCCAAACATGCATCAAGTAGACTTAGCCCTGCATATTGCCAAACATGCATCCAGTTGACTTATCCCTGCACATGCCATACATGCATCCAGTAGACTTAGCCCTGCATATTGCCATATGCATCCAGGAGACATATCCCTGCACATTGCCATGCAAACATCCAGCTGACTCATCCTACACATTGACATGCATGCATCCATTACATGTATCCCTGCACATTGCCAAGAATGCATCCAGTACTCATCCCTGCATATTGCCACATGTATCCAGGAGACATATCCCTGCATATTGCCATACAGTAGACTCATTCCTGCACAGTGTCATGCATGCATCCAGTACACTCATCCCTGCACATTATCATGCATGCATCCATTAGACTCATTTCTGCACACTGCCATGCATTCATCCAAGTGACTTATCCCACTGCCATGCATGCATCCAAGTGACTTATCCCATTGCCATGCATGCATCCGAGTGAATTATCCCATCGCCTTGCATACATCAAAGTGACTTATCCCATTGCCATGCATGCATCCAAGTGACTTATCCCATTGCCATCATGCATCCAAGTGACTTATCCCATTGCCATGCATGCATCCAAGTGACTTATCCAATTGCCATGCATGCATCCAAGTGACTTATCCCATTGCCATGCATATATCCAAGTGACTTATCCCATTGCCATGCATAGATTCATCCCTTTGGTAGGGTTTTACTTTGTGGACCATGGCTACTATACAATAACTGGTTTTCACTCTGTGGACCATAGCAAGTGTGCTATAGTTGGCTTTCACTATGTGGACCATGGCTATTGTGGTGTTTCACTAAGTGGACAATGAATATTGTGCTATAGTGGAGGTTCATGTTTTAATGTGGACCATTGTTTTGTGATATTGTGGGGTTTCACTCTGAAACAGGATCATTGTGCTATAATGGAGTTTCACTCCGTGAAACAGGATCATTGTGCTATAATGGAGTTTCACTCCGTGAAACAGGATCATTGTGCTGAAGTGGAGGTTCATTTTTCACTCTGTGGACCATTTTTGTGCTATGGGGGGTTTCACTCTGAAAGATGATGACTGTGCTCTAATAGTGTTTCACTCTGTGGGACATATTCGTTGTGCTATAGTGGGATTTCATTCTGTGAACCATGATCAATGTACAATAGTGGGGGTTTACGTTTCCCTCTGTGGACCATGACCAATGAAGGGATATGTCTGACATTTTGCACGGTATCCCCTATTGTATAGATTAAGCTTTCAATAAAATTTACCCTAGAGATACAAACATATACCCTAGCCAAAACGTACCCTAGATATACATGTACCCTAACCAAAATGTACCCTAGAGATACAAACATGATCATTGTGCTAAAGTGGAGGTTCATTTTTAACTCTGTGGACCATTTTTGTGCTATAGTGGGGTACCCAAACAATACATGTACCCTATCTAAAACGTACCCTACTGACACAAACATTTATCCTAGCCAAAATGTGCCATGGAGGTACCCACATGTACCCTAGCCAAAATGTACCCTTTTGTCACGGAATTGTATACGACTATGTTCAATATGTATATGTGGTCAAAAAATCTAGTCTTGATTTCATTACTGCGTACAGCCTTACCGAGGGTAGTTTATTATTTTTTGGGCTTTTTAGTTATTTCGGCATAATGAGCGAACACTCAGCTCATGCTGTGTGTGCGAAATTGCCTGCAGTTTAAAGTACTTAGCTGCGCATATCTGTCACAGCTAGGGGTATATAAGGACGAAATTATAAGACAGAAATCACATTACAATGTAGTCTTGTCGGAAACGCTTCCATCCTAAACTGAGCAATCTATCAGCTAAAAGAGGTAACAATAGATTTAACTTTGTTCTCATTGCTATTTGTATTATGATATAATTCATTGTTTTACATATTAGATGTTTAGTATTTATTATAAAATCTATAGAATAAATACATAGGTTAGGCAGCGCCATTTTATCAGAAGTACTATATTTTGTTTCATTAGTTCTTTTGTATCTGAACATAATTGAGTTCAATTATACGCTGCATGCTTAACGTTAAATGTACATGGATAATTATTTCATGTGCGCGCATGCGCTACATATATGTGTGAAAATACTTTACCGTGTCATATGTATTACACGGTTCGGTTGTTTTAATTTTAGCTGAAGTGTTGGGCTGAAGTGTTGTGCTGACGTGTTGTGCTGAAGTGTTGTGCTGAAGCGTGGTGACGTGTTGTGCTGAAGTGGTGCAGTGTTGTGGTAACTGCGTGTGTGGTGCCATGTTGTGGTGACTACGTGTGTGGGCTTGTCTATGCTGACCGTGTAATGCCCGTGTGTGGTGCCTGTGTATGGTGCTTACGTATGCTGCATTTATGTATGCTGCGTTAGATGTATAGACATATGGTATTTATATATGATTGTGTGAGGTGAAGGTCACAACTGTTAGGTTTGACTCTGTGTAACCGGATGTACTTCCTGACGTCAGACGGACGCCAGGCTAGTAGCAAAATACCTCAGCAAGTAGTTTACATTTATTCATTCCAGTCTCGTCATATGGACGACGTATTATTTATTTAATATCTTCTTTGCAGTTTCGTTATATGAACGACACCTGCATAATTTCATTCAACACAAATCTCGTTCCATGAACGAGAACTTCAGAATTTAGGATTCACGATTGCATATGTCTCGTCATATGGACGACGTATTATTTATTTAATATCTTCTTTGCAGTCTCGTTATATGAACGACACCTGCATAATTTCATTCTACACAAATCTCGTTCCATGAACGAGAACTTCAGAATTTAGGATTCACGATTGCATATGTCTCGTCATATGGACGACGTATTATTTATTTAATATCTTCTTTGCAGTCTCGTTATATGAACGACACCTGCATAATTTCATTCTACACAAATCTCGTTCCATGAACGAGAACTTCAGAATTTAGGATTCACGATTGCACATGTCTCGCCATATGGACGACATATTAATTATTTAATATCTTCATTCTAGTCTCGTCATATTGATGACGCATTATCTTTTCATATTTGCATATATCTCGTTATACGAGCCTTTTATATATATTCATATTTGTAAATTCATTCATATACTTCTTTTTTGTCATTACGTTACTGAAATTCATAGTTCCATGTTAGGAACATTTATTTAAATAGATTTTTCTTACATTTTGTAAAATATTGGTGTCAGAGTTGATTTTTAAATTTGCGTTTATAAAATAAACATCTTATTAACGCAGTTGCGTTCCGTGTCTTCACTAATCCAGTCCTGACTCGGTCTATCTTGTGACACCTTTAACCAGACTGTAATAAATGATTACAATATCTCACCACTACTGTAATTAGTCTCCTGGGTAGACTAGGATCTACTACAGACATCATGGACATATCATAAACAAAAATACTCATGCCATGCTATGTAAATTATATTAAGATTTCGGATCACAATGTCTGTCATTATTCTATTAGTCTTATCACATTTATACAAAAGCCAATATTTATCTTACTTTATTTCCAAAAAGAGAAAACAATTTCAAACTTGACCAATCTGATATATCTCAACTGTAATAAGAATGTTAACATTCTCTCTCTCTCTCTCTCTCTCTCTCTCTCTCTCTCTCTCTCTCTCTCTCTCTCTCTCTCTCTCTCTCTCAAAAGAATATTTCAGAACATCAGAATGTAATTTAGCACTCAATATACTACTGTTTATTGAGGCACTCTTGTGTTATATAACTCATAACATGAATTGTATATGACCTGGTGGTCCTAAATACTATATAAAATTTAGTATATATTGACCAGTGTCCTTAAATACTAAATAAAACAAATGATATATGGACCAGTGGCCTTAAATACTAAATAAACAAATGATATCTGGACCAGTGTCCTTAAATACTAAATAAAACAAATGATATCTGGACCAGTGTCCTTAAATACTAAATAAAACAAATGATATCTGGACCAGTGGCCTTAAATACTAAATAAAACAAATGATATATGGACCAGTGTCCTTAAATACTAAATAAAACAAATGATATCTGGACCAGTGGCCTTAAATACTAAATAAAACAAATGATATATGGACCAGTGTCCTTAAATACTAAATAAAACAAATGATATCTGGACCAGTGGCCTTAAATGCTAAATAAAACAAATGATATATGGACCAGTGTCCTTAAATAATAAATAAAACAAATGATATCTGGACCAGTGTCCTTAAATACTAAATAAAACAAATGATATCTGGACCAGTGGCCTTAAATACTAAATAAAACAAATGATATATGGACCAGTGTCCTTAAATACTAAATAAAACAAATGATATCTGGACCAGTGGCCTTAAATGCTAAATAAAACAAATGATATATGGACCAGTGGCCTTAAATACTAAATAAAACAAATGATATCTGGACCAGTGGCCTTAAATACTAAATAGCATGAATTTCAATATTGAACCATGGTCTTAAATTTTAAATTGTTGTTGTTGTTTTAGGGTTTAACGCCATTTTTCAGCTAATGATAGGCTATACATGGCAGCCAGTATTATTAAGGAAGAAGCCGGGAAAACCCCCGGATAGAACCACCGACCCATGAGAAGCTACTGGCATGCTTTATCACATAACTGCATTAGCCAAATCTGAGACTCAAACTCCTTAAATGTGAAATAAAAGTTATCATTGTCATTTTTAGTAAAGCATTAAATAATGGTTGCAGTTACCTTCTTTCCATGCATGGGTATAGAAGAGGTAACAGAGATGCAGTGTCATGACTGAATCATAAACAGCATCCAATAAGTGAACTTATAACATGAAATTTCAAGTCACTGAAGCATGAATTTACATCACAGAAACTACTCTTTTTCATTTTTTATATAAAAAATTCAGTTTAAGCACACTAAATGTCTTATTTACATATTTCCCAAAGTAAATTACTAATGATATCCATGAAACTGGGCAATTAGTATTTAGTCATGTAATTACTAACGATATCCATGAAACTGGGCAATTAGTATTTAGTCATGTAATTACTAACGATATCCATGAAACTGGGCAATTAGTATTTAGTCATGTAATTACTAACAATATCCATGAAACTGCGCAATTAGTATTTAGTCATGTAATTACTAACAATATCCATGAAACTGCACAATTAGTATTTAGTCATGTAATTACTAATGATATCCATGAAACTGCACAATTAGTATTTAGTCATGTAATTACTAACGATATCCATGAAACTGGGCAATTAGTATTTAGTCATGTAATTACTAACGATATCCATGAAACTGGGTAATTAGTATTTAGTCATGTAATTACTAACAATATCCATGAAACTGCGCAATTAGTATTTAGTCATGTAATTACTAACAATATCCATGAAACTGGGTAATTAGTATTTAGTCATGTAATTACTAACGATATCCATGAAACTGCGCAATTAGTATTTAGTCATGTAATTACTAACGATATCCATGAAACTGCACAATTAGTATTTAGTCATGTAATTACTAACAATATCCATGAAACTGGGCAATTAGTATTTAGTCATGTAATTACTAACAATATCCATGAAACTGCGCAATTAGTATTTAGTCATGTAATTACTAACGATATCCATGAAACGGCGCAATTAGTATTTAGTCATGTAATTACTAATGATATCCATGAAACTGCGCAATTAGTATTTAGTCATGTAATTACTAACAATATCCATGAAACTGGGCAATTAGTATTTAGTCATGTAATTACTAATGATATCCATGAAACTGGGCCATTAGTATTTAGTCATATAAATACCTATGATATCCATGAAAATGGGCAATTAGTATTTAGTCATATAAATACCTATGATATCCATGAAACTGGGCAATTAGTATTTAGTCATGTAATTACTAATGATATCCATGAAACTGGGCAATTAGTATTTAGTCATATAAATACCTATGATATCCATGAAACTGGGCAATTAGTATTTAGTCATGTAATTACTAACGATATCCATGAAACTGGGTAATTAGTATTTCGTCATGGGTCATTGCTTTTTGTTTTCAGTCTTAAACTCCAGCAGTTGCTTTATGTGACTTGATCAATGTACCCATGTTTCTTTTCCCTTAAAAAAGTGTCAATCTGAGGCAGACCATTCAATTTTCAGGAGGGCCTAACATTTTTTAAAACAAATTATAATCCCAAAAATGCTTGAAAAAAACTGCTTTTGGTCTGATTCATAAAAAAAACCCACAAAATATATATCAAGCATAATATGTCCAAGAAACTAATTCAAATGCATTAATTACTAGATAGTTAAATGCCTGATGCATTTAATATTACAGAAATATTTTCATTTTGCAGTTCTTGTTCATAAGTGTTTAAATGGAACTGCACCAGAGTAGTTTCAGGACTTAATCAGGTTAAGTAATTAATTAATATTGGCCCAGAAGAAAAATTTTTTTAAGGATATTTAATTTAATTTAAGTGATATTTAATTTAATTTAAGGATATTTAATTTAATTTAAGGATATTTAATTTAATTTAAGTGATATTTAATTTAATTTAATTTAATTTAAAGATATTTAATTTAATTTAAGTGATATTTAATTTAATTTAATTTAATTTAAAGATATTTAATTTAATTTAAGTGATATTTATTTTAATTTAATTTAATTTAAGGATATTTAATTTAAGGATATTTAATTTAAAGATATTTAATTTAATTTAAGGATATTTAATTTAATTTAAGGATATTTAATTTAATTTAAGGATATTTAAAGATATTTAATTTAATTTAAGTGATATTTAATTTAATTTAATTCAAGTGATATTTAATTTAATTTAAAGATATTTAATTTAATTTAAGGATATTTAATTTAATTTAAGTGATATTTAATTTAATTTAAAGATATTTAATTTAATTTAAGGATATTTAATTTAATTTAAGTGATATTTAATTTAATTTAATTTAATTTAATTTAAGGTTATTTAATTTAATTTAATTGATATTTAATTTAATTTAATTTAATTTAATTTAATTTAAGGATATTTAATTTAATTTAAGTGATATTTATTTTAATTTGAGGTTATTTACAGTATTCAAACAGCTGTGATGATGATATCAAATAAGCTTTAAAAATTAAATTAAAAAAATGTCACAAATCAAACAAAGCCTACTACCTACTTTTTTAAAACCTGATTGTTTTTACTAACAAACTGCTTTTATTTCTGTAAAACAAAGGTAATGTTTACAGAAAAAAACATCATCCTGGAATGAAAAAGACACTGATAATGTAGCAGTGTTGCACAACGAGTGTGGGATCACAGGTTTACTGCAATTTGTTTTGTTTCATGACCACCATATCCTGACTTTCTGTGTCCCCTAGGGGGCCCCAAGTGGCCAAGTGGTCTAAAGTGATCTTTGTTACGGATCAGTGCCATCACACCTCTGTCTGCGTAGCTTCAAGTCTCAGATTCGGCCAATGTGGGTATGTGAGAAAGCTTGCCAGTAGCTTCTCGTGGGTCGGTGGTTCTTTCCGGGTTTTTTATCGGTTCTTCCTCCACCATTAATACTATCCGCCATGTATAGCCTATCGTGTGCTGAAAAATGGCGTTAAACACTACTACTACTACTACTACTGTGTCCCCTATGTTTTCTCATTTGGAACAAAAAACAAAAAATTACACAAGCATCCTTTCTTTCATAAATGTTCATCCATGTTTATGCTGGTGCTGGTCACAGTCACTTAAAATGATTACAACTAAAACATGGCATATGGCCTAATTACAGAAACTTGAAATAATTATTTCTGAATTAATTTCACTAACAATAAGCACAAATAAAACAAAGCATTTAAAATTTTAACAAATTTTAAATACATTCAGGATATTTTCTTACCCTATATTATAACTATATGTATTTCAAAACATAGCACAAAAAATGTGACATTTTAATAAGTGACATTACTATATTTTAAAATGTAACATTTTTTGTACCAGAAGATACATAATATCAAATAATTAATGCTGGAAAAGATTTTTGTCTTAATTTTAATTTATACCAAAAACTGGTACATTTTTGACATTTGGTAAATTATTTTACTGTATCTCTGACCACAAACAAATCCAATTCAGCAAACAGATCACACTGGAATTTAAAGTTGTTGGCAATATGGCACAGGGGAAATAACTTCATGGAGACATGAATGACTTAGAGTTAAACTTCTTCAGCAAAACAAATTCCATGACTTAAAATCTAATTTAGTTAAAATGTAATTTAGTTAAAATCTAATTTAGTTCCATCAATTTGTTATAGTTTAAGGAGTACTCTTTTTTCTTGCTTAAAATTGAACTTCTGCAGGAACACACAATTAAGCATCACATGACATGACTGGAGATCATATAATTTTACATGTGAAACCATAGAAATGAAAAAACATGACAAGTATTTTGCCATGAATTTCCACAGTTAATTTTAATATTAAAATGTACAGATTTATGATCCAGTCTTCAATGCTGTCTTCACCATAACTAAAATTACAAATTCAATTATGATACTAAATTAAAAAAAAAACCTTTACAATTTTGTTATTTATATTTTTGCCTGATAAAATTCTAATTCACTCTAAATAAAGATTGTGACAGATCACCATTTTGTTGGCTTGAAAAGCAGATTAAGAATCTTTTGTGGAATCCATTTTACTGTTGGACTAGGATCTACCAATTTTCAATTGGCTGATAAACACTCTAAGCTCAAAATTCAAATATTTGTAATGATCATACAATTATATAAATCTTATGCATACAATCCATATTTTACACTGAAATATCAATTTGAAAACAATAAGTCATTTACAACTTTTACAAAAATATAAAAAATAGATACTTTCATAAAATTTCAATGAAAAATACTCAATATTTTGGACACCACTCCCCCATTACAGCTGCAAATTTTCACTATAAATAATGTTCAAAGTGTCCTTAAATACAAAAACTCTATACTTAATTAAAAAGACGAGTTTTCAAACTTTTACTCCAATTCGATCTGATAATACACATACTGAGTCAGTTCATACAATACCAATGCTTTTGCAAAAGACTGTTTTTAAATCAAATTCTATTTTATTTCAGACAAGCTCTGAGGTACCAGAAAGAAAAGATCAACAAGAAGCAAAATGAGTCGCAGTCCAAATGGTATCAAAACAGAATATCAAAACGAAACAAATCCGAAGTCAGGCCAAAAGAAGATAAATAAAACAAAGCAAATGCAGGTGGAGCCAATGAGAGTTACCGAAGATGCCTGTGCATATCTTGAAACAGATGACTGCTATCCTGAGTGTTTGCGAAAGACAAGACACAAGACCTGGTTTAAGGTGTTCCTTTTCCTTCTTATCTTCAGCCTCGATGCTCTGGACCTGATATCTGATTGGTTACTTTATCGAGATGTTGCTGCCACTGAAGAGGGTTTAGTTTTTGGACCACCAGAAAAAGAAATAACAATTTCTCTACTTGTTTTCTCTGTTCTTGGCTCTGTAACCTTTATATTTGAAGTTGTCAATCTAGGATATGAAATATTTAAAAGCAATCCTTGGATTGACACAGATCTCTGCTCTGCAATTATTGTCTGGATCGAAGATGTTCCTCAAATTGTTTTGAGTGTCATAATAGCAGGATGCCGTGAGGAAGCCATAAGTTACTTCCAGCTTGTCAAGGCTTCAATTGTCATTCTAGGATGTATCATTCGTATAATTGTTGCTTCGATTAATTACTGCAATAAAAGAAGCCTTTGTGAGGCCCGTCAAAAGAACACCAAGTCACGACTGCATACAGCATACCGTGTCTTCATAATGTTAGGTCTGATTGTCATCTTTTCCGGCTCAGTTGCTGTATTTATGTTCACGCAATCTGAGAGACATCCCGATGGCTCGATCAACTTCAAGGTACCTCACATGGTTTTGCGAGGAGAATATGATGACAAGAAGTATTTCACAAATGTCAGCATCTACTTCAGTCATCCACTGTTTGACTACCAAATATCCGATTCCACTAACTGGATGAAGATCATGACAATTTTCAATGTTCAAGATACAAATGCCAATGTGATGCTGAAACTCCAATATGATGAGGTCACAAAAAGCAAGCTGGTTATTTGGAAGTCTGAAAACACTGGTCAACTGAAATTACAGAACTGCTACACTTTGAACAGATTGCAAAAAAAACTGACCATTGAATCCAACTGTAACTCCTTTTTAACCACTGGTACATCCGAAATAATTTTCACGTTTCATTATGTTAAACCACACATTCCAGGACTTGTATTTGGTGACATTACTTATAATGTGAAAGTTAACGAGTCTGGAACATGTCACGATCCAAACCCCGCCATCATCAGCAACATACAGATGCAGCCACCAACTCGTACAGATGCTGTGATGCGGTATTATCGTAACAAGGACAGCGTTAGTGTGGCCAACCACGTGATACATACAGCAACAGACGCCCGATTTTATGAAAGCAGTGATCTTATTGATATTGAGACGGTCTGGAAAACCGGTTTTGCTTACTGCACAAGCACTGGGAGCCTATCTCCTCACCATGACACTAGCATAAAAGTGCCATGTTGATATCAACACACAATACTATTCTCCCAATATAGTTTGTACAAAAATGTAGTTGAAGTCCATATTTTGATGGTGCCATACAAATCTTCCCATACAGTTTGTACCAAAATTAGCTAAGTTCATAACTGATGAAGTTGTAGGCAGTAGTTTAAGCTGTTAGTAAAATTGTTATTTGTTAAAAGCATGAAATAATTCCACATATAAAACCATCTCATTCATGCTCAACAGATTAGCAGTACAAAGCTGACAGGCCTAAAGTCAGTTTCCTTTTTTGACAATTTCTCTGCTATACATCTTTGTACATATAATCTGAAAGACAGGTTCTCTGTTTGTATTTATTTATTTATGTACATGGGGTAACATTTTGACAGAAAACTATTTTATTTTCATATTAACTCTTATTTCAAGTTATATAATGTAAGAAAGAATATCTTTTTCCATATAGTTTTCTGAAAACATAGGAACATATGAATGAATCTAAAAGTAAGGGGGTTCTACTCTAACCACTATGGCAAAATTATCAAATAAAGCATAAATAAAACGATTACAGTGGGATCTTTCAAGATAAAAGCATCCTGGAAAATGCTGGCAAAGATAAGCTTATAAGTAAATACAAATTTGTAAATAAAATATTCCGTTTTTGGACATTATTTTTTTTCTTAGTGAAAACTGTCACTTTAAAAATAAAAAATCAATTCCAAGTCAAGCCTGTTTACAGTGATGATCCTTTCAATGGGCAAAAATTGTTTCATTTAGACAGGTGGCCTTTGGATCAAGGGTCACCAAACACGGCAACCCAAGAGATCAGAGAGAGAAGATCAACAACCACCAAGAGAAAGATGAAGCAGTACTTAAAGTAAAGATTAGAAATAAATGTGTTTGCAAAAAAAAACCCAACCCCCAATCAATGAACAAAATGCCCATAAAAGTGTGAAATAAAACACAGCAGTCGTTTTTCCCATGACGGTGCCAACACTTTGTTAGGGTTTTGTTTAAAGTGTTAAATTCTGGTTAAGGTTTTTGCTTTGGTTGTTGGTTTTTGCTATGTGGGAAGTGACACATAGCAGAAACAGTTTGTTAAAGTATTGGAAAAATAAATAATTAATTTGCACTGATTTCCAAAATTGCCTTGAAAGAATATCATACTTGGCATAAATTATTATCCAGCTAACGCAAATCCTCTTTAAGACACATTCTTACTTGCTCTTTTTACCTACGAAACAAGATTACAGTTACAGAAACTTTGTGTTCAGGTTTTAGTTAAAAAGATTTTTCATTTGCTTTAATTTCCTAAACCCCTTAATAGATTTTTTTTCATACTTGAAATTGATCATTTTAAAGCAAAGAGAATTACTTCTATCCATGCTGGACAATACCTTTTCCTTTTTCCAATGGCAATGGCAAATATGACTGTGTTCTACTAAACCTCTTACCAGATTCTCGTCATACTTGGGATAAGTCATTATAACGCCAAGATAACTCAATCTATGACATGCTTGCATGCTCCTTGCATTTGAGGTTAGGGTCACAGTCATAAAAGATTTGTGTCAAGATTTTGGTTCAAGTATTTCAATTTGCCAAAATTCCCTACCCACTCCCCTGAACAGATTTTCATTGTACATGGCATAAATAATTATAAATAATGACAAATTCTTTCTAAAGCATTTAGCTCATGCCTTTGACTTTGGGGTCAAAGTCAGTCACTGAAAATTGTGAATTAGGGCTTTAGTTAATCTTGTTTACAGTTCTTGAACCCACTAATAGATGTTCTTTGTACTCAGTTGAATCAATATGAACCTAAGATAACTTATTCCATGACATATTTGGTCACCCTTCTAACCATGGGGTCAAGGCCATAGCAACATTATGGACTCTAGGATTAGGAGTCCAATTCTGACACTCAACTAGCTGTGACTATTGGATTTTGTGTCTGAGTCTGACATTCCACTAACTGTGACTATTGGATTCTGTGTCTTAGTCTGACATTCAACTGTGACTATTGGATTCTGTGTCTTAGTCTGACATTCAACTGTGACTATTGGATTCTGTGTCTTAGTCTGACATTCAATTATGACTATTGGATTCTGTGTCTTAGTCTGACACTCTAGTGAGCTACTGTGGCTACCTGTTAGAAATATGGATAAAACTATGTGAGCAAAATTTCAATTGTATATATGGAGTGGGTTTTCTGCAATCTTGCTAACAAGTTTCTTGGGATGAACAAATACCCGGACATGACCAAATCATGGTGCCCCTGTGAAGCATTAAATGAAAAACAACTTATATTTCAAATATTAACATCAAACTGATTAAGGGTGGGTTTACATCATGTATAAATTGTTATAACATTTGTCCAAAGTAACACACAGTGAGAAAGAACAAGTGCAGAGAACACTCCATTTATATACTAACCGGATACTATTGCTTCTTGTGAGATGCATTTCGCTGGATTATAAGCACCTGTTCTCATCGCATAATCTGTACTAAGGGCCAGTATGTTAACCCAGTGACCATGACCTTGTAGTGTCCGACACAACACTCCCTGAAAAGAACATGCAAACAATGTTACCACGAATCAATAAATTTTATATTTTCCAAAAATACAAAGTTTCATGTTTAATTAATGCTTTTGCCACATATTAAAGTTTTCAAGGAAAATAAATACTGCATGACTAAAAGGACTTGTGCAGTTTCCCTTAATGAAGTAGAAATTAATTAAAACTGAAATCCGGACCAAATAAGTAACCTAAATATTAATTAGGTCATGATAATTAGATGTGTGGAAATATTGTAGACCTAAAAAAAAAATTTGAACACTGTCACTTTTTTTCTGAGCACCATTAACCAGTCAGCAATTTGTTTGGTTTATTCCTGAGTATTACACTCATTAGTTTGCATGGGATATAATTGATGAAGGTGATCTACATTACAACACTATTTTAACTATCCACAAAGTTTGGTCTAGGTATGTTATGTACAACTAATGTTATTGTGTGGAAACCATTTTTATTCTTTCTGACACAGTGACCTTGCCATTTGTTTGTCCTTGAAATCAAACTTACCTTCAAGTGCTAGCCATCTACAAAACTTGATAACAACATATAATGAAGAACTTAAATTATTGTGCAGAAAACATTTTTCTTCTCTCAGTTACAGTAACCTTTGATCTCCGACCTTTAGACCCACTATCAAAATAGTTCTTACCAGCAACAAGTACAAGGTAATTATGACAGTACAGCATGTTCCAACCAAATGATTTAAAACAAGACAGCATAATCAGTTATAATTCTTAAACACTTTCCCATTTTGAACTCCACCCAGCATTTGTAGCTTCTGGGTGGGTCCCTGACAGGACTGCCACAGAGACAAATGTCAGTCTGGGCATACCAGAGTTGTCCTTTTATGCCCAGAAATCATGCACATTGGTCATAACATGGGTATTTCCAAAGTTTGCAAGTTATGACCAATGGGCGAAGACCTTGATGGTTGGTGTTCGGTGGGGTATGGTAGACAACACGACCAATGCATGCTGCATGTATAAATCTGTATTTTCATACCCAGTATGGGTATAAATATAGTGTGAGAATCTCAAAAGTTTGAAAGTGGTCACACAGGAGAAAAGTCAATGGGGTAGAGATGTATACATTTATCTTTTCATGTCCAGTAAGTTTATACTTGTTTGTACTTAGTCTGGGGGATCTCAATAATTTTGATGTTATGATCCAGTGGCTATGTCATTGGGCTGATACTTCAAGACATCAGGGAATGACACAGGAGTCTTTGCCTGACATGTAATGACACTTGGGTCACTGACCACATATGCAAATTCCCAGACAAAGACACTTGGGCCACTGACCACATGTGCAAATTCCCAGACACTAAAACTTGGGTCACTCACCACATAGGCAAATTTACAGACATTGACACTTGAATGATTGGCCACATACAGAAATTCTGACATTAACTTTTGGTCACTGACCACAAATGCAAATTTCCTGACATCGACACTTGGGTCATTGAACACATATGCAAATTCCCTGATGTGCAACACTTGTTTTTTGTTGTTGAACACAGATGTAAATTCCCAGATACATGACAATTGGGTTATTGACCACATATGCAACTTCCCAGACAAGTGATGCTTGGGTCATCAACCACAATGGGTCAATGACCAAAAATGCATGTTCCTGCAGACATGTGAGGCAAAAAATTCACAACTTATTTAAATTTATGTAATTTTTCCATCTAGCCCCACCACCTGGGTAGAAATCAAAATTCAAGAATGTTAGTATGCCCACATGACCAGCAATGTCCTAAGTTTAATATGTCTAGGTATACACTTATTTACATCTAAGCCCATGTATACAGACAGATATACCTTTGAAAGTGAAGTTATAAACAAACGTCCCTCAATGGGATTGATGCTCTATTATTTGAAAAGAATTTCCAGCTATTCAAGATATGAAACTTTCTATTTTTAACTGCTGAGTGTTGGAACAATCTGACATTCTTGAACAATAAGATTTTCATTATCCACTGTTGTGTGTTATGTATATCAATATAGTATGTTTAACTTTTTTGTCCATGATTGTTGATTATGATTTAGGACAATGGTCATTTATAAATAGGATGTTTATATAGCAAGAAATCAAGGTCAGTCTTGTCTACTGTTAGACCTTTTTTTTAGAGTTTTACCATTGGAAATAAAGTTATATATCACATGAAAATATGTATCAATATCAATACCTGATAAATAACTGATTCCTGTTTTAGAGAAATAAATTATTTCTTGATTTTATTTAAATTATTGGTTTCGCTTTCTTTCTGTTACTAAAGGCCAAGAATCAGGTGGCCATATTGGATTTAAGATTGACACCCTTTTCATTCAGGACAAACTAAACACCATGAGAAGACTTCAAGAAAATGTGAACATCCATTCGAGAGAAGTAGTGACTGTGGCAGCTAATATGGATATTTGCAAGGCATCATTTTCATTTGGGACCAAGAAAATACCATTGTAAAAACCCTACACTGATATGACCTTCCATTATAAAGGTGTAGTAATAACAATATTTTCAAGATGGCCATATCTGGGGTCACATAAACATTATTTTCATTCGGGACCAAGTGACATGACGGTTAGATGATCGCTTGCACAAGAGGTTTGAATATTAGGTCAGATGACCTCCCATTCAAGAGCCATGGCAATAACGAGATTTCCAAGATCTAAAAATCTTGGAGTTTGCATGTCAAATCATGTCAAAAGTCATTTAGTGAAAACTCCATATTGATATGACCATCCATTTAGGAGGATTAGTGATAAGAAGATTTTCAAGATGGCCACTTTGGTGGCCATATCTAATATCTAAACAGCATCAATTTCATTTAAAACCAAACAGACCTTGAATGAAGACATGTATAAAATTTTATGGCAATCATCCATGTCATTTAGGAGGAGTAGCAATAACAAAACTCGAAAACAGATGGCAAGCTGGCTCCATCAAAATATGTATTTGTAGAATTTAGAACTAAGCAATTTTATTTCTATTTTCAAACACCTACTGTCATAGTTTTAAAACAGTTACAATGACAACTCTGATCAAGTTACCATGGTTTGGTACTGTACTTTAGTATCTGGGTAACCATTGGCATGACAATGACATAAACAACATGGCAGTCTTGCTAGTATTGGAAAGATGGCTGATGCTGATCACAAAACATAGGACATAGTCTTACCTAGAAAGGGGGACCCGAGTGGCCAAGTGGTCTAAAGCGCTTTCTGTTACGGATCACTGCCATCTCACCACTTTCTGTGTTTGTTCGAGTCTAAGATTCGGCTAATGTTTTTATGTGAGAAACATTGCCAATAGCTTCTCGTGGGTCAGTGGTTCTTTCCAGGGGTTTTCCCTGGTTCTTCCTCCACCATTAATACTGGCCGTCATATGTATAGCCTATTGTGTGCTGAAAAATGGCATTAAACCTTATGACAACTTACCTAGAAAGATGATGAGGATTTTATAAATGTGGAGACTACCATAACAATCCGTCAAATTTTATCAAATTTGAGAGGTAACTAAGGAGAATAACAGATCTTTTCATGTGGTTGCTATGTATGCTATTACCTCTAGTAAACGGATAAAGGAATTTATGATAGTGTTCTGACGTCTGTTTTAACAAAAACTTGTGTCCGAAATTAATTTATCACTAATTTCCCAATAGTAATTCTTCCAAAATCACTGCCAATTAAGCAGTATATTTAACTTTAAATAAAGGCAGGGTTATAAGAGGTATATATATATTTGCCAGACATGACTGACAAATGACAAATAAGCCCAAAAGAACATTTGCTAAGATGACATACTTGAAACAAGTAGTCCTATAATTAAGCCGTCACCATGTTATATCTACTGCAATGGATAAAATAATTATCCCATGCAGTTTTATATACTGTTTAAACACTCTGCTGACAAAAAACCACAGTTCAACAGAGATGTGAAAGCTTATCTATTAACAGCCTATAAGAGAATGTTTCAGAACCTGTAATGCATACATGACATCAATCTTACATGCGTACCTCTTAACTATATTTTCTGGCAGTGTGTCAGCACATATTATTAAAAGAATATGTGTAGCATAAGCTCCAATTCATTTTGAATTCCTAGTTTTAATCTAACTTGAACCACATTAATGGCTATATCATGCTTTGGAAATAGGAGCCAAGTGCCTTTCCATGGAACACACTAAGGCATCCATCATGGCTGTCTTGGGCAGGTACTGAATCAGTGATCCTCAGATTATGTCAACCAGAGCTCATACAAACTGAGCCAACATGACTCCCTCTAATTACAAAAATAAAACACCCTAATGCACAACCACTAATGCTTATAATCATCCTTCAAAACATGTTCATTTATTAAACATCAGCATATCTAATTAAGATGTTAATGTACAATGTCTCTGATCCATGGCTGTTCAATGACCTTGACCCAAGCAATATGTAGATTCACACTGTTTTTAGTTTTTAAAAATGTACTCACATCTTCAGCTCTCCAAACTTTGATGGTCCTGTCCTGTGAGGCAGAGTAGATAAGATTTGTCCCTCCCCACCGTATACATGTGACTGACTGCAGATGTCCCGACAGACAGATGTCACTGAGACCAAGCACAGTGTCCCATATCCTCACTGTGCCATCCTGCATAAAAAGGAAGACATCTTGTACTGACAAGTAAATCTCTGAAACTTAGCAGTATTAGCAATGGGATGGGATAAATAATAATGCTGTCCAACTGGTATTTTCATTCATTTTTCAAGCAATAATTGTATACTCCATATTCTAACAAAATAATAATACATTTAAATGAAGTCTCTTTGGGGAAAAAACAATTTTAATTATGCAATACTTACCTGCTGCCAATGCACTTACATTTTCCAAATTGTCAGAAAGACACTCTCATAACGTCATCCAAAGAGAATTTGGAGTAAGGAGTCGATTCATGCTGACCACGAATGCAGCAACAATTCCAATTTCAAGGGCTTTAATTTTCATAAAAGATTGATAAGTTCTTTTGTTTGTGAGGACAATCCATCTGAAAATGGCTGCTGCTGAAATATCAGCGAAACCCTAGAGAGGCTGAAAGAGACAATTCTGACAATTTCTTCTCCATGTAAAGAAAATCAGATAAAACCTTACGGCCCTAATTGGGCAACAGAGCCTATCTTGATCATCCCCAGCAAGCATAAGACCGAGAATGAGAATTTCAAGTAAATGAAGGTTGCTATTCTAGACTTAAAAGCCAGGCTGGCAAAGAAGGGTAAGGTTCTTGAACTTACACATGATTCATAAGGTGTTTTGACAATGCCCAAAGAACACAAGAAAGATTCCATCTAGGCATCAGCCAGACTTGATACCAATCTAATGATACACATATAATAAAGATACAGGTCTCTGAAGCTCAAAATACCTAATGAGATTAGAAAGATGAAGGTCCACTCTAATGGCAAAGCCCCCAGTGAACAAGAAAACGTTAAAAAAGGTTGCACTATAATCATTAAGTGATGAATGAAAGAGAGGAAAGTCTGACACTGCATTTAAAGGTCCATATCTATGATCAATGCATTTCCTAGAAACCAGTTATTGATAATTAACCACTCTGCATCATAGATTTTGAAGTGGATTGCTTCTAGCCCAGGCAATAGTTAGCAACTTTGCTAAAAGCTGGTCTTGTCAGATCAATTGCTTGAGGTGAACCAAGCATGAAGGTAGAGATCTGCAAATAGGAGAGACCATAGTGCTGCAACAACAGGACCTCCTCTATTGTGATCTCCTTGACTCATATGTCAACAGGTTGTGCAGGTTGTTCAACCATCACCATTTTGGCTACAGGTAGAGTATCGGATAATTTAGAGACATGTTGATACTGACTTGGTTAAGAACCTGAAGAATTATTTTGAAACATGGGAAAGCAAAAGTGTACAGATGATCTCTCTGCCAACCATCCAGGCTTTGTTGCTCAGTTTCATAGTGAATAACTTCAAAATGGTTTCCCTCACTGTTAAAAAAGTGTCTCTGCTACAGACTGGTGCAGAGAACATTCCATAAAGACCACATTGCCACATCTAGACAGGCTGTCTTTCAGAATATTCCTTTACCTGGAATATCCATATTCTTAGTAATCTCCTACGAGACTACCCATAAGAAGAGGTTTCAGACTTCCACACAAAGACATGGAGTATTTATATCTCCCAGACATCTGAGGTACTCAACTAATGTGCTGTCCAAGGCAACTATAGCACAATGGCACATTCTGAAGTCAACGCATGGTTGTACAACTAGAAATACTATAAACTGTTTATATGAAGGGTTGCTTCTTCATAACAGCACAACCTTGTAACCAGGCAGTATTGGCCACTTTCACTAGATTCGCCTGGGGAAAACCTTTAAAGGTGAGAACAATTAAGTGCAGAATCCCATAGGGATCTCTGCACATGTGTCTAACAAAGATACTCCATTAAAATAACATTAGAATTTCATCCATTAGTAGAGCATGCATGCTCCTACTGGATGACACTGGTAGAGGTAGGATGCTTTGCATTTCCTCCTCTTCATACCTATTCTACTAATGTAATGTGATCAGGTAATGTATTTGTAGGAGAAAGCAAATCTTTAGCAAATTATGTTTCACATTATAAATAATCACTTCCACCCTTCCCCACAATGTGTCTTGCTCAAGCAAAAAGTTTGTTTCAACTGGCTTAACTGGCTGCTATCTAACGTGTAGAAAGGGAAGTTAACTTGTAAGAGTTATTTCCCTTAGTTTATATAATATATATATATATATATATATATATATATATATATATATATATATATATATATATATATATATATATATATATATATATATATATATATATAGAGGGCTGGATATGGAGGTAGCAAAGAAAGTTAACCTAATGTAATGTGATAAAAGCAATGTATTTATAGGGGAAAAGTCTTCACTATGGTCTAGTTGTGTTTGATGCATGTTTCCAAATGAGTTATACTTTTGGTAAAACAGACATCCCATTTTTGTGCATGTGCCAGTAAGAATGCTTTTCTGTTAGAGAGGTCTTCATGTAAGAATGCCTTTCTGTCAGAACAGTCTGTAGCCTATGATGCTGTCAGAAAGATCTTCATGCAAGAATGCTTCTGTAAGAAATGCCTTCATGCAAAAATGCTTTTCTGTCATCAGGTCTTCATGAAAAATGCTTTTCTGTCATCAGATCTTCATGCAAAAATGCTTTTCTGTCTGAAAGGTCTTCATGTAAAAATGCTTTTCTGTCTGAAAGGTCTTCATGTAAAAATGCTTTTCTGTCTGAAAGGTCTTTATGCAAAGATGTTTTTTGTCAAGCATGGTCAGATTCTATTCAGTGGCTTTGGAAACGTTGTTCTCAAAGGACTTTTTTTGTATTTTTGTTAGCAGTGGCCATATCTGATCAATGATCAACATCTTTTGGTTAAAACTGGTTTCTAAGCTGTAGCTAAAAATAGTATTTGCTGACAGATGATGTGTTTTTCTAACTTTGGTAATGGCGGCCACAACTGACAATGAATCAGTTTCATTTGTAAAAATTTCAGTCTTCAAACCAGGACATTTTTTGACACATTTGGTCAAAATCTGCTACATGACTTTGGTGATTGAGTCATTTTTAAAAAACATTAATTTTCAGAAATGTTGGCCATTTCAAGATTGCATACCGGCATCATTTGTATAAACATGAAAGGTCTTTATGCAAGGATGCTGGTCTGGTAGTTTCTGAGAAGTTAAAAATCATAATTGCTGATGGACAACTCAAATGAAGGACCATAGCTTAAGTTTTCTTGCCCTTATGGTCAGGTGAACTAAAATTATTATTCATTCCCCCATCATAGGCTTATGTTTGATAATATGGGATCCCATACTTGTACATAAATGAACTTCACAACGACAGCCAATTAGGTTAAGAAAAAACAATGGGCTAATCATAATATAGGCCAATTAGATTACTAAAAAAATGTGCTAATCATAATGTTGGCCAGTTAAATTTATCATTAAAAAAATGTACTAATCATAATGTTGGCCAGTTAAATTTATCATAAAAAAATGTGCTAATCATAATGTTGGCCAGTTAAATTTATCATAAAAAAATGTGCTAATCATAATGTTGGCCAGTTAAATTTATCATTAAAAAAATGTGCTAATCATAATGTTGGCCAGTTAAATTTATCATAAAAAAATGTGCTAATCATAATGTTGACCAGTTAAATTTATCATAAAAAAATGTGCTAATCATAATGTTGGCCAGTTAAATTTATAAAAATTGGACAAATCATAATGTAAGGTTCTTAACAAAACAGAATGTACTCACCTTGGAAGAACTAGCAAGGTATCTACATTCTGGATCTCTGAAAAAGAGGAAGGACATGTGCAAAAGACTGTACATACTGCCTAGTGATGATGATACGGCAATATAAATATGGCTTTAATATTTGATAAATTTATATTTCAGTGGTTGAGAGAACAAGTAAAGAGTATACACCCCACATGAATCTTACATATCTATTTTTTTAAAGGTGTACATCTGAAGTAAGACCAAGCTGTATACGCTATAACCCAAATTACATACATCAATCATACATGAAAATAATGGGAATCAAAAGTTCTTTGAACAATACCCAAAATATACAAGGTCTTTTTATAAATAGCACAAATCTTGTGAGGAAAACAAGGTAATATCATTTTCTTAAAAAAATCTAACCATATGCAAAATAAGAAACAGTTCTTTATTCAAGGTCTCATCAATATCAACGTGCATAATACATTCTTCATAACCGTAATGCTACAGAAATTAAACTTACAAAGATGGAAAATCAGGGGCCATAACTCTTTTAGGTAAGAATAACCATAAAGAACACTGGAAATTGAAGTTATACAAAGTGTCATGAATATAAAGATGATTGCAAAATAACTAACTATTCTTTGTAAGATGATGCTGCGGAAGCCAAAATCAGTAGAACAAAATACCCAGAGGCCATAACTTCAAGATGATAATGCTAGATTTTGCAACCAGTAATCAGGGGCAAAAACTCCTCTGAATGATGAGAGATTGCTGCAAACTGAACACTCTCATTGTCCCATTAATATGAAGCTAGATAAAACTTAATGAAAAATGAAAAATGAACGGATGGGCAGCTGGTTGACTGGAAGCATAACTGATATAAGGCTCTGGGCAGGGCCCTATTTAATTTAAAGGAACATATTCTACAGTGCTGTAAATATTTTTCTCAATCACAGGATCTGTATTATTCAGTATTCCATGTCATCTTATATACCTTTTTGTTCTTGTCTTGTAATAAGCCTATTACACAAATCCACCCTGTAATTACATCTGCAGCTAACCTGCTGCTGGAATTATTTCTAAACTGAAGAGTTTCAACAGATAAGAATTTTTGGTATGTTTTTTAAACAAATTTATAGCCTGCATGACCTATGACCTATTGTAAGAGACACAATTCTTACGTCTCCTTCATACATGTGTAGATTGGTTGATATTGCTTGATATTCAATGAGAACATGCACATGCTAGTTTCACCTAAAAAATTCATTTTTTTGTTGTTTGCTGGTTAGCATCATTTTTAACACATTACTGGCTATACCATGCAGACGAAGGGGCCCTGAGTGGCTGAGTGGTCTAAAGCGCTATCCACTACGGATCACTGCCATCTCACCTCTGTGTGGGTTCGAGTCTAAGATTCGGCTAATGTAGTTAAGTGAGAAAGCTTGCCAGTAGCTTCTCGTGGGTCGGTGGTTCTTTCCGGAGTTTTTCCGGGTCCTTCCTCCACCACTAATACTGGCCACCATGTATAGCCTATATATTGTGCTGAAAAATGGCGTTAAACCATAACATAAAAACAAACCATGCAGAGGAAATGGGAGCAAAGTGCCTATCCCATGGACTCACTGAGGAGGTCATCATTGGCTGACATGGGTATCTAACCCACTATCCTTAGATTACAAGTCTGATGCTCTGCCAATTGCACCAAGAATCTAAGTTATTTATAATCATTTCTTCAAAATCAGACCGGCTTGCATCTCAGCCATAGTGAAGCAAAGAACCAGTCTAGAAATCGAATATTTAAATTATCTCACTGCAAAATCTGAATCTGACAAAAGTGGTTGTAATGGCATATCTACAATTTTTTCTTCAAATCAGAATGGTTTACAACTCTTTAAGAAGAATGAAACATAAAACCAGTCAGAAAGCCCATAATATAACAGCATCATCTAGAAAGAGGAAAAAAAAGATAGGTGACTTCCTGTGGCAGCAGTTTATCTGACTGACAAATCTTACTCAGGGTACCTACAAATGCAATGGCTTCCATACAAGACAGGTTATCCACTGTTTGTGCCCTGTGAGTGTCTTGCCCAGCTGATTACCAGTCTTGGGGTCCCAAATACAGATCTAAAGCATAAACAGAAATTATAATAGATGAGAAAATGTATCAATGAAAAAAAAAAATGAATTTTATTACATTTTCATAATCAAACTACAGCAATCTGAGTACTGATGAAAACTTAAACATCTTAATCTTCTACAAAGAAATCTTACATTTTGATGCGGACAGTTACAAAATCATACATTTTTTAAAAACCATAATAATAATGACTTCACCAAGAGGAGATAAATTTATCCAGATCATCACTAAGTAAACCTTTGCTTAATGTGCAATGAACAAGAAAAAAAAAACTTAAATGAACCAAGTTACTTTTTTGAAAATTTTGGCATGTTCATATATCAGACTCAACTGTAAACTGCACAGAACCAGATCTGCTCTCACATAATGTGTCAGGCAGACTTGGGTTTATGTAGTTTGTAATCAGCAAACATTACAACAAACAACACAGAACCAGATCTGCTCTCACATAATGTGTCAGGCAGACTTGGGTTTATGTAGTTTGCTAGCAGTAACCAGTAGAACAAACAACACAGACCCTGATCTTTTGGCACATCATGTAATGGCAGATAAGGGTCAATGTAATTTGTAGTTGGATCATACAATATGCAAGTATATATGGTATGCCTAATATGGAAAAATGATCCTGATAACTATATATAATCTCTCATAAAACACCCATTATAACGTGAATTTTAATACTTGTCAGTTTTTGCATGGCTCACAGAATTATTACCTCTTCATTAATTTCTCCTGATTTATGTTTTTAAGATGCAATATTTTATTGCCACAGTAAATTGTTGTCATTTGGCTTGAATATCTGGCATGAAAAGTTGCATTCTTTAAAAAATTGTCTTTCATTAAATGAACTATCTTTTGTTAATATTCATGTTGTTGCTAAGTTTGATAGATGTCAGCTCTACAAAAAGCTGATAAATGTTAAGCTAATTTGTACTGATCCATCAATAATAAAGGAAATAATTTTTCTTTGTGTCTGGCTCAGATTTATTATACAACTGTTACAGCTGTTCAATCCTGGACAAACACTAATCAAGAAATGCTTGCACATTCAATGTGCATACACACCTGTACATCAAGCATTGCCATTGCTGAAGTAAGTTTATGACATGAATAGATAAATTAATTAAATTACTTTCCTAATAAATACCTGCAAATCATCAAAGACAATACCATACTGAATAGTTGTTGCATCTATCAAATGCTCATTGATTATTATTAAGAAATAATTGTCAAATGAAAACCACCTTCACGCATGGATAGCTTGACCAGCTGTCAGTCTACTGTCACATGACCAATGGACCAGTAGCTAGAATTCAATCAGTTCCAATGAAACAATAGCCTATACATAGGTGGAATTCAATATTTTGTTTATGTATATAAACTAAGGGAAATAACTCTTATGATCCAGATACACATATCCCTTTCCCCACTCACTTTTCATCTAAAAGTTAACTTCATAAATATAAATTATGTCCACAATATATGTCCACATTATGTCTTTCATGTAAATACGTAAGTCTTCATGGCTTACACCAACATGCTTCAAATAGGACTTTGTAATTTCCTTAAAATATAGTCAGAAATGCGATATAACCTTCATATCACTCCCATATGCACAGGTCACTTGTTATGTGATGCTTGGTCATGTCACATGCACTCTAGAAGGACATATGATTTTGTAACATTTAAGTTATAGCGATGCAAGGATTTGCCATTCTTAACAAGCATGCCACTCAATTTTTTTTATATGCTTCAATTTTCTAGATTTTTCCTTATTCTAAGATAAATATTTTTCAATGAAATTGGACACATGCATGACTGATAAAAAAATGTGCTTTTTGTGCATATTTTCAATGGAATTACAGCGATCAGTTGGTGATGAGCACATTTGTACGTAACTATTTATATTACCAGTATTTAGTTGCGGATTTTATTCTAAAATCTCAATGCATTGTTTTCTGCAACAAAAAAAAATATTCATTTAATTATCACTGTATTTCTCTTTGAATAAATATGTGTAAATTTTAAGTTGGTAACTGTATTAATGAAGCATGCAGTTTTGTACCCTCCACACCCCTGTTAATAACCCAGAGGGCACATATGAAACATTTTCACTGGTTAACTGACTTGACTCAATAATGCATATTTTACATAATGCAATGAAATTGTATGGATATTGACATGCTAGTAAGTAGTTTCCCTGAATACTGAAATGTGAATATTGAAATCTTCACCTGGAGCTTCATTGTATACTGAAATATGCGTACTTACATTTTGTGGATCTTTTTATAATTTTGCATTTCCCTGCATATTTACATTCTGTGGATCTTGTCATATTTGAAGGAGTATTACTGCATATTTATATTTTGTGAAACTTGGCTTATTAGAAGGAGTATCACTGCATATTTATATTTTGTGGATCTTGGCATACTTGAAGGAGTACTACTGCATATTTATATTTTGTGGATCTTTACATGTTTAAAGAAATATCCACACATGTTTAAATTTTGTGGATTTTGACGTGGATTAGGAGTAAACCTGTTTACAGATTCTAAACGAAATTTGTTGATGGTATAATAATGAACACCACACTAACTGAAATGCAAAATTTAATCTAAGGGAAAGACGGACAGAGACACAGGGATAATACTCTATTTTCCTTCCAAAGCCATGGAAAATACTGAGAAAAATTAAGCTTTGATAATTTAAGCATCAATAATTCTATACCTGGCATCACTTGAATGACCAGAACAGTCTATACTTTCAGAAAACTCAAAACCACCAATCCCATTAAAATCACAAAACAAAGCTTTGGACCATGAGGCTTTCAAACATTTTTGAAGCTTTCTGTCTATCAGCAAAAGTTATCTCGTATATTACGAATAAGAGAATAATGATTTACAAATAAGTAAATGGTCTTACCTGACTATTTTTACAACCTGATGCAAGTTTCATGGCATTTGGAGACCAGGATATTGCTAAAACCCAATGTTTGTGACCTAAAATAGATATGAAAACAAACAATAATCACACAAAATTACTGATTTATAAATTACAATATATTTGTTTTGTTTTCCAATAATACTTTTAAACTATTAAGAGTGAAAATATATTTTTTAAAAACAGTTTAACAAAGTGCAGACATGATCAAATAAGACAGTTCTTTGTAATGGTGTGTCAGGAAAGAAAGTTCCAGATGGTTAATATTAATAAATCTATAAAACTGCATAAGAGTTCTTGAAATGACACTAAAAACACTAATTGTATTACCAACTCAATTAAAAATTCATTGTAACTGTGCTGACAACAGTTCACCTAGATAATAGACAAATACATAAATAATAGATCAACACATATACCATATACACTGTATGAACATGTGGACAGTAGATGAACACAATGACAGAAGATGAACACACTGACAATACATGAATACATTAGCAATAGATGAGCAGAGGTAATTAGCTGAACATTGAAAATAGATGAACACCCTGACACTAGATGAACACATTGACAGTAGATGAACACAATGACAGTAGATGAACACATTGACAGTAGATGAACACAATGACAGTAGATGAACACAATGACAGTAGATGAACACATTGACAGTAGATGAACACATTGACAACATATGAACACAATGACAGTAGATAAACACAATGACAGTAGATGAACACAATGACAGTAGATGAACACATTGACAACATATGAACACAATGACAGTAGATGAACACAATGACAGTAGATGAACACAATGACAGTAGATGAACACATTGACAGTAGATAAACACATTGACAGTAGATGAACACAATGACAGTAGATAAACACAATGACAGTAGATGAACACAATAACAGTAGATGAACACAATGACAGTTGATGAACACATTGACAGTAGATGAACACATTGACAACATATGAACACAATGACAGTAGATGAACACAATGACAGTAGATGAACACAATGACAGTAGATGAACACATTGACAGTAGATGAACACATTGACAACATATGAACACAATGACAGTAGATAAACACATTGACAGTAGATGAACACATTGACAACATATGAACACAATGACAGTAGATGAACACATGGACAATAGACAAATACATAAACAATAGATGAACACATAGACAGTAGATGCACATATAAGCAGATGAACAATATTTTTGTATATCCATTTCAATGAAGGGAGTGATCTTCCTTGGCTAAAATTGAATGCCTAGGACTCCAAGATGGATCTTTTCTTCCTGTTACTTTTATTTTTAACTACTGAATACTGAAAACATCTCTGATATTTTGTGAAACTCAAACATACCAAACTTGATAATGTTAAGTTTTTTCTAATGTCAGACTTACTATGCTAACAAGATGCCTGTAAGTTCAGTATATTATTCCTTGTCATGGCCTTTGACCTTTAACCCAATATAATATAAAAGTGCAAGCACGGACATTTGACTTGACATTTATGTTAACTGGATTTGGTTTTCACAACTCCTTCACAAATGTGCACATATGTTCATGGTCAGATCTGCACAATTTTCACTTAAAACAATTGATGAACACATGGATAGAAGATTAATGCATGGACAGTAGATGAATGCATAAACAATAGATGAACATGTGGACAAAAGATGAACAGATGGATATGTATGTTTATGTATTCATCTACTGTCCATTAAATTAAATACTGCAAAAGTGATTTAGTGAAAAGCCAATGTCAAGGTCACAATTTGTGCATGAGAAGTAATGTTAATAAGACTTTCAAGATGGCCACTAAGGTACCATATTGGAGATCAGATAAGCATAATGTTCATTTACAATTATCTTCATTTTGTAATAACAGTATATTTAGTGAAAACCATGTTGACAAAACCATCTGTTCAGGAGAGGTAGCCTTATCGACATTTTCAGGACGGCTGCAATAACAGTCATTTCAGAGTTTGGTTAAGTATTAATATAAAACAGGAATAATACATTTTGCAAAAACTTAAATGTGCTTTGGCAACTTAATTTAATTGTTGGTAAACCATTTTCATTTATGAGCAGCTAGACATTATAATTAGTTAAACTCAAGTCTGGCTGGCATCCCTTTTATCCAGTACCAACTAATTATCATAAGATATATTTTACCAACTAATTATCATATCTTTTACCAACTAATTATCATAAGATATCTTTCACCAACTAATTATCATAAGATATCTTTAACCATCTAATTATCCTAAGATATCTTTTACCAACTAATTATTATAAGATATCTTTTACCAACTAAGCATCATAAGATATCTTTTACCAACTAATTATTATAAGATATCTTTTACCAACTAAGCATCATAAGATATCTTTCGGTTAGTATCCCATGGTGTGCATCTGTTAAGAAAAAACTATAACAATATCTTTGAGTTCCACTTCAATCCCTTCAATTCTCCATGTGGTTTGGAGGAGAAATGACAATAAACTTGTGCTAGCTGACAACAAATGGATTACAGACAGATGGATTTGAGAGAATAGTCCATAACAGAACTCTTCTGGTCTACATCCAGCAGAGCTAGTAAAAACAAGATCAATTTTGGAAAGTTCTCTTTTTTTCATTTCTGGATGGTACCTGTTAGACTTTTCAAAATTGGTACAGCAGTTTTGGAGAAGATGTTGAAGTCTTTTACCATCCTGTTCAAAAGTACATCAGCACTCCTTGTACACATGATTTCTGGGCCTTTTTTTCAATTAAACTTCCTGTCAAACTTGTTCGAGCAATTTTTGAGAAGTCATTCAATAATATTAGCAGAGCAAATTCATTGTGAATTAAAATCAGCATTCTTAGTACCAACCTAAAAGGCATTAATGCGACATTTCTACCTAAAGAAGATAGGATTTACATAGGCTGCTAAATTTGGTAAAGCATTTCCTCAAGAAAATACTTAACAAGTCTAATCAAAATTTGTTTTACTGTTCTTGAGAAGTTGAAACAAGATTTTCCATCTGGTTGTCAAGGAAGCCATGCCATTGCAAGTCAGGCCATCACAGCAAAATATTAGTTCAGTATGTCCTATGAAACATTTCTAATAATTTTTATCAAAATAAGTTCCACTATCCATGTTCTGCCTGGAAAGGAGAAGTAACTTCTCCAATGTACTGCCTAGAAGGAGAAGTGACTTCTACCATGTACTGCCTGGTTTGGCTGTCAATAACCATGGAAAACACACCCAGGTACCTGTTGCACCATTTAATGTGTAGCCAGGTGCCCATTATAACATGAAAAACATAAACAACCCTAGTTACCCCACTGTCAAATTTTCACAAACCTGATTGTTGTAGGATGACGAAATAAACAGTTTATTTACATCATTTTGCACATTGTTCACCACACTTTATCCACTATTTAGCATTCTATATTTTGCATTTAACCAATTTGAACTTTCACGTTTTCACATTTGCACTTTACCCACACCCACATGTTGTATTATCTCACCAATACGGAAGAATGTCACCATTAACATTATTGTGCAGTCCTGGAGTTGCAATTCAGACCAGCATACTGCTGATGATATATGATATTTTGATAGTGTTGTTAACAAATTATTTTTGTGAATGGGTACTCGTCATTAATTTTCAATGCCTAGGATTTTCACTATGGTCAGGTACCCAGTTACACATTGATATTGACAGCCTGGAAGTAGCAGTGACTTGTCTATAGACTGTATGAAAATAGGACTTCAACATCACCAATTTGCTTCCTGGAAGTATAAGCGACTTCTCTATGTTTTACCTGGAAGGAAAATACTTTTCCAATGTACTACCTTGAAGGAGAAGTGATATCTTCATATTCCGGGAATCTATAATCGTCTCAAAATATATTTACCTTTACATGTGTACTGGGGAGTCTCTGTGCTTACATCCCAAAATCTGACAGTTGTGTCGCCTGAACCACTGGCTAGGTATCTGAGGAGAACAGAAGCAAAGAAATGTGCATGAAAATAACCAAGACGTAAAGCTGGTCTGGTAGATTTACACCTCTACCGATACCATATTTACTCATGCATAATTTAGATTTAAATGCAAACTGTATAGAACCAGATTTGCCATTATGTGTCAGGAAAGTTAGGTACATGCAGATTGTGAAGACTAATCAGTAGAATAACACAGGCTGTACTTATACTATGGTAAACCTTGGTTTATATAACTTGCAGATGGAACAAACTTGATGCATATCTATACATTAAAAAAGAACCCACACTACTGTAACTCGGATGGCTCACTATTTCAATGCCATTTCTCTTAGCTACTTGAATGGCTCACTATTACATGTAATGCTATTACAATGCCAATTCCCTTAGCTACTCGGATGGGTGACTATTACAATGCCAATTCCCTTAGCTACTCGGAAGGGTGACTATTACAATGCCAATTCTCTAAGCTACTCTGATGGGTGACTATTACAATGCCAATTCCCTTAGCTACTCGGATGGGTGACTAGTATAATGCCAATTCCCTTAGCTACTCGGAAGGGTGACTATTACAATGCCAATTCTCTAAGCTACTCTGATGGGTGACTAGTACAATGCCAATTCCCTTAGCTACTCAGATAACTAGCTATTATAATGCCAATTCCCTCAGCTACTCGGATGGCTTACTATTACAATGCCAATTCCCTTAGCTAATCAGATGGCTCACGTTTATAATGCAAATTTTCTCAGTTACCCTGAAAATATGTTGCCCTCAAACTGATGATAAAAGTCAATGTCCAGTACATCTCTTCCTTCTTATTCATGAAATATGTTATAATCTTATTTATTTAGATGTCTAATCAGCCTGAAATTTTGTAAAAATGTTATATATTGCTTGTGATGTGGCTACAATTGGATGTTATTTAATTCAACATTCATTTGTGAATACGTGGCTAGAATCTGGATTTTAAAGAAAATGGCCAATGTAAAAAATATTAAATTTGTACTTTTTTTTAAAGCCATGAAAATATTATACAAACTATCTTCTACATTGCTGTATTTAAAGAAATATAAGATAAGATTTAATATTTCAATCAGAATACTTAGAATAATAATAAAAAAAAAACAACAAATATACTCATTCTGGCAAATTTCCAGCCAGAATGATTTAAGATGTTACTGAGTAATGGACAGGTGGACAGAAGGTAACACAATATCAATACTGCTGAAATAAATGGGATAAAGATTCTTTTTTTTACCTTCCATCCGGACTGAACTGTATAGATATGACAGCCTCAGCATGCCCTGGTATAGAACTTGTACAACGAGTCACAGCTCGGACCTTGAACACTGCCTGTGGCTGATATAATATTTCTAAAACCTGCTCAGAATTTTCCAAAGCTTTTTCATCAAGGGTTTTCTCAAGTGTATCCAATATCTCAGTATCATTGACAAAGAAGGAATACGGAACAGTTTCTTCCTGTCAGTAAAAATAAGAATATTACAATTGTCACATATAATTATTACAATATACAGTGTATATTTATAGTAACCTAGATCACTATGCATATTGTATGCTCACATTAGTTGCTATATATAATGTATATTCTTTCTGATTATTGTATGTTCATAATGATTAATATGTACAGTGCATTAATGATTATTTACAGTGCATATTGATAATGATTAATGTGTACAGTGCATATTCATAATTATCAATATGTACAGTGCATATTCATAATGATTAATATGTACAGTGCATATTCATAATGATTTAAATCATAATGTAGTGTATATTTATGCTGAATACCATGTACAGTTTCCATTGATCACTATAAGTTTATAACCAGTGAATATTCTTACTGATTACAAAGTAGTGTATAGTCAATAATGATTACTAAGTACAGTAAATATTTATAATGATTACAATATACATGAACTGTGAATATTCATATAATTACAACTCCACAACTATAATATGCATTTATTTCAAAAACAATTTATACCTATATTAATAAATGATTAAATCCTTCTTTCTATTTTTTGAAAAACAAATCACTTGATACAAAATTCTACTTAATTTAAAGGTTGGGAAAGGAGTGTTCTGTTTATACCTGTAACAAATTTGTTTATCTTTGAATTCATTGTCTTCTTAATTGCATTGCATAATTTATAAACTATCAAGTTTACATGCAGTCCCCACCACTGCGTGTCTTATATATGATGAAACTCCATTTAAAAGTTACCTCTTGTCTCCTGTCAAAATCATTCACAATTTTATTTATTTTATTTTATTTCTTTTTATTTAGAATTGGGTGGAAGTTAACTGCATGAGAGCATCAATTTTTAATTTATGCATATCATTCCACAAGCTGCAAATAAAACTTTGGTAACTGAAAATTTTATACTTATTTTGACATTTATTTTAAAATGTTACTTGATAACTGAGGATTTTCTCCATAGTTTGACCTTTAATGAAAATATTATAACTCTTTCATGAAATGATACTATTCCAGTAACATTCTTAAAAAAAAAAAAAAATTACATTTCGTACAACATTTGCTTACAAACAACATGAACCAAACTATAAACTGTGCATACCAAGATGTAGTCGCCCTTTAAAAGTAGACCCAGATCTAGTCTCAATGTAAAAGTAGACCCAGATCTAGTCTCACTGTAAAAGTAGACCCAGATCTAGTCTCAATGTAAAAGTAGACCCAGATCTAGTCTCACTGTAAAAGTAGACCCAGATCTAGTCTCACTGTAAACAGTACAGACCCAGATTCAGCCTAGGGCCTAACCGAGTTGATAATTTTTGCCGAGTACCAAATCCGAGTATTTGGATGTACTATTTGCCGGATCATGGCATGAACAGAGTAGTAGGTGCGACCCAGGAGAGTAAAGTTTGTTTCATTATCGTATGTGAGGCTTAAACTTTTCGTGTACTGTATACCGTATATATCGGCTATAAGATGAATTTTTTTTATTATTAACTAAAATTGTTATGTATAAAAAACACTTTTTTTTAAAGTTTGATATTTATTGAATTTTTTTTTTTACTTGTTACCATTTGTGCGCGTGTTATTTGCCGAGGCGAATACTTCCAAATAGTACCGAGAAAAAAAACGGATATTTGGCCGAAGCGAATGTCCGAGGCGATTTCCAGTTAGGCCCTAATCTAGTCAAAATGTAAACAGCACAGACCCAGATGTATCTAACTGCAAACAGCACAGACCCAGATGTATCTAACTGCAAACAGGACAGACCCAGATGTATCTAACTGCAAACAGGACAGACCCAGATGTATCTAACTGCAAACAGGACAGACCCAGATGTATATAACTGCAAACAGGACAGACCCAGATGTATCTAACTGCAAACAGGACAGACCCAGATGTATCTAACTGTAAACAGGACAGACCCAGATGTATCTAACTGCAAACAGGACAGACCCAGATGTATCTAACTGTAAACAGCACAGACCCAGATGTATCTAACTGTAAACAGCACAGACCCAGATGTATCTAACTGTAAACAGGACAGACCCAGATGTATCTAACTGCAAACAGGACAGACCCAGATGTATCTAACTGTAAACAGGACAGACCCAGATGTATCTAACTGTAAACAGGACAGACCCAGATGTATCTAACTGTAAACAGGACAGACCCAGATGTATCTAACTGCAAACAGGACAGACTGAGATTTATCTAACTGTAAATAGCACAGACCATGATCAAGACTAACTATAAACAGCAGAGACCCAATCAAGTCTAAGTGATAACAGCACAGTCTAACTGTAGATAGCAAAGACCCAAATCTGCAAATGTATAATAGGCCAGCAGATGCATGTATGTGGTATTTTCATCGGAAAATCCTGCACAAATTTAAGGCACAGATTCAATTGGAGCTCTTGGCAGAAAGAGTTTGTTTTATGGCTGCTCTTTGCTGTTCATTGTGTCAGTTTTTAAAGTCTTATCCAAAGTAAATACACTCATCTTAAACCCCCTTGGAGATGTTCAAGAGACCAAATGCACCCTCCAGTGTGTTGTAAGAGCCATCTAATTCTGGCAGAAGTCAATGTGACTAGGTGGATTGCATGCATGAGTTATGGCTGAATGGGTGTGGGTTTGAATCCCACCACTGGCTTAACCCAGTTTGGCATTATATTTTCTTTGCACTTTATTCCAACTGCATTGGTACTAAGCAATCTACTTGTGTTTCTGTGTCATAAAACCCCAAACACCTCAAAACAAGATTTCAGCATGTCTGAAACAAGAGTGTCCAATTCTAGGATCTTAAATATTATTCAATATCCCATGATCATAGAAATGAAGTTAAATATGATTAGGTGAAAGTAACATACTTACATTTTGCAAGAGTGCATTGCACACAAGCTGCAATTTGTCTACAGTAATGTCAAGTGGGAGGTCAAATGCGCTACCTGTCAGTTCTCCAGCCTCACTTTTAAACTGTGCAAGGATCCTGCGGCCAATAAGGTAGCCAGCGTCACCTTCTTCTTTTGAATCTGTCTCACTGAAAATTATTTGGCGGAGGAACTGCATCAGTTAGAGCACAAAGCAAGTTACTGAATGATCATCAGTTATTCTTTACCCTGTGAAATATTTTTATAAAACTAGCTGACAAATGTTAGAGCAACAAAAGCAGAGAGAATGTTATTCCTAAAATTAAAAAAATATGCTTTACAAAACCAATGAATAAATAACAATTTTAAAGTAACTGGTTCCAAGTTGTACAGATAAGCATTGGGTATTGCCAGTCATGTTGTGTCAGGTACCATATCATGGCATGCATAAATATACAGTAAAACCTGTCTTGAAAGACCACTGCTATGTGAGACAACCTGTCCTGAGAGACCACATTCTACTGTAGTATCAAATGAAAAATATATGAGTAAATGTCAGCAAAACAAGCAAAGCTTGTAATCATTCTTAAGTCCATTACAGCATAAGCTCAATTCTTGCAATAAAGGAAAACCCCAACAGCTAACGTATTTTGCTCTCTTTAAGTGTACTTTTCTGTGCAGACTGCTCCAGTGTCATTTGTGATTTGGACATTTGCCTTAAATGTGGGAGGTCACAGGCTCAAAATGACACAGTCATATCAAATACTTATAAAAATAGTATTATCAACTGCCTCACATGAAAATCAGCATTAAGATGTGACTTGGTGGGATATGTTGCTACATGTGTGCTAGACATCACAACAAACTGCCACATTACAGATATCATATGGTAGTGATGCAACTAAAATGTTTAAACTACATGTATATTGAAAATAAAAAATATGGTATGCACATGCTAAAGAATACTGTATGCACATTTAAGGGAGATAGATTAATAAGCAATCCACATTTTGGGGTAAGAATCACATTTTGGGGTAAGAGTGCACATTCAAAGAACAGATATATAAGATATTTTTTAAAAGATTAATAAATGCTTAATAAAAATTATGACACTATTTGAGCTTCAAATAAGTCATTAATTAGGATTTGTACATTCATAGAAGCCTTAATTAATCCAGATTCTGTTATATTCAGAAACCTCGCTATTCTGACATGTTTCAATAGGAATGAAGTTCCTAAACATTAATTTGCTCCTAATACAGCAGAAATCCATGTTCTGGATCAAGATATCAAAATCGTGGACCAAAGTGTAAAATTACATGTACTATAAAACATGCCTCAATCATTCAGAAATAATATGTCCAAAAATAAGAAAATTGCAAGAATAATATGAAAACACAGTCAGTCAGATTCACAGATGCAAATATGGAGGTGTGTCAATTTATCAATCTCTGGTCAAATTCTAGTGTCATGTTAAACTTATAAATTGAGCATGCATTCATGTGTGTAAAAAAAACTTAAAGTTGCATGACCATATTGTAACCATTATATGACCATATTGTAACCATTGTATGACCATATTGTAACCATTATATGACCATATTGTAACTATTATATGACCATATTGGAACCATTATACACAGTTTGCTAATGGCTTGTACAAATAAAGTTAATTGATTTGAGTTAGAACTGTATAAGGCTTCATTTTAGAACAAAATGAGAACAATTATTGGCTCATTAGATAGTGTGTGTTTGTGATTTGGATTTTTAATGTAGCTTTAAAGAATTTTCAGTTAAATGGCTACAGTGTCTGCAGTGTGGCAGTTCACAGTGATGTCTAGCACTGGGGCATCTTGCCACAGACATCCAGCATGTTGTCCCACATAGTCCATTATCCTGACACCAGTCTGACCAGATATAACATGAACCTCTTGTTGCTGAGCTGATAGTACCATTTTTATAGTCTTTGTTTGACTTATTCAGGGTTTGAACCCATGACCTACTGCATCTGATGCTGACTCTCCAACCGCTAGTCAATCAGATGTTATTAACCAGATTCATTTCATTGACCCTTCCACGCTCGCAACACATTTGAGGGTCAGCATTTTACATTGTGGGACAAATTTAGATTAGAAGCGGTAACTGTATTCTGTAATCAATTTATATAGTATACCATTTTTACTTTTAATTAGATTTAGTAAGTGCCCCCCTCCCCAACATAACTTACTTTAGTCCATTGTGGTATTTTGTGGACAATTTTATGATGGTGTCAATGACACATTCTCGAAACAAAAAGCTTCATGAATAAGAAAATTGCACAAAACTTTGTCATTTCATTAAATGATTTATAATTTTTCAAACCTGATTGCTGCATAGTCTGTGTTTTAGCAACATGCGTGATATAGTCAACCATCTTTGATAATCTCAATAATTCCCAATGTTTGAGACTAATTGGCAACAGTAAGGTCAGAAATTATAAATCGGTGAATGTGATGACCAAGATCTGAACATCGGTATGGGGGTACAAACAAGCAGGGTGTGCGAATAATATTGGTTTAGTCAAAGGGTCATTGATCTTACTCCTCAGCTGACCGCTTGTAACCTAATTTGCATATCAAAAGAGCACGGGTGATATGTGGAAGCCCTAAAGAGTTTCCAGTCACCTTGTTATTTATACGGTCGCTGTTTATAGTAGTTATTGAATGATCCGACTGGAGAGGTTAGCAATGGGGATCGCTTGGAATGGGTCTCTGGTTTCTTTAATGCTTAGATGGGGGATTGAAATTAATAATGAAAAGACAAGTTTTCAATCTGATCCTAAAGACGTATAGTTCTATTTCAAACGAGAAAGTATGTCTATGTTGTTTTACTACCCTACCTCATGCTTGTTGTCAAAATCAAACCAGCGGAAATTGCATGTGGTTCCTGTTGTTGGGATCATTTGTTTTCGATGATAGGTCTAAATAAAAAATATTAGATTTGAAAATGTACACGTGTTTAATCTACTCTTTTTAACGTTAAAACAGAAATTACATAAATACATTCAAAGTTAAATAGTTATCTATTTAAATTTAAATGATGCAACAAAAGTTTTAGTGAAAAATAAGAAGTTTCAAATTAGACTGCTCCCTATGACCTTCACCGGAATGAAAATGAGGACATTCCACCGTCTGCAGCTTGTTTTTCCTGCATTAATAAATGCAGATGTTTTTTCCTGCGCAACAAAGTTTCTCAGGGGTAAAATTTTAACATAATGAAAATGTTTTGTATTTGCTATTTATGCAAAGGTATGGAGTTTATGATTAAATTTACTTTGGTAACATGTTTTCGTGATCAGCAAAGGGTACATTTTTGGAGAGCCCACTGACTTTAACCACCAAGATCTGAGAAAAGGAAACTTTTATCACAATAACAGTTTCATTCGTAATTATAACTAGAAACGTATTGAAATCACGGAATTATGTGTTGGTCATTACTAAGTCAAAATTACTCTGAATAAGGGCACTTGTCAATAGCGAACATACTACATAGGAGATTCCCTTAATGACATCGCAACTAATCGCGGGCAAAAACTGTGGTTGGGAGAACCACCAAGGCGACAAAGGAAGCTAATCTATGTACCAGCTTACGCCATTGAATTGTCAATCTTAATTGCATACAACTATAATGACTAGATCATTAAGACCCACTTTCCTTATGTAAAATTGGATCACATTAATAGCGGGGTCGCGTTAATGCTGTGCTTCACTGTATTTTTATTTATTCTGAAAACATCACATTAGCATATATACATGTATTTATGTCTAATGTAACAAATCGGGTTCTTAACCGATATTGGATGATTATTTATAAATGGAATGCAGTAATAAGACTTATTTAAAATAATGGACGGATAATATATTTAAAGGTTATTACTTTGTATTAAAAAGTTTTACTAATTTTATTATTTTTCTTCTAAAAATACATGATGCTTGATAATACCCCAACTGACATATCATGAATAGGGTATTAACATGGTTTACTATCATGGCATGCAGTTCATCCATAATGCATGGAAAAATTGCATAGAAATGATAGAGGTTTAAAATATTAAATAAATATTGTCCTATATCATTGTGCCTGAATTAAATGTCTAATATATAGCATTAACAGAGTATTAACAACATTTTCTTACCGTCTGATTTTACCGTTGTGGCATGCAGCTAATCCATAATACCTGTAATTCCATTGCAAAAATTGCAAATGTATTTAAACTATTCAGTATTTTTGTCACAGATCATTATGTGTCTGAATTCAGTGGGAAAAATTAACAGAAAATTGTTAAGAAAGATGAAGCACATGTACATTTTATTACGTTCCAGGGTCTATGAATGGTGTCTATACAAATTGTAAACTTGATTTTCCATAATGGTAAAATATTTTGTAATATACAAAATTAGGAAATTAATTACGAGTTCATAAGCAAACACCACAGTGGACATCTATGACACTGCAAGAAAGCTTAGTGTTCAGAGCAGTTCTTAGCAAACAAGAGGCAACTCCACCAGGACACATGAAGATATGGTGAAGGTTTTGTTTTAATCCTCTCTTTCTCCACCCCCACTGTTATGCATGGGGTTCCAAAAAATGATGACATAGACTTGTCTTGGATATCTGTAAATTCTTTTCAACAGTAGAGCAAGTTACTCTTGTTTTCCTTACAAACATTAGAAAATTAATATGGTCTCTTCCATGCAGGACATGTTGCAATGTTAAACTATTTAGCAATGATTTTATGCTTTGTTGCACTCAACTTTTTTTTTCTTCTCCATAGTTGTGAGATGCCTTAGCACTAGTACTTCAGTGTGCAATGCAGAGGAAAATAAAGATTACAAAGTCAATCCAGTCTTTCTGAACCGGAATCCAAGGTATATATATATATATATATATATATATATATATATATATATTATCACTCTCAGTATATTTACTCTCTGAATAAATTTTGCTTTTAAAATGTATTTTTGTTGAGCCCATGTTGGTGAGAAGTAAGACATAGTACCACATTTCTAGCATAAGTCATGCCATTATCATCATCAGCAGTTACTTTTGTCAACATTGATTATGGGCTTGTATGTAGACCTTAGCCATCATCAAGTTTTTGTTATTATTATTGAGTTTTTAATTTTTCATGCATGACTACATCTGCCAAACTCTTGAATAATTTGTCAAGTGTAATGATGTTGAATCATCTAAAATACTTGCAAGTTTAGATTCAGATATTCAAGCTGGTAAATTCCTTAAATGCTTCCAAATCATACATTTATCAGGTATGGGACAGTTACACTTGTAATTCTAATTGTTTTAATCAATAACAGAATAATCATAAACACTGCTACAGGTAATTAGTGCTCATTTGGCATATTTTGTATGTAAATAATTGTCAGTAAATATTTACATAGGTTTAAAATTCATTGTCTTTAAGTAATACAGTTCAGTTATACAATATACAGTAGTCCCCCTCTTATACGACCACCCCTGCTGCACGGGAAAGTGGCCTTATAAGATGGGTGGCCGTTCCAGAGTGGGGCTAAATTTATTATGAGAAGTACATGTTTATGTAATGTACGTAGTAAGAAAGCTACATACTTCAAAACATTAAATATCTTCGTCTGAATGAAACATTAATCAATAACAAATTTTCTTGTTTTGTTATAATAACAAATTTATTTCAAATGAATATATGTTACTATTTTTTCTTTCTTGGCGTAAGTGTGATATTCGAGCGGGTATTGTTGTCATGCACATTGCAAATGGATTCAAAAACGTCATTTACATCTTGGTACATACATAATTATGTTTCCATTTGCTCCATTTTCCCACTGCTGCTGAATAACCTTCTTATCGGTTATGAATTTGTATTTTCAAATTGTTTCAACATAAACTTGTTTTTTTCGAGTCTTTACTTCGGCATTCCCTCCCTCCCCCCCTTCCCCAATGTCGTCGAGTAGCATAACCGACTTTCTTCTAAAATAATGTATCCGTTAACATGATGACATTTTAATGTTTAGTAATCATTTATTCGGTTATTGCTGACTGTATGCAATTTAATTATGCAGACAGAACTTGTGTCGAGTGTACGAAATACAGTCTTCTTAAAGAAACCCATAATGTGTGGTCACATGATTTTTCCGGTCTTTGTCTGGTACCCTGTTGATTTTTTAAGGTTCTCTGTGTGTGCCAATGTACAAAATCTATTTTTAGCCTATGCTGACCCTGTTATGATTATAACAATTACATCTGGTTATAATCATCACAGAGAAGAACTCGATATAGGCGTTAAACCCCAAACTCTTATCATAACATTATTGAGCCCATTTCCTGTAAACATCGACTTTTATAGATAATGATATACTATAAATCCTTTAGTCGACACTTTTAACGGCAACTTGACACTAGGAGACGTGTATCTTTGATAATCAAAATTGCTTACCTTACTGTGGGCTTACGTCAAGATTTGAATTAATTATTGGTTCTGGATATATTTAAAGAAACAAAAGTGGCCGTTCATGAGGGGGACATATTTCATTTTTTGTACTAAAATGCTGGTCGTGTTAGAGGGGTGGTTGCTCTTGAGGGGTACTTTTGAATACAAACTCGTCAGTGCCAAGGGATTCTGGCTGTAAGAAGCGGGTGGCTGCTGGTCAGGGGGGCCGTTCAAGAAGGGGACTACTGTATATAATATCTGTCCAGAACGAAAAAAGGATAATAAGCAAATACAAAGCAGTTTTAATCCTAGTCATCCTCTTGTAAGAGTAATCATGGTTTCCAGATAAAATGTAATTGTAATGATCATAATCATCACTGCCAAACAACCTATAATCTCTATCGTAATTGTAATTAACCAACCCCTTTCGTTATTGTTTACAAAGTTTCTAAAACAAGTCAGCAAAATACAAATAAAATGTAATATATGTGTACATTACTATCATTTTCAGGAAGGTGACAGTATACTGTCATTTTCTTTAAATGTGTGTGTGTGTGTGTGTGTATATATATATATATATATATATATATATATATATATATATATATATATATATAAGGTGTGCAGAAGCAATATTTTACCAAATTATTTTGTTCAAGTGGTATGTGCCCCAGTACTTTTTCGCTGTGCCATTGTTCTAGTATTTTCCATCAGTAAGGAATGTATGGAAATTCCTGAGTAATTAGGTTACATATATCAGTTGATATTACTGTATATCTTAAAAATATTTTATTCCCTGTCCTATAACATGTGAAGCTTTTTGTTACCTAGATCATATATCCCAAAACTTTATGACACAGATTGTGTTGAATTTGTCGCACTCAGTTCCACATGTTAAGATAAAGTAGTGAAATTGAACACTTATGTTTTAACAAACTGAAAGAAACCAATGTCATACTATTCTTATTAAAGCTGTACCTATTAATCGGCTGTACTCATAATCGGGCCGATAGATATAATCGGTATCAGCAGAAATAATAGGTGCCCGATGTAAACAAATTTTAAAAAATAACAAATTTCAAAAATATAAATTCAGTCATAACATTCATCTTGACATGGCTTGAATTTTAAATCAGAATTAAAATAGTAGAAATTAAGGAATAAACATTTGATTTGGTGGTTAATTGAAAGAAAATATATTCTTAAAAGTAAATACTTTTTAACTACTGCTGATTGTACACATAAAATTATCAATGCCTTACACCCGGTTTTACAAAACTACAGTAATCGTGCTAATATTATAGAATAAAAGGCAATTACACACCAATGTACTGGTATAGTTGCTGTTCAAAATTCCTCTTATCACAAGCCAGTCTCAGGTATTTTAATGATTAACTGGCCTGTACTGCTGTCACAAAACAATAGAGAAATTCACCGACTATCAACAAAGTAGACGCCGAAACAGCTTGCCATTGTGTGGAAAGTTGATATTTGTTCAGCCAAAAGACTTTCGTTGTTTTCTCATAAAACATAACTTGTATCCAAAACGTTAGCAAAAATAGGTCTTGGAAATCTATGTTTGTGGTTTTTGAAAGTTTGGGAAAAGTCTTTGAATTTTTCAATCAGAATTCTGTATGAACCCTGAGGCAGGAATTATTAAGATTGTTTTTTACATTTTTTTTGCAGGAATCTGGAATACATGAACCTGGCCTTTAAGAGGAGAGGCTGGCGTTTTCAGGCTCCCAGAAAGGATTACTATAATAAGTAAGTTTGTTAGAGTGAGATTAACTTATTATTTTTTGCTAATTTTCCAAGTTGATTAATTCTTGAATGATTATGATCATGTTTTATAGCTAGTCCATGACTTAGTTGATTTTCTGAGAGAAACTATTTTGATAATTCACTAGTTTTTTCATCCATTTGGAGTAGTAGTAAGTATGGTTGCTCATGAAAATGCAGAGTTTTTCACTCACTGGAATATAGCCATTACTCTGTTGGCACAAGTATATATCCTCCGTGTAATGTAAGTGTTCTTGTCCATATTCATCAGAATAGCAGTCTTGCCTAATCGAATTCCTATCTATAAAGCATACCTATTAACCCTCATGTGGGAAGGAAAAAAACTCAAATTTCTGGGGTCATTCCATGTCTACCTTCTGATCTCGTATCTCCTGATTTTTGCACAGTACTCCTCCTTATTACATTTGACTACGGATTTTCATTTTTCTTAAAAAATCATACATAACTTGCTATATCATATGCAATCTACAGAAGCATGATCTAATTTATCACCTGTATACATTGTTGTTACCTAATAACCTAGGGGATACTCTTCTAAGTGAAGCATGCCTGAAGTAATATATAGGGATGCACTATCTGTGTAAAGTAAAACCAGAATGGTTTGGCAGTATCAGTTGGATTAGCAAGTCTGCACCATGTCTTTTGTGCATGTTGTAAGAAGGAAGTGGATATAGGGCATGGAAGACTCACAACACAAGGCGACTGTGGCATCTGTTCAGTTCAGTTCCAGCATTGCATCCATTGTTAATTTGGGAATTTGTCAAGCCATTATATACCTTAGAATTTTTTTTGTTCCAGTAAATACTTGAGGAAAATTGCCACGCTCTTGGTTAATCCACCCCTGGTAGCTGCCTCTTTATATATATATATATACTGTTCTGGTGTCGTTAATAGTTAGAGCCTTTACCTCAGATGTAGGAGGTCGTCGGTTAGAGTCATACCAGAGACTTACAAAATGGTACTAACAGCTGCCTCACTTGACGCTCAGCATTAAGAGGTTAGCATTAGTACTGGTTGGTCTGGTGTCAGGATAATGTGACTGGGTAGGACATCATGCTACATGTCTGCAGCATGATACCCCAATGCTAGATTTCACTATAAACTGCCTCAATGCAGACATCGTAGCGATGTGACTGAAAAATTGCTAAAGCTACGTTAAAAATCCTAATCAAACAAGCAAAACAAAAAACAAAGACTTATAACCATGGTACTGGCAGCTTCTTGCTTGATGCTTGGTATTGAGAGGTTTGTGTTTAGGACTTTTGATGCAGATTAAACTATGATCCTCAGAGTAAATATTATACACATTACATTGGTTTCTATGTATTCTGATCCTTTGATGTATGTGTACCACAAATGAGATTAAGGTAAGAGGCTTTTTAATCTTTCAACTTTCAACAGAGATGCGATATAGACTTACAATGTTGAATATTGTACAAGGTAGTATGCAGATCTTTTAATTAATAATGTTACATCATATTGATCAATAAATGCTTACAATATTATTGTTATGACTTACAGCTCACAAGTAAAACATTGTAAATTGATTTGCAGCATTTATTAATATATTTGAAGATCCATCTTGATAGGTAATATGTTTGTACATTTGTTGAGACTGTCATTCTTCAAAACCATTTGAAATCACAGTTAATGGATCAAATTTGTTTTCATTTATATCTAATAATTTGCCACTTCATTATTATTGTGGGTTTTTTTATACAGTAAACTGTTCAGTTAAAAAATATTTGTTACTATTTAGCACTGACATTTTTAAGTATGATAATGCTGTCAGATTACATTGAGTTTAAAGCCAATTTAACCCCTTGCAAGTAGTTCTCAGTGCCTAGTTTTTGTGAAGTGATTAATGATTCCATAAAGCAGAGCATATTATGTTATGTTGGCTGGCCTTCCATCTTTGACCAGTTTGGTTTCCACAAACCAACTTGAGTTGTCCACCATATATAAGATTATGTTATGTATGACAAAGAATAAAAACAGTTTCTGCAAAACTATATTACTTATTTTAAATACCCAAACATAATGTTGTGGAATGTCTTGACTAAAATATTCTTTATCACAGACTCAAATCAAACTGTAAGGTTTGCACATATTGCAAGGAAAAAGTATTGACATAAGAGTCAGAAGTTCTGAGGTAAAAAATACTTGAGTCACTGACTGAAAGAAAACTGGTTTCTGCAAAAAAGATTCATAGAAGAGTGTTAAATAATGCGTGGGTGTATAGTGTTTATGTCCATGTTACTCTTTATGGGATTGTGGACACTTAGAACATTATAAACTTTGTATGCTTCAATTTCACATGACGTGATGTTTGCTTATATTTAGATTGATCTTTGAACCTGGAAATTCTCAGACTACGGCCTACATAGAACACTGGCAGGGGACAAGAGTTGTTGAAGCCTCCACAAAAGAATGGGCTATTAGGAAGCATTTATACAGGTAAGAATACGACATTAGTGTTTTCTGAATTTTTTTACTGTTTAGTACATTGAATTCAACTTTATTTATGGATTCCAAATTTTCATGAATTGCTTGGTGTATGAAACCATGAACTGGAAAATCTGACAAAATCTTTGTTTTGTTAAAGGCATTAGGATTTTGTTTCTGTCCAACACACAGCCATAAAATGAATAACTTGAATCTGAACAATATATTTAGGATTAAAGAGAGAAAGGTGAAGTGAGCTTATGGTATTCCACTTTGTCATCTGTTCTTCAATATATACAAAAATTGATACCCAGCACAAAATATCCCAATGTCATTATATACTTATGTTCAGCCACTGCCAATTAAATAAAATTTTCCAGATTGATGTGGAGTTTATCTTTGCAGTTTGGTCCTTGCATCAATGTCTTAGTTACCTCCCTTGTGATATTTCTTAGAGGGAAAACTTAATAAATGCTCTAATAGTCTTTCATAGCAGATGGAGATGCATAGAATTTTAGAGTTGTCCTCTCAACTTGTCAAAAATGAAAGGCTTTTATGCCTGTGATCTATGTCCTTATGATTTTATTGGAAAAATAAGTTATTTCTTTTTATTAAAACTTTAATTTGAATGACTAATTTGTATCTAAATTTGGGTTTCTTGATACACACATACATAATATGTACCTTAAGTTTCCTCAGTAATTGGAGGTTTTGCTGAGTTTAACTATTTCACATAATGTTTAGTTTTTTTCTTTATACTATTTAGCATAAAGATATTTTTATTTGTTTAAATGTTTTAAGATTTCTGTGTTGGTGTTTGATCCAGCTCACTGTGCACACCATATTGCCCAGTGGGAGAGATTTAGCTGGTCATTCCTTATATAATGTATTCCTAAGTTGGTTAAGTGTGTAAATTCTTGTGATTTAAATAAATTCCAATTCCTAAGGTTCAGTTAAAAATTATCACGTTTTTACTGTGTTTAATTTAGAATATTAAAGTTTGTAGTCATTTTGAAAGTTTTCAATGTACTCTTAAAAATCTTGTGTATCTGCTTACTTTCTGTTTCCACCTAGTCTTCATTGTCACTTTCAAGGTTCAAAAAGTTTGTTTCCTTTTCTGATGCTTGTTACATGATAATTTCATTTGAATGTATCTGGTATTTGTTTTGCTTGCCTGTTAATGGGAGAGGGTAATGGAGTCTAGCTTTCTTCCTTTTGTTTGGTTTCTTTTAATTTTGCCATTTTCTGTTGCTGTCTTTTCTGCTTTTTCCTTCTCTTATGCTTCAGAATCTTCTCTCAGTTTCTTTTCTTCCCCTCATTATTTTTGTAGCCTTCAGTATGTTAGTTTTAAATCTTTGTCTATGTTTGCAACTCTCCTCTAGTGCTATTTCATTCTCCATAAAATTTCGTTTTAAAAAAATGTTCTATTTCCTCATTTTCTTTTGTGCTTCTTCTCTCTTTTTTTTCTGAGTGAGGCTATGTTATCTTCTTTATTGTTAACTTGGTAAGTTCATATTCCCTCGTTTCCTATTCCAACAGTGATTTCCAATGGAATTATTGGTGGGTCTCTAAAAAAATTGGACAATTAAAATGAAGTGTCTGCCTTCATTGAATTGTCAAACACAGTGCAAGTTTGCATTTGAAACCAACACAATTCCACATTACAGATATATAATATGTGTGATCAAGCCCAAATCTTGTTTTGGGGGGCCAGGAGAGATCAAAATATTTTATGCCATAGTGTCCATTCTATTTTGCCAAATACGATTTGTGTTACTATGGTCATCCTAAATGGGTAACCGTGTATAAATACACTTACCACTCGTATCAAGGGAGGTAACTCAAAATTAGGTGCATGATTAATCTTTATAGTTATCTCCCTTGTTTGAAATATTCATTTAAAAAGAAATCACAATAATTCTCAAATAAAAAATGAACATTTAGAAAAATATAAAGATTGTTTTTTATGTATGTATGCAGTAGTAAACACAATCATCTTTTGCAGTATTACTGGAGTGATGTCCTTGTATCTGATGTTACATCTTACATCTTTCATTTCAGTTGTACAGATGTGTCAGCAGCAAAAGCAGTTGGGTCAGTTTTAGCCAGGCGTTGTCTTGAGACAGGACTGACTTGTGTTTTCTATGATGAACAGCCTGAGGACAAGAATTCAGAAAAGGTAAATAAATATCAGGCAACATAAAATGTTCAGTATTTATTTATTTTAGAAAATCTGATCAATAACCCAAATGCATTTGCTAGCATATGGGGGGGTCTACTGATAATGTACATACACATAGAGACTGGCGGGTTGGGTGAAACCTCAATAATAATTTGTCTCATACATAATATTTTTGACTGGGTTCAGTCAGCATTTGAATTTTAGCGGACACTAGACAAACTTTTTTAAGTTATGCAGCTTATTTCTTTGATGCAGCCGGACATTCAACATCGGTGGCCTATCTGTTTTATTAAACATGCTAATATTATTATTACTTGATCATTTCTGCATGGATTAAATATAGACCATTATATAGAATGCATGGGTGGGGGTGCGTCATGCATACATATGCAGGTGGGGGTCTAAACAAGTACACATGTGTACAGGGAGGGGTGAAGCTTTGCCAGATTTTTGCATACATACTAAATGGATGGCCCCTAACTGGTGTGTACGGGCTCAGTAGGTTAGTCAGAATTGCAAGACAAAAATACTCAAAACATGTTATAAAAATGTTAAAACTATCTTGAATCTGATGATTTGCTTCATACTTTAATAATAGCACATGACTGCAGCCTCAGATAAGAATATTTTCTCGAAAATTGCTGAAATACTCACTGATTATTCATCTCACTATATTTTTAGGTGATATTGTGGATAAATTATTAACTTGCTTCATGAGTTTCAAAACTTCTTTATTGATCATTATTTACTTTTGTGGTTGCAAGAGTTTGGGTTTTAACTTAATTCTTAAGAGTTTCACATCAGTATCATTGACAATAAGATCTTGCCAAAGTGCAAATAGGAGGGTACCAGGACTTACTCTAGTATTTGTCTCCCCCTTCTTATTTTGAAGAATATTAAGAAATGAGCCAGACTAATCATTTCTCATCAGTTTATAATTTCTAAGCCATTTTAATGATTGCTAACACTCTCATCTTCATGTTTCAATCTATGTACCATGCAGTGAAATTAGTTGGTACAGTTTTGACAGTTTTCATAATTACACAGATGTGGAATGAAGTTACAGAGACCTGCTTTTAAAAGCCTGACTGAATCTCAGCTTTGTTAGAAGATACCAATTCATTAGCAGTTGTTTACTAATGCTGGCTGCATTTATAATGGTAACCAATAATTATTCAGATCAGTCAGCACATGGCTATGGAAAAATGCTAAAATGATATACATTTACGATACTAATATTTTGGGAAATAACATGACACAAAATTCAGCATATTTTCCTTCATATTATACTAAAGGTTTTGGGCAAGAAGTAGAACATTTTACCAAAATAGTAGATTTGTTTTGCCTTGTTGTGCATAATTTACTGGTAAATAGGCACATAAACTTTTGTTTTAAGATACTGTAGTATCATCAACATTCGTGGGGACCAATTTTCATGGTTTTCGTTGTTGCCATGAACCACAAATTTTAATAAGCCACTTAAGATGATGACCCTCCTCCCCCCATTTTTTTAGTGTTTCATTCCTAGAGATTAACACAGCTACTTCATTTGATAAATCAAGGTCAATACTGTAATTTGGTAATTAAATATTAGTTTTTACATGTGTTTATTTTATTTTTTTAAACCATTTGAAGCAAGAATTATAAATTATTTTATATTGTTTCAATGCACACGTTTGATAAGGTACTTTATTAGATAGCTGTAATTTTATACTCACTGCCTTAAATTGATAGTTGAGGTAAGGATAGAGAGATAATATAGAAAAATAATTATGTATTCAAACAATAGTAATACTAAAAATGAAAGAAAAAATAATACTAAATAACAGTATTTAAAAATTAATTTAATACTTGTTCAAGTCAATTTTTCATTTGAGTACAACTGTTGTTCAAACATTTAAATCCTTCTGAAAGCACCTTTCATTTTTTCAATGCATTTTTAATCCAAAAGAACGGCAATCCTGTAAAATGCTGTAACTATTTCTTGAAAGACTATTATTAATGAAACACTAATTTCAGCAGATTATTAAAGCTCACACTGCACAGATTGTTGGACATAGCCACTGTATCAACATCGTGTCAATCAAGTCTCATGGGACTTACAAATGCTTCTCAGGCAAATAATCCCCAAATTGCTGAATTAAACAAGTCCAGCATTCTTAAAACTGCTTCAGTGGCCTAGTTAGAGTGCCTGACATTGAAGCGGGAGGTCATGGGTTCAATCTACGGCTGAGTCATACCAAAGACTTACAAAAATAGTACTAACAGGTGCCTTGCTTGGCACTCAGCATTGAGAGGTTTGTGTTAAGACTGGTCAGCCTGATGTCAGGATAATATGACTGGGTGGGACATCATACTAAATGTCTGCAGCATGATGCTCCAGTGCTAGACACCACCATAAACTGCCTCACTGCAGACATCATAGTAATATGACTGAAAAATTGTTAAAGCTACATTAAAAATCCTAATCACACACACACATACACACACACACACACACACTATGATTATTAGGTCCAATCTTTTACTGATTGTTGCACGAGTCATAATTATCCATTCAGCGTGAATTGGCTTGATTAATGAGGTTGCGAGGTTTAATAATACTGTGCACTGACTTTGTGTGACTTTAATTCTTCTTTTTACTCTTTATTTACTGTCAGGTCTAGTGGATGAAGTTGGTCTGTACAAGAAGCAGGCACAAACAAAGGAGTGGTTCCACTGTCTTTTAATTTAGTTAGAGTTTTCACACTTTGGTGGACCATAAACACATCAAATATTGCCACTGCTTGGTTTTGTCGGCTTCCTTTGATGTTGAACACTCCAACAAAAACATGGCAAAACTGATTAATCTTGACAGGTGTTTTATTTGTGCTCATAGAGATGGAAATATTGCTTTAGTGTTGTTAGCTGTTGTTATTCACTTGGTCAAAAGCACGGTGTAAGTATTGAACTTGCCAGGTCTTTGATTTGTACTCATACAGGTGGTAGTTTTGTTTTAAACATTAATGTAACCGCCGTTTTAATCTTTTGTATTCTTTATTTTGGGTGGTAGAGGTTAAATCATGAAATTAAATACCTACTAATATGCAGACTTTGACAGGCAAAACCATGAATTTAAGTACCCACGAAAATTTCTTTTTTTAAAGAAACAAGCCCAACAAAAATAAATGATACTACAGTATGTCTTAAAATGTTTGTTAGCCATTCATTAGGAATATTCCACAGAACACTTGTGTTTTGACTTTCTACTGCTATTATGTTTCACTTTATTTTCATAGCATCAATTTTTGTGTTTGTCATACTCAAGAATCTTGGCAATCAAAAATGTCATAGGAATTTATGTTAGTTTCCAGTGATCATCCATTTTACAACTGGCATTATGTGTTCGTTGCAGTATCAGAGCTTTCTAACTGCTCTTAAAGAGGGCCATGTGGAATTGACTGAACCAGAAGAAATTGTTCCAGAGTATAAACCTGGTATTGACTATGAAAAACCAAACAGACTGGCTGAGAAAAAAATATACAAGGACGATTATCAGCTTGCCTAGTTCATAATATCAGAGACTGAAATAACTAAATAGAATACAAGATGAACATAGTATGATGCAGTTCAAAGAGAAAAGTGCAGGATATAGATCATACTGGATTGAACTTTTGTTACTATTCAGCTATTCATGATGCAATATAACTAAGCCATTAATCCACCAGAGGAGTCAATATTGTGGTTCAAAATGTACAACGGTGCAGAGGGACATTTGAGTGATACAAAACAGTACAGCATAACCAGTTTTCAGAACGACAGTAGAAAGTATATATCACATAATTGGTGTAATACAAAAACAGCATGCAAAACAGTGGACACATACAAAAGTTTGTAATAGGTAAATGTTGATGTTTGTGATAGACAGTCATTAAACAAAAATAGACTGTCTATCACAAACATCAACATTTACCTAATTAAAACAATTTTTTTCTCTGAGTACTACTGCTTGTGCAAAAATGGACTGTTTATAGTATTCTCTACTAATTCTGTAGTATATCTGCATTGATTTCTTTGTGGTTTTATTCCTATAAATTTACGACAAATTCAAAATCATGAAAAACAGAAGAACTATGTCTTCTGTTACATAAGGGAATCTATCTCCTCTCCATCACTACACCTCATGAGGGAAGGATGTATTTGCGTGACATTATTAGGAAATGAGGACATGACTAAAAAATTTTTTTACGAACTAATGGAATTTTATGTTATGCCTCCTCTTATTATATTTGTTTCTTCAAAATTAGAAAATGCTAGAAATCAACATAGGTTAAAAGGTGACAATTTCATGCACAAATTTCTAATTTTGAGGGTATACATTTTTCATGGATTGTGAAAAATTACATTTTTACATGGATTGGGGAACAAGTTATATGGTTTAACTAAAAAGATCAGTTCTTGACATTTTTGGTTTGTAGACATAAAATTTCATGAAAATTGTTACCCCATATAGTGAATTCATATGTCTATCTGTATATTCATACATCCATCACTCACCAAGCTACATATACAGTGTACCTTACCAGTAATCAATATAACTCTCAGCGGGTTCAAGGATGCAGAATAAGCCAAATGAAAGTGGGGCCCCGAGTGGTCTAAAGCGCTGTCCGTTACGGACCACTGCCATCTCACTTCTGTCTGCGTGTGTTCGAGTCTAAGATTCGGCAAATGTAGTTATGTGAGAAAGCTTGCCAGTAGCTTCTCGCGGGTCGGTGGTTCTTTCCGGGGGTTGTCCGGGTTCTTCCTCCACCATTGATAATGGCCGCCAGGTATAACCTATATTGTGCTGAAAAATGGCGTTAAACCATAATAAAAAAACAAACAAATGAAAGTAATTCAATAAATACACAGACAAACTCAGTTTGCAGTGATAATGCATATTTGTCTACATGTTTTGATGGATGTTTTTACAAAATTTCAAACCAAGAAATGTTTCAGGAAAGATATGAATTTACAGATCACATTCAATGATTATTTATAACAAAGGATGGAGCATTAGCCTTGATAGAAAGGTTATTAAAACAGCATAGTTAAGACATAGTTAAGACAGTATGGCAGAAGGAATCAAATAGGTATTTAATGTGGATAAAGAAAAAAACTTCTGTTTAGTAAAATGTTAACTGTACAAGTTGAAGTTTTTGAAAAAAATTATAAAGACAGTTTACAGACATTCAACAAAAATCTGATTTGCTTTATAAAAGACAAAGTCATTTGAAACAACACATGAAAAATCAGCAAATAAGTAACTTTGGAAGATTCAGTTGAAGGAATGACAAAATTTGACATATGAAATCATCCATATGTTTGAAATAATTTGTATAAAGTATAGCAAATTGCAAAAGCTAAAAACTGTTGTTTGTTTAAATAGCACTTTTAACACAGTTTACTTCTAAGTGAACTTCCCAAGCCGATCAGGTGCTTGGACAGATATCAACCAGTTTTAAGGGCAAATGGAGGACAAGATAAAATACAATACATTAAACTGAAAGAACTATGACTAAGAAAACATTGGATACAAATATATTTCACAACGATGGTTACTTTTTCAAATATACTGAGACTGAAAAAGTAAACGTGAAAAAGTGAGATTGCATAAACAATCCTGTCAATTAAATGTTTGGAAAGCAGAAACCTGAAAAGATGCTTTGATGAACGAAGATAACTTACTATAGGAATGTTAAGGATTTGCTGCAAAATGAAATCAAATACTTTTAAACTTACTTAGACAAAGAAAGCTTCTGTATTCGAAAGATTAAAATGAAGAGTAATAGTAAAGACTGGAATGTGAAAATGAAACCAGAAAACGGGATCATGTTTCTACCAATGCTTCTTGTGGGATACAGTAAAACTTGGAATCAGTAGACATTACTCCAGGTTGAGCAAGAGAGAAAACAGTTGATAAGCATGGATCATCTTTATTGGTTACATGACAACTGATTCGTACAAAATGCAAAACAGTATTTCAAAATGTATATCCAAATATTTACATGTATTCATATAATTTCAGTTGATTTGACCATTAACAAACTGGAAGTTGTAAAGAGATGGTTATAGAGATTGCATATTAAGAAGGGTTGTCCGTATATGACAAAGAGGTGGCATACAGTATTGTAATACCTAATTCAACAAACCAAAATACTTGGCACTTATTAAGAACTGCATTCCTTTTCCAATAGTATTACTAATAATGATTATGTAAAAACATGAAACAAAGAAAAACATGAGGCAGTTCACTATGTTGTAATACTTTAAAAGTATTGTGAATGGAGTTTTGCATGCACATTGTCCTTTTAAGGTGTGAAGATTATTTATTTGATGTTAAACTTTGAGATGTAAGATGATGTTTGACTTAGGAGACTTTGGCATCTTTGATCACATCATTTTTATCTGTCACTAAAAACATCTTCCATGTGTGAATTACTTCTTCCATTCCTGAATGTATGCCACCTACCTACCATTGTTTAGATCACCATCTGCATCACTTATAAATGTGTACTCGGTGTTTTATATTAAATATAAATATAAAACCCTGCTCTGGTCCTGGTAATGTTATGCTGTTGTCCTGAGTATTAATCAGTTTGTCAAGGAATTCATCCAAGGACAGTTCTAGAAGCCCTGGGGCACCAACATTAAGTGGAAAGAAGTTCGCATAATAGCAGTTATTGTAACATATTCATTTCCATGTTGAACCATGCATGTGTCGTGCTGGAATTTCATATAAATAGTTAAGGAAATGAATTATCTTACCTTCCACGATTTTAGAATATCAAAGCCAGAAACATGATATTAGTCCATAAATTAGTGACTTCAACCATCTGATGGAGTTTTATTAACGAAACAGCCTAGATACAGAATACAGTAGTGATGGAATCAATGTGCCCAGCTGAAGAATCACATTTCTCTTGTCAGACTTTTGTTGAACAGTAAGTTAGAACTTGTTATTTTAATTTAATGTGCAAAATAGTATGCATTTGATAAGGACTGTTTCTAACCATATTACAACTCATTACATCAGCAGTACGTTGTACTCGCGCTCGATTCACATTGAAATTTACTTTTCTGTTTCATTCAGTTCTATGTATAGTTGACTTGGTTATCACCATAGCTAACCACAAGAAGGACAAATATTGATTGGCTTATTAAGGTCATGTGATGTGAATAGGAGTCAATAAATACCAGTGCAGACAATACACTGGCAGATAGCTGTCAGAGCGGCAAAGTATGAACATCTAAGTAGAAAATAATTTCGGCCATGTATTCTAAAACCCTCAATTATATATTTTTAAATAACTGATAATAACTTTGGCTCTTTAAAAATCCCAAAACTGAATGAAATTTTTATGAGAAATTTTAAGTAAATTTATTACATGATTGCTATTGAATTTAATTGCCTTATAATTATTATATTGTAATTCTTTATAAAGCCAATCTCCCACCACACTGCTCAAGTACACCAGCACTAAAAAAAAATTAAAATTGAAATCACGCTACTATGTTAGAATATGTTAGTCAATCAAAGAATTTAGCTGTTAATATACACAAGAATTTAATAATATAATTAATTTCACCATAATATGGTGTATTACAATGTCATCTTTTGGCATTTAGACAGACAATACCACTCCATATTATCAGAAATTGATACTGTTGTGACAAACACTGTACGATATTGAAAGGCATGTTCTATGTCATGTTTTATTTATTAAAAGCATTTTTAAGTCTTGAACTCTGGTATTTTTGATATATATATATATATATATATATATATATATATATATATATATATATATATATATATATATATATATATATAACACAGCGACACATTGTAAATTACTGTACATGTAAACATTTGAAGAAAACAGTGGCTGATTCTACTGATCCTGAAGTTGTATTTAGAGCTGACATAGGTGAATCTGGTCAGGGTTTTGTTATATATGATATATATGATGAGGGTCCTGGCAATGGAAGGAAGATTCTTGTGAAGATGTAGCTATAGAAAGAGAAGGGTATTTGCATGCCATAAACAATATAAAACAAGACTTTAATGATGTTGAGAGATTTTTTTTTCATTCGTGTCCATAAATGCAGCTGACACCATATAGCGGGAGTGATGACTGTGATGAGTACATTTTCCACTTTGAGAACTGCGCGTAGCTCAAACAATGGAGTTAAGGTGACAGAATTCTGGCCCTTAGTGCAAGCCTTAGGGGTACTGCACAAACTTTCTACATCCGTCTCTCTGTTCAGGAGATACAGCAGTCATATTCAGCTCTGGTTGGGAAACTTTTGTAAAAGTTGGGAAGTACCCATCAGCAAAACTGATGGCTTTCAAATTTGAAACAAGAAAACATCAACCTGCTGCAAAATGACCTGCACTTGTGGTGCATCACAAGAAGTTCACTGAGTAATTGGTCAACATCTACAAATTTACTGACAAGTTTTACTGAATATTGTGTTTGGTGGTGTTCCATACACACAGACTCTAATTGTGTGTGACATTATTCCCAAAGGTATCCTTGGACAAGATCTTGTGCTTAAGTTTGCCAGTAAAAGTGACTACAAGAACTTGACCATTCAGACAAATTATGCTGATATACAATGTTGGATTGGTTGAGAGATTTCAATGTCATGTAGAATTCTTGCAAAATGAAGCATTACTGTACCTGCTAACTCTTACATGTGGCTACCAGTCCCAATACCAGGAATTGAACACCTTTCGGAGATTGGTCTTGTTGAATCAAACATAGTTTTTTTTAAATAGAACATTTATGTATCGTTCAGGGCATTATAGATCAAAGAAGGAAATACGTGTTGCAGGTCATCAATGTAAATGACTCCAATGTTAGTGTATACCCAATTATGAAGCTGGGGTCATGTGAATCAGTATATACAGAAGAAACGACAGAACGAATGTGCTACAGTTCTTACACACGTTGCAGATGATGCTCCCGATAAGGTAACTGGGCATCTAAAGGAATTGTTGCAAAGAAATTCCAAACATTTGAGTAATAATGAAAAGCAAGCCTTCTTGGAACTACTCATTAAGTATCAGGATGTTTTCTCTAAATCAAAAGATGTTCTAGGGTGCACTGACAGAGTGTTATGGCAACCACCAAGAAGACAACTTGTTGGCAGTCGAAAAGTCAAAGAGCAAGAGATACAGAAAATGCAGGGGAAAAAATTTTTGAGCATTCTTATAGCCCCGAGGCTTCCCAGTAGTTTTAGTTACCAAAAAAGATGGATAAACACGCTTCTGTGTAGACTATAGAAAACTGATGTACTGTCAAAGATCCATTATCAAGAGTTGATGAGTGCCTGGACAACTTATGTGGATCAAAATGGTTTCATTGTATGGATCTCAACTCAGGATTCTGGTAGATTGGTTTAGACCCAAACGATTAAGAGAAAACCACTTTTGCAACAGGCCTTGGCCTATACCAATTTACTGTAATGCCATTTGGACTTGCTGGAAGTTGTGCAACATTTGAAATATTAATGGAAGATATTTTGAGGAGATTGCAGTGGAATAAATGCTTGATATACATGGACGACATTCTCGCACCACCAATTTCCTTTTCTCAGAGTTTGGTACCTTTGGAACACATTTTCAAGAGACTGTTAGTCAAGTCTGAAGCTGAAAACCATCGAAATATATCTTCTTCCAATACATTGCAAAACGTTTATGCCATATCGTTTCAGAAGATGGCATGCATACTGACCCAGATACAATTCCAGCTGTTCAAGAGTGGCTGAAACCAAAGAATCCTTAGCAAGTTCACAGCTTTTTAGGTTTGTGCTTTTATTACAGACGGTTTGTGAAGAACTTTGCTGATACTGCTAGACCTTTGCATAAGTTGTGTGAAAAAGCGTCAAGTTTGCTTGGATGGAGTAGTGTTAGGCATCATTTGATGCTCTGAAACTAACCAGTACTCCAGTACTTGCTTATCCACAACCTGGACCTATTTTAGACACTGATGCTTATAAATATGCAGTTGGAGCTGTACTTTCTCAAGAGCAAGAAAGGGCGATTGCTTACATGAGCAAAGCCTTAAATAAGCATGAAGTTTCTTATTGTGTGACCAAAAAGGAATTGCTTGCTGTAGCTCCCACACCAAAATTGCCTACCCTTCTGCACATGAGATTCTCACGTGAGATCTAACACAGGTTAGTCTCATGTGCATTTTAACATGCAAATTAGGTAGAACTCACGTGAGAAATTGAATCTAACAAAATCTGAAAATAACATGAGGAGGAATTGTTAATATATTGTTGCTCACGTGAGCAAGATTTTGCTCACATGAAAATTGCAGGATCTGAAATTAATATGAGCACAATTTTCCTCACGTGAGCAAGAGTTTGCTCACATAAGCAAAAAAAACTCCAAAACAACTAGTATTTAACACGTACATTTTTGACAAAAGTTAAAAAAGAACAAAGTTTACTATCATAAAACTTGCAATTTAATAGCATTAGAGACTTTCAAGGTCATATTTAAATCTAACAAGGATGAGCATCTTTGAGTTCAGTTATGGATGTTTTAGCCAGGTTTCTCGCACGAGCAAAAAGAAAACGTGTGTGTGTGTATATATGTATGTATATATGTATATATATATATATATATATATATATATATATATATATATATAAAATTTTCAATTATTGTAATTATCGTATCACATGCATTAAATAATCAAAGTTCTTAAATGTCATCATTAAACATACTGCAAATAAACATATTTTAGCAAGCACACTATAAAAGTTAAAGTTTCAAATCTGTATGAAATTCATGGCTTCACATGAAGACCATTCTTCAATGTTCCAGAAAATTTAACGCAAACGAAGCGTGTAATTAACAATACTGCTTCCGAGTCTTTCATCATGTACACACAGTCACATGCCAGTCTGCAAAAGTATTCATTTGGAAATTTTTCTCTTTGAATCGAGGCACTTCCTGTTTACCATTGAATTTAGGTTAGCTGGGTCTGTCTTGAACTGTTGAAAAATAAAATCTGAAATTGAAATGAAAAACTTAGTGCAAGTTTGTTTTGTTCCTATTTTTGCATTTGTGATATTTTGTAAAAAGGAATGCATTTGTGATATTTTGTAAAAAGGAACTGGTGTAGATTCACTGGACAAGGCAAAAGCAAAACACAGTTATTATTGGTTTAAATGGCACTTTCAACACATTATTGGCTATCTCACACTGAGGAAATAGGACACACTGAGGCAGCCGACTGAGCCTGACCCAAGCAGGTATTGAAAACGCAACCCTTCGATTAAGTCTGATGCTCTATCAATTGAGCTACCATGGCTCACTAGCAAAACTGATAAACTGTACTGCTGTTCAGATGCTTGCAGATCACATCTGTATGTTCCATACTTTTAATATTTCTGGAATAATCCTCAGGGATATTTCTCCTACACTTCCAGGAGAATTTATTTTCTCCAAAATAATAATTCAAGCGCTTGAAAGTACTGGGCAGAACCGGCTAATTAGATGCACAAATCAATTTCGGCAATGTGATTTTTTTTAACTAAAAAAGAAAATTGGGGGTGGGGGTGGGGAAAAGTGCTAGGGTCAGCAACGAGAAACAGGGAACGTCGGCCAACTGGAAACATGTATTTACTTTTTTTTTGGCCTGAAAATGTACATTCACAAAGTAAATCCGAGTAACATAATTCTTTCACAATTCAAGATGCCTTTGTACATATTTACTAAAAATGAAAAAAATAAAAAACAATTTGAGTGGTATTCGATCTTGAATCTTTTGCATGATATATCTGCATCATGTTTCATCTGCAGTGACTGATATGTTGGTGGTGATATTTCTACACTTATGTTTTGGCTGTCTATTTAAATCAAAATTCTGCAATGTTACAGTAAAATCGAATTATCAACATTTTTTCTCATGGGAAAACCGCTAATTCACGGACTAGCCTTTAATTGTTAATTGCACACCATATCATAATTTAATTGTAATCCAAACTGAGACAGACGCTGGTCGCAGTGCGAATATTGTTAGCGAACTAGCGAACGTCAAACATGAGAAAAGTCATTGTAAAATATAGTACATGGCCGCCATACAAAATAGATACCAAGGAACCTTTTTTTTTTATGGTCGTGGTATTTTGTAGTCCAATAAAACAGCCGCCAAACTTGTAATGGTATTGATGGGTATATATGTTATGTTTGGCAGAGTCTACATCATTCGGAATATTTTGGACTCGTCCCTAATGCATTGATCGGTCGCCGTACGTCTGTAAAATAGAGGGTCTGAGAGCATGAATTATTCTGATTTAATCGTATCCCTTTTCCACACACTGAGCATAACATATGTGAAAATAGTAGAACGAAATGAGTAAACGTCACTTACCTTTTTCAAGGCAAAGAACCAGTCCTTCATAATCCTGAAATCTTCTAATATCCCTCCCACTTTCATCGATGTCTTCTGTTTCGTACTGGACTTTAACATCAGTACCGACGTGGAAATCACTAGAGGTTGATTTTATTTTATTTTTGTTAACAATGTCCACACTCTTGTCGTCATAGAAATATATAACAGCGAACATGTTGCAGGAGAACAATAAGTGACTTTCTTTCTAAGCAGCGTGGTCCTTGCTAAACGTTGCCCGCGCGCGAAATTCAGTCTCTTGTTTCAACTATACTCTTCTACATGTACACTACAGGCCAGCGAGCAGCATCCGTTGAGTTCGTTTGAGGCGCCAAAGAGGGCGGACTGTTCGCAAACTTTTTGTTTTACGTGCCTTTGTATACATATTCACTCAAGTATGACTTAATTTTATAAATCAAATAAATTGTATTTTCGTTATCAGATATTTCTTAACAACTGGCCTATATAATAGAATTTGTGTCTTTCGTAAGTTAGTTAATATTGCTGTAGTTCATTTTTGATGTACATATAGTAGAATGGGATGATCCATGCCCCACAGGACACTCTAATTGGTTCCAAAAAGCCTATCCTTTCATCATGTAATCAGATAGGTTGACAGTGGGAGATTAAGTTTCACACCAGCATCAACAATATTATCCGGCATCAATGGTTAGCAAAATGAAGCTTTTTATATTTATTCTAGCAAATTTTTTAAAAAACTTTATTGTTATTGGCGATTTTAACTGAAATAAAAAGTAACAATATCACTGGTTTTAATAGTTTTTTTTTTTTTCGTGAAGTTAATTAAAGTTTACAAATCATACACAGATGCACTAAGCATAAAGAAACGTACAAAGATTAAAAGACAAATGAAATGACTGTTGAAAAATAAAACATTACATCAACATTACTATTATATAAATCGTGGACCGAGTATGTAATGGGGCCGAGTACGTAATGGGGCCGAGTACGTAAATGTGCCGAGTACGTTATGGGCCGATTTGGGTGGGCCGAGTTCGTTATGGGCCGAGAACGTTAGTGTGCCGACTCTGCTATGGGCCGAGTTATCCCGTAATCGGTTATACGAGACTTCAATGCCAAGTTTGTTTTGAAGAGTCTTTTGTTTTATGAATAGTGATACGTACATTAATATGTTCAAACAAATTCCTTGATACTTGTATAAACAATGTTCAAACAAATTCATTGATACTTGTATAAACAATGTCAGAAAATTATAAGATATCTGGTTATTGCTTAATTTGAGTAAAACTATGCATGTGTGAGACAAAGCTGTCACAAAAATATGTTTTCCGGTATCTGGCATGCATCAGAATTTTACTTTTCGGTTAACCGTTACGAGTTTATTTTTTATTTTTAAGACCACATCTTCATGCTTAAACGTGTACATACTTTTGCAGTCCAAAAGAGATGATTCTTGGGTCAAGGTAAAGAGTCAAACGCACTGTCATTAAATAAATTGACAGATTTTTTGTATATGAAAACAACAAAGTAACAAGATTTGCAAAACAGAAACGATGTCTATTTGACGATACTTTGATCAGAATCAAAGTCCAAATTTCTCACGTGATAACTCACATGAGAAATTAGAACTCTGCCTTATTTTGAAACATGGTCAGATGTAATGGAAAAGAATGTTTTCTAAGTTAAACTTTCTCATGTGAAGATTCAAATTCTCACGTGAGCAAACTCCGCACATGTGAGAATTTGGTTAGTTTTTCCATGGCTCACAAGATCTAACAAACTGCACACATGAGCTTGCAAAAACTACCCAATTTGCATACGTTTCTAACAAGGTTCTCATGTGCAGCTTATGAGAAGCTCATGTGAATTGGTGAGATTTTTCTGTACGGGAGTATCTGCACTTCGGAAATTTCATCATTATCTTTATGGACAAGAGGTCCTCATATGCACGGATAATTCTGCAGTCAGTTGGATACAAAATCTGAAATGTCCAACAGGGCAAATTGCAAGATGGCTGCAAGGACTCGACACTTACAATCTTCATATCATTTATATAGCTGATTAGAAGCAATCTAACTCTAATATATTATCCCGAAATCTTTGCGCTGTTTATCAGTGGAAACAAAAATCTGACGATATCTCGGATGATGATTTTGAACTCTCAAATTACAAAATGAGTCACCACCACTGTCTCGGATTTCCGGTACTTCCTCCGACGAAGCTCGAGTCTCTCTGAACGAAAACAATCAGAAGAAAAGTTTAGATGTGAATTCTTTCCCTGTATAAGAGAATGATTTAGACTTCGTGGGGGTCATAACTCGAGCTCAGCAGGCACATAAGGAGGCTGGTCCAAAACCTATTCAGTGTGTTACGGTGGGATGGTCCATTGACGAAATACATCAAGATCAGCTGCAGGATCCCAATATTGCCCCCGTCATGATTTCAGCTGAAGAAGGTTCTGGCAGACCTGAGTGGTCAAATATCTCGGGCAGTCCAGCAGAGCTTAAGACGTTGTGACGCAGTTGGGATAGGCTACATCTGAAAGATTGCATGCTGTACCGTAAATGAAGATGGCAAAATTACCCACTAGCAACTTTTTGTCCTGATAAAAATGAAGGCAGATATAATGAAATTACTTTAATGATGTTCCATCGGCTGGCCATCTGGGTGCATATAAGACATTTGAGATAAGACACTTGAGAAAATCAAACATAGCTTTTACTGGCTAAATATGAGATGGGAGATAAAAAGCTACTGCACAAGCTGCGATAGCTACATGGCAAGGAAAACACCGAAGATATGATGCAGGGCACCACTTGGCCAATATTTAGTTGGTGAGCCAATTGAGTGAGTAACAATGGATATTTGGGGTCCATTACCTAAGAGTAAAAATGGATTCCAATATATCCTTGTTATGTATGATCTATTTACAAAAATGGACAGAAGCGTATTCATTGACAGGTCAGGAAGCTCAAACTATTGCAAAGGCGTTTGTCGACTGCTTTGTCAGTATAGTTGGTACCCCACTTAAAGTACACTCTGATCAGGGTACTACCTTCCAGTCAAAGATATTTCAAGAGCTGTGTAATCATCTTCACATCAAGAAGACGAGTAACAAGTGGATGGAACTGTTGAAAGTTTTAATCGGACTCTGACAGCTATGCTTTCAATGTATTGTGAAAAGAATCAACACAGTTGGGATGAGTATCTCTATCAAGTAATGATATCCTGAAGATCATCATTTAATGCCAATACTGGATTTACACCAAACATAATGACTTTGGGAAGAGAAATTACATTACCAATGAAGTAATAGGCACTCCGACAGAGTTGAACAACCTGGACTCAACTGAAACTGAAAATGCAGATTATGTCAAAAATCTTTAGTTGAGGTTGAAGGAAGCACACAACATCGCTCGCACACATATTAAAGTCAGATCCCAATTCCAGAAGAAATATTACGATCTAACGGCAAATGAGAGATCATTTAAAGTTGGACAGGCAGTTAGGAATCTATCAGAAGTTCGTTCCAAAATGGAAAGTACTTTATCTGACGATTTAACCTATTTAGTTAAGAAATCGACGAAACAGCCAGCACAAGCTTATCACGTTGACTATATTGCAGTAGAGGAAAGAAGATACCAGTTTGGTTTTACCACAGAAATAGACGTATCACAAACTGATTAGCAGGAACCACGTGCGTGTTAAAATTATTTCAGTTTTCTCGATGGGTATGAAGAGCGAAGACTGGCAAATTGAGAGGGCAGTATAAGAAATTCCAAGAGTAGGGAGATAATGGATGGCTTCGTGGAGGCAAGGGGATTATTAATTAGTTTGACTCTAAGGAATCAACGCTGAAAGGTTTCTACCAATGATTGTTCTATTTGGGCTACGTCTGGCCAACCAGTGCGCCAAAATCACTGGACCTCTGGCCTCCCTGGTTGTAAATAAGTACGAGAGGAACCTGCATTGTGAAATGTCCAATTGAGTTAATGTTGTAATGAGGTCCTACAGATATAATATATTGGGCTGAAATACAACTGAACACTAAACGTTGAGGAGAGCGGACGTGGTTTTTTTTGTGCGAGGAAATCAACTGTGTAGTCGGATTATTTTCATTCATATAGGAGAGGTAATAAAAAATTGTAGTGAGGAATACTCACAATACTCACAAGGGGATCCAGTTTATAGCTTATCTATACTACTGAATCCATTTTTTTTCCCATTATTTACTTTACTTTGTATGCAATTTGGGTTTTTTTGTACTTTATTTTCTGCACACTTTCGTTTAATCTAGTTATTTTGCACAATTTGCATTATTTTTTAATTACTGAACTAGCTTAGAAATCCCTGTAGGACTGACAGGACAAGACAGGCGGAATGGAACCGCACAAAAACAAAATCAGTGACTTTTTTGAAACGGCTGTAGAAGGAGAGCTGGGAAAACAAAGATTGATAATTTATCACAAGATTGGATGTCAGACCCAATGCATTCCCCAGACAGACAGAACAGAAGTCTCACAGCCATGAAAGTACTAGGAATAGACTTAAATAGATCATCTTCAGTACGGCGGAAGAAATAAGTACATCTTGTACCCCAAGAAGAATAAAGCACTACTGAACCAGACAGAGATCTCTATCATAGGACAACGGGTTAAAATATCAGACACGGACCCGATAGTCAGAGAGATTGCGCCCAAGAGAATAGACGTCTTTATCTCAGGGCTGCCTCTTGAAATATCATCAACGGTGTTTATTGAGAAGCTTTTATACGTGAATAAAATTCATATAGCAGATGACAAAAAGGCGAACTGTTACGGCTACGAAAACATAAAAGAATCTTGAAAGCCAAAATCTGCACTCAACCACAAAACCCGCGGGGCACAGAATCATATGCGGCAAAAGCAGCAACAAATCTAGAACCGGAACCACATATACAGATGGAATCACAGGGGGAACCACAGGTGGAAGAAACACTGGAAGTAGAAGATATCTTCCAAACTCCTAGAAAAACAACCAAACGGATAATTCCAACCACTCCTCTAAAAACTGGTAATAGATACGAAATACTCCCCATTGAGGAAGTTTCAGAAGAGTTGGAGTTGGATGTTTTAAATGAAACAGAAATAAGCGACATATCGCCATTAGAATCAACTCCAGTGCCACCCCAAAGACAGTGAGAAAGGAAAAGAAAAAACAACACCATATCAGATTCTTCGACTAGTGAGGAATCTGAAACCATTAAAGAAATGGCACCACAAAGACAGACACTACAAAGGAAAAAACTTAACAAACAAAAGAGAAAACCACGGGAAACCAAACCGGAAGCTAATCTATCCGATACTTCCGAAGAATCAGAAATAACTGACACAGACTCAATGGAAACAACTGACATGGAAATGACCAACATGACGACTAATACAGAATCACAATTAGAGATGACTGACCCTAAGGAGACTCATGACAATAGGATACGGACAAACGAGGGGCCAATGCCCCAAAACTCATTAATTTAATAACAATTAAATATTATAAGCTAAACAAAACTAAACAATTAAACAACATAATGAATTTTTCTTAAGTGCCACCTGGAACCAAAAATGAAAGAACTAAACTTCCATATTACATCAATTAACATTAATGGAGTAGATAAGGAAATTGCACAACTCATAAAATTAAAACAGGACATAATACTAATCCAAGAAACCCACAACAATCTTACAAAAAACATGATAGTCGAACTTGAATCAAACATGGATGCGATAGTTGTGACCACTGAAGCTAAAGACAATGACACTGAAGCGGGAGTAGCAATAATAAAGCAATAATAATAAGAAACAGACATAGGCAAAATTGGGAAATTATGAAAGAAGATACCAGCCTAAAAGGGAGAATAATACATATTCAAAATAAAAACCTACATATTATGAATGTTTATGCTCCTGCACAAAGAGAGAGTCACTATGACTTTATATTAAATTTAAATAACTACTTAAATACTTTCACAGAAGAACATCTGATTATGTGGGGAGATTTTAATTGGGTGGGAGACAACATAGATCGAACTGGAACACTCACAACTAAAGATTTATCATCAATGACAGTTATGGGTAATTTAATAAAATCATATAAACTAACAGATGTGTATAGAAAACTAAACCTACTAAGAACTGAGTATACACATGATTATATAAGACAGGGAATAAAAAGAGCTAGTAGATTAGACAAATTTTATGTATCAAATTTTGATAATAAAACATATAAAAAAGCAGAAATTTTAGATTTCAAAATTTCAGACCATAAACAGATAACTTTAGAAATAGTGATAAAAAACAGTAGATGGGGAAAAGGGGTATGGAAGTTAAACAACTCAATTCTGGAAGATGAACAACTAATTAAAGAAATAAAAGCGGAAATCACTAAAATGCTTACAAATGAAGAGGGGAAAAGGATAGTTGATATAGCAAATGATTGAGATAACTTTAAACAAAAAGTGAAGAAAATAGCAATATATCACTCAACTAAACGTAAACGGATTAAAAAAATAGAGAAATTAGCACTAAACAAAATTATAACTGAAGAAACAACACCTTTGAGGGATAAGGAGAGCTACTCCAAACAGTTAAAAAAGCTAGAAGAAAATGAAACAAAGGGAACTGAAATACGGGCGGGAAAATTCCACCATTTATACAAGCAGGCTAGGGAATTATATAAAAGGGAAGAAAAAATGGGGGGGGGGAGAAGACACTAGACAGTTTATTAATAGAAGGGGTAGAAGTCACGACTAAGACAGAAATAATGACAGAAGTTAAAAAAATGTATACAACACTTTATACTACACAAAACATAGACAGTGACATAATTACACAATATCTAAATTCAATACAATGCGAAATGATTTCATCAGAGCACAAGAAACGGTGTGATGATCTCATTTCTGTGGATGAAGTGCTAACCACAATTAAAGAACTTGCAAGAGGTAAATCACCAGGAAGGGATGGCCTCACTGCGGAATTCTTTAAGAAATTCCAAAGTGAGGTGGCACATATTCTAGAATCTCTATTTAATAATATACTGCTAAAAAACGACAAAATGACAAAAACAATGAGGGAGGGACTGATCACTATCATATACATAGGGAAAGGTGACAAAACTGACCTAAAAAATTGGAGGCCCATCTCACTCCTGAACACAGATTGCAAAATACTGAGTAGAATTTTAGCTAATAGGATTAAGCACGGGATAAACACCATAGTAAACACTAATCAAACATGCGGAGGTAAAAATAGTAGCATACATAACAATATACTTAACATTAGGACAATTATAGATTTTATAAATACTTCAAATTCGAAATGTGCTATGGTACTTTTCGACCAGGAAAAAGCCTAATAGATTAGAACATAATTATACACAAAAAGTACTGGAAAAATTTGGATTTGGAATAAATTTCCAAAAATGGACAAAAGTCTTGTATAATGAAATAACTGCGAAAGTACAAGTAAACGGGGCGATTACGGACAAGTTTGAAATCCAAAGATCAGGGAGGCAAGGCTGCCCACTGTCAATGTTATTATACGTAATAGCAATTGAAATCCTGAGTAGATCAGGAGCAATACTAATATAAAAGAAGTAAGAATACCAAACTTAAGAGAAGAATTTAAGATGCTACAACATGCTGATAATTGTACAAACTTTATAAATGATCCAAATTCCTTTAAACTTCTGCAAAAGGAATATGAAGCTTTTGGCAAAGCATCAGGATCGCAAATAAATCATGACAAAACTGAAATCTTACTAATAGGCAACTGGCGTGGGAATCACTCTGGATTACCCCCACACCTGATAAAAAAAGAAGGTAAAAGCCCTGGGGATAATCTTCGGGGCAAATGAAGAAAAAGAAAACTGTAAAAAAAATAAAAACCAAATTAAAGGAAATTATAGATATCTGGGCACCATTGCCACTTAGTCTAATGGAACGTTCACAGGTTGCAAAAACATATATGTATTCAAATCTGACATATTTAATAAACACTGTGGACATTAACAACAAAACACTAGAAACCATTGATAATGAAATAATAGACTACATATGGAATTACAAAACACACTACATAAAAATGTCAACATTATATAGAGCTAAAAGAAGGGGGGGGGGATTAGCCTTACCTAATCCCCTCCTAATTAAAATAAAAAGCATAATAAATAGGATTAAAAGGATAAGTACCACACCACAAATGCCATGGGAAGCACTATACATTTTTTTGATAGGTTTTGGAATGAAAAATAGACAAGACATATACATGAACAACAAATTAGTTAAGAAAGTAGACGCACCGCACGTATATAAGGGGATCAAAGAAATTTTATATAGGTTTAGGGAAAACAAAAGAATATGGGAACTAAGTAAAGATGACACATATAACTGGATTTTAGATTTGGAATCAAACAAAACAAAATTCCAATAGAATTAGAATATCCATATGTAAACTGGGACAGAGTTTGGAGGCATTGGTCCGACATCAACTCTCTAAAGGTACAAACACGTACCTCCACAACGCCTGGCTTACAGGCGAAGTGGCTATTAGAAGACGAATGATACGGACCCCGGTTAGTTGCCTTCTATGCAAAAGTGCCCCATATACAAAGTACCACACAATAACGCAATGTGACGAAACAAAGGAAGAACGAATCAAAATAATAATAGAAATAATGAAGGTAGACAAATATGACAGACGACAATTACTCTTCCTAGACGGAAACTTTAATAAACAATTGGTACGACAAATAACGGACTTTATAACGAGGACTTTAATAAAGTGTGGACCAATAATAATGAAGGTTAGGTAATTATCTATTTAAATATAAATATAATTAAAAAAATTCTTCTTCATCTCAAATTATCGTTATTATAAAAATATGTAAGGGGAAAGTACACATGAGGACGACGTAGGGCTAAATTACAAGGCGCCACGCGAAGTGAGGATGCCTATGTCAGAGTATGGAAAAATCACCCACAAAGAAACAAAAGAATATGGGAACTAAGTAAAGATGACACATATAACTATATCCATACTTTTTCTGCCATGTCTATCTCCCGCAATAGACATGGCTCCCATTAAAGGGAACTTAAACATTTTAGAAAAAAAATTTATTTTTGATAAATAAAAAAAATAATTAAAGGCCGGACCAAATTGAGACAGAAACGGTACGTACAACCAAATAAATTTGTACAGATTCTGTCTCAAGGCAGACGGACCAAAAAATATAAATATTACTAGATAAATTGAAGAACACTAAATCATTAAATAATACATTTCAATTTATATAAAATTCAAAATTAAATTTTAATTATAAATAAAATAAAATAAAATTTATTGTCTTCCAATTTTGAGAAGATAAAAAGAAATAAGACAACTGGTTACAAATTTGAACTAGAAATGGCTATCCTTTACACAAATACAAAGTATATACTTTATATAGCATCACACAAATAGCAAACACAAGGATAATAGGAGACCACTAGCCATGGTCAAATTAAACAAAACGTAGAATACTAGTATGTGGGTAGGCCAAATCCCACCTAGGGACATGGGAAAAATACCCCTTATCAAATATATATATATATATATATATATATATATATATATATATATATATATATATATATATATATATATATATATATATATATATAACCCCGATGGGGAAAATTAATTGGGGATTTAAATGAAAATATTTTTTAAAAAAAATACAACATAACATATTGGGGGCAAACACACACACATAAAATTTTTTCAAATTTTTTTTGATGGGGGAGGGGTGGCATCTGTCTGAGCTGATGCAGAAATAGAACATGTTCACTTTTCGCATGGGAAAACGTAACGTGTTAAGCTTTCTGCAATTAAAGTTCCAAACTGTGGTGGGAAACAGCAGCATCATTTTAATAACAATATGTTTTGTGGAAGATAGACAAGAATGATGTTTTAAGAGAAATACAAACATCTTTTCCTGTTTTTATGCATATATAACGGCCTTCCTTCAAAATGATGACAGAGATTTGAACATGTGTGAATCCGGAGCTGACAAGAGAGAAACAATCACTGACCTCCTGATCAAAGTAATCCCAAAAGCTGGAGTCAGCTAAAGACTTGAGACACTCACAGACAGCAACAATAAATAGAGTATGTGAGTCGGAGGTTCACCAGTTAAGGAGGAGAGGATGTAATACCTAACTCAAGAAACCAAAATACCTGGAACTATTAAGAACTCCATTCCTTTTTAAATAGTATTACTAATAATGATACTGTAAAAACATAAAATATCAGGTAGTTCACTATGTTGTTATACTTCCATAGAAAATGAATCGTTAAATTTAAATGCCTTATAATTATTTTATAATTCCTTATAAAGCCGCTGCTATCTCACACCACACTGCTTAAGTACACTAGTACTAAAAGGAGACCAGAAACCAATGGAAATATAGAATAATAAGAACAACACTAATGAAGAAAACCTTATTCTGAATTATTATATGCGACCGCAATCCCAGTATTTAAATATTGGCATATGTTCAATGAGCTGAATTTCCGTGATCTCGTATGCAAAATTTCCGCACCTATTCGGTTACTCTCGTGATGTGACGTCATAGTAGCGACTCGAGCATCCCGACTGGCGATTTTGTATTATTGCTTATTAAGAAAAGGCTATAGACAACATTTTCTTCTTTTCCAAATGATAAAGGCATAAAGAAAGTCTGGATACATTATTAAAAGCGAGTCGATTTCAATGCAACACCATACAGCAATCCGTGCTCATTACATTTCTCGAAGGAATGTTACCAGAGGGATCCTTAAAAATAGAACCTCAAGGATACACGAATGCTAAGCCTAGACTAAAAGTTGAAACTGTTCCAGACATACCATTGTATATTTTAAATCCTGGTAAAGAGTGTCAAACGTACGAGTTACAAAAATAGGCAGAAGGCCGAATAAGTGCTAATAAAAAATATGACAGCCCGACACCTGATCGTTCTGATGAAATGAGTAAAATGTTTTTTCTTCTTCAAGATTGCAATCTAAATAAAGTCACCACTGTCCTATGTGAAATTGGGGTCTGACTTTAATCAAATGGAATCTTTGCTAAAATAATAATAATAATAATAAGATTATCAACCCTTGACACGGTCGTGTTTCGAGAAAAACAATTTAAAAGTAATTTTAAACCAAATATTAAAAAAATTATTTAGAAAAACACAACCTTTCAGTCTATGCCTATTACACATAAAATGTATAAACGGAAATCTGTAATGATTGGAACTGATATAAAACTGTCCCTTGGGCAGTTTAAATAGCAGCGATTAAAAGAAAAGAGATCCGATATAAAATCAAAGTTTCACATTAACTGGCTGACAATAGAAATTGGGAGAGACGACTATTGACCCGGCCCATTTGCCCCAATGTGCAATTTCTCCCTGTGATAGGCCTTATTATCCCCCAGGACAAGACCCTTTTTTCATTTTCTGGTCTGCATAATAGTTAGAGGTTAGAATTAAGTACACAAACATAATGGCAGTTTAACAAATTAATAATTATTCCTTATCATTGAACTTATGTTGTGAAAAGGACTGGTCCTCTGACATAATTCAAAGAAACCATGTGCTACAGAGTGTGTATGAAAGCACCAGAAATTCATTGTCAAATAAACGATGCCGAATTTTGTTGTAACTTCGAGGCCAAAGACTTCATTTTAAGAGTTCAAATCTGCAGTCAAACGTTACCATACATGTACATGTGGCCATTGTTTTCCCACATTTTATATCCCACCCTATTTCCTTTAGTTTAAGTGTTAAGATATGTAACACTATTTACTGAATTAAATATTTATTTTGGATTAGTTTTTTAGGGGCACATATACTGCGTCGTATTTTTTTAAATTCCTTCTTTTAATTTAATTGTGGTAATGAAACTTTACATATATTGCAGAGGAATGTCAGGTGTTAACTGGCCGATTTTTTTTGGGGGGGGCGGAAATGGAGATTTTGTTTGCAGAGAAAATAACGCAGCCTTCATTGTGATAATTCATGGGTTTTAAACTAATTGGTGACAATTTTTTTTTTTACAAGAAGTAATTCTGTAATAGTTAAACAATCTGAAATTTACGTGAATAATGTTGTTTAATCTTAAACTATTTACTGAAGACAAAAACTGTCCTGTGATATTAATTATTTCTTCACTACAATATTCACACGTGATAAAATAGAATATGACATCTGTGGACTGCACACTTGATAATATATATATATATATATATATATATATATATATATATATATATATATATATATATATATATATGGATTTTTCTTCTTCTGAGAAATTAAAATTGAGAGACATATTGAAATAATCGGGAGTTAACTGCGAAAAATCAAGAGAAATATTACGAGATAGGGAGGAAATACCTCTAAAATTGGAATTTATTTTCTTTCTTTCTTCTCCCGGCTTGAAAGTTAACATATATGAACTGTTCGGGTTTGTGGAATTTCAGTCAGGGCTAGTAAGTTTATTTAAGTCATGGTATATATATATATATATATATATATATATATATATATATATATATATATATATATATATATATATATATATATATATATATAGTGTGTGTGTGTGTGTGTGTGTGTGTGTGTGTGTAATTAAGAGCAAAATGTACTCGTTAAAGATAAATAATTCTATAACTCATTTAATAGCTGTTAACCAGCTTAAAATAGTAAGCATTTTTTTAACTGATATGATGAAAGTATCCCTTTTTTGTAGACAAGGAAAACACAGTATAAATAATAGTAGTCAAGGAATATGAAATCTTCGGTATTTTTAGATGATAATGAGTTGATAGAATAGACAGAAATATACCAATTTTATTTAGAGTTTGTAATTGTATTATAAAGCTTTTTATCAGCTGTATACAATAAAAAATATAATATGCTCAGCGTTTCAAGTATTTGTCTAAACTGGCTCAACTAGATGCACAAATCAATTTTTGAATTTTTTAAATATATTTTTTATGAATATATTGTTTTATTTTTTATTTTATTTTTATTTTTATTTTACCTGGAGAGAGGGACGTGAAGGGTCTGCACTGAACATACGTATGATCAGCCGACCGAAAACATTCTTTTTGGGCCTTATCGTGACCATGATACATTATAGTATCTGGTATTATGGAGCAATAGCCATTGATAGCAATCGAATCTACTCTCTTCATATAGGTAGAAAATACAGGCACTTGATTCTGAGTAAATTCATTATATGGTGAGTGCATACATGAATTTACTCAGAATCAAGTGCCTGTGGTAGAAAATAAAAAGTCATCAAGCTACATAAAGGACAATATCTGCCTTGCACCAGTCCCTGCAATCGTGTCAATTTATTTCGAAAGCATTGAAAGAGGATGCTCTTAATCGCAGGCTGAAATTTATTTCTTGAGAGACTCCTGAGAAGAGTCAGACTTGAAGAAAGAAACACGTGAGACCGCGGCTGTTAAAAAGATTTGGCCTGGAAAGGATTTTTGGTGGGAACATTTATCGTTAGATCGAACATATCGTTCACCCAGGACTTGCCTAATCCCAGAGGGGTTACCAGAATTACTGCAGTTTTGACCCCTCAATTTCTGTATTATTTTGACATCTAAACCACAGATCGAGAATACATAGGCCCTAACCCCTCCCAGCTGACTGGCATAAATCCGAGGCGCAAATTTTTTAGTTCAGGATCGGAGAGTCAAGGGTAGGGAGTTTGGGATTTCATCTTGTCGCACAAAGGTTTTACACTGAACTCCCCCAAAATACACAAATCTGACGAAAGACCCTTGTGGTCAATTGGTCTAAGATTGCCCTTATAGATCTCTGACATCTCACCTCTGCCGCGTGGGTTTGACGTCTCGGTCTGGCTAAAGTGTGTATGTGAGAAAGGTTGCCACTAGCTTCCGTGGGTTTGTGGTTGTTCTAGGGGTCTTCCGGGGTTCTTTATATACCAATATATACCTGCTGCAATGTATTATGTGCTGAAACATGGCGTTAAACCCACAATAGCCAAAACTGATGAAAGACCGATTGATGAATGGACTACACGTTGGTGAAGGACGTGGGCCCTTCTTGACTGCGAGTTGCGCAGAACATTCAGTCTGCTAGAAATATCTCGTCCGGATTTTTTTCCAGCGCAAAAACTTCAATTCACGAATTCGTCGGTTGGATGATTTCATCACCCCGCATGGTGAAATGGAAACTGTGAATACGTGCTGTTGTGTAACATGATGGTACATAGTATAACTTTTAGATGGGGTCCAGAGGAAATCCTCCTGTTAGGCAATGTTTGTTGCAACACTGATGCAGAAATACTACTACTAAGGCAGTGCTAAAGCCGAATGGAAAAGAGGCAACATGAAAAGGCGCCCAAGAAAATCAAATTTGTTGTCGCTTTAAGCTGCACAAACTTTCTTATGGAAATCCACTTTCTGTTAGCATTTGACTCCACAAGTGCGATAATCTGCTCCAAATGTACGCGAGGAAGAGGGAGGATAGACACAGTTTGAGCTAAACGTTTTATGTGTGTGTGTGTGTGTGTGAGAGAGAGAGAGAGAGAGAGAGAGAGAGAGAGAGAGAGAGAGAGAGAGAGAGAATTTAACACCGCTTTTTTTCTTCCTTGTTATCAGCTCTTTTAACTTGCAATATGGTATAGATTTGGTCTCTCAAAAACTTGCCTTTCTACATTGATTTCAATGAATTTTTGTTCACTTAATGTTAAAAAATACTATCCAACTTAATTCGCATGTATCTTTAATGTAAGCAAGGAACAATCATCATTACCGAACACTGTTAGACGCATTGTATGGTATCACCGGACGGGAGTTCTATATACTGTACTATTTTACATAATAATAATAATAATAATAATAATAATAATAATAATAATAAAGACTTTATTTAGAGAAGGTAACTCAATTAGTTACAGAACTAATCTACCTTGAGGCCTTCTATCTGTTATGTACAATATATGCAATACATACAAAATGATGTGAAGAGTCTGGCTCAACGCTAAATAATTAAAGAATTTTAAATTTCAAAGTATCAAGCCTGGAACACATGCACAGGCATCTGTAAAAACACAAACATATCAGAAACATAAAATATCATTCTGCGTTGAAACATTCAGCTTTGAAAATGATGCAAAAATACAGACAAGCAGGCAGTATTTTTTTTTTTGTTGGTACTAGCACTGTTTAATTTTCTAAAGATTTAATCCATTTAAGACATTGATTATGAAAAGAAGAAATGCTAGGAGCCTGCCTTATGTTGCTGGGAATGTTGTTCCATACTACTGGACCAGTATATTGAAAACTTTTTTTTTAAACAATTCCTTCTTTGGCCTTGGTATAATGTAATTTTTTCTTCTTATGGACCTTAAATTTGGAGTACCATCAGCATTTCTTTGGTGAAAGATATTGCTTAGATAGACAGGAATGGATTTTCTGGATACTTTATACATCAATTTGGCTTTTCTAAGAAATATTCTTTCATGTATTGTTAAAATCTTTATATTATTCATTGCATCCTGAAAATTGTCTATACATTGATCTAGAATTAAATGGCAAGCCCTCTTTTGGAGCCTTATAAGTGTTGTTATGTTTGAATTAGAGGTATTACCCCAAATTACGTTACAGTAGTCCAGATATGGCTGAATATAACTTTTATAAAAGATGACCCTATACTGAAGAGGAATGTATGTTTTGATTTTCCTCAGTAGCCAAAGATAACATGGATCCAATGGTGCAATTACTGTTTTAATTATTAGAAGAAAGACAGGTTTTTAGCACATGTTTATTTGTTCGTTAGTTTTGCAGATGGTTTAGAGATTAGTTCTTTCACTTACTTGTATATCTGTCAGTTTTTCTGCATCAGTAGTTTTGTTTGGTTGATTAACTGATAGAATTATCAATATATTTAAATTTTCTGCGATTCGTATTCGTCATTATGAGCTGAGTTATTCTATGAAAATTTTGTCATGTAAATCCTTTTCTGATGTCTCTGCTGTTCGCATCATCGCTTGTCGCGTGTGTTACGTTTTGGACCACACGTGATTACTTTTCCTGTTACGTATTACTATTGTTGTTTACACTACGTGCGATTATCGCGTTGAACATGTGATTCCTCCCGTTGCGAAGGCCTAGAGCTGGTAACGTAGCGTACATGATGACAGCAGATATGAAACATTTATTCATTGTTATCTAAAGATTTTGCTAAGCAGAGTTGCCTTACAATGGCTGGAAGCTCAGATTTGCTTCCTGACATGCAATCAGTTGGAGATGCGCTCTTTAAATTACCCGCCGCAGGCCTGGAGTGGTTAGCATCACTTTGTCCTCTAAAGGCTTGTAAAAGCAAATTTTGGAGAAAATTCTGGCGGATTACCGAAACACTGATACTCGGAACACTCTACCTGTTTCTGATTTTACAGCTCAGTATCATTGAAGCCAAGGTTTTGATTTGTCAAGTGCTCATCACGTACCGAGATCTGGGATTGAAGTTGGAACATGTGTGGCTCCTGATGGGATTTTTTATCGCTATTTTTGCCTGCATCAACGGAACGCTAGCGGAATCCGTTAGGACTCGCTGCATCAAGAAGAAAGTTTCAAAGAAATCCAGGAAGGTACGCTTCTGTTTGTACCCAATCCATCTTGGCCTATTGGGACCAAAGATGACCAGAAGTGGAGCTTTCTATTGACCATAACTATTTTTTAAAACCACCTGGGAAGAGATTCAAGCATAAAGCTGATTTTAGACATTTACGTGGAAGACATGCTGTTGTATTCAAATAATCTGAAAGTTTTCCCGTAAGGATCATCGTTTGAAATAGAGATCGATAGTACAATATTAAAATGGTAGAACTGTATTTCATTATTAGCGTTATTATATATCAAGTACAAATGGCAAAAAATTAATTTTTGGCTTCGTATGTCATTCATTATTTTCTGGAAATTTGAAGTGGTTCATTTGTCTTCTAAGCAGAAAATCATGTATATGTCCTCAGTAAATTTGATTGAAATATTTTATAAAGTTATTCTTTAACTTTTTGTGACTTTTTTCCTTCAATGTTAAAACATTTGCTTTTATTAAATTTGACTTTACCTACTTTTAGCTTTCATCCATGTACGTATTTTCCACGCAGTTTTGACAATTAAGGTCAAATTAAAACAACATTAACATCAATAATAATAATAATAATAATAATAATAATAATAATAATAATAATAATAATAATAATATTATTATTATTATTATTATTAACTACATTTAGCAAGAAGTTGAAAAATGTTACTTCTGTGCCGTCTACTGCTTAATATTTGTATTCCCGGTTAAATTTTTTTTTTTAAATGTGCTGCACAGACATAAATGGTATTTTCAGACATCTTTGATGTGTGTTTTAATCTCCGTCCCTCTCTCTCTGTCTCTCACACACACACACACACGCGCGTATGTATTTCATCGTACTAAGGGCTTATTTTCAGTTTATGAAAACGGTATATACATCCAAACAAAGCATGAAAAAGTAGGCAAGGAATAAAAAGGCATATTGATCCTAGCAAAGCACGAAAAAGTAAGCAAGGAATGAAAAAGTATGTGGATCTAAGCAAGGAATGAAAAAGTATGTGGATCTAAGCAAGGAATGAAAACGTACGTGGAATGAAAAGTTAAGTTGCTCTAAGCAAGGAATGAAAACTATGTGGATCTAAGCAATGAATGAAAAATATGTGGATATAAGCAAGGAATGAAAAAGTATGTGGGTCTAAGCAAGGAATGAAAAAGTATGTGGATCGAAGCAAAGCTTGAAAAGGTATATGGATTGAAACAAAATAAGAAAATGTACAATTGATCGAAGCAAATGATATATCCTGTATTTTTACGTCTAATTCGCAACATTGAGGTCAATCCTTCTGACGATACCATATGAAGGTCAATGACTGTTATTCGGACTAATTCATCCATTTTGGAAAAGAAAAACGATTGACTGATATATTAGGAATTATGGAAAGTTCTGGGTTTTTTTTTTGTTTTTTTTTTGCAACCTCTGATTAGGTCCTACAGAGAATACAATCGTCGAAATATCCGAGGTGTTTGAAATTGATTAGATGTTTTGTTTGTTTGGCGAAGAAATTTCCCGCGATGAAAATGTACGATTTTTCAGCAAATTTTATTGCGCCGACATATATCATATATCAGAAGCATGTAGTTGCCTGGCAGAAATTGCCAAGGATGGTCTAAAAGAAAATAATTCATGGCATCATAATTTATCGGAACAGCGCTTGCTAAGGTCATGAAATATACATAAGGGTACCAGATTGATCTGTTATACATAATCTGGGTATAAATTCTGCTTTATTATACTTTTTTTCCCCTTTCAGTCAGTCATTAGTTAGATAGGTAGCATGTATTCAATGTGCACATACTCTAATATCCTGATGTACTTAGGTTTAAACAAGTTCAAATGGCAGCGAAGTATTCTGAAACAGTAAGAGCTGGAAAGAGCATGATAATCCATCTTAATGAAAGTCCGGAATCTTTGTACTTTTTTCCAAAACGATGCACATCGTCGGTGTGAAGCTACCATGTAATTACTGCAGTTTTTGTTGGGCAGTTTCCAAACTAGCTGTTATGGGAATTAGATTAATTGTATTCAATAGTAGTATTATTATTCAATAATTGTAAAAGGGGACATAACTCTAATTTCACTCTTTGAATTAACGTAGTTTAAAGAACATTATTTTGTGCTTACTAATCAACTGGTGACAAATACATTAAAAAAATTAAAACAATATTAAGCTTAAAATATAATGTACGATCTACACTATTTTATCATTTCAAATATATTATAAATATTATAAATAATACATTATTGATAATTTTTAAAAAGTTAACATTTTTTATCTCTGGGAATAGTTCCAAAATAGTCCATTGACTTACCTTTCGGGATCAACAAATTTTACAAGTTACCGGTATGTTATACTTGCTTCCAATTTAGACTGGATACCAGCTAAATAGAACTATACAATTAAAATATTTTGTCTAGAAGCAGATGAACATTATGAAAACATTGGTCATGTAAGGCTTTCGAAATTATACAAATAATGCAGATTCTCTGTCAAATATGGCTGTCATAACTAAACATATACAATTATTTAAACAATTTCTGAAAAAAAACACTTAACAATATTTATACAAATTTAATAGAAGGTATTAAATTAAAGATTGCACTTTAGTTTATACAAACGATGCTAATCCGCTATCGAATGCAGACGCAGTTACCAAACATGAAAGTCAATGAGTTGTTCTTGGCAACTGCTTACCAAATGCGACCAAAGTTGACAGAAACATTGCATTGAGGCTTTTCAAATATGTGTTTAATGATGCCGATCTGAGATCAAATATGGCCACTTAACGAAAATTAAAACAAGCTTCAAACGATATTCAAAACCGTTAGCCGAAATTTACCAAATCTATAATTAAGCATTCTGACATGATATCCGTACAAGTGTATACAAATTGTGTTGATCAAAATGCGATTGACATTAGCTATGTTTAGATACATTATGGGGCCTGGAGCGGGGTACAAGAGAAATCATAGGTTTAAAATGTTCATTGGTTTAACATGGGGACGGTATTAAAGGGGCACAAGTATTTATTGGGACAAAGGTTCGAAAGTTTATGGGGACTAGGGCAAATGATATCTTACAATATTGATCTACAATCCAACACACGCTCTAACTATCAAACAGCCGATATTTTTATATTAATATCCAGCACACAACCCACTATTTAGCAACTGTTGTTTGGTTATATGATACAAAACACACCACACGACATATACTATCAAACAACTGCTTGTTGGTTACTATGCAAACACTCCCATATTATCCAAGAAAAAGTGGAGGAGTGTTTATATGTACACCCTATACCAACACACGCAGATTTAATCACACACGTAGCAATTTTTTACATACACACTACTATACACATAAGAGTGAAGGTGTTTGTGGTTTTAAAAATTAAGCTTTGTGGAAGATATATACATACACAAAATATACTCATATCACTTTTCTAGAAACCTTTGTGGCCCTGAAAAGAAGTTTGTTTTTGTTAACCCAAGAGGGTAACAAAAGTGGCATCGCTTCACTTTCGTCTTCACATACTGCACCACACAGTAGGCCGATACACCAAAACTCTTCACATATCCCTGTCTTTCCACATGCACCCTTCTCTCGCACAGTCGTGTCCGTGATCTTGGTGATAGCCAATGATGCCTTCACATAGAATAGGTAGTGCTGGTACAACCGCGTGTTGGAAATGATCGTTGATGGCTCTAGTTTTACACAATCTTGTCAGGTATATATAGTTAGTCTAGGGCAGAATTAAAATGGATTGCAATAGTGCACGTATAAACCAGCCCGTTAACAACACGGGACGTGTGTTATCTTCGAATCAGAGGAGAGTGCACCTGTGACATTAATATACCTCTCCCTCTCTCGTTGACAGTACAAGTACAATACTTTGTCTGATAAAAAGGAAGCGAACGTAACGAGGTGTACCTGCTGTGCGAATACAGTGTACTCGGGTACACACTATTACCATGATTACGACTACTACTGCGGCTCTGAACGGTATTCTTCCATAAAATGGCGACTTTATTTTAGCTTTCACTGATTTCCTCTCATCTCCTCAGAAATGTTTTCTGCAATTGACCACTTTTTTTTTTAAAATGTATTATCTCCGTCATTACCACTGTTGTATAACTTCAGAAACATAGAAAAGGGAGAGCTCGATAATGTTTTGCAATCAGAAGCAAAAGTTGTATTTATTCAATAACAACAGTGAGAAGAGGAAAAAGCGAGAAGAGGAAAAAGCGAGAAGAAGAAGAAGAAGAAGAAGAAGAAGAAGAAGAAGAAGAAGAAGAAGAAGAAGAAGAAGGAGGAGGAGGAGGAGGAAACATTTTAATCGTGAATAGCTGACGGAAAAGAGTGAATCGAAACGATGAGTTTGCTGCAATACAACCTGGAGGATTTAAAAGCACTTAACTGAAATGTTTCAGATTTCCTTAGCTGAGCCCAAGAGAAAGATGATTTTACCATCAAATACATCTAAACCTTATCCGACGTATCCATTGTCACTGCCACTGACATGAAGGCAGCAGCAGCAGCACTTTCTATACCAAAGCAACATAAGAAAAGGAGAAGAACTTGTCCGATGAAAAGGGTTAAGTCTGGTAAAGAAGACGATATAAATGTCACGAGTTTTTGTTATTAAAAACAAAACCAAAAACCAAATAACCCCTTGCCCCGGTCCTTATCATAGAAAAGAGATCATACTCAGTGATAGTAAAGCTACGGTAAAAACTGAATCCACATTAGATTCAATTACGTCCGTGTGATTATCTTATGCATGCTAAAAGCCGACATTTTACTCTAAGGCGAGACTGCCATTTAACGCGGGTGCCGGAGAGACTGCGACAACACAGCCTACTAGTGTAGTCAAAGTTACCTTTGGTCCCGACCAATCAAATAGCCCGACCCTCAGGCATTAACTGGTCGCGAAAGCACATAGTTGCGCATGCGACCTTAATTCATATTAAAAAAAAATATAAAATAAAATAAAAATAAAAAATGGGTCGCACGTGTCCCAGTAAACTCGGACGAGTAGCTAAGATGCCGCCTGGTGCGTAGGTCCGAGGTGCCACCTTGTGCCGCCTAATTTACGGCTGCAACTTCATCAAAATTTCTAAATACTATCCTCTTTTAACCACCCACCCCGATTTTCCTTTCCTTTCGTTTATCTCTTCCTTTTATATGCTCCTAAATAGTGCCGCCCTTTGCAATTCACCTCCATTGACCCCTATTGGGTTATCCAGTGCTTTGTCGTGGTAGGAGGTATCTGCATGTTTGATCAGCGAGTTATTGGTGGCCTGCTGGTTGTACTTGAGATCTTCCTTATTAAGGTGTCTTGGACAAAAATGTAACCACTTTTCTTTACTTGGGCAGATTGCCAATCAACTAGTAAGAAACCATAGTTATTGCCATGTGACCAACTTGTACAAATATATATCTATTTCTATTAATCTATTTTTATTACAAAATGTCTGCATATCACAAACACTGTATGCAATCTTTAGCCTCAGACTGTTTCCAAGTTCACCTCCAATAAGCAACACAACTCAAGTAAATTTACATCCCCACCCCTAAATTGCAAGCTTTAACTTAAAACTTTGGCCCATAAATAAAACTGTCATATTTGATAGAAATTATAGTGCACAAACTTTACTGAAATAAATAAATTTACTGAATGTAAAGAGTAAAACAGGCCATCACTTTCATGAATATTTATTTATTTATTTATTTTATTTTCAAAGTTTGTGAATCTAGCACAATGCAGTCCTGCAATTTCAATTCATCATGCATTAGAGCAAGCATTTTTGCATACATAAATCATAATCTCTTCATTTTACATTAAGACAAAACAAAAATCACTGTTTAAGTACTACTTTGTCAACATAACACAAATTGTGTCCGCATATGGAATACACTCTAGTTTCTCTATGTTGTGGTGTTCCACAGGGGTCTGTTCTAGGACCCGTTCTCTTCATTCTATAAACTCAGCCACTCTTAAGTGTCATAGATCATCATCCAGTGTCTCACCAATTGCTCACTGATGACACCCAACTATACAAATCTAGCCACCCAACTGAAGTTGATGCTACCATCCAAGGAGTAGAGAGGTGCATTTCTGATGTGAAATCCTGGATGACATGTAATAAGCTTCAGATGAATGATAATAAAACTGAGGCCATTCTGATCATAACTTAAAGACTTTCTCAATCACACCTTTACCTCAAACAATAAATATCAGCAACACCAACATTAAATTCACACAGTCAGTACAAAACCTAGGTATAACTCTGGATTGTACTCTCACATCAGAGGCGTAGCGATGATATTTTGCGCACAGGGATGAACTATAAAATTGGCGCCCCAGCGATCTTGTGACCGATTTATTACCCTTGTTTACTTATTATAATGTAACGTTGTAAGCCTCATTTTGGCGCCCCTGTAACTTGGCACCCGGGTACATATGTACCCCCTGCCCCCCCCCCAGCTACGCCTCTGTCTCACATTGTACCATGTCATGTCATATATGCAAGGCTGGATATCTTGAGCTTAGACACATCAGCTCCATTGAATTGAGACACATCAGTTCCATTCGTAAATATCTTTCAGTTAATGCCACTAGAACACTTGTGTGTTCATTAAGACTTTCAAGATAGGACTATTGTAACTCAGTTCTGTCTGGTTCATCTCAATATCTACTCCAGAAACTTCAAAAAGTTCAAAACACAGCTGCTTGGATCATCCTCAGAATACCATAATCATCGCTACTCTGTACCCTACACTGGCTATCCATACAATCCAGAATCAAACACAAAAATTGTTTGCTGTGCTACATTTCACTGACAGACTTCAGTCAAACATACCTATCTGACCTTACCCATGTGTACACACCAGCAAGATACTTGCACTCCTCTTCTGACAATCGAATACTCATTATTCCCACTATGAAAATGCAGTCATATAAACAGCATTCTGTGGTATACAAGGGCCTGGCGATGTGGAACAAATTGCCCATTGAAATTAGACACAAAGTCACAATGCTCCCTTTTAAGAGTGCTCTAAAAACTCACCTATTTCAACTACAAGAACAAACTTAAGACTTAATGTTTCCTACCTTAAATATTTTCAGCATATTTTATGTTTTATAATTTCATGGCATTTTTTTTGTAATCAAATCATTATGTGCTTTTTATGTTATATGTTTTCTAATGTACAGCACTGAGAGCTTCTAGAGATTTGGTGTTATACAAAGTCCTCATTATCATTATTTACTTTCTTGGTGCACTGTGGAATAATTAGGGGTCATTCTTCAAAGTCATGGGAGCAACTTAGATAGTAGTTTCCATAATAGCAACATCTAAAGAAATTCAGTCAGGGTATATTGGAATCAGTCTAGTGATATGCCAACATTCTCTCCATTGTGTGCATTAGTAATGCAAACAAGTTCACATTATACTGGTCCCTATCTCACAAGCACATAATAACTAGACCAGAATCATAAGGATCAAGGCCAATAAATAGCACCACACCTTTAATAATACTGACTGGCAATTTAGGGACTTATACCACCTTTTTAATAAAACCTGCAAAAATATGCTGCCATTTTTGTCTGTATGATTGGTGAACATTATAAACACTTACAGGCATTTCTAGCGGCTGCTGTGCTAATGTTGGCTGAACAGTTCATTTGTTGGTATGTAATACTGTTTCTGGATCAAATATTACGTTAGGTGACTTGTAAATCCACTTGGAATAACAAAAACCCCTAATAAAGACCAAACATGCGCCACACAAAGCCATCATCCCCCCACTCCCATGATAATGAAGTGATCTATTTTAAATATGCACATTTTCTCAACTAAGCTAAAGCTACAAAAAAAAAAAAACAAACAACATGAAACAAGGTCAAATGGTTGATAATTCTAGCACAGAATATAGCAGCAAGTGAATCTGCCATGTCAGCATTTTTATCTCTTAATTTTATTACAAATTGATGAAAAGATACAATTTTGCTAGTTTTCTTTGATCCAATAGTTTTAAATTCAATTTGATTTCACGTGTATTCAAAGACTTTCAATTTCCTCATAATTAAGCATGATTTGACATAATATTGTCTCAAGGTATACTGTATACGCAAATGCAAAAATGGGCATAATCGGCATATTTTCATACATAAACATCAATGTTAATGTACCACATTATGAAAGAGAAAAGCAAACAGCAGAATGTTCATATTTGTCTTAAGATTCCACTCAACAGGACAACATACAGCAAATTGACAGATACAGTCACACTAAAAGCTCATCTGACCATATGTTCAGCCTATGGAGCTAATTACACAAGCAAGAATTTCCTCTGACCTGAGGGTCACTGATGCAGTTTTGACCTACTTGGGTTTAAAGGATGCAGCTCCTTTTTGTCACCCCCCCCCCTCCAAGTAACTAATAAAAATAAACTACATACAAGACATTTACAACTTTTCAAGTTAATTGCCCTCAGTTAGTACACCACATATATTGACACCATAACTGCATTACATAATTCCCAATCAGTGAATACCCATATGCATGGCATGGGATTATCAAGTAATGTTGGACGTGGCAATGTTTAGTGCAAATAAATGACTTACCGCTACCAACGTTGAAGAGCCAGTATGAAATTTATTGCATGTTGCCGTCCAGAATGAAACATAATTTCAGTTACCTTCATTGCCAAGTCAGTCTGTTTTGATCTTTGTAATCATTACCTAATTAAAATGAAGTGATGTTTATATATGTAAAACACTGAAATTCTCTGACAGTTTTTCTCCCTCTCTCTCTCCTTTATTCTCAGCACAGCAATTTTTTTAAAATACATTTAATCAAAACATGAATCTTTTGCAGCAAAATGGTTCTGTTCATAAACATAACAAATACAGAGAACAGTTTTATCTGATTCTTTTTCCACCTCTCAATGTAGATATTGAAAATATCTCTAAATTCACACACACACACACACAATATTATAAATCTATATCAATATTGTTTTTATTTTATACTACTATGTCACTGGGCTGGGACAACATGATTTAATTAAGGTCTCACACGATTTTCCTGAGGACCTCTCATTGTTAGAACTACGAGTCCTTGACTCCAAATTTTCTAAATGCATGGATATCCCTGACACAAGGCATGCATTGACTAAAACACACTTCTATGAATTTTACAGTATAAAGTGCCTTATCAATATGATCATCTATCAATAAAAAAAACATTAATAACAATAACTTCAGAGCAATTAACTTTAGAGACAGTTGTCTCTAGCTATAAATGTTTATAACTTACTGAAGTACAAAACTACCAGATGAAAGTAACCAATGCAAGAATCAAATAATTTTCTTGGGTCAAAATCGGATCAATGTTTCTTAATGTAACATTGTTACAGTAAAACCTGTTATGAGTGACACCTGTCATTTCTGACGACAATCGTAATGCACTGATTGATTTTATTATATAAACACTGATATGAGTGACCACCTGCTGAATGCTACCACGACAGTGATGTCTTGTCAAAATCTGCATTTCGACACCGCTATGAACGATCACATTAACAACCAAAAAGATCAAAACCACTTACCTTGACCTAATCCTTTGTAAACATGAGAGCCCAGGATACATGTAGTATGCAAAAAAAAGTGCACATTAAATAACATTACAGTTTAGCAACCATATAGTGAGCTAAACACCACTAACCATAATTTAATCTTTTTAACAATGACTGCATAAATAATAAAGATTGTTCTAATAAGGTAATTTTTTTAAAAAAAAATTGGCTATCTACCAGTTTTGTGAAATTTACAAGTCTAACATAAGGTGTCATTTGTAAACTGCAGTAAACCAGACTAAAGTACATGTTACTAACCGCCACTGTAATACCGAAGTCATGTATATAGCCAGTAAGATTAATCATTTTTTCATCAAAGGGAGTAATGATGGACGTAACAGACAATTTATGGGTTTATAGGTAGTCCTAATGTCCCAGTGAGAAATCTTTTGAAAGGGTTTCAGTGTAGCAGGCCCGCACCTAGGAAATTCTGGGCCCCAGGCAGCTGACAGAGTTCGGGCCCATTTCATGTTTCAAATATGTGCGTATATGTGCCTATCTAGCTCGGGCCCCTGACAAGTGCCATGGTTTCCCCACCCCCCCCCAGGTGCGGGCCTGAGTGTAGGGTTGAGTTAATCATTGGTCTTTCCAGTTAATCAGTAATGCCTGGGGGGTGAATACCACTGGGACTCGTATCATTGCTTACAATTGTATTATGGAGTTATTATAGAGCATATGTATGACAGGTCCATTGTAAGTGACAATATGAGCCCCTTTGTTTAATACCAGTTGTGAGATCATTTCTGGATTTTTTGTTTTAATATTTCTTTTGTTAGCGTTTCACCAAGCCACAATCTGTTTACCCAGGTGTAGATGGTTGCAAACTTTATTTATCGATCTAGAACGCTGGTGATTTAAACTTAGTCCCAAAATAAATGTATCATTTCTTGATGAGGACATTATGTCTTTTGGTTTAATTCATTGGTACATAATATATATATATATTTATTCCACATTTCCCCAAAACTGATCAAAACTGAAATACGTCATAATTATATCAACACTAATAACAATGTTAAAACCTCTGATGAAGAAAAAAAAAATTAACAAAATCGGTCACTGGAAGAAAGAATATAACTGAAAGAAGTGAAAAAGGGGTGACAGCTCGCAAAATAGCAGCTATCTTAAACATCAGTTATTTTACACTCTACAGTCATAGAATATTTAAAGCAGATTAAAGAATATGCTTTTACAACATGACAATCCCTAACGTTTGCTTATTGGCTCAGAAATCGACATACATGTTCAGAACAAACAGTTGAGTAAAAAATGTATAATGGATTTCTTAAAGAAAAATTATTAAGTGCATAGAATAAGATATATATGTCATAGTCCAGTCCATTTTCACACACCTCTTATGAGAGACCACTTGTCTTGAGAGACCACTTTTGGTTGAAAGAAGGGGCAGTCTCTCATAACAGGTTTTACTGTACTACTATCTGAAACATACAACTGTTGCTTAATACAGATGAAAACACAACATGCCATAATGATTCATTGTGATTTGTAACAAAGCCAACAAAGACTTGGACAAACATTTTAATAATGACAAAAGTGTAGGATGAGAAAACTTAAAAATTACCAAATATGTGTATTTTTCCATTTGCTATATTATCTGTCATAATTGTACTTTTTTGTGATCTTGACAAGCTGCATTCCTGCAGAGGTGTGTTTGTGTGTAATTTGGATTTCAATGTAGCTTTAAAAAATTTCAGTCATATCACTATGATGTCTGCAGTGTGGATGTTTATTGTGATGTGTAACACTGGGGCATCACAACGCAGACCTACAGCATTATGTCCTACCCAGTCACATTATCCTGACACCAGGCTGACCAGTCCTAGCACTAATTTCTTAATGCTGAGAGCCAACTGCGGCAGCTGTTATAAACACTTTTTATAAGTTGTTGGCATGCCTTGGCAGGGTTTGAACCAGCAACCTCCCGCATAAAGGCAGATGCTCTAACTATTTAGGTCACTGAAGCAGTCCAGTTGAGAGGGTAAATGCTACAGAAAAGTCAGAATTTACAGTTGCTATGAGACACTAGGTGAAATAACTGAACACGATGATTTCTTGCATGCATAAATCGATTTACTTGTTCAAAATCAGAAGTGATTGTGGGATCTCTCTGAACAATCTCTCTGAACAACAAACATAAAAGTCACCAGGATTTAGTTAGTGTAAGATTAACAACGTAAAAGTCTATCACTACTTGTGGAAATAGATATGACATTCCTGGCATTGAAACAAGGAAAAAAACCTAATCACTTTCATAAACACCATGCTTTTGTTTTATCAGAACTAAATAGGGGTACAAGCCATAACAGTTCTGGAGAAAACTACTGACGTCTTCACCACCAAGTCATTTTTATGGAGGCCACAATTCATCAATATTCTTGGTAGCATTGAAGAATCTGTCAAGTCCAGCAATAATGTAAATTATGGTGAGACGGTTCATATCACAATTATCATAAATGTCCATCACGAAGAATGCACAATGTATCTGAGGGATCATTAGACACCATATTAATTATAAATATATTTAGGATAAATCCAGCCTAAAAGTACTGATGGACCATATTTGAGGAAATATGCTATCTGACCACCCGTTTCTAGTAGCTGCCTTTTATACACCATACTGAAGTAAAAATCTCTGCATTAAGCAGCCACTTGTGTCAGGAGACCTCTTAAAACTGTTTTTAAGGTGTCTGTCTAATAGTGATGTAGCTGTGCACAAGTAAACAATAACTGTGAGGACAGTCACTAATTGCCTTGGTCTGCATTCAGGTTTCCAGCTTGCCGTCCCTCCCCCCAGTTGAATCCTCCAGGCCTCTCCTCAGGAAGGGGGTTGTAGTTGGGGTCTTCTGGTGGACTTTCTAATAAATATTTCCTAAAAAAGACAGAGTTCTATTACTTAAATTCCTTTTTTTGAGTTCTGTATTAATAATATGTACATACATTACAATTGAACCTATTGCAGACCAGATGAAATAAGTGGGATACCAGATATAATGTAGGGTGGTGTGAGAAAAAAGGTATTTGTCAGAAAAATTGAGGACACTTTAATGCCAGAGTTTTCTCTACCGATATCCTTTTTAGTCTTCCACCCTACAACAGTTCTTTCTGATTAGCAAATTACCTCCAATTTTGATTACAGTGAAGAACACATCAAGATAATCCCCATACAAAGTAAAGTGATTCCAGGTATAACAGAATTCATACAGTGTGCCAAAACCCCAAGTTAAACAATACCAAGAATTTATAACAAATGTATAAGTACCATATTTTTGCCATGTTCTCATACAGCAAAATGTAATTACCATATTTGCTGGTCTATAAGTCGATGTGGAGTATAAGGCGAATCGACAAATCTGACAAATTTTTCATCCTTCATCCATATATAAGTCGATGCAGTGTATAAGACAAGGCAAAATCAATACATCAGATTGTCTTTGTCACTTCCTTCCACATAGCATATTGACTTACATATACTGTTTTGTTTGTCCGAAGATATTAAAATTCCTTGTTTTAGTACTAAAAAAAAACAGTGGAAGACAAATAAGGTTCCCTTCATAACGAAGAAGTTTACCAGTAGCTTGTATGACAATGTGCTGCCATCAAGTAAAGCAAGCATTTGTTCTCTATACGTGTATGGTAATGAACAAAAATCAGACATTACTAGTCTATCAACCACAGTCATCCATGTATTAAAGGAACAATTTTCTGTGTATTTTCCCAGAGAACTGCCATATCAGTAATCTCCCAATACACTATTTGACCCTTGGCTAATCAGCAATCAATTAAAATCTTCCTTACAAATTTACACAAAATATGGAGGTATATCCTATTAATATTAATCAAAGCTATTGGCTAGGAAGAGAGAATGGTTGTCATACAAAAATGATATACATAATGCTGATAGGAATGCTGTGGATGACAAAATGGCTAACTTGAGCTTCTCTCCTTCATAGAGATCAACCACCTAACATAGGAAATTCACACAAGTGAAATCAATTCAGTGCCCACTTGAAGTAAGGGGCCAGAGTCAATGCAACTTTCAGGTTGCTATCATCAAAACATGCTGAACTGCACATTTTGAATGAAAATATTTCTAAGAATCATTAATTGCAACTGATATTTGATTAGAAGAAATGTCTATAGGATTTGATAGTTTGAATAAGGAGAAGCAAACAATCAACCAATTGGACAAAGGTGCAAAACAAAGCTTGCAAGATAAACACCACAAATCAGCTATTGGATGTGTGCAAATGAAGCCTTCATACTGAAAGTCACAAACAGAACCATATACTTACAAAATTCTTGGTGTTTTTAGAATCCTAAATCCTCCCTCCTGCTGTGGAAATACGTCTTCCATGAAGTAATATATATGACCCACTGCAATACCTGCACATGCAAAAAAAGGCATTCAAATCATGAACTAAAATAACTATAACACTTGACTAACTTTACAATCTCATTGTTAAAAAGATTTATCCATGATTTTGTTAATGTTCTAGTAATGGTGGTATGTGTGTGTGATTTGGAGTTTTAACGTAGCTTTAACAATTTAATGGTGGTGACCAAAGCAACTGCACCATGTAATTCAAGTAGTGATGGCAATTACAGCAAATGGACCATTCAAGTAATGATTTTAACTATGAAAAATGTACCATGCAATTCAAGTGATGGTGGTAACTATGGCAAATGCACCATACAATTTAAGTAACATAGGTAACTATGGCAACTGAAATATATAATTCAAGTCATGATAGTAAGCAAAGCAACTGTACCATACAATTCAAGTAATGATGGTAACTAAGGCAACTGCACTGTACGATTCAAGTAAAGACTGAAACTACTGCAAACGAAACATACATTGTTATCCATTTCATTTTCAAACATACATTGTTATCCATTTCATTTTCAAACATACATTGTTATCCATTTCATTTTCAAACATACATTGTTATCCATTTCATTTTCAAACATACATTGTTATCCATTTCATTTTCAAACATACATTGTTATCCATTTCATTTTCAAACATACATTGTTATCCATTTCATTTTCAAACATACATTGTTATCCATTTCATTTTCAAACATACATTGTTATCCATTTCATTTTCAAACATACATTGTTATCCATTTCATTTTCACAAGCACTAAAATTTTGTAGAAAAGCACAAAGAACTAGTTACCATATATACTTGATTACATGATTGTTCCAGCTGCCAGATGCACAAAACCAGATCTACCACTGCATAATGTAACAGCAGATCTGATATGCGTCCATCTGTTAGGAGTAATATTACTTGAATAAAATAATATCAACTTGATTTGTGGGTGCATTATGCAATGGCAGATCAGGGTCCATGTTGTTTGCAATTTGACTTGTAAGTAAGAAAAGGCAAGTAATAACTATTTCCTCCACACCCACCCCGAAATGTTATAATAATTTACAAAAGAATTTATCAAACTTCAATCCAAAGAATTACACATTTCTGGCATGACTTGGGGACCCATTTATGAAGCTGACAATGCATTCTGAGATAAATAGTTTGTTTTTTTTCTCCCTAGAAAACTACTCCAAATGAACCTGAAATGTTGCACCATAACATGGTTTTCTTTCTGGACATCTCACCAGTGGTGAAAGTAAAGACTGAAATATTGTTTTCATCATAAACATTTTAAACAGATACGTTATTCTAGATGCAACGACAGAACAATAAACTTACCCATTAGGTCCACTATAACTGAATTGCCAAGCAACAAAGAAAAGGCCAACAGAACCCACGGTAGATAAGGTGCCTGGAAATTCAACAGTCCAAAGAAGTTCATTCTCACATAAGGATTTCGCCTGCTCCAAACATATACAAACATTATTGTGAATGCACTTCCTAGAAACACCAGGTTCACAAACAGAGCTACTATCTGAGGCCGAATTAAGGAAATACATGTATCTTGAAAATGCAGTAGGTTCTGAATTCTTGTAAAAACTGAAGCTCACAAGACCCATATTTTTCAATTATTATTTATTTTTTAATACGCATGTGGTAAATACTGATTAGTGTTAGCTATAGTGGAGAGTTTCATTGGTTGTAGTGAAAATAGCAACTGAAATTATAGGCTTTAAAAAAAATGAAAAATGAAAAATTATCAAAGTATTCAAAAGTGCTGTAGTTTCACAGATTTTTAACTGGATTTTGTTGGTGACCCAATGAAAATGAGTCACATGTAATACACAGCCTCTGCTGAATGTGACAAGCAACCATGATATCTTGGCAAAATATGCATTTCAACATCGCTATGAATGACTGCATAACAAAAACAAGGATATACTTCGCCGGCCTTTTCTGAATCCCATTAATAACTACCACGCATACCATTCTTTTTTAAAGTACAAATTTAAAAAATAGACTGGCTACCAATGTCTGACATTTGTTTTAGCTACGCTTATACTATTTTGAAGTTTCTGTCACAAACCAGACTAAAGTATATGTAGATTATTTCCTAGTCTGGTTCCTTGCTTTGTATGTTCCCTGCATTGTTATCCATTATTCATACAGGGGTGAGCAACACAGGAAGCACAAAAAGCAGGAAACCAGACTAATGTACATGTCACGAATTGCAGCTGTACTGCATAAGTTGACGTAGTGGTTGCATATATTGTCTTTAGAGTTAATACATATTGACAGGGGTTAATATGGTCATTGTTTATTAAAGCATCAAGAGAGAATCATTTGCGGGATTCGATTGATACTGTTCAAGACTTGTGATGTTTGTTGTCTACACCCCCAATATAAAGTGAGTAAATCTCAATCACAAATCTGTGGTATTTTCAACTTGGTATAACCAGGTTATACACTTTGCTTATAAGGTTAATCCCTGTATGTCATCTTTTAATGAAGCTGCTGACTTTTGTCTGTTTAAATGGTCCTGTTTATGGATGAGATAATTGTTTCAGTTTATTTCATTAATTGTTAGACATGCAATTCACATATATAGATTTTTTACATTTTCCCACAGTCCAGTCAAAACTGTCTTTATGTTTGATATTACAAATGAGCACTAATAAATTTAACACCTAGAACTTTAATAACAATGGACAAAACTCTAGGTAAACAAAAAAAAAAAAAAGATACAAATTTTAAGGCTTGAGAAAATAATTATAGTAGCTGAAAAGAAGTGAAAAAGAGCAGACCACTCGCAAAAAAAGTGGTTTAAACATCAGTAAAAAAATTTTTTTAGGTTGTTATAATGGAAAAGAAGTACCGGTAATTCAGAAATGATTTCATAATCTAAAATATGTGATCTTCAAATGTAAATGTGATTTCATGTTTAATGATAGAAGTATATCTTTACTGCTATATTTTGTTTTTTGATGAATGCATACAATATTTTAGCAAGAACTATTATTAAAGAAGAGAATATACGTACAGTGACTGTGGTTATTTTTCTGTTCTAAAACTGGACATTGGAAACTCTTTTTGTAAACCTGCTATGAGAGACCACTTGTCTTCAGAGACCGCTTTCTGTTGGCAGATGGGGTGTCTCTCATAATAGGTTTTACTGTAAAGCAAATCTAATAATTTAATAGATTAAATATTCCAGTTAATTATCGATGGAGGAAAATGTTTACTTGTATCCTAGTTTAGGACATTAGTTGCTCACATTAAATTCCAAGCAGAATTTTTGAGAAAGGAAGTTGACTTTCATCCTGGTTCTGTTAATGTGTCATATTTATTTTTAAAAAATATAATAATGCTGTTTACTTCATAATTATTCATTCCATATTGTAAATATCTTCAAGGAATCAATTTATGTTGTGTTTCAGTCAATATTTGAGAAGATTTTGTAAAAAATTATTCACTCGAATTACAAAGTGGTCAAAATTACTATTGGGATTAAAGCAATCTTTTTGGAATTGTGAATTCATTCAATGACATTTTGAATTATATCACTGTGATACATCAAGACTTCTAAAACATCGTTACATGCAAGGCTACTGGCACATCAGCACATTCAATATGGAATTTATTTGTCATAACATTTTTAGGACTATTTGGGATTTAAGTTACAATAATGTAAGTTCTTTTTCAATTTTCACTTTGAATTCTAGATATATAAATTATTTGAAGAATTTTACAAAACTTGTTGGTTATTGCTCTTTTCTGTTACTTAGATCAAGACCATAGGGGTACTCATACTACTGAAATAGAAAGAAAGAATAAAGAAATGTTTGAGAATTGAGAGGAAGGGTGCCAGGCTATGAGGGGGGATTGTATGCAAAACATACTGGGAGAACATAGGGATTTACAGCAAAATCCTAAAGATGATACAAAATGACCAAAATATTACTCATTGACCACTACATTTTAAGTTCCTGTACACACAAATTACCTAAAGTGATTAACAATGTACTGAAAAAATACTTATTTGATTGAGTATATCTTTTATCAGGAATTCTATGTTCTTTATTTTATCAATCTTCTGAGAGGAGAAAAAACAAACTAATAAAGACTGACATGTGTCTCCTATAAAAAAATATTGGGAAAACTAAAAAAAAAATGGAATTTTACAGCGATTTGAATAAAATACAGAGATAATGACATGAGCTGCTCAAAGGAATATAACAAAGAAAAAACTGATTTACCTGTCGGTACAATAAATATCCATCTTCATCGTCAGGTGTAACTCATGTAATTAATATTGACCTAGCAGACGGTCCATCATAATGTGTCAATTTAAGCAATTATATCAAAACTTATGTTGGAAAACAAATTCATGTGTGAAGGAGTACCAAATTCAATTTACAAGCAATTGTGGTAAATTTGTGAAAATCACTAGCTTAGGGTGATGTGAGGGACATGCATACCTAAAGTAAACACTATATTGCACTTCCAGTAAAATGGCCCATCCCTTGGTATTGACAATTGAAAAAATAGTGTTACTTTGTGTTTGACAGGTGGATTATGTAAAATCATATACTGTCTTTACTTGCTTATTAAGACCAGTCCAAATGCAAAGTGCACAGACCCAGATCTGCTTTTGCATGATGCACTGACAGATCTGGGTCTATGCAGTTTGCTTCCAAGTTTTTAAGATTAGCATAGATCCCTCTCTGCTTGCACACTATGTGATGCAGATTACAGTCTATGCTGTTTGTAGTTTGACTTGACTTGTACTGTACACAAGTATAATATAGTACTATTCACTGCAGTTAAGTGTTTGAGAAAAGAAATCTAAAAATATAAACATCTGTATAGAGACGTTATCAAATAATGAAAGGATACAGTCATTAGTGTTCCACCAAACAGGAACATGAAGAAAAAATCAGCTGCTTTCCCTCTAAATGAGCCTTCTTCTAACATACGGCAATACCGATATGTGAATATTACATTAAAAAGAAAATTAAAACCAATAGGTCCAAAATAAAGAAAATTTGTGATTAATCTCCACACCTGAAAGTAGAAATTACACACATCCTTGAAAGCTATTTTTAGACTCATAAAGAAATTTATTTTTTGATCTTTATTATCATGTAAGATTGTAAAACTTGTTTGAAATTGTGACATACAATTATGAAACTGACCAATAATGCATACATTTATGTGTCTCACCTATAAATATATACATGTTACAAAATTGACCTATGATGCATGTTATTTATGAGACTGACATATAATGCATACATGTTCTTTTAAGACTGACAAAGTATACATGTTATGTATGAGTGACCTATAAAGTACATGTTATTCATAAGACTGACCTATAAAGTATATGTTATGTATGAGACTTGTAGGAGACTGACATAAAGTATACATGTTATTTATGAGACTGACCTATAAAATATGCCTGTTATTTATGAAACTGACCTATAAAGTATACTTGTTATTTATGAGACTGACCTATAAAGTATACTTGTTATTTATGACCTATAAAGTATATGTTATTTTTTAGACTGACCAATAAAGTATACATGTTATTTATGAGACTGACTAAGAATGCATGTTATTTATGAAAATGACCAAGAATGCATGTTATTTATGAGACTGACCTATGAAGTATACATGCTATTTATGAGACTGACCTATAAAGTATACATGTTATTATGAGACTGACCTATAAAGTACACATGTTATTGATGATACTGACCAAGAATGCATGCTATGTATGAGACTGACCTATAAAGTATACATGTTATTTATGAGACTGATTATAAAGTATACATGCTATGTATAAGACTGACCTATAAAGTATACATGTTATGTATGAGACTGACCTATAAAGAGTACATGTTATGTATGAGACTGACCTATAAAGTATACATGTTATTGATGAGACAGACCTATAAAGTATACATGTTATTGATGAGACTGACCTATAAAGAATATACATGTTATTTATGAGACTGACCTATAAAGTATACATGTTATTGATGAGACAGACCTATAAAGTATACATGTTATTGATGAGACTGACCTATAAAGAATATACATGTTATTGATGAGACAGACCTATAAAGTATACATGTTATTGATGAGACTGACCTATAAAGAATATACATGTTATTTATGAGACTGACCTAAAACGTATACATTGATAATGGTGAAATCTTTTTACCTGTGCATAATTCAGCAATCAAAATAATTAACACGTGTTAAGTAACAGCAACGATTACTCTGAATATTCCATTATTTTATCAAATACTGCTTTTTTAACAATTTAGTGTACCTCTATTCTGTGATTTGTAGAATATTTTAACATTAAGATATCAGCTTCAACCACTAAATTATACCTTTATAATTTAAATTACACAGATACTACTAAAAAGCATAAATGACAATTAAAACTGGGTCTAAAATTACACAGATTTAAAAAAAAAAGACTGGACATGGTATAGTGTTTCTAGACCAAATTAAAAATACCAACCAAATAAAAAGCAAAGCAAAATATTCCCTCCAAGTTTCAAAAATACCCATGTTTTAATTTCTATGAACCAATAACAAATACACCCTTTTTACAAAATTATGTGCAAAGGATACATATCAAATTCTGACAACTGCATATGCCAATAGTGGGTATTTTAGTTGCAAAATAAAAGACTGAATCAACAGCATTGCAATATACTCAAATGAAAAATGACTCATTAGATTATTAAAATATCAAAATATTAATGTATCTTCTAATTTAATTGCAATGAAAAAGTGAAGACTACTTTTATTAAAAGCATTTTACAGTGTATATGCTCAGTTTAGTATGCAATCAAATACAATTTTAATGATAACTCCAGTAATGCAGAAACAAATGATGGCTCATTTACCATTTAACTGGGAATATATTTTGAGGTCACATGCTCTACATATTCCCTACACTTGGAAACGAACACAATAATGCAAGCTAATTTTGCTCATTTCATGTACTCTTATACACAAGTACACCACTAGGTCTTTCTACCTCTGAATTCAGTCATTGTAAATATCAGCACATTTTCCCACCACACTGCTGCTAGTCAAGCCTTTTAACTTGCCACCAAGCTATTGGGTCAAGTTCTTCAGATGTACTCTTACAATAACATGTACATGTGAGTTTTTTTTTTTTCAGTCACTGATTTTTCTGGTAAATATCTGAACAGTTAAATTGATCATTTGATCGACACACTTTCCCACATGGCAGGTGATTGAAGTAGGACCGGCAAAATGAATTTGCCATCTGGCAAATGCGTTCATAATTGGGTCCAAATATGCGTGATTAGGCATTTACAAGACTTTTTTTGAGTATAGTCGGCCAAGACAGTGATTGGTAGTAAGCACTGTGCCATGCACTAAATGAGTTCTCGAGATAATACTACCCACCTTTACTTGAGAAACTTAATAATTGACATCACTAAATGAATTGTTCTGACTGGTGATATAATGGCTCTTTGAGACCTGTGATCATTATTATAAACAAGTATCATTTAGACACTAATTAGGCTTGGAAGGTGGCAGATATCAAGGGCAATAAAAAAACAAATCAAATGGTGGTAACTTCAGATTCTGACAGGCATGAGAATATATTTATTTACACAGGAAGTTCATGGAAACATCAGTGCAATCCAGACTACATATTGCAAACAGCTGCGATGTCAATTTCTGACAAAAACGAGCCAAGGTGGGTCTTCTGTATTAATTTAAATAATACTGGGAGCACCCCACCCCAAACTGAATAAGTCCCAACCTTCACACAAGGCAGGCTGTTGAATGTCATGAATTTCAGCATACTTTGCTATTTCATCTCAGAAGAACTGACATGATTCTGCATGTACATCAATAAATCAAGAAGATGAATTAAACTGAAGAAAAAAACCCAACCCTATCTGTTGACATACCTGGTATCTGTAGAATATAAGATCTGGATTAAAATATATCTGGAATGGTGTGATCACCTCTAACTGCTATAAAAGATAAAAGAAAGTAAATATATGAGTATCCATGTTAAAATACATCTGGAATGGTGTAATCATGTCTAACTGCTACAAAGATAAAAGAAAGTAAATATATGAAATTACAAGTTTAAGAATTGTCATTTCTTCATAATAATGTTACTGTATTTCTTATGTAAGTCTAAATGTCCACCTTATAAATGTGGTTAGATTTTACTACCAATCATTGCTTTCTTAATGAAAAAAAATCCAAGAACCAAGAGACCCTAGATGGGGCAGATATTCTACTGACTGAAACGAAATTCAAAGAATTCAAGACATGATCATTTCTTACTTTTAACTGCATAGTGTTGATACCATCTATAATATTCTCCAGTAATAACAAGATTTCCAAATTAGCTGCTGTGTTGGACATGTTGATATCAGATTGGCACCATTTTATTCAGTAACAACAAGATATATGAAGTCTTCTGGAGGAAACCCATGTTGATATGAATATATGTTTTGGAGAAGTAATGATAAGATTTTCAAGATTGGTGCCAAAATTGATATGTAATTATTACTGTGCTCCTTTTATTCAGATGGAATCAAAATCTGACACTTGCAAATGGATGCATTTTCATGTTCTGTTGACATAATTTGAATTTATTGCAATGTGATGGTAGTTGATATATACCAAAGTATTTTTAAGTAGGTTCATGTGGGGGATATGTTTTTTGAATGAAATAAAACATTGCTTACAGTTCCAATAGGCATAATATACTGTTCTTTATTTGTTTCACTAAATAATAATAATTCAGTTTAACCTGATTTTGGCATTTCTGCTTTCATAGCTTTCCAGCAAACTGAAATGCTGGCCAACAAAACTTGAAAACATGTCCAATTCTTTTGTGAGAATCTGAATTTATTAGAGAAAGGACATCATGGTAAGTAAATGACTAAAACATTGAGCCTTTTCTTTGTAGACAAGCCTCATTATTGGTTGCCAGTTGTCTGAGATATTCCTGAAAATATGACTTTTGCTACACTGTTAGTCTACATCAAAACATGCTACACAACATTGTTAGTTAGGTATTAAGTCCACAGATGTCTGACTTCTATCAATAAAGTAAGATTATTCTAGAAAGGGTTTTTGACCGTAATCAAGAAAATCAAGTCCAATTTTTTGGATTGAATGCATGCGATGATCATCCGGGAGTTATGCATTAGTACATTAGTGTCTTTTGAATGGATACATTGTTTAGTTTTTCAGTCTTCTTGTGATTCTGAAGTGATAATAGACAGGTGAGAAAAGTCTATTCATAGTATGGTTGGGGTCACACTTGCACTCCTTGTATCCATTTATAGTACCTATAACGTGATTCCATGTTGTCTGAGATTTCAACATACTTTACTGATAAAACGTCAAGACTCCTGTGGTAAGACCCAGTTGCCCAAAATATAAATATCAGCATCAAGGTCTTTCAATTAGATCTAGTTATAATGTTGACTGGTTTCAGTCTTGTACCTATAAGTTATAAATATAATATATATATATATATATATATATATATATATATATATATATATGCACCAAGATGCTGAACACTGATCTAACACGGCTTAAAATTTGAAATAAAAAATTAAAAACATTTGTTATTTACACACCTACACATTTCAGTTGGATAAATCATGCCAAGTGGCAAACACACATTTCAGAATTGGTTTTTATAATTCTTGATATCTCCATTAGCAATGTCTTAAGTTACATTGCAGAAACTGGTACCTCAACTGTCATGCTTTTACAATCAAGTTCTTACCACTGCTAATGTTGTAATAACACATGCCGTTGTGTAGGCTCTTGTCAAGGGTGGCATCTGCATATATTCTTGTTGAAATGTATGTGCCATTGTGGTAAACCAGAAATTAACGAAGAAATATTAGATACCGATAAAATAAATACAAGTTGATCTATTTATAACGGAAGTGTGAAATGCCACGTCCAAGTTATACGCATGCGTATCCGCTGTTTCTCGCTTAAGAAAACTAATCGATACAAATTATATTTTTCAAAATGATTATAAAACTTCGTATCATAATTATTTATTAATTTATTAAGTATTTAAATTTAATAATAAAGATATTTTCAAACTCAGAGATACTGTGTAAAAAATCAATTATCTTTTTATTTTTCTAGCGATTGGTTTTGGCTTATTTATGAAATTTTATTTTTTTCTATACCGGAAGAAATTTTCCCAAACCTGCAAATCTAAACAACCGCGAGTTGCATCAACAAAAGGCATGGGCACTGAAACTATGGCTTCTAGTTATTCTTCTTCTCCCAGACAGTGCAACGAAACAGATTTTGATGATTTAGATAGTACAGAGTGTGATGATGACAGAAATCTTTCGGACGAAGGTTTGCAAAGAAAAGAATTTGACATAGAAAAGGATTTGGTGGTTAAGATGCCAAAACTTGTTCACTTGTAATTGGGAAGTGGGGGGGGGGGGGTACGGGGTTACTAACATTGATTAATAAGAAAGCCTGATGACTACGTTACTAATTCTAACATATGGGGTATTGAAGTAATCAAAAATCAACAACAACAAAAATAGTTTTTTCGGTGTGTGGAGCGTGTCAACGGCTATTGGTAATTTATAGTCCTGCAATGTAAGACTGTCATATAACCCAAATAAATGGCTTGTATAGCGTGTTCCGATGTTGACATCAGAACGAGTAGTCAAAGTTTAAAGAATATCTCACACACTTGGCATCCCATATCAGCACTCATCCACAAATTGATATAGAATTTATATACTTACAAGTTACTGTGCTTTTTTATTCTGTGGAATCAAAATCTAAGACTTGGCAAAGGCAAATGGACACATTGTCAATGACGTACATTTTAATTTGTTGACATGCAACAATAGTTGAGGGAGGTTCGTGTGGGGTATATATTTTTTGAACAAAATAAAATGATGCTGACAGTTCCAGTAGGCATAATATATTTTTTTAATTCATTTGTTAAAGAATAATATTTCAACTTAACCAGATTTGGCATTCCCAGCCTTCATAGCTTGCTAGTAAACTGAAATGTAGGCCATGAAACTTGAAAACAGGTCCATTTCTTTTGTGAGAATTTGAATTTATTAGACAAAAGACAGGGTAAGTAAAGTGTGAGTAAGACATTATGACTTTGTACAAAAGCATCATTATTTTAGTTGCCAGTTGTGTAAAATATTGCTGAGAAATATAATTTTTGTAACAATGTTAGTTGACATCGAAACATGCTACGCTGCGACAGTCAGATCGTGATGCCTAAAACATATCAGTGTCAAGTTCTTGCATATAGAACTTTTGGTAATATGAATTGATCTAATGGGTGGATGGGTGTGTTATACAGTCCTACCCGTTTATATCGACATCGCTTATCTCGACAAGCCGCCTATGTCAACAAAACAGCAAAGTCCCGGTCCCATGGTCTACTATTACTATCAAATTGTCATGCCTATGTCGACGTCGAGATAAAAGAAAAACATAAGAAGCCCTTGGTCCCAGCTTGAACATATCCTTTGTTTTCAAAACGTTTATGTCGACAAGCTGCCAATTAAGACCAATACTTTGTTCAACAATTAGTTGATCTTGCCGCCAGGCTTTAATGTCGCGGTTGGATAAAATAAATTTAAAAAAAACCATAGCAGCACATTTTCTCACCACACTGCAGCTAGTTAAGTCTTTGATCTTGCTGCCTAGCTTGTGGGTCATGTTCTTCAAATGTACTCTTACAATGACAGCATGTAAATCTGGGGGTCTTTCAGCCACTGAATTTTCTGATTGTAAATATATCAGCACAGTGAAAAGGATCAATTGATGAACACAATTTCTCAATCAACAGGTGGTCGAAGCCGGACTAGCAAGCCCTTAAATTTGCCGTCCAGGAAATTGATGTGTACAGAGGACTCCTGTATACGTGATTTTCTGAATTCCATATATAAAAATTGCGTGAAAATACAGATTACGCATTTCCGAGACCTTTGAAAGTGATCGGTGATTTTCGCTCTGAAAGTTTTGTTTTTAACTTTATTTACATTTACGATGGCTACCGACAGAAGGGTAAACCGCAAATTAAATTTACAGTCTTTGGAAACTAAATATCTGGCTGTTAATGAAGTTAAGGGATGAACATCTCGCAAAGAGGTTTATGAAATTTTTTCATTTAAAAATAACACGTCCAGGAAGGATGAAAGCTGCAGAGTCTATAAAGAAAGACTAAGTTGAATGTAACTGCGCTCCCCAAAGGAAGAAGCTAGACTGCTACATTTTTGAAGACGTGGAGGAAGCATCTAAATGGTTCAATGAAGCATTATCGAAAAAGCTTAGTGTGGAGAACTTAGCTGCAACAAGTGATTGGTGCAGTCGCTTTAATGTTCGTCATAACATCGGATACAAAAGTATTTGTGGAAAATACATGTACTGTTGACAGTTTTTCATTTCCCTGTGAATAGCCCCATCCCCTTGGTAGCCTCAATAAGATGGGAACAGACTGACCAAAATCTTGGCCAATTTAAGTACATGTACATGAAGCATGTAACTGACAACTTCTCAACCATGTGTTAATGCCGACGTTGAATATTGTAATGTTGTTCGTATCAGGATTTGATCAATGCAATATTTTTATTTGGATTTTATTACACAAAGGTAACCAAAATGTAATTTGTCAATATACAAGTGTATTTCACACTGATTCTGTCTTCATGTACTCAAAATTTCCAATTTTTTTCCTCAAAGTGTAAATGCTATTCACTGACGACGGGTCACCCTTTGCTGATGAATTTTAAATTTTATCTTTTTTTTCAGCCCCCCCCCCCCTCAACACTTATCTCGACATCCGCCTATGTCGACAATATTTCCTAGGGCCTGAGGATGTTGAGATAAATGGGTAGGACTGTAGTAAAATATAACTTTTTTTGTACATAATAAGTTTAAAGTTATATATTATTAAGTTTAAAAGACTGTCATCTCAGTGTTCAGGAGCAAATATATATATAAAATAGTATTTTGTGCACAATAGATCATGGCATGTATGGAGGTAATGCATTGTAATTATCGTGTTGCATGAAGTCTAATTGAGATGTAACGATCGTTTCATGTTTATTATGCATTGGAAATTGGTGGCTGTTATTTTGGGCATCTTTCAGTCAACACAGTTCTTTGACTGACAGCCATATTAGATGCATCTGTAACTCAAGACTATCAGGTTTTCCAAATTGAAAATACAGTTATGGTCGGTACTGATAATATCAAAGAGAATTACACAACTTTCCTGAAATAATACTATAAAATGACATATGCTTCATCTCAACTTAAATTGCGTATTTCTCTTAGAATTAACTCACCAAACATTATATCTTCTGATATCAATAGTCATTTAGGCTTAATACCCATCTCAAGATAATGAAAAGTGCATGTCATTAGTTACTTCTTCTAAATAAACATTATATGTATACATAAATAAGATGTATTTTGAAATTAATTGCAATTAGGAGAATAGTTCTATTTGTTGTATACATTTCCTCTAGTATGTGAGTAGACACTTCCTGCAAAATACAGAATTTTAATCAAATTATGAAAAATACAAATTTGAACAAAATTAGAAAATATGAGATGAAGCATAGTTTATTACAGGATGCTATGTTGTAGAGTTCTTTGGATGTCATTATCTTCACTAATTGTGAAACGATGCATAATATGCTTTATGACTATGCAGTAGAGGTCACTTGAATTTTAGAGAGAAGTGACTTTTCCTTTTGGACAGAACAGGGGAGAAGTGGAAGCAAAGCAAGATATGCATGTATGTGTGTTTTCCTTCTCTGATTTGAATTATGCCATGTTTCTCAATATGCATACCTGCATGTAAAACTGGTTTTAAGCAATATTTCATTTCCAAGAAACTTTCTGCGTTGTATGTTTCTGATAAACACATTTTGTATGCATATACAAATTATTATATTCATTAAGGGTGGGTATTGAATTAAAAATCATATTTCGATATATCACAATATTAAGTAAAGTAATGTATTGTAATATATTGATTTAAAAGAAAGAATTACAGATTAGTATTTACTGAAATAAAATGACAGCAAACTTCAAAAGATTACTTTAAATTATTTAATTACATAATTAAAAAACATTAGAGATAATGAATAATATTCAGTACAGTAGTTACAATCTAACACATAAATAAAGAGTTACAATTTAAGTCTTATTTTTCTGAACAGTTCACAGTTTGTGGCTTTATTTTTTGATAAACAAAATGCATAAAACTGCAGATTTTTCTCTGATGTCACTTTACCTCGATTAGTTTAAAATGAACTGCCTTGAAAATCACATGCTGGAACTTCATATTTTTTGAAGAAGATAAGAGCATCAATATGATTTGGTTTTATAGCTGAATGTAATGTACTATATCTCCAGCAGTGATAACACCCTCTCAGAAGGGATACTTGTTGCTGGGATGTACAATAAGGATTTAGCAAGCTTAGCTAATCTTGGAAATCTTTGCTCGTGATTTGTCTACCATTGAAGAGGATATGAATCCAAGAAAATCAATTGAAACACTTTATAGTTCTTAAGCTATTCTTCTAGTTTTTCCATTTGTTTGAAGTCGACACCAGCTACATAGACATCACCAAAATGTTCTTGCATGCCAGAGCAACAGGTACCTTTATCTATCAAATCACTCTGACCAGTGTCTGACTAGCTTCTTGTGAGCATGTTGAGCATCCTTAGCAGAAGAATTTGCAGACACACACAACTGGTCAGTTTGCTGTGGTAAAGGTGGCAGGTGAGTGATCATTGTCATGTTCAGCCCTCACTTGAGCAATGATTTATGATGCATTCTGCCAAATTTTGGTAAAGATTTGGTTCCATCTTGCATTGTTGAGAAAAGGTAAGGCTTTAAAACATGGATCCAAGGCACCGGCAATGGAAAGATGTTCTTCTTGATGAGTGTATCTATCCTGAAGATCAAATACATCCCATGTCATCTGAGCTATGACGAGAGGGTCTTTGCACACATGGAACTAGCCTGATGTACTAGAATTTTTTGTCTACCATGCTGAAAGGTCTCGTTTGAAAATCATAAAAAATACAGAATTATACTGAACAGTATTTTAAGAAACATTTCAGAACATTGTGTGGTGACTATTGTAAACATGGAAGTATTTGCAAGATGTACAGCCACCATTGAAATGGCAGAAATTTTTTATTGTGATAAAAGATAGAGAGAGAGAGCAATCATACATATGATCAAGAGGAGAGACAAAGAAAGTACCAAAATTTTAGGGGATGAATAAAGCTGGTTTAAGTAGAACCCATGAAAATTTGTGATGTGCACTTAATGTACTGATTAAAAGTCTTCTAGCTTCATCATTCAGAAATTGTTCCTGGAACCACATGCTGCATTTGTTCCTGGAATCACATGATGCATTTGTTCATGGAATCACATGATGCAATTGTTCCTGGAATCACACTGTGCATTGTTCATGGAATCACACAGTGCAAGATCCTTACACATAATGGCAGACAGATGCCTTAAATCAAAACAGAAAGTTGGTCTCTCAGAAACAGAGCAAATTGTGTCATCTTTGAACAAGAGCATCTTGAAGACAATTTAACATAAACTTTTGACTTTTTGTGAATCTTGGTTAAATACAGTAGTTTTGACTGTTTGATTTAGCAGGATCATGAAGCAATAAAAACATGATATTAGTCGATTAGCACATAAAATGCAACATTAACTATAAGATCACACTGTCTCAATAAATTTTAATTTTAAAAAATATCCAAAACTGTCATCTGTGATAGAAAAAACAATTGGATCAGTTTAATAATGAGAATGATCCAACAGATGTATTAAGATGAACGGATGATGCAAATTCCGACCACGGCGTTTTTGCCATTGTGCGCAAGTTTGATCAGCAGTATGATAAGGCAACATGGGCTACAGACCTTTATAATAAATACAGAACTAGCTCATTTGGGAAAATCATATCTTATTAATAGAAATCATCACTTTAAATATTGCAAAGAAGATAAATACCTCAATCACCACAGTCATTAAATATTGCAACTCCACAGACCAACAGTTTAACTATAATGCTTGCTGAGTTGCAGTGAACGGTGGATGAGAAAATTGTACATTACAGTGTTGTTTGATTTTCACAAAAGATAAATAATGAGAACCTTTGAATCAGCAATGGCAATGATTGTTAATCCTTTTAAGAGAGAATAGTTAATCATAATAGGGATTCGACTGACTGTTAGCGACTTGAGTTGGCTTAGTTTATCTCAAATGTGAGACTATGCATGTTATTGAAGTGATCTGAGATCTCAATGATTGATTTCGTCAACAAATAGTGGCTATATATCTGATGGGATTTGATAAAATTTTGGTAGGAAAAAGGCTTGCATCATCAAGTTACCCGTTTGCATGTTGTGTTTTTTAAAGCTGGTCTGGCATGTTATTGGTTATTCTTTATTTATCAGTCTAGAGCATAATATTTATATAAATATAATTTTTATATGATTTTAATCAAACGTGTTAAATTATTGTATGCCATCAGTACACATGCTTGAGGTAATCTTGTATCTTGTAGGCTGAGCATGTTACCACTCTGGAGTTAAAACCTTTAGTGCAGTTTGCTCCATCTTGGTAAATAAGTATATAATTATAGAGAAAATAGTCATTGATATCAGTTTTTGAGTTTAAATTTTTTTAAGATAAAGGAGACAGATATTTGTGCAATCCTATTGCCACCCATGTATGTTAAACAGGTGAGTCAGTTATTTCTTACTAATTTTTGGGAATAATATGTAAAATGAGAACAATGTTAGAGATGCAGAGTAGTTGAATGATTTTAAGATTTAAAACATCAAATAAATACATCACATGCTCAGATGTTTAAAAAAAAAAAGGATGGCCGAGTGGTCTAAAGTGCTGTCCATTACAGATCACTGCCATCTCACCTGTTTGCGTGGGTTCGAGTCTAAGAATCGGCTAATGTAGTTATGTGAGAAAGCTTGCCAGTAGCTTCTCGTGGGTTGGTGGTTCTTTCCCGGGTTTTCCGGGTTCTTCCTCCACCATTAATACTGGCCACCATGTATAGCCTATATTTGTGCTGAAAAATGGCGTTAAACCATAAAAAACAAAACAAATGTTTAAATCAGATTTTACTCTTTTTTTTTTTCCCCAAAGTGACAGCCAGTAAATATTTTTATTAATAAAATATGATCAGAAAACCATCCATTTGTAAAATGGGTAGAATTAAGATGATTTTTGGAGATAATTTAAGCAGGGTTCTGTTTTTAATAGTGACTGAGCCAGTCAAGTGATGTAAGTTAAATGAGCACTGTCAAGCACTTGGGTCTCTTGTTAAAATTTTTAACATCTTTTTTTTTTGCACTCTTTCATTTAGTGAGAAATTGATTTTTTTAAGTTTTGTAATTCTACACATCTAACATGTATAATTTTAACAACGGTTTAAATTAATTGAAACCCACCCACCTCAGCAAACTTCATATTTCTGCAATCACTTTTGTCAGCAATCAAAATTGCAATGGTCTGATTGCAGGCTTTCATGTGTGCAAATCAGTAGGTAATGTATGTGCTAGTAGCACATGTAGGTTTATCTAACACCAAGCAGTAAGTTCTTGTGAGTCCTGTTTCGGGGGTGGGGGGGTGGGGCTCCGGGTTCTTCCTCCACCAATAATACTGGCCACTATGTATAGCCTATCGTGCTGAAAAATGGAGTTAAACCCTACAAAAACATAAACAAAACCAAGCAGTAAGATTCACTGGGATTACCTAAGTACTATGCTGTGTGTAGTAAGTATTATATCCAATTTTTAATTTTAAAAAAAACTAAAATCATATCCATTTTTGGGGAGCATTTAGTGCAAAGAACATTTAACAGTAAATTGGATTTGATAGAAAATGCTTTTATTGTGTGTATACTGGTTAATGGTCTTTTGGCAATTTGTCAGTTGACCTTTAAATTGTATGCTTGTAGATAATGTCTGTCAGCAATTTTACCTGTATAGCACACCTGTGTTTGTATGAATCATGGTTTATAAATAGATTGAATTTGAAGTCTTGCATAATCTTTGCTGTCAGTTTTTAGTATTGCATGTAATGCAAGTGTAGTAGTTACTTCCTGCTTGCTTTTCACAGGGAATATAATTATTATCATGGGTAGGTTCTTTATATTTATTATTTCATTACATTTTTAACACAGAGCTCATGTGTGAGATACATTGATAAGAAAGGGTTTAAATGAAATCTTTTATGTAATACAGTAATAGTTAGAAAAGGTGTGAATGTACTCTTTCCTGTTTTCTTAATGTAGTCTTTTTATACCCTGTCTCTGTGAATTGTCCAGTCACATTTTACCTATCTTTTGGCACTGAACTGGAGAACTTACAGGGCAGTTGTGGAAGCTCCCTGTGGTAGGGTGTGTTATTAAGGTTGGGGTGGGGTGCTCCCAATATTTTAATTCAATTTGTATATAATTACCACCAAGGCTCGCTTTTGTAGGAAGTGAAATAAGTGATATGTAAAGCTCTAAGCCCCCAATCAGCAATACCAACAGTTAAATTATTGAGTCTTGATTATGTGCCAATGCCTGTGTCTCCGCAAAACCCCATTTTTTGATGTTATCAGTCTACTTTTTTTCTGTCTACCTCTCCTTCTGCCTTCCTGGACGCTGCCCTGCAGTACTTTTGTGGATAGACTGTTGGCTCTAGTGACATGGCTATGCCATTTCAGCTTTCTCTTTTTGACTTTGGTGAGAAGGTCTTCATTTTGGCCTAGTTTGTGCCTGATGGTGATAGGCACTTCTTCATTTGTAATGTTGTCCATGTAAGAGATGCCAAGGATGGTTCTGTAGCATCTCATTTCAAGTGCCTGGATTCTCTGTAATTCTGCTGTCAGGGTCCAGGCCTCACATGAATACAAAAAGACTTAAGATGACTAGTGCTCTCAATAGTCAAATTTTAGTTTTCAGACATATTCTTGTCTCTCCAGATGGGTCTTAGCTTTGATCTAGCTGCCATTGTGTTTGCTCTTGTGACCAAATTTCTGCTTTTGATCCCTCTTCAGTGATTATGGAACCAAGATATTTGAACTGGCCCACTGTTTCCAGTTCGTGTCCTGTGATTTTAATCTTTTTTGAGATTTGTTTGCCACTATTTGTCATCAGCTTTGTCTTCTCTGCGCTTATCTCCATGTCAAAGACGTTTTATCCAGGTTCTTCACTAAGGTGGCAAGCTCGTCTTCACTGCCTGCCAGCCCATCAATGTCGTCTGCAAAGCGTAGGTTGGTGATGTTACTCCCTCCAATGTTGACTGTCCCTACGTGGTTTTCCAGGGCTTCCTTACATCCATATTAACTAATTTTACACACTGCAACCATTTTCCAAAGTTACCATTCAATTCAACAGTGCAGAATCTATGAATACATGCACTAGTTTATTACAAAGTAACCAAATAGCAAATTACATTATTAATTTTGACCACGTGCTAGCAAACTACATAATTCATTATATAATCTTAGTCCATTTCTCAAATACGCATGTAAATTAAACTCTATAAAGGTAATTCTATGTACTAACGATTCTAGTAATGAAGTATACATATTACACATAATTACAATGCCGTAATATACTGCAAAAATTAAATAAATAACTTACTGACCTTTGCAATGCTTTGTCTTCTTAGAATTTTCTAAGATTTATCGCCAAATTATGATTGACCTTCTTGGAGTATTGCTTTATTCTTCCTGCACAATGTCTGGGCAATCATTAAGTTTCTGGCTCAAAAATACTAAACTAAATTTGGATTTAATAGGTGTCCACACCCTTTCTCAATTCCGATTGGATGTAGAGTCTGCCCTGTTCTATTCAACTTAGCAGACAATGCCAGTGAACCGTCTGTCAACGTGGTGCGATTTACAATGCCTATAAGGGTTCTTTGTTCTTGCCTAAATAACACCATTATTTTGTTTCAAGTAAAGGGCACAAAAAAGAAATAATTACAGTAAGTGTGGATCTAATGACTGATATCAATATACAATGTACTCGGAAATCAGGTGGAAAATTGCAGTGAGTATATTTTCTTTACTTCAGACACTGAAGATGCTAGTGAAACAGATGCAGCCAAGCAGGAGACACAGTACACAGAAATCAAAGAGCAGTAAGTAGAATGAAGTTGCCAGATTTGTGGCTGTTGCCAACCATACATTTACTTATACACCAAGCCACCAATGATCCATCTTTGGAAACAATGGGACCCCTTCTCCGATTCATGAATTTAAGTATGGTGTAGCAATAAAACTCCATACAAGTAAAAAAGTAAATGATTTCAGAGTATATTTATATCAGTCCATATAACTAGAGACATTTTATTTTTGTATCATAGGGGCAACTATAGACTTTGTTTTGTATCATAGAACTAATTATAGACATTGTATTTGTATCATAGGAGCAACTGTACACTTTGTATTTTGTGTCATAGGAGCAACTTTAGACTTTGTATTTGTAATATAGGAGCAACTGTACACTTTGTATATGTATCATGGGATCAACTCATGACCTTTTTTTTTTGTATTATAGGACTAACTATAGACTTTGTATTTGTATCACAGAAGCAACTTTGTATTATGTACCGTCTGTATATCCTGTGTTTCAGAATGTACCAGGACAAGCTGGCACACTTGAAGAAACAACTGCAGCAGCTTGAGGAGGGTACTCTACCTGAGTACATCAAACGGAACAAAAAAATAGAACAGCAGCATAAAGAGAGGCTGAGGGTGAATGAAATCTGGAGGGAATGTGAGGTAATGTATGGTCTGGAATATTTTTTACAGTAGTCCCCCTCTTATATGGCCACCCCTTCTGCACCAGGAAAGTGGCCTTATAAGATGGGTGGCCTTTCCAGAGGGTGGCTAAATTTACTATGAGAAGTATATGTAATGTATGTAGTAAGAAAGCTATATACTTCAAAGCATTAAATATCTTCGTCTAAAAGTAACATTTATCGTTAAAAGGTTCTTCTTGTTGTAATAGCAAACTTATTTCAACTGAATATACGTTAATCTTTTTCTTGGCATAATTGTGATATGCAAGCGGGTGTTATTGTCATGCACATTGCAAATGCATTCAAAAACGTAATTTACATCTTTGTACATACATAATTATCTTTCCATTTGCTCCATTTTTGCACAGCTGCTGAATAACCTTCTTATCGGTTATGACTTTTTTAATTCAAATTATATCAACATAAACTTGTTTTTTTCTGGTCTTTTTTACATAAAATTGTTTGGCAAGTCCCCTCTCCCAATGTTGTCGAGTAGAATAACCGACTTTCTTCTAAAATAATGTCTCCGTTAACGTGATGACATGTTAATGTTTGGTAATGATTTATTCGGTTGTTGCTAACTGTATGCGATATAATTATGCAGACAAAACTTGTGTCGACTGGATGAAATGCAGTCTTCGTAAAGGAAGCCATAATGTGTTGTCACATGATTTTTCGATCTTTTCCTGGTACCGTTTTTTTTTTTAAAGGTTCTCTTTGTGTGCCAGTGTACAGAATCTATTTTTAGCCTATGTTGACCCTGTTATGATCATAACAATTATGTCTGGTTATAATCATCAAAGAGAAGAACTCGACATAGGTGTTAAACCCCAAACTCTATAATAACATTATTGAGCCCATTTCCTGTAAACATCAACTTTTATAGATTATGACATCCTATTAATCTTTAATCAACACTTTTAACGGAAACTTGACACTGGGAGACATGTATCTGTGATAGAGATAATCAATTGCTTACCTTACGTCAAGATTTGAATTAATCATTGGTTCTGGATAAAATTGAAGAAACAAAAGTGGCCGTTCATGAGGGGGACATTTTACATTTTTTTACTAAAATGCTGGTTGCGTTAGAGGGGTGGTTGTTATTGAGGGGTACTTTTGAATACAAACTAGTCGGTGCCAAGGGATTCTGGCCGTAAGAAGCGGGTGGGCGCTGGTCAGAGGGGTCGTTCAAGATGGGGACTACTGTACATGGTTTCCAGCAACTTTGCACTTGTATATATTTACAATCATTTCAGACCATAATGAAACTTTTAAAGAAAAGTACTAAATTAAATCCACATACAACAATGGAATATCATACTAAAATAAATTTATAAACAACTTTGTAATATTAACCATTTATTACCCAGGTTCTCTTTTTTCTTAAAACACCTTTTCCTTGCCCCTCTCCCCCCCCCCCCCCCCCCCCTCAATCTATGCATTTCTGTGCTTTTACTTTTGTCCACCCACCCAACCGCACTCAATACATTTATGTGCATTTTACATTACCTGATGTTGACAATTAACATATTACAGTTTATTGTTGATTACCAGTAAGGTAGCCAAGTGTTAGTCAGATCATCTTTCCAAACATCCAGTCTTAATGATGTATTTCCTAATATTGGTCCATATAAATCTAAATTTAACCAACCAATTATAAGTAGAAGGGTTTTCAGAGGCCACAAATAAAAATGACATTGCCAATCAATGGTAATAGCTCAATTTGATGGAAGTATTATGACCTTTTCACCATGTGTAAGTTATATATGTGTATTTATATAAAAGTGTAGTTGTTGTTGTAGGGTTTAGCACAATTTTTCAGCACATGATTGGCTATACATGGTGGCCAGTATTAATGATGGAGGAAGAGCCCGGGAAAGAACCACTGACCCACAAGAAGCTACTGGCAAGCTTTTTCACATACCCACATTGACCGACTCTGAGACTAGAACCCACGCAGAGGTGAGATGGCTGTGATCCGTAACAGAGAGCGCTTTAGACCACTCAGGGCCCCTCAAATGTAAGGTTTTCCATGTTGAGAATATAAATTCATATTGTCATTGTGTCATTTATCAAATTACTTCACTCCCTCGATAACTCGAGCCCTGATCACTCACAAACCCACATATAACGTGGGGTAAGGCATGGATCCCATTTTTTGGCACCATGACAAAAAAGCGCAACACAAAAAGTGCGCAGACGAAAAAGCACAAGACAAAATAGCGCAAATAATATTAGTAATTGAAAGTCTTAAATGCTTAAAATGAAGTGTATTAAAATTTAAATTAGAAATCACTTCTGCATTAATTAGGTAAATGTTTAACTAAAATATAATCGTTACTTAAAATGACTTAAAAGGAATTAACAGCACTACCTTCCCCTTCTTTGACCATTTTTTCCATGTAAATTTTTTTGTACAACTATTATACTGTAATTTTGTGAATTTTTTAAAACTGCAGAACATGGTGAACTTAAATAGGAGTTTTTAAATATATATACACGTCCAACATATTCTTTGATTGCTAGTCTGTTTGTCCCAACATATATAGATCAAAGCTTCCATCATTTGAAAACTTCTCTATATAAATGTTTGATCTCTTATACTTGATTGTATAGTTGCAAACATCATTCTTTTGCTCAATAGTGTTTTCTGTATTTTTTAATTAAAACTTCTACCATTTAAAAACTTCTCAATATAACTTTTTGATTTCTACTCTACTAGTTAGTATAATTTAATCAGTGCTTTTTTGTTGTGCGCTCTTTTGTCGGGTCACCCCATTTTTTAGACCAGAAAATACCCCAAAAATTGATCCCTATTTGTTGAACTTGAAGAAAATTGTGATGAAAATTGATGACAAAAGCTTTTATATATTGCTCGGTTTATCATCAGAAACAGTAAATTGTACCTGAAAATTTTAATCAACATTATTTTCTTTCCAAACAACATTCCTAGTACACATCCATTAACAATATGTAAGGGTATTTCGATCAATGAAGTCCAGTTGGATTTTTGAAAGATTGCAACTGAAACAATCAAATTTGCAGCTAACAAAAGGAAGATCATGAAACCTGTGATCCAAACTGGACAGACACAAGTGTTCCTGAGATTGAATTTTACCAGGGGCATGAAGATACAGATCTAGTAAATGACAGTTTGACAGGTCCAAGCTATCAAGTTGTCCAAAGGCTTACAAAATCTTTGGGATCGGTATGTTACCATGTATACTTTGACAACTATTTGACATCAAGAGACTGATACAAAGGTTATTAAGACATGGCATCTATTCTATTGGCTCCATGAAGAAGAAAAAAAGTAAAGGAAATAAATACCCCTCAAACATGGATCAAAAGATGGGATAGAAACCTGACTGCTACACTGTGGAAGACAAAATCCTGTTTTAGTTCTATCCAAAGCAGCAGACCAACCATCATTGATATTGCCAACCAGAAGCAGAAAGATGGAACAGTGTGACAGGTCAGTGATCCAAGGGCAGTTAGAAACAACCAGGATTACTACCAAGAGGAGTCATAAATTAGACCTTGTGACAGGTGTAATTTTACCCCAATCATAATACAGCACACATTATAACACTGTCAATGGGAGTCATACAGCATACTGCCATTTTGAGATTGCTGTGAAATAAATTACATATATATATATATATATATATATATATATATATATATATATATATATATATATATATATATATATATATATATACTTTTACTACCACTTAATGAAATGGGAGTAATTACCACAACCAGATGCAAAACAAATTGTATATAATGAATGGTATTCTAGTGAAAGATTGATGTAATTGCTTGAAATACATTTCATTTTGTGACCACAAGTGGACTAAAGCGCTCACCATTGCGGATCACTGCCATTTCACCTCTGTCTGCATGGGTTCGAGTCTCGGGCTCAGCCAAGTTGGGTATGCGAGAAAGCTTGCTGTTAGCTTCTCGTGGGTCATTGGTTTTTTCTGGGGATTTCCTGGGTTCTTCCTCCACCATTAATGCTGGCCACCATGTATAGCCTATCTTGTGCTGAAAATGGCATTAAACCCAATAACATTTCATTTTATTACTCATCAATTCCCAGTCTGTAAATATCTTGATAATGGAGCATAATAACCAGGTGGCTTAAAGTAACCGATCAGAACAGTATTGTCAGATCTTAAGGAGTGGGTGGGTTGATAAAGAGCTTGAATTTTAATTGTTTACATTCATATTTTCACAGAACATTTATAAATAGGTCAGAATATTTTGAAGATTTACTTTTAATTTACTTCCTCCTCCAAGGACCAAGGTTGAAATTTGAACATGCAGGGAGATTTTGTTGGGTTAGCAATAATGTTTCTACAGTATGCATGCATACATTTCATTTATATTTAGAAGTGAATGTGTGTATGAGCAGGTGTGTATGGTTTTGTATGGACTGGAATGGTTTTGTATGGACTGCAATGGTGTTGGCATTTTATTTTAATGCCCAAGATTTGCTTTAGCAATTTACAAGACCAGATCATGGTCTTTACATGTTTTAAAGTAAATATGGTGTTCCTGATTTTAGAGTTAATATGGTATTCCTGATTTTATAGTAAATATTGTGAACATATTTCTTCTCACCTCTTATGTCATACCTTTTAAGTAACATTGTTCTTTTTAATTTCCAGTTGGAAATAGTAGAAAGAGAGTATATCAAAGAAAAGAAACTGTCAGTTAAAGAATTTGAGGTAAGAATTTAAGCTATTATAGTTACCTTTCTTACAAAAATTCAAATATTAAATCAGTGATCTTCGTAATCTACTCAAATAATTTGCAATTTTCAAATATTGTTGTCTTTTTATCTTTTTTTCTAATTTCTGTGTGTAGTAGTAGTTAGTGTGCTGGACATGAAACCAGATGGGTGCCAATTCCATTCCTACCCAGACCAGGCCACATCATGGTCTGTCTCTGGGAAAGGCACTCTTTTCCAATCCTATTCTGTTGAAGATGAAAAGCATGGAAGAATAGAAGATTGATGTTTTTGTCTTGCTTGTGTTATTGAAATGGTAAGGAATATGTGCCACTTTTTATATGCCTGCCTTATGGCAAAGTATGTCATGTTATGATACTTGTTCATTCATTTCATTTCCACACTTGAGTACACCATTTACAGTTGTGGTAAGGAAGAAACCTATTTTGGAATCCAGAGATCAAGGTCACATGGGCTCAAGAAAGGTAAACTATTTCCGCACAATATCTTGACCTTGACCAGATTTGTAAATGGTTGGCATTTGAGATAAGAAAGATGCTTGTTGATTTTGGATGAAGTGGTCAAAGCTTATGGTCACCATTACTCCAACAAGAAAAATGTTTTCCACATAAAATTTTGAGTTCATTATAAGTAATGTTGACCGATGTTATATATGGCTTAGGGTCAAAGGTTTATGTCAAGAAATTGACAGATTTCCACAAAACAACCAGATACACTAAATAAACTTTGTAGATGGCTTACTTTAGAGAAAAGGATGGTATCTCATAATTATAGGGTAGAAAGATAAAAAGAAATGTCAGTTAGACTCCAGTAAGGAAAATAGTTTCCAGAAAGATCATGTGCCACAAATCATAACCAAACAATGTGGATGTTTCTCACTTGGGGTAAGGAAGAAGCCGGCCTGATTTGGGGGTCAAAGGAAATATGACCAGGTCATTGACTGAAAGCGGAAAAATGGTTCTACAGAAAAGGTTCAATTATCAACTGCATATTTTCATCAGAGTTTGTGGATAACTTGTATGTTGGGTGAGAGAGAAGGGTCGCTAGGTAAGAGGTCAAGGTCACTGTGACTAATAGAAGAAATATGGTTTTTGCATCGTTTTGTTATTGCTACTTATCTTGGACCTGATGTTATCTCATCAAGGGGTTTATACTAAAAGACTTGTTATGATTATGTCGAGTTGGTGCTAAATACAAATGGTACCAATCTGAAATTTAAAATGGCCTCCACAACAGCCATCTTAAAAATCTTCTTATTGCTGCTTCTGAAGTCATGTCAGCATGGGGTTTTGACCATGAGATTTTTAATGCTGTCTAGTTTGTCCTAAATGATAATGCTTTCACTTGGTAATCCAAAATGTCTGTCACAATGGCTATCTTGAAAATGTTATTGCTACTCATTCTGAATGGTCATATCGGCATGGAGATTTCATTAAAAGAGTTCTTATTATGTCAGGCTGGTCCAAATTTTAAAAAATGCTGATCTGACATATAGTATAGCCACCAAGGCAGCTTTTTCATATTATTGCCAATCTGCTTGATGAGGTTTACAGCACAAGATTTCGTACTGGTACTGAAATTGGTACAGAATGAAAAAGTGCTGCCCAGACATCACAGTGGCCATTGTTATTGCTAATCGACTTGAATCTATGGTTGTGTCCGCTTGGGATATTTGCTGAAATACTACTTTATGATATCAGTTTGGTCCTAAATGAAAATGGTGCCATTTCAATTTTCAGTAATTCCAGAATAGCAGTAATCTTGAAAATCTTCTTATTTTTGCTGGATCTGAATGGAAAGTGATGTCAGGAGGAGGTTTCTCCATAAGACTTCCTATAGTGTCTGGTTGGTCTTGCCTAAAAATTGTGCTGATGTCCAGAACAGGCACCACAGTAGCCATCTTGAAAATCTTATTGCTATGCCTTGTGATCCATTTTAGCACCTATGGCAGCCATCTTAAAAATCATGTTATAGCTATTACTCCCTTTAAAACGATATAAAGGCATGAGGTTTTCAGAGGAAGATATATTAAAATATCCTGAGGGAATGTTGTGCCATTCTGACTTCAAATATGGCTGCCATAGTGAACCTACTGACCATACTGTGACATTTTCCAGAATGGATGGTCATATCAGCAAGGGTTTTGACCTAAATCTTATAATGGTGTCTCATTTGTCCGAAATGAAGACACCACCAATCTTTTATCAAATATGGCTACTACAATAGATAATTTGAAAATCATGTCACTCGAGAATATCAGTGATGGTTCCAACACTCAGCAATTGAAAAGAATAAATGGTCTTATTTGTCAAATTCCTGGAAATGCCTTGTTGCCATTAGAGTGGCAATTCCTTCAAGGGAAGCATGTTTAAAAGCATGATTCTCAAACCAAAACACGACACATAATTGAGTGGAGTTTTTTTTTTAAAGCTGTTTTTCTGCTTTAGCATATTTTAGGAAAGCTGGCTTTCAAAAGGATAAGATAAATGCAACGCTGGCTGTTAGTGTTCTATAAGTTTGTCAGTACCTTTTACTAGTACAGTTTTCATTTGTTTCAGGAAAAGAAGATTGAACTGAAGGAAATTTTAATTTATGATCTTGAGGACAAAAAGCGCAATGTTGACACTGAGCGGAATACAATGGAATTGACGGGCGGTAATAAGCATAAACTTTAAATCGATTCAAGCAGTTTAATAATAGGTTATTTTATTTACACTGTTTTGATATCATGTGGAAGATTTGTTTTGGCATCTGGTTTAAGATAAAGTTTTCCAACCATGGGCTGTATTTGTCCTATCATTCCTATAAAGTTAATGGATGCTATAAAGATTTTAGAAATCTCTCCCATAATTTCTTCATTTAAAATACTCTCAACTTTTGTTTTTAGCTGTGCAAGTGTTCTGTTCAAATCTGGCCTTCAGAATTGGCATGTTTGTTACAGAACTTCTGTCTGATCCCAGTCTCAAATGAGGCATTCAAAATGGGCATGTTTGTTACAGAACTTCAAATCTGCTCTCGAACTGCTCCGGTGGCCTAGTTGTTAGAGCATCCGCCGTGAAAGCAGGAGGTCATGGGTTCGATTATCCCAGCCGAGTCATAACAAAACTTCAAAAAATGGTACTAACAGCTGCCTCTTTTGATGCTCAACATTATGAGGTTAGTGTTAGGACTGGTTGGCATGGTGTCAGGATAATGTGACTGGGTGGGACATAATGCTACATGTCTGGAGCATCATGCCCCAGTGCTAGACATCACTATTAACTGCATCACTGTAGACATTGTAGCGGTATGACTGAAAAATTGTTAAAGCTACGTTAAAAATCCTAATCAAATTAAATCTGCTTTCAAATGAAGCCTTCAAAATGGGCATGTTTCTTACAGAACTTCTGATCCCATTCTCAAATAAGGCCTTCAAAATGGGCATGTTTCTTACAGAACTTCTGATCCCATTCTCAAATAAGGCCTTCAAAATGGGCATGTTTCTTACAGAACTTCTGATCCCATTCTCAAATAAGGCCTTCAAAATGGGCATGTTTCTTACAGAACTTCTGATCCCATTCTCAAATAAGGCCTTCATAATGGGCATGTTTGTTAGAGAATTTCTGATCCCATTCTCAAATGAGGCATCCAAACTGGACATGTTTGTTACAGAACTTCTGATCCCAGTCTCAAATAGGGCTGTCAAGATGTGCATCTTTGTTACATAACTTCTATTCCCAGTCTGAGGCCTTCAAAGTGTGCATATTTGTTAAAGATGAATTATTGTTCCTATGCAAAAAAACAGTTAAGACAAAATAGAAAATGCTTGTTCAGATTTTTCTGCCTAAATCATTTTTCTCTCTCTTTTTTTAAAACTCACCTTTGCAAAAGATTGGTTGACTTTTTCTCAAGTCATTATAGACCACCTTTGGTCCCTGTATTACTTATGACTATGAATATTCCACCTTTGGCAATAAACGCTCCAAATTATAACAATTTACAGCTTTTTGTTTACTTTTCTTTCTTAATCTGATTGCCCAGCATGCATCATTGCAGTGGTTTCATTGGTGGAACAGTCCCAGTTCCCATGAAACTGGTCCTAGCTGGTTTCTGTAATGTGTGGATAGAACACTAACAAAAATATTTTTTTTAAAAAAAGAAATTTTTAAGCAAATTTTTCCTGCAACTGACAGAATCACTAGTATGGTTCTGTGTCATATTTTATTCCTTTTTATATTGGAAAAATATTAAATTTGCATCCTGCATTTATTCAATAAAGCCCAAAAAATTGCCATTTTTCCATTAATATTTCCACTAGAATGAACCATGCCAAATCCAAAGAGAGTCCACTGGAGATATATCAGACAGTATATATACCTATCTATATATATATATAATGACCTCTTTATTGTATGCTCATTTATATTTAGCATTAGTTACCAGTTCACAAACGTTTATAATCATTATTTAATTTTAATTGTTTATCCATTATGATGCACATGATTTTGTTATTACACATGAATATTTTAATATACATGAATGTTAATACAAGCTCAAATCTGTTAATACACATGCATATGATAATATACATGAATAGGTTAATGTACATCAATATCTTCATACACATGAATGTGATAATATGCATAAATATGTTAATATACATGAATATCTTCATACACATGAATATGACACTGAACATGAATATTTTAATATTAATATTAATACACATGAATATTTTAATATATGTAAGTGTTAATATACATGATTATGTTAATACACATGAAATGTTAATACATATGAATATATTTGTTGAGTTAAATTGAAAATATGGAGCTGATAAAATCATAATGAAAAAGTTACGACATAATTTCCTAACATGCATACTTTTTGATAACATTTACTGCTGGATGAAAACATTTTCAGTTTAACATGTTTGTTAGTGCAATGAGATAAATTTGGAGTATTTACTAAACTTGTTAAGTCAGGGATAATTAAATTAACTCTATAATTTTATTGTTGTTTTGTCATATCCAGATATCGATACAATAGATATGTAATATAATTTTTTATATATAATTTGTGCATCGTAATAATGTTTATTAGACTGTTTTTGAAGACATTAATTCAGCAATTTTGTCCAATATGGGTGCTTTTAAACTTTGAAATAACAGGTACATGGAGGATTTTGTACTGGCATTAACAACTATCAGTAGGTTTACTTTCTCCTGGTGTCAGTGTAAATGGGATATGCAAGGTTTAAAAGTGTTATATTATTAGTGAAATATGTTATTGCCTTGTGTCACTGTAGGTGGGACATGCAGGGTTTAACAGTTATATTATCATTGAATTTAGTTATTGTCTTGTATCAGTGTAGGTAGGACATGCGGGGTTTAACAAACTGTTATATTATCTTCGAACTACCCTATTGCCTTATGTACTGTAGGGCGGATATGCAGGTTGTTTCCTACAACAGTTTCAGTTGGCTAAGAACCATGTAAATCAGAGACTATTAAAGAATCAGAATGTTGCATGTGTAATGTTTTGTGCCTGTTGACAAGAATTTTGTGTTGGCATGCATAATTATGAGACTGTATGATATTAATATATGTTGTATTTGGAAAGTTTGACAAGTTTTGATTCTTAATACAATTAAATTCACAGGATCTGCATTGAGGAAATTTTCCTCAAGAATTGTAATCATATGTCAGTAGTTATACATGAATTAGTATATTTGTAAGGACTTGTAATAGCACTAACCTGTCCATGTTTAAGTCTCGCACAACTATTTGAATTTAGCCTGTGTTATCTTATACAATATTTTTAAAAAAATCAAAGGAAAGTCTTTTTATTTCAGTTTCTTGATTTACCTTAGACACATAAAATAGCACAGAGAAATTATGTTCTGCAGTATTTAATAAAGTTACTGCCCCTTTAAATGATCCAAAATGCATGATAGCAGGGTGCTCGAGTTTACCTCTTTTACATCTCATCCATTATTGTAATAGCCAGTCTGGTTATAGTGCCCCCCAAAAAAAGTGGTATACACATCTGCAATTATTTTAATAGCCAGTCTGGTAATAGTGCCCCAAAAAAGTGGTATAAATATCTGCCATGATTTTCATAACCAGTCTGGTGATAGTGCCTCAATAAAGTGGTACAATGTGTGCCAATGCATGAAAAATTTAAACACACTTAGCATCATTCTAGGCTGCCTGGCACACTAAGAAATAATTTAAAAAAAAAGGTATTTTCTGTCTGCCATGATTTAAGGACTGCTTAGAAATCACATCACATTACTTTGAAATAGATTACCCACCCTGCCACTTTAGTGTTTATAGGTCACTTTTCATACTAAAACAATGAATGAATTAAATGTAGAGGAGTTTGTTTTGTTGTTTGGAAAGCTAATACTTGTTTATTTATGATTATTCAATTTATGTACCAGTATCAAAGACTTGGCTCCCCCGAGAAGGAAGAAACATTTATTTCGGTATGTATAGGATAAAAAAAAAAAAACATGTCATCACAATACAGACTATATGGTGCTGATACTGTCTTTAGTCACAGTTGTATTTTTACAATAGTTGTTGAGAAATGAAACTACTTAAGTATTTGCATTGCATGAAATAGAGGATTGTTCCACTGTTTTTAATTATCCCACTGACTGTGCCAGAGATAAAGTGAATGCATTGTCTGTCTGTCCATCCATTTATAGATAAGGTGCTTTTTCCACCATAACTTCAGTTTGCTTTGGTCTTGCTTTTTTTTCTTCTCTCAAAACATTTTGGTTTGCAAATTGGTAGATTCAGAAGCCAATAAATGTTTACACTTGCATGAATGGTGGCATTCATTAGTAAAACTTGCAATAATTGATTAGATCTGAATGCATATGATTCAGATCTGACCACAAACATATTTATATGGTTGTGAAGGAATTTGAAAGCCAGGCTTATTTGATCCAGAGGTCAAGTCAAAGGTCATTGCTTGCAATTTTGTGTGTCATTGACTTGATGAATACATGTACAGCTGAATTTTTACCCAGATTTACATTACAATAACAAGTGGATAGTTATCACTCATAATATTGATTTTAAAATCAACAGTCTCGGTTAAGGATTTTAAATTACTGGCTTGTAAAGCATGAAAGAAAAAGAGTTTGAATCAGTTTTATTGATCCATATGGATTGTGCATATTTCTGAAGACTACCTTAAATGAGACCATGTAGATAACTTAGTTCTTTGTCAAAGAGAAATAATACTTTAGAGATTTAGAAAACATAGAATGTGGTTATATCTTGAAATTATGACAGGTTAAATAATGTTTGATCAGGTTCCGAATCAAAGGTCATAGTAAAGAATTTAATTCTGCAATTACAAATATCTTGTGAACTGTCACCTCTGACATGATTAAATAGTTTTGATAAATTGGATTTTTACAGGAAGTTCAGATATGGTTTCAGCACTAAAGTTGACAAATAATGCAGACCAGAAATCAATCATAGCCACAATTGCCAACAAATTGAAAACAACTCTTTTAATTACTTTGTCTCAAAACCTGCTCAGATTTTACCAAATTTGACAATCATCATGGCATAAAGGGCATTCATATTTGTACAAATGATGCCATTCTGCTTTCAGATATTGCCATCATTAAAAAATAATATAAAAAGACTTTAAATTACCGATAAAAAACTGCTTATGATAATTTGACAGCAAGCAATCAGTCATGAAGGTTTCATCCTAACCCCTATTTCTTGTTCAAATATATTGCATTAGGATTTTAAGTACATGCTAGTCAGCTAAGCAATCTTAGGCCAACTTGGGTCTCATGTTATGTAAATGTTTCACAGAATTGTTAAAATATGGGCCTTATTTATTTTAGTGGATGATACATTTTAATGGTATTTATTCTTTTATGATCTCAGTCTGAATCCCAACAATATCACCGTTGTTAAAATAACACGCCATGTGGTCATATGTTTGTTATAATAACACAGAAGACTGAATTGATCAGGTATTTTTAATCCATAACATAAATATAGAGATTGTTTAGTAGATCAGCATGACAGTTTACATTGTGTAGAATTTTATAACCATCACACTTACAAGTATCACTTTGTCCATATGAAGCTGTAAAATATTGATTATCTGGACTCATCTGTTTACATCCAGATTTTGTTAGGATAGTCAGTAATCTGGATTTTGTCAAGATAGTCAGTAATCCAGATTTTGTCAGGATGGTCAGTAATCCAGATTTTGTAAGGATAGTAATCTGGATTTTTTCAGGATAGTCAGTAATCTGAATTTTGTCAGGATGGTCAGTAATCCAGCTTTTGTCAGGATAGTCTGTAATCCGAATTTTGTCAGGATGGTCAGTAATCCAGCTTTTGTAAGGATAGTCGTCCTCTAGATGATGACATTATAGTCCACAAACAGAGTTGAATAAAACTATCGGGAACAAAATGGGTCAAATATTATTCGCAATGACATTAATATCAGTAGGTAAATATTAACATTTTGTAGACATGTTTAAGATAACAGAAAGAAGAAATAGTAACAATATTATGAAAATGATTTAGTCAAGTACTAAAATTCATGATTAGATTTCATGTTTGTGCTTCAAACTTATCAGAGATCTACTTAGACCATCCAAGATGGAAGGATGAAAAGGGCTTTAATTTAGGGTAAAGCCTAGCTTGATGGATTCTTTTCACATCTGTATCAATAGGTGAATGACCAGCAGTAGAAATATCCATTGCCCTTAAACCTGGGACAACTAAAAATGCATTTTTCTCCATGCAAACATCTGGTCAGGCAGTCACCCAAAAGATATCCTGTTTAAAATTTGTATGGAATTGTTTAAAATTTCCAGCAATAAATATTTGATTGGTAAATTGTCTCTCTGAGTTCCAAAAGAAAAATTGAAATTGATGGGATGTAGTTGTTAGCAATTACTGTTACAGGTGGGTACTAAAGAAAAATGTATTGATGGGAGGTACTTTCTATCAATACTGTTAAACATTTGGGAGGTTGATTTAGTGGAGTACAAAATAACCCCCAAAAAGTAAATTGTGCAGTTATCATTAATTATTGATCTCAAATAGATTTTAATTACTTGTCAGTATCAGATAATTTCTATTAATAAGGACTATTGTCAAGTTGCACGCACTGGATGCAGTAAGGACTAAGAACCAAATTTTTATCTTTTTTATTTCATTCTTTCAATTATATTTCTGTTTAATTTAAATAGATAATTTTGTTATTCAGAACAACATTAAGATTATGTGAGATTATATTGTTTTTTTTCTTCTGATTTATGTTTCTCTATTCTATGTTGGTGTCATGTTTGACAAAATAAATTCATTTATACCTGTGCACTTTAATAAGTTAAAATTTTATTGGACATGGTAGTAGTCCATACATGCAAATAATTTGGATAATCAGAAGCCATATAATCAGTGTGTAATTAATATCTAAATTATAAAATGTGTACTACATTGTATAATGTGTACTACATGGGAAGTCGTCTAAAAAGCACATCATTTTAACATGGATTTGGATAGAACATGGTTGCATTATGTCTCATGACTTTTAGCTCTGCTGTCCCAAGAGTTATGGAATGGTCTGTTGTCTATCTCTCTATTAGCACAAGTTCATTATCACTGCTCTTGGAGGATTGCCATGAAACACATTAATCTAATGGTCTCCTTGGTTCTAAATTAAAATGGTATCACTCCAACGTGAAATATGGACACCTTGGTTCCATCATGAAAATTTTGTTATTGCTACTCCATCTGAATGGACACGACAAGACTTGCTATGATGTCTTATTGGTTCTGATTGAAAATGTTGCCAATCTGACATTCAAGTATAGCAGCCACAGCAGTCATCTTGAAATCCTGTTATCACGACTCTTACTGAATGAGGTCATATTATCAGACCTAATGTCCAGTTTATCCTGAAGGAAAATAGTGTTGAGCTGACCTCCAATATGGCCACTACAGTGGCCAGCTTGAAAATATTATTGCTACTTCTGCATAGCTGGTCATATTGACATTGTGCTTTCACAATTTTTTTTTTTAATGATCCAGAGTTTTGTCCTAAATGCAAATAGTATGAATATAATCCAGTATGGTCACAATGGCAGCTATTATTGGTCCTAAATTAGCAAATTGCTAATCTGATGTTCAATATGGCCACCATGGTGTCCATTTTGAAAATTGGCATTGCTGCGCTTAAATAGAAACTCACTTTGACATGGGTTTTCACCAGAAGAGTTCTTTTGGTGTTGAGATGGTTCTAAATAAAAGTGCAAACACTCTCAGTATGGTCATAATAATGGCCAATTTGAAATTATTATCTATTTCTTCTAAATTGATGTCAGAATGGGGTTTTTACCAGCAGACTTCTTATATCTAGTTGGTTGTAAACGAAAATGGTGCCATTTGTGTATCAAATATGGCTGGCTTGAAATCTTTGTGTCACTACTTCCCCTAGAATAAATGGCTATATTGACATTGGGTTTTCACCAAAAGATTTCTAACTAATATTACTCCAATATCTTCACTACAGCAGATAATTTGAAAATATTATTGCTGGAGAATAGCAGAGGTGACTTAAAGATTGAACAGTTAAAATGAAGAGATGGTCTTCAATTCCTGGAAATTCTTTTCATCCAGTAGAGTGTCAGTTCCATCAAGGGACTCTTGTTTTCATCGTGACCCCTTATTCCCCAATAGTACTTAAAACATGTGCCAAGCTGACAGATGAAACAATTCAGTTAAGTTTCAAGCATCTATAGTTTATAGATTATACATTATAATTAGCGTTTTTGCAAAGTTATGGATTACTTTATATCAAGTATGAAATTATCTTAATCCTGATTGTAGCTCAGTTATTACTATTCGTTTGATTGGCATCTAGGTTTGTTATAAAGTCATCAGATTTGAATCATTCTCACTATGGGATAGTTCAATACAGAATTGAGTCGGTATTTATGGGCGCTGACTACACGCACCACATTATATTGATGTTCCCCTACATATATAGTAAAGGTAAAGCTTGTTAACAGTAAAATGTTAGGATAATGTGTTATATTCTCATTTTAAAATATATTTTTTGTACTTGGGAATACCATTTCAGGTTTTAATAACTGTAAATTGGTCTTGTCAGTGTTTGTTTTTTTTAGTGTGTTTTTAGTTTTGGATTTTGATATAATTTTTTGTGCTTACTTCCTGTATGCCATTAGTAGAACATATTCCAAAACTTACTAGAGTCTGTGAAAGAATAGGCTTATTGCATACGATTATTTGATTTTAGATTCCATGGAGCTCAAGCCAGCATCAACACGCAAACTCAGACGTCGGCCAAATGACCCTATTCCCCTTCCAGAGAAAAGGAGGAAATCATCTCCTGATATCCTTTAATTTTGCTTACCTTGGATGTGTAGATTATAGTGCTTTTAATGTTGAATATATTTGGTGAAGCTTAAGTACAATGGGGCAGGCATGCAACCCATGTTTGTGTATGTCTGGTGAAATTGCAGAATTGAAGTACAAGCACAATAATTAATATATTTTATACCCCTATTTTTTGCATAATAAATTTAACTCATTCGGCCCCGATCCCGTCAATACACATGATCCAGTTTCTGCATTCAATGGTCGATCTCATCAGTAGTAGAAGTTTGTTGACTGCATTCAATGGCTGATCCCGTCTTTTGTCGCTTTGAATGTGTGTTAGATACAATGTCTGTGATTGGTTACAACTTTTATTTTTTTTCTCCAAGAATCAGATCAATTCTAACCAATCAGAAATGATTTTACTTTTCTTTGTGCAAATTTGAATTGTTCAGAAACCAAGGGTTACTAATGGAGGGCAGTTTCACTACACATGTTCTGTTCATGAAAAATCATAAATGATAGTAGACATAAGACTTTATGAAAGTGAACATGAGGAGTTTCTCTGGTTTAATCTTGAAAATATTCAGCAAGCAAAGGAAAAATATGTTCGGCAGTTGAATGTTTTGCAAGATTTATATTTGGACATAGATGTTTCTGAGACTGAATTGTCAGAAGAACAGGATGCTGATAGCAAGGATGATATAGTTACAGATCAAGCAGATTGTAGCTATCTTGTTAATTGCGTAAATAGTGTATAAATAACTTGTGAAATACATTGACAAATATACAAATTCATTTGGAATAATTGGTGGAAAAATTCTTAAATTTTTTTTGGGGTATATGAAGAGAAATTAAGGTAAGAGTGAATGCATGTGCATGATATTTACAAAATTGTCTAAACAGGTAAAACTATATGGGGCACAAGCAGCTAGACACAGCTTAGTGCAGCTGGGGCAGAGCAGCAATAAGGCTAATAACAATGCTGGGGCTGAATGAGTTAAGTTACTTTTCCCAGAAATAAAATGAAAACAGATATGTTTAAGAAAAGTCATGCTCTAAATTTATGACTGAATTATACATAAACACAAATAAAGACATGACTCAAGTTTACAAACTGTTGCATCATGGTAGACCAGCTGTGACATTAGGTTATGAAGTAGTAAGCAGTTTGGATCCTGTGTTTGCTAATAACACCCAATAAGTGTTTGACAATACTGCTCATTCATTTTGCTGTTGGGTACATTAAGCAATCTTAAGCCCACTTGGGCCTATAGTTTGCAAATGCCGAAAACATGAAACCTCAAAACATTTTTTAATAGCTGCTGATCCTAATTACAGGCTGGTTTTTACCCAACAACCATTAATGTTTTACATGTACTTGCTTACCTTTGTGCAATGTTTTCTTATCCTTGATCACCTGTATGCAATGTTTTATTATCCTTAACTTGCTTTCCTTTGTGCAATGTTTTGTTTTCCATAACCAGCTTTTCTTTGTGCAATGTTTTGTTTTCCTTACTTTGCTTATCAATGTACAATGTTTTGTTTTCCTTAACTGGCTTACCATTGTGCAATGTTTTGTTTTCCTTACTTTGCTTACCAATGTGCAATGTTTTGTTTTCCTTAACTGGCTTACGATTGTGCAATCTTTTTTTTTCCTTAACTGGCCCACCTCAGATAAATTTCTCACTAGATGAGGATGATGTTTTAGATGATCTTCGTATTATCAACAAAGTCAGTGGAAAACCAGTCAATCGTAAACCACTCCCTCCTCCCAGTCCTATTGAAGGACTTGCCGATGTGAAGATAGAAGATGGACGATTGTACTATGATAAAAGATGGTAAGTAATACAGTATAATATAAAGTACTTGTACTCAGTTTGTTCAGTTTTAGAGCACGATGGTAAGACCTGAGGATTCAAAAGCTTTCTTTCTAATATACTCCAGCAAAAGATTGCATACAGCGGAGTATTACTGTATCATGATATGTATTGCCAAAAGTATTACCAGCCATGATGTTTCATATGTATTGCCAAAAGTATTACCAGCCATAATGTTTCATGTGTATTGCCAAAAGTATTACCAGCCATGATGTTTCATGTGTATTGCCAAAAGTATTACCAGCCATGATGTTTGATATGTATTGCCAAAAGTATTACCAGCCATGATCTTTCATATGTATCACAGAAGTATTACCAGCCATGATGTTTCATACGTATCACAATAGTATTATAACCTGTCATGATGTACCCTGATACATATCAACAATTGTCATCATTATATTCTGTATCACAACAGCAATACCAGTTATGATCTATCATGATAGGTATCACAGTAGTTGTCATCAGTATGCTTTGTATCTCAGTAGTATAACTGGCCATGATGTATTGTGAGATATATCACAACAGTATCACCAGTTATGATCTATCATGAGATGTATCACAGCAGTATAACCAGTCAAGATGTATTCTTATATTTTCACAATAATTGTCATCAGTATACTGTTTCACAATAGTATCACCAGCAATGATATATCATGATTGTATCACAACAGTATCACCAGTATTTATGTATCATATGTATCACAATAGTTGTTTTCAGTATACATTGTATCACAACTATCACCAGTCATGATGGATCATATTTTCACACTCAGTTATGATCAGTACACTATGTATCACAGTAGAATCACTAGCTATGATATATATGTATCACAATACTATCACATATATTCATTTATGATATATATCACAGTCATCACTCCACTATGTATCACAACAGTAACACTAGTCATCATGTGTCATGATAAGTATCACAATAATTGTCATCAATATACTGTGTATCACAGTAGTATCACATACATAAATATATTACAATTTTAAAAAAATGAGGTTTCTTTTGCAAAACATATTAAATACAAATATTTATAAAAGCTGAATTTCCAAAATGAATTTTTTTGTTCCATTTCTTTTGTCTTGATTTTAATTGTGTACTGAACATTTTCCAAGTACACTTAAATGTATACAGAACATTATTCAGTTACACTTCAATGAGTATTAAGCACTGGTCAGATAGACTTAAATGCATCCGAAAAATTCGTTTCTACTTGGATGTATTTTTAACATTATTTTTTACATTTAAATGTGTACTTAACATTATTCAGTTACATTTAATGAATTAAGAAGCACTTTTCAGGTATACTTAATTTAGTAATTAGTTGTTTTGCCATTTAAGTGATCTACCGTATTTATTTGACTTAATTGATCTATCTTGTATACTTGCATTAAGTGATCTACCATATGTACGTCCTAAGTTTTATTTATCTGCAAACACCATAGACCTTGATCTGCCATACAATAATACTCTGGCAGATTAGGGTTTGGCCGTACAATAATACTCTGGCAGATTAGGGTTTGGCCGTACAATAATACTCATGCAGATTAGGGTTTGGCCATACAATAATACTCTGGCAGATTAGGTTTTGGTGGTACAATAATACTCTGGCAGATTAGGGTTTGGTCGTACAATAATACTCTGGCAGATCATGGTTTGGCTGTACAATAATACTCTGGCAGATTAGGGTTTGGCCGTACAATAATACTCTGGCAGATTAGGGTTTGGCCGTACAATAATACTCTGGCAGATTAGGGTTTATGTTTTTTGTTGTACATGTTACTCTCAAGAACCTGCATATACCCAGATCTGCCAGCACATTGTGCAATGGAGGAACTAGGTTATGCCATTTTTCAGTTAGACTTGACCTATAAGCAGGTACATATGTTGGAATCATAATAAGTCTATTGAATAAGCAAATGCATCACACACACACTACACACACGCACACTCACCTATTAAAAAAATTAATACTTTCCAAACTGAATCAAACAGACCTAAACAAAATGAATCAAAATGTATCTATGGTATTATTTGGTGAAATACTTTCAAACCACTATTGGAATAATAGCTGTTTCATAATAAACTAAAATTCACCAGTAGGTAGTGATCCACTGAGGTTAGTTCAATTAGCATACATGCCTAATAAGACCTTACTAAGTAACTAATGCAGCTGTCTAGTTTAACTAGTATCTGGTTGTATTACATGTTTGCTTTTTTTGGAACGGTTTAATTTCTGACAGTTTTATGCAGTTCTTTATTTTTCCCATTTTTGAATTTAACCTTTTTTTTTTTGGCACTTTATAGCTAGTATTTTCTGACATTCCATTCATCCCTACATACACACACACTTTATAGGCATGTTAATGAAAAATCACCTGTTGGACCAATCATGCTTAAACACAAAATGAGTTCACCATGTCAGCTTTTTGGCTACAAGCACAATCTTGCCATTTAACCAGCCTTGTTTTAGACCGGTCAAATAATGGAAAGATGACCAAACATTTTCATTGTTGTACTGTTTATATTATTAAGTATTTTATTCAGCTGTAATCCTATATCAGTAGTTCAAGTGTATTGCTTATGTTAATGGTAGAGAAAATATTGCATTTAATAAAAACAATACATTATCTGTTATATTTTTCTGGTGTTAGTCCCTAGGCCATGGACTTTATTCCTTCCTCCAATTAGTAATTGGAGGGCTGGATGGAAAAGCAACTTCACTTTAGGTGATCTTTCTTTTCAATGGACAGCATGTGTTCATACATGAGTCTTGAGAGCTCAACACTTCATCAGTTTAGGCATATTTCTTTTGCGGGTTGGAATAAAATATCACATGTAGACTTCCAATTACTAATTGGAGGAGGGAATAATATGCTTGGACTGGGAACTACTGCCAAGAATGGAAATATTGCAAAAAGAGCAGGTAAGTATTGCATTATTTGAATTAACCCACCATCCTCAAGAAATACATATTTATTGATGCATTATTAATATCAAACCAGTGTTTTGATCATTGTTCATACAGGAATAATTAATAAGTACACTAAAGCCTTTAAATTAATGATGGTTGCTCACGAAATGTTTGCAAATTTAACTTGTATTATTTATGCTTAGCTAAGGCTTCCCGCAATTGTGAATCATTTAAAATATGTTATTGTTGGTGTACATTTTCTTGTGTTACTCTTAGCTAAAATCTGCAAGTTAAGAGTCATTACACAGAAAAATGTGATGAAAGGTGCCATAATTAATTGTCTATACAATAATAGTTTAATTTAAAACTTTATAAAATTTGCATGTGTTGAAGATCCTAAACTCTTGTTATCAAGGACACAAAGAAAAATGAATTGATCACATCAGTTTTCCTCAACAGCATGCCTGTGTGGTCAATAATGGCAGGTTGTAAACCACAATATATTTTCTAAGTTTTTGTACTTTTCATTGACTTCATTATTTTCTTTCACAGAATTGTTATTGCAATTTTTAAAATTGTATAGGAATGTTTTATTATTTAATATCAAACATCACAACCACATCATTTCACATCTATTCTCAGAATACTGAGCTACATTGCTACAATAATCTTGGGTAACAAGTGCCCATATACTGATGACATCATCAGGTAATGATCACTTTGTGCCACAATGCTACAATTTTCTTGGGTAACAAGTGCCCACATACTGATGACATCATCATATAATGATTACTTAGTGCTTCAGTACTACAGTACTCTTAGATAATAAGTGCTTACATATTGATGACCTCATGTAATGATCACTTCATGCTACAGTATTATAATACGTCTTGATAAAAGTGCCCACATATTGATATTATGTTACGATGACATTTCAATGTAAAAAGAGTGGTCTTAATGGGAGGATAAGCCTGCTCTTTTGCCTAGTATGTGGGACTAAATATAATGTTTGCTGTTGGTGGTATTTTTAAAAAATTCAAATCAGTATACAAGAGGGTGGGTCTGTACATAAATTAGATATAAACTGGGGTTGGGGTGTGTGCATGAAAACCATTACTCAATATGCTCCTATCTTATACATTTTCAGTCCATTTTATCAAGGCGTATGTGATTTGCTAACAAATTTAATTGCCCACTATTGGTCAGATATACTTTCATAGGAAAAGGTCCAAAGCAAATTAATGTTTGAAGATAACTGCATTGAACAGCATCAGAGTGTTGCATTTATTTAAATAAACAGGTCATTGTGACTCATTTGTTACTTTGCTAGACTAAGTACTGCAAGGGTATTGGTTTGAATCCTATCACACTCATGTAGCCACAGGGCTACCTACTTGGAAATTGTGGTAGCCATTTCTGATTATAGGTCTCCAAGCCATAATAATTTTGTCACATTGTACACTGAGAACAGAAGTCAGTTGATAGAATATTAATGTTAGAAGATGAAGGTGGTGGTTTTAATTCAGTGAATTTAAAGATTAATTATAACATGTGATGTTTTTTTAAATTAAGAATATGCTTAGATTTGCCTCACAGAGCTGTCAACAGATATCATTTGTTGCAACCTCCAGCCTGGCATTAAAATAAACTGTTTGGAGTTCTCTAAGCCCTCTCTCAGAATATTGTCTGGCCTCAAATTCACAGATAAAGAGCCCTAACATTAATTTTCTTTTGATAATAGTTATATTAATACAACCTTAGCCATTTCTCTATTGATAGAAGTCGGGCTGAAAGAAATTCCCTTCTGACAAAAGTTCCTGTATTTGTCTCAATGTCGGCATTTTTTTATATCTATATTGTTAACCAAGGTTGATTCCACAGGTAATGTTTTTGATGGTCACTTTAATAGGCTGTGCTATGTGATATGTAAAAATGACAACCTAGCATAGAAACATGCAGTCTCACAATAAAAAAGGGGTTATGCTGCATCAGCTTAATTTTAGTGTGAAACATAGTCTTGACTTGTAGTGAGGAAGTGTTGATGTGATTTGTAGTTATTTGATCAAGATTCTGATGTAAACCAATGGGCGACCAATGGACCATTTATTTTCACTTGGTGATTCTGAATTTTCAGTTGCAGATGTGAGCGTTTTAGTTGCAACTTGGAGCACTGTTGTAGTTCAGCTCAGGTCAGCTTACTGTTGTTGGTGTGCCCTTGTGCAATACATTTTTATCATGGCACTAAATAACCTACTTTTGTTGCTTTGTCATAAACACGACACCAAACCAAACCAATCCTGACTGTCTTAATATGCCTTCTCATTTGACATATTTCAGTTTTTTAAAACTGTGGATGTTTTACAATAAATATTTTTCTCATGTCGTTTATTTTTTAGGTTTCACCGTAATCAACCAGTCTTTGTAGAGTCCAGGGACAATGGCAAATTTAGTGGGGTAATCACAGCAATAGGAACTAATGAGGTAGCCATTCAACACATTTGTCTTACATGTAGAGGATCTTACATGAGTGTTCATTATCCCCTCGCCAAAGAAAAGCTGGAGGGGATATAGCATTTTGTTAGTTTGTTCATTCTTACCCCCCATAATATCTTGTACCTTGTTTCACCAACACATGAAAATTGGGGTATATGTGTATCTCAGGGAGAGTAACTCATCTGTACCAAAACTTTGTTACTGTGACCTAATTTTCAGCTGTTTGTTCATGACGCCTCAGTTTCTTGGACATTATTTTACCTACACTCCTGAAAATTTGTGGATACAAAAGTAATTCAACCATATCAATGTATGTCATTGTGACCTAACTTCAATATCTTGGATCTGTTTTCACCTACAGTCATATCAACTGGTATATGGATATCTTGACAAAAGTACTTAGTCATTCCAAAACTGTGTCATTGTGACCCAGATTTTGCACTTGAGTGTCTGTTATATTTTCTCAATTCATTACAACTCTGATATCCTGGACCATATCTCACCTACGCTTGTGAAAACTGGTATGTGATTGCATTTTAAGAAAAGTCTCACAAAAATTAGGTTGGTGTGACTTTATGTATCAATGACTAGTGATTTTTCACCAATTTGTTCATTATACCCTTGGTATCTTGGACCATAGTTGACCCACACTTTGGAAAACAAGTATCTAAATGCATCTCGAGGCAGGTAACTCTGCTATATGAAAACTAGGTGCGTTTGACAATTTTAGTATTTGAGTGACTTTTGTTTTCATCCAACATTACAGTACACCATCAGTATCTTTGATTCTTAATAATGTGTGTAAATCGTCCCAAAACTAGGTCACTGTTACCTAATTTTAATAATGTGTGTAGGAAATACCATAAAAAAAATAGCCAACCTTATCCAACCAACTGCCACCTTCACTTGTGAAATTTAGTATGTGGATGCATCACAAGGAAAGTAACTAAATCATCCCAAAACTAGGTCACTGTTACCTAATTTTTACTTGCATTGCTTTTGTATTTTGAGTTTTTCTTTTGCTAAGCCTTGATATTTTAGATCAGAAGGATGACCTCTCCCACCCACAAGTAGGTGACTATGATGTAATTTTAAATGACTCGTATACTTTCTCAGTACTTTTGTTTGTGTAGTCTTGGCTACTCCAAATCTTGCTGCTTTTGGCGAGGGGACTAATGTTTACAAATAAACGCATTGTTTTAAATGAAATTTATGAAACAAATCAAGTATTTTCTATCTTTTTCATTTAAATTATTCTGAGAATATCATTTTGTTTTTAAATGAGCACAGATGTAGGATTATATTTATTACTCAACAAAAATAGTGATTTAATTCAAGAAAACTGCCATCCATATGGTATAAAAAACAGATAACATTAGACATGTTTGATAAAGAACAGATACATTAGACATACAGTATGAGAACAGATGCATTAATTATGTGATAAAGAACATATGCATTAGTCATACAGTATGAAAAACAGATGCATTAGTCATACAGTATGAAAAACATATGCATTAGTCATATAGTATGAAGAATGGATGCATTAAACATAGTGTAAAAAACTTGCATTGACATATGGAGTAAAGAACAGATACATTTGGTATTTGACCTGCATGTTATTATATATGACATCTTAAAGTATTAATAAATTATGTAATATAAAATATTGCAAGAGTTTATTAACCTAAGTAAAACTATTGCCATGTTATAAAGTAATATTTATCTCAGCACCATTTGGAGAAAAGGCAGTGAACATGTTATAAAGCCAGTCCGTGTGCTCACATGCACACAGCTATACCTTTCCTGTTCAAGAGACATGCTTGAAACCTTGAAATGGGGTGGTGGTGGTAGGTAAATGTCCACAAACTCCAATTTAATTACAAGACCAACCTTTAATAGAATTGATTTCTATAATCACATATATTTACATGCTTGTAACACAGGCACACACACACACATGCTCACTTGAAGAGCATGTATAGACAAATCCATTGGCACATTAACCTTAGGCCCTATTCTTACCCCAGGGACTTGACCATGGGGACTCGTATTGTGGTGGGGGAACCTCAGAAGAGAATGGGAATACGTGTTTTAATTGTGGACTTAATGCATGCTGTAAAGCATAATATTCTGGCATCATGTAATGTTTGTTGAGTCAGAGCAAATCAGTTTTTGTTTTGTGGTTTGTACCATGACTAAACAAATATTAATGATGGAAAATATTAATGGTACAGACTGTATAAATGTTTACCATGTGAAACATTTCACCGGCAGACTAATTGTTGATTACTTTCTGATCTGGATTTTTTAATTATAAATCCTGTGTGAAAATGGGCCTAGTATGAAAATCTTTTGATGCAGACCTTTGAGTACTTTTATTGCAAACATAAGGACATATGGAAAAGATGACAAAAGTCTTTGATGCACAATTTGCTCTTCTTGTATTGTTCCATATTTAATTGAGTGACAGAAAGAACTATTTATCTTCACATCACACTTTTCTTTTCTTGCATCTTTCCTTCCTTTGATATGTAGTACACTGTTCAAATTGATTTAAAAGTGTACTTTAGAAATTAAGTCAATATAATGGATACATGCTTAACTAGCATAATTTAGAAATTAAGCCGATAGTAAGAATACATACTTCACTAGTATACTTTAGAAATCAAGCCGATAGAATTGATATATGCTTCACTAGTATACTTTAGAAATTAAGCCAATAGTAAGAATACATGCTTAACTAGTTTACATTAGAAATCAAGCCAATTGAATTGATATTTGCTTCACTAGTATACTTTAGAAATTAAGTCAATAGCAAGAATACATGCTTCACTAGTATACTTTAGAAATTGAGCCGATAGTAAAAATACATACTTCACTAGTATACTTTAGAAATTAAGCCGATAGCAAGAATACATGCTTCACTAGTATACTTTAGAAATTAAGCCGATAGTAAAAATACATACTTCACTAGTATACTTTAGAAATTAAGCCGATAGTAAGAATACATACTTCACTAGTATACTTTAGAAATTAAGTCAATAGTAAGAATACATACTTCACTAGTATACTTCAGAAATTAAGCCGATAGTAAAAATACATACTTCACTAGTATACTTTAGAAATTAAATCAATAGTAAGAATACATGCATCACTAGTATACTTTAGAAATTAAGTCAATAGTAAGAATACATACTTCACTAGTATACTTAGAAATTAAGTCAATAGAATTGATATTTGCTTCACTAGTATACTTTAGAAATTAAGTCAATAGCAAGAATACATGCTTCACTAGTATACTTTAGAAATTAAGCAGATAGTAAGAATACATGCTTCACTAGTATACATTAGAAATCAAGCCAATAGAATTGATATTTGCTTCACTAGTATACTTTAGAAATTAAGTCAATAGCAAGAATACATGCTTCACTAGTATACTTTAGAAATTAAGCCGATAGTAAAAATACATACTTCACTAGTATACTTTAGAAATTATGCGATAGTAAGAATACATGCTTCACTAGTATACTTTAGAAATTAAGTCAATAGTAAGAATACATACTTCACTAGTTTACTTTAGAAATTAAGCCAATAGTAAGAATACATACTTCACTAGTATACTTTAGAAATTAAATCAATAGTAAGAATACATGCTTCACTAGTATACTTTAGAAATTAAGTCAATAGTAAGAATACATACTTCACTAGTATACTTAGAAATTAAGTCAATAGAATTGATATTTGCTTCACTAGTATACTTTAGAAATTAAGTCAATAGCAAGAATACATGCTTCACTAGTATACTTTAGAAATTAAGCAGATAGTAAGAATACATGCTTCACTAGTATACATTAGAAATCAAGCCAATAGAATTGATATTTGCTTCACTAGTATACTTTAGAAATTAAGTCAATAGCAAGAATACATGCTTCACTAGTATACTTTAGAAATTAAGCCGATAGTAAAAATACATACTTCACTAGTATACTTTAGAAATTATGCTGATAGTAAGAATACATGCTTCACTAGTATACTTTAGAAATTAAGTCAATAGAATTGATATTTGCTTCACTAGTATACTTTAGAAATTAAGTCAATAGCAAGAATACATACTTCACTAGTATACTTTAGAAATTAAGCAGATAGTAAGAATACATGTTTCACTAGTATACTTTAGAAATTAAGCAGATAGTAAGAATACATGCTTCACTAGTATACATTAGAAATCAAGCCAATAGAATTGATATTTGCTTCACTAGTATACTTTAGAAATTAAGTCAATAGCAAGAATACATGCTTCACTAGTATACTTTAGAAATTAAGCCAATAGTAAGAATACATACTTCACTAGTATACTTTAGAAATTAAGCAGATAGTAAGAATACATGCTTCACTAGTATACTTTAGAAATTAAGTCAATAGAATTGATATTTGCTTCACTAGTATACTTTAGAAATTAAGTCAATAGCAAGAATACATACTTCACTAGTATACTTTAGAAATTAAGCAGATAGTAAGAATACATGCTTCACTAGTATACTTTAGAAATTAAGCCGATAGTAAAAATACATACTTCACTAGTATACTTTAGAAATTAAGCCTATAGTAAGAATACATACTTCACTAGTATACTTAGAAATTAAGTCAATAGTAAGAATACATGCTTCACTAGTATACTTTAGAAATTAAGCCGATAGTAAGAATACATGCTTCACTAGTATACATTAGAAATTAAGTCAATATAATGGATACATGCTTCACTAGTATACTTTAGAAATTAAGTCAAGATAATGAATACATGCTTCACTAGTATACTTTAGAAATTGAGTCAATATAATGGATACATGCTTCACTAGTATACTTTAGAAATTAAGGCAAAAGAATTGATACATGCTTCACTAGTATACTTTAGAAATTAAGCCGATAGTAAAAATACATACTTCACTAGTATACTTTAGAAATTAAGCCGATAGCAAGAATACATGCTTCACTAGTATACTTTAGAAATTAAGCCGATAGTAAAAATACATACTTCACTAGTATACTTTAGAAATTAAGCCGATAGTAAGAATACATACTTCACTAGTTTACTTTAGAAATTAAGTCAATAGTAAGAATACATGCTTCACTAGTATACTTTAGAAATTAAGTCAATAGTAAGAATACATGCTTCACTAGTATACTTTAGAAATTAAGTCAATAGTAAGAATACATACTTCACTAGTATACTTTAGAAATTATGCTGATAGTAAGAATACATGCTTCACTAGTATACTTTAGAAATTAAGTCAATAGAATTGATATTTGCTTCACTAGTATACTTTAGAAATTAAGTCAATAGCAAGAATACATGCTTCACTACTATACTTTAGAAATTAAGCAGATAGTAAGAATACATGCTTCACTAGTATACATTAGAAATCAAGCCAATAGAATTGATATTTGCTTCACTAGTATACTTTAGAAATTAAGTCAATAGCAAGAATACATGCTTCACTAGTATACTTTAGAAATTAAGCCGATAGTAAAAATACATACTTCACTAGTATACTTTAGAAATTAAGCCGATAGCAAGAATACATGCTTCACTAGTATACTTTAGAAATTAAGCCGATAGTAAAAATACATACTTCACTAGTATACTTTAGAAATTAAGCCGATAGTAAGAATACATACTTCACTAGTATACTTAGAAATTAAGTCAATAGTAAGAATACATACTTCACTAGTATACTTTAGAAATTAAGTCCATAGTAAGAATACATGCTTCACTAGTATACTTTAGAAATTAAGCCGATAGTAAGAATACATGCTTCACTAGTATACATTAGAAATTAAGTCAATATAATGGATACATGCTTCACTAGTATACTTTAGAAATTAAGTCAAGATAATGAATACATGCTTCACTAGTATACTTTAGAAATTGAGTCAATATAATGGATACATGCTTCACTAGTATACTTTAGAAATTAAGCCAAAAGAATTGATACATGCTTCACTAGTATACTTTAGAAATTAAGCCGATAGTAAGAATACATGCTTCACTAGTATACTTTAGAAATTAAGCCAAAAGGATTGATACATGCTTCACTAGTATAATTTAGAACTTAAGCCAATAGAATTGATATATGCTTCACTAGTATACTTTAGAAATTAAGCCAATAGTAAGAATACATACTTCACTAGTATACTTTAGAAATTAAGTCAATAGCAAGAATACATGCTTCACTATTATACTTTAGAAATTAAGTCCATAGTAAGAATACATGCTTCACTAGTATACTTTAGAAATTAAGCCGATAGTAAGAATACATGCTTCACTAGTATACTTTAGAAATTAAGACAATAGTAAGAATACATTAGAAATTAAGACAGTATAATTTATAAATACTTCACAAACATAATGTAGAAATTAGGCCAATAGAATGGATGAGACATTAGCATACTTTAGAAATTAAGCCAATTTTTTTTCCTCTGACTCTTGTTATCCCATGTTTACTTTGGAAATTTGTTTATTGTCCATATCACATGACTATGTGACCTCATTGACATGTAGGTTGCAAGATTTGTATAGCCATGTGAGTCCTACTCAAAATGACCAGATCCGGGTCAAATTTCAGCAACAATGTACTTTTATCTCATAATTTGTTCAACAATTAATTGATCATGCCACCAGGCTTTAATGTCGCGGTCGGATAAAAAAACAACCACCCTAGGCTTTTGTTTGGGCATATAATGATGCATACAGAGGACTCCTGTATACGTGATTTTCTGAATCCCAGATATAAAAATTGCGTCAAAATACGGATTACGCGTTTCCGAGACCTTTCAAAGTGATCAGTGATTAAAACAAGTTTATTTTGCTGTGAAAATTTCATTTTTAACTTTATTTACATTTATGATGGCTACCAACATCAGTGTAAAACGCAAATTAAATTTACAGTCTCTGGAAACTAAAAATCTGGCTGTTAAGGAAATTTAGGGATGAACATCTCGCAAATAGGTCTGTGAAATTTTTTCACTTAAAAAAAAATAACACCCGTTCAGGAAGGATGAAAGCTGCTAAGTCTATAAAGAAAGACTATGTTGAAGGTAACTGCGTTCCCCAAAGGAAGAAAAAAAAACCTGCTACATTTGAAGACATGGAGGAAGCGACAAAGTGGTTCAATGAAGCATTTGTGAAAAAAAACTTGTGTGGAGAACTTCGCTGCAACAAGTGGTTGGTTCAGTCGCTTTAATATAAGTGGTTGGTTCAGTCGCGTTAATGTTCGTCATAACAGCGGATACAACAGTATTTGTAAAAGTGTAAATGCTACTCACTGACGACGGGTCACCCTTTGCTGACGAATTTTAACTTTTATCTTTTTTAAGCCCCTCCCCCTACACTTATCTCGACATCCGCCTATGTCGACAATATTTTCTCGGGCCCGAGGATGTCGACATAAACGGGTAGGACTGTATTACACAAAAAGTGAAATTAGTTCGGTATATACCAAACACTTGCTGTGCATTAAGCCATCTAAAACTGATATACATTATGCTCTTTGCATGCAGTGTGCTACAAATATTAGCATTGGGCATGGTGGCAGAGGCTATGTGAGGAAGCACATTGGTAGCAAAAAGAACATAAACATTGGGAAAATTAAGAACTCAGCGGATTTCATCTCTGGAATATTTTTAAGCCATCGCCTGTTGCAAAAAAAAGGTGGATAACAATTTGTTGGTCTACAATGCTGCAGCATTGTTTGTGAGTTTTCTTGTTGAAGATATCTATTTTTACCAGAAATTAAGCTGACGGAATGGATATATCCTTCACTAGTATACTGTAGAAATTAAGCCAATGGAATGGATACATGCTACACTAGTATACTTTAGAAATTAAACCAATGGAATGGATACATGCTACACTAGTATACTTTAGAAATTAAACCAATGGAATGGATACATGCTACACTAGTATACTTTAGAAATTAAGCCAATGGAATGGATACATGCTACACTAGTATACTTTAGAAATTAAACCAATGGAATGGATACATGCTACACTAGTATACTTTAGAAATTAAACCAATGGAATTGATACATGCTACACTAGTATACATGTACTTTAGAAATTAAACCAATGGAATGGATACATGCTACACTAGTATATTTTAGAAATTAAACCAATGGAATGGATATATGCTACACTAGTATACTTTAGAAATTAAACCAATGGAATGGATGCATGCTACACTAGTATACTTTAGAAATTAAACCAATGGAATGGATACATGCTACACTAGTATACTTTAGAAATTAAACCAATGGAATGGATACATGCTACACTAGTATACTTTAGAAATTAAGCCGATGGAATGGATATATGCTTTACTAGTATACTGTAGCAATTAAGCCATTGGAAAGGATATATTACTAGTATACTGTAGAAATTAAGCCAATAGAATGGATATATGATTTAGTACTTTTAAGTGCATGCAGTCATATAATCATCAGTATTTTTTTAGAAATAAGCACATATGCTTATCTACAGTTTTCAGTATTATAATGAAAGGTTAAATGTGGTTTCATTTAAACTATAGGTGTAATTGGACAAGGTATTTGATGGGTATAGTCTGGTTTATTGTTTTGCATGATTCAAACAAATTTGTCAAATATCAAGCTGAAAAATTCACAAAATGTGAATAATTCTTGCATATTATTTGCAAGCTATACTTTCATTTCTTTGTTAAATCCCTGTTATATTACCCCACCCTATTTCCCTGCCATCCTTAATTTGTACTAGTATTGTACATGCTGTATTTGCTTATGCAAGTGATTGGCAGAAAACCATGAAACATGTTTTCATTTGTCAAACCAATAAATAAACATTCTTTAAACAGATGGAAACACTGAAAGCTCAATTATGTCTATAACATTTTGTTCACTAATCTGAAAATTTCTGAACATAATGTAACATAGCAATTATCAAGTCATCTTTTGTTCACCAGTGTCATAACTCTAAAATGTATTTGTTTTTGTACATATGATTTCCCCAATAACTCTTCAGGGACCTGTATACAAGCATATACATGTACAAGTAATCCACTCGTAACAGTGATCTATATATAGACAGGCATATACAAGTGGTCCACTTATAACAGTGATCTATTGACAGGCTTATAGGACTGATCCACTTATAACAGGGATCTATAGACAGGCTTATAGGACTGATCCACTTATAACAGTTATCTATTGACAGGCCTATAGGACTGATCCTCTTCTAACAGGGATCTATAGACAGGCTTATAAGACTGATCCACTCATAGTGATCTATAGACAGGCTTATAGGACTGATCCACTTATAACAGTTATCTATTGACAGGCCTATAGGACTGATCCTCTTCTAACAGGGATCTATAGACAGGCTTATAGGACTGATCCACTCATAGTGATCTATAGACAGGCTTATAGGACTGATCCACTTATAACAGTTATCTATTGACAGGCCTATAGGACTGATCCTCTTCTAACAGTGATCTATATAGACAGGCTTATAGAACTGATCCACTCATAACAGTTATCTATTGACATGCTTATAGGACTGATCCACTTATAACAGTGATCTATAGTGATTTACCATTGCCAGGAATCTATAGCCAGGCTTCTGAGACATATATGGACATACTTTTAGGACTGATGCACTATTAACAGTGATAGGTAGACAGGGATTAGTGAAAAAGTTTGACAGTAGCTTCCTTTGATCAGTGGTTCTCACCTGGGATTTCCCAGGTTCTTCCTCTACTGTTATACTGGTGATCAAATGGCTTTAAACAAAGTAACACAAACAACAGGCTTATATGACTGATCCACTTGTAACAGGGATTTAAGGACAGGCCAATATGAATGATCCATTTGTTACATGGATCTATAGACATGCTTATATTTCTGATCCACTTGTGACAAAGATCTATAGACAGGCTGATAGGAATGATCCACTTGTGACAGGGATCTATAGACAGGCTGATAGGACTGATCTATCCATAACAGGGAACTATAGACAGGCTTTTAGTACTGATCCACTTGTAACAGATAAACCTGTCATGGCCCAATATTCATATGCAAAATTCTGGTATATCAAATGCCACTAGACTGTATGCAACACATCTTTTTTGTACTAGTGTAAAGCCTTTTTAAAATAATTCCCAAAATAATAGGCTATCTTTGGTGTTTTAGTTTATATCAATCTGCGATATTTTTACGAGAGTTACATCTTTTACATAATTAGGCAGAACTTAGACAATATTTTTCTTTTTTTCTTCAGATTTGGATAAGGAAGGTATCAGACAACAGTAAGATGAGGGTTTACGTATCACAGTTACAAAAAGGAAAATTCATGCTGCGGAGGAGACAATCATGAGGAGAAACACACTAGTGATCCTTAATCATTTTCATCTTCTAGCATTTTTGAGCATTGACTCTGAACCTCGTTCTCTTCAAGAGCACGCATTTGAATAATTACTCTGATCCATGTACTTTTGGAGCAGTAATTTGAACGATTTTGCATTGATGCTGATCAAAGTTCTTCATGGAGCAGTCATTTAAACGATTTTGCATTGATGCTGATCAAAGTTCTTCATGGAGCAGTCATTTAAACGATTTTGCATTGATGCTGATCAAAGTACTCTTCATGGAGCAGACATTGAAATGATTGAGCATTGATTCTGATGCATGCACTAATTTGCATATTGACATATTAAAATGAAATTTTGTGCAAAGTTATTATTTATATTTCATAAAGAAGAGTTGGTTATTCAAGGCAGGGATCTGCAATTCTCCTGGATTAAGGACAGCAGTGCTTTGGTAATTTTAAAAAAAGAAAGAAAAGAGAACAATACTTTTTTTTCAAACCACAGAGAATTTTGAATTTCTAGCTAGTTATTAATTACACCTTAATGACAAGGATGATAACACGTATGCTAAGCTGCTAGAAAATGGTGGCACAAAATAAAACAACCTGAAAATTTAGTGATACAGGTACTAAATAAATAATGGTAGATCATAATTTCTTTTGCAAGACAATGTTTAAGTGTGTTTTAATATCTAGTCATAAAAATGTATGACACTATTATAAAACCCTTCACATCACAAAGCAACAAAGCCAAGTTCTGTGGAGTCTATAATTCATGTGATAATTATAATTTAAAACTTGGATGCATTAGATAACCAATTTATGAAACTTGTGGCATAATGCAATATATCGCTCAAACACATGACACATGATATTATACCACTAGTTGTATAGGGGGCCCCGAGTGGTCTAAAGTGCTGTCTGTTACGGATCACTGCCATCTCACCTCTGTCTGCATGTGTTCGAGTCTAAGATTCAGCTAATGTAGTTATGTGAGAAAGCTTGCCAGTAGCTTCTCGTTGGTCGGTGGTTCTTTCCAGGGGTTTTGAGGGTTGTTCCACCACCAATAATACTGGCCGCCATGTATAGCCTATATTGTGCTGAAAGAAAATGGCGTTAAACCATAAAAAAAGAAGAAAAAAAAAATTGTTGTATAACTTGTCTATTTAATGAACACTTATAAGATTCCTTTTTATACAGTATGGAAAATGATTTTAGATCAAATTCTTCGATTAAATTCGAGAATTTTTTCGCTGAAAAGCTATTGCCACCATCAAAAATGTGTGCTAAGGCTTCATTAATAAATTTGTCACTGCCCAGCTTGAAAAGCACTAAACTTTTGGTTATATTCTCATATTTAAATAAGACATTCAAGATAAATACAATTGGTCATAACAGATGTATTTGCTACAGTGAAGTGTTCCATGTAGTATATTTATTACATTAAAGGGTTCTAAGAACTATATTTGCTACAGTGAAGTGTTCTATGCACTACATTTACTACAGTGAAGTGTTCTGTGTGCTACATTTATTACTGTGAAGTGTTGTGTGTGCTATATTTGCTACAGTAAAGCATTCTGTATACAATTTTTGCTACAGTGAAGTATTATGTGCACTACATTGGCTTGTATGGAACACATGTTCAGCTGCAGACCGATTGGACCCAGATGTGACATTACATATTGTGCAGGTAGAGCAGGTTGGCACTGCTCGGTCTACTTATGAATTCATTCCAATCCGAAGACCGAATTTCCAGCACATTATGCAGTGACCGATCTTCTACATGCTGCATGATGTTACAACTATTTTTTTTTTAAAGTCCTTAATGAATTGCAAATAAAGGCTTTTAACCTAGTTAAATTGCCACTAAGTTAGTCTTCAGAAATTTGATTGTTCACCCATTGTTCAAATTGAAATTGTAGCAGTTGCCTCTCCTTACCTTGCCACTGAACAAAGATATTGTTATTGTGTATACTCACAAGTCAGTTCCAACTGCAGACAGCATGAAACGTGATCTGCCATTGCATAATACATCAGCTTGTCAGGGTCTGTGTTGTTTGTTCTACTGTTTCTAAAACAAACTACATAGACCCAGATGAGCCAGTGTGCAGTGTATTTTTCTATGAAGTTATAGTTTGATCTTATAGGCAAGTGTGTGTATGTGTGTGTGTGTGTGTGTATATATATATATATATATATATATATATATATATATATATATATATATATGGCAATTCATATAATTACTGACATATTTTGTGATGACATTAGGTAGCTATGTTATTATTTTGTCAACAAATAAAAGCAACACTGCCAAACTTTCATGAAGTATTGACTTTCATTTTTCCTTTCATATATTTTGTACTCTTACTACTACAGAAATTCATGGACAAGTTAATAGCTTTGCTATGTTTTACTGTATTGTTTGTGTGTAGCAGATGGCAAGATGTAGCTGTCACTTCCAAGTGGTCTATTGTGTTGTCTCCAGTAGGAGATGGCATGACTTGCATAGCACTAAGACTTGAGTGGCCTTCATTAGGAGATGCTGTGGTCTATATAGCACTAAGATGTGTGTGTTGCTTTCTTTAGGAGATGGTGTGGTCCACATAGTACAAAAATATGTTTCCAGCAATAGGCAATGGTGTGATTCACAGCCCTAAGACTGATTGTTGCGTACATTAGGAGATAGTGTGGTCCTCATAGAGCTAATACTGGTGTAGTGACTATGATATAATGGTCCTTCATCCATCCATCTGTTCTTCATCTGTCATCCATCATCTGTTCTTCATCTGTCATCCATCATCTGTTCTTCATCTGTCATCCATCATCTGTTCTTCATCTGTCATCCATCATCTGTTCTTCATCTGTCATCCATCATCTGTTCTTCATCTGTCATCCATCATCTGTCATCCATCATCTGTTCTTCATCTGTCATCCATCATCTGTTAACACAAGTTCCTTACTTCTACTCCTCGACTACTTCTAGTATTGCCATAACACTTTTCATACACATCCAGTTTCTAGTTGCAGGGTACCCATGCTACTCGGAAATTGGAGAAATGTCAGGAAAATGAATTTGTTCCCATCAAGAAAAGACCTTTAATTTTGCAAATATTTATCAAGGTTGGGGAAAAATGTTGCATTTCAGCCTGAGTTGTTGGGATGCACTTTTATATTGCTGAGACTTTGAATATGTTGGATTTTTGACACTTCATGTCATCATTTTGAAGAGTTGTGTCCCCTGACTGCACATCTAGAAACGTTTTGTTTTCCAAGACATGACCTTCTGCTTAAGGTCAATATGAGCAGTCTTTAGAGTGAGATCCTTTGTGATTTATCCAGTCTCTGGCCAGAGGCACTTCAGTGAATATTATGGTACGATGTTAAATTCTTTGTACTAATTATAATGAAGGGTGATTGATTTAACAGTCTCTGGTCACAGGCAATTCAGTTCTTTGGCAGCTTGATACTGCTCTTAACCTCCACCCCATATGCAATGACCTCTCCTGTGCATTAACATGATTGCAAGATAGTTTCAAATTATCACTACATTGTCTTTCAGTCTATAAGAATTTGTTTGATTACTACTTCAATCATTCCGATAACTATTGCAGACAATTGAAGCCAACTTTGCAGTATCAAAATAGTATAGTTGAATGTGTTATTTTATGAAATAACATAATGTTTTGGGTTGTTTTCTTCCATATTGGCCATTTTAAATAGTACATATGAAAATTAAACCCGAGATTTCTATCAGAATTTTCTGACCCAGCTGTTTCAGTGGATCTCTCGACCACTCTGGTAGCCCCGTAGTTAGAGCATCCACCTTGGAGTCAGGCCAAATCCTACCGAAGATTGATTAAAATGGAACTAGGAGCCTCCTCGTTTGACGTTCAGCAATAAGATGTAAGTCTTCTGACTAGTCTGCTGGTGTCGGGATAATTTTACAGGGCGGGACATGATGCCACATTTCTGCTGCATGATGCCCCTGTGCTAGACATCACTGTAAACTGCCATGCTACAGACATCAAAGTGATATGACTGACATTTTTTAAAGCTAAATTAAAAATCAAAAATACACACAAACTCAAGGGATCTAAGACTTTAGGAGAAAACATTGTCACCTGATTAATAAGCAGTTTTATGACTTTAAGACCCGAACTTTTACATGAATAGATTGGCTTTCAGGCCAGATTTGATTGTGAATCTCTATGTTGCTAGGGGCTGGCTTGTAAATCCCATTATTCCTCTTTGGATGATGACTTTAAAAGACATTAAAGTGGAGTTTAAAAAACCTGATCGGTTAAAATGTAATACACTTTGGTTTACATTAAATGTCCGACTTCATAGAGAGCTGAAGAGTAAAACAAGGAGAAGTACATGACTGGAAGAGATTTCAAGTCGAACATATACTTGTACCAGTTAGAAAATATACATTTGATACGTAAAAGGACTCTTTGCTTATCTGAATGTAATTTCTTATTTACAAATTCAAGATGCGATCTTAGAGGAAATACAATTTATGTTAGTTCTATTTGAATAAGTGGGATGTTAACAAGATTTAATCCTGACAGATTACTTCATTTGACAGATACTCCGAAAATAAATCATAATCTAAAATTTTACATAGTCCTATATACCAGTATGAAATTACAGACACAGCTGTTCTGAAACTTATTCACTAATTATCTGGACTTTATGCCGTCTTGAGTTTAAAATTGCTGGGCAAAAACCATTTTTTTTCCATATTAGTCTTAGTTATCGTGACCTTTCACTGTTAGCCTCTAGAAAGTATTATTAGTTATTTTTATTACCATACTTGTAAACTACAAGGTGTGGTCAATGAACTTGGAACAATCGCCATTTTCTTTCACTCAAAATTACCCCGACTTGTAATATTTGTACTCCACAACTCTCCTCCATAAGCCGATTCAAAACATTCCAATTTTCTGTTTTTAGCGGACATCTATGTAACCAATGACTGTACATGTATTTAGATTGTCTATTTAGGTAATAATTCATTACACAGTTGCATATGATATAAAGAATGCATTGTCGCTCAATTACTAAATATACTAAATAATCTTACATGCAAGTATTAACTCTCTCTCTCTCTCTCTCTCTCTCTCTCTCTCTCTCTCTCTCTCTCTCTCTCTCTCTCTCTCTCTGTAATAAGACCACGTGATCTCGCTACTTGAAAGGTTGGACTTCATGTCGAGAGAGAGAAAGAGTGGCTGGGTGGAGGAATTTGGCTCTTAAAATTAAATATAAATCATAACTTAGATCAATATGTACTATGGGTCCAGTTTTTCTCTGTATTTTTGTAATAAATAATTTGGCTGCTTCTTTGCGGTATAAAATTGACATGAAGTAGTAATTTGCCGTAGAAAAAAAAAACAACCCACCCACAACTTCGGCAAAAACCAAAGAAGAAACCCAATCCCCCAAATTCTGTGAACATATTTCGTCCTTATGTTAGTGAAAATTGTACTGTAGCATGTTCAGTACGCATTAGCTAACATCCTCAACTTAGGGGGTGGAACATTCGACGTATCTATTCTGACAATTGACGAGGGTTCCCTGTTTGAGGTAAGGTCCACAGCTGGTGACACACATCTAGGTGGTGAGGACTTTGATAATAGAATGGTTAACTTCTTTGCAAAGGAATTCAAAAGAAAACAAAAAGGACATCTCCAAAAACGCGCGTGCCCTACGCCGTCTACGCACAGCACGTGAGCGTGCAAAGAGGACTTTTTCCAGCAGTACCGAGACCAGTGTAGAGATTGACTCTTTGCACGAGGGCATCGACTTCTACAGCAAAATTACAAGGGCTAGATTTGAGGAGCTGTGCATTGACTTGTACCAAAGTACACTTGAATCCGTAGAGAAAGCTTTGAGGGACGCTAAGATGGACAAATCTATGATCCATGAGGTTGTGCTTGTTGGTGGTTCCACCCGTATTACTAAAGTGCAGAAACTGTTGCAAGAGTTTATGAACGGCAAGGAGCTGAACAAGTCCATTAATGCTGACGAGGCTGTAGCTTATGGTGCTGCAGCTGCCGTCCTTACCGGTGTTCAGAACGAGTCTATCAAAGACTTGCTTCTAGTCGACGTCGCCCCGCTTTCGCTTGATATCGAGACGGCTGGTGGCGTAATGACAAAGCTCATCGAGCGCAACACGAGAATCCCAACGAAAACGTCGCAGATCTTCACAACTTACTCCGACAACCAGCCGACTGTATCCATTCAAGTATTCGAGGGGGAGAGGGCCATGACCAAATAATAATAACTTGCTCGGTCGTTTCGAATTGACTGGAATTCCACCAGCACCCCGTGGTGTGCCCCAGATTGAAGTAGCTTTTGGCATCGACGCCAACGGAATCCTGAACGTTTCTGCCGTAGATAAGAGCAGTGGCAAATCCAACAAAATTACAATCACAAATGACAGAAGTCGACTTAGTAAAGAGGATATCGACAGAATGGTGGCTGACGCCGATAAATACAAAGCGGAAGACGATAGACAGAGAGAACGCGTCTCAGCTAGAAATGCTCTGGAAAACTACATTTTCAGTGTGAAACAGGCGGTATCCGACACTGGAGACATGATATCAGTAGACGACAAAAAGAAAGTGTCGGATACTTGTGAACAGGCACTCAAATGTCTAGACAACAATTCTCTGGCAGAAAAAGAGGAGTTTGATCAAAAGTTACAAGATGTCCAGAAGACATGTTCCCCCATCATGGTCAAATTACATGGCGGCCAACCCCAATATAGCGCTCATCCTGGCCAACATGGATCTCAGGGCAGGCAGGGACCCACAGTTGAGGAGATGGATTAAACTAAGTTGAAAGGTCTAAAGCTCACGAGTTTTGACTGTGATAAACTTTTAAAAATATTGCCAACGTATTTTATATTTAACACGATTGTACTGAACGAAAAACAAAATAGAAGTACAGACTTCTGTTTTACTTATTTATAGAACTATTTCATTATCAAATGTCGAATTGGCGAGCATTTTGGATTATATGTTCGTATTTAATCTCTCTAGTCATTTCAAGCGCCTATTGTTATTATTTCATTCGCCAGTGTAATTAAAGAAACATACAGTTGTGCATATATTTCAATGATATTATATGCATATTATATACTTTACAGAATGTTAAAATCTTTACGCTTTATATTATATCCATTTATTCGAACATTTTGTAGTGTATTGTGTTTAGAGTTTTCCCAACTACCTTTAGTTGCCACCACATACTTAATACATTCATGTTAGATTCATACTGCGTTAATGTTCGCCGTATGTTTAATAAATGTTTAAAAGTAATTTGTTTTTATTTGTTTTTATTTGTTTTTATTGCTCTTTTTGATTGAATGTTTAACATTTGTTTAACATTTGTCTATTTTTGTTTTATATATTTATATATATATATATATATATATATATATATATATATATATATATATATATATATATATATATATATATATATATATATATATATATATATATATTTGTTTTTATTGCTCTTTTTGATTGAATGTTTAACATTTGTTTAACATTTGTCTATTTTTGCATATGTTCACACTTAAATATGCACAAATCACCACATGCAATAGACATTTCTAAATTTTCTTTCATCTGTCTGTCTGTCTGTCTGTCGGTCTCTCTCTCTCTCTCTCTCTCTCTCTCTCTCTCTCTCTCTCTCTCTCTCTCTCTCTCTCTCTCTCTCAGGTGGCCTACGTGGTTAGAGCGTAAGCCTCAGAAGCTGGGATCACGGGTTCCAACCCCGGCCGAGTCATACCAGAAAACTTAAGTTTTTAAGAAATGGCACTAGCCGCTGCATCCCTCAGCATTAACAGATTAGTGTAGGACTGATTGACCTGGTATCAGGATAATGTGACAGGGTGGGACAGAATGTTATATATATATATATATATATATATATATATATATATATATATATATATATATATATATATATATATATATATATATATATATACATATATACATATATATATATATATACATATATATATATATATATATATATATATATATATATATATATATATATATATATATATATATATATATATATATATATATATATATATATATATATATATATATATATATATATATATATATGTTATGTAGAGTCTGCATATCGCCCTTGCCACATTACTGAAATTACTCTTCTGAAAGTATTTAATGCAATTCTCTCTGGTTTGGATAGCGAAAAGATTACAGTCTTCACACTCCGCGATTTGTATGTAGCATTTGACACAATAGACCATGATATATTACTTCACCGTCTCCAGAATGTACTTGGCATTCACAGTGGTTCAAGTCCTAGTTAGTCAACAGGACAAAAATGGTATCTGTAAATGGAATACACTCCAGTCCAGCTGATCTATGTTGTCCTATTCTCTTCATTCTATACACTCAGTCGCTCTCAAGTGGCATAGATCATCACCCAGTGTCTCACCAATTGTACGCTGATGACACCCAAATATACAAGTCTAGCCACCCATCTGCAGTTGATGCTACCATCCAAGGAGTAGATAGGTGCATTGCTGATGTGAAATCATGGATGACATGTAACAAACTGCAGGTGAATGATGATAAAAATGAGGCATTCTGATCACAACACAAAGACTTTCTCATTCACATCCTTTACCTCAGACAATAAATATCAGCAACACCAACATTAAATTCTCACAGTCAGTACGAAGTCTAGGTGTTACTCTAGACAGGACTCTCACATTGCACCAACATGCCATGAACATATGCAAGGCTGCATATCTTGAGCTGAGACACATCAGCTCCATTCGCGAATATATTTCAGCTGATGCCACTAAAACACGTGTGTTCATGAGTACTTTCAAGACTGGACTATTGTAATTCAAATCTGTCTGGTTCGTCTTAATATCTACTCCAGAAACTTCAAAAAGTTAAAAACGCAGCTGCTCGGATCATCTTTAGAGTACCTGGATCAGAGCACACCGTACCGCTGTTCTGTGCCATACACTGGCGATCCATTCGATAAGAATCAAACACAAAATTTGTTCTCTGTACTACGTTTCACTGACGAATTCCAGTCCATCATACCTATTCAGCCTCACCCATGTGTACACACCAGCAATAAACTTACTCTCCTCTACTGGCAATCGTATGCTCATTATTCCCACTATGAAAACGAAGTCATATAAACGTTCTTTTGCACACCAGGGCCCAACAACGTGGAACAAATTGCCCATTGAAATTAGACAAAAAGACACAGTGATTACTTTCAAAAGTGCTGTTAAAACTCACCTTTTTCGACTGCAAGAACAAACTTGAAGACCTCAACATGTTTCCTACCTCAAATATTTTCAGCATATTTTGTTTTCTAATTTCATGGTGTTTGGTGTGTGTGTGTGGTATTCATATTATTATAGATGTTGTAAAGCGTTACGAGCTTCTAAAAATCAGGCGCTATACAAAGTCCACATTATTATTATTATTATTATTATTATTATTATTATTATTATTATTATTATTATAACTTTTTTTTCGTATGTATCGGCTAAGATATTAAAACAAACAACTTTTTAAAAAATAAATTGGCAATAACCAGAAAAGAAGGCGTGGCTCATACCAACATATCCAGGTCAATAGATGTGCAAATTGAAAATGCAGTTTGATCTTTCATTTTGATGGCATTTCATAATGCTTTTCCTTTTTAGAGGCTATAAAACGATGTTTTTATGTTGTTTTGTCTCTGAAACACTGCGAATGCCTTGTCTCAGAGAGGTGGTTCTTGGACATTTTATCCATTTTATGGGATAGTTCTGTTTTTAGAGACTATAAAAGAGTTGTTTGTCGTATTGTTTTCAAGCATCACATTCATAGTGTTTTTGACAGGGACGTAATTTCATTTTGTTTTGTGAAGCGGAGGGGGGGGGGGGGGGAGGGGGCAACGTGGCGCTCAGCAATAAGAAGTTAGTGTTAGGACTGGTCGGCCTGGTGTCAGGATAATGTGACTAGGTCGGACATTATGCTACATGTCTGCAACATGATTCCCCAGTGCTAAACATCACTATAAAACTGCTTCACTGCAGACATCGAAGCGTAATGACTGAAAATTGTTAATGCTACGTTAAAAATCATAATCACACATACCCGTATAATGTTTTATTTACAACGACATGCGTCCCCCCCCCCCCGCTGTGTCACTTTTAGTAAGTAAACTTTTGCACGAGCTTCACGTGGTAAGCTGGTGCCATTCTTTCCAATCGAGCGTATTACTGCATACAAAACGAAACATCCTAGTTGCTTTCAATAGTAATAATACGAAACAAACATTTAATATGCATTATGATACTGTGTAACATCAAAAGTTATTTATTTGATCATTTGCCAAAAAATGCGGCATCCAATATATTGGACAAACCAGTCAGCAAACATTTAAACGTATGAACGAACATAAATTGATCGATCTATCTTTTTCATCCCATCTTGCCGCACATTTTAACAAGAGTTCCCATACTTTGCAAGATTTCTACTTTCAACCTATTGTTATAGCTGATTCTAAAATGGAACGTCTGCTAAAGAACACCTATTGGATTCATCTTCTTAATATATTACACGTCTGTATAAATCTTCCAAAAATCGACTTTCGTTTTTTCTGTCAATTTAAAAATAAAGTTAAAAGCTTGTGTTTGATCGAAAAGGGTTGATAATGAAGGGTGGTCAGATTTTGCACATACATTCTCTAATTTAAAAATTGCATCCAAGATTTAAATTTCACTAATACCGAAAAGGATAAATGCTAGTCGAAGAGTTACTCATTTATCTTGTACACCTCTCGGAGTACGAAATTTGAGCACCTAAATTATACTACCACCTGTATTTGAGAAACAAGCATACATATTACAACACAGAATGCGTAGAAAATGAATACATCTGTTTATCAACGATTAAAATTAGTTTTTATCTAACACCTAAGACAGTAAAAATGTCACACTTCTATCTGATGAAACATCCACTATCATGTGAAATTTGAATAAATATGAAGATGGCTTAATTGATTGGCGATTAGCGCAAATGAAACCTTGTAAGACGTCACGGTGTCCGACAATAGTTGGTATTGGAAGAATTCGAATCCACGCCATTGTTTTTACGAGTTCAGCATATATCCCCATTGAGCCTCTGCGGAGCCCCATCTCTGAAGATTAGTTATGTATAATTCCGATATTTTACTTCCCTGCAGGCAATCTAAAAATCTAAATGACAGGAAGGGGAAAAGGCGGTAAAATCAAGGCGAAAGCTAAGACACGTTCGTCACGTGCGGGCCTGCAGTTTCCAGTTGGACGAGTTCACAGACATTTACGGAAAGGAAACTATGCAGAGAGAGTGGGGGCAGGGGCACCAGTCTACATGGCGGCCGTGCTGGAGTACTTGACTGCGGAAGTTCTTGAATTGGCGGGAAATGCAGCCAGGGACAACAAAAAGCAGAGAATTATACCACGTCACATTCTTCTTGCTGTACGAAACGACGAGGAACTCAGTAAAATGCTGTCGGAAGTAACTATATCACAAGGTGGCGTATTGCCTAATATTCAGGCAGCGATTCTTCCCAAAAAGACGAAAGTAAGCGGTGAGAAAGCCCCATCACACTCGCAGGAATTTTAAATGCACAAGTCATTATTAAAAGGATACATTTTCACAATGTAAAACTTTTTCTTGCATGTTTCGTGAATTTTTGTTAGTATGTTCTCATTGTATCATCTTTTCACCAAAATTTCTACTTAATTCATGTATATCCATCTGCACGATATTAATTTCCTTTTATAAGCGGTACGGATTGCATCGGTTTTGGAATATGTTATGAATGCAGAAGACAATTGTCAACATGAAGAAGTCAATGTTGCGAGAAGAATGTGTGTGCGCATGTGTATATATCGAATAGAAATATGAATCCCAGAAAACGTAATGAGCATTTATGCATGATTGATTTTATATCTTGTTAATACGAAAAACTTTCTTGTGAGTCATTCTTTGTTTTCATTTTTAAAGTGTCAATTTTTTGGTGTTGCTAGAATTAATTGGATTTGTTTCATGCATGGTTGACATGTTATCTATCTAATCGAATATTTTTGATCATTCATCTCCACGGCGGGTGTCTCTTTAAGTACGACGTTTTGGCTTTTTGACATACAAGATGTACCTCTTCTTTTTAACTGTTCGCGTGTCCGTCCGTTATTTTCACAGCTGGTGCAAAGCAGTTTGCTTTTGGAAATTGTCCAGACGTGGTTTGTGGAAAGCCAAACAAAACAAATTCCAAAACCTTCCTAAATAATGTCATCGTAGTAGTTTGAATAGTTATGAAATTAAAAAGACGTCATTCTATGACTTGTTCGCGTTTATTATTTGGGGTCAATGTCCCTGTCAGATGAAATTTGCGTCAAAGTTTTGGTAAAATTCTTTTCATTTACTAAATTTTCCTAAACTGCTTGCTACAGTTGTAATTAATGATTATGAAATAAGACGGCTCATTGTACAATACCGATAATCTTTTCTACGATCTTTGACTCTTGTCAGTCGTATAAAATACGCTTCAAGGTTAAGTTGAAGGTTTTGCTCAACCTCGAAAACTTGGAATGAGAATTCGTGAAGCAAAGACACCTAAATCCGTGATCTACGCGATTGACATTGACATGGAGGTCAGGATAGGAGTCATAACAACTTGGCGATGTGATTTTGGTTAACATTTTCCTCATTTCCTTAAATTTCTTAAGTCCTTGATGGACTTTGTTCACATTTTGGACGAATCACTATGAAGCAATGACAATTCATTCTGCGCATCCTCGCTTAATATGTTTTTTTTCTTCTTGGGATCTCCGCTACAAGTCCGTGTCAGTTTAGGTTTTGGAAGTTTGTACTTTTCTTTAGTAACGTCCATATTTTAATTTTATTACGAATTGGTTCCCTTGGTTAAAATTTATTAATCCTTTCACGATGATCTTGGGTATTGGTAATGTGTGTGTGTGTGTGTGTGTGTGTGTGTGTGTGTGTGACACTGGATGGTGTACGACAAGGCATTGGTCACTATACATGGCGTGTTGAATAATCTGTGTTGGAGAGTAGATGATTAGGGTTTGATCTCAGCGCCCTGCGTGTTGATGTTATAGTGTGGGGTATTGGATGACGGGGCATTGGTCACTACACATGGCGCGTTGGTATTATAGTTTAGGGTGGACATTAGTTTGTGGACATTGGTGACTACACACGACGTGATGGATAGTGAATATAGGATATGGACTAGTAGATGAGTTACGACACATACACGTTAGATAGTATATTGTGGAAATTCTCTTTATGCTCCAGAATACACTAAATTTATGAAGCCGTCTGTGGTGTATAAAATCCTATGTTAAATTCGCATTGCGCCCTCAGGGGAAGACATCCACCGAATGTTAAATTTTACTTAGGCACCGGTGTGGCATATCAGTATCACCACTGGAACAATTTTAACATGATTTCCCGCCATATTTTCAGGTAAAATTAATAATTTACCTTCAACGTTTATCCTAAAGACAATTTTAAGAAAAGATTCTCATTATGCTCCAGAGTGCGTTTTAAAGTCCCAATGCCGCCAATTATCATAAAGGTCACCATTCTTTAAATCTAACTAATCTTTTGACAGACAGAAGGAAATGATTATCAAGATGTTTTGTTTAAAAAACGTTCAAATATTAAGTTTAGAATTAAAGGTGCCAGCCAATAATTCAATCAACTAAGTCGCTCTTAATTCCGTTCTTGATCGTGAGTGCTCCAAAAGCAGCGTTATGATACATTCAACAGATTTCGAAGTATCTACTCTAATAACATGCTCACGTGGCGCACAAATTGATTTCTCATGAAATTGCAGGGTCGCCTTTTTAAGCGTATCTGACAAGAAGAAGCGTGAATTCGATAAACAAAAGACTGGCGAATGTTGGTGATCAACTGGAGTGTTGCGATAATTTGAAGGCCGAATTTGGATTGAAGACAATAGGACATGGCTTGTTGTTGGCTTTTTGTGTTTAAACATCAAATTTTGTGTTCCACATTCCACTGGGGCACGTGTGGCCGAGTGGTCTGAAGCGCTGTCCGTTACGGATCACTGCCATCTCACCTCTGTCTGCGTGAGTTCGAGTCTCGGATTCGGCCAATGTGGGTATGCGAGACAGATTGCCAGTAGCTTCTCGTGGGTCGGTGGTTCTTTTCGGGGTTTTCCGGGTTCATTCTCCACCATTAATACTGGCCGCCATGTATAGCCTAGCTTGTACTGAACAATGGCGTTAAATCATAAAAACAAAACAAACAATCGGTTGACACTTGGGTGTCGCCGATCATTTGATTAATTCGGATACATGTGAAAACTATTCGGATTTCTTATTACGAGGGATGTTGATGAAACCTCGATGTTGAACTCGATGAGGTTTAGGACCAATATATTTGAGAATGCAGTGAATCTAGTGGTTAGAGCGACCGCATCAGTCGTGGAAGGTCGCAGGTTCTAGACCCGGCCGAGTCACAGCAAAGATTTATAAGCTGCTCAGCATTAATATGTTAGTGTTAAGACTGGTCGGCATGGAATCGGGCTAATGTGACTGGATGGGACGTGTCTGCAGCATGATGTTCCATTGCTAGACATCACTATATTGCAGACATTATAGCGATAAGACTGAACAATTGTTAAACCTACATTAAAAATCCAAATTACACACACACACACACACACACACTTCAGTATTCGGTGGATTTGGTTAATGCGACGTTTTATACGTAACTGCGGCATTTGGACTTGAATGTAAACATACAACGCACTGTTACTAACCCTTATGCCCAGGAGCCCGTACAACTACTTGCAACTTGTCATGCTCAAGAAAGGTGCATATTTTCAGCTTTTAGGACGAACCTCATGGACACGTTTGGGAGTTTTATGAGAAATCTGTTAAAACTTAAACTCGAGTAAGGTAATGGAAGCATCGTGGAAATTTGTATCCGTTTTAGTAAAATTGTAATATGTTCGAGGGCGTGAGGAATTATTTTAATTCACGTAAAGACAGGTTATTATTCATTTTAAAGTTTTCTCAGTGTAACTCGTTTTGTTTAATTTGTTTTGCGTTTGTATATATGTATGCCTGTCAGATTTATACACGCATATTTTAATTTGTTTTCACACTAAGAATTTAGAATAAAACTGTTAAATAAAGGTGGTATGAGGTTGGTTGTATGGAGGATGGAGGCGAACGTTAATGACAGTATTTTTGACAAGATCAAAAGGAAGGGATGGTGAAGCCAAGCTAGCCACTTCAGGAATACGACTGATTCCTAATTCATATGTCGTAATATACATGTCAATAAACCAAAATCCTTCACCTCCAGATCCTCGTCATCCTCCGTAGCATCAACAGCAAAACATATGTATTTCTCTGTAAGATGGTTTCTTGCTGATGGCGATTATTACCACAACGGTAATAATTGAGAAAAAAAATGACGAGTTTAAAGTTTATATGGAAAAATTAATTTGCTCGTTTGTGCGATTGTACGAGATGTCACAGAACCGCTACGGTGGCCTAGTGGTTAGAGCGTCCGCCCCGGAAGCGGGAGGTTGTGGGTTCGATCCTCGGCTGAGTCATACCAAAGACTTATAAAAATGGTACTAACAGCTGCCTTGCTTGACGCTCATTATTACAATGTTAGTGTTAGGACTGGTCGGCCTGGTGTCAGGATAATGTGACTGGGTCTGCAACATGATGCCCCAGTGCTAGGCATCACTATTAACTGCCTCACTGTAGACATCGTAGCGATATGACTGAAAAATTGTTAAAAGCTACGTTAAAAATCCTAATCAAACAAACAACAAACAAACAAGATGTCACATCTAGATTTATAATTTGTTTTCGAAATGAATATTGATAATAAAGTAACATCTACAGTGATATATGCCCCAAGCAGTGATAACAAATGTAAAATTGGAATAGCAGAGTGAATTCTCGGTACGTGCATTTTCATGCAGTAACCGTGATATTTACCAACCAATCAAAATCTACCGATTACGTGATTTTATTATGCATTGCATTAAGTTACAGAATAAAGGGCCACAGGAGGGCCGATTGATATAAACCGCTCGCCTTTACCGATAATTGCCATCTCACGTCTGTGCTTGAGATTTCAAGCCTCGTGCTCGGCCAGTGTGGGTACATGAGAAAGCTTGCCATTATATTCCTGTGGATCGGTAGTTCTTACAAAGTTTTTTCCATGTTCTTCCTCCATCAGTTATATTGACCGACATATATAAACTATCTTGCGCTGAGAAATTGCGTTAAACACAACAAGAAGAAGAACAACAACAACATTAACGGGACAACGAAGGCAATAGCTGGAACAGCCAACAAATTTCCAAAGACTTTCATACAACTTAAGTTATAAATTATAACGTGTCCGTTCAATACATCCTTTTTACTTCAATTTATGCAAGACCAGAGATCTTTAACCTGCCCAATATCTATAAATCTTACATCTACATTGTTTTTCTTCATCAGGTTTCCGTACCGCCAGCAGTTCACGCCGTAGAAACTATACAACTCTCCCCTAAACAGGGAAATATTTTAACTCCGCCCCCCCCCCCCAGGGCCAGTCAATGTATTATGCTCTACGGGTTTAACTGCACCATATATGCCACCCTGGCGACATCTGCCGAGTCCCTTATTTATTCCTACGAGTAATTTACCGGTTTATTACCGTATATCCTGCCACTGCAGTCAGACCACCAATGTACACCACTAGATTTTAATATGGACTACGGGATATTCAGTCGGTTTTGGCCTGACGTCACTACTAGTAAACAATGGCATCATGGAAACTCTCTAACTCGTTACTGCGTGACGTTTGCTCCAAGTAATCGCTAATTATTTTGGACTAAGGATATTCCCATTATTCACACAAGTATTCCTTAAAATGGGGCACTATCAAATGCACATATTCAGATGCGTAGCTGGGGGGGGATGGTCAGGGGGTACATATGTCCCCGGGCGCCAAGGTACAGGGGCGCCAAAATGAGGCTTGCAATGTTACATTATAATAAGTAAACAAGGGTAAAAAAATCGGTCGCAAGATCGCTGGGGCGCCAATTTTATAGTTCGTCCCCAGGCGCAAAATATCATCGCTACGCCTCTGCACATATTCCAAATTTATTACAATATCTTTTTGAGACATGAGTGGCCCTGAAAAGGGGCTTTTTTAATTACCATACAATTGACATAGAGTGCATCTCGTATGTCTTCTTCTCTTTCTCAAATTTTGTCTAACATCTGGACCGTAGATTAAGACTCTTCAGACAGCCTTGCGGTGGTCTAAAGCGCTGTCCGTTACGGATCACTGCCATCTCACCTCTGTCTGCGTGGGTTCGAGTCTCGGATTCGCAGAACGTGTGTATGTGAGAAAGCTTGCCAGTAGCTTCTTGTGGGTCGGTGGTTCTTTCCGGTTTTTTTCCGGGTTATTCCTCCACCATTAATACTGGCCGCCATGAATAGCATATATTGTGCTGAAAAATGGCGTTAAACCATACAACAAAAAAAAAAACAAAAACAAAAACAAAAAATAAACAAACAACAATCTCCACATAGATTCTTCATTTCCAAAGGGTCGTCTCTGATCTTGGTAATAGCTCAAGATGATCTGACACATATGGGATAATTTGGGTTGAACAGCATTGACAATATGAGGGTAGACGATTCTACGTTAGTCCACATCTTGTGACGAGAAGATTTGAATTGCATATGACATCACATTCGATATATAGGTGCGTCAGCGTCTGTGCGCAATGAATCGATGTGACATTGTTAGAACATGTCTGTACCTAAGAAGACGATGAATTGGGGTGCAACGGCCGTGGAGACTAGGAGTGAAGGGATAGCAGCATCTACCAAAACAACTACAGTCCTACTTCAACAAGGGAACGATTTTAATTGGGATTTAGCGGATTATCTCACGTACAAATAATTTGTTCCAGTACCAGTACCTTCGCCGCTTTCTCCTTCCTTACTGTTCGTCGCGGATTTTAAACAGAGGCATAACTAAGAATTGTATAAATGTTTGCAACAGCAGAAAGAAGCAGAACAGGTCTTTCTCATTCAACAGCAGCGAGAAGAGGATGCAAGAAAAAAACGACAGGAGGATGAAGGGGAAAAGAAACGAGGTCTGAAAGACAATGAGGACAGTGAAAGTCAAACGGTCACGGTCCTCTGAGACATTTAGGCAGAGTTAAGGAGTCTGAAATAAATGTATCAGACTTCTTTAATACGATCCAAAAGAAAAATAACCTTCCCTGGCCGAACACTCCAACCACGCCCTCATTCCCACCATGCATGAGATGCCAACACTAGTGTATTCTTTCAAATCATCAACAATATTAGGTCCAGAAGTAGGCCTTGTCCGTGGCAAAGGAATGATGCATTGTGGTGTGATGGGTTATTATGCTGCTGCTGTGGTAGGCGTGTTCCTGGTTGGGATTTGGTGCTTCCGATAATTTTAAAAAATTATTATAGAAGCCCCACCCAGGCTCGATTTTGGTTTGAAGCTAAATAAGTGAAATATAGATGTAAAGCTCGTTGCCACTAGTCAACAATGCCGACGGTTAAACGTTTAAATATACAACGAAAAAGCATTTAATGACAATTCAACAGTCAAATGATTTAAATATCCCATGTACTCTCCTTCCGATCAACCCTGTAGTAGCCTATTGCATCGCTTGATTAGTAGTGTAAGGTAGATTTCCACCTGTCCTTGTATTCTACTCATCTGTGTATTCATCTCTCCTATTCAATCTCCTCTTCCTCCCGAATTTCTCCAAATTCCTTCTCCTGCTCGACATCTCTATACTTCTCCTACTCCACTTTCTCCTCCTCGACTCATTTTCCTCCTCCACGACTCTCTCTCTACCGACTAGATTTTGTCGACCCTGTCTGCTCTGCTAGTCTCATTTCCGTGTCCCATCGTAGGGACACGGTACTAAACTAAACCGGAAGTTCTGTACCCCAAAAAGCTTTCTGTGAAAACACAAGGACAGTACAATATTTTCCTTAGCCCTCTCATCTCACTACACCCAGCCTATCAACAGATAACGGCTATTAAATTTCCTCGGTCACACATTCATTCACATATGAAAACTCGTACGCTCTTGTATGGTAAAACAACGTCGTAATAAAAGCACGGTATCAATTACTTCTCATACATACATAAATAAATTGCGTCACATCAGTACATAGTCCTAATCCCATTACATTAAACAAATTCACAACAATCAGACGCATTTCTTTACATTGCAACTCATACAAAGTACACAAATATTCAAATATCCATGCACTGATTTATCCATATATCCATATTAACTAATCTTGCACACTTCAACCATTTTCACAATTCAAGCATTTGTTAATTCTAACAAATCACAGGAATAAATGCAATATTTTACTACAAAATAACCTAATAGCGAATTACAGAATGAATTCTGACCACAAGGTAACAATCTACATAATTCTCTACAAAATACTGAAGCTTATTTCTCAAATACGCATGTAAATTAAACACTACAAAGCTAATTCTACGTACTAACAACCCTAGTAATTAAGAATACATATTGCACATAATTACAATTACAATGCCGTAATATTCTGAAAAATCGAGCAAATAACTTCCTGACATTTACGGAGGTTTTTCTTTCCTCAGAATCTCCTCTCTACGTTTTACCGCCAAATTATTAGTGGCTTCCTCGTAGTAACCCTATATTGTTCAGCATTTTTCTTAGGTGTAACTAACTTTCTGCTTGCGATGTACGAATTTATCAAATTCGATCTAAGTTTTAATCACACTCAGGCTGTAATCACATCCTCTATCTTAATTGCGATTGGGTGTCGCTGTGACTCGATCCAATCTCTACTTAGCGGTCAATGTCCTTTTCCCTCTGTCCACGTGGGGACTGATTTAGAACATGCCCCGTTACCTCTACGGGTTCCTCTGATCTTAGGACTAAGCTGCAACATATAGGTGGGAAGCCGTGCGATCTAACACATATGCCGATTCAAGATGACACATCTTCTCTCTGGTCACAGTAACAAGTCGTAAGAGATTAACTCTAGCCTGCGAAAATATTTAGACATCATGCCATGGCTTGTAATAATACCTTAGTTTATACACGACCTACTAACCAGGGCTGAGCAAACGTGACAGGCAGTTAAAGTCTGTACAAATTACAATCAAATTTAACAACACATCACGTTAGAAAGTTCAATGACTTTTTTCCTTTTACTCTACACATTGAAAATACACCTGAAGAAGTGCACGGACCTCTGTTGTTTCGAAACAAAAATCTCAACGATAAGATGAAAAATAAGTTCACGTCTATCATCACGATGAATAGTTTGATGCCATTACCATTACCACCGGATTCCTGGGATACTGTTATTATTGTGAGAAATGTGAGATAGGGCTTTAACAATCGATAGCAACACTGTGACGGTGACCTCGGCGATTCAGCACAACAACATCGCTATGACTACTACTACTACTGATACTACTGCTACACTTACCATTAAAAGTTTTGCTGTGAGTGTCAAACCTAATTCAAGTTTCACCGTTCCCTGATCGAAATGAACATGTGAAAGAAAAATATTCTTTCCCTGTGCCTATGTAGGAATACCGAGACTTTGAAAGTCGATTCCAACCCTTGAAAGGAAAGTGACCCAAGCGTCTTTTGTACGTCCCCAACTGTAGTGTTTATTTGTTAGTTGTTTGTTGGTATAATAAAAATGTTCTATTTTGAGAAAAATGGGTGACTGTGGTTTGTTTAAAAAAATTTTTATACAGAATATATGCTCTTTTACTTTTCTCTATCCATCTACATCAGGTGAACTATGGAGTTCCTATAAAAAAAATTGTAGGGATATTTTCTATCGCGCCCGCGCTTGAGACATAGAAAGCGGCTCGGTCTCCAGTCTGGCCACGGTCTGAGGCAACAGATCAAGAAGCAAGTCATGGAAAATTACCTGCCAGCGGTTGGAATCATGCCCCCCAGGCGCTCAATGCCATTATGAGTGTTGGGCTGAAATTAGCCACGTGTTGTAGCCTACGTGCTGCCGAGAGGAGAACGACGCTTCTCTTGCTTTGGGATAACGACGATAAAGATTAAAGCAGAAATAGGGGAAACTGGGTTAAAGCAGAAATAGGGGAAAACGACGGCAGAGGAGAAATACCCAGCCAGATCGAGAAATCCCCCAACCACAAAACTACGAATCATTGAGAAACCGGTCTCTTCACCTCCTGAAAAGGAGGAACCTGTAACAGAGATGCAACAATGGTTCTTAATGAACATATGGCAGATTTTGCCAATAAGCTTCAATTAATACTAAACGCAACGACGGAACAGGGTGCCACTTCAGAACTTTTAATTGAAGCTACACCACCACCACCACCACCACCAAAGGGGAAAGCCAAAAAACATCGGACTCCAAGGGTGGCAATTACCTTGGAGAAGGACTTCTGAGGTTGAATTTACGCCTTCAAAGAAAACGGTCAGAATGCCTAAGAAAACAGAAGACGAGCTCTTGACACAACTTTGCAGCGTCTTGGGACTTCACAAACTACTAAAGGATAAAAAGAAGGTTGGGCATTTCATCAACGCCGTCACCTACGTAGGATTCCGGTCTCTGCAAACCTCACCACCAAGAGCTGCACAATGGAATTTTGCCATAAACATTCTTACGCAGTAATACTACATCTTTGAGCAGCGACCACTCACCCACCTCTTTGATGCGGCGCAGCACCTAGCTACCCTGCATGGAATTTACTTCCCCAGAGCTAACAGAGAAGAGGAAAAAACAGCTGCGCATAAAGCTTCAATAGAGGAGAGACAAGGAAGCTTCACCGGAACTGCTTCACAGCCCTTCTGAGGGCTTGCCATATTGCCATTTATGTTACCGAGCTCTCATTTGGTACGAGAGCTCTATTCGAACAAGCTCTTTTGAGAAACCTGACTTCATCAATTTTGGCTACCACCGCTCAAAATGTACAATCTATTTAACCTAACAGGGATCAAACTACATATGTCGCTTAGACATATAGAATTAAATTGGTTAGGGACTTCAAATATGTACACTTTGTACTAGAAACATTGGTATGTTAGGAGATAGGAAAATTCTACAACTTATATAATTTGATTTAATTGCACATGTGGCTTACACAATATTGGCACTTTTTCTGCACATTAGTAGAACTGGAGTTGATTTGAAATAAGTATGGCTAGGGCGTTTCAGGGCTAACGACATCCATAGGCTAGCTTTCCGGGATTTTTTCCTTCTTTTCCACGACCAGTACCTCTCAACATGACGATATGTGAAAGCTATTTTTTACTCATTATTTGGTGCCATTGCACCCCTAGTATCTTCACGCTGATTGGTTGACAGGGTTGAGTGTGTGTTGGATCTATTCCCACTCACATGAAGGTCTTTCATTCATGTCGATAGTCCCTCTTTAGGGACGCGACATGACCAAATTAAATAGCACTATATGAGTGCATAAATGCCCGTGGGGATGTGGCACCATTCTTTACCCCACGGGATTAATTAAATAGCAAACTGTGTTGGCATTAAACATTGCTACATGTTCCTTGTGAAACGCACAGCACTATAATTCAAATAGTTAGCAATTGCGAGCAATATCATAGAGAACATTATAAGACATGGTGGATGATCTGGTGAAGGTGGACGAAATGCTGGTCAGTATGGAGCATGATTGTTATAGCCCCGCCGATTGAAGATGGAAATTAATAATGTAAGGAGAGGGAATGAAATTTTATGTTACTTTATCAAAAAGTAAAAAGTGGAGAAGGATGACTACAAAGAAAAGGAACAAATCAAATCCTACAATGCTAAGGTCCTTAAAGAATAAAATAAATGAGAAGAAAAAAAATGAGTAGAAGAAAAGAGGAGAAGGAGGAGATTGGAAGAAAGAAGAAGAAATTTGTTTGGAACAAAATGAGAAACTAGTGGAGTAGAAGAAGAAACGATAACAATTAGACGAGAACCAAAGGTCCTTTTCAGGGCCATTCGCATGTTTCGAAAAGATACATGTTCTCTCCTGCCTAAAATATTTTAGTTGATTGTTTAATTTTTTGTTTGATAGATTTATATAGACAAATATATGTATCTCTATGTCTCTATGTGTTGATCTCTATTGTATTTGTCCTTACCAAAATTATCGCGTATTTAGGTCAGCCCCTTACAACACTGTTCATCAGTGATACGCCTGATTGAGATCAGCCACTTGCAACAGTGTTACCATTACTTCCCCAGTGTAAAGTACTGTGATGTCACCCCTGTTCAATTCGTATTGTACCATTACATTGTCACTATAAGTTCCCTATGTTTAAATCCTCATTGTCCCTAGACAGTCCCACAGTCAGTGTTGCCACTCCTAGGTTTTTCCACCTAGATCTAGGCATTTTTGGCACAATCTAGGTATCTAGGTTTCTTTATGTTATAATCTAATTGTTTTTTTTAATCGAAATCATGATTTAATTTGTTAACAACTGTAAAATAGCTTCATCGTTTTCATTTAGTAGTTTCGAACTGTACAAATAATAAATTTTGCGCAGCTACAAATTATATAATATTATTCACCTACATTTTTAGTGTTCGGATTATGATTACGTCGGCTTTTTACTATTTTGGGCTTCTTTTACTTCTAAGCCATAGCAACCGACTGGTTTGGGGTGTTGGCCGTGTGGCAGTCTGGCAGTGGCCATTTTTATTTTAGTCAGAGAAGCGGTTCAAGCGGAGTTTGTCATTTTGGCATTTGGTAAATTAGTACTTCAAAGTATTAATCTTATTATCATATTTCTTTTATTAAATTTACTCGGTTACCCAATGACTACTATTACTGAATCAGATTGGGGATGCGGAGATTTATGCGTGGGTAGTCCGGCGCCGTAAAAAAGGCTTACTATAACCAAGCATTTAAAGATGAATGGTTGCAGGATGCAGAGCCGAAATAATGGATTAAGCTTGACCCTAAAAACAAGTACGTGGTGTTCTGTAAAGTTTGTGATTCTAAACTCGTTAATGCAAACAAAAGCAGTCTAATTGCGCACAAAAGATCAGCAAAGCACATGAAAAACTTTGAGTCGAAGAAGAACATGACCACATTGACTACTTTTGTAAAAAAAAATCCAGTAAAAGACTTGGACCATTTTCTGTGGCTGAAGTTTTGTTTTCAGCTTTCATGGCAGAAAAAAAAAATACGCCATTTACACATTCAATGCATGAAAGCTATGTTTCCCGACAATTTACTGTGTTCAGGTATGTGACTCACTTTTGGATGCTTGCATTGTTTTGCATTTATCTGCATGGCAAAGACTGGCTGCTGGCAAATGTGTATTGTGCTGCTAAGTGCTAAAATTTGCTATTATATTAGTCTTATTAATGCATTTTCTAGGCCTAATATTATCATGCACTATGTATTATTACACAACAGTCTACAGGATTTAAAACAATTTATTATGTATACATGTATGGCTTACCCAGTTAATCGTGTGACGCATCTAGGTTTTTTTCTAGGTTCGTTTCGTGAATGGTCTAGGTTTTTCCAAAACGTTAGAGTGGTAACACTGCCCACAATGATAAATTACCGTTTGTCCTCAGAGTACAAACGAAAAAATGTAACATCAAATCCCCATTGTACCTTGTATATCCCCATTCACTACTAACATGCTAAGCGGTTTAATCATTTTGTCCTTGTTCGTATCCGAGACAAGAGGATCGAATCGACACCGACCACGGCAGAACGACTTAAAATCATACTGCATGCATTCGCCTGTCCAACCAGCGTGTTCAGTTTTTTAAATCGACTGAACTTGTTGTCAAGATGGGCTTAATATCTGCTATCAAACATCAAGTTATCAATGAATTGCCCATTTTCTTTGTTCCGTTGATACATACACACACACTGTTCTGAAAACGCTGTGGTCACGGATTGATTTAGAACTGACGTCAATTCAAGCACGTGATGCCTCTCTGAACGACTGCAACTCTACTTTCGTTTTTAATTCCTGCTAATCAATGTGCAAGGAAACTAACAGCTCAGGAGAAAGTATCGAAATTGAGACGGCCTGGGGATGAAAGATCATTTGAACACATTAATCAGTTTCAGTAAGTATTCACGAAATAATCGTATACACAACGTTTAACTGCGCTTATTTGGATCTAATTAATCCAAAATTACTGTTTTATGCGAAACCTGTTAAATCCGAATAATTAGTTTATAGGAACCAAACATGGGTGTCTGCCCACGTACACACGCCAACACCGTGCTTAAAGTTGGTACAGTCATACTCACTCACCAATTTCAGAGAAATTTTGTAATATGATAACAGAACTTAGTCATTTCATTTATTGGTTTATAATGTCTAACCTGACTGTTATCAAGATGGGCCTAACACTGTCGCTTTGTGCGCGTTTCATGCTGAACGGATTGTCCATACTAACAATGCGCCATATTGCGTACAATATGGGCGAGTCTCTTTTCCTCAAGACAACAGAGTGAAGTAGTTCATCAAATTCTGTAACTAATAGGAGTAACAAGATTAAAATCATGTAATTCCAAGTCGGTATTACTGCATAATAAAGTACCTTTTAATAATTTTATTTGCTAAATGTTTTGTGTAAAATTGCAGTCAGATTTCTAGCACACTTTGAAGAATAAAAAATGTACATTGGAGCAAATGACTTCAATCCATATTCTTCATCTCGATTTCATTGCTGCCGCTAAAATACACAACACACTGAAGTATTAAAATTGAAATGTAACTGAACTGGACCATTTTTTCCAACAAAACCCATCAAAGAACGTGTTGTGCCATGTGATTGCATCTTAATTTAACTACACACTTTTTAGATTTATTACAAACATCCAATAGTAGGACTGCATATTTATGGTTTTATTATTTGCCTAAATACTGATAGATACGATATGCATTGCTTAAAAGAGTTTTTGCTTCACTAATATATATATATATATATATATATATATATATATATATATATATATATATATATATATATATATATATATATATATATATATATATATACGTTTTTTCATGAAAATGAATTACATTAGAAAACAGCATTGAGCTTAACAACATTGTTTCGAATTCCACAACATAGTATTGTCCCATATTTCTGACTAAATTATCAAATATTTAGGCTAAATCTTCTAACACAAAATATTTAGACTTATTTTTAATTAAATTATATATTTTCCTGAATTTATTTGCCTACATTTTTAAGAATACGATGTAATGAAGTGGTTTATCACAGGTGCAACGTTGTCTGCCATTACAGGTTCACGTACAGTTTCAAACTAATTTTATGAAGAAAATAATGCTGCTAACTTCTGTTTTAAAAAAAATAAAAAATAAAAAATAAAAAATTAGAAATGATCTTCACCAATTATATTTGTTAACAAATTACTATTTACATACTGGTGTTGACCGTTCCAGTCGCCTAGTGGTAAGAGCATCCACCTCAGATGCAAGAGGTTGTGGAGGCCTTGATCCCTGGCCAAGTCATACCAAATACATAAAAATGGTATTAATAGCTGCCTCATTTGGTGCTCAACATTAAGAGGTTAGTGTATGGACTGGTCGTCCTACTGTCAGGATAATGTAACTGGGTGGGATGTCATGCTTCATGTCTGCGGCATGATGCCTCAGTGCTAGACATCACTATAAAATGCCACACTGCAAACATCATAGCAATATGACTAAAAAATTGTTCAAGGTATGTTCAAGGTATGTTACAAATAAAAAATAACATACACTGTTACAATTTTGAAACATTCGAGCAGTGATGTATATTTGCAAACAGGCTTAAAGGTCAGTTAGCAATTAAAACACCCAAGTGAATGTGTAAGAGTTTGTTTCTCTTTGTAGGCTTTTTAGTATCAACAATGCATAAATACATTTGCCTTGTGTTACAACACTGCCAGAGCTTAATAGGTACATCAAGGAAGGTATAAAGTACAACCTGTCATTTTACGTCTGAAAAATCAATAGGGCAAAGTCTCTTCGCCTGGTAGCATGACCCCTGCATTCCTGAATCTGATACGTATATCTGAGCCAGTTTACATTGTACTTTGTACATTATATATTATATATACTTTTCAATATATATATATATATATATATATATATATATATATATATATATATATATATATATATATATATATATATATATATATATATAGGACAGGAGGAAACTCTATTACACTAATAAGATGATAAAATAGGCCATAACTTGGTCGATTTTTTAAAGACGAGTAATAGTGTTTTAATTTGAATTTCATTTGAGAGATGACTGTTTTTTCAATGATATTAAATTGTTGTTTATTTGACTTTCTTATTTTGTGCATTCATTAATGTAACTGTATGCACCACTGACTGGGGGGTCTGAGCATTGTATCTATCACTACTTCAATTCCTCACAAAAAAAGGCCGGGGTGGGAGACTTTTGTGATAATTTAAATAATATTTGGAGCACCCCACCCAACCTAAATAACATGGAAAACCTCTACATATGCCATAATTATTCTTAGATGATTTCCTTCAGTACCCTTGAATTAAAGTTATGTCTGTACATGCACATTTGTACTTACGTAAGTTTAGTACATTTCATAATATATAACAGTTAGTTTTACAGTGTATGCAGTTGTGTACATTCATCTGAGTATTCAAATAAAGGGTATAATTATTTCTATGGTAAATTAACACATTTTAAAAAACTGAAAATTTGATGCTTTTAATTGGTGTCAAGTATATTTGATTTAGTTGTAATAAGACGGCTGATGATGGACATATGTGATATAAGCATTCAAGGTTGCTTTTGATGAACTAGTATTTTAGTCTTAAAAACCTTATTCAGTTTCCAGAGCCATTTTGTTTTACATTAAATTGAAATTAATGAGCAGTATCTGGATAGAATAGTATCCTAGTGTTTGTAGTTCTTTTGATATTTACAAGCCAATCTGTATTCATGAAACACTGCAACGAATTTTGCTTTCTCAACTTAATATGAATATGTGTTATTTATCATTTAACTTAAAGTGTTACTGTATATGCATGATTAAAATCATGTTCACCAGTGTACTTTTTTTCTTTACATCCTATGCATCCCAAGACAGTGCTAGTCAACTTCAATTCATTATATGAATTTTAATAGTCTCCTCACAGTTGCTTTCAAAACATAGCCATACATATAATCATTGTTTAGTGGGTAGGTAGCTAAAAAAATGTTTAACAAAACTTGTTCATGCAAATTAAAAATTGCATACTACAAAAGAAATGCTTTATACAACTTAAAATCAACATAAATTAGATTATTCACACATCATATCATTGGATAAATCACCCAAGTCTTCCTTGAGTAAAGCCGTGATACTGGCCAAAATTATTTATCCATTATATGCCATACACAACACCTTGGAATGACATGTCTGTTGCCAGTACTTAGGTATCCATTAAGTCTATTAGCAGTATGCTTTTCCCGCGGTTGTAATCATTATCTTCTTGCATATAACTCTGTGCAACAAGGATCACGACTTCATCTATAACAACAAGGTCGAAGTCCTGCAGAATTTAAAAAAAAATTGTCGGTTAAAAAAAAATTACAAATAAAATAAAGGCATTAAATGTTATGTGGGAAAATATAAATTTTTGTGTTATGCAATTAAGCAAACGTGTAAATATACAAACAATTGCGCAGATCACATCGACTATCGGAGCGTGAGGTGGTAATGCAAATGAACAAGAAAATAAACTTTATTCTGAGCCTAAGTAGCGGCTTTAGCGAGACCTTTTAATAGCGGTTCTGATTACAATGATACAAATTATCATACTTTTAGCTGGTTTATCTTACAACGTAACACAATCTCACAAACACGACAAGTAAACACTTTAAAGAATGGCCTCTTAAAGGAACCTCTTATTGTCAGGATTTTCCATGATATTGACTTTTTTGCCTACTTGTAATTTATCATATATAATGAGAAATCTACAAGCAATACATATATTGTGGGTGACTATAAAGAACTAAGGAGAAGGACAGACGAAGAAATACGAATAATAAGGCAATTTACATCAAAAGAGAAATATGCCTACCTCGACTTCCATATTTGTTGACGCGCGTCACGTGAAACTGCGACTTCGGAGAATATCGGTAAATTCTGTTTCTGCATAATTAATTAGCAATCCGTACAGAAAATCGTTATATTTTCATTGATTAAACCTACAGTTGTACATTTTTTAAAAACTAAATGACCTGTAATTACTCATTATTTCTACTATACTTTTCATAATATCATGCATTTGCAAGAACAAAAAAATCGATAATCTTAGGTTGTATGCCTATGGATTGTCCATACCAACAATGCGCCATATTGCGTACACTATGGGAGAGTCTCTTTTCCTCAGACAACAGAGTGAAGTAGTTCATCAAATTCAGTAACTGCCGTAAATTAGCATACGGTTGAGATTCATATCCCATTGCACAATTTACATAGAAATTTCACTGCTTGTTAAATTGACGTGAAAAGCAATTGTGTAGTTGTCAGTTTCCTTTGCTTGATTCAACATTGTAAATATCGGAAGCAGACGTCGTAGTTCTATGTACATACATGTGTAATCGTGCATCTACAACTTGCTGACAAGAACTGAAACCGACAATGAAAATTCCGTTTGGTATGAAAAGCGCGATGATAACGGTGTTAAAAGCCCCCTGGTCATTATGTGTTGGAAATTATAAATCAATGAATGAACTGTTCAATGGATTTTCAAAATCTCTTCTTTTTTTTTCGGTAGTGGGTACATTCAGATAAAACGACCAGATAGTTTTTCCTGCCAGCGCAATGTTACTTATAGAGCATGTGACTTTCACTCTGTATAATTTGATTTCTAGGGTCAGGCCGTCGTTTTGATGTGTTCAAGCTTAACCACCAATTAGGTCATATAATAATTTTTACAATTATTTTTACTAGTAGGCGAAGATGAAGGAAAAGCGTATTGTTACGTGCTTAGGCTCGAATAAGCAGCAACACAGAAAGAGTGAAAGCTAACAAGCTTGTAAAACTTTAACAATGAATTTATTAAGTACAATTATTTTCATAAAGTAAATAAATTTACGGTTTTAGAGAATCAAATCCAACATTAATCCAATATAGAATTCACAAAAATAATTCACTAATGGAATTGAAAGAGTCCTAATAAATGTTCTAATAGTTCCAGGTTCGAATCTTGACGATGTAATCCAAAATGGCTGACGATGTCACGTGATGCAGTTCTTATTTTATAATCATCCAAATGAATATCATAAACACATGTCCTTTTCCAAATAATTCTTCTTGCTACGACGAAAATACACAATTTCCAGTATAACATAATTAAAATTATAACTCAAACAGATAAACACAACTGTTAACTTTAAAAGCCCAGATTCTACTCAACTGTTCTATCCCAAACAACAATTTATATAACTGTTTTTCATAAGTAAACAAGTGATCGCGTGATTTTATGGAAGTTCATTGAAGGTCACAGAAAGAGGCTGCCTTCACTAAATCACGTACTCAAAGAAAGATCTAGATATTTCCTACCGCCAAGAACTAAAAATAAAAAGTTGTCCTTGAAATTAACCAATAGTTTTAGAAGCTTGTTGACAATGTCTAAAGCAGGGTCAGGAATTAGGTCAACAAGCCAAGGTCAAAAACTTGTTTACAGTTACAGGATAGTCAGCCTGAATTTTCTAGAAAAATCTCCCAATTAAGGAATTTTAAAGCCAAAATAACAAATTTGGATCTGACAATTAAAAATAAATAATTTAAATCCAATAGTCGTAACAGTATGAACAACGAGATTATGTTAATTTTGCACATTTGACACAGCATCATATGAAAAATTCCTTTTCCAATCGATTCCTTGATAAATGTTCAATCGAATATGAAATAATAGTAAATATATTTGTGAGCGATTAGGATTTAATAGTTTTTCTGTCATATCGCCATGATATCGGCAGTGAGGTAGTTTCTTAGGGCTGTCTAGCACTGGGGAACAGTCACATTATCCTGACTGGTACCAGGCCGACCAGTCGTAACACTAACCTCTTGATGCTGAGCGCCAAGAGAGGCAGCGGTTACCATTTTTGTAAGTCTATGGTATGAATCGGCAATTTTAGCGTTCACCGTCATGTAGTCTGCCATCATCGGACAATTATGCAGTGGCTCAGGGTTTAGTGTGCAAGTTACTGGTCTGAATCCTACCATTGAACCATCGTGGGTCAGCTACCATGGCGTGACCTTGGGCAAGGGACATTACTCCAATTACATCAGCAATAAATAACCTATTTGTGTTGTTGTGCTGTAAAGTCCCAAAACCAATCCAGACTATTTTGCAGTTTTCCTATTGAATGATATCGATTTTTAATAAATAAAAATAAGGCGGAACTTATTGAGTGATGCAGATATCATTTAATTGAAATATCCATTCCAAACATGTGCCAAAAAGTTGAGAGCAGACATTAGAATGCTTGGAAGGCTCAAAAGCTTTTAGGTAGATGACTGGGTCTCCATAGCATTCGTCGAGTTCGACAAAGTTCCTTCGTCTTTTCACTTTTCTTTAATCTCACAATAGAGATATTGCCAACAGTTTTCTTGACTTAGTCATCGGCCTTATTATGGCGACCATTTATTACCCAAGTATGTACCACTGTATGCAAGCAATAAGCAGCACAAATTAATTACTATTATTCATATAAGGCGCCGTAGCAGACAAAAGCTGATCCAATCAGAACATTGGCGATGTAATTTAAATGTCATATGTCCAGAATTCCAATTTTACGTGTTGTACCAAACGAGAGTGACCGTAGCAATTCTCGACCTGTGAATGGTAACTTTTAAACGGTAGATGCATGAAATGGCGCATCATAATTGAATACATACACAAATAATGTATCTTAATACTCGATATTATTTTGAATTGTTAAAATGGACATTGTGTATTATTACTTCCAACACTAACACGTCATTTCACCATATAAAACCAACAGTTCTGACAAGCACAATAAAATGTCCAATCACCGCTGTGCAATTCAACAGATACAATCTCAAAACTCACAATGGAACTATCAGCACAATAAATGTAATTCAAAATGGTAACTTGAAACCCTCGATATATGACATTAAAATTTCAACAACCCTTGCGTTATTTAGATGGTGCAGTTTAAAAACTCGACATAGGTCATTGAATTTTCAACCAACGCTGTGCATTTCAACAAATTCGGACATCTCGGCGGATGACATTGAAATTTGAACTAACGCCGTTTCATTTAGACGACACAATCTATAACCTATACATAGAAAATATAACTTTCACTTTGTTTATTTTATCTTCTCCCATAATTTTGCATTAACAATGGACTCGACATGTTTTGTTTATTGCTCTTGATCTGCGTTCTCATTTTAGATATTCGACTTTGCTAGCCAGTCAATAAAATGTCAACCTACTATTGTTTTACTGTATACAAATACTAGATGGCTAGATAAATGGATAACACTGAAAGAATGAAAACAATAAATTAAATAAGAGAATATAATAAATGAAAAATTGTATAAAAGCTCCTCGAGTATGGCGAACAGTGTAGAAAATAATTTGAAATGCATTTTATTTACGGGTACACAGGTATGGTGAACCCTCAAAAGTTGCTCTCTCTCTCTCTCTCTCTCTCTCTCTCTCTCTCTCTCTCTCTCTCTCACACACACACACACACACTTTGATTCATCACTGCATTCTGTAAACGGACAATTTTAACCAATCTTAGTCTGAGCATATATTTTGCGAGTTCCTCAGTGCGTTTTACCGCGAGTAATACGTACCTAAATATAGATGGTGCTTGGTATCTAAGGACTTGACACTGAGCGACCGACATTTTATGATACAAACTGTTCTGTATGTTTAGTCGTTACTTCCTATTAAACGATATTGTCGCTAAGTTTATTCCTACAACTCTCTCCTAAATGCGTGCGCTTGGAATAAAAAATATATAATTTTTAATGGGAATTAATGATGAAAATTATTTAACTTTAAGGCTTCAGTAAGTTAATCTGGTAATGGTATTAATATTTTTTTTTTAGAAAGTCCAAATTCAACGGAAAAGTGTCTTTAAATTGATAAATAAAACCTAGGCTGACGCTAGGGACCTATGGCCTATGCAGGTAGTGTCGATGCTTTACACCAAATCCGGAGAGTAATTTGTTTGTCATTTTGACTTATAACATTAGCCTGTGTATGAAACACGCAAGGCTTTTTCAGAACCTTTTACAATGCATAGAAATATCCTGAAACTACTTTCAGGTCGCTCGCAACATCTTGGGGCGTCTGTCAACGAACTCAAAAGTAACACCTATAACACTTTATTCGAACAACGTTTTAATCACATGATTTGAACATGGCTGAGTTTAAATTTGAGATGCCATTTTGGTCACTTTGGTTGCAGTGGGGGTGGGGGAGTTGAGCTATGTTGCGAAACAATCAGTACGTTTCGTAATTTCATTTACAGTTAGATCATTACATATAAGTCAACAACAACAAACTGCTTAAAATCGGGGAACTTCAGAGTTTTCTTCCACTGGGACCTGATTCGGGGTTGCGTCCCATAGACCCCTCACCTACTTGTTTATACTATCCACGAATGATATAATTTTGATCCGTCCCTAGGTTGTTCGGATAAATCATAGATGCTACGATTTTGGTTACGTAATTGATGCGACAGACTTCCAGATACTGTACAGAATTTTAATTCATTAATACGATATATTACCTTCCGGTACTTTACCACTTGTGAAAGGTTTGATTTGTATTACTACAAGTTTAATGGAATCAAGCACAGCACCTTACGCTGCATGGGATTCATTATGGTAATATAAACTTAAACTTGTGTTCCCAGGTAACATGGCGTAGTACCAGCACATGAGTAACTTAGCGAATTAAACTTCAACGAAAGACGGACATGAGAAATAGAACAACCACATCTCGAGGTAGAAGGAAAAGGAGAGGGTCGGAAATTGTCGATTTAAGGATAGTAATCAATCGTAAACGACAAACTGCTCTTCGGACAAATGAACATGTCGATAACAGCGAATTCTTAGAATCATCTGGAAATAAGGAAGATGCCAAGGATATATCAGAATTAACTTCCATACGTCCAAACATTGACTATTCAGATATTCTGGTCAGCAGTGATGATATGACCAAAGATGAAGGGAATACCGATTTCAATGGTGATATCTGTGAAAAAAACAGGCAGATTATGTTTGTGGATGACAAAGAAACGTCTGACCCAAATGCATCAAACTGTAATGGCAGCAGAGAAATACCAACGAAAAAGGACGACGGTCACAGATCCAGGCAAGTTCAAGAAAATGAACTTTCAATTACCTCACGAAAGTATGTTGTTACAAAAACACGTAAGGACGAACATATCCACGAACAATCCGATTTAAAATCCATTCCATTAGATAGAGTTTGTGACTCAAACAAAGATGAAGGTTCAGAGATTAACAGAGAGATGATAGGAAGCGAAGAAATGAGAGAGGAAAGAGAGATTTATGAAGATGAGTATGAAGATTTCAGTTCCTTACGAAAGTATGACCATGACGCATTTGGTTTCAAACCCAAGAAAAGAAGGCAACCAGAGGTTAAAGAGAAACGTGGATCTAAACAACGGAGAGATAATGAAGCACAAAATGTAAACAACATCCGTTCGCAATTCTTACAACCTAGTACTGAAAAAGAAATATCAGCCCGAAATGTATCCCATAGCAAGGGAAAAAGAGAAATGTCAAATAAAGGACTTGTAAATAGCGACTGTGACAGATCCGGTCAGGGAAACGTACCTTCAATAACCTCCCAAAATTATGATCATGTTACAACAGAAGGACATAAGGTGAACGAAAACATCCTCGAACTAGGCGATTTGAAATCCATTTCATCAGACAGAGTTTGTGACACAACCAGAATCGCACATGACAGTTCAGATGCTGACAAAGAGAAAATCGCTAGTAGTGAATTGAGAGAGGAAGGAGAGATATATGAGGTTATACAAACACAGCCAAAGAGACTAATAAAAACCATACAAAAGCGTGACGATGACGTAATTGGTGTCAGATCAATGAAAAGAAGGCACACAGACTCTAAAGACGAACGTAGATCTAAACGACGGAGAGATAATGAAGCACACCATGTAAAGAATAGTCGATCGCATTTACATCACAAAACAAATGTGCCAGACAGAAAACGATACACTGACACATCTGACCATAGATCTCCACGACCATTGCATAGACATCATCAGAGGGACAAATATTCAACCACATATCCTTGGACAAGACCAAAAATAAAATCTTTGTCTGAGGAAAGATGCCGTCAGATATTGGATCGAAATCTAACATATGTAGAAAGGTCATCATTTCTAAGTGCAGAAAGAAATAGTGGAAGCAGTAGCTCACCAGTTCGCAAATGTGATCGAAGACGTGATCCTCCCTGCGCAGTAAGTTCTACAAGTATGCAAGGCAGGAAGCAGAACAGAGACAAATCACCTTTCGTTCAGAGGAGTGATAAAAAAGAGCAAAGAAGTGGAGAGAGAGAGAATGAAACGCATGGGTTTCGAGATTTAAAAAATAAATCTCCACATGATGGCAAGGGAACACTTGATTTTGCATCAGAAGGCATAAATTATGGGAGAAACATCTATCGAAGAAATCGAGAAAAATCCAGTTGGGAATGTCCATCGAGAAATAAGAGTAATAGGAGTGCAGCAGATCACAAACAAAAGGAGGATTATGGAATTCCAAGACTTGTATATGATAGTATGCCTAGTACACTTGTTGATAATAGTTACAAAGACAATCGTACAGAAGTTACAAATTATGACTTCCATACATCATTGGAAAGACGTGATGTGTCCACTCGTCAGATGGAAGAGAGGGAGTGGGAAGGTGAACATGTAAGTATGGAGACGTTAAACTTCCATGATAGTTACCCAAGGAATGATACTAGCTATCATGTTGCCCACTCGGACAAAATCTGGGAAAGCAGGGTTTCAAACACACGACCATCCGCCAATGACAGGAAATATGTTCAGATCGTTGAGTACAGTTTTCTAGGCACTCTGAAATATTTATCTCGACCACGCCTTACCAATGATGAAATAGCAAATATCTTGGCAATGAGATCGGATGAGCTTAGTCAATATTTACGCAAGGATGAACAATGCCCAAAGCTTTCGTCTCTCATTGACATCTTAGTAAGATGTGCTGAATGTAAAGTTAGCACGACTAGCAAGCGGAACGTGATGTACATATTGAGGACAAGCAAGCTCTTCGAGAGAAAAGATGTCATCGACAGTCTGAAACAAATGAGAATTAGCCCAACAAACAGCAGTGCAGATGACAAGTTTATCTACGGACTTCTTTTGGTTATGAAAGCAATGATAGACATGGTAAATTTAGAAGAAAATGATACGACAATTGTAAGGTCGTTAATTGAAAGCATACTCAATCATCGCAGTAAAGATCTGAGTCTTGAAAGACAGAGCACTGTTTTAAAAGCTATAACAGAGAGCTTTGAAAGGAAACAAAAGAAACGAGAGGAAAACGGAGAATTTCGGGGAGAGTTATTTGCAGAAACTCTTCCAATTTTACCTGATATCGATATAATCAGACAGGTAAAAGAAACCGATATACCTGAACATGAAATTGGACAGAAGTTTGAGAATGATAGACATTACGTATCCCATATGTTCGTCCTATTTAGAGAAGATTTCCTTCGACCGTTGTGCAAAGGAATACGTGACTACATCAGCTATAGAGAAAGAGGGTCCATCGCAAGATTTCGAAGTACAGACGTGAGATTATTTCAAGGAGTAATGTTGCATTCGACAGATTCAAATCTTGACAATGGTATTGTATGGACATTGCAGTTTGAATTCAACTTTCGGGGAAATTTTTATATCCCCTCTGTATTGCAGTATGGCTCTCTGCTATGTCTTTCACCTGACGACTTCAATACTATGTGTTATGCAACTGTCGTCAATAGAGATTGTTTGCGACACGGAAATATAGACATCAAGTTTCTTAAACATAATGACATGGCCGCACATGTAGACAAAACTTTCGTGATGCTTGAAAGTCGAGCATTTTATGAAGCTTATTCTCACACCTTGTCCCTGCTAAAAGAATTAGCACTGGGTCTTGTACAGGGAGAAAGAACGCTTCCATTTGGGAAATATCTATTGGGGAACACTTCCCACATAGAGCATCCAAAATACCTTGTGGATTGTGGAAAAATGTCGTTCACTTGTCTGACAAGCTATGGAGACGGTACGATCGCACAAATAAAAAATATTAGTGCAGTCAAGGTTCTCGATTCAACAACGTGGCCATCATCTAAAGAGTTAGGTCTTGATATTTCTCAGCATGAAGCTCTGAAGCTGGCGCTGACAAAGGAAATCTCATTGATTCAAGGTCCACCAGGGACAGGCAAAACTACAATGGGAATAAGAATCGCCGAGCTGCTCCTTCATAATAAAGACGCTTGGAGAGGACATAAACGAGAACCTATGTTGTTAGTGAGCTACACAAATCATGCTCTGGATCAGTTTTTACAGCTTCTGCTCAACACTCCGGTCATGGCTAATTGTTTGACAGAGGATGTTGTCAGAGTGGGCTCCAGATGCGAAATTGAACACCTTGACAAATTTACATTAAAAGCACATAAAAAGCTACAGAGACCCCATATCCGCCCATTCCGAGCAAATTATGCACAATTGAAATCGATAGAAAGAGATATTGTGGAACTTAAGAAGTCTATTAACTGCTACAAAGCATGCCTTGTGCATGAAAGAACCTTTAGAGAAATGGATTTCATTCCATCATGGATGTACAATCAGTTGGTGGGACGTCTTTATAGAGAAAGGCTTCGACCAACGAATGAAACCAGCTTATGGATTTGGCTAGATTTGCCTTCTCTTTTAAATCGAAAAGAACTAAGCAGTTCAAGAATACAAAGTACGCAGTCTGATTACGTACAAGAAAAGGACATTGTGAATGAAGATTTTGAAAGAGTACTCGATGATGACGAGGATGAATGGGGTGTCACCATCATGCCCCAAGATGATTTTGCAAGAAGACCGGCTGTTGCGATTGACGATGAGATCTTACGTGAGGATCCATATTACCGAGGCATTGAGGAAAATCAGATCAGTGCTTTGATGGGAAGTATAATACAAGAACTTTCTGTTAAGGATCGCATGACGAAGGAAGAAACTGAGAGGGTTAGGTATATTTGGCGATTGTCTACTGTTGATAGATGGAGATTGTACAGATACTGGGTATTTGAGGCAACATTTCCTCTGTATCAACAGCTCCATCAACACGAGAGGGAATATGACAACGCCTCCAGGAGATATCGGGAAGCAAGGGATCTTCTGGATTGTAAAATTATGAAAGATGCATGCATTGTAGCTATGACGACTACTGCAGCGGCCCGCTACACGCGCACTCTTCAAGAGGTCGCACCACCAGTAGTCATAATTGAAGAAGCTGCCCAGGTCTCTGAACAACATGTTCTAGGTGCTCTTTCCTCTGCATGTCAACACCTCATCATGATTGGGGATCACCAACAGCTCCGGCCAGCCTACAATGACTACAGCTTAGCTCGCATGCACCACACTGATGTGTCACTGTTTGAACGCCTCATCCGTAATGGAATGTGTTATCAGCAGCTGGAGAATCAACACCGTATGCGTCCGGAGATAGCGTCATTGCTTGTGCCTCATATCTACAAGTCCCTGGAAAACCACGAATCTGTATTCAAATATTCTAATATCAAGGGTATTGCTAGTAATCTCTATTTCATAGCACACGAAGAAGAGGAAGACGACTTTGACGAGTCTTTAAGTCACAGTAACACATACGAGGCAGAGTTCATTTCAAAGCTTTACCGACATCTGCGCCTTCAAGGTTATTTCCAACACGAGATAACTGTTTTATCTTTTTATAAAGATCAGGTTCAGTTACTTAGAAAAAAAATCAGAGAACTTGAGCAAACGGATGAATTTTTGATGAACATAAGTCCTGAGCGGTGTACTGACGGTACTTTGTTTCCTGGAGACATTAGTGCTAAATCAAAAATAGGAAATACGCCTGACGTTAGAATCACAGCAGTGGACAACTTTCAAGGAGAAGAAAATCGGATCATCTTACTTTCACTAGTTCGGAGTAACAAGAATAGAAAAATTGGATATCTGCAAGTTCCCAACCGTGTGTGTGTTGCCTTGTCACGGGCCCGAGAGGGTCTTTTTGTAATTGGGAATATGACTTGTCTGAGGCAAGGATCTGATCTTTGGGAGAAGGTTATTTCTAAGGCAGAGACACTTGGGCTTTGTGGAAAACATCTTGAGCTGAAGTGCTTTAATCATAAAGAGAACAAGATGATCGTTGAGACGCCACAGGATTTCGAGAAATATACAGATGGCGGGTGTAATCAGCCCTGCACGTTTCGTATGGAGTGTGGTCACACATGCAGTAGAAAATGTCATAATGACGACCCTGATCACAAAATACCCTGCAAAAAGGTTTGCGAGAAATATTGTGAGAACGGGCATTGTCATGAGAAACTTTGTTATGAATCTATTGGAAGATGCACAGAAAGGCATGAAGTAATACTTCCAAGATGTGGCCATACAAAAGTGAAAAGGTGCTTTGAGGATGTCAGTGAAGTGAAATGTGATGAAAGGTGCCACAATGAACTGACATGCGGACATATATGCCAAAAAAGATGCGGTCAGGTCTGCAACGACGAAGATAATTGTACAGAGTTGGTTAAGGTAACAGGCAAATGCGGTCATGAGTGTCAGATAGCATGTTCATATCAGAAAGACTTTCTGTGCAAAATTCCATGCAGAACAGTACTTGACTGTGGACACTCTTGTTCTGGCACATGTGGCAAATGTCACCAGGGTCGACTGCACATACCATGCAGGAAGAAATGTGAACGAATATTGATTTGTGGTCATCCTTGCAGAGCAGACTGTACAGAGGTGTGTCCTCCTTGTGGAAAAGAATGCATGAATGCATGTGAACATAGTAAATGTAGCAAGAAATGCGGAGAACCATGCATCCTATGCCGTGAACCTTGTCAGTGGAAATGTCGAAGACGATGTCCTAATGGCTTTACGTGTACGCGAATATGTAGCGAAGATTGTAACAGATCCAGATGCAATGTACCATGTGAAAGAATAATATTCACTTGCGGTCACAAGTGCATTGCACTTAACTGCGAGAAATGCATATGTAGAGAATGTGAGGAGGGGTTCCATTTTGAAATTTTCTTTGGCAACGAAGATGATCCAAGGGCTCTTTTCTATAAGCTTGAAGACTGCTGTCATATCTTTGAACTTTCTTGTCTTGATGAGTATATGGATAAAAAGGATTCCGAGAGACACGTCGGAATGAAAGTTTGTCCAAGATGCACGACACCTATTCTTCACTCTAAACGATATGGAAATGTCATCAAAGAATGTAGTCGGGAAATTGACGCTGTAAAACGGAAAATTGGATACCATGATGTTAGTCAAGATATATATGAGGTGCGTGTAGCAGCTGTCAATTTAGAAATCAATGATGATCGTCAGTTCTTTCAATTATGTATTTCGCAAGCGAGAAACAAACACCAGATTACTGCAATCCACAACCAGCTCAACTTTTATTTGAGTGTTACAAAAAGCATCGCAGACATTAATTCCAAGTACAAGAACATCATCTTGGAAGAAAAGCGAGAAGATCTATTCAAAGAACTTCATAGACTTCGAAAGTGGACCCTAATTAAAAGATTCAGATTTAGCGAACAGGAACTATCTGAGTTCAAACTGGAATTGACAAGAGTGAGACTGAGCCTGAGAGTTGAGGTCTTGATGTGTAGTATGCAAAAAAAGGAAAATGTACCTCAGTGTGATACTGAGTGGACCGAGAAGACGATGAAGAAGTTGAATAGCGGAGAGAAACTGAACGAGAAGACGGGTAAAAAGGTAGAAATTAAACTGAAGCAGCTTGAGAAACAGTATCCTCATTCTGGACTTGGCATCAGTGACAACGAGAGAATAATGGTACTGAAGGCCATGGATTTCTCTCAGAAGGGTCACTGGTACAAGTGTAAAAACGGTAGGTATACATTTTCCTCAGTTCATAACATGGACCGATCTGCGGACAGTATATGCAGATCTGAGACTCGGCTGTAATTTAAGATCAGACGTGTACAAGTAGCAGAAGGGTCTAATTTGGTTGAGATTAATGTGAGGTATCTATCAACATCGCAATCAGCTAACTGGATTGATGTGGGCAAAGAAAAGATTAAACGTTTATTTTAGAGGTATTATAATGTAGTTTCATGTTTCAAAGAATATGCAGAATATATTTGCCTTATCACTAAGAGAGTCCAAATATGTTTAATTCATGTAATGCAGGTATTCCTAAAGAATTCAATCTAAGTACACAAGCTTTCGGAGACACTTTCATATCAATGATTTTGTTTTGGTGAAAACACGCACTCAGTAGTCATATATAATTTCAATGGTCCTACGACAATGAAATATAAATTTAACTAAGTAACCATCTCTGTCTGTGAATAATAAATGAGTTCCTTATATTTGGTTATTTTGTTGTAATTTCGCTCATCGAAAATGTGTTGTGTTGATTAATAAACGAAACAGAAGAATTGCCTTGGATAATATATAACATAATTATGTTTCTTAACACAGGCCATGTATATGCTATTGGTGATTGTGGTGGAGCGATGGAAGAGGGAAAATGTCCAGAGTGTCGGGAAACCATTGGCGGCAGCGACCACCGTCTGAGGGATGACAATCGAGTAGCCTCCGAAATGGATGGAGCCCAGTTCTCAGCCTGGTCAGAACAAGCCAATATGCAAAACTATGACCTGGTGCCGAATTTTGACTAAATGTTTTAGAATAGGCATCTATGAGTGTAATGTGTGTAAATAAATGATTATAAATTGTTTATGATGCTGTATCAGAAAATTTAAAGATCTCTAATAACTCAAAGCAATTGCTGTTTACGTTCTCTTCGATAGTTTTCGTAGCTGTTTGTAATGTTTTTGGAAGACTGCTATAATATAAGTACAATAGAAGTTCGTTTATATAAAGTGCCCAGTGAACACTGGTATTAATTAGATGGGTACGTACATAAGGTCTTAATTAGATGGGTACGTACATATACAGATATGCAAATGTTTCATGTACTGGTGTTATGACTATGGAGGTTTTATGTGATCGGTACGAACTAGAGTCCTTTTCGGAAATTTAGTGTGCCTAAGAAAAGAAAATGCTTCTATATCTGATAGTGTCTTTTTGCCAACCACTTGGTTTTTTAAAAAAAATTTAAATGCAGGACATAAATCTATTCAATAACAAACTTGTCCATGTATGAAGTGTCCCTAGTATAGTATCAACTTCAGATTTGTAATCAAAGCCGGTTAAAGGGTCATATATGGAACGTAACTGTTGGTATATCGGAACTTGTCTTTTGCTTTGGCACAATAACCTTTACAGGTGTTGATGTGACGTTAGACAATCAGTCACCGATTCAGTCAATTATCCTGGTATGTTAGGACAATTGCGCGCAACACAAAAGCGCGCCGTCAAATCCCGCAAGGCAAACATTCTAAAAGTCAATATGTCAAATAAAAAAGATTCATATATATAAATAATTTACACATTATAACATTATCAGGTATTTAAATAATGTTTACTATTATTAACATGAGTTACAGTTTATTATGTCTATCACTGTTTAAATTGCAACGTTATGTGCATAATCAATACAAGCAAACAAAGCAAAACAAGTAAATTTAATTAAAATGAATTTCAGTTTAGGATATCTACCACTTTTCAAATTTTCACAAAATAAATTTACATTTAACCTGCGCGCTAACGACGGGGTGTTATCAAGTATATTTTAAATGTATCAAATATTATGACATTTGTCAACAACAAAATAAATATCAAGTGGTTGCAAATTCATTGTATTTTGAATGCATTCTCCATGAGGCTGGGAATGTTAATAACATATTAGTTACGTGGCTGTACGGAATTTTGTGACCATCTATAGATGGTCAATAGACCTTCAGCCAAAATATAGGGGACTCACAAACTACCATAACAGTCCGTACCCTGGAGAAATCTAACATGCAATGTATTGATTACAATGTACTTCAGAAATACTATATAACGTGTTTATTGAAAGAATGCCACATGAATATCGTAGACTCCATTAAAATAAATGTAAACTTCACGCCAGTTGATGCACACCCTTGGGTCTACAAAGTTAATCTCCATAAAAGTGGTTTCCGGTCAGCATTATTTGATTGAAATCTAGCCATTTCGTGTTAGATAATGTCCACCGATGGATAAACCACACAGTAATTCATTATCATTATATCATCAAATCATTTCATATATTACACAGTAATTCATTCTCATTATATAATAAAATCATTTCATATATTATACAGTAATTTATTCTCATTATATAATAAAATCATTTCATATATTACACAGTAATTTATTCTCATTATATAATAAAATCATTTCATATATTACACAGTAATTTATTCTCATTATCTAATAAAATCATTTCATATATTACACAGTAATTCATTCTCATTATATAATAAAATCATTTCATATATTACACAGTAATTCATTCTCATTATATAATAAAATCATGTCATATATTACACAGTAATTCATTCTCATTATATAATAAAATCATTTCATATATTACACAGTAATTAATTCTCATTATATAATAAAATCATTTCATATATTACACAGTAATTCATTCTCATTATATAATAAAATCATTTCATATATTACACAGTAATTCATTCTCATTATATAATAAAATCATTTCATATATTACACAGTAATTCATTCTCATTATATAATAAAATCATTTCATATATTTGGATCATACATTGATGCTAACATCTTTAATTTAGTAGGTCATGCACCATTTTCTGTTTTCCAGTTGTGCATTTCCAATTGGCATGAGATATACTGGATTCACCGTTCTAATTATATAGAAGAATGAGAACCAGTCAAAGAAATGCAATCTGATTACAATCAGATACTATGCGACAATAAAGAAATATATTAAAGAATCTTTCTGATTTTTGATTACTCATGTAACGTTTTTTTTATTTTCGATTACCTTGATCACTTAAACGACGATTTGTCATCTATCATATTATTTGTCAGAGCTATGCTATTAAATATATTCCTAAAACGGATGTAAAGGAATACATTCTTATATTGTATATATAGTATACGCACATTTTGTTTGTTTGGCTGCTTCTTTTTTTCTGTCCAGGGGATACCTGGCGTTTTCGTTAAAATCAGCACTTTTTATATTTATATTGTATTATGAACAAGTGGCCTAAATTACAAAATAAAGACATTATAATTTCCGTCTCAACTTCACGTTGACAAATGAAATATTTGAATTTGCTCTCTCTCTCTCTCTCTCTCTCTCTCTCTCTCTCTCTCTCTCAAAAGGAAAATTTGTTTAAAGTTACTAAATTCCCAGTCACGACTTAGTCATGAATAGTTGAAATATATATGTAATTATATCTAATTTAACTGAACACTAGCACATTTATGGTTATTGATAAACTTTAAAAAGTTATAAATAACATCCCGCACTAGACACGCACACACCACACACGCACACACACGTTTGGGAAATAAAAGGAGACAATAGTGCTAGATCTTTTGAAAGCTCAAATCTCACGAATACTAGTAAACATACTTGAAAAAGAAACAAATTTCCTGAAAAGAAAGTTGGGACAAAGGTATCGGCCGATGAATGGTGAATATACTCTATAGGGATAAGACTTCGGTAAATGAAACAAATTTCAAAACGCCTTGATTACCAACTTATTAGTTGCCGATCTCAATGTCATGCAGAGATAGGTGACTTTGTTCTTAACTATATACTAGACGTAGTGCCCACAGAATATTGGCGACATCTTCAAAATATACTTGGTGAAGAATGGAAGTATGGATTTTCCCCCCACCCCACCATAACGGTTCTGATTAAGATATATTCAAGGAGGTCTTATATATTATCATAATGTAAAGGATGCACACAAAAAACTGTCAAAATCGACTGAAATTAGAATGGCACAATGGTGTCCCCATGGCAAGTAAATTAAGAAGGACATAACTGTTGTAAATATAATATTTTAAGCATAGTCGTTTTTCGCCTTTCATAGTATGATGAAAAAATTATGCAAAAAAACTTTCATATCGAGAGAGAGAGAGAGAGAGAGAGAGAGAGAGAGAGAGAGAGAGAGAGAGAGAGAGAGAGAGAGAGAGATTATGTGCATTTACAGTTTACAGTAATTTTTACAGAACAACACTGTCAACACTGTTAGTTAAGTGCATTTCTTTCTGGTCCATGTAAGAAATCTGGTGAAAAGAATATAATCTGGTATGGAAATGTATACTAATTGCAAAGAAATCAAACATTTATATCCTTAACGCAAATATATATCTTTTTAATATCTTCAAGTAATGGCTTAAAGTTACAGGAGGCAACAAAATACGGTAATAGAACATTACATTTGGCAAAATACAGTAAAACAATATTCCATTTGGCAACAACATCAAAGATTCGGAAAACTATTGATTGTTTAACACCCTTACATATTCAGTAGGATTGCTTTCTTGGTTCAGCCTAGTCTATTTGATTTTCATGGAGCTTTTTTAAACGAGGTGTCTCATCATACTAATAATTACGTCTCGAAAATGGTGCGGCCCTCAGGGTGGTTTTAGTTTGAGACCCATGCCTTAGAGGCTAGTTACATACTTTCTTGGGGGATAACGCTACGATTAATTGGCTTGTCGCATGCCATTTTATCCCGGCTTTTGTTCGGAAACATCGGCATTACACATAATGTTGAGCGGATTTTTTTTACGTGCTTAAATATGTTTTGAACGTATCAATATTAATATTTTTCATTTAGCTGCTCCAATGATCTGGGAGAGTGTTTGAGAATGATATATATATATATATATATATATATATATATATATATATATATATATATATATATATATATATATATATATATATATATATATACCATCTTCTGCTCAGGAAACGAGGGAGCCAACCCGTAAAGAATTGTGTGAAAAGTCGTGCGGAAGCTATATCTATATTTGTTCAAGAATCTGGTGGCAAACATCTTTGCTAGCCAAGAATCTGGTGGCAAACATCTTTGCTAGCCAATCTTGCGATATGTTAACCATATCTACACCTTGGCGGATCAATCCGATATGTATGTGCTTCGGGTCTGTGGATTTCATTGGGCGTGGTGGTAATTCACCGCTTCTAATCAAAATCAAGTTGTTTAAATTTGAATACTGTTCCTACTTCATAAAGAAAAGGGGAGCACACCAATAGCTCGTAATGGAGCAGTTTTCCACTGCGGGTTCGATTTTTCAAATCAACATATGGTTGCTTAATTTATGTTTATTATTTGATATTTACTATATATACTGTCCCCTGCACATAAATATACCTTCGTAAAGTAATCCTAATTATGTTAATTTGTATTGATCGTATTATAGACGTACGTGTTACGTATGTCATGTATGTTGTTTATTTGCTGCCATGGGATACATCACCAAACCATAGTCAAGCAATGACTGGGATTATTTTTCAAATGAAGAAAACACTAGTGATGAATAAACGACCGGGATGCAATGAAAAAAATACTTTAAATGTTCATTGGCTATCGTATTGTGTAAATCGTTAGGTTGTCCACCGCAACCCAATTTCGTGCCGTTTCCATGCTACACTGAACAAAAATGTTTTCCGTCTGTAATCAACTTTCAATACCTTTTTATTCCGTAATCGACTCTCAATAACAGTACTTAGAATTAAGTAAGTATTATGTACTCCTTTACTGTGGATATGCATACATGTGTGTACGAAGTTATTTGAACCAAAACCTCCCATATTTCAACTCGACCTTGACTAAAGCTAAGTTCGTTTCTTATAGTTATACTTCTTTACAATGCAGATGTATATACCTGTATATGACGTACTGCTGTGTTATTCTATATCCCGCACTGAGAGAGAGAGAGAGAGAGAGAGAGAGAGAGAGAGAGAGAGAGAGAGAGAGAGGGAGAGAGAGAAACCGAAAACTCTCTCTCTCTCTCTCTCTCTCTCTCTCTCTCTCTCTCAGAGGAAATGGCAGCCTTTCCCAAGTTTACATTGTTGTCACTAAATCGGGCTGGCCTAGGCATGTATTGAACCCAGAGCAATTGAATTACAAGCCTGATGCTCTTCCACCCAAAAAAATTACGTATTAGATCACTTATATTAGCTGACAAAAAGAAGTTATATTCAGATAAAAGAGGAAAGATAGAATATCCCGACTCAAAAGAAATCGCAGGCCTCCCTGAAAGAGATTAAATAGTCGGCCCCATTAAGTCTTCTCTAGGTAATATGACGCTGAAGAGAGGTATTTTATGTTTGTTTCAACGAGAATAAATATATAAATAACTAATAATTAGAAACAATTTGAATGGAAGAATATAAATATGATTAGCCTATTGTGTAGCTTCGACTAAATGAAATCAACCTGAATAATGACGTACGGTCCTCAGTAGCCGCTATGTCGTTGCCTCGACGTGGTCCGGATACTAATATCCGTACTAGGTCCTCAGTCGATTATGGCTGGGACCCACAGAATGAACAGAGTAATGAAGGACACATATTTGTCTGTCCCTCTTTCCCGTCCTTCAAGAACAGTTACGGGGGGGGGGGGGGGGGGGGCGCGTCCTGTTTTTTTCTTCCTGTTTTGCTCGTTCACAATCAGAGGTCAGGGAGCGCAGCAGCTTTGGGAAAGCTTGCAAGTAAATGGGTAGGTGGATCTTTCCGTTATTTTCCCGGATTCTTCCTCCACCATATATACTGGTCGCCATGTAAAACCAATCATGTGCTGTAATATGGCGTAAAACCCTAAAACAACAACAATCTCCTATATAAGTAGTATGATACAGTCGACAATTACTGTACGGTTTGTTTCACATAATTTATCCATAAATAAATAACAATTAGAACGAAAGAAAAGGAAGGAACGAATAAGAATTAAGAATCTTGTGCATCTTCAACAAAATGAAATTTCCCTGGACCGAACGGAATGGTAGTCAGTTGAAGATGGCTGGGACCCACAGAATGAACAACAATGAAGAACGCATATTTGTCTTTCACGTCCCTCAAGAACTGTTACCTGGAGGGTCGTCCGGGTTTCGTCCCTCTCTACTCGCTCACATTCGGAGGTGAGGCAGCGAGGCCGCTTTGAGAGAGTCCACCCTTTCAGCCCGGGGTAGTCGATGTGTGTGAGTGCGTGTGTGTAATACTAGACAAATTAACAATGGAGTAGCTCTCCTAGCACTCCATAAGTAGCTAAGACTTGATCCGGGATCTCCGGAATCCCTGTCCCGGCTACCTAGGGCCCGACCACGACTTGGAAGAGATCAGGCCGCGGAAATGTTATATGTAGCCATCTTGTCAGAACAGAAACAAAATCGAAGTAACCGGCTATCTGCACTGCGTTTTGGACTTTTTTCGGTCCGTTCTTTGCAGTGCTATGATTGACCACGTAACGAGCTGCAGTATTTATTCTCTTTGGGATAGACCTGTCTGCGTCAACATAGTTGGCCGAGATGTATAAATACAGGTATGACTAACCTGGGTTACAGTCCGGTCAATTTTTGTATATACATTTTAAATGGTCGATATCGCCAGTCGTGATAGGGTGTCATTAATTACTGATATTTTTTCGACGAATTATCAGCAGGGGAATATAAAAGAAAAGAAAATATTGACAGATAAAACATATTTCGACGACTTTGCACAGGTTAAAGTATGACCTTTTAGGCGATCTAAGCATACACTTTGTAAATAAACATACTTTGAAAGGTGAGTCATGTGGTGAGGACAGCCCGGCTCTCGTAGCTAAAGATAATATTTCGTATACACCAATTGAGTTTACAGAGGGGCTACGAAGTAAGAAGTATAACCAACATATGCAATAATGAAAAATTAATAACATGGATGATTATACATAACAATGAATACATCATATTAAAAAATACAAAGAATAATAACCATATATATCCTTAGAAGTCAGCCATGAATGGAAGAATAACAAAGCATAGCTTCTGAGTTCTGGTATGTATCACGTGTGTTGAATATAGCAAACCCAGCCCCTACAAGCTAGAAACCGTCCCGCCTTCTATGAGAAAGATTGTCATACTTCACGATAAATACAACCAGGGCCATTGCAAGGGTATCTGTTACACTAGGCGAACCTCTCTCCTTGCGCCCCTCCCTCCTCGGGGCATCACTTATTATAGACTGTTCATTAGTATTAATACACGTTCGACTTGATAATTTATTAATTTCTTTATTTAGTTTAAATATTTAATGATAATAGATGAATAACCTGACAGTGCTCTTCGTTTTTGGCACCCTCTCCCACCCAATCCCAACCTGTCGCTACATGTAGTTCACCTAAAGGTTTAACTGGCCCTGAATAAGACAACAAAAAATGATAGGTAACACATATAGATGTAAGAGATAAATAACATACGTGCCCTTAAGTAAGAAGCAAAGACAATGCGATGCTTTGCTATCAAAGTGCAATGCAAGGTAGAAAGGCTTGAATATGAATCTCAAGGAACGATGGCATAACACAAATATATACAAAACATAACATACATACATTCGCACGCACGAACGCACGCATACACGCACGCACACACACACACACACACACACAATTTACTGTGCTACAGATAGGATAAAATTCTCAATGGTGTGTGAAATGAACTATGTCAGACAATATGCAATATACACTTCAAAGAATCCAAACTCTGTAAACAACAACGGAAAACTTAGCCAGAAATGTGTTATGTCAAACATGCTCTAATATAATTTTGTTAAGCATCTCCGTTGTGCTCCATCTGAATATACCTGCAATATTTATTGACAAATTATACACTTACCAGTCAGAAGGAATAAGTTATCCCTCAACACACTAATCCACCTCAACACACTAATCCATAAGCAAATTTCACTGCATCACTTGCCATATATCCAAGACATAATTTATAAATGTTCGAAAAATCCGTGAACTTGAAGGTTTAGCACATGGTTTTACATGTTTTATATTAGATATTATTAATAATGTGTTCTATTGTACTGTATTATATTGTGTCCGCATATTTGGAGGGTGACGAGGGTCTTATATACGGGAGAGTGGGGTACTCAAAAATGGAAATGATGAAAGGAAACAGTTTCTTTCTAATAAATTATAACTATTTATTGTTAATTTCATATAATATCCATATATTAAATGTGATAATACCTCATTACTATGCGACGTTTTTTGTTGTTGTTTTCTTTGCTCATGCCTATGAACTGTGTACTTCGGACATAACGGTCACACCACAGCCCTCATTAGCATATTTGTATTCATTCGCCATATGTAAACATTGCAACGTGAACACTAGTATAGAGATTATTTTTTACTTTAAAGGATAATATTGGGTGAGAAAAATAATCTACGTTGGGATTTTGACCGAGACAATGAAATCCCAAGCCTCGTGGGGAGACAAATAATATAACCCCTAGGCTGGGATTTCATTGTCTCGGTCCAAACCCCAACATAGATTCTGTATATCTCTATTGTATTTGTCCTTACCTAGAGTATCGCGTATTTATGTCAGCCCTTACAACACTATTCCCCAATGATCCGCCTGATTGAGATCAGCCACTTGCAACAGTGTTATCATTACCTCCTTCATCTCAGACCAATCGTCGCAGTCATGGTGTCCACGCGCTCAGAACTACTTTTAACAAAAGACCCTTCTTGTCTTCTGCTGTGCCATAGTTGTTCTCAAATAAAACAACAACAACAGCAACAACAACAAATAATATATAACCAAAACATAGTTACTTAAGGTCAACCTGTATTAGAAAACACACCAAACAAAAATATTTTGATAGAGACAAATACACACACACACACACACACATACTATTTCGAGGTTTTGATATTATATTAGTTCGTTCTAACTAGCATGGTCAAGTTTATCCTATATGCAGGACTAGCTCAGTACAATTTCAGATCATCATTAAATGTAGCTAAAGCAACCGAACTAGTTGTAAACACTTCGCGTGAAACATAGTATATACTGTTAGCTACATTTAATGAAGCTGACCTGAAAATTTACTGTGCTACAGATAGGATAAAATTCTCATTGGTGTGTGAAATGAACTATGTCAGAAAACACTGATACACGAACATAAAACTATATACCTATACACTTCATATCATCCCAACTCTCTAAACAACAACGGAAAACTTAGCAACAGCCAGAAATGTGTTATGTCAAACATGCTCAAATTATAACTTAGTTAAGCATCTCCGTTGTGCTCCAGCTGAATATACCTGCAATATTTATTGACAAATAATACACTTACCAGCCAGAAGGAATCATTTATCCCTCTACACACTAATCCACAAGCAAATTTCACTGCATCACTAGCCCTATTTCCATGACAGAAATATACATTTTCAAAGAATCTGTGAACTTGAAAGTTTAGCACATGGTTATCCTTCAGGGTCCTCATATTTAGAGGGTGACGAGGGTCTTTTATACGGGAGAGTGGGGTACTCAAAATTGGAAATGATGAAAGGAAACAATTTCTTTCTAATAAATATTAAATATTTATTGTCAATTTCATATAACATCCATATATTAAATGTGATAATACCTCATTACTATGCGACGTTTTATGTTGTTATTTTTCTTTGCTCATGCGTATGAACTGTGTCCTTCGGATGCAACGGCCAGTCCACAGCCCTCATAAGTATATTTGTATTCATGCGCCGCACGTAAACATTGGGTATTGAACACTAGTAAATAGTTCTTTTTACTTTAAAGGATAATATTGGGTGAGAAAAATAATCTTCGTTGGGGTTTGGACCGAGACAATGAAATCCCAGCCGCGGGATTACATTATATGTCTCCCCACTCAAACAAGCCTCGTGGGGAGACAAATAATGTAACCCCGCGGCTGGGATTTCTTTGTCTCGGTCCAAACCCCAACATAGATTCTATATATCTCTATTGTATTTGTCCTTACCTAGAGTATCGCGTATTTATGTCAGCCCCTTACAACACTGTTCCTCAATGATCCGCCTGATTGAGATCAGCCACTTGCAACAGTGTCACCATTACTTCCCCATTGTCCAGTACTGTGATGTTCAATTCGTATTGTCCCATTACATTGTCACTATAAGTTCCCTTTGTTTAAATCCTCATTGTCCCTAGACAGTCCCACAGTCAGTGTTGCCACTCCTAGGTTTATCCACCCAGATCTAGTTTTTTTTGTGCACAATCTAGGTGTCTAGGTTTGTGTTATAGTCTAGTTGTTTTTCTAAAATCGAAATCATGATTTAATTTGTTAACAACTGTAAAATAGCTTCATCGTTTTCAATTAATAGTTTCGAACTGTACAAATAATAAATTTTGTGCAGCTACAAATTATATAATATTATTCACCTACATTTTTAGTGTTTGGACTATGATTACGTCGGCTTTTTACTATTTTTGGCTTCTTTTACTTCTAAGCCATAGAAACCGACTGGTTTGGGGTGTTGGCCGTGTGGCAGTCTGGCAGTGGCCATTTTTATTTTAGTCAGAGAAGCGGTTCAAGCGGAGTTTGTCATTTTGGCATTTGATAAATTAGTACTTCAAAGTATTAATCTTATTATCATATTTCTTTTATTAAATTTACTCGTTTACCCAATGTCTACTATTACTGAATCAGATTGGGGATGTGGAGATTTATGTGTAGGTGGTCCGGCGCCGTAAAAAAGGCTTACTATAACCAAGCATTTGAAGATGAATGGTTGCAGGATGCAGAGCCGAAAGACAGGATTAAGCTTGACCCTAAGAACAAGTACGTGGTGTTTTGTAAAGTTTGTGATTCTAAACTCGTTAATGCAAACAAAAGCAGTCTAATTGCGCACAAAAGATCAACAAAGCACATGAAAAACTTTGAGTCGAAGAAGAACATGACCACATTGACAACTTTTGTATAAAAAAATCCAGTAAAAAACTTGGACCATAACGTTGCTGTGGCTCAAGTTTTGTTTTCAACTTTCATGGCAGAAAAAAATACGCCATTTACACATGCAGACCACCTTGTTCAATGCATGAAAGCTTTGTTTCCCGATAATTTACTGTGTTCAGGTATGTGACTCACTTTTTGGATGCTTGCATTGTTTTGCATTTATCTGCATGGCTAAGACTGGCTGCTGGCAAATGTGTATTGTGCTGCTAAGTGCTAAAAATTGTAATTATATTAGTCTTATTAATGCATTTTGTAGGCCTAATATTATCATGCACTATGTATTATTACACAACTGTCTACAGGATTTAAAACAATTTATTATGTATACATGTATGGCATACCCAATTAAACGTGTGACGCATCTAGGTTTTTTTCTAGGTTTGTTTGGTGAATGGTCTAGGTTTTTCCAAAACGTTAGAGTGGTATTACTGCCCACAACGATAAATTATCGTTTGTCCTCAGAGTAGAAACGAAAAAATGTAACATCAAATCTCCATTGTCTCTTGTATACCCCCATTCACTACTATAATGCTAAGCGGTTTACTCATTGTGTGTCCTTGTTCGTATCCGAGACAAGAGGATCGAATCGACACCGACTACGGCAGAACGACTTAAAATCATACTGCATGCATTCGCCTATCCAACCAGCGTGTTCATTTTTTCAATCGACTGAACTTGTCAAGAACGGCTCAATATCTGCTATCAAACATCAAGGTATCAATGATTTGCCCATTTTCTTTGTTCCATTCATACATACACACACTGTTCTGAAAACGCTGTGGTCACGGATTGATTTAGAACTGACGTCAATTGAAGCACGTGATGCTTCACTGAACGACTGCAACTCTACTTCCGTTTTTAATTCCCGCTAATCAATGTGCAAGGAAACTAACAGCTCAGGAGAAACGTATCGAAAATGAGACGGCCTAGGGATGCAAGATCATTTGAACACATTAATCAGTTTCAGTAAGTATTCACGAAATAATCGTATACACAACGTTTAACTGCGTTTATTTGAATCTAATTAATCCAAAATTACTGTTTTATGCAAAACCTGTTTAATCCGAATAATTAGTTTATAGGAACCAAACATGGGTGTTTGTCCACATGCACACGCCAACACCGTGCTTAAAGTTGGTACAGTCATACTCACTCACCAATTTCAGAGAAATTGTTTAATATGATAACAGAACTTAGTCATTTCATTTATTGGTTTATAATGTCTAACCTGACTGTTACCAAGATGGTCCTAACACTGTCGCTTAAGGGATTGTCTATACTAACAATGCGCCATATTGCGTAAAGTATGGGCGAGTCTCTTTTCTCAGACAACAGAGTGAAGTAGTTCATCAAATTCAGTAACTGCCGTAAATTAGCATACGGATGAGTCATATCCCATGGCACAATTTACATAGAAATTTCACTGCTTCTTAAATTGACGTGAAAAGCAATTGTGTAGTTGTCAGTTTCCTTTGCTTGATTCAACATTGTAAATATCGGAAGCAGACGTCGTAGTTCTATTAGTCCGAGTTTCCTCTGACCCTTTCCACCCCATTTTTTGATATTTGGACATTCATGTTGGTGTGTAGGTTCAGAGCGCATTCCCTATCAAAAGTTAGAATTCACCGACACCGTCTGGTGTCGTCATGGGGTAGCCGATTACTTGCCTGCCCAGCAAACTTAAACGATCTTTCATCGAGATATTCCTGATTGAAATCGATAGGAATATAATTTATGTTCTAAACAATCGCAAACATAGCATTCGTTATGTCTTTAATCTGCTGATAGACGAGACAAAAGTACATCTTTGCTAAATTTGATCTTGATCTGGCCATTTGTAGTCTTAGTCACGTGACTGCACAAATCTCGTAACCTATATGTAAATGAATCAGAGGTCATATTGTCACGTGCTATCGACAATAAACAAAGTTGTTGTACATATAATTTGAACATTTTATAAAGTGGCCTCTTAATATTTGTCAAAAAATATAATCCACAATTTATTCTAAACATATTGAGTCTGTGCTCAACGACCAGAAACCTGCCAGTATCGCAAATGGGTGGAGAAAACTATTTTGAAGAAGTACCGAGCACGTGTCAGCGATGTTTTTGTTTTTAGCACGTGACACTAACGAATGCTATGTTCACGATTTTTTAAACAATAAATCATATTCCTATCGATTTCAATCAGGTATATCTCGATGAAAGATCGTTTAAGTTTGCTTGGCCGGCCATTAAACGGCTACCCCATGCCGACACCAGACGGTGTCGGCGAATAACAACTTTTTGATAGGAAATGCACTCTGACCCTACACCCCAACATGAATGTCCAAATATCAAAAAATGGGGTGGAAAGGGTCAGAGGAAACTCGGACTATAGTTTTATGTACATACATGTGTAATCGTGCATCTACAACTTCTTGACATTCAGATAAAACGACCAGATAATTTTTCCTGCCAGCGCAATGTTACTTATAGAGCATGTGACTTTCACTCTATAATTTGATTTCTAGGGTCAGGCCGTCGATTTGATGTGTTCAAGCTTAACCACCAATTAGGTCAAATAATAATTTTTACAAATATTTTTACTAGTAGGCGAAGATGAAGGAAAAGCATATGCACAACGAGATTTTGTTAATTTTGCACATTTGACACAGCGTCATCTGAAAAATTCCTTTTCCAATCGATTCCTTGATAAATATTCAATCGAATATGATATAATAGTAAATATATTTGTGAGCGATTAGGATTTAACAGTTTTTCTGTAATATCGCCACGATATCGGCAGTGAGGTAGTTTCTTAGAGCTGTCTAGCACTGGGGAACAGTCACATACCAGTCCTGACTGGTACCAGACCGACCAGTCGTAACATTGACCTCTTGATGCTGAACGCCAAGAGAGGCAGCGGTTAGTACCATTTTTGTAAGTCTGTGGTATGAATCGGCAATTTTAGCGTTCACCGTCATGTAGTCTGCCATCATCGGACAATTATGCATTGGCTCAGTGTTTAGTGTGCAAGGTACTGGTCTGAATCCTACCATTGGACCATCGTGAGTTAGCTACCATGGCGTGACCTTGGGCAAGGGACATTACTCCAATTACATCAGCACTAAATAACCTATTTGTGTTGTTGTGCTGTAAAGTCCCAAAACCAAGCCAGACTATTTTGACATTTTTCTATTGAATGATATCGATTTTTAATAAATCAAAAATAACGCGGAACTTATTGAGTGATGCAGATATCATTGCATTGAAATATCCATTCAAAACATGTGCCAAAAGGTTGAGAGCAGACATTAGAATGCTTGGAAGGCTCAAAAGCTTTTCGGTAGATGACTGGGTCTCCATAGCATTCGTCCAGTTCGACTAAATACCTGCGTCTTTTCACTTTTCTTTAATCTCACAAGATAAATGTTGCCAAAAGTTTTCTTGACTTAGTCATCGGCCTTATTATGGCGACCATTTATTGCCCAGGTATGTACCACTTTATGCAAGCAATAAGCAGCACAAATTAATTACTATTATTCATATAACGCGCCGTAGCAGACAAAAGCTGATCCAATCAGAACATTGGCGATGTAATTTAAATGTCATATGTCCAGAATTCCAATTTTACGTGTTGTACCAAACGAGAGTGACCGTAGCAGTTCTCGATCTGTGAATGGTAACTTTTAAACGGTAGATGCATGAAATGGCGCATTATAATTTAATACACAAATAATGTATCTTAATACTCGATATTATTTTGAATTGTTAAAATGGACATTGTGTATTATTACTTCCAACACTAACACGTCATTTCACCATATAAAACCAATAACTCTGACAAGCACAATAAAATGTCCAATCACCGCTGTGCAATTCAACAGATGCAATCTCAAAACAAACAATGGAACTATCAGCACAATCAATGTAATTCAAAATGGTAACTTGAAACCCTCGACATATGACATTAAAATTTCAACAACCCTTGTGTTATTTAGATGGTACAGTTTAAAAACTCGACATAGGACATTGAATTTTCAACCAACGCTGTGCATTTCAACAAATTCGGACATCTCGGCGTATGACATTGAAATTTGAACTACCGCCGTTTCATTCAGACGACACAATCAATAACCTATACATAGAAAATATAACTTTCACTTTGTTTATTTTATCTTCTCCCATAATTGTACATTAACAATGGATTCGACATGTTTTGTTTATTGCACTTGATCTGCGTTCTCACTTTAGATATTCGACTTTGCTAGCCAGTCAGTAAAATGTCAACCGACTATTGTTTTACTGTATACAAATACTATGTGGTTAGATAAATGGATAACACGGAAAGAATGAAAACAATAAATGAAATAAGAGAATTTAATAAATGAAAAATTGTATAAAAGCTCCTCGAGTAAGGCGAACAGTGTAGAAAATAATTTGAAATGCATTTTATTTACGAGTACACAGGTATGGTTAACCCTCTAAAGTTGCTCTCTCTCTCTCTCTCTCTCTCTCTCTCTCTCTCTCTCTCTCTCTCTCTCTCTCTCTCAGACACACACACACACACACACACACACACACACACACACACACACACTTTGATTCATCACTGCATTCTGTAAACGGACAATTTTAACCAATCTTAGTCTGAGCATATATTTTGCGAGTTCCTCAGTGCGTTTTACCGCGAGTAATACGTACCTAAATATAGATGGTGCATGGTATCTAAGGACTTGACACTGAGCGACCGACATTTTGTGATACAAACTGTTCTGTAGGTTTAGTCTTTACTTCCTATTAAACGATATTGTCGCTAAGTTTATTCCTACAACTCTCTCCTAAATGCGTGTGCTTGGAATAAAAAATATATAATTTATAGTGGGAATTAATGACAAAAATTATTTAACTTTAAGGATTCAGCAAATTAGTCTGGTAATCGTATTAATATTTTTTTTAGAAAGTCCAAATTCAACGGAAGTGTCTTTAAATTGATAAATAAAACCTAGGCTGACATCTAGGTACCTATGGCCTATGCAGGTAGTGTCGATGCTTTACACCAAATCCGGAGAGTAATTTGTTTGTCATTTTGACTTATAACATCAGCCTGTGCATGAAACACCCAAGGCTTTTTACAATGCATAGAAATCTCCTGAAACTACTGTCAGGTCGCTCGCAACATCTTGGGGCGTCTGTCAACGAACTCAGAAGTAACACCTATAACACTATATTCGAACAACGTTTTAATAACATGATTTGAACATGGCTGAGTCTAAATTTGAGATGCCATTTTGGTCACTTTGGTTCCAGTGTGGGTGGGGGAGTCGAGCTATTTTGCGAAACAATCAGTACGTTTCGTAATTTCATTTACAGTTAGATCATTACATATAAGCCAACAACAACAAAATGCTTAAAATCGGGGAACTTCAGAGTTTTCTTCCACTGGGACCTGATTCAGGGTTGCGTGCCATAGACCCCTCACCTACTTGTTTATACTATCCACGAATGATATAATTTTGATCCGTCCCTAGGTTGTTCGGATAAATCATAGATGCTACGATTGTGGTTACGTAATTAATGCGACAGACTTCCAGATACTGTACAGAATTTTAATTCATTAATACGATATATTACCTTCCGGTACTTTACCACTAGTGAAAGGTTTGATTTGTATTACTACAAGTTTAATGGAATCAAGCACAGCACCTTACGCTGCATGGGATTCATTATGGTAATATAAACTTAAACTTGTGTTCACAGGTAACTTAGCGTAGTACCAGCACATGAGTAACTTAGCGAATTAAGCTTCAACGAAAGACAGGCATGAGAAATAGAACAACCCCATCTCGAGCTAGAAGGAAAAGGAGAGGGTCGGAAATTTTCGATTTAAGGATAGTAATCAATCGTAAACGACAAACTACTCTTCGGACAAATGAGCACGTCGATAACAGCGAAATCTTAGAATCATCTGGGAATAAGGAAGATGCCAAGGATATATCAGAATTAACTTCCATACGTCGAAACATTGACTATTCAGATATTCTGGTCAGCAGTGATGATATGACCAAAGATGAAGGGAATACCGATTTCATTGGTGATAACTGTGAAATAAACAGGCAGAGTATGTTTGTGGAGGATGAGATAGTGAAAATTAGTGATGACAAAGAAAGGACTGACCCAAATGTATCAAACTGTAATGGCAACAGAGAAATACCAACGAAAAAAGACGACGGTCACAGATCCAGGCAAGTTCAAGAAAATGAACTTTCAATTACCTCACGAAAATATGTTGCGACATAAACACGTAAGGACGAATATATCCACGAACAATCCGATTTAAAATCCATTCCATTAGATAGAGTTTGAGACTCAAACAAAGATGAAGGTTCAGAGATTGACAGAGAGAAGATAGGGAGCGATGAAAGGAGAGAGGAAGGAGAGATTTATGAAGATGAGTATATACAAAAACAGCCAGTAAAAGATTTCAGTTCCTTACGAAAGTATGACCATGAAGCATTTGGTTTCAAACCCAAGAAAAAAAGGCAACCAGAGGTTAAAGAGAAACGTGGATCTAAACAGCGGAGAGATAATGAAGCAAAAAATGTAAACAACAGCCGTTCGCACTTCTTACAACTTAGTACTGAAAAAGAAATATCAGCCCGAAATGTATCCCATAGCGAGGGAAAAAGAGAAATTACAAATAAAGGACTTGTAAATAGCGACCGTGACAGATCCGGTCAGGGAAACGTACCTTCAATAACCTCCCGAAATTATGATCATGTTACAACAGAAGGACATAAGGTGAACGAAAATATCCTCGAACTAGGCGATTTGAAATCCATTTCATCAGACAGAGTTTGTGACACAACCAGAATCGCACATGACAGTTCAGATGCTGACAGAGAGAAAACCGCTAGTAGTGAATTGAGAGAGGAAGGAGAGATATATGAGGATGTACAAATACAGCCAAAGAAACTTATAAAAACCATACAAAAGCGTGACGATGGCGTAATTGGTGTCAGATCAATGAAAAGAAGGCACACAGACTCTAAAGACGAACGTAGATCTAAACGACGGAGAGATAATGAAGCAAACCATGTAAAGAATAGTCGATCGCATTTACATCACAAAACAAATGTGCCAGACAGAAAACGATACACTGACACATCTGACCAAAGATCTCCACGACCATTGCATAGACATCATCAGAGGGACAAATATTCAACCACATATCCTTGGACAAGACCAAAAATTAAAGATTTCATACATGATTCTTTGTCTGAGGAAAGATGCCGTCAGATATTGGATCGAAATCAAACATATGTAGAAAGGTCATCATTTCTAAGTGCAGAAAGAAATAGTGGACGCAGTAGCTCACCAGTTCGCAAATGTGATCGAAGACGTGATCCTCCCTGCGCAGTAAGTTCTATAAGTATGCAAGGCAGGAAGCAGAACAGAGACAAATCACCTTTCGTTCAGAGGAGTGATAAAAAAGACCAAAGAATTGGAGAGAGAGAGAGAGAGAGAGAGAGAGAGAGAGAGAGAGAGAGAGAGAGAGAGAGAGAGAGAGAGAGAGAGAGAGAGAAAGAGAGAACGAAACGCATGGGTTTCGAGATTTTAAAAATAAATCTCTACATGATGGCAAGGGAACATATGATTTTGCATCAGAAAGTCAAACTTATGAGAGAGACATCTATCGAAGAAATCGAGAACAATCTAGTTGGGAATGTCAATCGAGAAATAAGAGTAATAGGGGTGCAGCAGATCACAAACAAAAAGAGGATTATGGAATTCCAAGACTTGTATATGATAGTAGGCTTAGTACACTTGTTGATAATAGTTACAAAGGCAATCGTACAGAAGTTACAAATTATGACTTCCATACACCATTGGAAAGACGTGATACGTCCACTCGTCAGATGGAAGAGAGGGAGTGGGAAGGTGAACATGTAAGTAAGGAGACTTTGAAATTCCATGATAGTTACCCAAGGAATGATACTAGCTATCATGTTGCCCACTCGGACAAAATCTGGGAAAGCAGGGTTTCAAATACACGACCATCCGCCAAAAGATTTGGAATCATTCCGAAAATAAGGAAAGAAATCAATGACAGGAAATATGGTCAGATCGTTGAGTACAGTTTTCTAGGCACTCTGAAATATTTATCTCGACCATGCCTTACCAATGATGAAATAGCAAATATATTGGCCATGAGATTGGATGAGCTTAGTCAATATTTACGCAAGGATGAACAATGCCCAAAGCTTTCGTCTTTCATTGACATCTTAGTAAGATGTGCTGAATGTAAAGTTAGCACGACTAGCAAGCAGAACGTGATGTACATATTGAGGACGAACAAGCTCTTCGAGAGAAAAGATATCATCGACAGTCTGAAACAAATTAGAATTAGCCCAACAAACAGCAGTGCAGATGACAAGTTTATCTACGGACTTCTTTTGGTTATGAAAGCAATGATAGACACGGTGAATTTAGAAGAAACTGATACGACAATTGTAAGGTCGTTAATTGAAAGCATACTTAATCATCGCAGTAAAGATCTGAGTCTTGAAAGACAGAGCACTGTTTTAAAAGCTATAACAGAGTGCTTTGAACGGAAACAAAAGAAACGAGAGGAAAAAGGAGAATTTCGGGGAGAGTTATTTGCAGAAATTCTTCCAATTTTACCTGATATCGATATAATCAGACAGGTAAAAGAAACCGATATACCTAAACATGAAATTGGAAAGAAGTTTGAGAATGATAGACATTATGTATCCCATATGTTCGTCCTATTTAGAGAAGATTTCATTCGACCGTTGTGCAAAGGAATACGTGACTACATCAGCTATATAGAAAGAGGGTCCATCGCAAGATTTCGAAGTACAGACGTGAGATTATTTAAAAAAGTAAAGTTCCATTCGACAAATTCAAATCTTGACAATGGTATTGTATGGACATTGCAGTTTGAATTCAACTTTCGGGGAAATTTTTATATCCCCTCTGTATTGCAGTATGGCTCTCTGCTATGTCTTTCACCTGACGACTTCAATACTATGTGCTATGCAACTGTCGTCAATAGAGATTGTTTGCGACACGGATATATAGACATCAAGTTTCTTAAACATAATGACATGGCCGCACATGTAGTCAAAACTTTTGTGATGCTTGAAAGTCGAGCATTTTATGAAGCTTATTCGCACACCTTGTCCCTGCTAAAAGAATTAGCACTGGGTCTTGTACAGGGAAATAGAACGCTTCCATTTGGGAAATATCTATTGGGGAACACTTCCCACATAGAGCATCCAAAATACCTTGTGGATTGTGGAAAAATGTCGTTCACTTGTCTGACAAGCTATGGAGACGGTACGATCGCACACATAAAAATATTAGTGCAGTCAAGGTTCTAGATTCCACAACGTGGCCATCATCTAAAGAGTTAGGTCTTGATATTTCTCAGCTTGAAGCTCTGAAGCTGGCGCTGACAAAGGAAATCTCATTGATTCAAGGTCCACCAGGGACAGGCAAAACTACAATGGGAATAAGAATCGCCGAGCTGCTCCTTCATAATAAAGACGCTTGGAGAGGACATAAACGAGAACCTATGTTGTTAGTGAGCTACACAAATCATGCTCTCGATCAGTTTCTACAGCTTCTGCTCAACACTCCGGTCATGGCTAACTGTTTGACAGAGGATGTTGTCAGAGTGGACTCCAGATGCGAAATTGAACACCTTGACAAATTTACATTAAAATCACATAGAAGGCTACAGAGACCATATATATTGCGAGTAAATTATGCACATTTGAAATCGATAGAAAGTGTTATTGAGGAAATTAAGAACTCTATTAACTGCTACAAAGCATGCCTTGTGCATGAAAGAACCTTTAGAGAAATGGATTTGATTCCATCATGGATGTTCAATCAGTTGGTGGTGTCACAGAATTAGGCGAAAATTGAACTAATTTTTGTTCTACTTGAATTGCAAACGAAACTCACCATTTTCTTGATTTCGTCGTACACGCATTACCTGGGGTGATTAAGTGGCGTGTAACGATTTGCATGTGCCAATTTGTAATTTACATGAAATCCGAAATACTCGTTGTACGTGGTGCACGTCAAGCTCGATGTGATTTATGTTCACCTGTTGAGAGTATATAAGGCGATGGATTTCTCATTATTATTTACGGGAACTAAAATATCTAATCAAAGGATAGATAACCTCGTCTTGCAAATCTCCAGCCAAAGGGGTGAGTGTTAAATTTACATTTCGTTTTATTGTGAATTTTATTCAGATTATCATTTCGTATAATGATGCCTTTATTGCAATGAACGTGGAATATTTGGAATTACTAGTCACTTTTAGACTTTAAATGAAATATCGTAATCTACAGCTTAGATTATTTTTGAGACAACTATTATTAGTCTGGTTTTGTTTATTATAGCTGATTCCATCGTTGATTCCGGAGATCTAATAACATCGTTGATTCCGTAGATCTGATAACATCTGACAATCACTGATTCAGTCTGATTCCGTCTGATTCCATCGTTGATTCCGGAGATCTAATAACATCGTTGATTCCGTAGATCTGATAACATCTGACAATCATTGATTCCATCGTTGATTCCATCGTTGATTCCGTCGTTGATAACATCTGATTCCGTCGTTGATACCGTAGAAGTACATCACTGATAGCGCATCTAATAACATCGTTGATACCGTCTCTGATACCGTAGCTGCTAACATAGTTGTTACATTGTTTCTGATACCGTAGCTGCTAATAACATCGTTGATACCGTAGCTGCTAATAACATCGTTGATACCGTAGCTGCTAATAACATCGTTGATACCGTAGCTGTTAACACATCTGATACCATCTTTTGATAAACGTCTTTGATATCGTTTGATTTGTTGTGGGACATCTATTGTTTGTTCTGGAACATCTCTGTATAAATATCTGAATGTGCTTGTGCCGTTAATTTGTGCAAACGGAATTGAAGTATCTGTCTGTGTGTCGAACTGTCTGTTCGTCAATATCTGTGTAACGTGTAAATATCCGGAAAGCTAGAAGTCCGAGTGTCGGAGCTGTCTTAGAGTTGTAAAACGTCCGGGTAGACATCTAGGGGAGTGAGGAACCGTTGGTTCGGGTAGATGTTGTATGATGTCTGAACGTATAACTGTGGTGGATCCGTGTAGGGAAACGTCCGATAATAGTATTGGTCAACCCTCGGTTCTCGGGGAAACTGGGAGACGATTCAACTGTTGCTGAATCGTGCGGTTATACAGGGGAGACACATAGGTGTATTGAAATTGTAATATAATTTAATACATTGTTGTATTTGCATGCTTATGTCAGATCGCAATAATATTTCAAGTGATCACATAGATATCAATAAAAGCTAGCAACTTGATTGAATACAAGTATATGATCGTGCTAGTTATCGCAATCCATCGTGCGATAGATAGTTTGTCGTTTGTGTTTATTTTTTTCGTAAATCGTACTTGCATTTATTTAACTTTCGAAAAGGATTCTTGGATCTGTGTATAATCCAAGAGATCCCTTTACATCTGAGATTCCTTTTGTATTAATATTTAATTTGTTCATGTATTGTGAATGGTTGTGAGTGTAATTGTGGGTTGAGTGCATGAATTATTGTGTTGTTACATCTGTATTTTTTTCATTTATAATTTATTACATAAATTTATATTTTCTTTCACAAATTGTGTTTGTATTGTTCATTTAATCCACCCTCCTCTCGGTAACAATTCTGTTACAGGTGGGACGTCTTTAAAGAGAAAGCCTTCGAAGAACGAATGAAATCAGCGTATGGATTTGGCTAGATTTGCCTTCTCTTTTAAATCGAAAAGAACTAAGCAGTCCAAGAATACAAAGTACAAGAAAAGGACATTGTGAATGAAGATTTTGAAAGAGTACTCGATGATGACGAGGATGAATGGGGTGTCACCATCATGCCCCAAGATGATTTTGCAAGAAGACCGGCTGTTGCGATTGACGATGAGATCTTACGTGAGGATCCATATTACCGAGGCATTGAGGAAAATCAGATCAGTGCTTTGATGGGAAGTATAATACAAGAACTTTCTGTTAAGGATCGCATGACGAAGGAAGAAACTGAGAGGGTTAGGTATATTTGGCGATTGTCTACTGTTGATAGATGGAGATTGTACAGATACTGGGTATTTGAGGCAACATTTCCTCTGTATCAACAGCTCCATCAACACGAGAGGGAATATGACAACGCCTCCAGGAGATATCGGGAAGCAAGGGATCTTCTGGATTGTAAAATTATGAAAGATGCATGCATTGTAGCTATGACGACTACTGCAGCGGCCCGCTACACGCGCACTCTTCAAGAGGTCGCACCACCAGTAGTCATAATTGAAGAAGCTGCCCAGGTCTCTGAACAACATGTTCTAGGTGCTCTTTCCTCTGCATGTCAACACCTCATCATGATTGGGGATCACCAACAGCTCCGGCCAGCCTACAATGACTACAGCTTAGCTCGCATGCACCACACTGATGTGTCACTGTTTGAACGCCTCATCCGTAATGGAATGTGTTATCAGCAGCTGGAGAATCAACACCGTATGCGTCCGGAGATAGCGTCATTGCTTGTGCCTCATATCTACAAGTCCCTGGAAAACCACGAATCTGTATTCAAATATTCTAATATCAAGGGTATTGCTAGTAATCTCTATTTCATAGCACACGAAGAAGAGGAAGACGACTTTGACGAGTCTTTAAGTCACAGTAACACATACGAGGCAGAGTTCATTTCAAAGCTTTACCGACATCTGCGCCTTCAAGGTTATTTCCAACACGAGATAACTGTTTTATCTTTTTATAAAGATCAGGTTCAGTTACTTAGAAAAAAAATCAGAGAACTTGAGCAAACGGATGAATTTTTGATGAACATAAGTCCTGAGCGGTGTACTGATGGTACTTTGTTTCCTGGAGACATTAGTGCTAAATCAAAAATAGGAAATACGCCTGAGGTTAGAATCACAGCAGTGGACAACTTTCAAGGAGAAGAAAATCGGATCATCTTACTTTCACTAGTTCGGAGTAACAAGAATAGAAAAATTGGATATCTGCAAGTTCCCAACCGTGTGTGTGTTGGCTTGTCACGGGCCCGAGAGGGTCTTTTTGTAATTGGGAATATGACTTGTCTGAGGCAAGGATCTGATCTTTGGGAGAAGGTTATTTCTAAGGCAGAGACACTTGGGCTTTGTGGAAAACATATTGAGCTGAAGTGCTTTAATCATAAAGATAACAAGATGATCGTTGAGACGCCACAGGATTTCGAGAAATATACAGATGGCGGGTGTAATCAGCCCTGCACGTTTCGTATGGAGTGTGGTCACACATGCAGTAGAAAATGTCATAATGACGACCCTGATCACAAAATACCCTGCAAAAAGGTTTGCGAGAAATATTGTGAGAACGGGCATTGTCATGAGAAACTTTGTTATGAATCTATTGGAAGATGCACAGAAAGGCATGAAGTAATACTTCCAAGATGTGGCCATAGAAAAGTGAAAAGGTGCTTTGAGGATGTCAGTGAAGTGAAATGTGATGAAAGGTGCCACAATGAACTGACATGCGGACATATATGCCAAAAAACATGCGGTCAGGTCTGCAACGACGAAGATAATTGTACAGAGTTGGTTAAGGTAACAGGCAAATGCGGTCATGAGTGTCAGATAGCATGTTCATATCAGAAAGACTTTCTGTGCAAAATTCCATGCAGAACAGTACTTGACTGTGGACACTCTTGTTCTGGCACATGTGGCAAATGTCACCAGGGTCGACTGCACATACCATGCAGGAAGAAATGTGAACGAATATTGATTTGTGGTCATCCTTGCAGAGCAGACTGTACAGAGGTGTGTCCTCCTTGTGGAAAAGAATGCATGAATGCATGTGAACATAGTAAATGTAGCAAGAAATGCGGAGAACCATGCATCCTATGCCGTGAACCTTGTCAGTGGAAATGTCGAAGACGATGTCCTAGTGGCTTTACGTGTACGCGAATATGTAGCGAAGATTGTAACAGATCCAGATGCAATGTACCATGTGAAAGAATAATATCCACTTGCGGTCACAAGTGCATTGCACTTAACTGCGAGAAATGCATATGTAGAGAATGTGAGGAGGGGTTCCATTTTGAAATTTTCTTTGGCAACGAAGATGATCCAAGGGCTCTTTTCTATAAGCTTGAAGACTGCTGTCATATCTTTGAACTTTCTTGTCTTGATGAGTATATGGATAAAAAGGATTCCGAGAGACACGTCGGAATGAAAGTTTGTCCAAGATGCACGACACCTATTCTTCACTCTAAACGATATGGAAATGTCATCAAAGAATGTAGTCGGGAAATTGACGCTGTAAAACGGAAAATTGGATACCATGATGTTAGTCAAGATATATATGAGGTGCGTGTAGCAGCTGTCAATTTAGAAATCAATGATGATCGTCAGTTCTTTCAATTATGTATTTCGCAAGCGAGAAACAAACACCAGATTACTGCAATCCACAACCAGCTCAACTTTTATTTGAGTGTTACAAAAAGCATCGCAGACATTAATTCCAAGTACAAGAACATCATCTTGGAAGAAAAGCGAGAAGATCTATTCAAAGAACTTCATAGACTTCGAAAGTGGACCCTAATTAAAAGATTCAGATTTAGCGAACAGGAACTATCTGAGTTCAAACTGGAATTGACAAGAGTGAGACTGAGCCTGAGAGTTGAGGTCTTGATGTGCAGTATGCAAAAAAAGGAAAATGTACCTCAGTGTGATACTGAGTGGACCGAGAAGACGATGAAGAAGTTGAATAGCGGAGAGAAACTGAACGAGAAGACGGGTAAAAAGGTAGAAATTAAACTGAAGCAGCTTGAGAAACAGTATCCTCATTCTGGACTTGGCATCAGTGACAACGAGAGAATAATGGTACTGAAGGCCATGGATTTCTCTCAGAAGGGTCACTGGTACAAGTGTAAAAACGGTAGGTATACATTTTCCTCAGTTCATAACATGGACCGATCTGCGGACAGTATATGCAGATCTGAGACTCGGCTGTAATTTAAGATCAGACGTGTACAAGTAGCAGAAGGGTCTAATTTGGTTGAGATTAATGTGAGGTATCTATCAACATCGCAATCAGCTAACTGGATTGATGTGGGCAAAGAAAAAGATTAAACGTTTATTTTAGAGGTATTATAATGTAGTTTCATGTTTCAAAGAATATGCAGAATATATTTGCCTTATCACTAAGAGAGTCCAAATATGTTTAAATTCATGTAATGCAGGTATTCCTAAAGAATTCAATCTAAGTACACAAGCTTTCGGAGACACTTTCATATCAATGATTTTGTTTTGGTGAAAACACGCACTCAGTAGTCATATATAATTTCAATGGTCCTACGACAATTAAATATAAATTTAACTAAGTAACCATCTCTGTCTGTGAATAATAAATGAGTTCCTTATATTTGGTTATTTTGTTGTAATTTCGCTCATCGAAAATGTGTTGTGTTGATTAATAAACGAAACAGAAGAATTGCCTTGGATAATATATAACATAATTATGTTTCTTAACACAGGCCATGTATATGCTATTGGTGATTGTGGTGGAGCGATGGAAGAGGGAAAATGTCCAGAGTGTCGGGAAACCATTGGCGGCAGCGACCACCGTCTGAGGGATGACAATCGAGTAGCCTCCGAAATGGATGGAGCCCAGTTCTCAGCCTGGTCAGAACAAGCCAATATGCAAAACTATGACCTGGTGGCGAATTTTGACTAAATGTTTTAGAATAGGCATCTATGAGTGTAATGTGTGTAAATAAATGATTATAAATTGTTTATGATGCTGTATCAGAAAATTTAAAGATCTCTAATAACTCAAAGCAATTGCTGTTTACGTTCTCTTCGATAGTTTTCGTAGCTGTTTGTAATGTTTTTGGAAGACTGCTATAATATAAGTACAATAGAAGTTCGTTTATATAAAGTGCCCAGTGAACACTGGTATTAATTAGATGGGTACGTACATAAGGTCTTAATTAGATGGGTACGTACATATACAGATATGCAAATGTTTCATGTACTGGTGTTATGACTATGGAGGTTTTATGTGATCGGTACGAACTAGAGTCCTTTTCGGAAATTTAGTGTGCCTAAGAAAAGAAAATGCTTCTATATCTGATAGTGTCTTTTTGCCAACCACTTGGTTTTTTAAAAAAAATTTAAATGCAGGACATAAATCTATTCAATAACAAACTTGTCCATGTATGAAGTGTCCCTAGTATAGTATCAACTTCAGATTTGTAATCAAAGCCGGTTAAAGGGTCATATATGGAACGTAACTGTTGGTATATCGGAACTTGTCTTTTGCTTTGGCACAATAACCTTTACAGGTGTTGATGTGACGTTAGACAATCAGTCACCGATTCAGTCAATTATCCTGGTATGTTAGGACAATTGCGCGCAAGACAAAAGCGCGCCGTCAAATCCCGCAAGGCAAACATTCTAAAAGTCAATATGTCAAATAAAAAAGATTCATATATATAAATAATTTACACATTATAACATTATCAGGTATTTAAATAATGTTTACTATTATTAACATGAGTTACAGTTTATTATGTCTATCACTGTTTAAATTGCAACGTTATGTGCATAATCAATACAAGCAAACAAAGCAAAACAATTTAAATTAATTAAAATTAATTTCAGTTTAGGATATCTACCACTTTTCAAATTTTCACAAAATAAATTTACATTTAACCTGCGCGCTAACGACGGGGTGTTATCAAGTATATTTTAAATGTATCAAATATTATGACATTTGTCAACAACAAAATAAATATCAAGTGGTTGCAAATTCATTGTATTTTGAATGCATTCTCCATGAGGCTGGGAATGTTAATAACATATTAGTTACGTGGCTGTACGGAATTTTGTGACCATCTATAGATGGTCAATAGACCTTCAGCCAAAATATAGGGGACTCACAAACTACCATAACAGTCCGTACCCTGGAGAAATCTAACATGCAATGTATTGATTACAATGTACTTCAGAAATACTATATAACGTGTTTATTGAAAGAATGCCACATGAATATCGTAGACTCCATTAAAATAAATGTAAACTTCACGCCAGTTGATGCACTCCCTTGGGTCTACAAAGTTAATCTCCATAAAAGTGGTTTCCGGTCAGCATTATTTGATTGACATCTAGCCATTTCGTTTTAGATAATGTCCACCGATGGATAAACCACACAGTAATTCATTATCATTATATCATCAAATCATTTCATATATTACACAGTAATTCATTCTCATTATATAATAAAATCATTTCATATATTACACAGTAATTCATTCTCATTATATAATAAAATCATTTCATATATTACACAGTAATTTATTCTCATTATATAATAAAATCATTTCATATATTACACAGTAATTTATTCTCATTATATAATAAAATCATTTCATATATTACACAGTAATTCATTCTCATTATATAATAAAATCATTTCATATATTACACAGTAATTTATTCTCATTATATAATAAAATCATTTCATATATTACACAGTAATTCATTCTCATTATATAATAAAATCATTTCATATATTTGGATCATACATTGATACTAACATCTTTAATTTAGTAGGTCATGCACCATTTTCTGTTTTCCAGTTGTGCATTTCCAATTGGCATGAGATATACTGGATTCACCGTTCTAATTATATAGAAGAATGAGAACCAGTCAAAGAAATGCAATCTGATTACAATCAGATACTATGCGACAATAAAGAAATATATTAAAGAAACTTTCTGATTTTTGATTACTCATGTAACGTTTTTTTTATTTTCGATTACCTTGATCACTTAAACGACGATTTGTCATCTATCATATTATTTGTCAGAGCTATGCTATTAAATATATTCCTAAAACGGATGTAAAGGAATACATTCTTATATTGTATATATAGTATACGCACATTTTGTTTGTTTGGCTGCTTCTTTTTTTCTGTCCAGGGGATACCTGGCGTTTTCGTTAAAATCAGCACTTTTTATATTTATATTGTATTATGAACAAGTGGCCTAAATTACAAATAAAGACATTATAATTTCCGTCTCAACTTCACGTTGACAAATGAAATATTTGGAATTTGCTCTCTCTCTCTCTCTCTCTCTCTCTCTCTCTCTCTCTCTCTCTCTCTCTCTCTCAAAAGGAAAATTTCTTTAAAGTTACTAAATTCCCAGTCACGACTTAGTCATGAATAGTTGAAATATATATGTAATTATATCTAATTTAACTGAACACTAGCACATTTATGATTATTGATAAACTTTAAAAAGTTATGAATAACATCCCGCACTAGACACGCACACACCACACACGCACACACACGTTTGGGAAATAAAAGGAGACAATAGTGCTAGATCTTTTGAAAGCTCAAATCTCACGAATACTAGTAAACAGACTTGAAAAAGAAACAAATTTCCTGAAAAGAAAGTTGGGACAAAGGTATCGGCCGATGAATGTTGAATATACTCTATATTGATAAGACTTCGGTAAATGAAACAAATTTCAAAACGCCTTGATTACCAACTTATTAGTTGCCGATCTCAATGTCATGCAGAGATAGGTGACTTTGTTCTTAACTATATACTAGACGTAGTGCCCACAGAATATTGGCGACATCTTCAAAATATACTTGGTGAAGAATGGAAGTATGGATTATCCCCCCACCCCACCATAACGGTTCTGATTAAGATATATTCAAGTAGGTCTTATATATTATCATAATGTAAAGGATGCACACAAAAAACTGTCAAAATCGACTGAAATTAGAATGGCACAATGGTGTCCCCATGGCAAGTAAATTAAGAAGGACATAACTGTTGTAAATATAATATTTTAAGCATAGTCGTTTTTCGCCTTTCATAGTATGATGAAAAAATGATGCAAAAAACTTTCATATCAAGAGAGAGAGAGAGAGAGATTATGTGCATTTACAGTTTACAGTAATTTTTACAGAACAACACTGTCAACACTGTTAGTTAAGTGCATTTCTTTCTGGTCCATGTAAGAAATCTGGTGAAAAGAATATAATCTGGTATGGAAATGTATAATAATTGCAAAGAAATCAAATATTTATATCCTTAACGCAAATATATATCTTTTTAATATCTTCAAGTAATGGCTTAAAGTTACAGGAGGCAACAAAATACGGTAATACAACATTACATTTGGCAAAATACGGTAATACAATATTCCATTTGGCAACAACATCAAAGATTCGGAAAACTATTGATTGTTTAACACCCTTACATATTCAGTAGGATTGCTTTCTTGGTTCAGCCTAGTCTATTTGATTTTCATGGAGCTTTTTTAAACGAGGTGTCTCATCATACTAATAATTACGTCTCGAAAATGGTGCGGCCCTCAGGGTGGTTTTAGTTTGAGACCCATGCCTTAGAGGCTAGTTACATACTTTCTTGGGTGATAACGCTACGATTAATTGGCTTGTCGCATGCCATTTTATCCCGGCTTTTGTTCGGAAACATCGGCATTACACATAATGTTGAGCGGATTTTTTTTAACGTGCTTAAATATGTTTTGAACGTATCAATATTAATATTTTTCATTTAGCTGCTCCAATGATCTGGGAGAGTGTTCGAGAATGATATATATATATATATATATATATATATATATATATATATATATATATATATATATATATATATATATATATATATATATATATATATACCATCTTCTGCTCAGGAAACGAGGGAGCCAACCCGTAAAGAATTGTGTGAAAAGTCGTGCGGAAGCTATATCTATCTTTGTCCAAGAATCTGGTGGCAAACATCTTTGCTAGCCAATCTTGCGATATGTTAACCATATCTACACCTTGGCGGATCAATCCGATATGTATGTGCTTCGGGTCTGTGGATTTCATTGGGCGTGGTGGTAATTCACCGCTTCTAATCAAAATCAAGTTGTTTAAATTTGAATACTGTTCCTACTTCATAAAGAAAAGGGGAGCACACCAATAGCTCGTAATGGAGCAGTTTTCCACTGCGGGTTCGATTTTTCAAATCAACATATGGTTGCTTAATTTATGTTTATTATTTGATATTTACTATATATACTGTCCCCTGCACATAAATATACCTTCGTAAAGTAGTCCTAATTATGTTAATTTGTATTGATCGTATTATAGACGTACGTGTTACGTATGTCATGTATGTTGTTTATTTGCTGCCATGGGATACATCACCAAGCCATAGTCAAGCAATGACTGGGATTATTTTTCAAATGAAGAAAACACTAGTGATGAATAAACGACCGGGGTGCAATGAAAGAAATACTTTAAATGTTCATTGGCTATCGTATTGTGTAAATCGTTAGGTTGTCCACCGCAACCCAATTTCGTGCCGTTTCCATGCTACACTGAACAAAAAAATTTTCCGTCTGTAATCAACTTTCAATACCTTTTTATTCCGTAATCGACTATCAATAACAGTACTTAGAATTAAGTAAGTATTATGTACTCCTTTACTGTGGATATGCATACATGTGTGTACGAAGTTATTTGAACCAAAACCTCCCATATTTCAACTCGACCTTGACTAAAGCTAAGTTCGTTTCTTATAGTTATACTTCTTTACAATGCAGATGTATATACCTGTATATGACGTACTGCTGTGCAAGTTATAGCTTATGTTATTCTATATCCCGCACTGAGAGAGAGAGAGAGAGAGAGAGAGAGAGAGAGAGAGAGAGAGAGAGAGAGAGAGAGAGAGAGAGAGAAACCGAAAACTCTCTCTCTCTCTCTCACTCTCTCCCTCTCTCAGAGGAAATGGCAGCCTTTCCCAAGTTTACATTGTTGTCACTAAATCGGGCTGGCCTAGGCATGTATTGAACCCAGAGCAATTGAATTACAAGCCTGATGCTCTTCCACCCAAAAAAAATTACGTATTAGATCACTTATATTAGTTGACAAAAAGAAGTTATATTCAGATAAAAGAGGAAAGATAGAATATCCCGACTCAAAAGAAATCGCAGGCCTCCCTGAAAGAGATTAAATGGTCGGCTTCATTATATCTTCTCTAGGTAATATGACGCTGAAGAGAGCTACTTTATGTTTATTTCAACGAGAATAAATATATAAATAACTAATAATTAGAAACAATTTGAATGGAAGAATATAAATATGATTAGCCTATTGTGTAGCTTCGACTAAATGAAATCAACCTGAATAATGACGTACGGTTCTCAGTAGCCGCTATGTCGTTGCCTCGACGTGGTACGGATAATAATATCCGTACTAGGTCCTCAGTCGATAATGGCTGGGACCCACAGAATGAACAGAGTAATGAAGGACACATATTTGTCTGTCCCTCTTTCCCGTCCTTCAAGAACAGTTACGGGGGGGGGGAGTCCTGTTTTTTTCTTCCTGTTTTGCTCGTTCACAATCAGAGGTGAGGGAGCGCAGCAGCTTTGGGAAAGCTTGCCAGTAAATGGGTAGGTGGATCTTTCCGTTATTTTCCCGGATTCTTCCTCCACCATATATACTGGTCGCCATGTAAAACCAATCATGTGCTGTAATATGGCGTAAAACCCTACAACAACAACAATCTCCTATCTAAGTAGTATGATACAGTCGACAATTACTGTACGGTTTGTTTCACATAATTTATCCATAAATAAATAACAATTAGAACGAAAGAAAAGGAAGGATCGAATAAAAATTAAGAATCTTGTGCATCTTCAACAAAATGAAACTTCCCTACACCGCACGGAATGGTAGTCAGTTGAAAACGGCTGGGACCCACAGAATGAACAACAATGAAGAACGCATATTTGTCTTTCACGTCCCTCAAGAACTGTTACCTGGAGGGTCGTCCGAGTTTCGTCCCTCTCTACTCGCTCACATTCGGAGGTGAGGCAGCGAGGCCGCTTTGAGAGAGTCCACCCTTTCAGCCCGGGGTAGTCGATGTGTGTGAGTGCATCTATGTAATACTAGACAAATTAACAATGTAGTAGCTCTCATAGCAATCCATAAGTAGCTGAGACTTGACCCCGGATCCTCGGGAATCCCTGTCCTGGCTACCTAGGGCCCGACCCCGACTTGGAAGAGATCAGGCCCAGGAAATGTTATATGTAGCCATCTTGCCAGAACAGAAACAAAATCGAAGTAACCGGCTACCTGCACTGCGTTTTGGACTTTTTTCGGTCCGTTCTTTGCAGTGCTATGAGTGACCAAGTAGCGAGCTGCAGTATTTATACTTTTTGGGATAGACCTGTCTGCGTCAACATAGTTGGCAGAGATGTATAAATACAGATATGACTAACCTGGGTTACAATCCGGTCAATTTTTTGTATATACATTTTAAATGGTCGATATCGCCAGTCTTAATAGGGTGTCATTAATTACTGATATTTTTTCGACGAATTATCAGCAGGGGAATATAAAAGAAACGAAAATATTGACAAATAAAACATATTTCGACGACTCTGCACAGGTTAAGGTATGACCTTTTAGGCGACCTAAGCAAACACTTTGTAAATAAACATACTTTGAAAGGTGAATGATGTGGTGAGGACAGGCCGGCTCTCGTTGCGAAAGATAATGTTTCGTATACACCAGTTGAGTTTACAGAGTGGCTACGAAGTAAGAAGTATAACCAACATATGCAATAATGAAAAATTAAAAACATGGATGATTATACATAACAATTCATACATCATGTTAAAAAATACAAAGAATAATAATCATATATGTAATTAGAAGTCAGAAACTGTCAGCCATGAATGGAAAAATAACAAAAGCATAGCTTCTGGGTTCTGGTATGTATCACTTGTGGTGAAAATAGAAAACCCAGCCTCCACAAGCTAGAAACCGTCCCGCCTTCTATGAGAAAGATTCTCATAGTTCACGATAAATGCAACCAGGGCCATTGCAAGGGCATGTCACACTAGGCAAACCTCTCTCCTTGCGCCCCCTCCCTCCTCGGAGCATCACTTATTATAGACTGTTCATTAGTATTAATACTCATTCGACTTGATAATTTATTAATTTCTTTATTTAGTTTAAATATTTAATAATAATAAATGAATAACCTGACAGTGCTCTTCGCTTTTGGCACCCTCTCCCACCCAATCCCAACTTGTCGCTATATGGGCGGAAATGTAGTTCGACTAGCGGTTTAACTGGCCCTGAATAAGACAACAAAAAATGATAGGTAACACATATAGAAGTAAGAGATAAATAACATACGTGCCATTAAGTAAGAAGCAAAGACAATGCGATGCTTTGCTATCAAAGAGCAACGCAAGGTAGAAAGGCTCGCATATGAAGCCCAGGAAACGACGGCATAACACAAATATATACAAAACATAACAGGATAATGAGGATGAGGTGTAAAGGTGGACAAATACAGGCAATAGCAAATGTAAATCGATATCACATTTTAGTCAATATTTATTATTCCACTTTTATATTGTAACGATAAATATACAACTCTAAACGGATCAATTCATTAAAACAACCAGTTCTGACATGCATACGTGTTAAAGTGATCAACGCACATTTTGAAACAAGTATAGCATGTGCATTTCTAAAGGACAACAAATCGATCTGTTGTAACGGACATGACATGTACATTTAACAATGGTTAAGGAAACCAGCTAGATGGTCTAATGACTGAGGATTGGAGTACATGTACAACAAACCAGTATTGAAATAAAATTTAGACCTGGGGACGGAATGAATGGAAACATGAGAATCGAACAAGTACGCCCCTAAACATAAGAAAAGAAGTACTTCGGTAATCATTTTGGTTGTAATTTTATACTTCACATTTTGTTTCGTTTTCTTAACGTATTAACACAAATACAGATCGGTGGAAAGGGGTTGAAATAAATATGAAATAAATATAAAAATCCGTTAACTTTAGACCTGGGTGGCGGTGGAGAGTGGGAATCGCCTCACAGTCCTGCAAGTTTCTCAGTAGCTGTGGGACCTGAGGGGGGGGGGGGGAAAGAGAACAAGACATGCTCTGAGTACCTTCGTAGATAAATTGAAAACAACATTGCGTCTGTAAATGTTGTTAAAATGAGTGAGAATGTACGAACTTTCATTTCATAACGAAATATCCTGTCACAATTAATTACCGATGATTATTTTGTGAGTTAGAAGGTATTTATATAGCTTTGTATGTCCCAAATGAATAAGAAACACTATACACTTATATATCCCCGATCCCCGACAGCTGCAAATAATTCCTTTCTTGAGGGATTGGACCTTTTATACCTAAACATACATTGTTGTACTAATATGTCGTTAATTCGTTACATACATACATACATACATACATACATACATACATACATACATACATACATACATACATACATACATACATACATACATACATACATACATACGCACGCACGCACGCACACACACACACAAAATGTACTGTGCTACAGATATGATAAAATTCTCAATTGTATGTGAAATGATCTATGTCAGAAAACACTGATCCATGCACATAAGACAATATACAATATACACTTCAAAGAATCCCAACTCTGTAAACAACAACGGAAAACTTAGCCAGAGATGTGTTATGTCAAACATGCTCTATTATAATTTTGTTAATACACTTGCCAGCCAGAAGGAATCATTTATCCCTCAACACACTAATCCACCTCAACACAATAATCCATAAGCAAATTTCACTTCATCACTTGCCATATTTCCAAGATAGAATTATAAATTTTCAAAGAATCCGTGAAATTGAAAGGTCAGCCCCTTACAACATTGTTCCTCATTGATCCGCATAATTGAGATCAGCCACTTGCAACAGTGTTACCATTACTTCCCCAGTGTCCAGTACTGTTATGTCACCCCTGTTCAATTCGTATTGTCCCATTACATTGTCACTATAAGTTCCCCGTGTTTAAATATTCATTGTCCCTAGACAGTCCCACAGTCAGTGTTGCCACTCCTAGGTTTTTCCATCCAGATCTAGGTGTTTTTGGCACAATCTAGGTGTCTAGGTTTCTTTATGTTATAATCTAATTGTTTTTTTTAATCGAAATCATGATAGCTTCATCGTTTTCATTTAGTAGTTTCGAACTGTACAAATAATACATTTTGCGCAGCTACAAATTATATAATATTATTCACCTACATTTTTAGTGTTTGGACTTTGATTACGTCGGCTTTTTACTATTTTGGGCTTCCTTTACTTCTAAGCCATAGCAACCGACTGGTTTGAGGTGTTGGCCGTGTGGCAGTCTGGCAGTGGCCACTTTTATTTTAGTCAGAGAAGCGGTTCAAGCGGAGTTTGTCATTTTGGCATTTAGGAAATTAGTACTTCAAAGTATTAATCTTATTATCTTATTTCTTTTATTAAATTTACTCGGTTACCTAATGTCTACTATTACTGAATCAGATTGGGGATGCGGAGAGTTATGTGTGGGTGGTCCGGCGCCGAAAAAAAGGCTTACTATAACCAAGCATTTGAAGATGAATGGTTGCAGGATGCAGAGCCGAAAGACTGGATTAAGCTTGACCCTAAGAACAAGTACGTGGTGTTCTGTAAAGTTTGTGATTCTAAACTCGTTAATGCAAACAAAAGCGGTCTAATTGCGCACAAAAGATCAACAAAGCACATGAAAAACTTTGAGTCGAAGAAGAACATGACCACATTGACTACTTTTGTAAAAAAAAAATCCAGTAAAAGACTTGGACCATAAAGTTGCTGTGGCTAAAGATTTGTTTTCTGCTTTCATGGCAAAAACAAAATACGCCATTTACACATGCAGACCACCTTCTTCAATGCATGAAAGCTTTGTTTCCCGATAATTTGCTGTGTTCAGGTATGTGACTCACTTTCTGGATGCTTGCATTGTTTTGCATTTATCTGCATGGCTAAGACTGGCTGCTGGCAAATGTGTATTGTGCTGCTAAGTGCTAAAATTTGCTATTATATTAGTCTTATTAATGCATTTTGTAGGCCTAATAATATCATGCACTATGTATTATTACACAACAGTCTACAGGATTTAAAACAATTTATTATGTATACGTGTATGGCATACCCAATTAAACGTGTGACGCATCTAGGTTTTTTTTCTAGGTTTGTTTGGTGAATGGTCAAGGTTTTTCCAAAACGTTAGAGTAGTAACACTGCCCACAATGATAAATTACCGTTTGTCCTCAGAGTACAAACGAAAAAATGTAACATAAAATCCCCATTGTCCCTTGTATATCCACATTCACTACTATCATGCTATGCGGTTTAGTCATTGTGTGTCCTTGTACGTATCCGAGACAAGAGGATCGAAGCGACACCGACCATGGCAGAACTACTTAGAATCATACTGCAAGCATTCGCCTATCCAACCAGCGTGTTCATTTTTTAAATCGACTGAACCTGTTGTCAAGATGGGCTCAATATCTGTTATCAAACATCAAGGTATCAATGACTTGCCCATTTTCTTTGTTCCATTCATACATACACACATACCGTTCTGAAAACGCTGTGGTCACGGATTGATTTAGAACTGACGTCAATTTAAGCACGTGATGCTTCTCTGAACGACTGCAACTCTACTTGCGTTTTTAATTCCTTCTAAATAAAATGTGCAAGGAAACTAATAGCTCAGGAGAAAGGTATCGAAAATGAGACGGCCTAGGGATGAAAGATCATTTGAACACATTAATCAGTTTCAGTAAGTATTCACGAAATAATCGTATACACAACGTTTAACTGCGCTTATTTGAATCTAATTAATCCAAAATTACTGTTTAATGTAAACCTGTTAAATCCGAATAATTAGTTTATAGGAACCAAACATGGGTGTCTGCCCACATACACACGCCAACACCGTGCTTAAAGCTGATACAGTTATACTCATTTACAAATTTCAGAGAAAGTTTTTAATATGATAACAGAACTTAGTCATTTCAGTTATTGGATTATATTGTCTAACCTGACTGTTACCAAGATGGCCCTAACACTGTCGCTTTCTCCGCGTTTCATGCTTAACGGATTGTCCATACTAACAATGCGCCATATTGCGTACACTATGGGCGAGTCTCTTTTCCTCAGACAACAGAGGGAAGTAGTTCATCAAATTCAGTAAATGCCGTAAATTAGCATACGGTTGAGAGTCATTTCCAATTGCACAATTTACATAGAAATTTCACTGCTTGTTAAATTGACGTGAAAAGCAATTGTGTAGTTGTCAGTTTCCTTTGCTTGATTCAACATTGTAAATATCGGAAGCAGACGTCGTAGTTCTATGTACATACATTTGTAATCGTGCATCTACAACTTGCTGACATGAACTGAAACTGACAATGAAAATTCCGTTTGGTATGAAACGCGCAATGATAACGGTGTTAAAAGCCCCCTGGTCATTATGTGTTGGAAATTATAAATCAATGAATGAACTGTTCAGTGCATTTTCAAAATCTTTTTTTTTTTCGGTAGTGGGTGCATTCAGATAAAACAACCAGATAGTTTTTCCTGCCAGCGCAATGTTGCTTATAGAGCACGTGACGTTCACTCTGTATAATTTGATTTCTAGGGTCAGGCCGTCGTTTTGTTGTTTTCAAGCTTAACCATCAATTAAGTCAAATAATAATTTTTACAAATAGTTTTACTAGTATGCGAAGACGAAGGAAAAGCGTATGTACAACGAGATTTTGTTAATTTTGCACATTTTACACAGCGTCATCTGAAAAATTCCTTTTCCAATCGATTCCTTGATAAATGTTCAATCGAATAGGAATTAAAAGTAAATATATTTGTGAGCGATTAGGATTTAATAGTTTTTCTGTCATATCGCCACGATATCGGCAGTGAGGTAGTTTCTTAGAGCTGTCTAGCACTGGGGAACAGTCACATTATCCTGACTGGTACCAGGCCGAGCAGTCGTAACACTAACCTTTTGATGCTGAGCGCCAAGAAAGGTAGCGGTTAGTACCATTTTGTAAGTCTGTGGTATGAATCGGCAACTTTAGCGTTCACCGTCATGTAGTCTGACAATCGGACAATTATGCATTGGCTCAGTGTTTAGTGTGCAAGGTACAGGTCTGAATCCTACCATCGGACCATCGTGGGTCAGCTACCATGGCGTGACCTTGGGCAAGGGACATTACTCCAATTACATCAGCACTAAATAACCTATTTGTGTTGTTGTGCTGTAAAGTCCCAAAACCAAGCCAGACTATTTTGCAGTTTTCCTATTGAATGAGATCGATTTGTAATAAATCAAAAATAACGCGGAACTTATTGAATGATGCAGATATCATTGCATTAAAATATCCATTCCAAACATGTGACAAAAAGTTGAGAGCAGACATTTTGGAAGGCTCAAAATCTTTTCGGTAGATGACTGGGTCTCCATAGCATTCGTCCAGTTAGATTAAGTTCCTTCGTCTTTTCACTTTTATTTAATCTCACAACAGAAATGTTGCCAAAAGTTTTCTTGACTTAGTCATCGGCCTTATTATGGCGACCATTTATTACCCAAGTATGTACCACTGTATGCAAGCAATAAGCAGCACAAATTAATTACTATTATTCATATAAGGCGCAGTAGCAAACAAAAGCTGATCCAATCAGAACATTGGCGATGTAATTTAAATGTCATATGTCCAGAATTCCAATTTTACGTGTTGTACCAAACGAGACTGACCGTAGCAATTCTCGACCTGTGAATGGTAACTTTTAAACGGTAGATGCATGAAATGGCGCATTATAATTGAATACACCAAAAAATCTTAATACTAGATATTATTTTGAATTGTTAAAATGGACATTGTGTATTATTACTTCCAACACTAACACGCCATTTCACGATATAAAACCAACAAATCTGACAAGCACAATAAAATGTCCAATCACCGCTGTGCAATTCAACAGATACAATCTGAAAACTCACAATGGAACTATTAGCACAATAAATGTAATTCAAAATGGTAACTTGACATATGACATTAAAATTTCAACAACCCTTGCGTTATTTAGATGGTGCAGTTTAATAACTCGACATAGGACATTGAATTTTCAACCAACGCTGTGCATTTCAATAAATTCAGACATCTCGGCGTATGACATTGAAATTTGAACTACCGCCGTTTCATTCAGACGACACAATCTATAACCTATACATAGAAAATATAATTTTCACTTTGCTTATTTTATCCTCTCCCATAATTGTACATTAACAATGGACTCGACATGTTTTGTTTATTGCACTTGATCTGCGTTCTCATGTTAGATATTCGACTTTGCTAGCCAGTCAATAAAATGTCAAGCTACTATTGTTTTACTCTATACAAAATACTAGGTGGTTAGATAAATGGGTAACACGGAAAGAATGAAAACAATAAATTAAATAAGAGAATATAATAAATGAAACATTGTAAAAAGCTAATCGAGTATGGCGAACAGTGTAGAAAATAATTTAAAATGCATTTTATTTACGGGTACACAGGTATGGTTAACCCTCTAAAGTTGCTCTCTCTCTCTCTCTCTCTCTCTCTCTCTCTCTCTCTCTCACACACACACACACACACACATACACACACACACACACACACACACACATACACACACACACTTTGATTCATCACTGCATTCTGTAAACGGACAATTTTAACCAATCTTAGTCTGAACATATATTTTGCGTGTTCCTCAGTGCGTTCTACCGTGAGTAATACGTCCCTAAATAATGATGGTGCTTGGTATCTAAGGAATTCGCACGACCGACATTTTATGATACAAATTGTTCTGTAGGTTTAGTCTTTACTTCCTATTAAACGATATTGTCGCTAAGTTTATTCGTACAACTATCTTCTAAATGTGTGCGCTTGGAATAAAACAATATATAATTATTAATGGGTATTAATGGGAATTAATGACGAAAAGTATTTAACTTTAAGGCTTCAGTAAGTTAATCTGGTAATCGTATTAATATTTTTTTTAGACAGTCCAAATTCAACGGAAAAGTGTCTTTAAATTGATAAATAAAACCTAGCCTGACGCTAGGGACCTATGGCCTATGCAGATAGTGTCGTTGCTTTACACCAAATCCGGAGAGTAATTTGTTTGTCATTTTGACTTATAACATCAGCCTGTGCATGAAACACCCAAGGCTTTTCAGAACTGTTGACAATGCATAGAAATCTCCTGAAACTACTTTCAGGTCGCTCGCAACATCATGGGGCGTCTGTCAACGAACTCAAAAGTGACACCTATAACACTATATTCGAACAACGTTTTAATCACATGATTTGAACATGGCTGAGTATAAAGTTGAAATGCCAGTTTGGTCACTTTGGTTGCAGTAGGGGTGAGCGACTCGAGCTATTTTGCAAAAAAATCAGTGCGTTTCGTAATTTCATTTACAGTTAGATTATTGCAAACAAGTCAACAACAACATAATGCTTAAAATCGGGGAACTTCAGAGTTTTCTTCCACTGGGATCTGATTCGGGGTTGCGTCCCATAGACCCCTCACCTACTTGTTTATACTATCCACGAATGATATAATTTTGATCCGTCCCTAGGTTTTTCGGATAAAATCATAGATGCTACGATTGTGGTTACGTAATTGATGCGACAGACTTCCAGATACTGTACAGAATTTTAATTCATTAATAGGATATATTACCTTCCGGTACTTTACCACTAGTGAAAGGTTTGATTTGTATTACTACAAGTTTAATTGAATCAAGCACAGGATCTTACGCTGAATGGGATTCATTATGGTAATATAAACTTAAACTTGTGTTCACAGGTAACTTAGCGTAAAGCACATGAGTAACATAGCGAATTAAACTATAATGAAAGACAGGCATGAGAAATAGAACAACCACATCTCGAGGTAGAAGGAAAAGGAGAGGGTCGGAAATTGTCGATTTAAGGATAGTAATCAATCGTAAACGACAAGCTGCTCTTCGGACAAATGAACACGTTGATAACAGCGAAATCTTAGAATCATCTGGGAATAAGGAAGATGCCAAGGATATATCAGAATTAACTTCCATACGTCCAAACATTAACTATTCAGATATTCTGGTCAACAGTGGATCTAAACAACGGAGAGATAATGAAGCACAAAATGTAAATGTATCCCATAGCAAGGGAAAAAGAGAAATGTCAAATAAAGGACTTCTAAATGGCGACTGTGACAGATCCGGTCAGGGAAACGTACCTTCAATAACCTCCCAAAATTATGATCATGTTACAACAGAAGGACATAAGGTGAACGAAAACATCCTCGAACTAGGCGATTTGAAATCCATTTCATCAGACAGAGTTTGTGACACAACCAGAATCGCACATGACAGTTCAGATGCTGACAGAGAGAAAACCGCTAGTAGTGAATTGAGAGAGAAAGGAGAGATATATGAGGATGTACAAGCACAGCCAAAGAAACTTATAAAAATCATACAAAAGCGTGACGATGACGTAATTGGTGTCAGATCAATGAAAAGAAGGCAAACATACTCTAAAGACGAACGTAGATCTAAACGACGGAGAGATAATGAAGCAAACCATGTAAAGAATAGTCGATCGCATTTACATCACAAAACAAATGTGCCAGACAGAAAACGATACACTGACACATCTGACCAAAGATCTCCACGACCATTGCATAGACATCATCAGAGGTACAAATATTCAACCACATATCCTTGGACAAGACCAAAAATAAAAAATTTCATACATGATTCTTTGTCTGAGGAAAAGTGCCGTCACATATTGGATCGAAATCAAACATGTGTAGAAAGGTCATCATTTCTAAGTGCAGAAAGAAATAGTGGACGCAGTAGTTCACCAGTTCGCAAATGTGATCGAAGACGTGATCCTCCTTGCGCAGTAAGTTCTACAAGTATACAAGGCAGGAAGCAGAACAGAGACAAATCACCTTTCGTTAAGAGGAGTGATAGAAAAGAGCAAAGAAGTGGAGAGAGAGAGAATGAAACGCATGGGTTTCGAGATTTAAAAAATAAATCTCTACATGATGGCAAGGGAACATTTGATTTTGCATCAAAAAGCAAAAATTATGGGAGAGACATCTATCGAAGAAATCGAGAACAATCTAGTTGGGAATGTATATCGAGAAATCAGAGTAATAGGAGTGCAGCAGATCACAAACAAAAGGAGGACTATGGAATTCCAAGACTTGTATATGATAGTAGGCTTAGTACACTTGTTGATAATAGATACAAAGACAATCGTACACAAGTTACAAATTATGACTTCCATACATCATTGGAAAGACGTCATGTGTCCAATCGTCAGATGGAAGAGAGGGAGTGCGAAGGTGAACATGCAAGTATGGAGACGTTAAACTTCCATGATAGTTACCCAAGGAATGATACTAGCTATCATGATGCCCACTCGGACAAAATCTGGGAAAGCAGGGTTTCAAACACACGACCATCCGCCAATAACAGGAAATATGGTCAGATCGTTGAGTACAGTTTTCTAGGCACTCTGAAATATTTATCTCGACCACGCCTTACCAATGATGAAATAGCAAATATCTTGGCCTTGAGATCGGATGAGCTTAGTCAATATTTACGCAAGGATGAACAATGCCCAAAGCTTTCGTCTCTCATTGACATCTTATTAAGATGTGCTGAATGTAAAGTTAGCACGACTAGCAAGCGGAACGTGATGTACATACTGAGGACAAGCAAGCTCTTCGAGAGAAAAGATATCATCGACAGTCTGAAACAAATGAGAATTAGCCCAACAAACAGCAGTGCAGATGAAAAGTTTATCTACGGACTTCTTTTGGTTATGAAAGCAATGATAGACACGGTGAATTTAGAAGAAAATGACACGACAATTGTAAGGTCGTTAATTGAAAGCATACTCAATCATCGCGGTAAAGATCTGAGTCTTGAAAGACAGAGCACTGTTTTAAAAGCTATAACAGAGAGCTTTGAAAGGAAACAAAAGAAACGAGAGCTTTTTGCAGAAACTCTTCCAATTTTACCTGATATCGATATAATCAGACAGGTAAAAGAAACCGATATACCTAAACATGAAATTGGACAGAAGTTTGAGAATGATAGACATTACGTATCCCATATGTTCGTCCTATTTAGAGAAGATTTCATTCGACCGTTGTGCAAAGGAATACGTGACTACATCAGCTGTAGAGAAAGAGGGTCCATCGCAAGATTTCGAAGTACAGACGTGAGATTATTTGAAGGAGTAATGTTGCATTCGACAGATTCAAATCTTGACAATGGTATTGTATGGACATTGCAGTTTGAATTCAAATTTCGGGGACATTTTCATATCCCCTCTGTATTGCAGTATGGTTCTCTGCTATGTCTTTCACCTGACGACTTCAATACTATGTACTATGCAACTGTCGTCAATAGAGATTATTTGCGACACGGAAATATAGACATCAAGTTTCTTGAACATAATGACATGGCCGCACATGCAGACAAACCTTTTGTGATGCTTGAAAGTCGAGCATTTTATGAAGCTTATTCGCACACCTTGTCCCTGCTAAAAGAATTAGCACTGGGTCTTGTACAGGGAGAAAGAACGCTTCCATTTGGGAAATATCTATTGGGGAACACTTCCCACATAGAGCATCCAAAATACCTTGTGGATTGTGGGGAAATGTCTTTCACTTGTCTCGCACAAATAAAAAATGTTAGTGCAGTCAAGGTTCTAGATTCAACAACGTGGCCATCATCTAAAGAGTTAGGTCTTGATATTTCTCAGCATGAAGCTCTGAAGCTGGCGCTGACAAAGGAGATCTCATTGATTCAAGGTCCACCAGGGACGGGCAAAACTACAATGGGAATAAGAATCGCCGAGCTGCTCCTTCATAATAAAGACGCTTGGAGAGGACATAAACGAGAACCTATGTTGTTAGTGACCTACACAAATCATGCTCTCGATCAGTTTTTACAGCTTCTGCTCAACACTCCGGTCATGGCTAATTGTTTGACAGAGGATGTTGTCAGAGTAGGCTCCAGATGCGAAATTAAACACCTTGACAAATTTACATTAAAAGCACATAGAAGGCTACAGGAACCCGATATCCACCCATTCCAAACAAATTATGCACAACTGAAATCGATAGAAAGTGTTATTGTGGAACTTAAGAAATCTATTAACTGCTACAACGCATGCCTTGTGCATGAAAGAACCTTTAGAGAAATGGATTTCATTCCATCATGGATGTACAATCAGTTGATGAGGCGTCTTTATAGAGAAAGGCTTCGACCAACGAATGAAACCAGCTTATGGATTTGGCTAGATTTGCCTTCTCTTTTAAATCGAAAAGAACTAAGCAGTCCAAGAATACAAAGTACGCGGTCTGATTACGTACAAGAAAAGGACATTGTGAATGAAGATTTTGAAAGAGTACTCGATGATGACGAGGATGAATGGGGTGTCACCATCATGCCCCAAGATAATTTTGCAAGAAGACCGGCTGTTGCGATTGACGATGAGATCTTACGTGAGGATCCATATTACCGAGGCATTGAGGAAAATCAGATCAGTGCTTTGATGGGAAGTATAATACAAGAATTTTCTGTTAAGGATCGCATGACGAAGGAAGAAACTGAGAGGGTTAGGTATATTTGGCGATTGTCTACTGTTGATAGATGGAGATTGTACAGATACTGGGTATTTCAGGCAACATATCCTCTGTATCAACAGCTCCATCAACACGAGAGGGAATATGACAACGCCTCCAGGAGATATCGCGAAGCAAGGAATCTTCTGGATTGTAAAATTATGAAAGATGCATGCATTGTAGCTATGACGACTACTGCAGCGACCCGCTACACGCACACTCTTCAAGAGGTCGCACCACCAGTAGTCATAATTGAAGAAGCTGCCCAGGTCTCTGAACAACATGTTCTAGGTGCTCTTTCCTCTGCATGTCAACACCTCATCATGATTGGGGATCACCAACAGCTCTGGCCAGCCTACAATGACTACAGCTTAGCCCGCATGCACCACACTGATGTGTCACTGTTTGAACGCCTCATCCGTAATGGAATGTGTTATCAGCAGCTGGAGATACAACATCGTATGCGTCCGGAGATAGCGTCATTGCTTGTGCCTCATATCTACAAGTCCCTGGAAAACCACGAATCTGTATTCAAATATTCTAATATCAAAGGTATTGCTAGTAATCTCTATTTCATAGCACATGAAGAAGAGGAAGACAACTTTGACGAGTCTTTAAGTCACAGTAACACATACGAGGCAGATTTCATTTCAAAGCTTTACAGACATCTGCGCCTTCAAGGTTATTTCCAACACGAGATAACAGTTTTATCTTTCTATAAAGATCAGGTTCAGTTACTTAGAAAAAAAATCAGAGAACTTGAGCAAACGGATGAATTTTTGATGAACATAAGTCCTGAGCGGTGTACTGACGGTACTTTGTTTCCTGAAGACATTAGTGCTAAATCAAAAATGGGAAATACGCCTGAGGTTAGAATCACAGCAGTGGACAACTTTCAAGGAGAAGAAAATCGGATCATCTTACTGTCACTTGTTCGGAGTAACAAGAATAGAAAAATTGGATATCTGCAAGTTCCCAACCGTGTGTGTGTTGCCTTGTCACGGGCCCGAGAGGGTCTTTTTGTAATTGGGAATATGACTTGTCTGAGGCAAGGATCTGATCTTTGGGAGAAGGTTATTTCTAAGGCAGAGACACTTGGGCTTTATGGAAAACATCTTGAGCTGAAGTGCTTTAATCATACAGAGAACAAGATGATCGTTGAGACGCCACAGGATTTCGAGAAATATACAGATGGCGGGTGTAATCAGCCCTGCACGTTTCGTATGGAGTGTGGTCACACATGCAATAGAAAATGTCATAATGACGACCCTGATCACAAAATACCCTGCAAAAAGGTTTGCGAGAAATATTGTGAGAACGGGCATTCTCATAAGAAACTTTGCTATGAATCTATTGGAGGATGCACAAAAAGGATGGCAGTGATACTTCCAACATGTGGCCATATAAAAGTGAAATGGTGCTTTGAGGATGTCAGTGAAGTGAAATGTGATGGAAGGTACTACCGGGAACTGACATGCGGACATATATGCCAAGAAAGATGCGGTGAGGTCTGCTACAAAAAATATAATTGTACAGAGTTGGTCAAGATAACAGGCAAATGCGGCCATGAGTGTCAGATAGCATGTTCATATCAAAAAGATTTCCTGTGCAAAGTTTCATGCAGCACAGTACTTGACTGTGGACACTCTTGTTCTGGCACATGTGGCAAGTGTCACCAGGGTCGACTGCACATACCATGCAGGAAGAAATGTGAACGAATATTGATTTGTGGTCATCCTTGCAGAGCAGACTGAACAGAGGTGTGTCCTCCTTGTGAAAAAGTATGCATGAATGCATGTGAACATATTAAATGTAGCAAGAAATGCGGAGAGCCATGCATCCTATGCCGCGAACCTTGTGAATGGAAATGTCGAAGACGATGTCCTAGTGGCTTTACGTGTACGCGAATATGTAGCGAAGATTGTAAAAGATCCAGATGCAATGAACCATGTGAAAGAATAATATCCACTTGCGGGCACAAGTGCATTGCACTTAACTGCGAGAAATGCATATGTAGAGAATGTGAGGAGGGGTTCCATTTTGAAATTTTCTTTGGCATGGAAGATGATCCAAGTGCTCTTTTCTATAAGCTTGAAGACTGCTGTCATATCTTTGAGCTTTCTTGTCTTGATGAGTACATGGATAAAAAGGATTCCGAGAGACACGTCGGAATGAAAGTTTGTCCAAGATGCACGACACCTATTCTTCACTCTAAACGATATGGAAATGTCATCAAAGAATGTAGTCGGGAAATTGACGCTGTAAAACGGAAAATTGGCTACCATGATATTAGTCAAGATATATATGAGGTGTTTGTAGCAGCTGTCAAAATAGAAATCAAGGATGATTGTCAGTTCTTTAAATCATGTATTTCGCAAGCGAGAAACAAACACCAGGTTACTGCAATCCACAACCAGCTCAACTTTTATTTGAGTGTTACAAAAAGCATCGCAGATATTAATTCCAAGTACAAGAACATCATCTTGGAAGAAAAGCGAGAAGATCTATTCAAAGAACTTCATAGACTTCGAAAGTGGACCCTTATTAAAAGATTCAGATTTAGAGAACAGGAACTATCTGAGTTCAAACTGGAATTGACAAGAGTGAGACTGAGCCTGAGAGTTGAGGTCTTGATGTGCAGTATGCAAAAAAAGGAAAATGTACCTCAGTGCGATACTGAGTGGACCGAGAAGATGAAGAAGAAGTTGAATAGCGGAGAGAAACTGAACGAGAATACGGGTGAAAAGGTAGAAATAAAATTGAAGCAGCTTGAGAAACAGTATCCTCATTCAGGACTTGGCATCAGTGACGACGAGAGAATAATGGTACTGAAGGCCATGGGTTTCTATCAGAAGGGTCACTGGTACAAGTGTAAAAACGATAGGTATACATTTTCCTCAGTTCATAACATGCACCGATCTGCGGACATTATATGCGGATTTGAGACTCGGCTGTTCGTTTAAGATCAGACGTGTACAAGTAGCAGAAGGGTCTAATTTGTTTGAGATTAATGTGAGGTATCTATCAACATCGCAATCAGCTAACTTGATTGATGTGGGCAAAGAAAAAGATTAAACGTTTATTTTAGAGGCATTATAATGTAGTTTCATGCTTCAAAGAATATGCAGAAAATATTTACCTTATCACTAAGCGAGTCCAAAAATGTTTAAATTCATGTAATGCAGGTATTCTTAAAGAATTCAATCAAAGTACACGAGCATTCGGAGATACTTTCATATCAATGATTTTGTTTTGGTGAAAACACGCACTCAGTAGTCATATATAATTTCAATGGTCCTACGACAATTAAATATAAATTTAACTAAGTAACCATCTCTGTCTGTGAATAAGAAGTGAGTTCCTTACATTTGGTTTTTTTGTTGTAATTTCGCTCATCAAAAATGTGTTGTGTTAATAAACGAAACAGAAGAGTTGCCTTGTGTTACGTGCTTAGGCTCGAATAAACAGTAACATAGAAGGAGTGAAAATAACAAGCTTGTAAAACTTAATAAACAATTTATTGAGTACAAATATTTTTTTCAGAAAAGAAAAAATCTTACGGTTTTAAGAATCAATTCCGAAATTAATCCAAAATAATTCAAAATATTATGCTCTAGAGAAATTGCAAATGTCATGGTAATAAAATGTCCAAATAATTCTAAGTTCGAATTCCAGCGAAGTATCCAATATGGAAGACGATGTCTCTTGATGAAGTCAGTTCTTGTTAATGAAAATCTATGAGCTCATATTCTTTTCTAGATAACTAACAAATAATTCCTCTTGATCCAAGCCAATTGACACAATTTCCAGTTTACGGTAATTAAAAATAACTTTAAAAAACCACACACAACTTAGTATTCTAAAAGCCCAAACATCCACTGAATAACTCCCTCCAAAACATAGTTTATATACCTGTTTTTACGTAAACAAGAAAGGGGTCACGACCTTCTATAATCTCTCAGAACAATTTTACGTTCAAGAAATCACGTAAACAGCGTATGACCCAACTAAATAAGAAAGATGTTTATACTTTACTACTTTTTGTCCTTGGAACCAATCAATCATTTTCAAAGCTTGTTTACAACTCTGAAACCAGGTCAGAAATGAGGTCAACACCTGGTGTTTACTCTGTACAGGACAAGTCAACCCCTTCAATGAACAAATCTTAAAACTTAAAATGCCAAATTTGAATCTAACAAACAAACAAAAATAAAAATAAATATAAATGACTTATATGAAATATACGTAACACTTGGATAATATATAACATAATTATGTTTCTTCACACAGGCCATGTATATGCTATTAGTGATTGTGGTGGAGCGATGGCAGAGGGAAAATGTCCAGAGTGTCAGGAAACCATTGGCGGCAGCGACCACCGTCTGAGGGATGACAATCGAGTAGCTTCCGAAATGGATGGAGCCCAGTTCTCAGCCTGGTCAGAACAAGCCAATATGCAAAACTATGACCTGGTGGCGAATTTTGACTAAATGTTTTAGAATAGGCATCTATGAGTGTAATGTGTGTAAATAAAGGATTATAAATTGTTTATGATGCTGTATCAGAAAATTTAAAGATCTCTAATAACTCAAAGCAATTGCTGTTTACGTTCTCTTCGATAGTTTTAGTAGTTGTTTGTAAATTTTTTGGAAGACTGCTATAATATAAGTACAGTAGAAGTTCGTTTATATAAACTGCCCAGTGAACACTGGTCTTAATTAGATGGGTACGTATATAAGGTCTTAATTAGATGGGTACGTACATAAGGTCTTAATTAGATGGGTACGTACATAAGGTCTTAATTAGATGGGTACGTACATAAGGTCTTAATTAGATGGGTACGTATATATACAGATATGACTGTAGAGGTTATGTGATCGGTACGAATTAGAGTCCTTTTCGGAAATTTAGTGTGCCTAAGAAAAGAAAATGCTTCTATATCTGATAGGGTCTTTTTGCCAACCACTGGTCAGAGTTGACCAATTTGTGAAATTTAGACATTAACCAGGGATTTAAGTTGAAGAACAATCTTGACATAGCGCAAGACGGATTGATTGAAACGGATATATCATTATGAGCCGTTTGGTTTACATTCGAAATTGATGATTTCTGGCACCTGAAATCTACAACATCATACAAGTATACTGAATTGGCCAATCTCCAATAGCAACACAATTTACAGATAAAATGCTTTGCTAATCAATTGTTTTTCGTTTAATGCAAAAGCTATCTTTTCTCGTGGTCTATGATCATAAAGGGAGACAATAAATTCCATGTCCACTGTACTTGGCTTAAATAAACCATACATTTCACTAAAAGTCAGTATGGAGATAAAATCATTTACAAAAAGAGAAACACCTTTCTTGCATCATTTGCATAGTAAATATTTGACGCAAATGACTTGATTTTTTAAAAATTTAAATGCAGGACTTAAATCGATTCAATAACAAACCTGTCCATGTATGAAGTGTCCCTAGTATAGTGTCAACTTCAGATTTATAATCAAAGCCAGTTACATGGTCATATATGAAAAGTTACTCTTGGTATATCGGAACTTGTCATTTAACTTGGCACAATAACCTTTACAGATGTTGATGTGACGTTAGACAATCAGTCACCGATTCAGTCAATTATCCTGGTATGTTAGGACAATTGCACGCAAGACAAAAGCGCGCCGTCAAATCCCGCAAAGGCAAACATTGTAAAAGTCAATATGTCAAATAAAAAGAATTCATAGATATAAATAATTTATACATTATAACATTATCAGGTATTTAAATAAGGTTTACTATTATTAAAATGAGTTACAGTTTATTATGTCAATCAATGTTTAAATTGCAACGTTATGTGCATAATCAATACAAGCAAACATGGCAAAACAATTTTTAAAAAATTAAAATGAATTTCAGTTTAGGATATCTACCACTTTTTAAATTTTCACAAAATAAATTTGGTATTAATAGTTGTCTAGGCTTATACTGCGTAAATGCTCATCTTGATGTCAACTCACTGGAAACAGTGATTCAAGCTATTACTTGTTTATTTCTACTCAATATTAAGAGTGTACACACTTTGATGTATGTTTAAACTGATTCAAAAACGTTTAGTTTATTTCTACTAAAGATAAAGATTCTACACTCTTTGATGTGTGCTCACTAGAAAATGGCATATAGAGTTTATGCTGCGCGCTTACGACGGAGCATTTGACGGGCATATTTCGATGAGCGCTTAGTCGGCACGCATTTGACCTGCGCGCTAACGACGGGGTGTTATCAAATACATTTTACTTGTATCAAATATTATGACATTTGTCAACAACAAAATAAATAATCAAGTGGTTGTAAATTAATTGTATTTTGTATGCATTCGCCATGAGGCTGGGAATGTTAATAACATATTAGTTACGTGGCTGTACGGAATTTTGTGACCATCTATAGATGGTCCATAGACCTTCAGCCAAAATATAGGGGGCCCACAAACTACCATAACAGTCCGTACCCTGAATAAATCTAACATGCAATGTATTGATTACAATGTACTTCAGAAATACTATATAACGTGTTTATTGAAAGAATGCCACATAAATATCGTGGCCTCCATTAATATAAATGTAAACTTCACGCCAGTTGGGCAACTCCCTTGGTTCTACAAAGGTAATCTCCATAACACTGGTTTCCGGTCAGCATTATTTGATTGAAATCTAGAAATTTCGTGTTAGATAATGTCCACCGATGGATAAACCACACAGTAATTCATTCTCATTATATATAAAATCATTTCATATATTACACAGTAATTCATTTTCATTATATATAAAATCATTTCATATATTACACAGTAATTCATTCTCATTATATAATAAAATCATTTCATATATTACACAGTAATTCATACTCATTATATAATAAAATCATTTCATATATTACACAGTAATTCATTCTCATTATATAATAAAATCATTTCATATATTACACAGTAATTCATTCGCATTATATAATAAAATCATTTCATATATTACACAGTAATTCATTCTCATTATATAATAAAATCATTTCATATATTACACAGTAATTTGTTCTCGTTATATAATAAAATCATTTCATATATTTGGATCATACATTGATATTAACATCTTTACTTTAGTAGGTCGTGCACCATTTTCTGTTTTCCCGTTGTTCATTTCCAATCGGCATGTGATATACTGGATTCACTGTTCTAATTATATAAAAGAATGAGAACCAGTCAAAGAAATGGATGCAATCTGATTAAAATCAGATACTATGCGACAATAAAGAAATATATTAAAGAAACTTTCTGATTTTTGATTACTCATGAAACGTTTATTAATTTTTGATGACCTTGATCACTTAAACGACGATTTGCAATCGATCATATTATTTGTCAGAGCTATGCTATTAAATATATTCCTAAAACGAATGTAAAGGAATACATTCTTATACTGAAATGTGTATAAAGGTATGCAGTGTATTAGAAAAAGTGATACGATATTCAAATGTGTAAGTAATATGATGTTATATTATCAACCACGTATCCTTAGTATAAGCACATTTTGTTTGTTTGGCTGCTTTTTTTTTCTGTCCATGGGGTACCTGGCGTTTTCGTTAAAATCATCACTTTTTATATTGATATTGTATTATGAACGAGTGGTCTAAATTACAAATAAAGACATTATAATTTCCGTCTCAACTTCACGTTGACAAATTCAATATTTGGAATTTGCTCTCTCTCTCTCTCTCTCTCTCTCAAAAGGAAAATTTGTTTAAAGTTACTAAATTCCCAGTCACGACTTATTCATGAATAGTTGAAATATATATGTAATTATATCTAATTTAAATGAACACTAGCACATTTATGGTTATTGATAAACTTTAAAAAGTTATGAATAACATCCCGCACTAGACACCCACACTCCACACACACACACACACACACACACACACACACGTTTGGGAAATAAAAGGAGACAATAGTGCTAGATCTTTTGAAAGCTCAAATCTCACGAATACTAGTAAACAGACTTGAAAAAGAAACAAATTTCCTGAAAAGAAAGTTGGGACAAAGGTATCGGCCGATGAATGGTGAATATACTCTATAGGGATAAGACTTCGGTAAATGAAACAAATTTCAAAACGCCTTGATTACCAACTTATTAGTTGCTGATCTCAATGTCATGCAGAGGTAGGCGACTTTGTTCTTAACAATATGCTAGACGTAGTGCCCACAGAATATTGGCAACATCTTCAAAATATACTTGGTGAAGAATGGAAGTATGGATCATTCCCCCACGCCCTATAACGGTTCTGATTAAGATACTGTATATTCAATAAGGTCTTATATATTATTATAATGTAAAGGATGCGCACAAAAAAACTGACACGATCGACTGAAATTGGAATGGCACAATGGTGTCCCCATGGCAAGTAAATTAAGAACGACATAACTGTTGTAAATATAATATTTTAAGCATAGTCGTTTTTCGCCTTTCATAGAATGATGAAACAACGATGCAAAAAACTTTCATGTCGATCGATCGATTGATCGAAAGAGAGAGAGAGAGATTCTGTGCATTTACAGTTTACAGTAATTTTTACAGAACAACACTGTCAACACTGTTAGTTAAGTGCATTTCTTTCTGGTCCATGTAAGAAATCTGGTGAAAAGAATATAATCTGGTATGGAAATGTATACTAATTGCAAAAAAATCAAATATTTATATCCTTAACGCAAATATATATATATTTTTAATATCTTCAAGTAATGACTTAAAGTTACAGGAGGCAACAAAATACGGTAATACAACATTACATTTGGCAAAGTACGGTAATACAATATTCCATTTGGCAACAACATCAAAGATTCGGAAAACTGTTGATTGTTTAACACCCTTACATATTCAGTAGGATTGCTTTCTTGGTTAAGCCTAGTCTCTTTGATTTTCATGGAGCTTTTTTAAACGAGGTGTCTCATCATACTAATAATTACGTCTCGAAAATGGTGCGGCCCTCAGGGTGGTTTGAGTTTGAGACCCATGCCTTAGAGGCTAGTTACATACTTTCTTGTGTGATAACGCTACGATTAACTGGCTTGTCGCGTGCCATTTTATAACCGGCTTTTGTTCGGAAACATCGGCATTACACATAATGTTGAGTGGAATTTTTTTTTATGCGCTTAAATATGTTTTGAACGTATCAATATTAATATTTTTCATTTAGCTGCTCCAATGATCTGGGAGAGTGTTCGAGAATTATATATATATATATATATATATATATATATATATATATATATATATATATATATATATATATATATATATATATATATATATATACCATCTTCTGCTCCGGAAACAAGGGAGCCAACCCGTAAAGAATTGTGTGAAAAGTCGTGCGGAAGCTATATCTATCTTTGTCCAAGAATCTGGTGGCAAACATCTTTGCTAGCCAATCTTGCGATATGTTAACCATATCTACACCTTGGGGATCAGTCCGATATGTATGTGCTTCGGGTCTGTGAATTTCATTGGGCGTGGTGGTAATTCACCGCTTCTAATCAAAATCAAGTTGTTTAAATTTGAATACTGTTCCTACATCATAAAGAAAAGGGGAGCACACAAATGGCTGTAATGGAGCAGTTTTCCACTGCGGGTTCGATTTTTCAAATCAACATATGGTTGCTTAATTTATGTTTATTATTTGATATTTACTATATATACTGTCCCCTGCACATAAATATACCTTCGTAAAGTAATCCTGATTATGTTAATTTGTATTGATCGTATTATAGACGTAAATGTTACGTATGTCATATATGTTTTTTATTTGCTGCCATGGGATACATCACCAAGCCATAGTCAAGCAATGACTGGGATTATTTTTCAAATGAAGAAAACACTAGTGATGAATAAACGACCGGGGTGCAATGAAAAAAATATTTTAAACGTTCATTGGCTATCGTATTGTGTAAATCGTTAGGTTGTCCACCGCAACCCAATTTCGTGCCGTTTCGATGCTACACTGAACAAAAATGTTTTCCGTCTGTAATCAACTTTCAATACCTTTTTATTCCGTATTCGACTTTCAATAACAGTACTTAGAATTAAGAACATGTAAGTATTATGTACTCCTTTACGGTGGATATGCATACATGTGTGTACGAAGTTATTTGAACCAAAACCTCCCATATTTCAACTCGACCTTGACTAAATTTCTAAAGCTAAGTTCGTTTCTTATAGTTATACTCCTTTACAATGCATATGTATATACCTGTATATGACGTACTGTTGTGCAAGTTATAGCTTATGTTATTCTATATCCCGCACAGAGAGAGAGAGAGAGAGAGAGAGAGGTGGGAGAGATTTTTTAAACCGAAAACTCTCTCTCTCTCTCTCTCTCTCTCTCTCTCTCTCTCTCTCTCTCAGAGGAAATGACGGCTAGGTACCTTTCCCAAGGTTACATTGTTGTCACTAAATCGAGCTGGCCTAGCCTTGTATTGAACCCAGAGCAATTGAATTACAAGCCCGATGCTCTTCCACCAAAAATAAAATAAACAAAATTACGTATTAGATCACTTATATTAGTTGACAAAAAGAAGTTATATTCAGATAAAAGAGGAAAGATAGAATATCCCGACTCAAAAGAAATCGCAGGCCTCCCTGAAAGAGATTAAATGGTCGGCCCCATTATATCTTCTCTAGGTAATATGACGCTGAAGAGAGGTACTTTATGTTTGTTTCAACGAGAATAAATATATAAATAACTAATAATTAGAAACAATTTGAATGGAAGAATACAAATATGATTAGCCTATTGTGCAGCTTCGACTAAATGAAATCAACCTGAATAATGACGTACGGTCCTTAGTAGCCGCTATGTCGTTGCCTCGACGTGGTCCGGATACTGATATCCGTACTAGGTCCTCAGTCGATAATGGCTGGGACCCCCAGAATGAACAGAGTAATGAAGGACACATATTTGTCTGACCCTCTATCCCGTCCTTCAAGAACAGTTACGGGAGGGGGGGGGCGCGTCCTGTGTTTTTCTTCATCCTGTTTTGCTCGTTCACAATCAGAGGTGAGGGAGCGCAGCCGCTTTGGGAAAGCTTGCCAGTAAATGGGTAGGTGGATCTTTCCGTTATTTTCCCGGATTCTTCCTCCACCATATATACTGGTCGCCATGTAAAATCAATCATGTGCTGTAATATGGCGTAAAACCCTACAACAACAAGAATCTCCTATCTAAGTAGTATGATACAGTCGACAATTACTGTACGGTTTGTTTCACATATAATCTATCCATAAATAAATAACAATTAGAACGAAAGAAAAGGAAGGAACGAATAAGAATTAAGAATCTTGTGCATCTTCAACAAAATGAAACTTCCCTGGACCGCACGGAATGGTAGTCAGTTGAAAATGGCTGGGACCCACAGAATGAACAACAATGAAGAACGCATATTTGTCTTTCACGTCCCTCAAGAACTGTTACCTGGAGGGTCGTCCGGGTTTCGTCCCTCTCTACTCGCTTACATTCAGAGGTGAGGCAGCGAGGCCGCTTTGAGAGAGTCCACCCTTTCAACCCGGGGTAGTCGATGTGTGTGAGTGCGTGTGTGTAATACTAGACAAATTAACAATGGAGTAGCTCTCCTAGTACTCCATAAGTAGCTGAGACTTGATCCGGGATCCTCGGGAATCCCTGTCCCGGATATCTAGGGCCCGACCCCGACTTGGAAGAGATCAGGCCCCGGAAATGTTATATGTAGCGATCTTGCCAGAACAGAAACAAAATCAAAGTAACCGGCTACCTGCACTGCGTTTTGGACTTTTTTTGGTCCGTCCTTTGCAGTGCCAAGGGTGACCACGTAACGAGCTGCAGTATTTATACTCTTTGGGATAGACCTGTCTGCGTCAACATAGTTGGCCGAGATGTATAAATACAGGTATGACTCACATTTGCTCGACGCGAGCTTGATGTGAAGAAAAAAATAATAATTTAAAGAAAAAAAAAACATACAGAGTGAGAAAAATACCTAAGAGTACCCCCATGACCCATTCAGACATATGACCCCCTCTATATTACTATATAAAAAGAGAAGGTTCGTAACTTCCGAACACTTGGTTCTACCCATGACCCTCGATTTCATTCTGCTATTTCTTTATTTAAAAGCACACGACCATTCTCTATGGCTTGTTTTACTCCTGAGATATTTTTCTATTCATCAAGCCATCATTGACTGTTCTACGTTTTACCAAACTAAAGTTACGGCTTCCGAAACGTGCGATTTTCGCGAATTTTTCATCTGTGGACAAGTGCGAGCAACTTTGACAACCGGTGAAAAGAGCTAGATTTACCATGTTTGCAACTCTACGACGTATGCCTTCTTCAATTACAGAACAGTGGTAAATGCAAAAGTAAGTTTTTACTTACCATTAACTTTATTCAACTTTAGAAATCCTGTTCCATGGAATAATTAGACATTTTCTTCTTCACTGCACAAAAGTTAAGCAATCGACTCTATTTTCAAAACAGTTAAACTATGCGGCACACACGTCAACGCCGAAATATGATTGGCTCAAAAGGTTATACTTAAATAACATCAATGCACAAGATAAATAAATATTTTCAGTCATTATCTAGCGTATTTCTGTAAATTTTAATTTAACGTAGTGCACTAATTATTATTTTATTGATTGTATAATAAATAGTATGCATAGCTCAATTAATTCCCCTGAATTGACCCACTTTCACAACCAAAAAGTTGCGCGAAATTTAAATTTTGAGAAGGGTCAGTTGCAGACGCTGGAATAGATAAAACAGAACAGAAATTTCTTAAATTGGTTAATGGTTTAAATGATAGAATATCATGGCTGTTGTGACTTGGCAAGTTAGGCTTTCTAAAAATTATATATATATATATATATATATATATATATATATATATATATATATATATATATATATATATATATATATATATATATATATATATATATATCAAGAATTGAAAATAATTTGAACTTGTAATACTGTTTGCCAAATATTTGAACAAATGAGAAAATAATAATAATAATAATAACAATAACAATACTTATTATTATTATTATTATTATTATTATTAAGGAATCAAAGAAATTGTTATAAAAATAAATTATTACAATTCTGGTATAGTAGTTTAAAATTTGATATAGTTAATTTACTCTGAAATTTACTTTGTTTTATATAAGACAGTATGACATTTGCTCATCACAATGGTCTTCTGGTTTTTATAAGTTAGGGAAATCCCTATTCTTTTATGAAGAAAAAAAACCCAACATCTTTTACATTGATTATTATTCAGAAATATGACATTAATCATTAAAACTTTGAATAAAACTGATCATATAATATCAATTATGCATATAAAATATTCACTCCAGCAAGTACAACAAAAACAAGAAACACAAAAGTGAAAACTGTACTCAATGTATATTGTACAGTAAATGTTATCTGACAAGATTATTTAAAACCTTTTCAAATCTGAAATGTTGTCACCTTGCTCTGATTAATTAATACACTTACAGAACTAGTGTTACCAAAACTGAGTGATTGTTATATGAAAAAAAAATACATATATGACCTCTCACAAAAAATAATTTATACTATTTTCCTACATTGTTCATTTTGCATAGAAGCAAACAGGCATCAAACAAAAGGAACATATATTGTAAGTAATACACAACATATACTACTTTTTTCAAGATAAGACCATACATGCATGGGTGATTTTGTAAACAGTGGAGTGGTGGTAATAGACATACAAAATGTTCTTTTTGTTTTAAAAAAATTGCTTACATGTACAAAACCAGAATGATCATAAAAGAAGAAATGTACAGTTATTGATCTACTATTAAGGTATGCACAATTTACTGATTGATTGGTTCTGTAAAAATCATTTGCAATATAAAATTTCAAATATAGCTACATGAAAGTATATTATTGTAATCTTTCACATCAATAGTATTTTGAAACATGTCACAGATTGACTGGGTCTATCACAATAATCCACAATAAAGTGATTTGTATACATCAATCATACATTTATATTTTATGGTAAGCATATAATTGCATATCTATAGGACCTGTTAATTTCCAAACCAAGTGTACCCGATAAAGGTCTGTTCCTTCTACAGCCAAGTAATTTGGTGACACCATCCAGAATTCCATGTTATGCCAGACATATAACTAAATGCTGTTATTATATATCAATTTCAAAGCCAGTATAGGGTCTGTCCAATCCCTGTACAGTCTAACTTACTTTTGAACATTAATCAAATAATAATGTGTCAAATGGCTAGTGCTGCCTTCATAATACTCTGGGTGACACAATGTCTATTTATTCATCCAGTTATACAAAATTTGTATAAAAAAATAAATATATATTGGTGTGACCATAATTTTTTCTTTTTTTAAATCATATAAAAATCCTTCACCACTGTGATTAAAACAAAGAATCATTAATTATCTCTCTGTAACATTAAAGTACAACATGATTAATAATAATTCTGTCATATATATATATATATATATATATATATATATATATATATATATATGAGAGAGAGAAAGAGATAGAAAGAGAGAAAACAAATGGCAATATAATTTAAACACTGAATCATTGAATGGGCCATGTCTGCTCTTTAACAATCAAAATGTTCATTAATGTTAGTGGTGCCAAGCACTTATATGTGAAGTACATGATAGTTTTACACTAAAAAAATTTGGCATCTTGTATGTAGCACATAACATGCTTCCGAAATGAATTTAATTAGCCCAGTAATGATTTATACTAAGAAAAGCAGAGATGTAAGAATGAAGTCTCTTCCACCACACTGTAGATAATACTTCTCCTGGGTGCACGCCATCAAAGCATAGCCTGAAATTGTAGCTCCATTGCTTTTTCTTATTTGTTCTGTTCCTATAGTTCTATATGTCCAGGCTATATATAGGTGAAAATGAATCTTGTCGCTCATTTAAATGCAGTATCAGCTCAATTACTAAATCAATTTGCTCCTTAAGCTGAATATCCTACTCCTTGAATAGTTTGGGGTCATCATGCCCTTTACTCATGTTCAATTCATAGACTGAGATATGAGGCATCTCAAGAAATACAATTTTACAGTTTTCGTTTCTGCAGAGTTGGATGAGCCTACCATACTATGATTCAAAACGCTGCACAACTTTTCTGTAGTCTTCAATCCTTAAAATAAAATCCTTCCAGCTTATTAGTGAGATCGCATGTCCCTAGCCATATATAAATGCATAGTTTCCCATAGTCAATGTTGGTCTGTACACAGAATAACTGTTCTGCAATTCTTGCAAACCTTATAGATGCAAAAATAACTAATATTCCAAAGTTATTCCTGGTTTTATACTGCTGATCCAAATACCTTCCCTTGCAATGAATTTTAATAGCTTTGGGATACTCATGCTTTACACTAGGATGGCAATTTCTGGTGATATGGAAATTGATAGGAAATGACAATATTGGTCTTATCATTCCATTGTTCACAAGCTTCACAAAATATGGATGCAGTCACGGTTGCTTCTTCATGTATAAGAGCCAGTCACAACTATTTTTGCAACAAAGTTATGAAATTATGTCATGCTACTGTATGCTAAAATACAGAAATGCAACAGTAAAATTATGTGAAAAAAGAAGGATATATATGAAAATGCATATGCATGAAGTTTGTTCATAGTATTCTAAATATAATGACATTAAATGTTCACAAGAAACGCTATAGGTCAACAAACTTGTGAAACACACAATATCAGCAACAAAATGAAATATACAATTATTATGCATTTCCATTTGTAATAATAAATGTAATTACTAAACTAAATGTTCATTGCCAGTGCAATATTTTAATGTTGCACACAGGCTTAAATAAATGGTATGGATTGATCACCTGTGATAGGAAGGGTAGACAGGTCTTTAAATGAAAACTTGTATAGCAAATCTTGCACACAGAAGACAGTGCCAAATGAATGTAAAATCAATATACAGTACAATTTTAATGAATGTCCATGACATGCAATGCATATGTATCTACTGACACCACAAACACGTGAATTTTATTCCAGTCTTACTGAATTTTTGCCATCTCTTAATATTACTTAACCCTGCACATTTTCTATGATACCAGCCAGAACAAACATCACACTGTATCCAAAATTCCCCTTCCACATATTCCTTTTGGCACAGCTTGCAAATTTCAAAATTCTTCTCTTCTAACTCCCTTTCATCAGATTCATTATCATCTTCTCTGTCTGACAATATGGTACTGAACTCCTTTTCTTTTTCTTTCTGGCCTTCATGCCTGATATAACTTGTTCCTGCTACAGGCTCACTGACACTTGCTACTGTTTCCTTACACTCGTCTCTTAATGTTGCCTTTAGTTTCACTTGCTGGTCAGTTACTTTATTTTCTGTATCTGTGTTGTCATCTGTTTTATTTGTGCCATGAAATATATGCTCTGATACATTTTTTTGTACATGCTGTCTTTCAAGAGATGTGGCTGTACCAAGAATTTCAGGATTCGTCATCTTCTCTGACTGGATTATTCTTTCATGCAACATTTCAGACATTTTATTCTTTCCATCTGCAGCGCGACATTTAATCCCATATGCTTTACAGAGGTTTTTCAGTTCTTCTTTCTTGAAGGACATAAGAAGTGACTTGTCTTCCAAAACACCAGACTTTAGCAAGTGATGAGAAACAATCTTGTATTTTGACTTATCCTCAGCGATGTTCTTGTAGGATAATGATAGTTTGGTGCAAGTCTGCTTTGAAATTCTTATCTGTTTTCGGTGTGCCATTTTCTTCTCAACTGACATTGCCTGCAGAAAGTCCTTTCTAAATTGATTTAGCATGACAGCTAGAAATTTCTGAATTATCTCTTCAAAAAGTTATTTTATGCATGAGGCTTTCAGTGATAAATCATAAACCAGATCTGTAACTGAATTGGAAGGAGAAATTTCCTCAAAACATCTCTTGCATAGCATTACAGACCAAAGATCATACAGTGCACCAGAGCCCAGTAATTCTCTTATGCAAAACTGGTGCAGATTTGACCCAAAAATATTAATGTTTTTATCAATTAGTAATTTGAGACACTGGGAACACAGTTCCATGAAAAATTTAAACAAGTCATCAGATATGTTGGTCAATCCTCTTGTGAGACACTGTTTTCTTTCAGTTTCAATCAAACTTTCGGGGTCATCTGTAGACTCTTTGAGATGATGCTCCAACTGCTTCAATCCATCCAAAAATGCCATTTTGCACTTGGCCTCAGCATAACATGACTGGCCTTGTTCAGATGTGTTGTAGCAATTATATTGTTGCATACCATTATACTTAAATCGCAGCTTGGCCAGACAATAACCACCAACATACCGAACCTTACTTCTGGCACTACCTGTAATAGATGGTGAACACACTCGTTCTGAAATCTTTCTTGAAGATATGGGGAGAAGTTTCTCCTTTTCCTTCAACAAATATTTTCTAACATCTACTGTTAAATTAAAACATACATGGTACAATGCAGCCTGTGAATGGACAGGTTTATCAGCAACCATCAAAAAGCATGAAAGCTTGTACTCATCACTTGTTTGGTACATGTGACACTTTTTGTAGAATTCAGATAAGCATTCTGGTTTGACTGCACTTACAGCATCCTTATTCATCTGCAGGTCTTCCGTTAGCTGCATAATAACTTGAAACTGTTTAACAATGAATATCTGAACTCTTTTAAAATTTGCATCGTTTAATAGATGCATTGCAAGGTCATTGGTTTCTTGCTGCATGGGCGTTTGAACAATGTCATTCATTAACCTATGAATACATTGCCTTATGTCAAAATCTGCAGGAATACTTGTTACATCTGTATCGTCTTCTTCAAGTGGTGAGTTAGCAAGTATCTCATTAAAATCATCATCCAAAGCTTGCTCTTGCTCTGGGAAGTCATCTTTTTCAGTAACTGCTTCATACTGAAATAGGTTGTCATGGATACCTGGATCTTCAGCCTCCATGTTTGCAAGGTATTCATATGGTCGAGTCCTGTAAAGAAAACAGAATTAAATGAGATGACATGAAAATGTGTATATGCAAATTCATCATTTACAAAAAAATATAAACACACATGTACATGTGGTCACTATATTTGTGGTAATTTCATAAGATATTATGATAAGTACATTATCATAATAGCACCTTCACATTTCAGGTTACTATCAAGACTGAAAGTGCAAGATGGAGCAGAAATAAAGGCGGAAGATCTATACAGTACTTACAAACTCGAATTACTGTGCAAAGACCTGGAACCATTACAAGATATTCATTTATTTGGAAAGTATCTCAAGCATTTATTTCCTGACACAAAGAAACACAGGATTGGATTGAACAAGAGTGGAACAAAATATGTTGGAATTTCCATAAAACCATCTGATGCTTTCAAAGATGGATGTCAGAATTTGTCTCAGCAGGAGCGTATAGACTTGATAAGAGGTGAACTTCAAGAGACATACAAACTTAATGAAGTTGAACCGGGTTTAGTAGAATGTTTGGTAGCAACAAGATTCTCATGCAACGGAGTTCCAATTTTCAAACATTTGACATTTCGAGAAAATGATTGGATCTTGAAAATTTCTGGCAAGGAAGTAGATTTAAAGAGCTTATGCATTACTAATGAATATGTATGCAGTAGGGATGGAATACAGGCAGTGTGTCAGCAAGTCGAAAGTGTTAATCTGTGTGAAGGAACAGGACTAACCAAATCAGTTATATGTAAAAGAAATCACTTTGTTGAGACATTGGCCTCTGAAAAGACAGGTGAAATAAATAAGACAATGAGATCAGTATATTGTCTGCGTGTCATAAAATATCTTGCCCAAGGGTCTAAGGCATGTAGGGCTTGTCAAAAACTGATAGTCAAAGAAAGTAAGAACACGGAAGATGTAGTGGAAGAAAATGAAGATAATAAGGCACTCAAAGGATGTCGTAAAAAAGTAACATCGGAAGATTTTAAGAATCTTATTCCAAATGCCTCCACTGAATTGTTAGACCTACTGTTATGTCTAGCAAAAAATTGTGCTGTAAAGGATCCAAGAGGCCATCGATGGAGTAAGAAGGTAATTTCAGTTTGTTTAGACTTATACACAAGAAGTCCACAGGCTTATAAAAGCATACGAGACAGTAACATACTTGTATTACCATCTCCAAGTACTGTACTTCTTTACAAGAACAACATACAGCATCATGTAGGGTTTCAAGATGATATTTTCAACTGGATGTATTCAGAAGCAAATATATTAAATGTTCCTGTTCAGGGCTTAACAGGTGGTATTGTTTTTGATGAGATGTCCATTCAAGAAGATCTACAGATTGCCAAAAATGGGGATCTAATTGAACTTGTTGGTTTTTCAGATTATGGAGATGAAGGCAATGTCATCAAAACCCTAAAAGATGGAAAGCAAATGAAGTCGTTAGGTAATTATGCATTGCAGATGGTGTTCCTAGGGCTTACTGGTTTTCGATTTCCATTTGCACACTTCATCACCAGACAAGCCCAGGCATCAGAATTATATACATTGTTCTGGGGAGCAGTAGACAAACTATCTGTCTATGGATTTACTACTGCTTATGTAAACATGGATGGTGCCCAATCCAATCGCTCATTTATGCATATGCATGGAATTAATATGAGTTCAATGAACCTTAATGTGACAAGCCCGGTAAATCCTGATCAAACAGTCATATTTACTATGGATTACTCACATGTCATCAAGAAAATACGAAACAATATTATGAAAAGTGGGATCAAAAAAGGCTGCACTAGAAATCTGGAACTGCCAGACAAGAACAACATTCAATGGCAGATGTGGGTTGATGCCTTTAACTGGGATAAGACAAGCCCATTGCAAATACACAGAGCCTTAGCACAAGTACACATATATCCAAATGCCATGGAAAAGATGAGAAACCATCTGGCTGAAGAGGTTTTAAATGATGACATGTTAAACCTTATGACTCAGTACCAAGCTTCATTGGGACAGAATGGAGCCTCGCTCTCAGGGGCAATAGACCTGTTAAAGCATACATCAAGACTGATAAGAAATTTTCATGATCAAAGACCCATATCTCAGGCAAATGACATGAGGCTGCATGAGAACCTGGAAATCCTTCATTGGTTCAAGAGATGGGAGGAAACCATAGCCATAAGAAGTGATGTCACATCAACTGCAAAGTCAAAGAAACTTCTATCGCGTCAGTGCATTGAAGACCTATATGCATGCATTTTAGGCTTTGACCAGCTATGTAGAAAAGTCATAAACATGTCATGGCATATTACACCAGCCCAAATTAATTCTGACGTTGTAGAAAATGAATTTTGTCAACAAAGGGCAACATACAATGGGCCCAACTCCCATCCAAATGCACTCCAATACAGAAGAAACCTCAATAACATTATTCTAGGACAGAGCAGTTTGTCAAGGAAAGGTAATGCTGGTACAAAACGTGCTAATGCATCGTCATATGCCTTTAATAATCCACAACCACTGAGGAAAAAAACTAGAAAAAGCCTCCATCCACACATTACTGAAGTAAGACCCATAAGACTGTAGACATACTAATAGTCACGATACTGCATTCACACAGCTAGATAGTCACTTGATCATTTGACTGAAGAAGATTGGGATAGACATGATCTCTCAGTCAATTAGCTAAATAATGCTAATTTGTTTCAATTCCTTAATCACTCTTGATCTTGTGGACAGTGAGAGTGTAAATGGTGTTGACATGAGAAGGTAGAATGTTACAACTTTAAAAATTAAATATGGACATGTTGAAATTCTGTTAAATTATGTTATTATATTGTGACTTAAATTATGTTGTATACATGTAATTGATATTTTTTTGTGCTATAAATCATCATAATTGCTTCACAATTATCGTTTTGTTTAAATATCAAATTAAGATTGACTAATTGTAATCTTAATCATGCATTACATTGGGCTATTTGTTTAAGCATAACTTAACATGAAATGACCAGCAAAATATGGTATTTTTGTTCATTTAGATTAAGCACTACAAGTCAATCAATGTACTGGTAGCATAAGTATCAACACTTGTCCCTGTGGTAAATTATAACTTAATTATTCCTCGATTATGTGGCATTACAACTTGTGTGATTACCAACTGAATTCATGGCAGCACTAATTTCTGATATTTATCACTTGTTTCAGATTTCAAATATGGTTACTTTACAAATCAACAGTGTATATGTCCCCAACTAAAAGTCTGAATTTTGGGGGTATTTCCATTTAGGCAATACAAACACTGGATGAAATATTGTTCCATATATTCTATATTCTACATTCAGTCAAAAATTATTAACTGCAAGTGCTCATTCTATTATTTGGATAGTATATTATAAGGTTTCATGTCTGTCACCTGGGCATAACCTATATGTGCATTAAGTCCCCCGGGTCATATTTATTAACATTTGTGTAAATCATTACAAACTGCAAGTACATTTTATAGATGAACACATATGACTTGTAGTGGTTGTATTTTCATACCATCCTAACCCCTTGCCTAGATAACAGCAAATGTGTAACATTTCACAAACTTACAAACCTGGCTCTATGGCAGCATGAAAAGTCCTCTACCTCAGGAACTGATGACTGATTACAAAAGACATGGATCTTTTCTGGTTGTTGGATGAAAGCATCTTTGCTAAAATTAATCACTCGAAGACCACTGAGTGTACGCACCCGTCCAAGAGCAACAGCCAGTTGGCCAGGTTGAGAGATCTGTCTGCAGTCAATTTCAACTCTAAGTGGAGAGAGAAAAATAGCATTTCTTTATTTGTTTTGATTAGTAATTTACACACTCTTTATGTTCATTTCATTTTGTGAAAGGGATATTATATACAAGCAAGAGAAATAAAAATCAATTTAGTGTTGTGTATGCAAAGAAGGATGTCAAACATCAAAACAAATATATCCCACAAAATCTCTATTTCTAGGAGGTATGAATTACAAATTACTAATACATATTCATTATACTTAATGAAGAATTAATAAAGTTAACCTGCTGTTTAAATGAGAATAGTAAAACAAGCAGAAATAAAAAATAGTTTATGTTACAACTTTTTAAATAAATTATCCAACAAACCTGTCGAGTGTCATTCCTTGAGACTTGTGAATGGTCAGTGCAAATCCCAGCTTTAATGGTAATTGAATTCTCTCTGCTAGATTTACTTTTTTTCTGGGACTGTATACTGTGAAGATAACATTGATAGTAATAAAAAGAAGAATTAACAAATCCCCAAATGTATTGAACTTATTTATAATACTGATATTTTCAATTCTTGCTAACAGTAACTCTCTCTCTCTCTCTCTCTCTCTCTCTCTCTCTCTCTCTCTCTCTCTCTCTATATATATATATATATATATATATATATATATATATATATATATATATATATATATATATATATATATATATATATATATATATATATAATGGTATAAACCTTTTGGATATCTTTGTTATTTTTTAATTTTAGTTTGCTTTGGTAATGGATAACACTTTATGCTTAAAAATGCAAAAACATTATCCACATTTACACTTATTCTGAAAGCAAAGGTTGTGAACAGTATGTCCTGCATGTGCGTATATTGTGTTGTTTTACTGTGCTATGCTTTTAATTTGAATGTAACTGTATTATTACATGGCTTTTAAAACATTAAATTATTAAGGTTGCTAACATGTTCAAAGTTTAAATTTACATGCTACATTTTTTGTTTCAATACATGAAAAATATTACTTTAGATGTCATTTCTTATGATTGAACAAGAACTTATTTGTATGAAATTTCTAAACGAGCACATTTTATTAATAATGTTCTTAAATAAAGCACTTACCTGTGAATGACATTTTGGGAATTGTAGCTGTCAATTTAATCTCCTGAAAGAACACCGTCACACCATCTTCTTCACAGTTCACTACTTGACCCTGTGAACCATTCACTAGGGTGTCAGATATGTTTCGTATCAAAACTACAGGGCATTTCTTTTTCAACCAAAGCCTCTGTGGAGCCAATAAGGTGGAGATATATTTTTTCTCACCAGCATCCTCAGCAACATATTCAAATAAATCTCCTTCCATTTTCAATATCTGATGTCTGTTGTAATCATCCGCCATCTGATTAGTAGCAAAAAGTTTAAGGCTAGACATCCCATCGTCTGCCAGGGGTCTAGACAACTGGTCCATTAATGAAATGGTGTCCTCACCAATTTCTTTTTTGGCTCCAGATAGTTCAGCTATAGCATTGATTAACTCATTTTGAGTTTGCCTCACAATATCCTTTAAAAAAACTCTGTGTACAAACACCATGTCAAACAAATCGGATTCAAAACAATAACTGCCATCATCATCGTACAAGATATTCCTCATAGGTGGCAACTGGAAGAAATCTCCACAAAAAATAATCTGCATCCCACCAAATAATTTTGATGGGTCCTTTAAGGAACAAATAGATTCCAAGTTCTCAAAATGTCGCTTACTAAACATTGAGACTTCATCTACTATTAACACATCAGCAAATTTTATTTTCTCATAAGTGGTTTTCATTTTGCTATTTGTTGTAATGAAATGACATATTTCTTTACATGTTAGCCTCCCATCTCCAATTCCAGACCACCTATGTATTGTCTCTGCACAAATGCTGGAAGGATAATTGGTGCATGCAATGCCAGTAGTACATGTTAAATATACAATTTTGCCTTCCTCTCTTAAATATTTTACACATTCTTGTAACAAGAAGGTTTTCCCTGTACCTGCCTGCCCTCCAATGTACACATTATGGCCATTTTTAATGAGACAAAATGCCTCATTTTGCTTTAAATTAAACATGATTGTCTACTTCTTACAAGTATTTTCTTAAAACAAATTTTACTGATGAAGTTTAAAACATGTTACCTAAGTATGTTAATTTCAAATATGCCACATGCAACCTGACCTTTTAAATGATTCAACCACATCCCATTGCAGTTGAGTAAATTGACAATACATATTTATAATAAAGAATTCAAAATAGAAGCATGTGGAAATGTCATTCAAAATTAATAAAATGCCTAGAACCAAACTAAGTGAAAATAACTGCTTCTTATTTAAAATGTATAAAAGTACAATACAGTGTTTCAAACAAAATGCCTCACTATGCCTTGTACAAAATAACCACTTTTGGTGTTAAAAGAAGCTGGCAGAAGATTGTCTGCTAATGAATACGTCAGAAAGCATTTATAATCATACGTTACGAAAATAAAGTCTTGTCAAAAGAAAACCCAATAAACAATGTTGATCAGAAACTGAAAATATGATGTACACAAAAAAAATGTATGCATATATTCATTGACCAAAGCTTTTCAAGTTTTGTAACACGTTTAAAGCTGACTGCATCCCGCGATATGCCAAAATAGTGTAAGTCGATAAGTGCCGAAAATTCCGATTGTGATACTAAAACTAAAACACGATCATCACACAAAGTTGTTAATTAATTTATGCAAATAAGTATCTGCAATACTAAATTTATACTCTCATTAAGTTAACATATTCGAATTAATTATAACATAATGTGATCATGCTAATACCTATTTTTGCCGTGATACACAATAATCTGCATCGTGAAACAGACGCTGTGCATTGATGTTATTTAAGTATAATATTTCGGCGTTGACGTGTGTGCCGCATATTTTAACTGTTTTGAAAATAGAGTCGATTGCTTAACTTTTGTGCAGTGAAGAAGAAAATGTCTAATTATTCCATGGAACAGGATTTCTAAAGTTGAATAAAGTTAATGGTAAGTAAATACTTACTTTTGCATTTACCACTGTTCTGTAATTGAAGAAGGCATACGTCGTAGAGTCGCAAACATGGTAAATCTAGCTCTTTTCACCGGTTGTCAAAGTTGCTCGCACTTGTCCACAGATGAAAAATTCGCGAAAATCGCACGTTTCGGAAGCCGTAACTTTAGTTTGGTAAAACGTAGAACAGTCAATGATGGCTTGATGAATAGAAAAATATCTCAGGAGTAAAACAAGCCATAGAGAATGGTCGTGTGCTTTTAAATAAAGAAATAGCAGAATGAAATCGAGGGTCATGGGTAGAACCAAGTGTTCGGAAGTTACGAACCTTCTCTTTTTATATAGTAATATAGAGGGGGTCATATGTCTGAATGGGTCATGGGGGTACTCTTAGGTATTTTTCTCACTCTGTATGGTTTTTTTTCTTTAAATTATTATTTTTTTCTTCACATCAAGCTCGCGTCGAGCACCTGTGGTATGACTAACCTGGATTACAGTCCGGTCAATGTTTTGTATATACATTTTAAATGGTCGATATCGCCAGTCTTAATAGGGTGTCATTAATTACTGATATTTCTTCGACGAATTATCAGCAGGGGAATATAAAAGAACAGAAAATATTGACAAATAAAACATATTTCGACGACTCTGCACAGGTTAAGGTTTGACCTTTTAGGCGACCTAAGCATACACTTTGTAAAGAAACATACTTTGAAAGGTGAGTCATGTGGTGAGGACAGGCCGGCTCTCTTAGCGAAATATAATGTTTCATATACACCAGCTGAGTTTACAATGGGGCTACGAAGTAAGAAGTATAACCAAAATATGCAATAATGAAAAATTAATAACATGGATGCTTATACATAACAATGCATACATCATATAAAAAAATACAAAGAATAATCACCATATATATCCTTAGAAGTCAGAAACTGTCAGCCATGAATGGAAGAATAACAAAGCATAGCTTCTGGATTCTGGTATGTATCACTTGTGGTGAATATAGAAAACCCAGCTTCCACAAGCTAGAAACCGTCCCGCCTTCTATGAGAAAGATTCTCATACTTCACGATAAATAAAACCAGGACCATTGCAAGGGTATCTGTCACACTAGGCGAACCTCTCTCCTTGCGCCCCCTCCCTCCTCGGGGCATCACTTATTATAGACTGTTCATTAGTATTAATACACGTTCGACTTGATAATTTATTAATTTCTTTATTTAGTTTAAATATTTAATAATAATAAATGAATAACCTGACAGTGCTCTTCGTTTTTGGCACCCTCTCCCACCCAATCCCAACTTGTCGCTATATGGGCGGAAATGTAGTTCGCCTAGGTGGACAAATACAGACAATAGCAAATGTAAATCGAAATCACATTGTAGTCAATATTTATTATTCCACTTTTATATTCTAACGATAAATATACAACTCTAAACAGATTGGATCCATTCATTGAAATACCAGTTCTGACATGCATACGTGTTAAAGTGATAAATGGACATGTTGCAACAAGTATATCATATGCATTTCTAAAGGACAACAAATCGATCTGTTGTAACGGACATGACAAGTACATTTAACAATGGTTAAGGAAACCAGGTAGATGGTCTAATGACTGAGGATTGGAGTACATGTACAACAAATCAGTACTGAAATAAAATTTAGACCTAGGAACGGAATGAATGGAAACATGAGACTCGAACAAGTACGCCCCTAAACATAAGACAAGAAGTACTTCGGTAATCGTTTTGGTTGTAATTTTATACTTCACATTTTGTTTCGTTTTCTTAACGCATTAACACAAATACAGATCGGTGGAAAGGGGTTGAAATAAATATAAAATAAATATAAAAATCCGTTAACTTTAGGCCTGGGTGGCGGTGGAGAGTGGGAATCGCCCCACAGTCCTGCAAGTTTCTCAGTAGCTGTGGGACCTGAGTGGGGGTGGGGGAAGAGAACGAGACATACTCTGAGTACCTTCGTAGGAAAATTGAAAACAACATTGCGTCTGTAAATGTTGTTAAAAAGAGTGAGAATGTACGAACTTTCATTTCATCACGAAATATCCTGTCACAATTAATTACCGATGATTATTTTGTCAGTTAGAAGGTATTTATATAGCTTTGTATGTCCCATATGAATAAGAAACACTATACACATATATATCCCTGACCCCCGACAGCTACAAATAATTCCTTTCTTGAGGGATTGGACCTTTTATACCTAAACATACATTGTTGTACTAATATGTCGTTAATTCGATACATACATACATACATACATACATGCATGCATGCATGCATGCATGCATACATACATACATACATACATACATACATACATACATACATACATACATACATACATACATACATACATACATACATATGCATGCCCGCACACACACACACACACACACACACACACACAAAATTTACTGTGCTACAGATAGGATAAAATTCTCAGTGGTGTGTGAAATGAACTATGTCAGAAAACACTGATCCATGCATATAAGACAATATACAATATACACTTCAAAGGATCCCAACTCTGTAAACAACGACGGAAAACTTAGCCAGAGATGTGTTATGTCAAACATGCTCTATTATAATTTTGTTAACCATCTCCGTTGTGCTCCAGCTGAATATACCTGCAATATTTATTGACAAATTATACACTTACCAGCCAGAAGGAATAATTTATCCCTCAACACACTAATCCACCTCAACACACTAATCCATAAGCAAATTTCACTGCATCACTTGCCATATTTCCAAGACAGAATTATAAATTTTCAAAGAATCCGTGAACTTGAAAGCTTAGCACATGGTTTGACATGTTTTATATTAGATATTATTAATAATGTGTTCTATTGTACTATATTATATTGTGTCCGCTTATTTGGAGGGTGACGAGGGTCTTTTATACGGGAGAGTGGGGTACTCAAAAATGGAAATGATGAAAGGAAACAGTTTCTTTCTAATAAATTTAAACTATTTATTGTTAATTTCATTTAACATCCATATATTAAATGTGATAATACCTCATTACTATGCGACGTTTTATGTTGTTATTTTCTTTGGTCACGCGTATGAACTGTGTACTTCGGACACAACTGTCACACCACAGCCCTCATTAGGATATTTGTATTCATGCGCCACATGTAAACATTGCGACGTGAACACTAGAATAGAGATTTTTTTTTTTACTTTAAAGGATAATATTGGGTGAGAAAAATAATCTACGTTGGGATTTGGACCGAGACAATGAAATCCCAGCCGCGGGGTTACATTATATGTCTCCCCACTCAGACAAGCCTCGTGGGGAGACAAATAATATAACTCCTAGGCTGGGATTTCATTGTCTCGGTCCAAACCCCAACATAGATTCTATATATCTCAGTCTAGTCATCTTAGACCAATCGTCTCAGTCATGGTGTCCACGCTCAGAACTACTTTTAACAAAAAAAAAACCTTCTTGTCTTCTGCTGTGCCATAGTTGTTCTCAAAGAAAACAACAACAGCAACAACAACAACAAATAATATATAACCAAAACATAGTTACTTAAGGTCAATCTGTCTTAGAAAACACAACAAACAAAAATATTTTGATAGAGACAAATACACACACATACTATTTCGAGGTTTTGATATTATGTTAGTTCGTTGAAACTAGCATGGTCAAGTTTATCCTATATGCAGGACTAGCTCAGTACATTTTCAGATCATCACCATTAAATGTAGCTAAAGCAACCGAACTAGTTGTAAAAACTTCGCGTGAAACATAGTATATACTGTTAGCTACATTTAATGAAGCTGACCTGAAAATTTACTGTGCTACAGATAGGATAAAATTCTCAATGGTGTGTGAAATGAACTATGCCAGAAAACACTGATCCATGAACATAAAACTATATACCTATACACTTCATATCATCCCAACTCTCTAAACAACGACGAAAAACTTAGCAACAGCCAGAAATGTGTTATGTCAAACATGCTCAAATTATAATTTGGTTAAGCATGTCCGTTGTGCTCCAGCTGAATATACCTGCAATATTTATTGACAAATAATACACTTAATAGCCAGAAGGAATCATTTATCCCTCAACACACTAATCCACAAGCAAATTTCACTGCATCACTAGCCATATTTCCAAGACAGAAATATACATGTTCAAAGAATCCGTAAACTCGAAAGTTTAGCGCATGGTTATCCTTTAGGGTCCACACATTTAGAGGGTGACGAGGGTCTTTTATACGGGAGAGTGTGGTACTCAAAATTGAAAATGATGAAAGGAAACAGTTTCTTTCTAATAAATATTAAATATTTATTGTCAATTTCATATAACATCTATATATTAAATGTGATAATACCTCAGTACTATGCGACGTTTTATGTTGTTATTTTTCTTTGCTTACGCGTATGAACTGTGTACTTCGGATGCAACGGTCACTCCACAGCCCTCATTAGTATATTTGTATTCATGCGCCGCATGTAAACATTGGGTCGTGAACACTAGTAAAGAGTTCTTTTTACTAAAGGATAATATTGGGTGAGAAAAATAATCTACGTTGGGGTTTGGACCAAGACAATGAAATCCCAGCCGCGGGGTTACATTATATGTCTCCCCACTCGGACAAGCCTCGTGGGGAGACAAATAATGTAACCCCTAGGCTGGGATTTCCTTGTCTCGGTCCAAACCCAACATAGATTCTATATATTTCTATTGTATTTGTCCTTAACTAGAGTATCGCGTATTTAGGTCAGCCCCTTACAACACTGTTCCTCAATGATCCGCCTGATTGAGATCAGCCACTTGCAACAGTGTTACCATTACTTCCCCAGTGTCCAATACTGTGATGTCACCCCTGTTCAATTCGTATTGTCCCATTACATTGTCACTATAAGTTCCCTGTGTTTAAATCCTCATTGAGTCATTGTCCCTAGACAGTCCCACAGTCAGTGTTGCCACTCCTAGGTTTTTCCACCCAGATCTAGGGTTTTTTTTTGGCACAATCTAGGTGTCTAGGTTTCTTTATGTTCAAATCTAATTGTTTTTTTAATCGAAATCATGATTTAATTTTTTAACAACTGTAAAATAGCTTCATCGTTTTCATTTAGTACTTTCGAACTGTACAAAAAATACATTTTGCGCAGTTACAAATTATATAATATTATTCACCTTCATTTTTAGTGTTTGGACTTTGATTACGTCGGCTTTTTACTATTTTGGGCTTCTTTTACTTCTAAGCCATAGCAACCGACTGGTTTGAGGTGTTTGCGGTGTGGCAGTCTGGCAGTGGCCATTTTTATTTTAGTCAGAGTAGCAGTTCAAGCGGAGTTTGTCATTTTGGCATTTGGTAAATTAGTACTTCAAAGTATTAATCTTATTATCTTATTTATTTATCTTTTATTAAATTTACTCGGTTACCCAATGTATACTATTAATGAATCAGATTGGGGATGTGGAAATTTATGTGTGGGTGGTCCGGCGCCGAAAAACAGGCTTACTATAACCAAGCATTTAAAGATGAATGGTTGCAGGATGCAGAGCCGAAAGACTGGATTAAGCTTGACCCTAAGAACAAATACGTGGTGTTCTGTAAAGTTTGTGATTCTAAACTCGTTAATGCAAACAAAATCGGTCTAATTGCGCACAAAAGATCAACAAAGCACATGAAAAACTTTGAGTCGAAGAAGAACATGACCACATTGACTACTTTTGTAAAAAAAAATCCAGTAAAAGACTTGGACCATAAAGTTGCTGTGGCTGAAGTTTTGTTTTCAGCTTTCATGGCAAAAAAAAAAATACGCCATTTACACATGCAGACCACCTTCTTCAATGCATGAAAGTTATGTTCCCGATAATTTACTGTGTTCAGGTATGTGACTCACTTTTTGGATGCTTGCATTGTTTTGCATTTATCTGCATGGCTAATACTGGCTGCTGGCAAATGTGTATTGTGCTGCTAAGTGCTAAAATTTGCTATTATATTAGTCTTCATAATGTTTGTAGGCCTAATACTATCATGCACTATGTATTATTACACAACAGTCTACAGGATTTAAAACAATTTATTATGTATACGTGTATGGCATACACAATTAAACGTGTGACGCATCTAGTTTTTTTTCTAGGTTTGTTTGGTGAATGGTCTAGGTTTTTCCAAAACGTTAGAGTGGTAACACTTCCCACAATGATAAATTACCGTTTGTCCTCAGAGTACAAACGAAAAAATCTCCATTGTCCCTTGTGTATCCCCATTCACTACTATCATGCTAAGCGGTGTACTCATTGCGTGTCCTTGTTCGTATTCGAGACAAGAGGATCGAATCGATACCGACCACGGCAGAACGACTTAAAATCATACTGCATGCATTCGCCTATCCAATCAGCGTGTTCATTTTTTAAATCGACTGAACTTGTTGTCAAGATGGGCTCAATATCTGTTATCATACATCAAGGTATCACTGACTTGCCCATTTTCTTTGTTCCATTCATACATACACACACTGTTCTGAAAACGCTGTGGTTACGGATTGATTTAGAACTGACGTCAATTCAAGCACGTGATGCCTCATTGAACGACTGCAACTCTACTTGCGTTTCTAATTCCCGCAAACCAATGTGCAAGGAAACTAATAGCTCAGGAGAAACGTATCGAAAATGAGACTGCCTAAGTATGAAAGATCAGTTGAACACATTAATCAGTTTCAGTAAGTATTCACGAAATAATCGTATACACAACGTTTAACTGCGCTTATTTGAATCTAATTAATCCAAAATTACTGTTTTATGCGAAACCTGTTAAATCCGAATAATTAGTTTATAGGAACCAAACATGGGTGTCTGCCCACGTACACACGACAACACCGTGCTTAAAGTTGGTACAGTCATACTCACTCACCAATTTCAGAGAAATTTTTAATATGATAACAGAACTTAGTCATTTCATTTATTGGTTTATAATGTCTAACCTGACTGTTACCAAGATGGCCCTAACACTGTCGCTTTGTGCGCGTTTCATGCTTAACGGATGGTTCATACTAACAATGCGCCATATTGCGTACACTATGGGCGAATCTCTTTTCCTCAGACAACAGAGTGAAGTAGTTCATCAAATTCAGTAACTGCCGTAAATTAGCATACGGTTGAGAGTCATATCCCATTGCACAATTTACATAGAAATTTCACTGCTTGTTAAATTGACGTGAAAAGCAATTGTGTAGTTGTCAGTTTCCTTTGCTTGATTCAACATTGTAAATATCGGAAGCAGACGTCGTAGTTCTATGTACATACATGTGTAATCGTGCATCTACAACTTGCTGCCATGAACTGAAACTGACAATGAAATTTCCGTTTGGTATGAAACGCGCGATGATAACGGTGTTAAAAGCACCCCTGGTCATTATGTGTTGGAAATTATAAATCAATGAATGAACTGTTCAGTGCATTTTCAAAATCTCTTCTTTTTTTTTTTTTCGGTAGTGGGTACATTCAGATAAAACGACCAGATAGTTTTACTGTCAGCGCAATGTTACTTATAAAGCATGTGACTTTCACTCTGTATAATTTGATATCTAGGGTCAGGCCGTCGAACGAGTGGTCTAAATTACAAATAAAGACATTATAATTTCCGTCTCAACTTCACGTTGACAAATTCAATATTTGGAATTTGCTCTCTCTCTCTCTCTCTCTCTCTCAAAAGGAAAATTTGTTTAAAGTTACTAAATTCCCAGTCACGACTTATTCATGAATAGTTGAAATATATATGTAATTATATCTAATTTAAATGAACACTAGCACATTTATGGTTATTGATAAACTTTAAAAAGTTATGAATAACATCCCGCACTAGACACCCACACTCCACACACACACACACACACACACACACACACACGTTTGGGAAATAAAAGGAGACAATAGTGCTAGATCTTTTGAAAGCTCAAATCTCACGAATACTAGTAAACAGACTTGAAAAAGAAACAAATTTCCTGAAAAGAAAGTTGGGACAAAGGTATCGGCCGATGAATGGTGAATATACTCTATAGGGATAAGACTTCGGTAAATGAAACAAATTTCAAAACGCCTTGATTACCAACTTATTAGTTGCTGATCTCAATGTCATGCAGAGGTAGGCGACTTTGTTCTTAACAATATGCTAGACGTAGTGCCCACAGAATATTGGCAACATCTTCAAAATATACTTGGTGAAGAATGGAAGTATGGATCATTCCCCCACGCCCTATAACGGTTCTGATTAAGATACTGTATATTCAATAAGGTCTTATATATTATTATAATGTAAAGGATGCGCACAAAAAAACTGACAAGATCGACTGAAATTGGAATGGCACAATGGTGTCCCCATGGCAAGTAAATTAAGAACGACATAACTGTTGTAAATATAATATTTTAAGCATAGTCGTTTTTCGCCTTTCATAGAATGATGAAACAACGATGCAAAAAACTTTCATGTCGATCGATCGATTGATCGAAAGAGAGAGAGAGAGATTCTGTGCATTTACAGTTTACAGTAATTTTTACAGAACAACACTGTCAACACTGTTAGTTAAGTGCATTTCTTTCTGGTCCATGTAAGAAATCTGGTGAAAAGAATATAATCTGGTATGGAAATGTATACTAATTGCAAAAAAATCAAATATTTATATCCTTAACGCAAATATATATATATTTTTAATATCTTCAAGTAATGACTTAAAGTTACAGGAGGCAACAAAATACGGTAATACAACATTACATTTGGCAAAGTACGGTAATACAATATTCCATTTGGCAACAACATCAAAGATTCGGAAAACTGTTGATTGTTTAACACCCTTACATATTCAGTAGGATTGCTTTCTTGGTTAAGCCTAGTCTCTTTGATTTTCATGGAGCTTTTTTAAACGAGGTGTCTCATCATACTAATAATTACGTCTCGAAAATGGTGCGGCCCTCAGGGTGGTTTGAGTTTGAGACCCATGCCTTAGAGGCTAGTTACATACTTTCTTGTGTGATAACGCTACGATTAACTGGCTTGTCGCGTGCCATTTTATAACCGGCTTTTGTTCGGAAACATCGGCATTACACATAATGTTGAGTGGAATTTTTTTTTATGCGCTTAAATATGTTTTGAACGTATCAATATTAATATTTTTCATTTAGCTGCTCCAATGATCTGGGAGAGTGTTCGAGAATTATATATATATATATATATATATATATATATATACCATCTTCTGCTCCGGAAACAAGGGAGCCAACCCGTAAAGAATTGTGTGAAAAGTCGTGCGGAAGCTATATCTATCTTTGTCCAAGAATCTGGTGGCAAACATCTTTGCTAGCCAATCTTGCGATATGTTAACCATATCTACACCTTGGGGATCAGTCCGATATGTATGTGCTTCGGGTCTGTGAATTTCATTGGGCGTGGTGGTAATTCACCGCTTCTAATCAAAATCAAGTTGTTTAAATTTGAATACTGTTCCTACATCATAAAGAAAAGGGGAGCACACAAATGGCTGTAATGGAGCAGTTTTCCACTGCGGGTTCGATTTTTCAAATCAACATATGGTTGCTTAATTTATGTTTATTATTTGATATTTACTATATATACTGTCCCCTGCACATAAATATACCTTCGTAAAGTAATCCTGATTATGTTAATTTGTATTGATCGTATTATAGACGTAAATGTTACGTATGTCATATATGTTTTTTATTTGCTGCCATGGGATACATCACCAAGCCATAGTCAAGCAATGACTGGGATTATTTTTCAAATGAAGAAAACACTAGTGATGAATAAACGACCGGGGTGCAATGAAAAAAATATTTTAAACGTTCATTGGCTATCGTATTGTGTAAATCGTTAGGTTGTCCACCGCAACCCAATTTCGTGCCGTTTCGATGCTACACTGAACAAAAATGTTTTCCGTCTGTAATCAACTTTCAATACCTTTTTATTCCGTATTCGACTTTCAATAACAGTACTTAGAATTAAGAACATGTAAGTATTATGTACTCCTTTACGGTGGATATGCATACATGTGTGTACGAAGTTATTTGAACCAAAACCTCCCATATTTCAACTCGACCTTGACTAAATTTCTAAAGCTAAGTTCGTTTCTTATAGTTATACTCCTTTACAATGCATATGTATATACCTGTATATGACGTACTGTTGTGCAAGTTATAGCTTATGTTATTCTATATCCCGCACAGAGAGAGAGAGAGAGAGAGAGAGAGGTGGGAGAGATTTTTTAAACCGAAAACTCTCTCTCTCTCTCTCTCTCTCTCTCTCTCTCTCTCTCTCTCTCAGAGGAAATGACGGCTAGGTACCTTTCCCAAGGTTACATTGTTGTCACTAAATCGAGCTGGCCTAGCCTTGTATTGAACCCAGAGCAATTGAATTACAAGCCCGATGCTCTTCCACCAAAAATAAAATAAACAAAATTACGTATTAGATCACTTATATTAGTTGACAAAAAGAAGTTATATTCAGATAAAAGAGGAAAGATAGAATATCCCGACTCAAAAGAAATCGCAGGCCTCCCTGAAAGAGATTAAATGGTCGGCCCCATTATATCTTCTCTAGGTAATATGACGCTGAAGAGAGGTACTTTATGTTTGTTTCAACGAGAATAAATATATAAATAACTAATAATTAGAAACAATTTGAATGGAAGAATACAAATATGATTAGCCTATTGTGCAGCTTCGACTAAATGAAATCAACCTGAATAATGACGTACGGTCCTTAGTAGCCGCTATGTCGTTGCCTCGACGTGGTCCGGATACTGATATCCGTACTAGGTCCTCAGTCGATAATGGCTGGGACCCCCAGAATGAACAGAGTAATGAAGGACACATATTTGTCTGACCCTCTATCCCGTCCTTCAAGAACAGTTACGGGAGGGGGGGGGCGCGTCCTGTGTTTTTCTTCATCCTGTTTTGCTCGTTCACAATCAGAGGTGAGGGAGCGCAGCCGCTTTGGGAAAGCTTGCCAGTAAATGGGTAGGTGGATCTTTCCGTTATTTTCCCGGATTCTTCCTCCACCATATATACTGGTCGCCATGTAAAATCAATCATGTGCTGTAATATGGCGTAAAACCCTACAACAACAAGAATCTCCTATCTAAGTAGTATGATACAGTCGACAATTACTGTACGGTTTGTTTCACATATAATCTATCCATAAATAAATAACAATTAGAACGAAAGAAAAGGAAGGAACGAATAAGAATTAAGAATCTTGTGCATCTTCAACAAAATGAAACTTCCCTGGACCGCACGGAATGGTAGTCAGTTGAAAATGGCTGGGACCCACAGAATGAACAACAATGAAGAACGCATATTTGTCTTTCACGTCCCTCAAGAACTGTTACCTGGAGGGTCGTCCGGGTTTCGTCCCTCTCTACTCGCTTACATTCAGAGGTGAGGCAGCGAGGCCGCTTTGAGAGAGTCCACCCTTTCAACCCGGGGTAGTCGATGTGTGTGAGTGCGTGTGTGTAATACTAGACAAATTAACAATGGAGTAGCTCTCCTAGTACTCCATAAGTAGCTGAGACTTGATCCGGGATCCTCGGGAATCCCTGTCCCGGATATCTAGGGCCCGACCCCGACTTGGAAGAGATCAGGCCCCGGAAATGTTATATGTAGCGATCTTGCCAGAACAGAAACAAAATCAAAGTAACCGGCTACCTGCACTGCGTTTTGGACTTTTTTTGGTCCGTCCTTTGCAGTGCCAAGGGTGACCACGTAACGAGCTGCAGTATTTATACTCTTTGGGATAGACCTGTCTGCGTCAACATAGTTGGCCGAGATGTATAAATACAGGTATGACTCACATTTGCTCGACGCGAGCTTGATGTGAAGAAAAAAATAATAATTTAAAGAAAAAAAAAACATACAGAGTGAGAAAAATACCTAAGAGTACCCCCATGACCCATTCAGACATATGACCCCCTCTATATTACTATATAAAAAGAGAAGGTTCGTAACTTCCGAACACTTGGTTCTACCCATGACCCTCGATTTCATTCTGCTATTTCTTTATTTAAAAGCACACGACCATTCTCTATGGCTTGTTTTACTCCTGAGATATTTTTCTATTCATCAAGCCATCATTGACTGTTCTACGTTTTACCAAACTAAAGTTACGGCTTCCGAAACGTGCGATTTTCGCGAATTTTTCATCTGTGGACAAGTGCGAGCAACTTTGACAACCGGTGAAAAGAGCTAGATTTACCATGTTTGCAACTCTACGACGTATGCCTTCTTCAATTACAGAACAGTGGTAAATGCAAAAGTAAGTTTTTACTTACCATTAACTTTATTCAACTTTAGAAATCCTGTTCCATGGAATAATTAGACATTTTCTTCTTCACTGCACAAAAGTTAAGCAATCGACTCTATTTTCAAAACAGTTAAACTATGCGGCACACACGTCAACGCCGAAATATGATTGGCTCAAAAGGTTATACTTAAATAACATCAATGCACAAGATAAATAAATATTTTCAGTCATTATCTAGCGTATTTCTGTAAATTTTAATTTAACGTAGTGCACTAATTATTATTTTATTGATTGTATAATAAATAGTATGCATAGCTCAATTAATTCCCCTGAATTGACCCACTTTCACAACCAAAAAGTTGCGCGAAATTTAAATTTTGAGAAGGGTCAGTTGCAGACGCTGGAATAGATAAAACAGAACAGAAATTTCTTAAATTGGTTAATGGTTTAAATGATAGAATATCATGGCTGTTGTGACTTGGCAAGTTAGGCTTTCTAAAAATTATATATATATATATATATATATATATATATATATATATATATATATATATATATATATATATATATATATATATATATATATATATATATATCAAGAATTGAAAATAATTTGAACTTGTAATACTGTTTGCCAAATATTTGAACAAATGAGAAAATAATAATAATAATAATAACAATAACAATACTTATTATTATTATTATTATTATTATTATTAAGGAATCAAAGAAATTGTTATAAAAATAAATTATTACAATTCTGGTATAGTAGTTTAAAATTTGATATAGTTAATTTACTCTGAAATTTACTTTGTTTTATATAAGACAGTATGACATTTGCTCATCACAATGGTCTTCTGGTTTTTATAAGTTAGGGAAATCCCTATTCTTTTATGAAGAAAAAAAACCCAACATCTTTTACATTGATTATTATTCAGAAATATGACATTAATCATTAAAACTTTGAATAAAACTGATCATATAATATCAATTATGCATATAAAATATTCACTCCAGCAAGTACAACAAAAACAAGAAACACAAAAGTGAAAACTGTACTCAATGTATATTGTACAGTAAATGTTATCTGACAAGATTATTTAAAACCTTTTCAAATCTGAAATGTTGTCACCTTGCTCTGATTAATTAATACACTTACAGAACTAGTGTTACCAAAACTGAGTGATTGTTATATGAAAAAAAAATACATATATGACCTCTCACAAAAAATAATTTATACTATTTTCCTACATTGTTCATTTTGCATAGAAGCAAACAGGCATCAAACAAAAGGAACATATATTGTAAGTAATACACAACATATACTACTTTTTTCAAGATAAGACCATACATGCATGGGTGATTTTGTAAACAGTGGAGTGGTGGTAATAGACATACAAAATGTTCTTTTTGTTTTAAAAAAATTGCTTACATGTACAAAACCAGAATGATCATAAAAGAAGAAATGTACAGTTATTGATCTACTATTAAGGTATGCACAATTTACTGATTGATTGGTTCTGTAAAAATCATTTGCAATATAAAATTTCAAATATAGCTACATGAAAGTATATTATTGTAATCTTTCACATCAATAGTATTTTGAAACATGTCACAGATTGACTGGGTCTATCACAATAATCCACAATAAAGTGATTTGTATACATCAATCATACATTTATATTTTATGGTAAGCATATAATTGCATATCTATAGGACCTGTTAATTTCCAAACCAAGTGTACCCGATAAAGGTCTGTTCCTTCTACAGCCAAGTAATTTGGTGACACCATCCAGAATTCCATGTTATGCCAGACATATAACTAAATGCTGTTATTATATATCAATTTCAAAGCCAGTATAGGGTCTGTCCAATCCCTGTACAGTCTAACTTACTTTTGAACATTAATCAAATAATAATGTGTCAAATGGCTAGTGCTGCCTTCATAATACTCTGGGTGACACAATGTCTATTTATTCATCCAGTTATACAAAATTTGTATAAAAAAATAAATATATATTGGTGTGACCATAATTTTTTCTTTTTTTAAATCATATAAAAATCCTTCACCACTGTGATTAAAACAAAGAATCATTAATTATCTCTCTGTAACATTAAAGTACAACATGATTAATAATAATTCTGTCATATATATATATATATATATATATATATATATATATATATATATATGAGAGAGAGAAAGAGATAGAAAGAGAGAAAACAAATGGCAATATAATTTAAACACTGAATCATTGAATGGGCCATGTCTGCTCTTTAACAATCAAAATGTTCATTAATGTTAGTGGTGCCAAGCACTTATATGTGAAGTACATGATAGTTTTACACTAAAAAAATTTGGCATCTTGTATGTAGCACATAACATGCTTCCGAAATGAATTTAATTAGCCCAGTAATGATTTATACTAAGAAAAGCAGAGATGTAAGAATGAAGTCTCTTCCACCACACTGTAGATAATACTTCTCCTGGGTGCACGCCATCAAAGCATAGCCTGAAATTGTAGCTCCATTGCTTTTTCTTATTTGTTCTGTTCCTATAGTTCTATATGTCCAGGCTATATATAGGTGAAAATGAATCTTGTCGCTCATTTAAATGCAGTATCAGCTCAATTACTAAATCAATTTGCTCCTTAAGCTGAATATCCTACTCCTTGAATAGTTTGGGGTCATCATGCCCTTTACTCATGTTCAATTCATAGACTGAGATATGAGGCATCTCAAGAAATACAATTTTACAGTTTTCGTTTCTGCAGAGTTGGATGAGCCTACCATACTATGATTCAAAACGCTGCACAACTTTTCTGTAGTCTTCAATCCTTAAAATAAAATCCTTCCAGCTTATTAGTGAGATCGCATGTCCCTAGCCATATATAAATGCATAGTTTCCCATAGTCAATGTTGGTCTGTACACAGAATAACTGTTCTGCAATTCTTGCAAACCTTATAGATGCAAAAATAACTAATATTCCAAAGTTATTCCTGGTTTTATACTGCTGATCCAAATACCTTCCCTTGCAATGAATTTTAATAGCTTTGGGATACTCATGCTTTACACTAGGATGGCAATTTCTGGTGATATGGAAATTGATAGGAAATGACAATATTGGTCTTATCATTCCATTGTTCACAAGCTTCACAAAATATGGATGCAGTCACGGTTGCTTCTTCATGTATAAGAGCCAGTCACAACTATTTTTGCAACAAAGTTATGAAATTATGTCATGCTACTGTATGCTAAAATACAGAAATGCAACAGTAAAATTATGTGAAAAAAGAAGGATATATATGAAAATGCATATGCATGAAGTTTGTTCATAGTATTCTAAATATAATGACATTAAATGTTCACAAGAAACGCTATAGGTCAACAAACTTGTGAAACACACAATATCAGCAACAAAATGAAATATACAATTATTATGCATTTCCATTTGTAATAATAAATGTAATTACTAAACTAAATGTTCATTGCCAGTGCAATATTTTAATGTTGCACACAGGCTTAAATAAATGGTATGGATTGATCACCTGTGATAGGAAGGGTAGACAGGTCTTTAAATGAAAACTTGTATAGCAAATCTTGCACACAGAAGACAGTGCCAAATGAATGTAAAATCAATATACAGTACAATTTTAATGAATGTCCATGACATGCAATGCATATGTATCTACTGACACCACAAACACGTGAATTTTATTCCAGTCTTACTGAATTTTTGCCATCTCTTAATATTACTTAACCCTGCACATTTTCTATGATACCAGCCAGAACAAACATCACACTGTATCCAAAATTCCCCTTCCACATATTCCTTTTGGCACAGCTTGCAAATTTCAAAATTCTTCTCTTCTAACTCCCTTTCATCAGATTCATTATCATCTTCTCTGTCTGACAATATGGTACTGAACTCCTTTTCTTTTTCTTTCTGGCCTTCATGCCTGATATAACTTGTTCCTGCTACAGGCTCACTGACACTTGCTACTGTTTCCTTACACTCGTCTCTTAATGTTGCCTTTAGTTTCACTTGCTGGTCAGTTACTTTATTTTCTGTATCTGTGTTGTCATCTGTTTTATTTGTGCCATGAAATATATGCTCTGATACATTTTTTTGTACATGCTGTCTTTCAAGAGATGTGGCTGTACCAAGAATTTCAGGATTCGTCATCTTCTCTGACTGGATTATTCTTTCATGCAACATTTCAGACATTTTATTCTTTCCATCTGCAGCGCGACATTTAATCCCATATGCTTTACAGAGGTTTTTCAGTTCTTCTTTCTTGAAGGACATAAGAAGTGACTTGTCTTCCAAAACACCAGACTTTAGCAAGTGATGAGAAACAATCTTGTATTTTGACTTATCCTCAGCGATGTTCTTGTAGGATAATGATAGTTTGGTGCAAGTCTGCTTTGAAATTCTTATCTGTTTTCGGTGTGCCATTTTCTTCTCAACTGACATTGCCTGCAGAAAGTCCTTTCTAAATTGATTTAGCATGACAGCTAGAAATTTCTGAATTATCTCTTCAAAAAGTTATTTTATGCATGAGGCTTTCAGTGATAAATCATAAACCAGATCTGTAACTGAATTGGAAGGAGAAATTTCCTCAAAACATCTCTTGCATAGCATTACAGACCAAAGATCATACAGTGCACCAGAGCCCAGTAATTCTCTTATGCAAAACTGGTGCAGATTTGACCCAAAAATATTAATGTTTTTATCAATTAGTAATTTGAGACACTGGGAACACAGTTCCATGAAAAATTTAAACAAGTCATCAGATATGTTGGTCAATCCTCTTGTGAGACACTGTTTTCTTTCAGTTTCAATCAAACTTTCGGGGTCATCTGTAGACTCTTTGAGATGATGCTCCAACTGCTTCAATCCATCCAAAAATGCCATTTTGCACTTGGCCTCAGCATAACATGACTGGCCTTGTTCAGATGTGTTGTAGCAATTATATTGTTGCATACCATTATACTTAAATCGCAGCTTGGCCAGACAATAACCACCAACATACCGAACCTTACTTCTGGCACTACCTGTAATAGATGGTGAACACACTCGTTCTGAAATCTTTCTTGAAGATATGGGGAGAAGTTTCTCCTTTTCCTTCAACAAATATTTTCTAACATCTACTGTTAAATTAAAACATACATGGTACAATGCAGCCTGTGAATGGACAGGTTTATCAGCAACCATCAAAAAGCATGAAAGCTTGTACTCATCACTTGTTTGGTACATGTGACACTTTTTGTAGAATTCAGATAAGCATTCTGGTTTGACTGCACTTACAGCATCCTTATTCATCTGCAGGTCTTCCGTTAGCTGCATAATAACTTGAAACTGTTTAACAATGAATATCTGAACTCTTTTAAAATTTGCATCGTTTAATAGATGCATTGCAAGGTCATTGGTTTCTTGCTGCATGGGCGTTTGAACAATGTCATTCATTAACCTATGAATACATTGCCTTATGTCAAAATCTGCAGGAATACTTGTTACATCTGTATCGTCTTCTTCAAGTGGTGAGTTAGCAAGTATCTCATTAAAATCATCATCCAAAGCTTGCTCTTGCTCTGGGAAGTCATCTTTTTCAGTAACTGCTTCATACTGAAATAGGTTGTCATGGATACCTGGATCTTCAGCCTCCATGTTTGCAAGGTATTCATATGGTCGAGTCCTGTAAAGAAAACAGAATTAAATGAGATGACATGAAAATGTGTATATGCAAATTCATCATTTACAAAAAAATATAAACACACATGTACATGTGGTCACTATATTTGTGGTAATTTCATAAGATATTATGATAAGTACATTATCATAATAGCACCTTCACATTTCAGGTTACTATCAAGACTGAAAGTGCAAGATGGAGCAGAAATAAAGGCGGAAGATCTATACAGTACTTACAAACTCGAATTACTGTGCAAAGACCTGGAACCATTACAAGATATTCATTTATTTGGAAAGTATCTCAAGCATTTATTTCCTGACACAAAGAAACACAGGATTGGATTGAACAAGAGTGGAACAAAATATGTTGGAATTTCCATAAAACCATCTGATGCTTTCAAAGATGGATGTCAGAATTTGTCTCAGCAGGAGCGTATAGACTTGATAAGAGGTGAACTTCAAGAGACATACAAACTTAATGAAGTTGAACCGGGTTTAGTAGAATGTTTGGTAGCAACAAGATTCTCATGCAACGGAGTTCCAATTTTCAAACATTTGACATTTCGAGAAAATGATTGGATCTTGAAAATTTCTGGCAAGGAAGTAGATTTAAAGAGCTTATGCATTACTAATGAATATGTATGCAGTAGGGATGGAATACAGGCAGTGTGTCAGCAAGTCGAAAGTGTTAATCTGTGTGAAGGAACAGGACTAACCAAATCAGTTATATGTAAAAGAAATCACTTTGTTGAGACATTGGCCTCTGAAAAGACAGGTGAAATAAATAAGACAATGAGATCAGTATATTGTCTGCGTGTCATAAAATATCTTGCCCAAGGGTCTAAGGCATGTAGGGCTTGTCAAAAACTGATAGTCAAAGAAAGTAAGAACACGGAAGATGTAGTGGAAGAAAATGAAGATAATAAGGCACTCAAAGGATGTCGTAAAAAAGTAACATCGGAAGATTTTAAGAATCTTATTCCAAATGCCTCCACTGAATTGTTAGACCTACTGTTATGTCTAGCAAAAAATTGTGCTGTAAAGGATCCAAGAGGCCATCGATGGAGTAAGAAGGTAATTTCAGTTTGTTTAGACTTATACACAAGAAGTCCACAGGCTTATAAAAGCATACGAGACAGTAACATACTTGTATTACCATCTCCAAGTACTGTACTTCTTTACAAGAACAACATACAGCATCATGTAGGGTTTCAAGATGATATTTTCAACTGGATGTATTCAGAAGCAAATATATTAAATGTTCCTGTTCAGGGCTTAACAGGTGGTATTGTTTTTGATGAGATGTCCATTCAAGAAGATCTACAGATTGCCAAAAATGGGGATCTAATTGAACTTGTTGGTTTTTCAGATTATGGAGATGAAGGCAATGTCATCAAAACCCTAAAAGATGGAAAGCAAATGAAGTCGTTAGGTAATTATGCATTGCAGATGGTGTTCCTAGGGCTTACTGGTTTTCGATTTCCATTTGCACACTTCATCACCAGACAAGCCCAGGCATCAGAATTATATACATTGTTCTGGGGAGCAGTAGACAAACTATCTGTCTATGGATTTACTACTGCTTATGTAAACATGGATGGTGCCCAATCCAATCGCTCATTTATGCATATGCATGGAATTAATATGAGTTCAATGAACCTTAATGTGACAAGCCCGGTAAATCCTGATCAAACAGTCATATTTACTATGGATTACTCACATGTCATCAAGAAAATACGAAACAATATTATGAAAAGTGGGATCAAAAAAGGCTGCACTAGAAATCTGGAACTGCCAGACAAGAACAACATTCAATGGCAGATGTGGGTTGATGCCTTTAACTGGGATAAGACAAGCCCATTGCAAATACACAGAGCCTTAGCACAAGTACACATATATCCAAATGCCATGGAAAAGATGAGAAACCATCTGGCTGAAGAGGTTTTAAATGATGACATGTTAAACCTTATGACTCAGTACCAAGCTTCATTGGGACAGAATGGAGCCTCGCTCTCAGGGGCAATAGACCTGTTAAAGCATACATCAAGACTGATAAGAAATTTTCATGATCAAAGACCCATATCTCAGGCAAATGACATGAGGCTGCATGAGAACCTGGAAATCCTTCATTGGTTCAAGAGATGGGAGGAAACCATAGCCATAAGAAGTGATGTCACATCAACTGCAAAGTCAAAGAAACTTCTATCGCGTCAGTGCATTGAAGACCTATATGCATGCATTTTAGGCTTTGACCAGCTATGTAGAAAAGTCATAAACATGTCATGGCATATTACACCAGCCCAAATTAATTCTGACGTTGTAGAAAATGAATTTTGTCAACAAAGGGCAACATACAATGGGCCCAACTCCCATCCAAATGCACTCCAATACAGAAGAAACCTCAATAACATTATTCTAGGACAGAGCAGTTTGTCAAGGAAGGTAATGCTGGTACAAAACGTGCTAATGCATCGTCATATGCCTTAATAATCCACAACCACTGAGGAAAAAAACTAGAAAAAGCCTCCATCCACACATTACTGAAGTAAGACCCATAAGACTGTAGACATACTAATAGTCACGATACTGCATTCACACAGCTAGATAGTCACTTGATCATTTGACTGAAGAAGATTGGGATAGACATGATCTCTCAGTCAATTAGCTAAATAATGCTAATTTGTTTCAATTCCTTAATCACTCTTGATCTTGTGGACAGTGAGAGTGTAAATGGTGTTGACATGAGAAGGTAGAATGTTACAACTTTAAAAATTAAATATGGACATGTTGAAATTCTGTTAAATTATGTTATTATATTGTGACTTAAATTATGTTGTATACATGTAATTGATATTTTTTTGTGCTATAAATCATCATAATTGCTTCACAATTATCGTTTTGTTTAAATATCAAATTAAGATTGACTAATTGTAATCTTAATCATGCATTACATTGGGCTATTTGTTTAAGCATAACTTAACATGAAATGACCAGCAAAATATGGTATTTTTGTTCATTTAGATTAAGCACTACAAGTCAATCAATGTACTGGTAGCATAAGTATCAACACTTGTCCCTGTGGTAAATTATAACTTAATTATTCCTCGATTATGTGGCATTACAACTTGTGTGATTACCAACTGAATTCATGGCAGCACTAATTTCTGATATTTATCACTTGTTTCAGATTTCAAATATGGTTACTTTACAAATCAACAGTGTATATGTCCCCAACTAAAAGTCTGAATTTTGGGGGTATTTCCATTTAGGCAATACAAACACTGGATGAAATATTGTTCCATATATTCTATATTCTACATTCAGTCAAAAATTATTAACTGCAAGTGCTCATTCTATTATTTGGATAGTATATTATAAGGTTTCATGTCTGTCACCTGGGCATAACCTATATGTGCATTAAGTCCCCCGGGTCATATTTATTAACATTTGTGTAAATCATTACAAACTGCAAGTACATTTTATAGATGAACACATATGACTTGTAGTGGTTGTATTTTCATACCATCCTAACCCCTTGCCTAGATAACAGCAAATGTGTAACATTTCACAAACTTACAAACCTGGCTCTATGGCAGCATGAAAAGTCCTCTACCTCAGGAACTGATGACTGATTACAAAAGACATGGATCTTTTCTGGTTGTTGGATGAAAGCATCTTTGCTAAAATTAATCACTCGAAGACCACTGAGTGTACGCACCCGTCCAAGAGCAACAGCCAGTTGGCCAGGTTGAGAGATCTGTCTGCAGTCAATTTCAACTCTAAGTGGAGAGAGAAAAATAGCATTTCTTTATTTGTTTTGATTAGTAATTTACACACTCTTTATGTTCATTTCATTTTGTGAAAGGGATATTATATACAAGCAAGAGAAATAAAAATCAATTTAGTGTTGTGTATGCAAAGAAGGATGTCAAACATCAAAACAAATATATCCCACAAAATCTCTATTTCTAGGAGGTATGAATTACAAATTACTAATACATATTCATTATACTTAATGAAGAATTAATAAAGTTAACCTGCTGTTTAAATGAGAATAGTAAAACAAGCAGAAATAAAAAATAGTTTATGTTACAACTTTTTAAATAAATTATCCAACAAACCTGTCGAGTGTCATTCCTTGAGACTTGTGAATGGTCAGTGCAAATCCCAGCTTTAATGGTAATTGAATTCTCTCTGCTAGATTTACTTTTTTTCTGGGACTGTATACTGTGAAGATAACATTGATAGTAATAAAAAGAAGAATTAACAAATCCCCAAATGTATTGAACTTATTTATAATACTGATATTTTCAATTCTTGCTAACAGTAACTCTCTCTCTCTCTCTCTCTCTCTCTCTCTCTCTCTCTCTCTCTCTCTCTCTCTATATATATATATATATATATATATATATATATATATATATATATATATATATATATATATATATATATATATATATATATATATATAATGGTATAAACCTTTTGGATATCTTTGTTATTTTTTAATTTTAGTTTGCTTTGGTAATGGATAACACTTTATGCTTAAAAATGCAAAAACATTATCCACATTTACACTTATTCTGAAAGCAAAGGTTGTGAACAGTATGTCCTGCATGTGCGTATATTGTGTTGTTTTACTGTGCTATGCTTTTAATTTGAATGTAACTGTATTATTACATGGCTTTTAAAACATTAAATTATTAAGGTTGCTAACATGTTCAAAGTTTAAATTTACATGCTACATTTTTTGTTTCAATACATGAAAAATATTACTTTAGATGTCATTTCTTATGATTGAACAAGAACTTATTTGTATGAAATTTCTAAACGAGCACATTTTATTAATAATGTTCTTAAATAAAGCACTTACCTGTGAATGACATTTTGGGAATTGTAGCTGTCAATTTAATCTCCTGAAAGAACACCGTCACACCATCTTCTTCACAGTTCACTACTTGACCCTGTGAACCATTCACTAGGGTGTCAGATATGTTTCGTATCAAAACTACAGGGCATTTCTTTTTCAACCAAAGCCTCTGTGGAGCCAATAAGGTGGAGATATATTTTTTCTCACCAGCATCCTCAGCAACATATTCAAATAAATCTCCTTCCATTTTCAATATCTGATGTCTGTTGTAATCATCCGCCATCTGATTAGTAGCAAAAAGTTTAAGGCTAGACATCCCATCGTCTGCCAGGGGTCTAGACAACTGGTCCATTAATGAAATGGTGTCCTCACCAATTTCTTTTTTGGCTCCAGATAGTTCAGCTATAGCATTGATTAACTCATTTTGAGTTTGCCTCACAATATCCTTTAAAAAAAACTCTGTGTACAAACACCATGTCAAACAAATCGGATTCAAAACAATAACTGCCATCATCATCGTACAAGATATTCCTCATAGGTGGCAACTGGAAGAAATCTCCACAAAAAATAATCTGCATCCCACCAAATAATTTTGATGGGTCCTTTAAGGAACAAATAGATTCCAAGTTCTCAAAATGTCGCTTACTAAACATTGAGACTTCATCTACTATTAACACATCAGCAAATTTTATTTTCTCATAAGTGGTTTTCATTTTGCTATTTGTTGTAATGAAATGACATATTTCTTTACATGTTAGCCTCCCATCTCCAATTCCAGACCACCTATGTATTGTCTCTGCACAAATGCTGGAAGGATAATTGGTGCATGCAATGCCAGTAGTACATGTTAAATATACAATTTTGCCTTCCTCTCTTAAATATTTTACACATTCTTGTAACAAGAAGGTTTTCCCTGTACCTGCCTGCCCTCCAATGTACACATTATGGCCATTTTTAATGAGACAAAATGCCTCATTTTGCTTTAAATTAAACATGATTGTCTACTTCTTACAAGTATTTTCTTAAAACAAATTTTACTGATGAAGTTTAAAACATGTTACCTAAGTATGTTAATTTCAAATATGCCACATGCAACCTGACCTTTTAAATGATTCAACCACATCCCATTGCAGTTGAGTAAATTGACAATACATATTTATAATAAAGAATTCAAAATAGAAGCATGTGGAAATGTCATTCAAAATTAATAAAATGCCTAGAACCAAACTAAGTGAAAATAACTGCTTCTTATTTAAAATGTATAAAAGTACAATACAGTGTTTCAAACAAAATGCCTCACTATGCCTTGTACAAAATAACCACTTTTGGTGTTAAAAGAAGCTGGCAGAAGATTGTCTGCTAATGAATACGTCAGAAAGCATTTATAATCATACGTTACGAAAATAAAGTCTTGTCAAAAGAAAACCCAATAAACAATGTTGATCAGAAACTGAAAATATGATGTACACAAAAAAAATGTATGCATATATTCATTGACCAAAGCTTTTCAAGTTTTGTAACACGTTTAAAGCTGACTGCATCCCGCGATATGCCAAAATAGTGTAAGTCGATAAGTGCCGAAAATTCCGATTGTGATACTAAAACTAAAACACGATCATCACACAAAGTTGTTAATTAATTTATGCAAATAAGTATCTGCAATACTAAATTTATACTCTCATTAAGTTAACATATTCGAATTAATTATAACATAATGTGATCATGCTAATACCTATTTTTGCCGTGATACACAATAATCTGCATCGTGAAACAGACGCTGTGCATTGATGTTATTTAAGTATAATATTTCGGCGTTGACGTGTGTGCCGCATATTTTAACTGTTTTGAAAATAGAGTCGATTGCTTAACTTTTGTGCAGTGAAGAAGAAAATGTCTAATTATTCCATGGAACAGGATTTCTAAAGTTGAATAAAGTTAATGGTAAGTAAATACTTACTTTTGCATTTACCACTGTTCTGTAATTGAAGAAGGCATACGTCGTAGAGTCGCAAACATGGTAAATCTAGCTCTTTTCACCGGTTGTCAAAGTTGCTCGCACTTGTCCACAGATGAAAAATTCGCGAAAATCGCACGTTTCGGAAGCCGTAACTTTAGTTTGGTAAAACGTAGAACAGTCAATGATGGCTTGATGAATAGAAAAATATCTCAGGAGTAAAACAAGCCATAGAGAATGGTCGTGTGCTTTTAAATAAAGAAATAGCAGAATGAAATCGAGGGTCATGGGTAGAACCAAGTGTTCGGAAGTTACGAACCTTCTCTTTTTATATAGTAATATAGAGGGGGTCATATGTCTGAATGGGTCATGGGGGTACTCTTAGGTATTTTTCTCACTCTGTATGGTTTTTTTTCTTTAAATTATTATTTTTTTCTTCACATCAAGCTCGCGTCGAGCACCTGTGGTATGACTAACCTGGATTACAGTCCGGTCAATGTTTTGTATATACATTTTAAATGGTCGATATCGCCAGTCTTAATAGGGTGTCATTAATTACTGATATTTCTTCGACGAATTATCAGCAGGGGAATATAAAAGAACAGAAAATATTGACAAATAAAACATATTTCGACGACTCTGCACAGGTTAAGGTTTGACCTTTTAGGCGACCTAAGCATACACTTTGTAAAGAAACATACTTTGAAAGGTGAGTCATGTGGTGAGGACAGGCCGGCTCTCTTAGCGAAATATAATGTTTCATATACACCAGCTGAGTTTACAATGGGGCTACGAAGTAAGAAGTATAACCAAAATATGCAATAATGAAAAATTAATAACATGGATGCTTATACATAACAATGCATACATCATATAAAAAAATACAAAGAATAATCACCATATATATCCTTAGAAGTCAGAAACTGTCAGCCATGAATGGAAGAATAACAAAGCATAGCTTCTGGATTCTGGTATGTATCACTTGTGGTGAATATAGAAAACCCAGCTTCCACAAGCTAGAAACCGTCCCGCCTTCTATGAGAAAGATTCTCATACTTCACGATAAATAAAACCAGGACCATTGCAAGGGTATCTGTCACACTAGGCGAACCTCTCTCCTTGCGCCCCCTCCCTCCTCGGGGCATCACTTATTATAGACTGTTCATTAGTATTAATACACGTTCGACTTGATAATTTATTAATTTCTTTATTTAGTTTAAATATTTAATAATAATAAATGAATAACCTGACAGTGCTCTTCGTTTTTGGCACCCTCTCCCACCCAATCCCAACTTGTCGCTATATGGGCGGAAATGTAGTTCGCCTAGGTGGACAAATACAGACAATAGCAAATGTAAATCGAAATCACATTGTAGTCAATATTTATTATTCCACTTTTATATTCTAACGATAAATATACAACTCTAAACAGATTGGATCCATTCATTGAAATACCAGTTCTGACATGCATACGTGTTAAAGTGATAAATGGACATGTTGCAACAAGTATATCATATGCATTTCTAAAGGACAACAAATCGATCTGTTGTAACGGACATGACAAGTACATTTAACAATGGTTAAGGAAACCAGGTAGATGGTCTAATGACTGAGGATTGGAGTACATGTACAACAAATCAGTACTGAAATAAAATTTAGACCTAGGAACGGAATGAATGGAAACATGAGACTCGAACAAGTACGCCCCTAAACATAAGACAAGAAGTACTTCGGTAATCGTTTTGGTTGTAATTTTATACTTCACATTTTGTTTCGTTTTCTTAACGCATTAACACAAATACAGATCGGTGGAAAGGGGTTGAAATAAATATAAAATAAATATAAAAATCCGTTAACTTTAGGCCTGGGTGGCGGTGGAGAGTGGGAATCGCCCCACAGTCCTGCAAGTTTCTCAGTAGCTGTGGGACCTGAGTGGGGGTGGGGGAAGAGAACGAGACATACTCTGAGTACCTTCGTAGGAAAATTGAAAACAACATTGCGTCTGTAAATGTTGTTAAAAAGAGTGAGAATGTACGAACTTTCATTTCATCACGAAATATCCTGTCACAATTAATTACCGATGATTATTTTGTCAGTTAGAAGGTATTTATATAGCTTTGTATGTCCCATATGAATAAGAAACACTATACACATATATATCCCTGACCCCCGACAGCTACAAATAATTCCTTTCTTGAGGGATTGGACCTTTTATACCTAAACATACATTGTTGTACTAATATGTCGTTAATTCGATACATACATACATACATACATACATGCATGCATGCATGCATGCATGCATACATACATACATACATACATACATACATACATACATACATACATACATACATACATACATACATACATACATACATATGCATGCCCGCACACACACACACACACACACACACACACACAAAATTTACTGTGCTACAGATAGGATAAAATTCTCAGTGGTGTGTGAAATGAACTATGTCAGAAAACACTGATCCATGCATATAAGACAATATACAATATACACTTCAAAGGATCCCAACTCTGTAAACAACGACGGAAAACTTAGCCAGAGATGTGTTATGTCAAACATGCTCTATTATAATTTTGTTAACCATCTCCGTTGTGCTCCAGCTGAATATACCTGCAATATTTATTGACAAATTATACACTTACCAGCCAGAAGGAATAATTTATCCCTCAACACACTAATCCACCTCAACACACTAATCCATAAGCAAATTTCACTGCATCACTTGCCATATTTCCAAGACAGAATTATAAATTTTCAAAGAATCCGTGAACTTGAAAGCTTAGCACATGGTTTGACATGTTTTATATTAGATATTATTAATAATGTGTTCTATTGTACTATATTATATTGTGTCCGCTTATTTGGAGGGTGACGAGGGTCTTTTATACGGGAGAGTGGGGTACTCAAAAATGGAAATGATGAAAGGAAACAGTTTCTTTCTAATAAATTTAAACTATTTATTGTTAATTTCATTTAACATCCATATATTAAATGTGATAATACCTCATTACTATGCGACGTTTTATGTTGTTATTTTCTTTGGTCACGCGTATGAACTGTGTACTTCGGACACAACTGTCACACCACAGCCCTCATTAGGATATTTGTATTCATGCGCCACATGTAAACATTGCGACGTGAACACTAGAATAGAGATTTTTTTTTTTACTTTAAAGGATAATATTGGGTGAGAAAAATAATCTACGTTGGGATTTGGACCGAGACAATGAAATCCCAGCCGCGGGGTTACATTATATGTCTCCCCACTCAGACAAGCCTCGTGGGGAGACAAATAATATAACTCCTAGGCTGGGATTTCATTGTCTCGGTCCAAACCCCAACATAGATTCTATATATCTCAGTCTAGTCATCTTAGACCAATCGTCTCAGTCATGGTGTCCACGCTCAGAACTACTTTTAACAAAAAAAAAACCTTCTTGTCTTCTGCTGTGCCATAGTTGTTCTCAAAGAAAACAACAACAGCAACAACAACAACAAATAATATATAACCAAAACATAGTTACTTAAGGTCAATCTGTCTTAGAAAACACAACAAACAAAAATATTTTGATAGAGACAAATACACACACATACTATTTCGAGGTTTTGATATTATGTTAGTTCGTTGAAACTAGCATGGTCAAGTTTATCCTATATGCAGGACTAGCTCAGTACATTTTCAGATCATCACCATTAAATGTAGCTAAAGCAACCGAACTAGTTGTAAAAACTTCGCGTGAAACATAGTATATACTGTTAGCTACATTTAATGAAGCTGACCTGAAAATTTACTGTGCTACAGATAGGATAAAATTCTCAATGGTGTGTGAAATGAACTATGCCAGAAAACACTGATCCATGAACATAAAACTATATACCTATACACTTCATATCATCCCAACTCTCTAAACAACGACGAAAAACTTAGCAACAGCCAGAAATGTGTTATGTCAAACATGCTCAAATTATAATTTGGTTAAGCATGTCCGTTGTGCTCCAGCTGAATATACCTGCAATATTTATTGACAAATAATACACTTAATAGCCAGAAGGAATCATTTATCCCTCAACACACTAATCCACAAGCAAATTTCACTGCATCACTAGCCATATTTCCAAGACAGAAATATACATGTTCAAAGAATCCGTAAACTCGAAAGTTTAGCGCATGGTTATCCTTTAGGGTCCACACATTTAGAGGGTGACGAGGGTCTTTTATACGGGAGAGTGTGGTACTCAAAATTGAAAATGATGAAAGGAAACAGTTTCTTTCTAATAAATATTAAATATTTATTGTCAATTTCATATAACATCTATATATTAAATGTGATAATACCTCAGTACTATGCGACGTTTTATGTTGTTATTTTTCTTTGCTTACGCGTATGAACTGTGTACTTCGGATGCAACGGTCACTCCACAGCCCTCATTAGTATATTTGTATTCATGCGCCGCATGTAAACATTGGGTCGTGAACACTAGTAAAGAGTTCTTTTTACTAAAGGATAATATTGGGTGAGAAAAATAATCTACGTTGGGGTTTGGACCAAGACAATGAAATCCCAGCCGCGGGGTTACATTATATGTCTCCCCACTCGGACAAGCCTCGTGGGGAGACAAATAATGTAACCCCTAGGCTGGGATTTCCTTGTCTCGGTCCAAACCCAACATAGATTCTATATATTTCTATTGTATTTGTCCTTAACTAGAGTATCGCGTATTTAGGTCAGCCCCTTACAACACTGTTCCTCAATGATCCGCCTGATTGAGATCAGCCACTTGCAACAGTGTTACCATTACTTCCCCAGTGTCCAATACTGTGATGTCACCCCTGTTCAATTCGTATTGTCCCATTACATTGTCACTATAAGTTCCCTGTGTTTAAATCCTCATTGAGTCATTGTCCCTAGACAGTCCCACAGTCAGTGTTGCCACTCCTAGGTTTTTCCACCCAGATCTAGGGTTTTTTTTTGGCACAATCTAGGTGTCTAGGTTTCTTTATGTTCAAATCTAATTGTTTTTTTAATCGAAATCATGATTTAATTTTTTAACAACTGTAAAATAGCTTCATCGTTTTCATTTAGTACTTTCGAACTGTACAAAAAATACATTTTGCGCAGTTACAAATTATATAATATTATTCACCTTCATTTTTAGTGTTTGGACTTTGATTACGTCGGCTTTTTACTATTTTGGGCTTCTTTTACTTCTAAGCCATAGCAACCGACTGGTTTGAGGTGTTTGCGGTGTGGCAGTCTGGCAGTGGCCATTTTTATTTTAGTCAGAGTAGCAGTTCAAGCGGAGTTTGTCATTTTGGCATTTGGTAAATTAGTACTTCAAAGTATTAATCTTATTATCTTATTTATTTATCTTTTATTAAATTTACTCGGTTACCCAATGTATACTATTAATGAATCAGATTGGGGATGTGGAAATTTATGTGTGGGTGGTCCGGCGCCGAAAAACAGGCTTACTATAACCAAGCATTTAAAGATGAATGGTTGCAGGATGCAGAGCCGAAAGACTGGATTAAGCTTGACCCTAAGAACAAATACGTGGTGTTCTGTAAAGTTTGTGATTCTAAACTCGTTAATGCAAACAAAATCGGTCTAATTGCGCACAAAAGATCAACAAAGCACATGAAAAACTTTGAGTCGAAGAAGAACATGACCACATTGACTACTTTTGTAAAAAAAAATCCAGTAAAAGACTTGGACCATAAAGTTGCTGTGGCTGAAGTTTTGTTTTCAGCTTTCATGGCAAAAAAAAAAATACGCCATTTACACATGCAGACCACCTTCTTCAATGCATGAAAGTTATGTTCCCGATAATTTACTGTGTTCAGGTATGTGACTCACTTTTTGGATGCTTGCATTGTTTTGCATTTATCTGCATGGCTAATACTGGCTGCTGGCAAATGTGTATTGTGCTGCTAAGTGCTAAAATTTGCTATTATATTAGTCTTCATAATGTTTGTAGGCCTAATACTATCATGCACTATGTATTATTACACAACAGTCTACAGGATTTAAAACAATTTATTATGTATACGTGTATGGCATACACAATTAAACGTGTGACGCATCTAGTTTTTTTTCTAGGTTTGTTTGGTGAATGGTCTAGGTTTTTCCAAAACGTTAGAGTGGTAACACTTCCCACAATGATAAATTACCGTTTGTCCTCAGAGTACAAACGAAAAAATCTCCATTGTCCCTTGTGTATCCCCATTCACTACTATCATGCTAAGCGGTGTACTCATTGCGTGTCCTTGTTCGTATTCGAGACAAGAGGATCGAATCGATACCGACCACGGCAGAACGACTTAAAATCATACTGCATGCATTCGCCTATCCAATCAGCGTGTTCATTTTTTAAATCGACTGAACTTGTTGTCAAGATGGGCTCAATATCTGTTATCATACATCAAGGTATCACTGACTTGCCCATTTTCTTTGTTCCATTCATACATACACACACTGTTCTGAAAACGCTGTGGTTACGGATTGATTTAGAACTGACGTCAATTCAAGCACGTGATGCCTCATTGAACGACTGCAACTCTACTTGCGTTTCTAATTCCCGCAAACCAATGTGCAAGGAAACTAATAGCTCAGGAGAAACGTATCGAAAATGAGACTGCCTAAGTATGAAAGATCAGTTGAACACATTAATCAGTTTCAGTAAGTATTCACGAAATAATCGTATACACAACGTTTAACTGCGCTTATTTGAATCTAATTAATCCAAAATTACTGTTTTATGCGAAACCTGTTAAATCCGAATAATTAGTTTATAGGAACCAAACATGGGTGTCTGCCCACGTACACACGACAACACCGTGCTTAAAGTTGGTACAGTCATACTCACTCACCAATTTCAGAGAAATTTTTAATATGATAACAGAACTTAGTCATTTCATTTATTGGTTTATAATGTCTAACCTGACTGTTACCAAGATGGCCCTAACACTGTCGCTTTGTGCGCGTTTCATGCTTAACGGATGGTTCATACTAACAATGCGCCATATTGCGTACACTATGGGCGAATCTCTTTTCCTCAGACAACAGAGTGAAGTAGTTCATCAAATTCAGTAACTGCCGTAAATTAGCATACGGTTGAGAGTCATATCCCATTGCACAATTTACATAGAAATTTCACTGCTTGTTAAATTGACGTGAAAAGCAATTGTGTAGTTGTCAGTTTCCTTTGCTTGATTCAACATTGTAAATATCGGAAGCAGACGTCGTAGTTCTATGTACATACATGTGTAATCGTGCATCTACAACTTGCTGCCATGAACTGAAACTGACAATGAAATTTCCGTTTGGTATGAAACGCGCGATGATAACGGTGTTAAAAGCACCCCTGGTCATTATGTGTTGGAAATTATAAATCAATGAATGAACTGTTCAGTGCATTTTCAAAATCTCTTCTTTTTTTTTTTTTCGGTAGTGGGTACATTCAGATAAAACGACCAGATAGTTTTACTGTCAGCGCAATGTTACTTATAAAGCATGTGACTTTCACTCTGTATAATTTGATATCTAGGGTCAGGCCGTCGAACGAGTGGTCTAAATTACAAATAAAGACATTATAATTTCCGTCTCAACTTCACGTTGACAAATTCAATATTTGGAATTTGCTCTCTCTCTCTCTCTCTCTCTCTCAAAAGGAAAATTTGTTTAAAGTTACTAAATTCCCAGTCACGACTTATTCATGAATAGTTGAAATATATATGTAATTATATCTAATTTAAATGAACACTAGCACATTTATGGTTATTGATAAACTTTAAAAAGTTATGAATAACATCCCGCACTAGACACCCACACTCCACACACACACACACACACACACACACACACACGTTTGGGAAATAAAAGGAGACAATAGTGCTAGATCTTTTGAAAGCTCAAATCTCACGAATACTAGTAAACAGACTTGAAAAAGAAACAAATTTCCTGAAAAGAAAGTTGGGACAAAGGTATCGGCCGATGAATGGTGAATATACTCTATAGGGATAAGACTTCGGTAAATGAAACAAATTTCAAAACGCCTTGATTACCAACTTATTAGTTGCTGATCTCAATGTCATGCAGAGGTAGGCGACTTTGTTCTTAACAATATGCTAGACGTAGTGCCCACAGAATATTGGCAACATCTTCAAAATATACTTGGTGAAGAATGGAAGTATGGATCATTCCCCCACGCCCTATAACGGTTCTGATTAAGATACTGTATATTCAATAAGGTCTTATATATTATTATAATGTAAAGGATGCGCACAAAAAAACTGACAAGATCGACTGAAATTGGAATGGCACAATGGTGTCCCCATGGCAAGTAAATTAAGAACGACATAACTGTTGTAAATATAATATTTTAAGCATAGTCGTTTTTCGCCTTTCATAGAATGATGAAACAACGATGCAAAAAACTTTCATGTCGATCGATCGATTGATCGAAAGAGAGAGAGAGAGATTCTGTGCATTTACAGTTTACAGTAATTTTTACAGAACAACACTGTCAACACTGTTAGTTAAGTGCATTTCTTTCTGGTCCATGTAAGAAATCTGGTGAAAAGAATATAATCTGGTATGGAAATGTATACTAATTGCAAAAAAATCAAATATTTATATCCTTAACGCAAATATATATATATTTTTAATATCTTCAAGTAATGACTTAAAGTTACAGGAGGCAACAAAATACGGTAATACAACATTACATTTGGCAAAGTACGGTAATACAATATTCCATTTGGCAACAACATCAAAGATTCGGAAAACTGTTGATTGTTTAACACCCTTACATATTCAGTAGGATTGCTTTCTTGGTTAAGCCTAGTCTCTTTGATTTTCATGGAGCTTTTTTAAACGAGGTGTCTCATCATACTAATAATTACGTCTCGAAAATGGTGCGGCCCTCAGGGTGGTTTGAGTTTGAGACCCATGCCTTAGAGGCTAGTTACATACTTTCTTGTGTGATAACGCTACGATTAACTGGCTTGTCGCGTGCCATTTTATAACCGGCTTTTGTTCGGAAACATCGGCATTACACATAATGTTGAGTGGAATTTTTTTTTATGCGCTTAAATATGTTTTGAACGTATCAATATTAATATTTTTCATTTAGCTGCTCCAATGATCTGGGAGAGTGTTCGAGAATTATATATATATATATATATATATATATATATATACCATCTTCTGCTCCGGAAACAAGGGAGCCAACCCGTAAAGAATTGTGTGAAAAGTCGTGCGGAAGCTATATCTATCTTTGTCCAAGAATCTGGTGGCAAACATCTTTGCTAGCCAATCTTGCGATATGTTAACCATATCTACACCTTGGGGATCAGTCCGATATGTATGTGCTTCGGGTCTGTGAATTTCATTGGGCGTGGTGGTAATTCACCGCTTCTAATCAAAATCAAGTTGTTTAAATTTGAATACTGTTCCTACATCATAAAGAAAAGGGGAGCACACAAATGGCTGTAATGGAGCAGTTTTCCACTGCGGGTTCGATTTTTCAAATCAACATATGGTTGCTTAATTTATGTTTATTATTTGATATTTACTATATATACTGTCCCCTGCACATAAATATACCTTCGTAAAGTAATCCTGATTATGTTAATTTGTATTGATCGTATTATAGACGTAAATGTTACGTATGTCATATATGTTTTTTATTTGCTGCCATGGGATACATCACCAAGCCATAGTCAAGCAATGACTGGGATTATTTTTCAAATGAAGAAAACACTAGTGATGAATAAACGACCGGGGTGCAATGAAAAAAATATTTTAAACGTTCATTGGCTATCGTATTGTGTAAATCGTTAGGTTGTCCACCGCAACCCAATTTCGTGCCGTTTCGATGCTACACTGAACAAAAATGTTTTCCGTCTGTAATCAACTTTCAATACCTTTTTATTCCGTATTCGACTTTCAATAACAGTACTTAGAATTAAGAACATGTAAGTATTATGTACTCCTTTACGGTGGATATGCATACATGTGTGTACGAAGTTATTTGAACCAAAACCTCCCATATTTCAACTCGACCTTGACTAAATTTCTAAAGCTAAGTTCGTTTCTTATAGTTATACTCCTTTACAATGCATATGTATATACCTGTATATGACGTACTGTTGTGCAAGTTATAGCTTATGTTATTCTATATCCCGCACAGAGAGAGAGAGAGAGAGAGAGAGAGGTGGGAGAGATTTTTTAAACCGAAAACTCTCTCTCTCTCTCTCTCTCTCTCTCTCTCTCTCTCTCTCTCTCAGAGGAAATGACGGCTAGGTACCTTTCCCAAGGTTACATTGTTGTCACTAAATCGAGCTGGCCTAGCCTTGTATTGAACCCAGAGCAATTGAATTACAAGCCCGATGCTCTTCCACCAAAAATAAAATAAACAAAATTACGTATTAGATCACTTATATTAGTTGACAAAAAGAAGTTATATTCAGATAAAAGAGGAAAGATAGAATATCCCGACTCAAAAGAAATCGCAGGCCTCCCTGAAAGAGATTAAATGGTCGGCCCCATTATATCTTCTCTAGGTAATATGACGCTGAAGAGAGGTACTTTATGTTTGTTTCAACGAGAATAAATATATAAATAACTAATAATTAGAAACAATTTGAATGGAAGAATACAAATATGATTAGCCTATTGTGCAGCTTCGACTAAATGAAATCAACCTGAATAATGACGTACGGTCCTTAGTAGCCGCTATGTCGTTGCCTCGACGTGGTCCGGATACTGATATCCGTACTAGGTCCTCAGTCGATAATGGCTGGGACCCCCAGAATGAACAGAGTAATGAAGGACACATATTTGTCTGACCCTCTATCCCGTCCTTCAAGAACAGTTACGGGAGGGGGGGGGCGCGTCCTGTGTTTTTCTTCATCCTGTTTTGCTCGTTCACAATCAGAGGTGAGGGAGCGCAGCCGCTTTGGGAAAGCTTGCCAGTAAATGGGTAGGTGGATCTTTCCGTTATTTTCCCGGATTCTTCCTCCACCATATATACTGGTCGCCATGTAAAATCAATCATGTGCTGTAATATGGCGTAAAACCCTACAACAACAAGAATCTCCTATCTAAGTAGTATGATACAGTCGACAATTACTGTACGGTTTGTTTCACATATAATCTATCCATAAATAAATAACAATTAGAACGAAAGAAAAGGAAGGAACGAATAAGAATTAAGAATCTTGTGCATCTTCAACAAAATGAAACTTCCCTGGACCGCACGGAATGGTAGTCAGTTGAAAATGGCTGGGACCCACAGAATGAACAACAATGAAGAACGCATATTTGTCTTTCACGTCCCTCAAGAACTGTTACCTGGAGGGTCGTCCGGGTTTCGTCCCTCTCTACTCGCTTACATTCAGAGGTGAGGCAGCGAGGCCGCTTTGAGAGAGTCCACCCTTTCAACCCGGGGTAGTCGATGTGTGTGAGTGCGTGTGTGTAATACTAGACAAATTAACAATGGAGTAGCTCTCCTAGTACTCCATAAGTAGCTGAGACTTGATCCGGGATCCTCGGGAATCCCTGTCCCGGATATCTAGGGCCCGACCCCGACTTGGAAGAGATCAGGCCCCGGAAATGTTATATGTAGCGATCTTGCCAGAACAGAAACAAAATCAAAGTAACCGGCTACCTGCACTGCGTTTTGGACTTTTTTTGGTCCGTCCTTTGCAGTGCCAAGGGTGACCACGTAACGAGCTGCAGTATTTATACTCTTTGGGATAGACCTGTCTGCGTCAACATAGTTGGCCGAGATGTATAAATACAGGTATGACTCACATTTGCTCGACGCGAGCTTGATGTGAAGAAAAAAATAATAATTTAAAGAAAAAAAAAACATACAGAGTGAGAAAAATACCTAAGAGTACCCCCATGACCCATTCAGACATATGACCCCCTCTATATTACTATATAAAAAGAGAAGGTTCGTAACTTCCGAACACTTGGTTCTACCCATGACCCTCGATTTCATTCTGCTATTTCTTTATTTAAAAGCACACGACCATTCTCTATGGCTTGTTTTACTCCTGAGATATTTTTCTATTCATCAAGCCATCATTGACTGTTCTACGTTTTACCAAACTAAAGTTACGGCTTCCGAAACGTGCGATTTTCGCGAATTTTTCATCTGTGGACAAGTGCGAGCAACTTTGACAACCGGTGAAAAGAGCTAGATTTACCATGTTTGCAACTCTACGACGTATGCCTTCTTCAATTACAGAACAGTGGTAAATGCAAAAGTAAGTTTTTACTTACCATTAACTTTATTCAACTTTAGAAATCCTGTTCCATGGAATAATTAGACATTTTCTTCTTCACTGCACAAAAGTTAAGCAATCGACTCTATTTTCAAAACAGTTAAACTATGCGGCAGCACACACGTCAACGCCGAAATATGATTGGCTCAAAAGGTTATACTTAAATAACATCAATGCACAAGATAAATAAATATTTTCAGTCATTATCTAGCGTATTTCTGTAAATTTTAATTTAACGTAGTGCACTAATTATTATTTTATTGATTGTATAATAAATAGTATGCATAGCTCAATTAATTCCCCTGAATTGACCCACTTTCACAACCAAAAAGTTGCGCGAAATTTAAATTTTGAGAAGGGTCAGTTGCAGACGCTGGAATAGATAAAACAGAACAGAAATTTCTTAAATTGGTTAATGGTTTAAATGATAGAATATCATGGCTGTTGTGACTTGGCAAGTTAGGCTTTCTAAAAATTATATATATATATATATATATATATATATATATATATATATATATATATATATATATATATATATATATATATATATATATATATATCAAGAATTGAAAATAATTTGAACTTGTAATACTGTTTGCCAAATATTTGAACAAATGAGAAAATAATAATAATAATAATAACAATAACAATACTTATTATTATTATTATTATTATTATTATTATTAAGGAATCAAAGAAATTGTTATAAAAATAAATTATTACAATTCTGGTATAGTAGTTTAAAATTTGATATAGTTAATTTACTCTGAAATTTACTTTGTTTTATATAAGACAGTATGACATTTGCTCATCACAATGGTCTTCTGGTTTTTATAAGTTAGGGAAATCCCTATTCTTTTATGAAGAAAAAAAACCCAACATCTTTTACATTGATTATTATTCAGAAATATGACATTAATCATTAAAACTTTGAATAAAACTGATCATATAATATCAATTATGCATATAAAATATTCACTCCAGCAAGTACAACAAAAACAAGAAACACAAAAGTGAAAACTGTACTCAATGTATATTGTACAGTAAATGTTATCTGACAAGATTATTTAAAACCTTTTCAAATCTGAAATGTTGTCACCTTGCTCTGATTAATTAATACACTTACAGAACTAGTGTTACCAAAACTGAGTGATTGTTATATGAAAAAAAAATACATATATGACCTCTCACAAAAAATAATTTATACTATTTTCCTACATTGTTCATTTTGCATAGAAGCAAACAGGCATCAAACAAAAGGAACATATATTGTAAGTAATACACAACATATACTACTTTTTTCAAGATAAGACCATACATGCATGGGTGATTTTGTAAACAGTGGAGTGGTGGTAATAGACATACAAAATGTTCTTTTTGTTTTAAAAAAATTGCTTACATGTACAAAACCAGAATGATCATAAAAGAAGAAATGTACAGTTATTGATCTACTATTAAGGTATGCACAATTTACTGATTGATTGGTTCTGTAAAAATCATTTGCAATATAAAATTTCAAATATAGCTACATGAAAGTATATTATTGTAATCTTTCACATCAATAGTATTTTGAAACATGTCACAGATTGACTGGGTCTATCACAATAATCCACAATAAAGTGATTTGTATACATCAATCATACATTTATATTTTATGGTAAGCATATAATTGCATATCTATAGGACCTGTTAATTTCCAAACCAAGTGTACCCGATAAAGGTCTGTTCCTTCTACAGCCAAGTAATTTGGTGACACCATCCAGAATTCCATGTTATGCCAGACATATAACTAAATGCTGTTATTATATATCAATTTCAAAGCCAGTATAGGGTCTGTCCAATCCCTGTACAGTCTAACTTACTTTTGAACATTAATCAAATAATAATGTGTCAAATGGCTAGTGCTGCCTTCATAATACTCTGGGTGACACAATGTCTATTTATTCATCCAGTTATACAAAATTTGTATAAAAAAATAAATATATATTGGTGTGACCATAATTTTTTCTTTTTTTAAATCATATAAAAATCCTTCACCACTGTGATTAAAACAAAGAATCATTAATTATCTCTCTGTAACATTAAAGTACAACATGATTAATAATAATTCTGTCATATATATATATATATATATATATATATATATATATATATATATATATATATATATATATATATATATATATGAGAGAGAGAAAGAGATAGAAAGAGAGAAAACAAATGGCAATATAATTTAAACACTGAATCATTGAATGGGCCATGTCTGCTCTTTAACAATCAAAATGTTCATTAATGTTAGTGGTGCCAAGCACTTATATGTGAAGTACATGATAGTTTTACACTAAAAAAATTTGGCATCTTGTATGTAGCACATAACATGCTTCCGAAATGAATTTAATTAGCCCAGTAATGATTTATACTAAGAAAAGCAGAGATGTAAGAATGAAGTCTCTTCCACCACACTGTAGATAATACTTCTCCTGGGTGCACGCCATCAAAGCATAGCCTGAAATTGTAGCTCCATTGCTTTTTCTTATTTGTTCTGTTCCTATAGTTCTATATGTCCAGGCTATATATAGGTGAAAATGAATCTTGTCGCTCATTTAAATGCAGTATCAGCTCAATTACTAAATCAATTTGCTCCTTAAGCTGAATATCCTACTCCTTGAATAGTTTGGGGTCATCATGCCCTTTACTCATGTTCAATTCATAGACTGAGATATGAGGCATCTCAAGAAATACAATTTTACAGTTTTCGTTTCTGCAGAGTTGGATGAGCCTACCATACTATGATTCAAAACGCTGCACAACTTTTCTGTAGTCTTCAATCCTTAAAATAAAATCCTTCCAGCTTATTAGTGAGATCGCATGTCCCTAGCCATATATAAATGCATAGTTTCCCATAGTCAATGTTGGTCTGTACACAGAATAACTGTTCTGCAATTCTTGCAAACCTTATAGATGCAAAAATAACTAATATTCCAAAGTTATTCCTGGTTTTATACTGCTGATCCAAATACCTTCCCTTGCAATGAATTTTAATAGCTTTGGGATACTCATGCTTTACACTAGGATGGCAATTTCTGGTGATATGGAAATTGATAGGAAATGACAATATTGGTCTTATCATTCCATTGTTCACAAGCTTCACAAAATATGGATGCAGTCACGGTTGCTTCTTCATGTATAAGAGCCAGTCACAACTATTTTTGCAACAAAGTTATGAAATTATGTCATGCTACTGTATGCTAAAATACAGAAATGCAACAGTAAAATTATGTGAAAAAAGAAGGATATATATGAAAATGCATATGCATGAAGTTTGTTCATAGTATTCTAAATATAATGACATTAAATGTTCACAAGAAACGCTATAGGTCAACAAACTTGTGAAACACACAATATCAGCAACAAAATGAAATATACAATTATTATGCATTTCCATTTGTAATAATAAATGTAATTACTAAACTAAATGTTCATTGCCAGTGCAATATTTTAATGTTGCACACAGGCTTAAATAAATGGTATGGATTGATCACCTGTGATAGGAAGGGTAGACAGGTCTTTAAATGAAAACTTGTATAGCAAATCTTGCACACAGAAGACAGTGCCAAATGAATGTAAAATCAATATACAGTACAATTTTAATGAATGTCCATGACATGCAATGCATATGTATCTACTGACACCACAAACACGTGAATTTTATTCCAGTCTTACTGAATTTTTGCCATCTCTTAATATTACTTAACCCTGCACATTTTCTATGATACCAGCCAGAACAAACATCACACTGTATCCAAAATTCCCCTTCCACATATTCCTTTTGGCACAGCTTGCAAATTTCAAAATTCTTCTCTTCTAACTCCCTTTCATCAGATTCATTATCATCTTCTCTGTCTGACAATATGGTACTGAACTCCTTTTCTTTTTCTTTCTGGCCTTCATGCCTGATATAACTTGTTCCTGCTACAGGCTCACTGACACTTGCTACTGTTTCCTTACACTCGTCTCTTAATGTTGCCTTTAGTTTCACTTGCTGGTCAGTTACTTTATTTTCTGTATCTGTGTTGTCATCTGTTTTATTTGTGCCATGAAATATATGCTCTGATACATTTTTTTGTACATGCTGTCTTTCAAGAGATGTGGCTGTACCAAGAATTTCAGGATTCGTCATCTTCTCTGACTGGATTATTCTTTCATGCAACATTTCAGACATTTTATTCTTTCCATCTGCAGCGCGACATTTAATCCCATATGCTTTACAGAGGTTTTTCAGTTCTTCTTTCTTGAAGGACATAAGAAGTGACTTGTCTTCCAAAACACCAGACTTTAGCAAGTGATGAGAAACAATCTTGTATTTTGACTTATCCTCAGCGATGTTCTTGTAGGATAATGATAGTTTGGTGCAAGTCTGCTTTGAAATTCTTATCTGTTTTCGGTGTGCCATTTTCTTCTCAACTGACATTGCCTGCAGAAAGTCCTTTCTAAATTGATTTAGCATGACAGCTAGAAATTTCTGAATTATCTCTTCAAAAAGTTATTTTATGCATGAGGCTTTCAGTGATAAATCATAAACCAGATCTGTAACTGAATTGGAAGGAGAAATTTCCTCAAAACATCTCTTGCATAGCATTACAGACCAAAGATCATACAGTGCACCAGAGCCCAGTAATTCTCTTATGCAAAACTGGTGCAGATTTGACCCAAAAATATTAATGTTTTTATCAATTAGTAATTTGAGACACTGGGAACACAGTTCCATGAAAAATTTAAACAAGTCATCAGATATGTTGGTCAATCCTCTTGTGAGACACTGTTTTCTTTCAGTTTCAATCAAACTTTCGGGGTCATCTGTAGACTCTTTGAGATGATGCTCCAACTGCTTCAATCCATCCAAAAATGCCATTTTGCACTTGGCCTCAGCATAACATGACTGGCCTTGTTCAGATGTGTTGTAGCAATTATATTGTTGCATACCATTATACTTAAATCGCAGCTTGGCCAGACAATAACCACCAACATACCGAACCTTACTTCTGGCACTACCTGTAATAGATGGTGAACACACTCGTTCTGAAATCTTTCTTGAAGATATGGGGAGAAGTTTCTCCTTTTCCTTCAACAAATATTTTCTAACATCTACTGTTAAATTAAAACATACATGGTACAATGCAGCCTGTGAATGGACAGGTTTATCAGCAACCATCAAAAAGCATGAAAGCTTGTACTCATCACTTGTTTGGTACATGTGACACTTTTTGTAGAATTCAGATAAGCATTCTGGTTTGACTGCACTTACAGCATCCTTATTCATCTGCAGGTCTTCCGTTAGCTGCATAATAACTTGAAACTGTTTAACAATGAATATCTGAACTCTTTTAAAATTTGCATCGTTTAATAGATGCATTGCAAGGTCATTGGTTTCTTGCTGCATGGGCGTTTGAACAATGTCATTCATTAACCTATGAATACATTGCCTTATGTCAAAATCTGCAGGAATACTTGTTACATCTGTATCGTCTTCTTCAAGTGGTGAGTTAGCAAGTATCTCATTAAAATCATCATCCAAAGCTTGCTCTTGCTCTGGGAAGTCATCTTTTTCAGTAACTGCTTCATACTGAAATAGGTTGTCATGGATACCTGGATCTTCAGCCTCCATGTTTGCAAGGTATTCATATGGTCGAGTCCTGTAAAGAAAACAGAATTAAATGAGATGACATGAAAATGTGTATATGCAAATTCATCATTTACAAAAAAATATAAACACACATGTACATGTGGTCACTATATTTGTGGTAATTTCATAAGATATTATGATAAGTACATTATCATAATAGCACCTTCACATTTCAGGTTACTATCAAGACTGAAAGTGCAAGATGGAGCAGAAATAAAGGCGGAAGATCTATACAGTACTTACAAACTCGAATTACTGTGCAAAGACCTGGAACCATTACAAGATATTCATTTATTTGGAAAGTATCTCAAGCATTTATTTCCTGACACAAAGAAACACAGGATTGGATTGAACAAGAGTGGAACAAAATATGTTGGAATTTCCATAAAACCATCTGATGCTTTCAAAGATGGATGTCAGAATTTGTCTCAGCAGGAGCGTATAGACTTGATAAGAGGTGAACTTCAAGAGACATACAAACTTAATGAAGTTGAACCGGGTTTAGTAGAATGTTTGGTAGCAACAAGATTCTCATGCAACGGAGTTCCAATTTTCAAACATTTGACATTTCGAGAAAATGATTGGATCTTGAAAATTTCTGGCAAGGAAGTAGATTTAAAGAGCTTATGCATTACTAATGAATATGTATGCAGTAGGGATGGAATACAGGCAGTGTGTCAGCAAGTCGAAAGTGTTAATCTGTGTGAAGGAACAGGACTAACCAAATCAGTTATATGTAAAAGAAATCACTTTGTTGAGACATTGGCCTCTGAAAAGACAGGTGAAATAAATAAGACAATGAGATCAGTATATTGTCTGCGTGTCATAAAATATCTTGCCCAAGGGTCTAAGGCATGTAGGGCTTGTCAAAAACTGATAGTCAAAGAAAGTAAGAACACGGAAGATGTAGTGGAAGAAAATGAAGATAATAAGGCACTCAAAGGATGTCGTAAAAAAGTAACATCGGAAGATTTTAAGAATCTTATTCCAAATGCCTCCACTGAATTGTTAGACCTACTGTTATGTCTAGCAAAAAATTGTGCTGTAAAGGATCCAAGAGGTCATCGATGGAGTAAGAAGGTAATTTCAGTTTGTTTAGACTTATACACAAGAAGTCCACAGGCTTATAAAAGCATACGAGACAGTAACATACTTGTATTACCATCTCCAAGTACTGTACTTCTTTACAAGAACAACATACAGCATCATGTAGGGTTTCAAGATGATATTTTCAACTGGATGTATTCAGAAGCAAATAGATTAAATGTTCCTGTTCAGGGCTTAACAGGTGGTATTGTTTTTGATGAGATGTCCATTCAAGAAGATCTACAGATTGCCAAAAATGGGGATCTAATTGAACTTGTTGGTTTTTCAGATTATGGAGATGAAGGCAATGTCATCAAAACCCTAAAAGATGGAAAGCAAATGAAGTCGTTAGGTAATTATGCATTGCAGATGGTGTTCCTAGGGCTTACTGGTTTTCGATTTCCATTTGCACACTTCATCACCAGACAAGCCCAGGCATCAGAATTATATACATTGTTCTGGGGAGCAGTAGACAAACTATCTGTCTATGGATTTACTACTGCTTATGTAAACATGGATGGTGCCCAATCCAATCGCTCATTTATGCATATGCATGGAATTAATATGAGTTCAATGAACCTTAATGTGACAAGCCCGGTAAATCCTGATCAAACAGTCATATTTACTATGGATTACTCACATGTCATCAAGAAAATACGAAACAATATTATGAAAAGTGGGATCAAAAAAGGCTGCACTAGAAATCTGGAACTGCCAGACAAGAACAACATTCAATGGCAGATGTGGGTTGATGCCTTTAACTGGGATAAGACAAGCCCATTGCAAATACACAGAGCCTTAGCACAAGTACACATATATCCAAATGCCATGGAAAAGATGAGAAACCATCTGGCTGAAGAGGTTTTAAATGATGACATGTTAAACCTTATGACTCAGTACCAAGCTTCATTGGGACAGAATGGAGCCTCGCTCTCAGGGGCAATAGACCTGTTAAAGCATACATCAAGACTGATAAGAAATTTTCATGATCAAAGACCCATATCTCAGGCAAATGACATGAGGCTGCATGAGAACCTGGAAATCCTTCATTGGTTCAAGAGATGGGAGGAAACCATAGCCATAAGAAGTGATGTCACATCAACTGCAAAGTCAAAGAAACTTCTATCGCGTCAGTGCATTGAAGACCTATATGCATGCATTTTAGGCTTTGACCAGCTATGTAGAAAAGTCATAAACATGTCATGGCATATTACACCAGCCCAAATTAATTCTGACGTTGTAGAAAATGAATTTTGTCAACAAAGGGCAACATACAATGGGCCCAACTCCCATCCAAATGCACTCCAATACAGAAGAAACCTCAATAACATTATTCTAGGACAGAGCAGTTTGTCAAGGAAAGGTAATGCTGGTACAAAACGTGCTAATGCATCGTCATATGCCTTTAATAATCCACAACCACTGAGGAAAAAAACTAGAAAAAGCCTCCATCCACACATTACTGAAGTAAGACCCATAAGACTGTAGACATACTAATAGTCACGATACTGCATTCACACAGCTAGATAGTCACTTGATCATTTGACTGAAGAAGATTGGGATAGACATGATCTCTCAGTCAATTAGCTAAATAATGCTAATTTGTTTCAATTCCTTAATCACTCTTGATCTTGTGGACAGTGAGAGTGTAAATGGTGTTGACATGAGAAGGTAGAATGTTACAACTTTAAAAATTAAATATGGACATGTTGAAATTCTGTTAAATTATGTTATTATATTGTGACTTAAATTATGTTGTATACATGTAATTGATATTTTTTTGTGCTATAAATCATCATAATTGCTTCACAATTATCGTTTTGTTTAAATATCAAATTAAGATTGACTAATTGTAATCTTAATCATGCATTACATTGGGCTATTTGTTTAAGCATAACTTAACATGAAATGACCAGCAAAATATGGTATTTTTGTTCATTTAGATTAAGCACTACAAGTCAATCAATGTACTGGTAGCATAAGTATCAACACTTGTCCCTGTGGTAAATTATAACTTAATTATTCCTCGATTATGTGGCATTACAACTTGTGTGATTACCAACTGAATTCATGGCAGCACTAATTTCTGATATTTATCACTTGTTTCAGATTTCAAATATGGTTACTTTACAAATCAACAGTGTATATGTCCCCAACTAAAAGTCTGAATTTTGGGGGTATTTCCATTTAGGCAATACAAACACTGGATGAAATATTGTTCCATATATTCTATATTCTACATTCAGTCAAAAATTATTAACTGCAAGTGCTCATTCTATTATTTGGATAGTATATTATAAGGTTTCATGTCTGTCACCTGGGCATAACCTATATGTGCATTAAGTCCCCCGGGTCATATTTATTAACATTTGTGTAAATCATTACAAACTGCAAGTACATTTTATAGATGAACACATATGACTTGTAGTGGTTGTATTTTCATACCATCCTAACCCCTTGCCTAGATAACAGCAAATGTGTAACATTTCACAAACTTACAAACCTGGCTCTATGGCAGCATGAAAAGTCCTCTACCTCAGGAACTGATGACTGATTACAAAAGACATGGATCTTTTCTGGTTGTTGGATGAAAGCATCTTTGCTAAAATTAATCACTCGAAGACCACTGAGTGTACGCACCCGTCCAAGAGCAACAGCCAGTTGGCCAGGTTGAGAGATCTGTCTGCAGTCAATTTCAACTCTAAGTGGAGAGAGAAAAATAGCATTTCTTTATTTGTTTTGATTAGTAATTTACACACTCTTTATGTTCATTTCATTTTGTGAAAGGGATATTATATACAAGCAAGAGAAATAAAAATCAATTTAGTGTTGTGTATGCAAAGAAGGATGTCAAACATCAAAACAAATATATCCCACAAAATCTCTATTTCTAGGAGGTATGAATTACAAATTACTAATACATATTCATTATACTTAATGAAGAATTAATAAAGTTAACCTGCTGTTTAAATGAGAATAGTAAAACAAGCAGAAATAAAAAATAGTTTATGTTACAACTTTTTAAATAAATTATCCAACAAACCTGTCGAGTGTCATTCCTTGAGACTTGTGAATGGTCAGTGCAAATCCCAGCTTCAATGGTAATTGAATTCTCTCTGCTAGATTTACTTTTTTTCTGGGACTGTATACTGTGAAGATAACATTGATAGTAATAAAAAGAAGAATTAACAAATCCCCAAATGTATTGAACTTATTTATAATACTGATATTTTCAATTCTTGCTAACAGTAACTCTCTCTCTCTCTCTCTCTCTCTCTCTCTCTCTCTCTCTATATATATATATATATATATATATATATATATATATATATATATATATATATATATAATGGTATAAACCTTTTGGATATCTTTGTTATTTTTTAATTTTAGTTTGCTTTGGTAATGGATAACACTTTATGCTTAAAAATGCAAAAACATTATCCACATTTACACTTATTCTGAAAGCAAAGGTTGTGAACAGTATGTCCTGCATGTGCGTATATTGTGTTGTTTTACTGTGCTATGCTTTTAATTTGAATGTAACTGTATTATTACATGGCTTTTAAAACATTAAATTATTAAGGTTGCTAACATGTTCAAAGTTTAAATTTACATGCTACATTTTTTGTTTCAATACATGAAAAATATTACTTTAGATGTCATTTCTTATGATTGAACAAGAACTTATTTGTATGAAATTTCTAAACGAGCACATTTTATTAATAATGTTCTTAAATAAAGCACTTACCTGTGAATGACATTTTGGGAATTGTAGCTGTCAATTTAATCTCCTGAAAGAACACCGTCACACCATCTTCTTCACAGTTCACTACTTGACCCTGTGAACCATTCACTAGGGTGTCAGATATGTTTCGTATCAAAACTACAGGGCATTTCTTTTTCAACCAAAGCCTCTGTGGAGCCAATAAGGTGGAGATATATTTTTTCTCACCAGCATCCTCAGCAACATATTCAAATAAATCTCCTTCCATTTTCAATATCTGATGTCTGTTGTAATCATCCGCCATCTGATTAGTAGCAAAAAGTTTAAGGCTAGACATCCCATCGTCTGCCAGGGGTCTAGACAACTGGTCCATTAATGAAATGGTGTCCTCACCAATTTCTTTTTTGGCTCCAGATAGTTCAGCTATAGCATTGATTAACTCATTTTGAGTTTGCCTCACAATATCCTTTAAAAAAACTCTGTGTACAAACACCATGTCAAACAAATCGGATTCAAAACAATAACTGCCATCATCATCGTACAAGATATTCCTCATAGGTGGCAACTGGAAGAAATCTCCACAAAAAATAATCTGCATCCCACCAAATAATTTTGATGGGTCCTTTAAGGAACAAATAGATTCCAAGTTCTCAAAATGTCGCTTACTAAACATTGAGACTTCATCTACTATTAACACATCAGCAAATTTTATTTTCTCATAAGTGGTTTTCATTTTGCTATTTGTTGTAATGAAATGACATATTTCTTTACATGTTAGCCTCCCATCTCCAATTCCAGACCACCTATGTATTGTCTCTGCACAAATGCTGGAAGGATAATTGGTGCATGCAATGCCAGTAGTACATGTTAAATATACAATTTTGCCTTCCTCTCTTAAATATTTTACACATTCTTGTAACAAGAAGGTTTTCCCTGTACCTGCCTGCCCTCCAATGTACACATTATGGCCATTTTTAATGAGACAAAATGCCTCATTTTGCTTTAAATTAAACATGATTGTCTACTTCTTACAAGTATTTTCTTAAAACAAATTTTACTGATGAAGTTTAAAACATGTTACCTAAGTATGTTAATTTCAAATATGCCACATGCAACCTGACCTTTTAAATGATTCAACCACATCCCATTGCAGTTGAGTAAATTGACAATACATATTTATAATAAAGAATTCAAAATAGAAGCATGTGGAAATGTCATTCAAAATTAATAAAATGCCTAGAACCAAACTAAGTGAAAATAACTGCTTCTTATTTAAAATGTATAAAAGTACAATACAGTGTTTCAAACAAAATGCCTCACTATGCCTTGTACAAAATAACCACTTTTGGTGTTAAAAGAAGCTGGCAGAAGATTGTCTGCTAATGAATACGTCAGAAAGCATTTATAATCATACGTTACGAAAATAAAGTCTTGTCAAAAGAAAACCCAATAAACAATGTTGATCAGAAACTGAAAATATGATGTACACAAAAAAAATGTATGCATATATTCATTGACCAAAGCTTTTCAAGTTTTGTAACACGTTTAAAGCTGACTGCATCCCGCGATATGCCAAAATAGTGTAAGTCGATAAGTGCCGAAAATTCCGATTGTGATACTAAAACTAAAACACGATCATCACACAAAGTTGTTAATTAATTTATGCAAATAAGTATCTGCAATACTAAATTTATACTCTCATTAAGTTAACATATTCGAATTAATTATAACATAATGTGATCATGCTAATACCTATTTTTGCCGTGATACACAATAATCTGCATCGTGAAACAGACGCTGTGCATTGATGTTATTTAAGTATAATATTTCGGCGTTGACGTGTGTGCCGCATATTTTAACTGTTTTGAAAATAGAGTCGATTGCTTAACTTTTGTGCAGTGAAGAAGAAAATGTCTAATTATTCCATGGAACAGGATTTCTAAAGTTGAATAAAGTTAATGGTAAGTAAATACTTACTTTTGCATTTACCACTGTTCTGTAATTGAAGAAGGCATACGTCGTAGAGTCGCAAACATGGTAAATCTAGCTCTTTTCACCGGTTGTCAAAGTTGCTCGCACTTGTCCACAGATGAAAAATTCGCGAAAATCGCACGTTTCGGAAGCCGTAACTTTAGTTTGGTAAAACGTAGAACAGTCAATGATGGCTTGATGAATAGAAAAATATCTCAGGAGTAAAACAAGCCATAGAGAATGGTCGTGTGCTTTTAAATAAAGAAATAGCAGAATGAAATCGAGGGTCATGGGTAGAACCAAGTGTTCGGAAGTTACGAACCTTCTCTTTTTATATAGTAATATAGAGGGGGTCATATGTCTGAATGGGTCATGGGGGTACTCTTAGGTATTTTTCTCACTCTGTATGGTTTTTTTTCTTTAAATTATTATTTTTTTCTTCACATCAAGCTCGCGTCGAGCACCTGTGGTATGACTAACCTGGATTACAGTCCGGTCAATGTTTTGTATATACATTTTAAATGGTCGATATCGCCAGTCTTAATAGGGTGTCATTAATTACTGATATTTCTTCGACGAATTATCAGCAGGGGAATATAAAAGAACAGAAAATATTGACAAATAAAACATATTTCGACGACTCTGCACAGGTTAAGGTTTGACCTTTTAGGCGACCTAAGCATACACTTTGTAAAGAAACATACTTTGAAAGGTGAGTGATGTGGTGAGGACAGGCCGGCTCTCTTAGCGAAATATAATGTTTCATATACACCAGCTGAGTTTACAATGGGGCTACGAAGTAAGAAGTATAACCAAAATATGCAATAATGAAAAATTAATAACATGGATGCTTATACATAACAATGCATACATCATATAAAAAAATACAAAGAATAATCACCATATATATCCTTAGAAGTCAGAAACTGTCAGCCATGAATGGAAGAATAACAAAGCATAGCTTCTGGATTCTGGTATGTATCACTTGTGGTGAATATAGAAAACCCAGCTTCCACAAGCTAGAAACCGTCCCGCCTTCTATGAGAAAGATTCTCATACTTCACGATAAATAAAACCAGGACCATTGCAAGGGTATCTGTCACACTAGGCGAACCTCTCTCCTTGCGCCCCCTCCCTCCTCGGGGCATCACTTATTATAGACTGTTCATTAGTATTAATACACGTTCGACTTGATAATTTATTAATTTCTTTATTTAGTTTAAATATTTAATAATAATAAATGAATAACCTGACAGTGCTCTTCGTTTTTGGCACCCTCTCCCACCCAATCCCAACTTGTCGCTATATGGGCGGAAATGTAGTTCGCCTAGGTGGACAAATACAGACAATAGCAAATGTAAATCGAAATCACATTGTAGTCAATATTTATTATTCCACTTTTATATTCTAACGATAAATATACAACTCTAAACAGATTGGATCCATTCATTGAAATACCAGTTCTGACATGCATACGTGTTAAAGTGATAAATGGACATGTTGCAACAAGTATATCATATGCATTTCTAAAGGACAACAAATCGATCTGTTGTAACGGACATGACAAGTACATTTAACAATGGTTAAGGAAACCAGGTAGATGGTCTAATGACTGAGGATTGGAGTACATGTACAACAAATCAGTACTGAAATAAAATTTAGACCTAGGAACGGAATGAATGGAAACATGAGACTCGAACAAGTACGCCCCTAAACATAAGACAAGAAGTACTTCGGTAATCGTTTTGGTTGTAATTTTATACTTCACATTTTGTTTCGTTTTCTTAACGCATTAACACAAATACAGATCGGTGGAAAGGGGTTGAAATAAATATAAAATAAATATAAAAATCCGTTAACTTTAGGCCTGGGTGGCGGTGGAGAGTGGGAATCGCCCCACAGTCCTGCAAGTTTCTCAGTAGCTGTGGGACCTGAGTGGGGGTGGGGGAAGAGAACGAGACATACTCTGAGTACCTTCGTAGGAAAATTGAAAACAACATTGCGTCTGTAAATGTTGTTAAAAAGAGTGAGAATGTACGAACTTTCATTTCATCACGAAATATCCTGTCACAATTAATTACCGATGATTATTTTGTCAGTTAGAAGGTATTTATATAGCTTTGTATGTCCCATATGAATAAGAAACACTATACACATATATATCCCTGACCCCCGACAGCTACAAATAATTCCTTTCTTGAGGGATTGGACCTTTTATACCTAAACATACATTGTTGTACTAATATGTCGTTAATTCGATACATACATACATACATACATACATACATGCATGCATGCATGCATGCATGCATACATACATACATACATACATACATACATACATACATACATACATACATACATACATACATACATACATACATACATACATATGCATGCCCGCACACACACACACACACACACACACACACAAAATTTACTGTGCTACAGATAGGATAAAATTCTCAGTGGTGTGTGAAATGAACTATGTCAGAAAACACTGATCCATGCATATAAGACAATATACAATATACACTTCAAAGGATCCCAACTCTGTAAACAACGACGGAAAACTTAGCCAGAGATGTGTTATGTCAAACATGCTCTATTATAATTTTGTTAACCATCTCCGTTGTGCTCCAGCTGAATATACCTGCAATATTTATTGACAAATTATACACTTACCAGCCAGAAGGAATAATTTATCCCTCAACACACTAATCCACCTCAACACACTAATCCATAAGCAAATTTCACTGCATCACTTGCCATATTTCCAAGACAGAATTATAAATTTTCAAAGAATCCGTGAACTTGAAAGCTTAGCACATGGTTTGACATGTTTTATATTAGATATTATTAATAATGTGTTCTATTGTACTATATTATATTGTGTCCGCTTATTTGGAGGGTGACGAGGGTCTTTTATACGGGAGAGTGGGGTACTCAAAAATGGAAATGATGAAAGGAAACAGTTTCTTTCTAATAAATTTAAACTATTTATTGTTAATTTCATTTAACATCCATATATTAAATGTGATAATACCTCATTACTATGCGACGTTTTATGTTGTTATTTTCTTTGGTCACGCGTATGAACTGTGTACTTCGGACACAACTGTCACACCACAGCCCTCATTAGGATATTTGTATTCATGCGCCACATGTAAACATTGCGACGTGAACACTAGAATAGAGATTTTTTTTTTTACTTTAAAGGATAATATTGGGTGAGAAAAATAATCTACGTTGGGATTTGGACCGAGACAATGAAATCCCAGCCGCGGGGTTACATTATATGTCTCCCCACTCAGACAAGCCTCGTGGGGAGACAAATAATATAACTCCTAGGCTGGGATTTCATTGTCTCGGTCCAAACCCCAACATAGATTCTATATATCTCAGTCTAGTCATCTTAGACCAATCGTCTCAGTCATGGTGTCCACGCTCAGAACTACTTTTAACAAAAAAAAAACCTTCTTGTCTTCTGCTGTGCCATAGTTGTTCTCAAAGAAAACAACAACAGCAACAACAACAACAAATAATATATAACCAAAACATAGTTACTTAAGGTCAATCTGTCTTAGAAAACACAACAAACAAAAATATTTTGATAGAGACAAATACACACACATACTATTTCGAGGTTTTGATATTATGTTAGTTCGTTGAAACTAGCATGGTCAAGTTTATCCTATATGCAGGACTAGCTCAGTACATTTTCAGATCATCACCATTAAATGTAGCTAAAGCAACCGAACTAGTTGTAAAAACTTCGCGTGAAACATAGTATATACTGTTAGCTACATTTAATGAAGCTGACCTGAAAATTTACTGTGCTACAGATAGGATAAAATTCTCAATGGTGTGTGAAATGAACTATGCCAGAAAACACTGATCCATGAACATAAAACTATATACCTATACACTTCATATCATCCCAACTCTCTAAACAACGACGAAAAACTTAGCAACAGCCAGAAATGTGTTATGTCAAACATGCTCAAATTATAATTTGGTTAAGCATGTCCGTTGTGCTCCAGCTGAATATACCTGCAATATTTATTGACAAATAATACACTTAATAGCCAGAAGGAATCATTTATCCCTCAACACACTAATCCACAAGCAAATTTCACTGCATCACTAGCCATATTTCCAAGACAGAAATATACATGTTCAAAGAATCCGTAAACTCGAAAGTTTAGCGCATGGTTATCCTTTAGGGTCCACACATTTAGAGGGTGACGAGGGTCTTTTATACGGGAGAGTGTGGTACTCAAAATTGAAAATGATGAAAGGAAACAGTTTCTTTCTAATAAATATTAAATATTTATTGTCAATTTCATATAACATCTATATATTAAATGTGATAATACCTCAGTACTATGCGACGTTTTATGTTGTTATTTTTCTTTGCTTACGCGTATGAACTGTGTACTTCGGATGCAACGGTCACTCCACAGCCCTCATTAGTATATTTGTATTCATGCGCCGCATGTAAACATTGGGTCGTGAACACTAGTAAAGAGTTCTTTTTACTAAAGGATAATATTGGGTGAGAAAAATAATCTACGTTGGGGTTTGGACCAAGACAATGAAATCCCAGCCGCGGGGTTACATTATATGTCTCCCCACTCGGACAAGCCTCGTGGGGAGACAAATAATGTAACCCCTAGGCTGGGATTTCCTTGTCTCGGTCCAAACCCAACATAGATTCTATATATTTCTATTGTATTTGTCCTTAACTAGAGTATCGCGTATTTAGGTCAGCCCCTTACAACACTGTTCCTCAATGATCCGCCTGATTGAGATCAGCCACTTGCAACAGTGTTACCATTACTTCCCCAGTGTCCAGTACTGTGATGTCACCCCTGTTCAATTCGTATTGTCCCATTACATTGTCACTATAAGTTCCCTGTGTTTAAATCCTCATTGAGTCATTGTCCCTAGACAGTCCCACAGTCAGTGTTGCCACTCCTAGGTTTTTCCACCCAGATCTAGGGTTTTTTTTTGGCACAATCTAGGTGTCTAGGTTTCTTTATGTTCAAATCTAATTGTTTTTTTAATCGAAATCATGATTTAATTTTTTAACAACTGTAAAATAGCTTCATCGTTTTCATTTAGTACTTTCGAACTGTACAAAAAATACATTTTGCGCAGTTACAAATTATATAATATTATTCACCTTCATTTTTAGTGTTTGGACTTTGATTACGTCGGCTTTTTACTATTTTGGGCTTCTTTTACTTCTAAGCCATAGCAACCGACTGGTTTGAGGTGTTTGCGGTGTGGCAGTCTGGCAGTGGCCATTTTTATTTTAGTCAGAGTAGCAGTTCAAGCGGAGTTTGTCATTTTGGCATTTGGTAAATTAGTACTTCAAAGTATTAATCTTATTATCTTATTTATTTATCTTTTATTAAATTTACTCGGTTACCCAATGTATACTATTAATGAATCAGATTGGGGATGTGGAAATTTATGTGTGGGTGGTCCGGCGCCGAAAAACAGGCTTACTATAACCAAGCATTTAAAGATGAATGGTTGCAGGATGCAGAGCCGAAAGACTGGATTAAGCTTGACCCTAAGAACAAATACGTGGTGTTCTGTAAAGTTTGTGATTCTAAACTCGTTAATGCAAACAAAATCGGTCTAATTGCGCACAAAAGATCAACAAAGCACATGAAAAACTTTGAGTCGAAGAAGAACATGACCACATTGACTACTTTTGTAAAAAAAAATCCAGTAAAAGACTTGGACCATAAAGTTGCTGTGGCTGAAGTTTTGTTTTCAGCTTTCATGGCAAAAAAAAAAAATACGCCATTTACACATGCAGACCACCTTCTTCAATGCATGAAAGTTATGTTCCCGATAATTTACTGTGTTCAGGTATGTGACTCACTTTTTGGATGCTTGCATTGTTTTGCATTTATCTGCATGGCTAATACTGGCTGCTGGCAAATGTGTATTGTGCTGCTAAGTGCTAAAATTTGCTATTATATTAGTCTTCATAATGTTTGTAGGCCTAATACTATCATGCACTATGTATTATTACACAACAGTCTACAGGATTTAAAACAATTTATTATGTATACGTGTATGGCATACACAATTAAACGTGTGACGCATCTAGTTTTTTTTTCTAGGTTTGTTTGGTGAATGGTCTAGGTTTTTCCAAAACGTTAGAGTGGTAACACTTCCCACAATGATAAATTACCGTTTGTCCTCAGAGTACAAACGAAAAAATCTCCATTGTCCCTTGTGTATCCCCATTCACTACTATCATGCTAAGCGGTGTACTCATTGCGTGTCCTTGTTCGTATTCGAGACAAGAGGATCGAATCGATACCGACCACGGCAGAACGACTTAAAATCATACTGCATGCATTCGCCTATCCAATCAGCGTGTTCATTTTTTAAATCGACTGAACTTGTTGTCAAGATGGGCTCAATATCTGTTATCATACATCAAGGTATCACTGACTTGCCCATTTTCTTTGTTCCATTCATACATACACACACTGTTCTGAAAACGCTGTGGTTACGGATTGATTTAGAACTGACGTCAATTCAAGCACGTGATGCCTCATTGAACGACTGCAACTCTACTTGCGTTTCTAATTCCCGCAAACCAATGTGCAAGGAAACTAATAGCTCAGGAGAAACGTATCGAAAATGAGACTGCCTAAGTATGAAAGATCAGTTGAACACATTAATCAGTTTCAGTAAGTATTCACGAAATAATCGTATACACAACGTTTAACTGCGCTTATTTGAATCTAATTAATCCAAAATTACTGTTTTATGCGAAACCTGTTAAATCCGAATAATTAGTTTATAGGAACCAAACATGGGTGTCTGCCCACGTACACACGACAACACCGTGCTTAAAGTTGGTACAGTCATACTCACTCACCAATTTCAGAGAAATTTTTAATATGATAACAGAACTTAGTCATTTCATTTATTGGTTTATAATGTCTAACCTGACTGTTACCAAGATGGCCCTAACACTGTCGCTTTGTGCGCGTTTCATGCTTAACGGATGGTTCATACTAACAATGCGCCATATTGCGTACACTATGGGCGAATCTCTTTTCCTCAGACAACAGAGTGAAGTAGTTCATCAAATTCAGTAACTGCCGTAAATTAGCATACGGTTGAGAGTCATATCCCATTGCACAATTTACATAGAAATTTCACTGCTTGTTAAATTGACGTGAAAAGCAATTGTGTAGTTGTCAGTTTCCTTTGCTTGATTCAACATTGTAAATATCGGAAGCAGACGTCGTAGTTCTATGTACATACATGTGTAATCGTGCATCTACAACTTGCTGCCATGAACTGAAACTGACAATGAAATTTCCGTTTGGTATGAAACGCGCGATGATAACGGTGTTAAAAGCACCCCTGGTCATTATGTGTTGGAAATTATAAATCAATGAATGAACTGTTCAGTGCATTTTCAAAATCTCTTCTTTTTTTTTTTTTCGGTAGTGGGTACATTCAGATAAAACGACCAGATAGTTTAACTGTCAGCGCAATGTTACTTATAAAGCATGTGACTTTCACTCTGTATAATTTGATATCTAGGGTCAGGCCGTCGATTTATTGTGTTCAAGCTTAACCACCAATTAGGTCATAAAATAATTGTTGCAAATATTTTTATTAGTATTCGAAGATGATGGAAAAGCGTATGCACAACGAGATTTTGTTAATTTTGCACATTTTACACAGAGTCATCTGAAAAATTCTTTTTCCAGTCGATTCCTTGATATTTTTCCAATCCATTCCTTGATAAATGTTCAATCGAATAGGAAATAATAGTAAATATATTTGTGAGCGATTAGGATTTAACAGTTTTTCTGTCATATCGCCACGATATCGGCAGTGAGGTAGTTTCTTAGAGCTGTCTAGCACTGGGGAACAGTCACATACCAGTCCTGACTGGTTCCAGGCCGACCAGTCGTAACACTAACCTCTTGATGCTGAGCGCCAAGAGAGACAGCGGTTACCATTTTTGTAAGTCTATGGTATGAATCGCCAATTTTAGTGTTCACCGTCATGTAGTCTGCCATCATCGGACAATTATGCATTGGCTCAGTGTTTAGTGTGCAAGGTACGGGTCTGAATCCTACCATCAGACCATCGTGGGTCAGCTACCATGGCGTGACCTTGGGCAAGGGACATTACTCCAATTACATCAGCACTAAATAACCTATTTCATTTGTTGTGCTGTAAAGTCCCAAAAACAAGCCAGACTATTATGCAGTTTTCCTATTGAATGATATCGATTTTTAATAAATCAAAAATAACGCGGAACTTATTGAGTGATGCAGATATCATTGCATTGAAATATCCATTCCAAACATGTGACAAAAAGTTGAGAGCAGACATTAGAATGCTTGGTAGGCTCAAAAGCTTTTCGGTAGATGACTGGGTCTCCATAGCATTCCTTCGTCTTTTCACTTTTCTTTAATCTCACAACAGAAATGTTGCCAAAAGTTTACTTGACTTAGTCATCGACCTTTTTATGGAGATCATTTATTACCCATGTATGTACTACTGTATGCAAGCAATAATCAGCACAAATTAATTACTATTATTCATAAAAGGCGCCGTAGCAGACAAAAGCTGATCCAATCAGAACATTGGCGATGTAATTTAAATGTTATATGTCCAGAATTCCAATTTTACGTGTTGTACCAAACGAGAGTGACCGTAGCAATTCTCGACCTGTGAATGGTAACTTTTGAACGGTAGATGCATGAAATGGCGCATCAAAATTGAATACATACACAAATAACAATAATAATGTATCTTAATACTCGATATTATTTTGAATTGTTAAAATGTACATTGTGTATTATTACTTCCAACACTAACACGTCATTTCACCATATAAAACCAACAATTCTGACAAGCACAATAAAATGTCCAATCACCGCTGTGCAATTCAACAGATACAATCTCAAAACTCACAATGGAACTATCAGCATAATCAATGTAATTCAAAATGGTAACTTGAAACCCTCGACATATGACATTAAAATTTCAACAATCCTTGTGTTATTTAGATGGTGCAGTTTAAAAACTCGACATAGGACATTGAATTTTCAACCAACGCTGTGCATTTCAACAAATTCGGACATCTCGGCGTATGACATTGAAATTTGAACTACCGCCGTTTCATTCAGACGACACAATCTATAACCTATACACAGAAAATATAACTTTCACTTTCTTTATTTTATCTTCTCCCATAATTGTACATTAAAAATGGACTCTACGTGTTTTGTTTATTGCACTTGATCTGCGTTCTTATTTTAGATATTCGACTTTGCTAACCAGTCAATAAAATGTCAACCTACTATTGTTTTACTGTTATACAAATACTAGGTGGTTAGATAAATGGGTAACACGGAAAGAATGAAAACAATAAATGAAATAAGAGAATATAATAAATGAAAAATTGTATAAAAGCTCCTCGAGTATGGCGAACAGTGTAGAAAATAATTTGCAATGCATTTTATTTACGGGTACACAGGTATGGTTAACCCTCTAAATTTACTCTCTCTCCCTCTCTCTCTCTCTCTCTCTCTCTCTCTCTCTCTCTCTCTCTCTCTCTCTCTCTCTCTCTCTCACACACACACACACACACACACACACACACTTTGATTCATCCCTGCATTCTGTAAACGGACAATTGTAACCAATCTTAGTCTGAGCATATATTTTGCGAGTTTCTCAGTGCGTTTTACCGAGAGTAATACCTACCTAAATATAGATGGTGCTTGGTATCTAAGGACTTGACACTGAGCGACCGACATTTTATGAAACAAACTGTTCTGTAGGTTTAGTCTTTACTTCCTATTAAACGATATTGTCGCTAAGTTTATTCCTACAACTCTCTCCTAAATGCGTGCGCTTGGAATAAAAAATATAATTTTTAATGGGAATTAATGACGAAAATTATTTAACTTTAAGGCTTCAGCAAGTTAATCTGGTAATCGTATTAATATTTTTTTTAGAAAGTCTAAATTCAACAGAAAAGTGTCTTTAAATTGATAAATAAAACCTAGGCTGACGCTAGGGACCTATGACCTATGCAGGTAGTGTCGATGCTTTACACCAAATCCGGAGAGTAATTTGTTTGTCATTTTGACTTATAACATCAGCCTGTGCATAAAAACACCCAAGGCTTTTCAGGACTTTTACAATGCATAGAAATCTCCTGAAACTACTTTCAGGTCGCTCGCAACATCTTGGGGCGTCTGTCAAGGAACTCAAAAGTAACACCTATAAAACTTTATTCGAACAACGTTTTAATCACATGATTTGAACATGGCTGAATCTAAAGTTAAGCTGCCATTTTGGTCACTTTGGTTGCAGTGGGGGTGGGGGAGTTGAGCTGTTTTGCTAAACAGTCAGTGCGTTTCGTAATTTCATGTGCAGTTAGATCATTACATATAAGTCAACAACGACAAAACGCTTAAAATCGGGTAACTTCAGAGTTTTCTTCCACTGGGACCTGATTCGGGGTTGCGTCCCATAGACCTCTCACCTACTTGTTTATACTATCCACGAATGATATAATTTTGATCCTTCCCTAGGTTGTTCGGATAAGTCATAGATGCTACGATTTTGGTTACGTAATTGATGCGACAGACTTCCAGATATTGTACAGAATTTTAATTTATTAATACGATACATTACCTTCCGGTACTTTACCACTTGTGAAAGGTTTGATTTGTATTACTACAAGTTAAATGGAATCAAGCACAGCACCTTACGCTGCATGGGATTCATTATGGTAATATAAACTTAAACTTGTGTTCACAGGTAACTTAGCGTAGTACCAGCACATGAGTAACTTAGCGAATTAAACTTCAACGCAAGACAGGCATGAGAAATAGAACAACCACATCTCGAGGTAGAAGGAAAAGGAGAGGGTCGGAAATTGTCGATTTAAGGATAGTAATCAATCGTAAACGACAAACTGCTCTTCGGACAAATGAACACGTCGATAACAGCGAAATCTTAGAATCATCTGGGAATAAGGAAGATGCCAAGGATATATCAGAATTAACTTCCATACGTCCAAACATTGACTATTCAGATATTCTGGTCAGCAGTGATGATATGACCAAAGATGAAGGGAATACCGATTTAAGTGGTGATATCTGTGAAAAAAACAGGCAGAGTATGTTTGTGGAGGATGAGATAGTGAAAATTAGTGATGACAAAGAAACGTCTGACCCAAATGTATCAAACTGTAATGGCAACAGAGAAATACCAACGAAAAAAGACGACGGTCACAGATCCAGGCAAGTTCAAGAAAATGAACTTTCAATTACCTCACGAAAGTATGTTGCGACAAAAATACGTAAGGACGAACATATCCACGAACAATCCGATTTGAAATCCACTCCATTAGATAGAGTTTGTGACTCAAACAAAGATGAAGGTTCAGAGATTGACAGAGAGATGATAGGGAGCGATGAAATAAGAGAGGAAGGAGAGATTTATGAAGATGAGTATGTACAAAAACAGCCAATAAAAGATTTCTGTTCCTTACGAAAGTATGACCATGACGCATTTGGTTTCAAACCCAAAAAAAGAAGGCAACCTGAGGTTAAAGAGAAACGTGGATCTAAACAACGGAGAGATAATGAAGCACAAAATGTAAACAACAGCCGTTCGCACTTCTTACAACCTAGTACTGAAAAGGAAATATCAGCCCGAAATGTATCCCATAGCGAGGGAAAAAGAGAAATGTTAAATAAAGGACTTGTAAATAGCGACTGTGACAGATCAGGTCAGGGAAACGTACCTTCAATAACCTCCCGAAATTATGATCATGTTACAACAGAAGGACATAAGGGGATCGAAAATATCCTCGAACTAGGCGATTTGAAATCCATTTCATCAGACAGAGTTTGTGACACAACCAGAATCGCACATAACAGTTCAGATGCTGACAGAGAGAAAACCGCTAGTAGCGAATTGAGAGAGGAAGGAGAGATATATGAGGATGTACAAACACAGCCAAAGAAACTTATAAAAACCACACAAAAGCGTGACGATGACGTAATTGGTGTCAGATCAATGAAAAGAAGGCAAACAGACTCTAAAGACAAACGTAGATCTAAACGACGGAGAGATAATGAAGCACACCATGTAAAGAATAGTCGATCGCATTTACATCACAAAACAAATGTGCCAGACAGAAAACGATACACTGACACATCTGACCAAAGATCTCCACGACCATTGCATAGACATCATCAGAGGGACAAATATTCAACCACATATCCTTGGACAAGGCCAAAAAAGAAAGATTTCATACATGATTCTTTGTCTGAGGAGATATTGGATCGAAATCAAGCATATGTAGAAAGGTCATCATTTTTAAGTGCAGAAAGAAGTAGTGGACGCAGTAGTTCACCAGTTCGCATATGTGATCGAAGACGTGATCCTCCTTGCGCAGTAAGTTCTATAAGTATGCAAAGCAGGAAGCAGAACAGAGACAAATCACCTTTCGTTCAGAGGAGTGATAGAAAAGAGCAAAGAAGTGGAGAGATAGAGAATGAAACACATGGGTTTCGAGGTTTAAAAAATAAATCTCTACATGATGGCAAGGGAACATATGATTTTGCATCAGAAAGCAAAAATTATGGGAGAAACATCTATCGAAGAAATCGAGAACAATCTAGTTGGGAATGTCTATCGAGAAATAAGAGTAATAGGAGTGCAGCAGATCACAAACAAAAGGAGAACTATGGAATTCCCAGACTTGTATATGATAGTAGGCTTAGATCACTTATTGATAATAGTTACAAAGACAATCGTACAGAAGTTATAAATTATGACTTCCATACACCATTGGAAAGACGTGATGTGTCCACTCGTCAGATGGAAGAGAGGGAGTGGGAAGGTGAACATGTAAGTAAGGAGACGTTGAACTTCCATGATAGTTACCCAAGGAATGATACTAACTATCATGTTGCCCACTCGGACAAAATCTGGGAAAGAAGGGTTTCAAACACACGACCATCCGCCAAAAGATTTGGAATCATTCCGAAAATAAGGAAAGAAATCAATGACAGGAAATATGGTCAGATCGTTGAGTACAGTTTTCTAGACACTCTGATACATTTATCTCGAAAATGCCTTACCAATGATGAAATAGCAAATAAATTGGCCATGAGAACGGATGAGCTTAGTCAATATTTACGCAAGGATGAAAAATGCCCAAAGCTTTCGTCTCTCATTGACATCCTAGTAAGATGTGCTGAATGTAAAGTTAGCACGACTAGCAAGCGGAACGTGATGTACATACTGAGGACAAGCAAGCTCTTCGAGAGAAAAGATATCATCGACAGTCTGAAACAAATGAGAATAAGCCCAACAAACAGCAGTGCAGATGAAAAGTTTATCTATGGACTTCTTTTGGTTATGAAAGCAATGATAGACACGGTGAATTTAGAAGAAAATGATACGACAATTGTAAGGTCGTTAATTGAAAGCATATTTAATCATCGCAGTGAAGATCTGAGTCTTGAAAAACAGTGCACTGTTTTAAAAGCTATAACAGAGAGTTTTGAAAGGAAACAAAAGAAACAACTGGAAAACGGAGAATTTAGGGGAGACCTATTTGCAGAAACTCTTCCAATTTTACCTGATATCGATATTATCAGACAGGTAATAGAAACCGATATACCTAAACATGAAATTGGACAGAAGTTTGAGAATGATAGACATTACGTGTCCCATATGTTCGTCCTATTTAGAGAAGATTTCATTCGACCGTTGTGCAAAGGAATACGTGACTACATCAGCTATAGAGAAAGAGGGTCCACCTCAAGATTTCGAAGTACAGACGTGAGATTATTTGAAGGAGTAATGCTGCATTCAACAGATTCAAATCTTGACAATGGTATTGTATGGACATTGCAGTTTGAATTCAAGTTTCGGCGAAATTTTTATATCCCCTCTGTATTGCAGTATGGTTCTCTGCTATGTCTTTCACCTGACGACTTCAATACTATGTGCTATGCAACTGTCGTCAATAGAGATTGTTTGCGACACGGAAAAATAGCCATCAAGTTTCTTAAACATAATGACATGGCCGCATATGTAGACAAAACTTTCGTGATGCTTGAAAGTCGAGCATTTTATGAAGCTTATTCGCACACCCTGTCCCTGCTAAAAGAATTAGCACTGGGTCTTGTACAGGGAGAAAGAACGCTTCCATTTGGGAAATATCTATTGGGGAACACTTCCCACATAGAGCATCCAAAATACCTTGGGGATTGTCGAACAATGTTGTTCACTTGTCTGACAAGCTATGTAGACGGTACGATCGCACAAAAAAAATCTTTTAGAGTAGTCAAGGTTCTAGATTCAACAACGTGGCCATCATCTAAAGAGTTAGGTCTTGATATTTCTCAGCATGAAGCTTTGAAGCTGGCGCTGACAAAGGAGATCTCATTGATTCAAGGTCCACCAGGGACAGGCAAAACTACAATGGGAATAAGAATCGCCGAGCTGCTTCTTCGTAATATACACGCTTGGAGAGGACATAAACTAGAACCTATGTTGTTAGTGAGCTACACAAATCATGCTCTGGATCAGTTTCTACAGCTTCTGCTCAACACTCCGGTCATGGCTAATTGTTTGACAGAGGATGTTGTCAGAGTAGGCTCCAGATGCGAAATTGAACACCTTGACAAATTTACATTAAAATCACATAGAAAGCTACAGAGACCCCATATCCGCCCATTAGGAGCAAATTATGCACAATTGAAGTCGATAGAAAGAAATATTGTGGAACTTAAGAACTCTATTAACTGCTACAAAGCATGCCTTGTGCATGAAAGAGCCTTTAGAGAAATGGATTTCATTCCATCATGGATGTACAATCAGTTGGTGGGACGTCTTTATGGAGAAAGGCTTCGACCAACGAATGAAACCAGCTTATGGATTTGGCTAGATTTACCTTCTCTTTTAAATCAAAAAGAACTAAGCAGTCCAAAAATACAAAGTACGCGGTCTGATTACGTACAAGAAAAGGACATTGTGAATGGAGATTTTGAAAGAGTACTCGATGATGACGATGATGAATGGGGTGTCACCATCATGCCCCAAGATGATTTTGCAAAGAGACCGGCTGTTGCGATTGACGATGAGATCTTACGTGAGGATCCATATTACCGAGGCATTGAGGAAAATCAGATCAGTGCTTTGATGGGAAATATAATACAAGAACTTTCTGTTAAGGATCGCATGACGAAGGAAGAAACTGAGAGGGTTAGGTATATTTGGCGATTGTCTACTGTTGATAGATGGAGATTATACAGATACTGGGTATTTGAGGCAACATTTCCTCTGTATCAACAGCTCCATCAGCACGAGAGGGAATATGACAACGCCTCCAGGAAATATCGCGAAGCAAGGAATCTTCTGGATTGTAAAATTATGAAAGATGCATGCATTGTAGCTATGACGACTACTGCAGCGGCCCGCTACACGCACACTCTTCAAGAGGTCGCACCACCAGTAGTCATAATTGAAGAAGCTGCCCAGGTCTCTGAACAACATGTTCTAGGTGCTCTTTCCTCTGCATGTCAACACCTCATCATGATTGGGGATCACCAACAGCTCCGGCCAGCCTACAATGACTACAGCTTAGCCCGCATGCACCACACTGATGTGTCACTGTTTGAACGCCTCATCCGTAATGGAATGTGTTATCAGCAGCTGGAGATACAACATCGTATGCGTCCGGAGATAGCGTCATTGCTTGTGCCTCATATCTACAAGTCCCTGGAAAACCACGAATCTGTATTCAAATATTCTAATATCAAAGGTATTGCTAGTAATCTCTATTTCATAGCACATGAAGAAGAGGAAGACAACTTTGACGAGTCTTTAAGTCACAGTAACACATACGAGGCAGAGTTCATTTCAAAGCTTTACCGACATCTGCGCCTTCAGGGTTATTTCCAACACGAGATAACTGTTTTATCTTTCTATAAAGATCAGGTTCAGTTACTTAGAAAAAAAATCAGAGAACTTGAGCAAACGGATGAATTTTTGATGAACATAAGTCCTGAGCGGTGTACTGACGGTACTTTGTTTCCTGGAGACATTAGTGCTAAATCAAAAATGGGAAATACGCCTGAGGTTAGAATCACAGCAGTGGACAACTTTCAAGGAGAAGAAAATCGGATCATCTTACTGTCACTTGTTCGGAGTAACAAGAATAGAAAAATTGGATATCTGCAAGTTCCCAACCGTGTGTGTGTTGCCTTGTCACGGGCCCGAGAGGGTCTTTTTGTAATTGGGAATATGACTTGTCTGAGGCAAGGATCTAATCTTTGGGAGAAGGTTATTTCTAAGGCAGAGACACTTGGGCTTTGTGGAAAACATCTTGAGCTGAAGTGTTTTAATCATAAAGAGAACAAGATGATTGTTGAGACGCCACAGGATTTCGAGAAATATACAGATGGCGGGTGTAATCAGCCCTGCACGTTTCGTATGGAGTGTGGTCACACATGCAGTAGAAAATGTCATAATGACGACCCTGATCACAAAATCCCCTGCAAAAAGGTTTGCGAGAAATATTGTGAGAAAGGGCATTGTCATGAGAAACTTTGCTATGAATCTATTGGAAGATGCACAGAAAGGCATGAAGTAATACTTCCAAGATGTGGCCATACAAAAGTGAAAAGATGCTTTGAGGATGTCAGTGAAGTGAAATGTGATGAAAGGTGCCACAATAAACTTACATGCGGACATATATGCCAAAAAAGATGCGGTGAGGTCTGCAACGACGAAGATAATTGTACAGAGTTGGTCAAGGTAACAGGCAAATGCGGTCATGAGTGTCAGATAGCATGTTCATATCAAAAAGATTTTCTGTGCAAAATTCCATGTCGCGCAGTACTTGACTGTGGACACTCTTGTTCTGGCACATGTGGCAATTGTCACCAGGGTCGACTGCACATACCATGCAAGAAGAAATGTGAACGAAAATTGATTTGTGGTCATCCTTGCAGAGCAGACTGTACAGTGATGTGTCCTCCTTGTGAAAAAGTATGCATGAATACATGTGAACATAGTAAATGTAGCAAGAAATGCGGAGAGCCATGCATCCTATGCCGTGAACCGTGTCAGTGGGAATGTCGAAGACGATGTCCTAGTGGCTTTACGTGTACGCGAATATGTAGCGAAGATTGTAACAGATCAAGATGCAATGAACCATGTGAAAGAATAATATCCCCTTGCGGGCACAAGTGCATTGCACTTAACTGCGAGAAATGCATATGCAGAGAATGTGAGGAGGGGTTCCATTTTGAAATTTTCTTTGGCAAGGAAGATGATCCACGTGCTCTTTTCTATAGGCTTGAAGACTGCTGTCATATCTTTGAACTTTCTTCTCTTGATGAGTATATGGATAAAAAGGATTCCGAGAGACACGTCGGAATGAAAGTTTGTCCAAGATGCACGACACCCATTCTTCACTCTAAACGATATGGAAATGTCATCAAAGAATGTAGTCGGGAAATTGACGCTGTAAAACGGAAAATTGGCTACCATGATATTAGTCAAGATGTATATGAGGTGCTTGTAGCAGAAACTGTAAAATTAGAAATCAAGGATGATTGTCAGTTCTTTCAAGCATGTATTTCTCAAGCAAAAAACAAACACCAGGTTACTGCAATCCACAACCAGCTCAACTTTTATTTGAATGTTACAAAAAGCATCGCAGATATTAATTCCAAGTACAAGAACATCATCTTGGAAGAAAAGCGAGAAGATCTATTCAAAGAACTTCATAGACTTCGAAAGTGGACCCTAATTAAAAGATTCAGATTTAGCGAACAGGAACTATCTGAGTTCAAACTGGAATTGACAAGAGTGAGACTGAGCCTGAGAGTTGAGGTCTTGATGTGCAGTATGCAAAAAAAGGAAAATGTACCCCAGTGCGATACTGAGTGGACCGAGAAGACGAAGAAGAAGTTGAATAGCGGAAAGAAACTGAACGAGAAGACGGGTGAAAAGGTAGAAATAAAACTGAAGCAGCTTGAGAAACAGTATCCTCATTCTGGACTTGGCATCAGTGACGACGAGAGAATAATGGTACTGAAGGCCATGGGTTTCTCTCACAAGGGTCACTGGAACAAGTGTAAAAATGGTAGGTATACATTTTCTTCAGGTCATAACATGGACCGATCTGCGGACAGTATATGCAGATCTGAGACTCGGCTGTTCTTTTAATATCAGACGTGTACAAGTAGCAGAAGGGTGTAATTTGGTTGAGATTAATGTGAGGTATCTATCAACATCGCAATCAGCTAACTTGATTGATGTGGGCAAAGAAAAAGATTAAACGTTTATTTTAGAGGCATTATAATGTAGTTTCATGCTTCAAAGAATATGCAGAAAATATTTGCCTTATCACTAAGCGAGTCCAAAAATGTTTAAATTCATGTAATGCAGGTATTCCTAAAGAATTCAATCTAAGTACACAAGCTTTCGGAGACACTTTCATATTAATGATTTTGTTTGGTGAAAACACGCACGCAGTAGTCATATATAATTTCAATGGTCCTACGACAATTAAATATAAATTTAACTAAGTAATCATCTCTGTCTGTGAATAATAAGTGAGTTCCTTATATTTGGTTATTTTGTTGTAATTTCGCTCATCAAAAATGTGTTGTGTTAATTAATAAACGAAACAGAAGAATTGCCTTGGATAATATATAACTTAATTATGTTTCTTCACACAGGCCATGTATATGCTATTGGTGATTGTGGTGGAGCGATGACAGAGGGAAAATGTCCAGAGTGTCGAGAAACCATTGGCGGCAGCCACCACCGTCTGAGGGATGGCAATCAATTAGCCTCCGAAATGGATGGAGCCCAGTTCTCAGCCTGGTCAGAACAAGCCAATATGCAAAACTATGACCTGGTGGCGAATTTTGACGAAATGTTTTAGAATAGGCATCTATGAGTGTAATGTGCGTAAATAAATGATTATAAATTGTTTATGATGCTGTATCAGAAAATTTAAAGATCTCTAATAACTCAAAGCAATTGCTGTTTACGTTATCTTCGATAGTTTTAGTAGTTGTTTGTAATTTTTTTGGAAGACTGCTATAATATAAGTACAGTAGAAGTTCGTTTATATAAACTGCCCAGTGAACACTGGTCTTAATTATATGGGTACGTACATAAGGTCTTAATTAGATTGGTAGGTACATAGGTCTTAATTAGATGGGTACTTACATAAAGTCTTAATTATATGGGTACGTAAGTAAGGTTTTAATTAGATGGGTATTTCCATATACAGATATGCAAATATTTTCTGTACTGGTGTTATGTCTATGGAGGTTATGTGACATGTACGAATTAGAGTCCTTTTCGGAAATTTAATGTGCCTAAGAAAAGAAAATGCTTCTATATCTGATAGTGTCTTTTTGCCAACCACTGGTCAGAGTTGACCAATTTGTGAAATTTAGACATTAACCAGGGATGTAAGTTGAAGCACAATCTTGACATAGCGCAAGACGGATTGATTGAAACGGATATATCATTATGAGCCGTTTGGTTTACATTCGAAATTGATGATTTCTGGCACCTGAAATCTACAACATCATACAAGTATACTGAGTTGGCCAATCTCCAATAGCAACACAATTTACAGATGAAATGCTTTGCTAATCAATTGTTTTTCGTTTAATGCAAAAGCTATCTTTTCTCTTGGTCTATGATCATAAACGGAAACGGTAAAGTCCATGTCCACTGTACTTGGCTTAAATAAACCATACATTTCACTAAAAGTCAGTATGGAGATAAAATCATTTACAAGAATAGTAACACCTTTTTTGCATCGCTTGCATAGTAAATATTTGACACAAATGACTTGTTTTTTTTTAAAATTTAAATGCAGGACTTAAATCTATTCAATAACAAACCTGTCCATGTATGAAGTGTCCCTAGTATAGTGTCAACTTCAGATTTATAATCAAAGCCGGTTAAAGGGTCATATATGGAACGTAACTCTTGGTATATCGGAAATTGTCTATTGCCTTGGCACAATAACCTTTACAGGTGTTGATGTGACGTTAGACAATCAGTCACCGATTCAGTCAATTATCCTGGTATGTTAGGACAATTGCGCGCAAGACAAAAGCGCGCCGTCAAATCGCGTAAGGCAAACATTCTAAAAGTCAATATGTCAAATAAAAAAGATTCATAGATATAAATAATTTATACATTATAACATTATCAGGTATTTAAATAATGTTTACTATTATTAAAATGAGTTACAGCTTATTATGTCTTTCACTGTTTAAATTGCAACGTTATGTGCATAATCAATACAAGCAGACATGGCAAAACAATTTTAAAAAAATTAAAATGAATTTCAGTTTAGTATGTCTACCACTTTTCCAATTTTCACAAAATAAATTTGGTATTAATAGTTGTCTAGGCTTATACTGCGTAAATGCTCATCTTGATGTCAACTCACTGGAAACAGTGATTCAAGCTATTACTTGTTTATTTCTACTCAATATTAAGAGTGTACACACTTTGATGTATGTTTAAACTGATTCAAAAACGTTTAGTTTATTTCTACTAAAGATAAAGATTCTACACTCTTTGATGTGTGCTCACTAGAAAATGGCATATAGAGTTTATGCTGCGCGCTTACGACGGAGCATTTGACGGGCATATTTCGCTGCGCGGTTTGTCGGCGCGCATTTGACCTGCGCGCTAACGACGAGGTGTTATCAAGTATATTTTAAATGTATCAAATATTATGACATTTGTCAACAGCAAAATAAATATCAAGTGGTTGCAAATTCATTGTATTTTGAATGTATTCGCCATGAGGCTGGGAATGTTAATAACATATTAGTTACGTGGCTGTACGGAATTTTGTGACCATCTATAGATGGTCCATAGACCTTCAGCCAAAATATTGTGGACTCACAAACTACCATAACAGTCCGTACCCTGGAGAAATCAAACATGCAATGCACTGATTACAATGTACTTCATAAATACTATATAACGTGTTTATTAAAAGAATGCGACATAAATATCGTAGCCTCCATTAATATAAATGTAAACTTCACGCCAGTTGCTGCACTCCCTTGGGTCTACAAAGTTAATCTCCTTAAAACTGGCTTCCGGTCAGGATTATTTGATGGAAATCTATCCATTTCGTGTTAGATAATGTACACCAATGGATAAACCACACAGTAATTCATTCTCATTATATAATAAAATCATTTCATATATTACACAGTAATTCATTCTCATTATATAATAAAATCATTTCATATATAACACAGTAATTCATTTTCATTATATAATAAAATCATTTCATATATTACACAGTAATTCATTCTCATTATATAATAAAATCATTTCATATATTACACAGTAATTTATTCTCATTATATAATAAAATCATTTAATATATTACACAGTAATTCATTCTCATTATATAATAAAATCATTTCATATATTACACAGTAATTCATTCTCATTATATAATAAAAACATTTCATATATTATACAGTAACTCATTCTCATTATATAATAAAATCATTTCATATATTACACAGTAATTCATTCTCATTATATAATAAAATCATTTCATATATTACACAGTAATTCATTCTCATTATATAATAAAATCATTTCATATATTACACAGTAATTTATTCTCATAAAATAAAATCATTTCATATATTACACAGTAATTCATTCTCATTATATAATAAAATCATTTCATATATTACACAGTAATTTATTCTCATTATATAATAAAATCATTTCATATATTTGGATCATACATTGATACTAACATCTTTACTTTAGTAGGTCATGCACAATTTTCTCTTTTCCAGTTTTGCATTTCCAATCGGCATGTGATATACTGGATTCACCGTTCTAATTATATAGAAGAATGAGAACCAGTCAAAGAAATGGATGCAATCTGATTACAATCAGATACTATGCGACAATAAAGAAATATATTAAAGAAACTTTCTGATTTTTGATTACTCATGAAACGTTTTTTTTTATTTTCGATTACTTTGATCACTTAAACGACGATTTGTCATCGATAATATTATTTGTCAGAGATATGCTATTAAATATATTACTAAAACGAATGTAAAGGAATACATTCTTATATTGAAATAATCACATTTTGTTTGCATGGCTGCTTCTTTTTTTTCTGTCCAGGGGGTACCTGGCGTTATCGTTAAAATCAGCACTTTTTATATTGATATTGTATTATGAACCAGTGGCCTAAATTACAAATAAAGACATAATTTCCGTCTCAACTTCACGTTGACAAATGAAATGTTTGTAATTTGCTCTCTCTCTCTCTCTCTCTCTCTCTCTCTCTCTCTCTCTCTTAAAAGGAAAATTTGTTTAAAGTTACTAAATTCCCAGTCAGGACGTATTCATGAATAGTTGAAATATATATGTAATTATATCTAATTTAACTGAACACTAGCACATTTATGGTTGTTAATAAACTTTAAAAAGTTATGAATAACATCCCGCACTAGACACGCACACTCCACACACGCACACACACACACACACACACACGTTTGGGAAATAAAAGGAGACAATAGTGCTAGATCCTTTGAAAACTCAAATCTCACGAATACTAGTAAACAGACTTGAAAAAGAAACAAATTTCCTGAAAAGAAAGTTGGGACAAAGGTATCGGCCGATGAATGGTGAATATACTCTATAGGGATAAGGCTTCGGTAAATGAAACAAATTTCAAAACGCCTTGATTACCAACTTATTAGTTGCTGATCTCAATGTCATGCAGAGGTAGGTGACTTTGTTCTTAACTATTTGCTAGACGTAGTGCCCACAGAATATTGGCAACATCTTCAAAATATACTTGGTGAAGAATGGAAGTATGGATTATCCTCCCACCCCCACCACCTATAACGGTTCTGATTAAGATATATTCAAGGAGGTCTTAGATATTATTATAATGTAAAGGATGCACACAAAAAACTGTCAACATCGACTGAAATTGGAATGGCACAATAGTGTCACCATGGCAAGTAAATTAAGAACGACATAACTGTTGTAAATATAATCTTTTAAGCATAGTCGTTTTTCGCCTTTCATACTAAGATGAAACAACGATGCAAAAGCTTTCATGTCAAAGAGAGAGAGAGAGAGAGATAGAGAGAGAGAGAGAGAGAGAGAGAGAGAGAGAGAGAGAGAGAGAGAGATTCTGTGCATTTACAGTTTACTTTCTGGTCCATATAAGAAATCTGGTGAAAAGAATATAATCTGGTATGGAAATTTATTCTATTTGCAAAGAAATCAAACATTTATATCCTTATCGCAAATATATATCTTTTTAATATCTTCAAGTAATGGCTTAAAGTTACAGGAGGCAACAAAATATGGTAATACAACATTACATTTGGCAAAATACGGTAAAACAATATTCCATTTGGCAACAACATCAAAGATTCGGAAAACTGTTGATTGTTTAACATCCTTACATATTCAGTAGGATTGCTTTCTTGGTTCAGCCTAGTCTCTTTGATTTTCATGGAGCTTTTTTAAACGAGGTGTCTCATCATACTAATAATTAAGTCTCACTACCCAAAAGCCAACAAATAGCATGTATGGTGGTTACCTACAGTTGGGAGCGGTGATGAAAAGAGGTTGGAGAACAGGCGTTTAATAAGATTGGCATAATAGCTCTTTTGAGATTTTAAATGGACAGATACTTGCTATTCAGGGCATTAAATGACCACGTTTAGTCAAATGTTGTTTCTTGAACACATTAAGTACTTAGTCTAGAGGTCATCATGTTTAACCCTTTCTCTCCTTTCCCTCTAGATTGACGCTTTTAAAATCAAAGTTTGTATGCTTGAAGAAAAATAGCCTTAGAGAAGGGGTCTCAAAAACTCGGCCCGCCAACCCGTATCCTGTAAATGATAGGTGTCACGAGAGATAGAAAAGGTGGTGCAGCCCTTGGGACATCGAAAATGGTGCGGCCCTCAGGGTGGTTTGAGTTTGAGACCCATGCCTTAGAGGCTAGTTACATACTTTCTTGGGTGATGACGTTACGATTAATTGGCTTGTCGCGTGCCATTTTATCCCGGCTTTTGTTCGGAAACATCGGCATTACACATAATGTTGAGCAGAATTGTTTTTACGCGCTTACATATGTTTTGAACGTATCAATATTAATATTTTTCATTTAGCTGCTCCAATGATCTGGGAGAGTGTTCGAGAATGCTATATATAGATTTACCATCTTCTGCTCAGGAAACGAGGGAGCCAACCCATAAAAAATTGTGTGAAAAGTCGTGCGGAAGCTATATATATCTTTGTCCAAGAATCTGGTGGCAAACATCTTTGCTAGCCAATCTTGCGATATGTTAACCATATCTACACCTTGGCGGATCAATCGGATATGTTTGTGCTTCGGGATCTGTGGATTTCATTGGGCGTGGTGGCAATTGACCGCTTCCAATCAATATCAAGTTGTTTAAATCTGAATACTTTTCCTACATCATCGAGAAAAGGGGAGCACACAAATGGCTCGTAATGGAGCAGTTTTCCACTGCGGGTCCGATTTTTTAAATCAACATATGGTTGCTTAATTTATGTTTATTATTTGATATTTACTATATATACTGTCCCCTGCACATAAATATACCTTCGTAAAGTAATCCTATTTGCGTTAATTTGTATTGATCGTATTAGACGTACGTGTTACGTATGTCATGTATGTTGTTTATTTGCTGCCATGGGATACATCAGCAAGCCATAGTCAAGCAATGACTGTGATTATTTTTCAAATGAAGAAAACACTAGTGATGAATAAACGACCCGGGTGCAATGAAATAAAATACTTTAAACGTTCATTGGCTATCGTATTGTGTAAATCATTAGGTTGTCCACCGCAACCCAATTTCGTGCCGTTTCGATGCTACACTGAACAAAAATGTTTTCAGTCTGTAATCAACTTTCAATACCTATTCATTCCGTAATCGACTTTCAATAACAGTACTTAGAATTAAGTAAGTATTATGTACTCTGTTACGGTGGATATGCATACATCTGTGTACGAAGTTATTTGAAAAAAAAACTCCCAGATTTCAACTCAACCTTGACTAAATTTCTAAAGCTATGTTCGTTTCTTATACTCCTTTACAATGCAGATGTATATACCTGTATATGACGTACTGTTGTGCAAGTTATAGCTTATGTTATTCTATATCCCGCACTGAGAGAGAGAGAGAGAGAGAGAGAGAGAGAGAGAGAGAGAGAGAAAGAGAGAGAGAGAGGGAGAGGGAGAGAGAGAGTTAGCTCGGTACCTTTCCCAAGGTTACATTGTTGTCACTAAATTGGGCTGGCCTAGGCTTGTATTGATCCCAGAGCAATTGAATTACAAGCCCGATGCTCTTCCACCAACGCGGCTTTGCGGCTGTGTGTGTGTGAGAGAGAGAGAGAGAGAGAGAGAGAGAGAGAGAGAGAGAGAGAGAGAGAGAGAGAGAGATAGCACTGAAATAACATTTAATTTTATAATACAGTACTATCAATAAAAACTATTTAAAAAATGACTTCGCCCCACTGACACTGACATGATTTTAGCAAGCATTCAGAAAAGAAGGAACAATACATCATGCTGAAGATTTCATTATACTGATGAAGTACGAGTTGTGATTGGTAATCTAATCCAAGTTTTTAAACATTGGGGAAAGCAAATATTACACAAGCCTACGTAGAGCTTAAAATCATAAGACTTTAACGTCTCCCTTTAAAGTGCTTGCAGACCCATGCATATTAGGGACCCGCCATTGAACGTTTGACCGGGGGGGGGGGGGGGGAACCACCAAAGATTTCATTCAAAAAATGTCGGCTCACAAAGTTGAAGCAAAATACTCGTCCCCTCATTAATAAAACTAGAAAAAATGAACAGAATGAACTTAGTAATGAAGGACACATATTTGTCTGTCCCTCTTTCCCGTCCTTCAAGAACAGTTACCTGGTGGGGGGGGGGGGCGTTCTCTTTTTTTTTCTTCTTTTTTGCTCGTTCACAATCAAAGGTGAGGGAGCGCAGCCGCTTTGGGAAAGCTTGCCATTAACTGGGTAGGTGGATCTTTCTGTTATTTTCCCGGATTCTTCCTCCACCATATATACTGGTCGCCATATAAAACCAATCATGTGCTGTAAAATGGTGTAAAACCCTACAACAACAACAATCTCCTATCTAAGTAGTATGATACAGTCGACAATTACTGTACGGTTTGTTTCACATATAATTTATCCATAAATAAATAACAATTAGAACGAAAGAAAAGGAAGGAACGGATAAGAATTAAGAGTCTTGTGCATCTTCAACAAAATGAAACTTCCCTGGACTGCACGGAATGGTAGTCAGTTGAAAATGGCTGGGACCCCCAGAATGAACAACAATGAAGAACGCATATTTGTCTTTCACGTCCTTCAAGAACTGTTACCTGGAGGGCCGTCCGGGTTTCGTACCTTTCTACTCGCTCACATTCGGAGGTGAGGTAGCGAGGCCGCTTTGAGAGAATCCACCCTTTCAGCCCGGGGTAGTCGATGTGTGTGAGTGCGTGTGTGTAATACTAGACAAATGAACAATGGAGTAGCTCTCCTAGCACTCCATAAGTAGCTGAGACTTGATCCGGGATCCTCAGGAATCCTGTCCCGGCTACCTAGGGCCCGACCCCGACTTGGAAGAGATCAGGCTCCGGAAATGTTATATGTAGCCATCTTGCCAGAACAGAAACAAAATCAAAGTAACCGGCTACCTGCACTGCGTTTTGGACTTTTTTCGGTCCGTTCTTTGCAGTGCTATGATTGACCACGTAACGAGCTGCAGTATTTATACTCTTTGGGATAGACATGTCTGCGTCAACATAGTTGGCCGAGATGTATAAATACAGGTATGACTAACCTGGGTTACAGTCCGGTCAATTTTTTGTATATACATTTTAAATGGTCGATATCACCAGTCTTAATAGGCTGTCATTAATTACTGTTATTTTTTCGACGAATTATCAGCAGGGGAATATAAAAGAAAAGAAAATATTGACAAATAAAACATATTTCGACGACTCTGCACAGGTTAAGGTTTGACCTTTTAGGCGACCTAAGCATACACTTTGTAAATAAACATACTTTGAAAGGTGAGTGATGTGGTGAGGACAGGCCGGCTCTCTTAGCGAAAGATAATGTTTCGTATACACCAGTTGAGTTTACAGAGGGGCTACGAAGTAAGAAGTATAACCAACATATGCAATAATGAAAAATTAATAACATGGATGATTATACATAACAATGCATACATCATATTAAAAAATACAAAGAATAATAACCATATATATCCTTAGAAGTCAGCCATGAATGGAAGAATAACAAAGCATAGCTTCTGGATTCTGGTATGTATCACTTGTGGTGAATATAGAAAACCCAGCCTCCACAAGCTAGAAACCGTCCCGCCTTCTATGAGAAAGATTCTCATACTTCACGATAAATACAACCAGGGCCATTGCAAGGGTATCTGACACACTAGGCGAGCCTCTCTCGTTGCGCCCCCTCCCTCCTCGGGGCATCACTTATTATAGACTGTTCATTAGTATTAATACACGTTCGACTTGATAATTTATTAATTTCTTTATTTAGTTTAAATATTTAATAATAATAAAGGAATAACCTGACAGTGCTCTTCGTTTTTGGCACCCTCTCCCACCCAATCCCAACTTGTCGCTATATGGGCGGAAATGTAGTTCGCCTAGCGGTTTAACTGGCCCTGCATAAAACAACAAAAAATGATAGGTAACACATATAGAAGTAAGAGATAAATAACATACGTGCCCTTAAGTACGAAACAAAGACAATGCGATGCTTTGCTATCAAAGTGCAACGCGAGCTAGAAAGGCTCGCATATGAAGCTAGGAAACGACGGCATAACACAAATATATACAAAACATAACAAGATAGAGGATGAGGGTGTAAAGGTGGACAAATACAGACAATAGCAAATGTAAATCGAAATCAGATTTTAGTCAATATTTATTATTCCACTTTCTTATTGTAACGATAAATATACAACTCTAAACCGATTGGATCCATTCATTGAAATACCAGTTCTGACATGCATACGTGTTAAAGTGATAAATGGACATTTTGAAACAAATATAGCATGTGCATTTCTAAAGGACAACAAATCGATCTGTTGTAACGGACATGACATGTACATTTAACAATGGTTAAGGAAACCAGCTAGATGGTCTAATGACTGAGGATTGGAGTACATGTACAACAAACCAGTATTGAAATAAAATTTAGACCTGGGGACGGAATGAATGGAAACATGAGAATCGAACAAGTACGCCCCTAAACATAAGAAAAGAAGTACTTCGGTAATCATTTTGGTTGTAATTTTATACTTCACATTTTGTTTTGTTTTCTTAACGTATTAACACAAATACAGATCGGTGGAAAGGGGTTTAAATAAATATAAAATAAATATAAAAATCCGTTAACTTTAGACCTGGATGGCGGTGGGGATTGGGAATCGCTCCACAGTCCAGCAAGTTTCTCAGTAGCTGTGGGGCCTGAGGGGTGGGGGTGGGGGTGGGGGAAGAGAACGAGACATGCTCTGAGTACCTTCGTAGGAAAATTGAAAACAACATTGCGTCTGTAAATGTTGTTAAAATGAGTGAGAATGTACGAACTTTCATTTCATCACGAAATATCCTGTCACAATTAATTACCGATGATTATTTTGTGAGTTAGAAGGTATTTATATAGCTTTGTATGTCCCATATGAATAAGAAACACTATACACATATATATCCCTGACCCCCGACAGCTGCAAATAATTCCTTTCTTGAAGGATTGGACCTTTTATACCTAAACATACATTGTTGTACTAATATGTTCGTAATTCGTTACACACGCACGCACACACACACACACACACACACACACACACACACACACACACACACACACACACATACATACATACATACATACATACATACATACATACATACATACATACATACATACATACTCAACAGTTCAACTTCAGAAATAGTGACCGATTGTGACTTAAGTGACGAGGTCAATGATTCATAAAGCGCGAGGACTTTTAAAGGTCAAGATCATATATGCCGGTTTAATTATTAATACATCAGCCACGAGGTTAGATACAGGCCATTGAAACATCAAAAGATCAATACAGGTTTCTGGTAACCACTGCAATATTTCTTAAACTGATCTTATTCCACACATGCGTATCTCGTGTTTAAAAACACAGATGTGGGATCTATTTTTGGTCGCATATTATCAATAAATCTGATATTGTACTTGGTTCATATCTTCATAGTAAATCTTATAAAGAATTTGCTCAGCACTTACCGTGGAAGGAATTCCCCAACACGTGGACTGAACGAACCCGAAAGTCTACAAAAGTATTATGACATCAGATGCAAGATTTTCTGCAGGAAGCTTACCCATATTCTGCAACTAATCGAAATGTTTGTTTGCTTGCTTGTGATTGTCTTTTCTTTAAATGACTAACTAACGAGACGACGAATAAACTCAAAATTAGCTTGGTTACCACACAAATAACTTGACTTCATAGCATTGACTACGTCGTTATAAAATTACTAATACATTTGACGTAATATTTAGCACATGTTTCAACCTTGAAAATTTTATTTTGTACCTGATATACATGTTGAGCTGGCGAATAAATTAAAGACTCATTTGCCTGTTGATAACACCATCACCACTGGGATAATGGCACGTGTCAGTGTTTCACACGTTCACACATTAAATGGAAAATTTTGATCTTTAATTTGTGTTTAGTACGTTTTTAATTGATTCAAATAATTCATTGGAATTTACTTGGCAAGCTTACTTGCCCCGATAGGGGATGAGCATACAGCCTTTTTCGTTACGTTGGGGACTGTAGCGGTCGTCAAATGGTTGGAACAATTTATTATCAGGTGACCCTGGTATGATGCGGCGGATCATACCAATTAAACATACAAAAATGTATTATATTCTCATTTATGTTTGGAAGAGTTATTGATTGATATATGAAATTGTATATGATGTCCATGTCATTCATTTCGTTATTTTATCTGTACGATCTTTATGTTGTTATAAAAGGCGGAAATGACGATGGATTGATTTATTGCTACCTTTGAAACATATAGCTGTTCTTTAATTTATAATGGAATCTAATAAAGTTATATTTAGCAACTGGTTGTCGCTCTTGTGTATACTTATAAGATATGATCTCACACCAAATGAACAAGAGACACATTCTACTGTATATAACAAGAAAACTGAATTGTATATCTCCAATCGTTACAAAAGAGTTATATGGATAGATATTCCGAATTTCAGTATGCCATATCTTTTTTTTAGTGATGGAATCCACAACGAGACACTCTTCCATACGTTTCACATTTTACGTAATTTCCCACCATGTATTCGATGTCACGCTCCTACCGATAGACGATAGACACACGTTTCATTATTAACGCGGTGAATCATCCTTTTGTTTTGCCAATGAAACGTTTTGATTTGCTTTGTATTGTTGTCCTTTAAGATTTATAGGCTGTTACAATTCATTGTAGGGAATTGCGTTTACAAATTACTAAAATTGCTTGTTTACAAATACAGGCGTTAGAAAAAAAGAAGATAGATAGATAGATCTAATAGCAGTGTCTAATTTTGATCATTTCATCATCATAACGAGTGGTGAAAAGAGCGCAACGTTCATGACTGATTGCATCAGCTTCCCCGCAACTGTTATCCAGCGTTTCCTATTTCCTCGAGTCTTCTGACTGCCCCGTCCTTCTTGAACTTCCTAGATTTTACTCTCTACTCTTCACTTTCTTTCCCCGTCACATTCTTTCCCCTTTCCAGACCTCACTCGTCACTTATCCTTTATTTCGGACTCAGTCTCCGGACTGTCGAGTTCCCTCTCCCTCGGAAAACTTTCCTTAATGGGCAAATTTGTCCCTAAATCGCTATATGTACCGCTTTCTATATGTATATATAATTCCAGTATTACGTTACTCAGAATACTCTAACCACTCAGACACTGCTTAAAGCATACCTAATGTAGACCCTTGCCAAAAATTACCACGTGACCTCATTATCGTGAATTTACTGTATGCTACTCCATGCTCATTTACTATTGCATACAATTCACAGATCCTAACTCACTTCCAGATTATTTAAACATTACAAAAACAAATATAATAGGTAGATTTCGTTAGCTTCTGATAATCAGTATCATCCTAACAGACAAAGGAAATTATTTCATATTTATTCATATAACCCTATAAATCTTGCACATATGAACATTTAGAGCGCATGCAATCAATTCTGCTAATGAACTAACAACTGTAAAATAAAAAGATAAATGGCATTGCAACTATTGCATCAACACATTTCCATGAAATTGAATAAATTATACTTAATTTGGAACTTAGTCATATCGACAATTTGCATATAGCAGACAATTAAAAAAAATGGAATATTACTTGGAATTAAATTGCGAATGTTAGAGATGTTAGTTCGGAACTTGTGCATCCTGCACTAAACCATATCTTTCTCGCAAGATAGAAACCTGGTCCCTCGCTTGTTTAACGAGGAAAGCTCTATTCTTTCTTAGGATTCCCCACTGAGCTAACATTGTCTCTCTCAGAAAATTTCGGACAAGAGAGTTTCGAATATACTATCCGGTTCGGAAGACGAGCCTGAGAGATTACACGATCTAAAATTATTTCGCTCGATCCAATGGAGTCGATCTTTTCTTCATCAAATACTTTCAAGTTCAAATAAAAAGTTGTCGCATGTATGGTTGTTCTCTCTCTCTCTCTCTCTCTCTCTCTCTCTCTCTCTCTCTCTCTCTCTCTCTCTCTCTCTCTCAACTATATCCGTGATACTACAGTATATATATATGTTTTTGTCGCCTACCCACAATTAGGCAAAGGAAATTATTTATACAAAAAGAAAAGAAATGTTTGGGAAACCAAACTTCTAATGAGAAGAAATTCATGACATTTTGTTAAAATTGATAGGTCATAAAATACATGGGACTTCAACTACAGTTAAGTCTCAATCCTTGGCGATGTCGTCAAAATATACTAGGCCTTGCTGACTGCTGTAAAAATGACTAATTGTTGGATTGATTTGTGGTCATTTGACTCATAGTCGATTTGTTTTTCTTTTTCTGGTCGTTTGTGTGTGTTCCGTGACGATGTTACAGTTGACAGGTGCTAAAACTGTTGAAATAAGTGCTGGGTATAGCAAAACATAGGCTTTGACCCCTTTTAAACCTAAAATGTTACTCAACACTCTATAGTCAGTACTATGATGATGTCTCGTTACACCAAACCCACCCATCCATTCATATTGAGCTCGAGATAATATGTAATGACTTTAAATCCGTCATCCCCCCCCCTCCACAAACTGCTATTTCATGTCACTTTAATGTTTCGATGAACAAAAGCCTTCTAGGCCTCAAATCGATGTCGATTATATTTTCTATGTACATAGAGCTAAATACGTATTCTATACTCCTTTGAATAGACCGTGACTGAAATTTCAATCATTGATCGATCGAAATACGTTTTGTGTACTCTTCCTGTCAGTGCATATACATATACATGCGTATCAGGTAATGTTGTGCAATCACTAGCTTTTGAATGCTAAGCACCTCTCTCTCTCTCTCTCTCTCTCTCACACACACACACACACACACACACACAGAGTGACAGACAGAAACAGTTCACATACTGAAATGCAGTTTATATAATACTCTCAAATTTAATGCAATAGTATTTCTTTAAACATATAGCCTTAATTTTATGAGTAAAGGAGGACAAGTTGTGACATGGTCATTACTTTTTGTTTCAGAAGTGTAAATCATGCTGAGGTGGGTGCTGGTTACTGAAGTTTCAAAAATAATACTTTCATATTTGTAATACAAAGATTCCTCTAATACCACGTTTAATAAATAAATAAATAAATAAATAAATAAATAAATAAATAAATAAATAAATAAATAAATATAAACTTATCAAAGAAAAAATGCAAACTCTTCTCCCGCAAAGCAACAAATGCTCCACTCACCCACCGGTAAAAAAAGTTATTCCAGTATACAATGTAAGTAATAATGACCTTTGCATATCAGTACAAGATGAAGTAATGTTCATGCCCGGTCATCAAACTGTAGTTTACATACATACATACATACATACATACATACATACATACATACATACATACATACATACATACATACATGGTAGCAGTAATTTCCACTACTCAATATTGGGATTAACTAATTGATTTTAGAAATTTATTCCATTCAAGGACATAAAGAGTCGATCTTGTGTGTACGCACCTTGACTGAGTTCGGGAGGGTGGAAGGTGTGAGTGTTCAAAGATGTTTATCAACGTTACACGTGGGCAGCTGATGTATGCCTAGCTACGCTATCACCATTACATGACGACTATAGTGAGCTATCTACGAGAATATCTTATACTTAGTAGGAGAAAAATGTTGTGTTATGGGTGAGCAGATTAAATATCGAATTTTGAAGGCTCAAAATAACGAGAATTTTCAAATGAAAACATTCAACTCCGTCCACCCTTTGAGAAAACAACAAAACTACTATATAAAATTTAAAAAAAAATTTAGTAAGCCTGCTCCACAAGAAATAAACATCATAAAAATACCCGAATCGAAACAACAGTCCGTTCCGCAAACAGCTTACGAAACTCATTCATACTCCGACTTTAAAAAAAAAACAAACAAACATTGTACTCCGTGATATCGGGTAAATGGAGAAACTAAAATCCGGTTTTAAAGAAAACAAGTCGGTCTTTAATTCCTAAAGGGAGGGCCCCAAACGATCTAAAGCGATCACTGTTACGGACCACTGCCATATCACCCCTGTCCTCGTCTCGGGTTCGGCCATTGTATGTCAGAAAGCTTGGATCGGTGGTTCTTTTCGGGGTTTCCCCAGATTCTTCCTCCACCAATTATACTGGCCGCCATGTATGGCCTATCTTGTGCTGCAAAATGGCGTTAAACCCTACACCAATAATCTCCTATCGCGGTAGCAGACACAGTCGATAATTACTGTACGGTTTGTTTCATATATAATTAATCTATAAATAATAACAATTAGAACGAAAGAATAGGAAGAAAGGAATAACGATAACGAAGCTTGTGTATCTTCAACAAAATGAAACTTCCCTGGACCGCACGGTATGGTAGTTGAAAATGGCTGGGACCCCCAGAATGAACAATAATGAAGAACGCATATTTGTTTTTCACGTCCCTCAAGTACTGTTACCTGGGGGGCCGTCCGGGTTTCGTCCCTCCCAACTCGCTCACATTCGGAGGTGAGACAGCTTGGCCGCTTTGAGAGACTCCACCCTTTCAGCCCGGGGTAGTCGCTGTGTGTGCGTGCGTGTGTATAATGCAAGACAAAACAATAATGGAGTAGCTATCCTAGCACTCCATGAGTAGCCAAGACTTGATCCGGGATCCCGAAGAATCCCTGTCTCGACTACCTGGGGCCTGATCCCGACATGGAAGGGACCAGGCCCCGAATGTTATATGTAGCCATCTTGCCAGAAAAGGAACAAGTTCGAAGTAAGCGGCTACCCGCACCGCGTGTTGACCCTCCTTGGTCCGTCCAGCGCAGTGCTATGAAGAAATGCGAAGCGCTGCAGTATTTATATGGATAGGAGTAATAACGTCAGCATGTTTGGTCTATATATAGGTATGACGTTCTTGGCTAGGTAAGCAGTATTATAAGAACGAGGCAAAGCATAAACTAGAGAAGTAAGCATACTTTGCATGCCGCAAGTTTAAAAAATTGAAAACAATATTTCATCTATAAATACTATGAAAACATGACTAGGAACATCACGAAATATTGTCTACAATAAACAAAGACGATTATAGATAGCATCATAAGCTAGCAAGAATTCAGAAGGTTTTTAACGCCCTAAATTACTCTTATATAATTTCTTATTTGCGTTGGCTCAAGGAATGTCTGCATTAGATGAGTAGACCATCTCTCTAATCCCTAGTAGTAATCCCTAATCCCTAGTAGTAATCCCTAATCCCTAATCCCTAGTAGTAATCTCTAATCCCTAGTAGTAATCCCTAATCCCTAGTAGTAATCTCTAATCCCTAGTAGTAATCCCTAATCCCTAGTAGTAATCTCTAATCCCTAGTAGTAATCCCTAATCCCTAGTAGTAATCCCTAATCCCTAATCCCTAGTAGTAATCTCTAATCCCTAGTAGTAATCCCTAATCCCTAGTAGTAATCCCTAATCCCTAGTAGTAATCTCTAATCCCTAGTAGAAATTAAATATTGACATATACTCGTATATAACATGTATACACTGTACTTAATATACTTATCCAGTTATCAGTTTCTCTTTTATATCGATGGTGATGCACTTTGAAAACTAGAGCTATGTTAGTCCGAGTTTCCTCTGACCCTTTCCACCCCATTTTTTGATATTTGGACATTCATGTTGGGGTGTAGGGTCAGAGCGCATTCCCTATCAAAAAGTTGGAATTCGCCGACACCGTCTGGTGTCGGCATGGGGTAGCCGTTTAATTACCGGCCCAGCAAACTTAAACGATCTTTCATCGAGATATACCTGATTGAAATCGATAGTAATATGATTTATTTTATAAAAAATCGCGAACATAGCATTCGTTAAGTCTTTAATCTGCTGACAGATGAGACGAAGATACATCGTTGTGCAGTCACGTGACTAAGAATACAAATGGCCAGATCCAGGTCAAAATTTCAGCAACTATGTACTTTCGTCTCGTCTATCAGCAGATTAAAGACTGAACGAATGCTATGTTCGCGATTTTTTAGAAAATAAATCATATTCCTATCGATTTCAATCAGGAATATCTCGATGAAAGATCGTTTAAGTTTGCTGGGCAGGCAGGTAATCGGCTACCCCATGCCGACACCAGACGGTGTCGGCGAATTCCAACTTTTTGATAGGGAATGCGCTCTGACCCTACACCCCAACATGAATGTCCAAATATCAAAAAATGGGGTGGAAAGGGTCAGAGAAAACTCGGACTAGAGCTATGTGTACATGTCTGTCCGTCCTACATGGAAGAGCTGGTACTTAACATGGCACTATTTTGTCCTTCACCAATAGAGACTTTGAACCGATTTACTGCCAAATACAACAATTAAAAACCAAGAATTGTATAAAGCAACTTAAACACCAGTCATAGTTTCATCGGTTGTAGGCTGGCTAATCATAATTCATGATGATGTTCGTGAGGAATAATTGTGCTAGACAGGCCGAGCAGCAGAGACGGGGAACAGACTAATTCGAAACGTCACCCTTTTTGATTACCAAATCGACTAATGGTGACTAACATAGAAGTCAGTTCAATGACTACACCTAGATTGTCCCAAACAAATGTTGTAGTCGACCCTATCTGCTGCTCTCTCCATGTGTTAAATTGTCAATCTGAGGATAAAAAAAGATCTTGTATATAATTGAAACAAAATGAATAATTTAGACAAACGATCAATCTGAAACGTTTTTGAACTTTGAGTAATATTCTTCCTCTCTGCTGCTACAAATTAGACAAATATTTTATCGATACATGTAATGAACATTATATATATGTCAAATAATGGAAAAGCATATACTACTAGATTAGCTCGAGGACGCCAGGAAGCAATCAAAAAATATATTCCTTTGAGAGATTCGCTTCGAAAAAAACTTAAAGAACGCCAGAGGTCACAATTTGATTACGTAGAAGGTGCTGAAAGATTATTTAAACCTATTACTACAACAACTGAGAAAGTTGTATGGGGAGATATCACTGATCCAGAAAAAAAGAAACCTCTTCTTGGGACAATACAAGAAACCGCTTGGGTAACGCAAGAGATTTTACAAGATTTCCAGCTAGAATAGCTGCCGCACAACCTAAACAAGATATTGATAAAATCTACACTGAAATATCTGATGTGAAAGAAAAACTTGCATCTAAACCTAAAGCCAAAAAAAAAAAAAAAAAAAAAAGAAAAATGTTAAATTGATTAGTAAATTTATGGCAGGTGTTATTGAAGATCTTAAGGAAAAAATTAAAAAGAAGGATTTTTCTCGTGCTGCATATGATAGTTTTCTCGAAAGTCTGAAATTTAAAAACCTGAGTATGTTAACACAACTACTGATAAATATTTTAAATGGCTATATCGTGTGTACTACAATAAAATTCAGGCTAGAAGTGATGACCCAGTACATAATGAATATATTAACGATATAAACAGATTTTATTCAGAAGAAACTCAACAGCAAATATACCCCCCCCCCCAGTATCAACTATCTCCACCTTTGCAACAAACCGAACAACAAGGGATGATGTTGGAAGCTGAAAAATTTAGAAGTGATCAAATAAAAGAAAAGTTGAAGCAAAAAAATAAAGAGGAGGAACAAATAAAAGAAAAGTTGAAGAAAAAAAAAGAAAAAGAGAATGAACAAACAGAAACCAAACGACATGAGAGATTACGCTCTTCACTAGGTACGGAAAAAGATCCTGGTGATGATTCTTTTGGCGCTACTACAGGAAGTGGTCTATGAAAAAATCTTATCACTTGCCCTGACAGCGTCATCACCGACGTGGATAAACTAGAAATTCTCATAGGAGGAAAACGCGCTGCAAATACTTCTCATGAAATTATCAACGAAATATCTTATATCTGTCGACGATTATTTACCGGTGGTATCATGGACATCAATACTTATCGGGAATTTATCCATGAAATTACAGATGACTAAATCCATTGACACATAATTTAGATCATGGTGAATGATTAAATAAAATGATCGTACACAATACGTATCGTAGACCAAGAATGATCAGAGTAGTAAACTCGCGATTACCAGTTTATAAAATAACCTACGGAGGTGGACTTGAAGATGTTGTTCGGGGTTTATTTACCAGGATAGCCCCAAAAGCAATGCCAATTGCAAAACAACTATCAATGAAAGCTATCGATGTTATTCGCGACAAAGCTCCTAGCGCAATCGGTGATCTTGCCGGTAAAGCGTTTTCTGCGGTCAAAGACAGATTTTACGGTTATTACGACGAAAAAAAAAACTGAAATTACCATCTACTCAAGTTATGTCTGCAAATGAAAGTAAAATAATAAATCAGGCCGCAACCGAAAAATTACTGGATCTGGCTGATGCATCGTTAAAAGAAAAAGAAGATAACATAACCGCTAGTCTTATCGCAGGAAGTGGTCTTCGTAGATAATTTTAATTTAGATAATAGTAATTACAATAAAATGTTTAAGCATGAAATTGATACAGCGTTATACATGAGTGAACCAGTTCGTAAAAATGATTCCCTGCGCGATTATCAATATTATTCTTACGATGCAGTCCAACCAAATCAGCGTGGAAGAATAGAATTACAAGTACAAGATACAAGTAGGTATTTCTTACCCGCTGAGGCATTTATCGAAGTCTAAGGTCGACTTATAAAAGTAGACGATACAAATTATGAAGCTGTTAATAAAATTGCTTTTGTCAATGATGGCATTGCGGCATTATTCAGTAGTGCCACATACACTATCGATGGAAAACATATCGAATCATGTCGGCAACATGTTGATGTTACTACGACGATACTTGGTCTAGCAATATACTCTGATGCCTATTCAAGATCAGCTGGTCCATCGATGATGTTTGCAAAGGATACGACCGTGATCACGCAGATTAAATACTGGTAATGTAAGAGCCGCAGGCGGACTCGCAGACGTAAATGCGGTATTATCAAGAAATAAACAATTTCAACCTTGAATTTTCAGCACGTAAGTCAATGTTGAACGCTAATGGAGAATTTTCATGCGTAATTCCGTTATCTCATATTTTTGGATTTTGCAGAGATGTTAGAAAGGTTATATTTGGTGCTAAAGAATCCTATAGTACTTGTGAGAAAAGACTCAGACAATGATGCAGTCTGTCAAGCAGATGGGGTTGTTGATGAAGCTAAAATAACGATAGCAAAATTATCATTGTGGATGCCGGTAATGGTTCCATCTATCGCAGAAGAAAATAAATTACTTTCTTTCATGAATCAAGGTGGTAAATCACTGCTATCGTGGAAAACAATGACTACAGATAGTACTCAAGGTAATGGTGCTGGTCAATTTACATGGCATATATCAGCACAACAGGGGGTTTCAGCGCCACGAGATATTTTTATCGCACTTCAGGCAAATGCACGAGTAAATAATCAGAAAAAGTACTATGATATTTGACACACTAGATGTTGCCGAAGTTAGTTTAAGAATAAATGGACATCAAGAACCTGCCGAGGATATAACATTAAATTTTGTATATAATACTGTTTCACGTGCATATCATCGTTTAATGTCATTTATGGGGCGTGATCTAAATGTAGATACCGGTTTGCAAATATCACATAAAGATTTTACAACATTATATCCGATCTATTACTTTTCACTGGAACATTTAGATTTATACAGACAATCTGTTGTTGATATACATTTTCGAGCTCAAGTAGGTATTTTGTTGATATACATTTTCGAGCTCAAGTAGGTATTTTTCCTGCTGGTGCTGTAGGTCCACCTGTTGTTCCTGCCGCCTTCAGAGCGATCGCTCTTATACTTAGCGACAGAGCAGTATTACTCGAGGGTGTTGGTGGACGAATGTGAGTCGTTGATGCACCCGTAGAGAACATGTAATTAAAATCAATCAAGTAAATATAAAAATGTCGTATAGTCATGTTAACGCAACTCTGACTCAAGGTCAGATAAAAAAATTACAATCAAAGAACGCAAATCGATGTGGGGTAAAAATAACATTAAAGAAAAAACAAATGCGTTGTGGTCCAAATAAATTATCGTTAACTGGTAATCAGCTTAAACGTTTCAATAAATCTGGTATCAAAAACTGGAGTTCAACTTTAATTTTTTGCAAGTGCCATCAAATTTATGGTTAAATCAGGAGGTATATTTCCACTTCTTGCAGCAATACCAGCATTAATTGCTGCGGCCGCACCTGCAGTTGGAATAGTGGCTGCGTTAGGTGCTGTTGGAACCGCCGCTGGAATGGCAATAAAGAAAGCAACAGGAAAAGGGTATAAATAAAAGGGACGCGGTCTCAGACTTCCGGGAACTTTTCTAGGAAAGGGATTGAGACTTCCAGGAACATAATACCGATGTCAAATTTTGATCTGATAAATGCTGTTAAAAGATTAAAAATAGAACATTTTAGAGGAGTGTTTATGCGCGATCAATTACCGAAAAAAAACCACATAACGTTGAAACCGGTATCATCAATCTCGATTCGAATTCCGGTCCAGGAATTCACTGGGTTGCATACGCGATTGATCCACGCGGAATTGTTTATTTTGATTCGTACGGACTATCACCACCAGTTGAGTGTTTAAATTATATTAATCAATTACCTGCCAGAACTTGGTATTCAACGTTACCGACATAGACAATGACAGACCCACCGATATGTGGTCGTGAATCTATCGCTGTACTTGATGCGATATCAAAATCAACTAAACCACCTCACAAGGTTGTACACGAATACACAAGTAATCGTTGGATAGGTATTTAAAATTATACACATATATAATGGTCGATATTTACGGAAGACCCTTGATCAGAAAAACCGAGAAAGGAACCGATAATGATTTCGACGCATCAAATTATGCAACACTAGATGACCTTGCTGATATTATGAACCTAGCTGGCTTTGACCGAGATGAAGTTGTTATTTTTCAGGACAAACACGGTGTTTTGAAAACAAGTAATATTAAGTGGAATGATATAGTTCGTAGGGTTCTTGGCGCTGCTATGGATAATTTTCCGGTATTGACCAACAGCGGAAAAATACGAGATTCAGGTATAATTATAAAACATGTTCAAAACGATTATCAACGTCAGGTGGTGTATTAACAGGGGAACTTTCCATGAACGGAAATAAAATAACTGTCCTAAGAGATCCAACATCAAATGAAGATGCGGCAACAAAAAGATACGTTGACACTGTTAATGGTAAATTATCTACGTTAAAAACCGAACATGATGCCGTTAGTGGAACATTGTCCACGTTAAAAAACGAATACGAACTTCACATAAACGATCACAATACCGTAGATGGAAAAATATCTACGTTGAGAGCCGAGTATGACGTTCACATAGGTGCGTTTACAAATCTCCGTAGAAATTTCATAAAGATCGATGAAACTGCAGATGGGTTCTTCGGTAAACCATTAATCGTTCATACGAAACTTTCTGATATTAAAACATCAATCGATACGATTAAGAGAACACAGGAAGATATTGTAAGTGATACTCGTGATATTATTAATAAAATTGATCTCCTTGAAAAATATCAGGGTAAAATTCTCCACAGGCGGATTAACAACGTTGTATACACAATATCATCAGGATCAACAACATTGTCTCAACAAAATAATACTATCAAGCATACCGCGGAAGTTACTGGCGTTTACAGATTGTCTGTGTTTAGTAGTGCAAATTCGAGATATTTATCACGTATCCATGGCGCCACTCAACGGATAAGTTCTCTGGAACCGTATCTGTTATATTAAACCGTGGAGACGAAGAAACATTTATCCTGGTTGCATCCGACAAAGAATTAACTGCAGTAACGATCTGGTGGTGTTTAGAATTTGTTGCCAAAACACCTCAATTGATTACAGCGTAAATAATATGGACTACAGATACAATCAAGCGCGTGAGTGGCAAGATAAATTAAAGTCTATCGTTGATACTTACACGATAAAAGTAAAAAAAAATATCACAGACGTGTGTAATTGTCATTGATATAATTGTATACGCAGTCTCCGCGGTTGTTGCTGTAGCCGGTCTTTTATTATTCGCGGTAACAATGACATCACCTGCGGTCATAACGATCTGTGTTTCAGCGTCAACTGCGATCGCTGAAATTTTTAATATAATCGCAAGAAACGTATCGACGTGCTCGAATGAAAAATTATCCGATTATGCGGTGAAGTTAAACGCGACAACGGCGTCGTATTTTAAACTGTCTCAGTTAATATCTGAAAGCCTCAACGATGCTTCAATACCTGATTCTGAGTTCGCATTAATGACTAAAATATTCTCCGACGCAATGACTGTGAATCTACACCCATTAAAGTTACAGATAAATAGATAAATGTCAGCACAAGAACTATTGCAACAGATTGCCATTAACACAACACCGGTGAAAACCACTATGATATCAGTGAGTACAACCAGTCCTGAATTCAGTATTAATTTTCCAACTGCAATTTCAGCAAGGGAGATTGCACTTGCACAACTGCGAGTATATCATAGTTGGCCAAATATCAGTTCTGAACTTTTTGGTGGATTACCTCCAAATAATTCGCTTGTACTTGCAAACAAAAATAAACCGGATGGAACCCCAGATTTCTTTGTTGTTTATATCCCCACAGGTAGTTATCAGATTGAACTGATCAACGATGAATTCCAGCGCAGAATAAAATCAACAACAAAACAAAGAATCAAAAATAACTATTACTGTTCACGAACCAACATTATCATCTGTGATTGAAGTAAAATCTGCTGATTACGTCATAGATATTTATCGATCATCGATAAAAACTGTTCTCGGATGGCCTGATAAAACTCCACCACATCCTGATGATGTTCTGAGATTTAACAATAATCTAGATGCTGAAGGTAGACATATTTCACCAGAGATTGTAAATATAACCTCAATGATTGCAGTCAATCTTGTATGCGATGTAATTGATGGTAGTTATCAAACAGATCTTGGGATATCGAATCAAGCTCAGCAAGGATACGTTCTTTACACATTTACTCCAATGGTTCCTCCTGAATCCTTGATCGTGCAAGAACCAATCAATCTAGTGTATCTACGCACGCATAATCAATACTTGTCAAGAATTAATTTTAAACTCACCGACCAGAGTGGACACTTGATTGATTTACGTGGCGAGGTTTTACTGATAAACCTCAATGTAAAATCGTAAACGATTTTTATCGCAAACGACTTTTTGATCTTGATTCACGAATTAATCGGATAAATATTACATATGTACCATCACGTAAAGGTTTCTATACACGACAAGGAAGCACTTGAAAATGCAATCAAATTAATATTTACACAGTCTTCATTCAACATCGTTGATATAGTCATTGATGGGTTCGGTGAAGATTTTTTTTTACAGTTAGATAGATTGCGGCTAGAACATATTTCTATGATCACGTGTGACCGAGATCAGATTATAATCTACGCGCATTCCTGCATTAAACTTGATGAACTTAAAAAAATATTATATAGTTCTGAACAAAATCTGATTTCAGTAAAACATAATATTTCTTTACAGATTTGATGAAATTTCATCTTTTTTTTTTATCCATTTCAGTCAATTTTATCGTACAAAATCTGTCACATTTCTGATTTTTGCAAGGTAAAATCCCGAGCCATTCTCTAAATGATTTATCGATAAATCGGTAATTTCATCATTTTTTGATCTGGTTTTTTTTGTATATTCTCGTAAACATATATACGATTTTAGTTGATTTATGAGCAAAATATGGCAAATTTACCAATTTATCGATAAGTCATTTAGAGAATGGCTCGGGGTTTTACCCTACAAATATTACAATTTTGATAGATTTTTCTATGATATTTCGACTAGACTGGGTAAAAATAAAGATGAAATGCATCAAAAATTACAAATCGGAATAAAAAGGATACAACAGAACTGTAGAGGAATTAATCCAAGCTGTCATCGGTAACAGCGTTTTAATTTATAATCTTTTTTAGTTGTCTCACGCGTGTGTTAATAATTTTGTTTGTTTCATATTCGTGAGACAGTTTCGATTTAATATTTTCTACTGCGATAGAAAGTGGTACAAATTTATTTACATCTGTATCTTTTACCATTGATAAGGACTGGAACATTATAGACTGTATGTTCTTTATCAGCCTATACTCCGTTGAAAGTGTATAACCACCTTCAAGATTTCATTGTTGGATTGACTCAAAATCACAAATTATTTTTTCTGGATCGAGTTGTATATTTATATTTTCATTTTTTTAATTTTTACTGCAGATATTATAGCATTAATATTTTCGATGTTCATATATATATATATATATATATATATATATATATATATATATATATATATATATATATATATATATATAACATATATATTTAAATTAAAAAAATATGACCTCTAAAATCTAGGTTCGAGTGTACGAGTGTTCTAGCAGGCTCAAGGCATATTAAGCACAGCACACAACCTTTGAACCCCAAGGTCACCACCGTGCCCTTGCAGGTTTAATGCACATGGAACATATAATCTTAATTAAGGACAGCACAACATGAAAAACACAACATTAATATAATACGAATTACGTATTACGATGACCTCTCTACAGATTATGTACACACACACACACACACACACACACACACACACACACACACACACACACACACACACACACACCTGATATCAAACCCGGGTGAGTAAAATGATCGCCCACCATGATTTGAATCATGGTGACGTGTGTGTACATAATTTCGATTTTTGAATTTTGAATTTTGATATTTTTGAATTTCGATTTCAAATTTTTGAATTTCGAATTTTGAGGTCCTAATCTTGTTTTAGTATTACCGTATATAACATTCTGACTCTGCGTGATAGCTCTCAGATTATCCAAGGAATTATTTTTCGGATTTGAATTTATATGGTCAATGACAATACCGTCTTTGATAATTCCATTGAAACATTCGAATACGATCTCTGACAGATATATTTTCTTATTTTATTTATTTCATTGAAACTGAACATGAGATAACCGTGGCAATTAACAAAACCAACTGGTTTCTTTAGGTCGACAATTCCTGATAACACCATCACGATTTGCTTCGTAGTTTGTTATGATAGGATGCCCAATGAATTCCTTTTGCTCCATTATATATATAAATATCCTTTGTTTAAATCGTTATTTGCCTTGATCTTTACTTTGAAATCTAATCAGATAATCTTCCGGGGTTTTTATAATCCTGTCGCTATCATTATTTTTTAAAATCATAATATCGTTTCAGTTCTCTGTATCTTTTACCACCACATTGCACACACAAGCGTGTTTCACCTCGTACTCCAACACCACATTGTAAACACGGTTTTGGTCCTAGACTTCCATCTCGGATACGTTGCGAGTGGATTCCGCAGAATTCGTTTACGCAAGATCTGTTACAAGGAGTAACAGAGCCGATCATCAATCACTTGCAGAGATTCCTTGTTTTAATCATTATATATGTAATATTTTTAATTTAAATACTTGTTTTTCTTATAATGATGGGGGAATTCGAGAGATTGTCCAAGAGCGAGCTTTCTAAAAATAAAAGATTTAATCTTGACAGAATATTCCCTGTGCCGAAGCGAGATCTGGTTGATCCGACAGATAAAATCTTGATCAATAAAATACATGACGCCCAAAAAGAATTTCAGAAAAATGAAGGATCTCATGTGTGGTTGACGTTTACGATTATAAGTGACACTAAAAATATAGATGCTACGATGAACGACAAACGAGCGGCGATGATCATTAACTACCTTGACGATAGAAAATATATTTTAAAGATAAAATTTATCGTACTATCAGATACAGACAATTGGAGTATTCGTGATAAAGGTGATCCTGTCCTTCATATGGAAAAACTGCCATACTGAGTAAAGGTTCCGAACCAGGGATGTTGACCGGTATTGATAAACTATATTACGAAAGATCTTATCCTGTAACAGCGGTTATCTATGGGATATATCCGCTTGAGAAACCCAACATTGAGAATCTGAAGCTGATGAAATTCTCGAAGATAAATTGTGTGGCCGACCGAATAACAGAATATTTCACCGTCTCGACTCGTGGGAAGGGGTTAACGGATAACCGACGTAATATAATAAATTCGTGGGCAGAAATAGTCAAATTTACCTGAGCATCTATCAAAGATGTTGCTGAACTAGGAAAGAAATTGAAATTCCCTATAACAGTAAAAACGAGAACAGGAGAGATACGAATCAAAATTTAAATCAAAGGGAGCTTCAATCGAAATTGTTGATTATAATGCGTGTGCGTGGACTAATGCAGTAACAGTATTTGCACGCACGAGGACGGTTAAATTCTATAACGGAGATATGTTTGACCTTGTTAACGAAATAAGTAAAAATGATCCTGTATCAGTGTGGTTGTTTAGTTCTGAAGATGAATCCGATAAGTTTGTAAGACCAAATGGTGATATTTATCGAACAGAATCCCTCCACGAGAAAATGAGAGAATATACCCCTGACGAAAAATTACTTGGTGAATGTTTTACTGTTCCATCAGTTCCAGTTCATTTTGCTAGAGAGAAAAATTCCTGGAAACCAGCTCGGTTTGATCTTGTTGATGATATAATATTAGGTTGTATTGAATATGGTCACGGTGGACTGTGGAACCGTAAATATCGAGTGGTCGAATTTAGTTTATCTTGCGGTGTCTCGCGTCAAGAAAATATCTCAGCTACGTAGGATTGTCGTGGATGCGTCAGAAACCACTGGCAATGTTGACAATGATATAGTAAGAAAAAATTAGATGGCTATAAACAATGTGATAAAAGAAAATAAACGCGACTTCGATCTGGACGTGCAATTTATCATAACATTGAAACAACAACAGGATAATCACTGTGCAAGTTGTAATTGTATAATGCTGTGGCAATACTCGAGTAAAAATCCTAGACAATTTACCGTAGATATAAAAGATAACAGTCTTGGTCATACACGTGATAATGTGATGTTAACTTTTCTTGAATGTAATCGGCGTAGAGGTGCTAGTTAAGTGAATGTGGTGGTAATTGTGTATCCTCGGGAATTACCTGTAATTGTTCATGTGTAAATCCACGTTGAGGAGCAGTTGAATCTAATCTGTAGATTGCCGGTCTACCTGCGGATCGTACTACGCTGGATATCTTGTGTGTAATAATACTCCAAATAGGATCTGTCACTCTTTTTTTTTCCTCCTTCAAGTTCACCGGGTTCGTATAAATACCTGACGATGACATTACCAAATAGTGGATGCGGTGGAACATTATGCTGTATTGGTATATATTTCCTTGTAATCGCATTAATAGTTTTCATGGCAGTTGTTCGAGTAACCTCATTGTTTAATGCAGCTATCACACTTGGTAATCTTGAAACCCATTCACGAGATCTTGTATCCTGAATGAATTCTTTCGCGTATTAATATCCAAACAATCGTTCAGCAAGTGTTCGATTAAATCGTTCTACGATCGCTTGATCACGATGAATTTCAGTATGTCCTCGTCGTATTTTAACATTATGTAGTTTCATTAATGATGATACTGCACCAAGAAATTCTTTGCCAGGATCAACTTGTAATAGTTGTGGCCATCTCAAGGGTCCTCGTCGATAAATTCGTTCGAAGGCAGATGCAACTTCAGTAGCTGTTTTAGTTGATAGTGGCTCTGCTTCTTTATATCTACTTGAAACATCAACAACGGCTAATGCGTATTTAAATGTTACTCTACGTATACGATCATGAGGTAAAAACAAATATCAGCCTGATGAACTTCATTAGGAACGTTAATATTAAAATGTGCGTACTCGATTCGTTTAGGCGGTGGTAGATAAATTTGCCATATTGCTTGTCGTGGTAACCACGCTGCGGCGGTAGAACGTGGTACATTTGCTACATTAGCGAGTTTATCGAGTTCTGCTTTACCTTTCCAGTATCCTCTTGGGCTGTAATAAATTGATTGCATTATAATCAATTACCCAGCTCCTATTGCTAATTTGGTTTTCATCGCAGATTTCACTATCCAATTGGCCAATCCTTCCTTGAGATTTTTTTTCTATGGAATTCAATGTAATTGATTTTTCAGCGACACGAAAACTAGAACAGGTAAAACATCATCAAGCGTTACCAAATTCGATCAGAATGATATTAATATGCCCGTCTGGATCTGGTAAAACACAACTAGCACTTAATCTGGTAATGAGATGGTTGAAATGGAATAAATTGTATTTAGTTGCACCATCTGTAGATGATCAGAGATGCTACGAAGTACTTAAAGAATTTAATGAAAACGCACGATTGCTGAGCGATGATGATATTATTGATTTTAAAACCGATATTGATGAAGCACCATCTGTAAATGATCTCGATGGATTCGTTAACAATTTAGTTGTGTATGATGACGTAATGCTAGATAAACAATCAAATCCGGCAAGAATATATTCTAGAGGAAGGCATAAAAACACTGATGTTATTTACATAACTCAGCGGTATACACAAATTCCGAAAGTAATCAGAGATAATTGTAATATTTTAGTTGTGTTTAATGGAATTGATACACACACGCTAGGAAATATTCATAGGACCTGGTGTGGCTGGGATATGGACATAAATAAATTCAGAGATTTCTTTTCACGTGCGCAAGCAACACCGTATGGTTTTATAACAATAAATCTGCATGATCCCAGGACAAGATATCGTGTAGGTATCGATCAAATATTTCGCTAATTTGTAGCAGAAGATTGACAAAATAAAGATATTCTCTAACTAAATTAAATATATACTATTTGATATATGAAAAATTGTACATGGCTACGTCAAGGAAGCACAGATAAATGTAATAAAAATGTCGTGGAGAATACTGCAAGAAACATAAATATATCCTATCAAAAAATCCACATGCTGGTCCTCGACATTGTGTTGGATGCAATGTTGGCGTTTGAGGACAATATCAGATTTGTAATGAATGTGGTGGAGATAAATACAGAACTTTGATGGCGTATTACCGTCGTAGGATCGAGGAAGGGGTTTTGATACCTAGAAAAGAAATCCCTCCAGCCGAGGAAGAATATTACTCAAAGTTATAAAAAAATCTCAGATTGATCGTTTGTCTAAATTATTCATTTTGTTTGATCTATGTACAATATCTTTTTTATCCTGAGATTGACAATTTAACACGTGAAGAGAGCAGCAGAGAGGGTCGACTACAACATTGGCTTGGGTCAATCTAGGTGTAGTCATTGAACTGACTTCTGTGTTAGTCACCATTAGTCGATTTGGTAATCAAAAACGGGTGACGTTTGGAATTAGTCTGTTCACCCTCTCTGCTGCTGGCAGTCATGTAAACATATATTAGAATGAATATGCCGTATTTGTTTTAAATATTTAATCTCATTTGTCATCCATGTTGTTAATACATTAATTAAGGGAATCTGAAAACCTCAAACTATTGTGTAATGGAGATACACAACGTCTCCTCTCTAAGCAAGGATTTAGGTACGGTTAAGTTATGGAGGTAATTGTGTACAAATTACACAACGGTCTCCACTCTTAGATGGGAATGAGGTAGGGTGCAGTTTGTAGTTTTTTTTCTTCTTCCCCAGCAGGATATTTACTGCTTGAGGCCAATTTGAATATGTTATTGGGGTGGGGTGGACTTGATGGGAGTGCCTGTGGATTATGAGTAAGAAATATATAGGGCAGAATACCATAAAATAATGATAAGTAAAACGTAATTACGTTTTAAAACACATTTCTCGGGTTTCGGATTACACATACAGTTTAAATTGGTAGAGTATTAAAGACAACCAGGCGATAATTAGGTCTAAAATAAAACAGCAAGTAAAGAATATAGTGGTCTTTTTAAGGGTAAGAGCTTAATAAAAGGTCAAAACCTTAGTGACCAATTTAATTAATGACACTTCATCTAGAGGTTAGATGGGGGTCATTGATACGTCACAGTTCACATGCAGTCACGCTTGTTTATTACGGGATTACTAATCCATGTGGTTTTGAAAAAAAAAAACGTGAAGTCAACAGGTAAATAGGACAATGAAAGCGACAGCTCTTTTGAATGTTCGAAAATCATGAACTTAATGAAGATCGGGTTAGTAATGAGGCAATATTATAAAGATTAATTTATAATCACAAATAACATAAATGGCTACACATATGAGTTTAATCAAAAAATAAAAGAGAGCGATAGATGATTTCTTGGGCGTTTCAAACGCTAAAGCGGTTAAATTATGCGGAGTGCAGATTTTCCAAAGGAGCATTTCATCCTATATCTTGGCAATATGTTTCCCGCGATAATATTCTAGCTTAAAATAGCTTCATCTTTTCAAACAAAAATAAGTACTGGTTATTCGCAACACAAGGACTTTATGTTTTGAAGGATTGTACCCCTTTTTGTACCTGAAAACATGCTCATCACCGTATAGTCGGTCATGTGCCGATGGGTCGTCAAGACACACACACACACACACACACACACACATATATATATATATATATATATATATATATATATATATATATATATATATATATATATATATATATATATATATATATATATGAACTTACTTTTACCTCACCCTCCGACACACACAGTTATATTTCATGTATGTCATTCAATATTCAAATGAACAAATCCATTTAGATCTTAAACCGAGCTTGACTAAAATATCTTGTACATTGATCAGTCTGAATAGGTATTCAGTACTCTTTTATAGTGCATACCTGTGTATGAGGTAGTGTTGTGCAAGCACTGACATTTTAATTGTATGCTCCGCACTGAAAGACAGACAGATTGAGCAAGCAGTTCACATATTGGAATGAAGCTTTGCATGATACTATCAAATTTAGTGTAACCTTTAAACATGTATACCAACTTTTATGAGTTAGAGAGATGACAAGGTCGTCAGTCAGCAGTTTTGATTCAGGATGTATATCGGATTGGGGTGGGTGTATCCTATTGTAGGTCTGAGAAGGCTACTTTCAGATCTGTTGACACAGAGGTTCTTCAAACATTAAATATTTAAATTAAGAATAACATTACAAGGTAAATTAAATAAATCAGACAATAAATAAACAGGTAAATTCATCAAAGAGAAACAAAAATATGCTAGCCTTTTTTCACCAAAGCATCAAATACTCATATTTATTTATATTTATATAATATACAACACAATCATGGGCTTGTCTGTTTAGTGTGTGGCTAGATTTGTGAGGATGTTGATACCAACTGTTTCCATGCAAGGGCGTTTGCATTCATTTTTCTTATGCACGCATCTTGACGGGGTTTGGAAGGATGGAGGGTATGCGCCCAAGCGCGCATGTGTGTGTGGTTTAAGATGTTTGCGTTACCCTGGTACATAGATTTGTATGCGTATCTACGTTATCGCCATTGCATGTACGAGATACTTTATCTTTTTGATGATTGGAATAATTGCGAAAATGGTGATCACAGAAATATCTAATCAAAATAGGCTCCAATTCTTCAAATAACTAGATACTTTTAGACACTCCACCCAAGCCCGATACAATTAGTAATTATTAGGGACCAATTTAAAAACATTTCCTAGGGCACATAAATCCTCTCTCCCCTCCACTCCTAAAATAAAACAAGGGGTCAAATTTGAACACCTAAATTACCAAAACTGAATCAATGTCCGGCCAACAAATGGCTCGATATAACTAATATTCTGATCATAGAAAATGGGAAGCATTATATCGGTTATATTAGTTGTTTTTTTAACAATCACCAGGGAAAAGAGACGAAATATCCCGGCTGAAAAGAAAGTCGCAGGCCTCTTCGACAAGATAAAATTTGCGTTACTTAACAGTTTGTTTCACGCACAAAAATTATATAAATAAATAATAATTCGAAAGAAAGAAAATACGATTTTGCCTCATCTAAACTAATTTTCCCTTGACAGCACGGCATAGTCGTCAGTTGAAAATGGCTGGGACCCCCAGAATGAACAGTAATGAAGAATGCATATTTGTCTTTCACGTCCCTCAAAAACTGTTACTTGCAAAATGGGGGGGGGGGGGCATCCGGGTTTCGTCCCTCCCAACTCGCTCACATTCACACATTCATCGGTGAGGCAGCGATACCGCTTTGAGAGACTCCACCCTTTCATCCCGGGAAAGTCGCTGTGTGTGCGTGCGTCTGTGTAATGCAAGATAAAACAATAATTGAGTAGCTATCCTAGCACTCCATGAGTAGCCAAGACTTGATCCGGGATCCCGAAGAATCCCTGTCTTGACTACCCGGGGCCTGACCCCGACATGGAAGGGATCAGACCCCGGAAATGTTATATGTAGCGGCTACCGGCACCACGTACCGACCCCTCTCCCTTGTTCCGTAAGCGCAGTGCTATGAAGAAATGCGAAGCGCTGCAGCAATGTTGCCAGACACGTTTTTCAATTCCCGCACGTGTACCTTTAAAAAGTAGACCCCAAACCGCCCAATTTATATATTAAAATCTGAAGAGTAAATAAGAACTAAATATAATAAATTAAGTATCACTACAAACATTTATTAATCTGTAACTTCAAAGTATTCCTCAGGTAGAACGTCCTCGTCGTGATCAGCAGATTCAGTTGTCGCATAAATTTTAGAACTGAAATTACTCTGCATTGCTGTAGATGGGACAAATCCATAGCAACAAATTCCGTTACGCTTCATATAGCTTCGAATGCGTAACAAAGCTTCCATCTTGCCTGGCCCCATCATGTTTCTTAGTTTCGTTTTAATCAGATTCATTTTTGAGACAGTTCTTTCTACGGCTGCATTACTGTAAGGCAACGTCAACACATATAAGACGAAATGTCCCAGTTGTAGAAACTCAAAAACTCCGCAAGCGTCCGTATAATTTTCTACAGTTATCCGAAACTGCTCAACTTCGTTATCACTATAGTGTGGCCAAGAGACTAATTCGTACCCACTGCTGCTCCAGGTCTCCCAAATTTCCCTTGTATAGAGTTAAAAAGGACAACTTTGACAACTGCGGCTTCTGTGCTCCAAGGACAACAGAAGGTGCGAGATCAGCCACAGATTCAAGCTGCTCAACATTTACCGGCAATCTCTGACGCAGTTCCCTTAGTAGTTCCAACAGATAATGACGACTGCGCTCTTTTATTTGGTCTACCAAAGAGCCCTCAATTTTGGAGTCGTGCAGCAGCGAGTTGAATTCAATGCCAAAGTTTTTGGTGTATCGTTTCTCGTACTGTGACCACTTACCCATATTAAACTATAACTGAAAGTGATATTTAGCAATTAAAGAATGAACTACTACGATTTCAACCGATTAAATTTAACAACATTATAACACTGGTAAAGTGATAATATAACCTGCCCTACAGGCCACAGTTACCAGCATATATATGCTAATGATATGCTAGAGTAATTGAAATTTGGAATTAGATGCGCGCTTCGTTCTTCCGGTTCCGAAAATTAAAAAATAAATTTAAGTATGTAGAGATAACACCAATGGAGATACATCCAGAATATTGGAATCATTAAGACTTTTACATATTATCATCACTAGCGCCAATTTTAAATTGAATGCGGACAATTTAATAGCAATTTGATGCAGCCCAAATTACAGCGACAAAAAATAGAAACCAGCCCATAAAACCACAACACGCAATCTAAAAAATTTCACACAACCAAATTTACAAAGGAGCCCAATTGGGCGAGAAAACCGCGGATCTGTCAACTCTGCGCTGCAGTATTTATATGGATAGGAGTAATAACGTCAGCATATTTGGTCTTTTTAAAGGTATGACGTTCTTGGCTAGGCAAGCAAAATTACAAGAACGAGGCTAAGCATAAACAAGAGAAGTAAACATATTTTGTATGCCGAAAGTTTAAAAAAAATTTGAAACCAATATCTTTACTATAAATCCTAAAAGAAAATTTGAATTGAAACATGAATTTCATCACGAAATAGTGTCTACAATAAACAATCATAAGTTAGAAGGTACTAGTGTTGAGAAAGGTTTTTAACGCCCAAAAAGACTATTTATAATTTCTTTTTTGAGTTGGCACAAGGACGGTCTGCATTAGATGAGTAGAGCAGCTATCTAATGCCTAGTAGAAATCAAATATTGACATATACTCGTATATAGCATGCATACACTGTACTATATATATATATATATATATATATATATATATATATATATATATATATATATATATACTTTGATTTACATAATTTAACTGTTTTCTACTGATTAATAACATATGCTGTTATGTATATAGGTGACATTTCTCATCTATTTATAAATTTTCTTGCATGATTGTCACAGAGAGAGAGAGAGAGAGAGACAGACAGACAGACAGACAGACAGTTGTACAATTGTACGACATAGTTGTTAATCACCAGTTTGCGATTCACGAGTGTATATCGAGGTAGTTTGCGGATTTGTGTAGTCCGGAAAAGGCTTCGCTCAATCTCCGTGTTACATAGGTTCGCTGGCAGAAGTTTGTTATTGCTACTCCTCGTAAATGTTTTGGAGGATTACCTTGAAACTTTACGCACCTGTTCAACCTGTAGTCTAGTTGATGCTGAATGCAAATAGTGCCGATTGGACATTCAATATGGTCGCTACAGCTGTCGTCTTGAAAATCGTGATAATGTTGCTACTCTTGAATTAAAAGTCATATTGACATGGAAGTTGCGCCATAAGACTTTTTATTATGTTTTGCTGGTTCGGAATGAAAAAGGTGCCTCTCGCACATCTAATATCGCTGCTACTCGTTTTTTGAATTACATGTACAATTTAAAATGGAAAACAATGAAGGCAAACTTATTTCAAAGAGGAATGGTAATACAATTGCAGTAACAAAATATTGTTAGGAAGACAAGAGAACGGAAAACTTTTTTCTTGGACCAAAAGAGTGATTTAAATTATCCAAAAGAGCTGTCGATTCCTCTTGATAGTTTCACTCCCGAAAAATCGTATCAAATTGTCGTTTTTAAAAAAAATATTTTTTTACATAAGAATTACTTGCAAGTAATTGATTAAAAGAGACTTTAGGTACTTGGTCCACAGGGGTATGTAATTTGTACTATGCACGTGCTTTAATGTACCAAATGGAATCAACAATTCTGTCTTCAAAATGTGTGAAAATCACTACATGAATCAAATTAGTTCATGTCTTTTAAATGTGTACAAATCAAGATACAATTCAAAATATTTCATGTCTACTTGAAATGAAAATATTTAGTTTCTACTTAATGTGTGCAAATAACTAAATAAAATAAAATATTTGATGTCTATGTGTGCAAATTACTACACAAATCCAATTATTTCAAATATGCTAGATGTGTTAAAATCACTACATAAATCAAGTAATTTCGTGTCTTCTTTGTGGAAATCACTACAAAAATCAAATGATTTCGGGCCTTCTAAATGTGTGGAAATCGCTACATAAATAAAATGATTTCGTGTCTTTTGTGTGGAAATTACTACTTATATCAAATGATTTCGTGTCTTCTGAATGTGTCAAATCACTACATAAATCAAATTATTTTCAGGTATTCTACTGCTTCTATTCAGGATGGCTTCGGTTGCCTAGTGGTTAAAGCGTCCGCCTAAGATGAGGGTGGTCGCGTGTTCGAATCCCGGCAGAGTCATACCAAAGATATAAAAATGGTTCTAACAGCTGCCTCGCTAGGCACTCAGGATTAAGAGCATAGTGTTAGGACTGGTATGCATGGTGTCGGGATAATGTGACTGGATGGAACATCATGATAATGTCTGCGGCATGATGTCCCAATGCTAGGCATAAATATAAACTGCCACATTGCAGACATCGTAGCTATATGAAAGAACATTTGTTAAAGCTATGTTAAAAATCTGAATCACACAGACGCTTCTATTCAGTACTTAGCTTAAGTTCACATGTATATTTCTGCTCTCTCTTGTACATACACATAATGTCGTCGAATGATTATAGTTATGCGATTTGTGTACTGAATACTGGTCATAGTAAAAATTATCATAAGTATCCTAGCATCTATTGGCTGCATGAAAGATAAGTGTACTTTTTATGTCCTTTATATTTTTCTGTACTCTTGCCATTGGTTGGATCATCTACCAATCCCCAAGTAACCATAACAACTTATAAAGACAAATTTCCTACAATGGTAATATAAAGGAAGCATTTTCATGAAGACAGGTAATAAATATAAATGGGACTGGAATTAATCTGCAGTGGACGTCCCACGTTGACTTTGGATTGTATAGTAGGTCCGACTGCGTGACATAAGATAGATGCATCTAATTGTGACAACCGTTTATTGTTTTGCAATGTGTTCTGTGATGATGGCAGTGGAATCTCCCCCCCCCCCATAGCTGATTTAAGATAAATTGTATTTGCCTATAGGAAGGAGTGGTGTGAGAAACAAGATTTCAAGATTCTTGTTTAGAAAATAAGGTATGTACACTTATAGCTGAAATGGACAGTATCATAAAGAGGTTAAGTGGATACTGTGGACTTTTGGCTCTTATAATGTACATAATGAGATTGTAATGATGTGAGAATTTTGTAGATGCTTTCGTGGCACATTTTGCCGTGATCAGTGTGACACGTAACAATATAATTTGACGTCTGGGCTAGGCTCGAACAAAAATTGTACCCTGTGATGCTTAACCTTTCTTGTTTGGGAGCATGAGTGAATCATAATTTGAGTCAGTTAGGACGTCGGTGAGACAGACGAGATAGGTGTGAACAACATACGTTCACATAGCGGAATATGGCAACATTGAGACGAGTCAGAAATAATCTTAGGCCATTGGAAATAGGTGCATAAATGAAATTTTCCAGGAATAGATATTACTAAAGGCGGACAAGAGATAATTATTGCGACATCGACGGGAGTGTTAAATTTGGCGGTTAGAGAAAGCTAATATCGGTTGTATTTTCCAGACGAAATTCGTGTTTGAATTAATTTCATTTGCGAATTCGGCACTCAAAGTTATTGTTCCTGATGGAAAGTCTGTCGTCAAAGAGCCGCGAGCCTGGTAGAATTTGAGAGAGAAGAATTTGTGTGTGTGAGAGAGAGAGAGAGAGAGAGAGAGAGAGAGAGAGAGAGAGAGAGAGAGAGAGAGAGAGAGAGAGAGAGAATCGGCTGCTCAAGTTTGCAATTATTTGCTGAATTCATTCATGAAATTGCAGAAATTTCATGCCTTACTCTAATATACACATTTTGTGGCGGTTTTCCTTAAAACAAATACCCCCATCCCCCAACCAAACACCCCCCCCCCCGAAACAAGCAATAAAGAAACATCAGCAACATATAACTATATGTATACCTTTACATTGCATGATACCAGTACAATTTTATCGACCCTAAATAACAAAAAGATTCTCTTTTGCATGTATGTCTGTGAAGGAAACATAGATCATATATATCAATGTATTGATTAAATGGGATGAAATGGCGGGAAGAAAGTATCCATTAGTACTTTAAATAATATGATGGATCTAATGATAGGATAAGTGGATGTCTCCAAGGAACAGTTGCCCCATCTACATCTCACTTGGATAAACTTTGACCCCTACACAAGCTACTCCTTCATGTCACTTTAATGTTTAGGTGAACAATAGCCTTCTTGGCCTCAAATCGACTTCGATTATAATTTCTATGTACATAGAGCTAAATATGTATTCTATTCTCCTTTGAATAGACCGTGACTGAAATTTCTATGTACATTGATCGATCTAAATACGTATTGTATACTCTTCCTGTACAGTGCATATAAATACACCTGTGTGTCAGATAATGTTGTGCAAGCACTAGCTTTTGACTGTTAAGCACCTGAGAGAGAGAGAGAGAGAGAGAGAGAGAGAGAGAGAGAGAGAGAGCATATTGAAATGCAGTTTATATAATACTATCAAATTTAATACAATAGTATTTCTTTAAACATATATCCTTAATTTTATGAGTAAAGAAGGAAAAGTTTGTGACATGATCATTAGTTTTGATTCAGCAGTGTAGATCATGCAGGGGTGAGTGTTGGTTACCTAAGTTCCAAAATGAATACTTTCGTATTTGGTAATACAAAGATTCTTCAAATACCACATACTACTACTACTACTACTACTACTACTACTACTACTACTACTACTACTACTAATAATAATAATAATAATAACAATAATAATAAATAAAAATAATAAATAAAAAAATATAAACTCATCAAACAAAAATATGCAAACCCTTCTCCCGCAAAACAACAAATCATCCACTCTTCCACCGAGAAAAAAAGTTTTTCTAGTATACAAACTAAGTAATAACGACCTCAGAATATCATTCAGTACAAGATGAAGTATGTATGGTTCATGCCTGGTCATCAAACAGTAGTTTTCATATGTACATGGTAGCAGTAATTTCAACTACTCCAGATTGGGATTATCTAATTGTTCAGTGGGTGCGTGGCTCGTTTTGATAGATTGTTGATATAACATGCGTCCATTCAAGGACGTAAAGAGTCGATTTTGTATATTCGCACCTTGTTTGGGTTCGGGAGGGCGAAAGGTGTGTGTGTTCTAAGATGTTTATCAACGTTACACATAGGCACCTGATGTATGCCTAACTACGATATCATCTTAACATGACGAAAACAGTGAGCTATCTACGAGAATATCTATACTTAGTAGGAGAGGAATATTGTGGGGTGAGCAGATTAAACATCGAATTTTGAAGGCTCCAAATCTTCAAATGCCGAGATTTTTCAAACGAAAATATTAAAGCTCCACCCTTTTAAAAACTAGCAACAAAAATACCATAAAAACAATAGCAACCCCTCTCCCAAAGACAACAGTAATGAAACATTATCATAATACCAAAATCGAAACAAATTCCGTCCCACAAACAGCTTGTAAAAATCATTCATACTCAGACTTCAGAAAAAATAAGAAACATTGTACCCAGTTTTATTAGTTTGAAGAAAAAAAGAATGTCAGGTTAATAGAAAAACAAAAATCTGCTTTTTAAAAAAAAATAGTCAGTCTTTTTTTTTTTTTATCTCCTATCGATAAGGCTCCAAATGATCTAAAGTAATCTCTGTTACGGATCACTGCCATCTCACCTTTGCTGCGTGGGTTCGAGCCTCGGGTTCGGCCAATGTATGTTAGAAAGCTTGCCAGTAGCTTCTCGTGGGTCGGTGGTTCTTTCCGGCGTTTTCAAAGATTCTTCCTCCACCATTTATACTGGCCGTCATGTATAGTCATAGCCTATCTTGTGCTGGAAAATGACGTTAACCCCAACAACAATAATCTCCTATCGAGGTAGTATGACACAGTTGACATTTACTGTACGGTTTGTTTCACATAGATTTAATCCATAAATAAATAACAATTAGAACGAATGAAAGGGAAGAAAGGAATAAGGATAAAGAAGCTTGTGTATCTTAAACAAAATGAAACTTCCCTGGATCGCACGCAATGGTATTCAGTTGAAAATGGCTGGGACCCCCAGAATGAACAGTAATGAAGAACGCATATTTGTTTTTCACGTCCCTCAAAAACTGTTACCTGGGGGGCCGTCCGGGTTTCGTCTCTCCCTACTCGCTCACATTCGAAGGTGAGGCAGCGAGACCGCTTTGAGAGACTCCACCCTTTCAGCCCGGGGTAGTCGCTGTGTGTGCGTGCGTGTGTATAATGCAAGACAAAATAATGGAGTAGCTATCCTAGCACTCCATGAGTAGCCAAGACTTGATCCGGGATCCCGAAGAATCCCTGTCTTGACTACCTGGGGCCTGACCCCGACATGGAAGGGATCAGGCCCCGCAAATGTTATATGTAGCCATGTTGTTGGAAGAAAAACATGTTCGAAGTAAGCGGCTACCCGCACCACGTGCTGACCCTCCTTGGTCAGTCCAGCGCAGTGCTATAAAGAAATGCGAAGCGCTGCAGTATTTATACGGATAGGACAAACAACGTCAGCATATTTGGTCTATTTATAGGTATGGCGTTCATGGCTAGGTAAGCAAAATTACAAGAACTAGGCTAAGCATAAACTAAAGAAGTAAACATACTTTGTATACCGCCAAAAAAAGTTGAAAACAATCTCATCTATATAAATCCTATGAAAACATGACTCGGAACATCACGAAATATTGTCTACAATAAACAAAGACAATTATAGTATCATAACTTAGAAGGTATTCAGAATGAGCTTATACGCCCTAAATGATTATTTAAAATTCCTTATTTGAGTTGGCCTAATAACACACACACAAACACACACACACACACACACACACATTATATATATATATATATATATATATATATATATATATATATATATATATATATATATATATATATATATATATATATATATATATATATATATATATATATATATTACATAATTTAACTGTTTGCTACTGATTGATCACATACGCAATTATGTATATTAGTGACCTTGTCATTTAAAATTGTATCTATGTACATGCATGAATATGATTGCGATAGATATTTTGAATGATCGAAGATCACGAGTTTAGTGAATGATCGGGTTAATGATGATTCATTAGTGTATCTACATATTACTGATATCCCCGGGGCTAGAGCCCGTAATCGGGCCCGTGCTACACAACACTTTTTCATTTAATAAAATATATTTGTTTGTTAGAAGAATAAACAGGAGAGGCCTTGGTGTTTCTTTTGTTTGTTTGTTTTGTTTAATTGATGATGATTTTAACGTAGCTTTAACAATTTTTCAGTCATATCGCTACGATGTCTGCAGTGAGGCAGTTTATAGTGATGTCTAGCACTGGGGCATCATGCCGCAGACATGTAGCATGATGTCCCACCCAGTCACATTATCCTGACACCAGGCCGACCATTCCTAACACTAACTTCTTAATGCTGAGCGTCAAGCGAGGCAGCTGTTAGAACCATTTTTGTAAGTCTTTGGTATGACTCGGACAGGGATCGAACTGTTGTTTGCTTTATAGAACATAAATGTTAGAAAAGACGTAACTTTTAATTTAAAAAAAATAAATTGTCAAAAAGAAGTTTTAAAGAAGATTTTAAGAACAGTTCTATTACGATCCGGCAAATTCAGCTATGAATGCAAAACCCGATAAATTATACAAGATTTCGAAGGGATATCAACAGTATAAATTGTCTAAGTCATATTCAAAACGTTGTTTTAAAAATCAAGATCTGTATTCATTGCCAAAAGAAAATGTTCGGCATCCACATTAAGTTGCTAGAGTTGAAGTTACAGGCTAATAAATGAGCATTGGGAAGGTGACGCTGAGACTTTATCCAACTTCAATGACTCTCTCTCTCTCTCTCTCTCTCTCTCTCTCTCTCTATATATATATATATATATATATATATATATATATATATATATATATATATATATATATATATATATATATCGAGCTCAGTACCGATCTCATTAATGACATATCAGCCACCAGTGTATGTACAGGTTTTATTTACGCGTACAGAAAACAAAACAAAATACCCCAAAACCCCAAAACAAATTTAAAACAAAAAGACACTTCTAGAATAAGGGTTTTATGTGTGCACGTCAAAAACACATGTTTAATGAGGGTTTTTGTGTATATGTTTTAGGCCGATAAAATCTGCCCAACACCTCTAATATTACTGACTAAAGGTTTGGATGCGTGGTTTGATTTATTTGGCTTGCGAGAAAGTAAAGCCAGAGAAATAGAAAATGAACATTTAAATAAGACACTATAATGGCAACTGACCTGAGTACTCCAAGGCCTAGAGGCTGATCGGGATAATGACGCACTGGACGTGAATGAGTTCAGCCAGTGGTAATTGTTGTTGGAAACATTAATGACGCACTGGCCGTGAATGAGTTCATGCAGTGGTCATTGTTGTTTCAAACATTAATGACGCATAGGCCGCGAATGAGTTCAGACAGTGGTCATTGTTGTTTTAAACATTAATTTACGGTTAAAGCAGCAAAACTAGTCCATTTTATCTGTGTTCGAGTCTGAAAGAAAGATAGGTCTGAAAAGAAGAAATTAAACATGAAAATCAAAACCAATAGATTATATTAAAAAGTAACATATTTTACGAGACATAGATCTGGTTTTAACTTCTATTTGCATATATTTGAAGCATCTATAGAAAATCAAAACGTAATGTTGTATATTGATTAATTTTGAACTCGCTTTGAAATTAACAATTATGTAACGGAGGTATGTTTGAATTACAAATATTTGAATTAAATGTCAAGGAAAATTAAAAAGTTAATGATACTGATTCCAATTACGGAAGTTATCAATAGATCAATATTGGAAATATTGACATTAACCAGGTAACGAAAACAGGTAAACTCTATATAAAAAAAGATGAAGATATTTTTACGAGAAAACAAAATCACAAATAAACTTTAGGGAACTGAATGCTACAAGTAAGAATACTTAAAATGTAGCAAAACATCGGCTATACATTTGTATGCGCGAAAGCTAGTAAAACAATAATTCTATGTTGAAAAGAGGAAAAGACAAAACATAGTCATCTAAAAATCTGCACATCCTGAATTAAATAATTATAATGAAACCAACACAAAATCGTGGAATTAGTTTAAATCTTATGTAAATATTTATACTCTCAGTGAACTTTTGTCAGGTAATTATCATGTTCCTGTAAATTGTCAAGTACCAAATTTTTCGTCAGTGAAATCCAATAATTAATTCTTAGTCTAGCCAACAATTAACTGTTACTGGTGGTAGAGTTTGCACGAAGGAATGTTTTCCTAACTGGATCACACTGTTAGAATGTTTATAGTAAAAACGAACTAGGTGTATGACAGGCCTGAAAGACGAAATTCACAGGTAAAGCTGTCAAAAGTGATTGAGAGAAATGCCAGGGTGTTGAGGCAACCCCAGGTGGCATTTTTGACACCTTGATAGGCAGTTTTCCAAATGTCTGTAGGAATAGCATTTATTCCGATTGGTAAAATGTGGAATCAGGGGTGGGTCGATCCTTGAAATTGGGGGAAATATATTCTCTAAGCTAATGAATTTTAATTAGTCTGGAAGACCTCTGCAAGAGAGGAAGAGAAAAAAAACATAGTAAAAGACTCCGGAGGTTATTTTTAGAGCAGTACCTTCGAAAAAAAAAACAATAGGCTCAGGAAAGACCGCCGAAAACCCAACGGTCGAGAGAGCGCGCCAAAAAAAACACAAGGTATTTAACTCAAATTCACATTTATCATGATGTAATTTATATGATGTTTTCCTCGTTACAGATGCATGATCTCTTGATTTTGTATGAATAGTTCGGTTTTTACAGTGATTTAGTAATGTACTTTTGAATTCTGAATTAGCATTTTCACCTTATATACTTAGGTAGGTTAATGGGTGGTGTAGAAAACCCGCCGTGTACATTTATGATTGGAAAGTGTTACAATAATTTGAATTTATCATATTAGTGAATATTGATTGTGGGCTATGATATATTGCCTCACTTTACGTAATGATTTACGGGAATATATGTGACTTCCCCAAATTCTGATGTGGATAATTAGCGGTATAACTGTGTTCATCTGAAGACTTGTGTAGTATTTGCTAGCCGTATAAAGGTTATCACTGATAGTAAGATCTGATGTTCGAACCAGAAAGACGGACGGACATTCTCAACTCTTAAAACCTAACGAGATACTTAGGGCGTTCTACCCTTTTCTTTTGAAAGAAAAATAGTTTGTTTGAAGAGAGAGAGAAATAGCGAGGAGATCGAGATTCAAAGGAGGGAAAGAAGTTAGAAGTTAGAGTTGTGGAATCCCACATTCAACCAGAGGGCAAGTTAAAGTCGAGACGCAAGCAGAAGGGGGAAAAAAAACAGTCGTCGAACAGGTCATTGTGAATTTACCAAGCGGTCCAATGTTAATGAACACTCGATTTCGTGATGAAATTTGCTGTCAGCTATTAACGGCTAAATTCATCTATTTTATTAGTGTTTTGAATTTTAATTCATGTATAAATTAATTTAAACCTCGGTTTTAAAGTGCTTCTGAACTAAGAGCATTCAGAAGGAAAGAAAATTTTAATTTACTGTGTCTTTCTTCTCTTGATTTTTATTTTGATTAAATTCTTTATTTATCTTTACGGGGGCTCGTGTGTTGTCTTTGTTCAAGATACCGACTCAGATTACCATATCCATTCTATAACCGGGCAAATCACACCGTAGAGGTCATCCTTTAGACAACGAGTATTAGCGGGAGGCGGTTTCGAATGTTGTTTTCCAAGTTGCGCAATACCTATGACCAGGGTCTTGTGCAATATTGTACCAATAGCGCTTGATACCGAAAACCCCCGTTATAAAGTGGAGTGCTCGTCCTGGGATTTGAATATTTTCTTTGCGATTGAAGTAATCTTAGCGTATTTTGAACAAAGCATAAATTTGTTATTATTATTAAGTAGGAATCGAGTGAATCAACTATTGTCTGCTATTTTTGTATACTTGAATATCGTGCATGCAAATTCCTTGCGTTAAAAGTGTATTGTAAGAATTTGAGATTTATACCTTTTGTGTGAGGTTATCATAAAGTGTTAGGAGCGGTATTGCCTAAATATTCTCTTGAGACAAGAGCCAATTTGGGCCAGTACTGTATTTTCGACAGCAATTAATCACGTCTCGTTAGCAGTATTCCGCTGCGCGGAGAGTGTTACTGGAATTTTGCCTGATTAATTATTTGTGACTGATTTGACCTGTCCATCTCGCTGCAGATAAGTATATTACGGTTCAAACTATTTTCGTAGGGAAGAATTTGGTTGTTGTAGGTTAGTTAAGGACGTAGTTCAAGGGAAAAAAAGGGGACATAATGGCGACAGACCGATAGTTACTAAAGGAATTTAAATCCATTGGCAAGGACGAACTTGGTTACGACGGAGACAAGCTATCTGAATTTATGGAACGTAGCTTGAAAGAGCATAAGGAAGAAAAAGCTAGAGAAAGAGAACAACTAGCTATACAGTTAACCATGCCGATGTTTAACGACAAGGATGAAATAATTGACAACATTTTGCCGCAGTTTGAAAAGTTGGCCCTGGTCCACCAAATACCTAAGTACCAGTGGGCCATCAATATTCAGCCCTTTTGCAGGGGGAGGCGAAAGATGTGTACCACAACATGATCCAGCCGAGATAGACGATTATGACGCTCTGAAGAAAGCTTTACTTCGCCACTATGACTTGTCAGCGGAAACGTTCCGGAAACTTTTTAGGGAATCGTCAAAAAGGGCTACCGAAACACACGCGCAATTTCACAGTCGAGTGCGCGTGATTTTTGATAAATGGATGAAAATGTCTGGCACCGCGTTAACGTACGACGGTATACGCGAAGAGATTTTAAAACAACACGTGTTAAGTACCCACAGAAAAGATTTAATTGTGTTTTTGGCGGAGCGCAAATTTTCAACTTTGGATGAGATAAGCGTAATGGCCGAGCGCTATGAGAGCGCGCATGCTCGTCCAACTACTTGGAATGGTAGGGACCGACCTGGAATCGGTAAGCATAGAAAGACCACTGAGGTTGCACCCCAGAGACGAAATGGTCAGAATGGTGGGAGGCCAGGGGCCGGAAATCCCAGCCAAGTACATTTCCGTGGGTCGGGAAAGACTCAAGGGGTAGATAGGGATACCTCCGGTAGAGAGGTGAGCCAGTGTGTTATGGCTGTAATAAACCAGGCCATGTTGTCAAGGACTGTAGAAAGTATCGTCCGACAACGGTTAATTCGGTAACTCCGAATACTGTTAAGAAAGGGAAAACAGTGGAGTCTACGAACGTAGCGAAGGCTACGGTAAATGGTGTGGAAGCCACCGTACTGTATGACACCGGCTGTAGCTACCCGGCCTTGGTAGATCGTAGATACGTTAAACCTGGAGATTATACAGGTGAGACGGTGAAAGTACAGTTTGCTTACAGGACGAAAGTATATTAGGGTGTAAGTATGTGTTGCCCAACCTAACCCTATGACGTGTAACCCTATACATGTCGGGTCAGTGGAGACGAGGGCTATGAAGCGAAGGTCAGGGTCGAAGCCGCTAAAATCCGTGACCTCGCCCATAAACATTTTGGTACCTGGTGAGTTAGAGAAACTTCAAAAGGAAGATGTGTCTCTTGACAAGGTACGTAGGTACGCGACGGACGGGTCCGTACGGAAATTGCCAGACGGCGAGGTTAAGTTCGCGACAAAACGCGGTATTTTGTATCGGTACGCCAAGAAAGGGGTCGATACGTTTAAACAAGTTGTGGTACCCGTAGGGAAGCGCGACGAAGTGCTTAGGTTAGCACATGAGGGTCTTCTCGGAAGCCACATGGGCGTGGCGAAGACCAGAGATAGGTTGGTGAGGGAGTTTTATTGGCCAGGTGTGCATGGGGATGTGAGGAGGTTTTGTTTGTCATGTGACAAGTGTCAGCGAGTGGCACCGAAGACCTCCCATCGCCCAGTGCCACTAGGAACCACCCCACTAATTGACGAACCTTTCTCGAGAGCGGCGATGGATTTTGTAGGTCCGATTAAGCCGGCGGCAGAAAGTGGAAATCGGTATATATTAACGGTCGTAGATTACGCTACCCGGTACCCGGAGGCAGTGGCCTTGAAAAACATTGACTCAGTCACGGTGGCTGAGGCCTTGTTAGGGGTGTGGTCGAGAGTCGGAGTTCCAGACGAGATACTGACCGACCAAGGGACGCAGTTCGTGAGCCAGGTGATGGAAGAGGTAAATAGATTACTCTCCATTAGACACCTGACGACTACCCCGTACCACGCGCAGTGTAATGGGTTGGTAGAACGTTTCAGTGGGACATTGAAACAGGCTTTGAAGAAGTTATGTGAAGGTCGACCTAGGGATTGGGATCGATACCTTCCGGCGATACTGTTCGCGTATCGAGAAGTACCGCAGGCAAGTTTGGGTTTTTCACCTTTTGAGTTAGTTTATGGGCGGACGGTAAAGGGGCCCATGGCAGTATTGGAACAGTTATGGACGGATGAGCAAGCATCCGAAGAAGTGCGAACAACATACCAATATGTTGTCGACGTACGTAACAAACTGGAAGAAATTTGTAAATTGGCTCAAGAAAATCTCTGCGACGCAAGGGGACGTCAAGCCAAGTACTACAACAAAAGGACGAAGGAACGTCACTTTGAGGTGGGTGACCAGGTGTTGTTGTTGTTGCCAATAGAGCACAACAAGCTGCAAGTCTCATGCAGGGGACCATTTGTTGTAACAGAGAAGAAAGGTGGACAGAACTACCGTATCCGAGTAGGGGATAAGGACAAGATGCTCCACGTGAATCTTCTGAAGCGTTACCGTGTGCGAGAACCACCCACGGAGTTCGTGGTGGCTACCGTCGTAACGGAAGAACCCGAGGACAACGCAGGGCAGGCGGAAGTACTCCCTAGTTGTCCGTTGACGAGGGAGGAAACCTACGTCGACGTTGCACTTGACGTTACGTTAACGTCAGACCAACGTAAAGAGGTGGAGTCGGTACTTCAAGAGCATTCGAACGTCTTAACCGAGAGACCTGGGAAGACAGAGCTGGAGGAGTTCTCTTTGAAGCTGCTGGACGAGAACCCAGTGAAGTTAAAACCATATCCGTTGCCGTACGTTAAGTTAGAAGCGGTCCGCAAGGAAGTTCAAACGATGTTAGACTTAGGTGTTATCGAACCAAGCGAGTCGGCTTATAGCTCCCCTGTTGTACTGGTTCAGAAGAAGGATGGGAAACACAGATTTTGTGTCGACTACCGAAAGTTAAACAGAATCACAGAATTCGAGGTAGAACTTTTACCTGACCCTGAGTCCATTTTCGCAGGAGTAACCCATGCAAGATATTTTTCAAAAATTGATCTGTCCCAAGGATACTGGCAAATTCCAGTCCGTAGTGAAGACAGAGCAAAACTCGCCTTTGAAACTCCAAATGGGACTTACCAGTGGGTAGTCATGCCATTCGGGGTGCAGAATGCGCCCAGTGTTTTCACCCGTATGATGCGAAAATTCCTTGAACCATTGCGGGAGATGGGAGTTTCCAGCTTCATGGACGATCTTCTATTAGCTACAGCTACATGGGAAGAACACATACTTTTCCTTAAAACGTCTTAGAACGACTGCGACAAACCGGACTGACCGCACGACCATCGAAGTGCCATATAGGGTTCAGACAATTAGACTACCCAGGACATACCCTCAGCGAGGACACGTTAACCCCAGAGAGTTCAAAGGTCAAACAACTTAGGGACGCATTACGACCGACTACTAAGACTGAAGTTAGATCTTTTTTAGGTTTGGCAGGGTACTATAGGAGATATGTTGCAAACTTCAGTGCTATTGCGAGTCCATTGACTGACTTGACTCGGAAAAAAGCGCCGACCAAAGTAGTATGGATAGACGCATGTGAACGCGCATTTCAGACGCTAAAAGATAGACTGACGTCAGACGCCATAGTTAAATTGCCTGACGTGACACGGGATTTTGTTTTGAGGACTGATGCTTGTGATAAAGGTTTAGGTGCAGTGCTAATGCAAGAACATGAGGGAAGCTTATTCCAAGTTGCGTATGGGAGTAGGAAACTGTCAACTGCAGAAATTAACTATTCAGTGTTTGAGAAGGAATGCTTGGCGATTATCTTTGGAATAACTAAGTTCCAACGTTATCTGTATGGTAGGAAGTTCACTTTGGAAACACCACCAACCGCTGGCGTATTTGGCCCAGGCGAAATTAAATAACGGTCGATTAATGAGATGGTCACTGTTTCTACAACAGTATCAGATTCAAGTGCGCTACATCAAAGGTAGGGATAATGTAGGAGCGGATTGTTTAAGTCGGTTAGGGATGTCTGAGGTGAATAGGTCACCTAAGGACATGTAATGGGAGCAGAATAGTTCTCCAAGCAATTTGGGAGAGTAAAAAAAATACGGATTTTACTCTTAACAAGGGGGTAATGTCAAGTACCAAATTTTTCGTCAATGAAATCCATTAATTAATTCTTAGTCTAGCCAACAATTAACTGTTATCTGGTGGTAGAGTTTGCACGAAGGAATGTTTTCCTAACTGGGTCACACTGTTAGAATGTTTATAGTAAAAACGAACTAGGTGTATGACAATCCTGAAAGACGAAATTCACACGTAAAGCTGTCAAAAGTGATTGAGAGAAATGCCAGGGTGTTGAGGCAACCCCAGGTGGCATTTTTGGCACCTTGATAGGCAGTTTTCCAAATGTCTGTAGGAATAGCATTTATTCCGATTGGTAAAATGTGGAATCAGGGGTGGGTCGATCCTTGAAATTGGGGGAAATATATTCTCTGAGCTAATGAATTTTAATCAGTCTGGAAGACCTCTTCAAGACAGGAAGAGAAAAAAATACATAGCAAAAGACTCCGGAGTTATTTTTAGAGCAGTACCTTCGAAAAAAACAATAGGCTCAGGAAAGACCGCCGAAAACCCAACGGTCGAGAGAAAGCACGCCAAAAAAACACAAGGTATTTAACTCAAATTCACATTTATCATGATGTAATTTATATGATGTTTTCTTCGTTACAGATGCATGACGTGTTGATTTTGTATGAATAGTTCGGTTTTTACAGTGATTTAGTAATGTACTTTTGAATTCTGAATTAGCATTTTCACCTTATATACTTAGGTAGGTTAATGGGTGGTGTAGAAAACCCGCCGTGTACATTTATGATTGGAAAGTGTTACAATAATTTGAATTTATCATATTAGTGAATATTGATTGTGGGCTATGATATATTGCCTCACTTTACGTAATGATTTACGGGAATATATGTGACTTCCCCAAATTCTGATGTGGATAATTAGCGGTATAACTGTGTTCATCTGAAGACTTGTGTAGTATTTGCTAGCCGTATAAAGGTTATCACTGATAGTAAGATCTGATGTTCGAACCAGAAAGACGGACGGACATTCTCAACTCTTAAAACCTAACGAGATACTTAGGGCGTTTTGCCCTTTTCTTTTCAAAGGAAAATAGTTTGTTTGAAGAGAGAGAGAGAGAAATAGCGAGGAGATTGAGATTCAAAGGAGGGAGAGAAGTTAGAAGTTAGAGTTGTGGAATCCCACATTCAACCAGAGGGCAAGTTAAAGTCGAGACTCAAGCAGAAGGAAAAAAAAAAACAGTCGTCGAACAGGTCATTGTGAATTTACCAAGCGGTCCAATGTTAATGAACACTCGATTTCGTGATGAAATTTGCTGTCAGCTATTAACGGCTAAATTCATCTATTTTATTAGTGTTTTGAATTTTAATTCATGTATAAATTAATTTAAACCTCGGTTTTAAAGTGCTTCTGAACTAAGAGTATTCAGAAGGAAAGAAAATTTTAATTTACTGTGTCTTTCTTCTCTTGATTTTTATTTTGATTAAATTCTTTATTTATCTTTACGGGGGCTCGTGTGTTGTCTTTGTTCAAGATACCGACTCAGATTACCATATCCATTCTATAACCGGGCAAATCACACCGTAGAGGTCATCCTTTAGACAACGAGTATTAGCGGGAGGCGGTTTCGAATGTTGTTTTCCAAGTTGCGCATTACCTCTGACCAGGGGCTTGTGCAATATTGTACCAATAGCGCTTGATACCGAAAACCCCCGTTACATAAATAAAGTAGAAACTATAGCATTTAATACTTGGTATATATGCTGTCCATTTGGCTACACAGAGCATAAGGTCAATTAAATATGCTGCCCATTGGCCAAATATGCAGAAAATATTTATATATTCTGTCCATTAGGCAACGTACAACAGAAAGTCAATTATATATACTGTCCATTTGGGTACGCCCAGAAGAAAGTCAAATATATATGCTGTACATTTGGTTAAAAATGCAGAAAGTCAATTATATATACTGTCAATTTGGTTAAATACAGCATAATGTCAAGTATTTATGCTGTCCATTTGGCTACATACGACTAAACGTCAATTATATATGCTGTTAATTTCTTTAAATACAGCATAATGTCACGTATTTATGCTGTCTGTTTGGCTACATACGACTAAACGTCAATTATATATGCTGTTAATTTCTTTAAATACAGCATAATGTCACGTATATATGCTGTCTGTTTGGCTACATACGAGAGAAAGTCAATTATGTATGTCTTACATTTGGTTAAATACAGAAGAAAGTCAATTATGTATGTCTTACATTTGGTTAAATACAGAAGAAAGTCAATTATGTATGTCTTACATTTGGTTAAATACAGAAGAAAGTCAATTATGTATGTCTTACATTTGGTTAAATACAGAAGAAAGTCAATTATGTATGTCTTACATTTGGTTAAATACAGAAGAAAGTCAATTATGTATGTCTTACATTTGGTTAAATACAGAAGAAAGTCAATTATGTATGTCTTACATTTGGTTAAATACAGAAGAAAGTCAATTATGTATGTCTTACATTTGGTTAAATACAGAAGAAAGTCAATTATGTATGTCTTACATTTGGTTAAATACAGAAGAAAGTCAATTATGTATGTCTTACATTTGGTTAAATACAGAAGAAAGTCAATTATGTATGTCTTACATTTGGTTAAATACAGAAGAAAGTCAATTATGTATGTCTTACATTTGGTTAAATACAGAAGAAAGTCAATTATGTATGTCTTACATTTGGTTAAATACAGAAGAAAGTCAATCAGATATGCAGTCCAATTGACTACATACAGCAGAAAGTTAATTTTATACGCTGTCCATTTTGGCTACATATAGCAGTACGTCATATATATATATATATATATATATATATATAAATATATAAATATATATATATATATATATATATATATATATATATATATATATATATATATATATATATATATATATATATATATATATATATATATATATATATATATATATATATATATATATATATATATGCTGTTAATATGAAAAAATAAAGCGGAATGTCTGTTATATATGCTGTCCAATTTGTTAAATACAGCGGAAAGTCAAGTGCATATATTGTCTATTTGTTTAAATACAGCAGTAAATATGTGCTGTCCATTTGGCTACATACAGCAGAACGTCAAGTATATTTCCTGTTTATTTGGCTACATACAGATGAAAGTCAATTTTGTATGCAGTCCATTTGGTTAAATACTGTATAAAAAAAAGGAAAGTCAATTATGTATTCTGTCCATTTGACCAAAGGTTATTTAACGAAATATACGCTGATCATAAACCTTGTTTCAATAAGTGACAACAATTTCAGTCTCACACGTCAGAAATGCAATATTTAAACAATCAAATAAATGTATTATATATTCTGGGTTACATTTGTGTACAAAGTATATTTACTTAACTTTTCAATTTTCATCTTTCATTTCAAAACCGAAGTATAAATATGATGTAGCTACTCATATTTGACCAACAAAATTTAAAACATTAAAAGTATTTGAATTTCAACAAATCCGGTTTTGCGTGTGAAAAGAAGAGGAATCGTTATCTAAGGTATTTTATCCACTTTACCACTAATTTAATGTGTTTGACATAATGGCACAAGTTGAAGCACTGAGGCTAAGCTAGTTTAATAACTCCACACGAAACTATATAAATATTATCGTCAAAAATTCAAGGACAGTGTTGAAACATTACCATTGTAACTTCGGTGCTGATTAATTTAATCATCTTTATATCTTATCGATCATAATTATGAGGATATTCAGCAAACCAAAAAATGCAAATTAGAATGAATGTATGCAGCTATACTTACAGGCTGTATTACAATTTGAAAAGAATCTAAGAAAACTTTTAATAAAAATGACTAGTTGTCGCTCTTTTATATATTCAAAGGATAACTGCATATATAAAATTACATAAACCGTACAAGAGACATATTTTATTGAATAAAGTTGAAGAAGATACATATCTCTAATCGTTAGAAAAAAACTAAATGACCAGTTGTTTCGAACTTCAGTCGGTCATTTTTATTTTCGAGCGGAATTACTGTTAAGTAAGTTTGCCTTTCACATTTTACTGATTTGATTCAGTTAGGACGACAATGAGACAGATAGAAGAAATCGGTGTTAACATACGGTCACATGTCAGAAGATAACAACGTTGAGACGAGTCAGAATAATCTTAGGCCATTGGAAATAGGTGCATAAAATGAAATTGTCCAGGAATAGTTATAAATAAAGGCGGAGAGAGAGAGAGAGAGAGAGAGAGAGAGAGAGAGAGAGATAGAGAGAGAGAGAGAGAGAGAGAGAGAGAGAGGCTGCTCAAGTTTGCAGTTATTTGCTGAATTTATTCGTGCAATTGCAGGAATTTGATGCGTTACTCTAATATACACAGTTTGTGGTTATTTTTCTTTAAACAAATACCTCCATCCCCCAACCAAATACAAAAAAGCAACAAATGAGAAACAAGCAATCAAGAACATCAGCAACATATGATAGCTATGTATATATACCTTGACATAGAAGTTATACTAGTACACTTTTTTATCGACCCTAAATAACAATAATAATCTCTTTTGGATGTTTGTCACGGAAACATAGAAACATAGATCATGGGATGAAATGGCGGGAAGAAAGTATCCATTAGTACTTTAAATAATATGATGGATCTAATGATGGGATAAGTGGATGTCTCCAAGGAACAGTTGCCCCATCTACATCTCACATGGATAAACTTTGACCCCCTACACAAGCTACTCCTTCATGTCACTTTAATGTTTCAGTGAAAAAGAATCCTTCTAGGCCTCAGATCGACTTCGATTATAATTTCTATGTACATAGAGCTAAATATGTATTCTATTCTCCTTTGAATAGACCGTGACTGAAATTTCTATGTACATTGATCGATCTAAATACGTATTGTATACTCTTCCTGTACAGTGCATATAAATACACCTGTGTGTCAGATAATGTTGTGCAAGCACTAACTTTTGAATGTTAAGCACCTGAGAGAGAGAGAGAGAGAGAGAGAGAGAGAGAGAGAGAGAGAGAGAGAGAGAGCATATTGAAATGCAGTTTATATAATACTGTCAAATTTAATACAATAGTATTTCTTTAAACATATATCCTTAATGTTATGAGCAAGGAAGGACAAGTTTGTGACATGGTCATTAGTTTTGATTCAGCAGTGTAAATCATGCTGGGGTGGGTGTTGGTTACACAAGTTCCAAAATGAATACTTTCATATTTGGTAATAAAAAGATTCGTCAAATACTACTACTACTACTAATAATAATAATAATAATAAAAATAAATAAATAAATATAAACTCATCAAACAAAGAAACAAACCATCCACTCTTCCACCGGGAAAAAAGTTTTTCTAGTATACAAACTAAGTAATAACGACCTCAGAATATCAATCAGTACAAGATGAAGTATGTAAGGTTCATGCCCGGTCATCAAACAGTAGTTTTCATATGTACATGGTAGCAGTAATTCAACTACTACTCCAGATTGGGATTATCTAATTGATCAGTGGGTGCGTGGCTCGTTTTGATAGATTGTTGATATAACATGCGTCCATTCAAGGACGTAAAGAGTCGATTTTGTATATTCACACCTCGATTGGGTTCGGGAGGGCGAAAGGTGTGTGTGTTCTAAGATGTTTATCAACGTTACACATAGGCACCTGATGTATGCCTAACTACGATATCATCTTAACATGACGAAAACAGTGAGCTATCTACGAGAATATCTATACTTAGTAGGAGAGGAATATTGTGGGGTGAGCAGATTAAATATCGAATTTTGAAGGCTCCAAATCTTCAAATGCCGAGATTTTTCAAACGAAATTATTAAAGCTCCGCCCATCCTTTGAAAAACTAACAACAAAAATACCATAAAAACAATAGTAACCCCTCTCCCAAAGACAACAGTAATGAAACATCATCAAAATACCCAGATCGAAACAAATTCCGTCCCACAAACAGCTTGTTAAAATCATTCATACTCAGACTTCAGAAAAAATAAGAAACATTATACCCAGTTTTATTAGTTTGAAGAAAAGAAAGAATGTCAGGTCAATAGAAAAACAAAACTCTGATTTTTTTTATAAAAAAAAAATTAGTCGCTCTTTTATCTCCTATCGATAGGGCCCCAAATGATCTAAAGCAATCACTTACGGATCACTGCCATCTCACCTTTGCCGCGTGGGTTCGAGCCTCGGGTTCGGCCAATGTATGTTAGAAAGCTTGCCAGTAGCTTCTCGTGGGTCGGTGGTTCTTTCCGGCGTTTTCAAAGATTGTGTGTTAGCTGGGCTTCCACCACCATTTATACTGGCCGCCATGTATAGTCATAGCCTATCTTGTGCTGGAAAATGACGTTAACCCCAATAACAACAATCTCATATCGAGGTAGTATGACACAGTCGACAATTACTGTACGGTTTGTTTCACATAGATTTAATCCATAAATAAATAACAATTAGAACGAAAGAAAGGGAAGAAAGGAATGAGGATAAAGAAGCTTGTGTATCTTCAACAAAATGAAACTTCCCTGGATCGCACGCAATGGTAGTCAGTTGAAAATGGCTGGGACCCCCAGAATGAACAGTAATGAAGAACGCATATTTGTTTTTCACGTCCCTCAAGAACTGTTACCTGGGGGGCCGTCCGGGTTTCGTCTCTCCCTACTCGCTCACATTCGGAGGTGAGGCAGCGAGGCCGCTTTGAGAGACTCCACCCTTTCAGCCCGGGGTAGTCGCTGTGTGTGCGTGCGTGTGTATAATGCAATACAAAATGGAGTAGCTATCCTAGCACTCCATGAGTAGCCAAGACTTGATCCGGGATCCCGAAGAATCCCTGTCTCGACTACCTGGGGCCTGACCCCGACATGGAAGGGATCAGGCCCCGCAAATGTTATATGTAGCCATGTTGTTGGATGAAAAACATGTTCGAAGTAAGCGGCTACCCGCACCACGTGCTGACCCTCCTTGGTCCGTCCAGCGCAGTGCTATAAAGAAATGCGAAGCGCTGCAGTATTTATACGGATAGGAGAAACAACGTCGGCATATTTGGTCTATTTATAGGTATGACGCTCTTGGCTAGGTAAACAAAATTACAAGAACGAGGCTAAGCATAAACTAAAGAAGTAAACATATTTTGTATACCGCAAGTCAAGTTGGGAAAAAAAATGAAAACAATCTCATCTATAAATCCTATGAAAACATGACTCGGAACATCACGAAATATTGTCTACAATAAACAATGATAAATATAGTATCAAAATTAAGAAGGTATTTAGAATGAGTTTTTACGCCCTAAATAACTATTTAAAATTCCTTATTTGAGTTCGCCTAATGACTGTCCGCATTAGCTGAATAGAGCAGCTTTCTAATGGCCATTAGAAATCAAATATTGACATATACTCGTATATAATATCTATACACTGTATTAACTATACTTTGATTTATATAATTTAACTGTTTTCTACTGATTGATAACATATGCAATTATGTATATCAGTGACTTTTGTCATCTAAATTTTTTAAATCTATCTACATGCATGATTTTATCTGAGAGAGAGAGAGAGAGAGAGAGAGAGAGAGAGAGAGTCCTTGTCGAGTTATTAGTTTCTCTTTTATATCGATGTCGATGCTCGTTGAAAACTAGAGCTATGTGTACATGTCTGTCCGTCCTACATGAAACAGCTGGTACTTAACATGGCACTATTTTTCCTACACCAATATAGACTTTGAACCGATTTACTGCCAAATACAAAAATTAAAAACCAAGAATTGTATAAAGAAACTTAAACGCCTGAAATTACCCAGTCATAGTTTCACCGGTTGTAGGCTGGCTAATCATAATTCATGATGATGTTCCTGAGGGATAATTGTGCTAGACAGGCAGTCATGTAACCATATATTGGAATGAATATGCCGTATTTGTTTTAAATATTTAATCTCATTTGGCATCCATGTTGTTAATACATTAACTAGGTGAATCTGAAAACCTCAAACTATTGTGTGATGGAGATACACAACGTCTCCTCGAAAACCTCAAACTATTGTGTGATGGAGATACTCAACGTCTCCTCTCTAAGCAAGGATTAGGGTGAGGTGAAGTTGTGGAGGTTATTGTGTACATTTACACAAGGGTATCCACTCTTGAATGGGATTGAGGCTGGGTGTTTTCTTCTCAGGGCGATATTATATGGTTGAGGCAATTTTGAATATGGCATTGGGGTGGGGTGGACTTGGAGGGAGTGCCTGGGAGATTAGGAGTAAGGAATATATAGGGTAGAATGACAGGGGTCGATACACATAAAGTACAGGCCGTGCTGTTTTGTAGTCATCCATATTTCTCTTCAACAATGACATCGTCTGGAGAATATCACAGATGGGACATGACAATTATCTATATACATCTGGATACATCGGGAGCAATATCTTAAAATAATCATAATTTAAACATAATTTAAAAGAAACAACAAATTTCTCGGCTTTTGCATTACACATTCAGTTTGAATAGTAGAACATTAAAGACAACTAGGCGATAACTAGGTCTAAAATAAAACTCCAAGTAAAGAAAATAGTGCAGGGAAGAAAGGAGAACACGTCAATTTCAAATTTGGAAGAAGAAAAAAAAAAGAGGACATTATCCTAAGAAATTCATGGGTCCATCAAAGATAAATCATTCCCATCGTTTTATATCAGTATGGTAATTTATCAAGTACTTGAGTAAACCAACATTTCTGGTGAACAAATTGAAAAAGTGAATATCTGAAGATTCCTACACGGAAATAAATTTGTGTGTAGGGTTTTAATTGAAGGGTGGGATTCCCTTGTGAATCTGTGAGATTTATAAGGATTGCACTGTCCTTGATGGTCAGTCTTTATTCTCTTTATCTTTCTGCTTTTCTAAATTTGTATTGAAAAAAAATTGTCTTTAAAATATTTACAAAAGGCTGTATAAATAATATTATGTAATATCTACTACTGCATTCATACTATACTTAGCTGACCTCTCAGTGCTGTACTGATGTGTTGCACACACACACACACACACACACACACACACACACACACACACACTTCAGAAATGAATAGTGACTGACGGGCAAGAGCTTAGTAAAAGGTCAAGACCTTAGTGACCAATCCGGTCAATGACACATCAGCCAAAGTTTATAGGGAGGTAATTGATACGTCACAGTTTAGTCGCAATCACGCTTGTTTGTTTCGTGATTACGAGTCCACGTATTTTGAAAGAACATGAAGTTAATGAAGGAAAAATTGGACAGGGAAATAGGAATATGATTGCGACAGATATTTTGAATGATCGAAGATCACGAGTTTAGTGAATGATCGGGTTAATGATGATTCAGTAGCGTATCTACATATTACTGATATCCCCGGGGCTAGAGCCCGTAATCGGGCCCGTGCTACACAACACTTTTTCATTTAATAAAATATATTTGTTTGTTAGAAGAATAAACAGGAGATGCCTTGGTGTTTCTTTTGTTTGTTTGTTTTGTTTAATTGATGATGATTTTAACGTAGCTTTAACAATTTTTCAGTCATATCGCTACGATGTCTGCAGTGAGGCAGTTTATAGTGATGTCTAGCACTGGGGCATCATGCCGCAGACATGTAGCATGATGTCCCACCCAGTCACATTATTCTGACACCAGGCCGACCATTCCTAACACTAGCTTCTTAATGCTGAGCGTCAAGCGAGGCAGCTGTTACTACCATTTTTGTATGTCTTTGGTATGACTCGGACAGGGGTCGAACCCACGACCTCCCCCTTAAGCTGCGAACGCTCTATCCACTAGGCCACCAGAGCCATCTCGTGGTGTTTCTTACCCAAGGGCCTGTAATCGCTATTTAAGGCCCTATTTAAATGTGTGAACTTATTATTAACGGTTGTTTCGTTTAAATTACCTTTGTTGGTTTTATAGAACATAAATGTTACAAAAGACGTATCTTTTAATTAAAAACAAATAGATTGTCAAAAAGAAGTTTTAAAGAAGATTTTAAGAACAGTTCTATTACGTTCCGGCAAATTCAGCTATGAATGCAAAGCCCGATAAATTATACGAGATTTTGAAGGAATATGAACAGTATAAATTGTCTAAGTCATATTTAGAAAGTTGTTTTCAAAATCAAGATCTGTATTCATTGCCAAAAGAAAATGACCGGCATCCACATTAGGTTGCTAGAGTCGAAGTTACAAGCTAAATGAGCCTTGGGAAGGCGACGCTCAAACTTTATCCAACATTAATGACTATATCTATCTATCTATCTATCTATCTATCTATCTATCTATCTGTCTGTCTGTCTGTCTATCTGTCTATCTATCTATCTATCTATCTATCTATCTATCTATCTATCTATCTATCAAACGTTTAAATTATCACTTGAGTGCACGAAGATCTCGAGCTCAGTACCGATCTCATTAATGACACATCAGCCACCAGTATAGGTACAGGTTTTATTTACGCGTACAGAAAACAAAACAAAATACCCCAAAACAAAAATATACTTCTAGAGTAAGGGTTTTATGTGTGCACGTCAAAAACACTTGTTTAATGAGGGTTTTTGTGTATATGTATAAATTCAACCCAACACCTCTAATATTGCTGACTAAAGGTTTGGGTGCGGGGTTTGATTTATTTGGCTTGCGAGAAAGTAAAGCCTGAGAAATAGAAAATAAACATTTAAATAAGACGCCGATAATGGCATCTGACCTGAGTACTCAAAGGCCTAGAGGCTGGTCGGGTTAATGACGCACTGGTCGTGAATGAGTTCATGCAGTGGTCATTGTTGTTTCAAACATTAATGACGCACTGGCCGTGAATGAGCTGTGACTTCGGTGGTAGTGTTAAATATTTGGCGGTAAGAGAAAGATAATCTATATTGTCTTAAGCTTCACGAAGGTTGTATTTCCCAGATGAAATTTGTGTTGTAAGTATTTTCCCTTGCGAAATTCGGCACTCGAAGTTTCTCTTCCTGAAGTTTCTCTTTCTTCACCCCACCCCAATGCCATATTCAAAATAACCTCAACCAGATAATATCGCCCTGAGAAAAAACCACACAAACTCCAAATCACCTCAATCCCATCTAAGAGAAGAGATCGTAGTTTAAATTGCACATAATAACCTTCACAACTCCACCCAGCCTCAATCCCATCTAAGAGTGGAGACCATCGGGTAAATGTACACAATAACCTCTTCAACTTCACCTCACCTTAATTCTTGCTGAGAGAGGAGACGTTGTGTATCTCCATCACACAATAGTTTGAGGTTTTCAGATTCACTTAATTAATGTATTAACAACATGGATGTCAAATGAGATTAAATATTTAAAACAAATACGGCATATTCATTCTAATATATGGTTACATGACTGCCTGTCTACGACAATTATCCCTCACGAACATCATCATGAATTATGATTAGCCAGCCTACAACCGGTGAAACTATGACTGGTGTTTAAGTTGCTATATACAATTCTTGGTTTCTAGTTTTCGTATTTGGCAGTAAATCGGTTCAAAGTCTATATTGGTGTAGGAAAAAAGTGCCCCATTAAGTACCAACTGTTACATGTAGCACGGACATACATGTACACATAGCTCTAGTTTTCAAAGTGCATCGATATCAATATAAAAGAGAAACTAATAACTGGTCAAGGACTCTCTCTCTCTCTCTCTCTCTCTCTCTCTCTCTCTCTCTCTGACAAAATTATGCATGTACGTAGATACAATTTTAGATGACAAAGTCACTAATATACATAATTGCATATGTTATCAATCAGTAGCAAACAGTTAAATTATGTAAATCATATATATATATATATATATATATATATATATATATATATATATATATATATATATATATATATATAGTATATATAGTGTGTGTCAATATCTGACTTATAATGGCCATTAGAAAGCTGCTCTATTCATTTAATGCAGACAGTCATTAGGCCAACTCAAATAAGGAATTTTAAATAATCATTTAGGGCGTAAAAACTCATTCTGAATACCTTCTTAATTTTGATACTATAATTATCTTTGTTTATTGTAGACAATATTTCGTGATGTTCCGAGTCATGTTTTCATAGGATTTATAGATGAGATTGTTTTAAATTTTTTCCCCCCAACTTACGGTATACAAAGTATGTTTACTTCTTTAGTTTATGCTTGGCCTCGTTCTTGTAATTTTGTTTACCTAGCCAAGAGCGTCATACCTATAAATAGACCAAATATGCTGACGTTGTTTGTCCTATCCGTATAAATACTGCAGCGCTTCGCATTTCGTTAATGCACTGCGCTGAACGGACCAAGGAGGGTCAGCACGCGGTGCGGGTAGCCGCTTACTTCGAACTTGTTTCTCATCTGGCAAGATGGATACATATAATATTTGCGGGGCCTGATCCCTTCCATGTCGGGGTCAGGCCCCAGGTAGTCGAGACAGGGATTCTTCGGAATCCCGGATCAAGTCTTGGCTACTCATGGAGTGCTAGGATAGCTACTCCATTTTGTATTGCATTATACACACGCACGCACACACAGCGACTACCCCGGGCTGAAAGGGTGGAGTCTCTCAAAGCGGCCTCGCTGCCTCACCTCCGAATGTGAGCGAGTAGGGAGAGACGAAACCCGGACGGCCCCCCAGGTAACAGTTCTTGAGGGACGTGAAAGACAAATATGCGTTCTTCATTACTGTTCATTCTGGGGGTCCCAGCCATTTTCAACTGACTACCATTGCGTACGGTCCAGGGAAGTTTTATTTTGTTGAAGATACACAAGCTTCTTTATCCTTATTCCTTTCCTTTTGTTCAAATTATTTATTTATGGATTAATTATATGCGAAATAAACCATACAGTAATTATCGTCGATAGGAGATTATTGTTGTTGAAGGGTTTAACGCCATTTTGCAGCACAAGATAGGCTATAAATGGCGGCCAGAATAAATGGTAGCGGAAGAATCTGAGAAACCCCGGAATGAACCACCGTCCCACGGGAATCTACATGTACTGGCAAGTTTTCTCAGATACCTTGCCAACTCGAGACCCTAACCTACGCGGACAGAGGTGAGATGGCAGTGATCTGTAACAGTGATCGCTTTAGACCATTTGGGGCCCTCTTTGTTGTTCAGTTTTCCCGATATTATTTTGTTCAAACTGGCTTCAATGATTATTGATTTTTACAAGCAGTTTGTGGGACGGACTGTTGTTTCGATTTGGGTATTTCTATGATGTTTGATTATTATTGTCTTTGGGAGGAAGCCTACTGTTGTTTTTTTTTTTTAAATGGTATTTGTGGTGTTGTTGGTTTTTCAAAGGGTGGGCGGAGCTTGGAATATTTTCATTTGAAAAAATCTCGGCATTTGAAGATTTTGAGCTTTGATATTTTAATTTGCTCACCCATAACACAATATTCCTCTCCTACTTAGTGTAAATATTCTCGTAGCTAGTTCACTGTAGTCGTCCTGTAAAGGTGATAGCGTAGGTGCCTATGTGTAACGTTGATAAACATCTTAGAACACATGCCTTTCGCCCTCCCGAACCCAATCAAGGTGCGAACATACAAAATGGACTCTTTACGTCCTTGACTGGACGCATTTTCTATAAACGATCTCTCAAAATGAACCAAACACACACTGAACAATTAGTAAATCACAATATTGAGTAGTGGAAATTACTGCTATCATGTATGTATGTATATATGTATGTATGTATGTAAACTACTGTTTGACGACCGGGCATGAACCTTACTTCATCTTGTACTGATATGCTAAGGTCGTTATTACTTGGTTTGTATACCGGAATAACTTTTTTTTTTTTTTACCGGTGGGTGAGTGGAGGATTTGTTGCTTTGCGAGAGAAGGGTTTGCATTTTTTTGTTTTATGAGAGTTTATTTATTTATTTATTTATTTATTTATTTATTTATTAGTAGTAGTAGTATGTGATATTTGAGGAATCTTTTTATTACCAAATATGAAAGTATTCATTTTGGAACTTAGGTAATCAACACCCACCCCAGCATGATTTACACTGCTGAATCAAAACTAATGACCATGTCACAAGCTTGTCCTTCCTTACTCATAAAATTAAGGCTATATATGTACAGAAATACTATTGTATTTTGATAGTATTTTATATTTTATAAACTGCATTTAAATATGATCTCAATGTAAAAGTATATACATAGTATATGTGTCTGATGTTCTTGATTGCTTGTTTATGTTTTGTTGTTGTTTCTTTTGTATTTGGTTGGGTGTAATAATGCGGTGAGTGGATCTCTCTCTCTCTCTCTCTCTCTCTCTATATATATATATATATATATATATATATATATATATATATATATATATATATATATATATATATATATATATGGCTTTAGTCAGTGGGATGAAATAGCACGAATCCGCCAAGATGGAGTTACGTATGACTCATTAATCGACGACGTATTTTAATAGAACTGCAGACTAAAATTGAAAGTCTACGTCCTAAACAACGTTTCAGTTACGGGTAGATTAATTCCGGCCTTTTAAACTTCTTTCTGGGGATGAGGTTGTCTTTCCCTTTGAAGAGGACATTTGTACACGGACATAACTAGCTCCGCCTGCTTCTGCCGTATTTCGGGTAGCACTGTCGAAAAGAATAGTCAGGTTTTGGTTTTGATGGCCGCTTTCATTACCCAAATATAGATTGACTCTGGTATACATTCAAACTTTCACTTGGTTTCGTCATCAAAATTGCGTCCGTTTGTCTTGGCGTTACCGCAGGTGGAAAGAATGATAATGAACTGTTCATAAGTCATGTATTAACAAAGAAACAAAACAGCAGACATGTGCGTGGCTGACAGAATGTAAACAAAATCAAAGCAGATGTAATACTGTTATACTGATATAAGAAAACTGTTTTTGCTTTGGGTAAGGAATATGTGTGTTGATAAATGCCCTCGATTCAAAATTAGGTGCCATTGATTAAGATGTGTTGTAATTGTAAAATCATAATTTTTTAAAATATAAATAATCCTTAATCTCGTGTCATCATTTTTCGCCAAACTGTGCGTCTACCTTGTGACGTTAAATGTAAGTTTAAAGATTTGTCGTATATATATATATGTGAAGGTTCTCCTTATTCAGTTTGGGGGTGGGGTGCACACAATTTATTTAAATTAATACAGAAGACCCACCATGACTCGTTTTTGTCTGAAATTGAAGTAGTGATAGGGAGATGCAATGCTCCGAGTTTGAAGTCATTGGTGCCGACAGCTAAATTAATGAATACACAAAACGTGAACTTTAAAAAAACAACAGTTTAATATAATTCAATAACAGTTATCTCTCAAATAAAATTCAACTAAAACCCTATCACTCGACCAAGTGACAGACTATTTCATTCTTTGAATTAGTGTGTGAAATTTCCCTCCTGTTCTGAGTTCCTACTCATCTGTATGATTCTTACTTCTCTCTTCCTTTGTCTCCCTCCGTTCTTCCTTTGAACTTTTCCCGCCGTTCTTCCTTCCCTTTTGTCTCCCAGAGACTCGGACCACTGCACTGGGTAATTCCTTCTGGTCCCTAAAAGCTTCATGTACTGAAGCTCCTTGTTATTCCCAGAAGAAAAAAAATTGTCCTGCCAATATCGAATGACGTCGGAGTAGCTTATTTCCCTGGTCCTTCCTGTAATATGGTATTAGCCTACTAACATATTAGTTCTAAAGATAATAGGTTTAAACTTACGTTTCTAATGTTTGGCCTTGTTCTGAACAAAGAATTCCCCTCTTACCTGTGAACAATGTTACGTAACTGTCTTTGGAAAACATAAAGAGCGCGTCACTCGTTTATGGCTATGTAAATTCACTGAACTGACAACTTCATACATTTTGACGGCGCGAAGGTATAGCCTTAATTCTACAACGTGACAATGTCGCTATTTACATACTGCATATAAACGTTAATAATCGTTAATAATGCATAATTCACGTGAATAGGCAGGAAAAATAATATAAAACAAAGTGAAGCATTTAAGGGCGAAATTTAAAATGCACATATCAGAGTCAGTTGTGTGGATACAAAGTGAAATGACTCCAAATTTTGGAGCCATTTTCTTACCAACCCATGTTGAAGCGCTTCGGTTTCTTGGCATGTCATCTGTACACCGTCCAGGCTACGCAAGCATACATCAGGGTCGTTAATACAATTGTTTTGTAGAACTAAAGTTTTGTTTGTAGACTGATCTCTCTCCTCCCACCTCTTTACCATAGTCTACCAAAGGCTACACATGCTTTAGTAATTCTGGCATTGGTTTCATCATCGATGTGGACTGCACGTGATAGTGTGCTGCCGAGATAGGTGAACTTGTCGACTGCCACGAGAGTTTGACCATTGTGATGGTTATCTCTAAGTTAGGCTTTACTGGTGCATCATCATCATCATCATCATCATCATCATCATCTCTCTCTCTCTCTCTCTCTCTCTCTCTCTCTCTCTCTCTCTCTCTTGTTGATTCTGATTATCACATCGAAATTGTCACAAACTGAAGAGAAATGGTCCTTACTCTTTTGCATGTCAGACACAGATATGGCCTTAAGAAAACTGTCATCAGCAAATAGGAGATCACGAACAGTCACTTCCTGTAACTTTTTCTTCACCTGTAGTCTCCTCAGATTGAAGAGCTTGCAGTTGGTCAGGTATATGTTGTCGATCTCAGTATCATAGTCACGGAATGCATCAGTAAGTACAGCCGAGAATATAATAATAAAGAGGGTTGGGGCTAACACACATCCTTGCTTGACTTCACCGGTGACTGAAAATGGTTCAGATGACTCGCCGTTGTCCACCACACGATCGGGCATGCCACGATAGAATTACCGAATCAATTTCTCTGGACAACATTTTGCCATGATCTCCCAAAAGCCTCCATGGCTGACTATATCAAACGCGTTTGTCCGGTCTATGAATGTCATATACAGGTTGGAGTTCTATTTTCTAGCAATTCTTATGGAGGTGGCGAGTTGCAAACATGATGTCTATGGACTCACTGGCAGGAGCCATTGATCAATGCGATGCACAAAAAGATTCCGCAGAAATCTGGCAAGGATATTGCTTGCCATTGATAGCTAGGAGATTCCAAGATAATTGTCTAAGATTGTATCCGTATAAGGCTTATACGGTCTGTAATCCGTATAAGGCATATAAGGTTTGTTATCCGTATAAGGCATATACGGTCTGTAATCCGTATAAGGCATATAAGGTGTGTTATCCGTATAAGGCATATAAGGTTTGTTATTCGTATAAGGCATATAAGGTTTGTTATCCGTATAAGGCATATAAGGATTGTTATCCGTATAAGACATATAAGGTTTGTTATCCGTATAAGGCATTTACGGTCTGTTATCTGTATAAGGCATGTAAGGTTTGTTATCCGTATAAGGCATATAAGGTTTGTTATCCGTATAAGGCATATAAGGTTTGTTATCCGTATAAGCCATATAAGGTTGGTTATCTGTATAAGGCTTATACGGTCTGTAATCCGTATAAGGCATGTAAGGTTTGTTATCCGTATAAGGCATATAAGGTTTGTTATCCGTATAAGGCATAATGGGGATGCTATTTAGATAAGGCATATAGAGTTTGTTATCCAGAAAGCTCATATTATTTATTTACTTACAGTCGTTACTAACATTATCAAAAATATGCAAGACATTAATAGTATGTATTTGTCTAAATTTTAAAAAGCAACGAATTTGAAACGAATTTATTTCCAAATTTGACAAATAGAAAAGTTTAAAACTTTACAATTACATGTATTATATTACTGACCAAGACATTGATTCGAGATGGAAATATCAGGAATCAAATCTTGCTCATGTAGGCTAGGGATAGAAGACATGATCTTCATAATTTATAAGTGTATCTCATCAATTTTTTGGGATTATATTTCATAAATTTAAAGTATTCATTTAATTTTAAAAAATGCGGAAGATTTCAATAATAATTATAAAATTTATTAATAACAGTCGTATTTAAAAAGTATAAATCCACAAACTATTTTAAAATTAACTTAAATATAATGAAAGTGGGGAAAAATTACCTTGTGTTTTAATTTCTATAGATAGCCAGGCTAGTTAAATTAAAACATCTTCGTACTTCCACCAAGTATATAAATTGCACTGTTCGCAAATGTCCGAGTAATACATTTAGTTTTAGTTTTATTTGTCACTGCAGAATGATTACAAATTTTGTTTTAACCTCTTTTTCAACATTCTCCCTCTTCAACGCGCCCACATAACAACGTGGATGGGTAGGTAGGGGAAGGGGTCGGTCTATTTACATCCCATGGCATTGTCTTGCACCTTCTCGAGAAAAAGCCGAAAAAATATGGTTTTCCAAATTGGGGCGTTATTCCAAAATGTCAGCCAACAGGTTTTTGTTCTTTTATTCTGAAAATATATTAATAGTCAATGGATTTTTTAAAATATATTTACACACAGGGACGCAGGAGGTTGTATTGCTGCTTACAATTTACCTGTCATACATGTACTATACAGTAACTACTTAGTTATTGTATAGTACATGTATGTAAATTGTAAGCACAGGGGCACATATCGTTGTTTACAGTTATCCCCCTTACATATCACTTCTTGTGGGGTTTAATGCAATTTTTCATCATAAAATATGCTATACATGGCTGCCAGTATTAATGGTGAAGGAAGAACCCGTAAAAAAAAAAAAAACACCTACCCATGATAAACTCCTGGCAAGCTTTCCCACGTACCCACATTGGCAGAGCCAGACTCGAACTATACAGACAGGTGAGATGGCATTGATCCAGGGCCGGCGCTTCCGCTAGGCGAACTAGTCAATCGCCTAGGGCGCTGGGCTAAGGGTTTATTTCATAATGGGCGGGTGGGGAGGGCGTTAGTGTAAGGGGGGTGGGGGCGATATCTGATCTCGCCTAGGGTACCAAAATGTCTTGCACCAGCGCAGCATTGATCTGTAACGGTTAGCACTTTAGACCACTGCCCCCCCCCCCTACAAATCAGACAATAGACATGTCCTTGCAAATTGTCGGATTGCGATTTGTAACTACGATTAGAGTCCCTATGGTTTAGCCTGGTGCTTGATAATGAAAGTAAACTATACGGTTAGCACTTTAGACCACTGCCCCCCCCCTACAAATCAGACAATAGACATGTCCTTGCAAATTGTCGGATTGCGATTTGTAACTACGATTAGAGTCCCTATGGTTTAGCCAGGTGCTTGATAATGAAAGTAAACTATATTTTTGAATTGTCCAAAATTCACCTTTCTGAAAAACTGGCGATTCTTGGTCATATAATTTTGCTGAAATGACTGGAGATAAGCTTAAACAAAGTGTTCATGTATAGACAGGACTGGTACAAAAGTAGAAAATACCTCCCTGATATTTGTATATTTTGGGGTCACCAAAAAAACCCACCAAATATCAGAGGTAGCAACATACATTGTTGGACTAAGGACAATCTTTGAACCTAACTTTTTCTTTGTTACATTGTAATAATTTACAATTTTTTAATATTAGCTCGGTATATGATACCAGCACAAAATAAAAAAATCTGATCACTAAACTATTTCCCAAGCTATTTTGGGGCAGGAAATACTTGTTTTAATGCCTAGGTCAGCCCTCTCAACTCCTAATTCCCACAAAAGTTTATTGATAGGTCCATAAGTAGTTTTAAAACATCATTGAAATTCAGAAATACAATTATTCACATGCTTTTGGGGTATATATTGGTGTTCATCCTGACATTGTGATTTGCAATAATAATAATAATAATAATAATTGATTTAAACGATTCTGGTACAGATTATTATTTTTTGGCATGATTCATGTAATGATGTCAGTCGTACTTGATTTTACTAAATTGGACAGGTATGATAAATTGTGAATCGGTTAGAACTTAAAATATAAGGATGACATTACAATTGTGAGAATCCAGAATGTGTATTCACATATTTTCCGCAATATAATATACTTATATATTTTCAAGCAAATAAAGGCCTAACAGACATACAAAATGAGGTAAAAACTGCCCATCAAGTACGACTGAGTGACTTCATTACGCGAATCGAGCAATAAATGTTTTAAAAAATCACTCAAATCAAATTTTTAATTTTTTTTTTATCATTTTTCAAATGCATACAAATCATAATAAATTTATCTTCATGAGAATTATGGTACATATATGCGTTTTTCAATGTGTTTATTGGTGATTTTCATTGTTTGTTTTTTTTTAGTTTCAGTGTTTCTAGTACATGTAATCCTTTGTTCTAGTCCTACAACATATGATGCAGCACCCGATGTTTTTGTTTAGCACCAAAACATAAATAACGTGATATGTCTTATATTGCAGGACTGCCACTTGTTCAAAACTTACAGCTTGTCAAAAACCTTGCTCCATTTCTTGAAATCATAATAGTAAAATAACTGAACAAGTTTTAATTTTATTTACTTTTTATTATAGCTGTATCAACAAAACTCTTTCAACCGTAATTGTAATATTACAATTTTCAAATGACAATGTTGCAGTGTTGTTCAGGATAGTGCTGAGCACTTGTTTACAGTAAAAATGGCAAACACATTGCTACATCAAACAGATGAGTGTAGATTGAACGGTGCAGATTTTTTTGAGTGATGGTTATGGAAGTAATGACATTATTTTGGTAATACTGGTGTATTTTTCCTGCATTTTTGTTATGAAAGGCATTTTTGTGCAATATAGTCGTTAAAAAGAAGTATCACTCTTCAGGATTGGCCGGTGTTTGTGGGACCAGTTTTAGGCTAATTCCTGTCTGTTATTTATTGCCTGTACAAGAGGGATACATTACTCATTAGCTAAAGAGATGACAACATAGATTTCCAATGGGTTTAATATTTAGTGTTAGATTTCAATATGTAGATAACACTATAAGTAAACATAGGATAAACAATGTTAATTTAAGTAACCTGACTATATTGCATGGTAGAATGCTGTTGGACTGTCAGTGTTGTCCAATAGACATTATGAAAATGAATGGATTAGCCTATTCTTGGCTTTTAATGACAGTGGCTACTTGTATAGTGACCATGTACTATAAGTCTACACAGTAGCCATGGGCTTACAGATATTCCTCATTGTGACTAATGAATGCTTTACAAGTCCAAAATATTCCCATTGTTCTTACATAATTGGTTCTTTGTGAGCGAAACATGAAAATAATGAGGTTGCTGTGGTTTCACAGGCCATAGCACCAAAAACTGCTTGAGAGCCTTCAATAACATTCTTCTTGGCTTTGAGATCTTTCAATAACAGTTTTCTTGGCTTGAGATTTTTCAATAAAATTGTTCTTGGCTTGAGCACTTTCAGTAAACATAATAATTTAATTTAATTATTTTCTTTTGCAAAGAGGGTTCCTGAGATGAATCTGTGAACATTATGCAGAAGTCATGACACTATTCACAAGACTTTTTAAGAAGACTTCGTTGGTTACCATAGAAGCAAAACATCTTGATCTTTTGGCCAGAAGAAGATCGTCAGTCATCCAGAGAGATGAGCCTGTTGTAAAATTAATCCTTGAAAACACAGAACTAACCATAAATCATATGACCCCAGAAATTAAACTGCATCTGATTACACCCAGATGTCCCATGTGGAAGAGCAAGGGAGATAACTTACCATTTTCAGATCCTTACTGGGCATTTTATTGGCCAGGAGGCCAGGTCTTGTCAAGGTAGATATGTTTAAAAGCTTAAGATGGCCATGGACCATATGTAGTTATAAGAAAGGTGAACATTTATGATTTGAAGGGAAGCAAAGTAGAATGAAGCAGTGATTTTCAACCTTTGTAACTCATCAGATTATGTTTAGAATTGTTAGTCTTGTTCATTTGTCTCCCTCTTGTTAGCTCCCTTCCACTGTCACATTCAGTAGCAAAAATTAGACTTATAACGGGAGTGACATCTCATGGGGGAGAAAAACCATGAAAATGTACTTCAGTTTAGGATGGTGAGGTATCATCATTGAATGATATCTCCTGAGATATGCTTCTGAACAGATCAGAGGTGATTTTAGATATTTTTACATATTAAGAACCAAATACAGTATCTATTTTGCTTCATATAATTAAATACCTTATTATTCTGTTATGTCAGAACATATTTTGCTGTAAGGTTACCTCACTAATAACCAGTTACTTTAATAGCTCCATATGGACAATGTTATACAGTGTGTGCTCATCTCAGTAAACATGCATAACATTTTCTCAACATATTACTTTTGCATAAGACTGATTAAACATGATAATTTTTTGGTTAGAAGGGAATTTTATGTACATGTATTGGTAGCAACATAGTTCTTACTGCCTTATCGCCCTTGTCTTGAGGATGATTCTTTTGGACTTGTACAAAGGATAATTGGTCTGCTGTTTTTGTTTCTTACAGATTCATTCTTGACAATTCAGAGCTATTTGTTAACAGAACTGTCCTTGATGTTGGCAGTGGTTGTGGCGCTTCAGCAATAGCTTGCAGACTAGTTGGAGCCAAAAGAGTAGTAGCCAATGATACAGACCCTGGTAAGTTGTAGGCAGTGGTGCATCAGTGTGGTAGCCAATGATACAGACCCTGGTAAGTTGTAGGCAGTGGTGCATCAGTGTGGTAGCCAATGATTCAGACCCTGGTAAGTTGTAGGCGGTGGTGCATCAGTGTGGTAGCCAATGATACAGACCCTGGTAAGTTGTAGGTGGTGGTGCATCAGTGTGGTAGTCAATGATTCAGACAATTGTAAGTTGTAGGAGGAGCTGTAGCAATGTAGTAGCCATGGATACATATCCTGGCAAATAGAACTATTGCCTTTATGATTCAGTGTCTGGCAAGTTATAGAATAAACAAATAAAGTAATGGTTAATGATAATGACCTGGCAAGTTAGAAGCGGTGTTTACAGATTATAATGGCCAGCAGTGGTACTTCCAGCAAGAACCTTTCTTTAGTAGACCCTAAACACCAGTGACATAAACTTGTTCATAGTCTGTTTAACTTTATTGGACACAAATGAACTCTCCGTTACGGATCACTGCCATCTCACCTCTTTCTATGTGTGTTCGAGTCTGAGATTCGTCCAATGTGGGTATGTGAGAAAGCTTGCCAGTAGCTTATCGTGGGTCAGTGGTTCTTTCCGAGGGTTTAACTAGGTTCTTCCTCCACCATTAATACTGGCCACCATGTATAACCTATTGTGTGCTGACAAAAGGCATCAAATCCTACAACATCAACAACAACCAAGTGTGAAAAATGCTGAAAATATACCTAACCAATAATAGTATTTGTACACCCTCTCATTTGTCCCCCCACCCTGATTTTAAAAATTAAAAACATCAAGGATATAATAAATGCACAAAACTTAGTCATTTCATTCATTGATTTATATTTTCTGATCCAATTGTCACCAAGGGTTCATAACACTGTCAAATTACTGGATGCTCCCTTTGTAAACAAGCAGTCAAATTGCTCCCTGTCCATTTCCCATTTCTAGAAAAGTCTATTTCAGTAAAATCTGTGTTGTCTGCATCCAGTACAGTATTTGCAATGTCTAGTTATAATATTTTCAACCCAAAATGGACATATAAAAAGGATGAACTCATGTATATATGTGTTCAAAGAGATGTAAATCCTAAATTTATGGAATTATTGAGATTTTCAAAGACAGTGATTGCCCAAGCAAATATGGTGACTGTGTTGCTAAAGAAACCCTTGATTGATTCAAAAGGCTAACAAGTTGAAAGTATTTGAGTTAAAAATTATAAATCAGTGAATGAAATGACTCAGATTTGTTTATTTTTTGTATATCTTGATGTACTAATGAAATACACTCCAGCTCAGTTATCTATATTGTGTTCCACAAGGGTATGTTCTTGGACCTGTTCTCTTCATTCTATACAATCAACCACTCTCAAGTGTCATAGATCATCACCCAATGTCGCACCAATTGCATGCTGATGACACCCAAATATACAAGTCTAGCCACCCAATTGAAGTTGATGTTACCATCCAAGGAGTAGAGAGGTGCATATTTCTGATGTGAAATCATGGATGACATGTAACAAGCTGAAGATGAATGATAATAAAATGCGCTATTCTGATCACAACACAAAGACTTTCTCTTTCACATCCTTTGCCTCAAATAATAAATATCAGCAACACCAACATTAAATTTACACAGTCAGTATGAAACCTAGGTGTTACTCTGGACAGTACTCTTACCTTGCACCAACATGTCATGAACATATCCAAGGCTGCATATCTTGAGCTGAGATGCATCAGCTTTATTCGCAAATATCTTTCAGTTGATGTCACTAAAACGCTTGTGTGTTCATTAGTACTTTCAAGACTGGACTATTGTAACTCAATTTTGTCTGGTTTGTCTCAATACCTACTCCAGAAACTTCAAAAGACAGCTACAAAACTTCAGAACAAAGCTGCTTGGATCATTCTTAGAGTACCACGATCAGAGCACACCTCCCCACTGCTCTGTACCCACATGCTATCCATTTGATCCAGAATCAAGTACAAAATTTGTTCTCAGTGCTACGTTTCACTGATGGACTCGTCCAACACACCTATCTGGTCTCACCAATGTGTACACACCAGCAAGATACTTATGCTTTTCTTCTGACAATTGTATACTCATTGTTCCCACTATGAAAACGAAGTCATATGGACAACTTTCTTTTGCATACCAGGGCTCAGCAACATTGACCGAATTGCCCATTGAAATTAGACACAAAGATACAGTGATCCCTTTCAAGAGTACTCTTAAAACTCACCTTTTCGACTGTAAGAACAAACTTAAAGACCTAATGATGTTTCTTACCTTAAAAAGTTTCATAATTTTTTTTGTTTTCTAATGTCATGCTGTTTTTTTTATATAGTCCTATCATTATATATTTTGTAAAGCGCTTAGAGCTTCTAAAGATTAGGTGCTATACATAGTCCTCATTATTATTATTATTATTATTATTATTATTATTATTATTATTATTATTATTATTATGTACTGTGCAGTTGATATTACTATTGTTTTTACTTGTAGAGAGTTAATCAGAACTATACTGGAAATGTTATTATATACATTATTAAATCATTCATTTTCTTCTTTCAGTTGCCATAATTGCTATTGGTCTGAATGCTACCAGAAATAAAGTTGCCTTGGAGATGGATAATAGAGATTTGATTGGAGAGTTAAACCCTGACTGGTCAACAGTTCTCCTTGGTGATATGTTTTATGATGAAAACTTTGCCACCATATTCAGCAAGTGGTTACCACTCCTTGCAGAAAGATTTGGTACAGACATTTTCATTGGCGATCCTGGCAGGTATCCCTTGAAGAATCATCCAGTGCAATCATTTCTTGTAAAACAAGCTGAATACGAACTCCCACTGAACACAAGAGATGAAAACAATGGAATGACACATGGTTTTGTGTGGAAATATGTAATTAAATAGAGAATGGACTGTTGTCTAATCTTGTTTTTGCATATGATGTGTGTACAGATACTGAGAATTCGGGTTTTGGCTTGAAGGGATTTATCCTTTTCAATTCTATATTGCTATAATGGTCTTAATATCTTATTAGGTCATCTACATATAAAAATAAATGTGAATACAAAAAATTTCATTTGCCTACCTAATGTAGTTTTTGCTCAAATATCGCTTTCATCACTTTAGACTGATTTTCCAGTCTGTGGCAGTGCGTGTTTTTAAAGTAATAGTACCAGGCTACATAAATTTTGGTATACGTCTAAGAACTTCCTTCTTGTAATGTAGATATTATACTTGGATTATCTCATGAGTTAAGCTTGAATTCAACTAGAAATCTTGAGGCAAGCAGGCACATTTTGAATGTGTTTTCCGAATGGTGAATTTCTATTCAAAATGGTGGAGTTTGAATCAAGATGAGAATGAAGTGTCAGATTATAAATTATCAAAATATTTAGCTGTTGTGACCTAACACTGTTGACTGAAAATGAGAGAAAACCTCTGGAGATTACAATAAAGAGGACTTTGAAGGTTTTGAAGGTGTTTTTGTTCTTGATGAACCAAAGGGATTGTTTTAATTTTCTGGGAGAGTTGGACCCACCGAAGTGTTAGATGGTTCCAGAAAAGCTTTGGAATACTTTGAAATCTTTTATTTAGATGTGGTTTATGAAAAGATTGTTCATGTAATGTGGTAAATAAATAATTGCTGGTGCATTTTACCTGTTGTGTTACCTGTTTGCACCTGTATTTTAACAGTTATAATAGATATGCACATTTTATTGAATTAGTCATACAAGTTGACTTTTAGCCTTTATTTTGATACCAAATTTAGCCAGACATCGTAAATTGGCAAAGTTATGTCCTTTCACAGTCCACAGGTCATTCTGCTTTACAAGTCCAAAGATACATAATATTTAGGGCTATATGCCTGCAAAGTTACTTAGTGATGAAAGAGATATGCTAAAAATGTTTTTGTGAAAAAGAGAAGTAAAAGTCTAAAAAGTAAGCAAGTATATATAGTAGGTAAATTTGTGTGAAAATTGTGTTATTTTTGTTAGGTGGATATGTAGTGATCTAAAAACATTTTATGTCAGGATGACTTGTGTGAAGTTGGGTAAAATTCTGTAGAGCAGTGCTTCAAAATTAACTAAATATTATTTAGCAATGCTAGCTACATCAATGACAGATCAGCAGCATCATTTATAAAAAAATCAAATGACAGATCAATACAAAATCAAATGGCAGATCAATACAAAATCAAATGACAGATCAATGCAAAATCAAATGACAGATCAATCCAAAATCAAATGACTGCTATGAGGGTGCTTTCTGTCAAATTATGTAAAATTCAGTTGAATGTTTTTCATGAATGAAGTTGTTTAAATGTTTAAATTTTTGTTTTATTTAAAAAATGAAAACTTTGAAATTCTGAGCTTATTTAATATTCCGTAACATGTACGAATCAAATACCCTGTGCAAATGCATCCTGGAAGTAAACTGAAGGGTTCTACAGAACCTGGTGTTGAACTTTTGCAGGGCATTGTCATATATACCATGTTCACAACAAAGTGTACAATTTGTTGTTCTTGTTATAGGTTTTAACATCATTTTTCAGCACAATATAGGCTATACCTGGTAACCAATAGTAATGGTGGAGGAAGAACCAGGAAAACCCTGTAAAAAGAACCACCAACACATGAGAAACAACAGGCAAGCTTTCTCACATACCCGCATTAGCTGAGCCTGAGACTCGAACCCACACAGAGGTGAGATGATAGTGATTCTTAACGATGAGCGCTTTAGACCACTCAGGGCCCCTGTACAATTTGTGCAGGTCATTATCAGAGATGCCAACACATGAGCATGTACATGAGAATCCTAACATAAATGGATAATCACTTGAAGCAGCATTGGTCCAGATAAAATTACCTACATTTGCATTTCCTCTTATTACGTACCTTCATTTTCACATATTTACTGTAAACTTGTTTCTTGTTAGCAATATTGTTTAAAATGTCCACTTACTCAAAAGATGATTTTTGCAGAATTTTTGATATGTATTCTGGATTGCATAATTTTTGCTTTAAATTCATCACAATTCTACAGAAGCCAGAACAGTGGGCATCTGCATCATGGTGATACAGCAAACCCAGTAAATCCTGGTAGCACAACATACAACCTTTAGGCATACAGAAATGTTATACATATGACCTTTACAGTTTTTATTTTTCTTTTGGTAATGATTGATGGCTATATTTGCTTGCATGTTGGAGTTGTTTGTAAAATGAGCAAGGTCTTTATTGTTAGGATGATTTCTGTAAAGTCTGTTGGTTGTATAGAAATCTGTACAAAAAATATATTTTTGTGTTGGCCATACTTGATGATGGATTTTCATCATTTGTATCAGCTTGAAACATGATTTTTAAATTTGTGTAAAATCTGATCATATTCTGTTCATCAGTTTTTTTTTTTAGAAGAAGCAATTTACAGTTTGTTATACACTGCCATCTCACCTCTGTCTACGTGGGTTCGAGTCTTGGATTCAGCCAATGTGGGTATGTGAGAGTAGCTTCTTTTGGGTTGGTGGTTCTTTCCAGTGTTTTCCTGGGTTCTTCTGCCACCGTTAATACTGGCCACCACGTATAGCCTATTGTGTGCTGAAAATGGCATTAAACCCTACAACAACAACAACAACAACAACAGTTTGTTATATTTAGCAACAACAGCCATTTTTGATAGCAGATCAGCACATTTATATATACCATGATGCTCTGTGCTAAAATTAGATATTGTGGCTTTTGAGACGTTGCAAATAGCAATTGTTGATCTACATGATATGGATGATGCCAGATGTACACTGTGTGGATGACAGATGATGCACAAAAGATGAGGACCACACCACAAGTTCACTTGACCTTAAGGGCCTCGTGAGAGAATACTGGTAAAGTGAATAGTTTTAGGGTAGCTTAACAAATCTGTAAATGTAGAAAACCAAAACCCCAAAAATACTCTCGTCACTGAGAAAACCAAATCAAAACGTAATGCTCAAGTCACTGAAAAAAACAAATCCAAATGAAATGCTCAAGTCACAGAGAAAACAAAATTCAGTCACCGAGACTTTCCATACTTTTCTTGTTCCAAGAGTCTTCAGAATTGATTTGTTTTATTGAACATATTATATATATATATATATATATATATATATATATATATATATATATATATATATATATATATATATATATATATATATATAATTTCAAGGACATAAGCTTTTTAAGGACATTATTCTTATATCTCTTTTAAAGCACAACTGTCATGAAAGTACAAAGTTTGCGATCCAGTTCTTTTTAAATTCCAGTAAATATATGCATTACAAATTTGGCAAACTATCCCATATAAACCTGCATACAAGTTGAGTCAACTGCAAGCAACACAGATCTTGATCTATGAGTGTGCCAGTAGTCATGTTGTTTCTTCTATTGATTACTCCTTAAATAAAAAAAACCAACCTGCATTTATCCAGACCTGCTGGCACATTATGAAACAGCAGATCTGTGTCTATGCAGTTTTCAGTTGGATCCAACTTTTATTTGAGTATATATGGTCTCAGTAAAATATTCATCATTTCGTTGTTTTACAAAGTGATGTCTCTGTATGGACTGGTAATGAGACAAGGAAATCCCAATGGAGATGTTACATTATTCATGTTCTGCTTGGCAAAGTGTGTCTAAGAAGATTACAAGAAAACTTAAAATTTCAATTTCCTCATCTTGGTGACAATCCTGTATACTGATGTTGTAGATCAGTTGGTACAGTGTAAGACTAGTAATCCAGGGGTAATGAGTTCGATACACATTCCAGAGTGGCTTCTCAGATCTCTTTGCATGTTCTTTTATGACTTTCCTCTCGGGAGGAGTTAGTGATAACTAGTTTTCAAGATGGTGACCATGTTGGATACGAGATTGGCAGTATTTTGATGTAGGACAAATTAGACAACATAATAAAACTTGCAGTAAAGCCTCAATGCTGATATGACAAACCATTTAGGTGGAATAGTGATGACTAGATTTTCAGGATGGTCATGGCCCACTCATATTAGATGTCTGGGCCAAGCAGGCCATAGGATGAATGTTACGGAAAAATGGAAAATCGTGGCAATCATCCAAGTAGTTTAGGAAGACTAGTGATAGCACACATGTATTAATAGGTCATTAACTACAGCATATCCTGTACATTGTTAGTCTATGGAGTTGATACCTAATATTTGGGCTCTTTATTATCAACAAATTACTAGCATTTTCCAGATGAGTTATATTTCTCATTCAGCCTTGATCCTGTCAATATGCATGATTCAGTTTCTGCATTCAATGGCCGATCCCATCAGTAATCAAAGTTTGTTGACTGCATGGTGAATCCCTTTTATCGCTTTCAGTGTGTGTTGGATACGTCTCTGATTGGTTACAAATGATTTTTTATCCCCAAGAATCAGAACCATTTTTAACCAATCAAAAATGATTTTACTTTTTTTTGTGCAAATTTGAATTGTTCAGAAACCAAGGTTTACTAATGGAGGACAGTTTCACAACATGTTTTCTATTCATGAAAAATCGTAATTGATGATGGACATAAGACTTGATGATGGTCAGAGTGAAAATGAGGAGTTTCTCGGAGTTTAATTTAGAAATAATTGAGCAAGCAAAGGGAAAATATGTTTGGCAGTTGGATATTTTGTGAGATTTAGATTCGGACATAGACGTTTCTTAGACTGAATTGTCAGAAGAGGATGCTGATAGCTATAATGATAAGAGTTCTTGCAGATCTAGCAGACTGTAGCGATCGTGTTAATTTAATAAATGCATTTGGAATAATTGGTGAAAACTTCGTGGATTTTAATTGGATATAAGAAGAGAAATTATGGCAATTGGGATTGCCACAGCTTTGTGCTACTGGGGCAGAGCAGCAATAATGCTGACAACAGTGCTGGGGCTGAATGAGATACACTTATAAGGCAAGTCCAGCTGCAAACCACACAGACCCAGATCTGCTGTCATGAAATGTGCTGGCAGATCTGGATCTGTGCATTTTGTTAGGGATAATCAGTAGAACATAGACTGATCTGCAAATATACTGTGGCATATCAGGAGAATTGTTGTTTGCAGTTTGACTCGACTTATGAGTAAATATGGTAATATAGTCATCATCGAAGTTCCAGCTTTATTAAATTACAATTATTAAAACTCAACCTGTCAAAACCCAAACATCATGCTGTGAAAAATCTCTGAATTTGTTTATAAAGTTAAACCATTTATGTTTATATATATATTTACACACACACACACACACACACTCCAGAATTAGAACTGCTAGTCAGTAAGCACTTGATATCTTCAATTCAAAAGTATAAAAATGAATGTCTTATAATAGATGTATATCTTTATTGTTATATAATATTATTAATAATATATCCAAGTACATATTTTAACAATCACTATGAATACAGAATAAAATACATATAAAGTCATTATTGGTATTTTTCCTTCTTACACAGTTGAAATCTGACCTCAAACACTATACCCCTGCAAAAATCTGTTCTGGGAGACCACCTGTCTTGAGATCACTTTTTTTTGGCAGAAGGGTGGCTTATCAAGATAGGTTGTCTTGATAATTTGAGTTTATGTACTAATGGAACACAAAATCAGACCAGAAATAGTCTCTAGCATGCAAACAATGAAGCTTTATCCTTTAAGAAATTGATCATGTAAGCCTATATTCCAAGTTTGATCAAAATCAGACCAGAAATATGCAACTCCAGAGTGGTGACCAACTCAGCCAATTAGATCCAATATCACCTCATTAATATACACGACTCTTGCTCATTATAAAATTGCTAAAAACCCTGATGACATTAGCCCATATTTCAAGGTTGATAAATATTGAATCTCCAGAGTGGAAACAAAATCAGCCAATCAGACCTCATTAATATGCACACAACTTGCCCATTATCTAAATCTTTTGAGATTCTGATACGAGCCCATATTCCAAGTCTGATCACAATCTGATTAACAAATGTGGTTTCCTGGATGGTTACAAGCTCAATCAGTTTTACACAAGATTACATTAATGTGCATGGATCTAAACTATTATTGAACTCCTTGGAGATCCTTAATGTTATCAGCCCATATTACAAGTTATATCAAAGCTGACTCAGAAATATGATCATCAAAGTGAAAAAGTCAGCCAATCAGATGCAAGATCATCTCATTAATATTCATACATCAAGAGATCAAATTATATAAGCCTATACACCGAGTGTTATCAACACTAGATCAAAGTATTCGGAATGATAACAAGATCAGCCAATCAGATGCAAGATCCACACAAAATAAAAGCTTACTCACGATCGCACTTGTCCAAACAGCACAAATTAGATCAGATATATGGTCTCCTTAGTGATAACAAGCTTAGCCATCAGATTTAAAATCACTTATTTATTACATGAGGGTCTAGCTCACTTGGCCTTACAGCCAGGTAAGAAAAGCAACAACAACAACAAAAACAAAACAAAGAAAACCCCCATCCAAATCTTGAGTACAAGTCTTTGAGTATATGAAATTCTTTAAAACATACACAAAAGCTACATTCAAAAAAGAATTTCTTCTAAAATACATTTTATACAATTAACTTTTCTTTTTGGGTATAATTTCTATCTCTGCTAAATTAAAAAGATTCTAATGTTCTTCATTAAATGTTTCTTCATTAAAATTCATTTTTGTGATCTGGGTGGGGGTGCATGTCAAATTCTTCAAAGCTGTCTATATAACTATCCCAAGTACAATGATGATGTCAGGTATACAGTAAAGCTTGCTTTTGTGAACACCTCTGTATAAAGGATACCTGATCAATATTTACAGTTTTGTTTATTTTACCTCTTAAAGGATACTGGACCCATGAAAGACAGATCTTTTGTAGTCATTTTAGTGTCCTTTAATGACAGTGTTCACTTTATTAGTTTTCATACTGGCACAATAAAAGTACCATCTCAGTAGCTTGTGAAAATACATGACAGTAATAGTAATTGCAAGAGTTGTAGTTCTTTACAGGATATATAACTTGTTATTTTTTCAGCTATCTATAAGCAACATTGCTCTATATGAGATTTTCTAAGAGTACCAAGTCAATCAATAATATGAACTATTCATTCTATAATACAAATTAGTCATATTAGTTAATATTAGTTTAACATTTAAAATAAAATAAACTTTATAGAAACAAGTTGTTGTCCTATAAATTAAGCAATGACTAGGTTTGACTAGAAAAACAAACTGAAAATTTCTTTCCTTCATTCCACATATTGAGATTTAACAATGTTCTACTGTCTACTATAAGATTTCAATAATTTCATTATACATAAAATATATTCATCTAATACAAAAGTGATCATGTTCAGCAAATCACTTTTGTAAAATATACAATGAACAGATTAGCATAGATTAGTTTTATTATTAAATAAATGAATATCTTTTAAAAATATTGTAAATCATGTCACATAAATTACCATGTAAATGTATCATAATACTGATTCAAGTAAAACTATTGCTGTTTAATGAAAGAGGTAATATATGTAATTAACAAATCAACTTGTAGTTTACAGTTGTTCTAATTAAACAGGGTACCCTGGGAGGGTAGTTTTTAAAATATATTCCATGGTACACTGACTACTTAAAAAAAAGTTCATATAAAAATAATACACAAATCTACATATCATCTACAAATGACTTCTCTACACTGAAGGAACCTTCCCTGGGTGCCAGACATTGTATTATCGAAACACTTATAAAAATTATTACGAAATCATATTTTTATTATTAAAAAGAACAAATTAAAACAAATGGAGCCTTTTGTGTTATTTAAATTTGTGGTTGCATCTATTTTCTTCAATGGCAGCACAACTTTTGTTGTGCTAAAACTCGGATTATATGATAATTTCACAGCAACATAAATGATAGCTACAGTTTGAATTGAATTATAAATCCAATTACTCTACTCTTTGGTGAAATTTTTACTTAAAAGAATGACACACAATTTTCCAATAAAGATGTTCTCCTTTCTATTTACAATAATTTTAAGTTTTTGTGGTGTGAAGCTACACTGTAGCCTATAAAATGTGTACACCACAAATACCCAAAACTTCACATCATAAATGTAAGATAATCTTGAATAAGATAAATATACATTCTGAGTATTTTCAATACATGATGAGCAATAAAAAATATATGATAGCAAAAATTACCTTGTATATTTTACAAATGTTTTCAAATTATTGGAACAAGTGCATGCAGCTGGTCTTATTTATAATGGAGTCATGTGACATTTTTACCCTTCTAAAGAAATCAATAAATCTAGCAATACTTGCTTAAAAATTTAATGACAAATTTGTGCAAAATTAATGGAAATAAGAAAACTCCATTGCACATATTTAAAACATTTAAATAAGGAGGTAATTTTGCAAAAGAAACTAATACACACAGAACTATAGGTTTACCAGAATAATCTTGCAGTTTAAGTGCTAGCCCAGTCCATTAAATAAAAAAGAATCAGTCTAATAGATAAAAAAGCCCAACCTACTAAATAATAAAAGCCAAATCTATTAAATAAAATAACAAAGACCCAGCCTACTAAACAAAAGACCTGTCCACTTTAAAAAAAACGACCCAGTCTACTATATAAAAAAGCCCAGCCTACTAAATAAAAAGGCCATGTATAAAATAAAATAGACCAGTCTTCTAAATAAGAAAGCCCAGTCTATCCCACCCAAGAAAAAGCCCCGTCAACTAAATAAAAAAAAAATTACTACTTTTGCATACAGTTCATGTGTAGCACATAGGACATTGTTCATATCTAATATATATAATTCATGTACACAAGTGTTAGTAAAAACTGAATTACTAGACAACTTCATATAAAGGGCACCTGCTTATAACAAACAAGGCAACTTTTATGTATTCTGTTTAGAAAGTTTACTTGTATCTTTCACATATACACCTACTATTACAATACACCTGTCCATACAGGATAAAATGAGTTCTCTGAGAGTTCTTTATAGACAGATTTGACAACATTTCTTAAGCAAACCATATTAAGCACAGTGCATGATGATTATAATATTGTCCATTGGTTGATGTTGTTGGGTTAAACGCCATTTTTCAGCACACAATAGGCTATACATGACATCCAGTATTAATGGTGGAGTAAGACCCCCCCCCCCCCCCCAATCCCACGGAAAGAACCACTGACCTATGAGAAGCTACTGGCAAGCTTTCTCACATATCCACATTGGCCGAATCTGAGATTTGAGCCCATGCAGACAGAGCTAAGATGGCAGTGATCCGTAACTGCAAGCATTTTAGACCACTCGGGGTCCGATATTGTCCATGGAAGCCATAGAAGTGTTATAGTGGTGTGCATAATACACATAATTTTACTACCAAGTAACAAAAAGGGATTCATTATAATGATGGTCTTTATAGTGTTGATGTGCTCTATTCTGATTTATGTTCTTACTGCCAGGTCATTCTGGTTAAGATCTATGTATTTTGATTTCAAGTCAAACTGGTTATTCTGGTCAATATTTACATGAATGAATCCATTACAATAATATTCGTTATTACTACATCATTTAAAAAAAAAACAGTGCCTAATATATACTGGGGTATATCAGAAGAAAAACTACATTTATACAAAACCACATTAATAAGGGATACATTAGATACAAATCCACATTAATATGGGGTATATTTTATACAAATCCACATTAATATGGGGGAGGGGGTACATTTATACAAATCAACATTACTATGGGGGTACATTTTATAGAAATCCAGATTAATATGGGGGTATATTTTATGCAAAACCACATTAATATGGAGTATGTTTTATGCAAAGCCACATTAATTCAGAGTTGTAAAATGTATTTATTAACATTGTTAAGGTATACTGCAAATTTTAAAAAGTAAAAAAAGTTCTATGATTGAGAACACAATCAATGAAATATTAAGAACACTTTCATTTCTTTGGTCTTTTTCAAAATTGAGCATGTGCAAAATAACATAAGATGATGGCAGTTTATTGTGACATGGTTTGCAAAACTTAAGCATACAGTTTTATTTATGTGTTATTTGAAGAGCTTGATTTGCTTACTTTTATATCATGGACTGTCATATACCGATGAGGAATCACTATATTTATGAGTAGTGTTTGTTAATATTTGAAAACATTATTGAAAAGAATACATAGAACATTTTCTGAACAGAAATCAAGGTGTAAAATTTTCTAATGCAGAGTAGGTTATGTAATTTAACTTCTGAATATTATGGATCTCTGCCTTTAGTCAGACCAGTATAATCTATTGTATACATTTAGACCAATAGAATCTATTATATACATTCAGACCAATATAATCAATCATATACATTTAGACCAATAGAATCTATTATATACATTCAGACCAATATAATTTATCATATACATTTAGACCAATAGAATCTATTATATACATTCAGACCAACAGAATCTATCATATACAGTCAGACCAATAAAATCTATTATATACATTCAGACCAACAGAATCTATAATATACATTCAGACCAATATAATCTATAATATACATTCAGACCAACAGAATCTATCATATACATTCAGACCAATAGAATCTATCATATACAGTCAAACCAATATAATCTATCATATACAATCAAACCAATATAATCTATCATATAGTCAGACCAATAGAATCTATTGTATATATTTAGACCAATATAATCTATCATATACATTTAGACCAATAGAATCTATCATTTATAGTCAAACCAATAAAATCTATCATATATAGTCAAACCAATAGAATCTATTATAGTATACCTTTACACCAACAGAATCTATCATATACAGTTTATTGTGTGGCTAGCTGAATTACACTTGAGGAAATCATAACTCCCCAAGTCCTTACCCTAAAATTAAGAACCTGGAGGTGGGATTTTCCAATGCTACACTTAAACACATGGTGAATTTCTTTCTCACAATTCTTTGACAAACAAATGTGGGTTTCAAAACAAATGAAACCACCTGGTACAGTTAAATGTTTGATATTTTTTTTATGTTTTTTTATGCACTGTATCTGGCTATGTCATGCTGAGGAAATCATAGCTAAGTGCCATGCCCATGGGCACACTGAGGCAAGCTAAATGGGATGGCCTGGACAGGTGTCAAACCTGTGACCCATGGTTACAAGTCTGATAATGCACCAGCTTAACTTTTGTGGTTTCCTGGAACAGTTAATGGATTAAAGAGATAGCTATGGTAGTTTTGTGGTTATCTTGTACAGTTGAAGCATTAAAGAGACAGATATTGTGGCTCCCTTGAACAATTAAAGCATTAAAGAGACAGCTATTGTGGCTCCCTGGCACAGTTAAAGCATTAAAGAGACAGCTATTGTGGCTCCCTGACACAGTTAAAGCATTAAAGAGACAGCTATTGTGGCTACCTGGCACAGTTAAAGCATTAAAAGAACAGCTATTGTGGCTACCTGGCACAGTTAATGCATTAAAAGGACAGTTATTGTGGCTACCTGGCACAGTTAAAGCATTAAAAGGACAGCTATTGTGGCTCTATGATACAATTAAAGTATTAACAAGACTGAGCTATTTATTGTGGCTCCATGATACAGTTAAAGTATTAAAAAGCTATTATGGCTCCCAGGTAAAGTTAAAGCACTAAATAGATTGGTTCCTTTATACAGTTAAAACATTAAAAATAGTTGTGGCCCCCTTGTACAAATTAAAAAGACAGTTATTGTGGCTTCCTGGTACAGTTAAAACATTGAAAAGACTAAGCACTGAAAATTTCCAAATTTTCATAAAAAGGGAATAAGATTTGGTTTACACTAATTCAGTGTAAATTAGGAAATGTGGTTAAAACAAAGAGCGATATATTAAAGTTAAGAAATTAATCCAATAAGAAATTAGGAGATTGTGTGATGTCATACATGTGATGTCATAAAAACATGCCAGATAAGTGATGCACCAATCAAAACTCTATTTTTAAGTCATGTGAAGTAGGATAACAGTCTTCATACAAGGTAGGATAACAGTCTTCATACAAGGTAGGATAATAGTCTTCATATAAGGTAGGATAACAGTCTTCATACAAGGTAGGATAGAAATTTAAACATGGATATTCTTTCTGGAAAAACTCAAAACAGATGAGGAACATGAGAAAATTTATTCTCACATCCTATTTTTTAAATGATGTTTTTCGATGTAGTTGTTGTAGGGTTTAATACAATTTTTTCAGCACATGATAGGCTGTACATGGTGGCCAGTATTAATGGTGGAGGAAGAACCTGGAACCTCCCCTCTGCCCCCCGGAAAGAACCACCAACCCATGAGAAGCTACTGGCAAGCTTTCTCACATATCCACATTGGCCAAATCTGAGACTCAAACCTATGCAGACAGAGGTGAGATGGCAGTAATCCGTAGCGGAAAGCGTTTTAGACCACTCGGTTACTCTGGGCCACTATTTGGTGTACAATACTTTTGTCAGGTTTTACATTGGGTGACTCTTATCCTACATCATATCATGTCAAATAAGAGCCAAGACTGGCAGCACATCAGTACACCATAAATTCTTGTATGGTGCTAGGATAGTTTCTTATTCTTTCTACAGTATATTTTCAGAATTTAAGTTGAATTTCTGTTTTTTAAAAATGTTTCAGAATTTCTTTCATGATCTTTGTACTTATTTTGACCTTATAATACATTAACTGTTCCCATGGGGTTGCCATTTTGTTTGCAAACCACTTTTTGCACCGGCCACTTCCTTTACAACTTCTGTACTCATGAACTGGCGAAAAACAATTGAATACTGCACATACCTGTACATAAACTGAGTCCAACATCTAACAACACTGACCATGCATCTTGTAATGTCTGCAGATCAGGGTTCATGTTGTTGGTTCTACTGATTACTCCTAACAAAACTGCACAGACAAACACCTGCCAGTGCATTATTTGATGGCAGATCTGGATCAGTGCAACGTTTTATAATTGAGTATCAGTGGCATGTACAACAAAACAAAACCACACAATTGAGGTCACTGTACATCATACTGGAATGACCTTATTATCATGGCTCTAACAAATACCACATATACTCACAAGTAGGGTTAAGTGAAAAAAACAAAGATCCTGATCTGGTGTTACATAATGTACTGGCAGATCAGGATCTGTGTTGTTTGTTCTACCTTTTTACTCCCTGACTTGTATGCAAGAATATATGGTATTATGCAGACTCATTTCCCAATATGGCCTAATGTTTGGTCTCTTTTTATGGACTGAATACTTTAGGTTCCACTAGAGAGACATTTTAAAGGAATGAATCATTAACAGAGCAGAACAGTAACAAAAGAGGCTCACCAAATACATATTTTGTTGAAACAGTGAGAATGAATGAATGAATGAATACTGTACAAATAACCATCTTTGGTTTAATAATAATAATGTTGATTATCTTCATGGCAATCATGTAAACTACATTGATTTTTATCACTAAAATTGAAAATTGAATTTTGAAATACTGGTAGCATCATCTTTATAATTTCTAAAACATTATCCTGTATTTCAAACCTAAATGGATTTTAATTCTGAGACTCTCAGTTCAAACATAGCTGATGCCAACAAGGGCAAACAAACTTATATTTTGTTCAAAACTATTCATACAATTTTAAGTCTATTTTTAATTCAATCACTTGTTTATTTGCTAAAGCACCATGAATTGCCCTTGTAGGCATTAATGTGTGTTTCTTTATGTGATAAAGCACCATGAAATGCCCTTGTAGGCATTAATGTGTGTTTCTTTATGTGATAAAGCACCATGAAATGCCCTTGTAGGCATCAATGTGTGTTTCTTTATGTGATAAAGCACCATGAAATGCCCCTGAAGGCATTAATGTGTTTCTTTCATGCAAGTACTTTTACTCATAATTAAACACTTTTTTTTTTACACAACATAAAATTATCATTACAAAGATATGTTTCATAAAAAACAACAAAAACATAAGTATTATAAGAAACAAAGACATATGGATACCAATAAACTTGGTCATGTAAAACAAAATACATATGCATAATAAAAAATACTACTTATAGCAGTGTGGCTGGAATGAAAAGCTTTGTCTGTTTTTGATTATCAAGCATTTCCATGTTACATCACTTTGCAGTAACAATGTCTAAGAAACAGAACAAAATGCAAAGGCTAACACTTAGAAATGGAGTGTAAAATGTAGGTCATAGTGACTTAGTTTTGACTGAAGAGTGTAGCACAACTCATGAAGCATCTACAGACCATGGAACATGACAGCAGGCCATCATGGAATCATATGTACTTAATAGCAATGCCTTACATATGAACAAAAATGTACTTAGGTTTTGTTACTGTGGTACATGAGGATGGTTTATTTTCATCTTTAGTTATTTTAAAATACTGAGGCTGGATCACCCATGTTGCATAAGTCATGTACTTGCAGTGAGAAAACCAATTTCCTTAACTTCTCTGATGATGGATTTCACCATAAACAGGATACTTATATAGTAAAGCTGGACTGTATTATTACAAGTTTTGTCAGGAAGCTGTCCACTTTATGAGAGCAATCTTCAGCTGTAGAGGTATGTGAAATATAAAGTTACATTCTTGTATTGCTATCTGTATTATGTGACAGACCTGTTTGAATTCTTGAATGTTCCAGTATTTATCTACATTTACAAACAGTCAGATCTATGTTATGAAACACCATGCTATTGAATAGCCTACAGTTTATTTTCAAGTTAGCCATAAAACAAAACAAACTAAATTCATTTATATGTTGCATGTATTAAGAGGATGAGAAAATGAGTTCTCATAATTTAGTGAGATTATTCTTGCAAGATACAGATTCGTGCATGAACCTCATTATTATAATAATAATCAAAAGTTCTGATGAAATGATTTAATATGTTGTTCTTTTTAAAAGTGATTTTCTGCACATAATATTGTCTAGCACTTGGGTATCATGTCACAGACATGTAACATGATGTCCTACCCAGTCAAATTATCCTGACACCAGACTGACCAGTCTTAACAGTAACTTCTTAATAATGAGTGCCAAGTGAGGCAGCTGTTAGTACAATTTTTGTAAGTCTTTGGTAAAACTTGGCCAGGGATCAAGCCCACAACCTGCCGCATCCAAGGCGGATGTTCTAACTGGAGTGGTGACTTTGGTTTGAAGGATAGTATTGGTGTTCTCACAGGAAGGGGCCCAAACTTGGGGATTAACAGCTCTACAAGGAATATAGAAGACTGGATGTACAGGCCATGCATGGTGGCTTCTTGACTATTTGATATGAAACAGGGAACCCAATTAATTGTTAAATTTGATGTGCATCAATCTATTAAATCCATTGTTGGACTTTATGTGCAAGAGCATGGTGTCAGATTCATTCATTGTTCAATTACAATATAAATATCATTCATGAAATTGCTTTCAGTGTCTTTGAAAAAATATAATCCTAATCCGGCTTCATCATGTTACATAGGTAATAGTGCTTGAGAAACACAGCAAAACACAATGGTTAATGCAGTTCACTAAAGTATGAAATATAAATCAAAGTGACCTTGTTTTGACATAAGGGTGCATTATTCTTGATGGTGCATTTAAATTTGAAGTTACACAGCTCTCATGGCTGAGAAACTAAGCTAAATAAATGTTAACACAAGTTTTGTTAGAGATAACAGTTACTTCGTTTTGACTGAAGGGTGCAATTACTCTTCATAAACTGCATGAGTCTGAAGGCAGGTGTCTGCAAAACTAAGCTAAATACAAAGCTTTAAACTGGTTCTTGTGCTGGGAAATATATATCACAGTGACCTTAATTTGACTAAAGAGTGCAGTATTCTCTGCAAGAAAATGCTGGAGAAAGTGACCTAAATGTAAACAATAATGTAGAGAAAGTGAGCCTAACACAAAGATAAAAGAAATCACTAACCATGAAAAACAGGATGTTGTGACCTAGTTTAAGAAAATGAGCCTAACACAAAGGTAAACAGAAATCACTAACCATGAAAAACAGGATGTTGTGATCTAGTTTAAGAAAGTGAGCATAACACAAAGGTAAACAGAAATCACTAACCATGAAAAACAGGATGATGTGACCTAGTTTTATGTGACAGTAACACTATACATGAACCATCTACATACATGACTCTACAAGTCCCAACATTGGTGCTGTTGCTAAATGGATGGATGAATGGATATGATCAATCCACAAATCAAAATATTTAATCAATATTATAACCAAACATAATGCCCATAAATTTTATGATAAATAACAGTGTAAGCTAATTTCATCACCTATCATGGTATCACAGGATTAACACTGAAGAATCCTTCTAAATACAATTGTGAAACACATTGAACTACCGTACAAACTCACAAGTCAATCTAACAGCAAACAATATAGACTCTGATCTGATGGTACATTATGTGCCAGCAGATCAAAGCCTTTGCTGTTTGTTCTACTGATTACTAATAACAAACTACATATATTTAGATCTACCGGTTAATTTTGCAATGGCAGAACAGAGTCTGTGCTGTCTGCAGTTGGACTTCACTTATAAGTATGTATGTATGCTACATCAAAACAGTTTAATAAAACTTGCCTAAGAAATAGTAGGTACTGGCCTTTATGTACAAGTTTTTTGCCTTAATGTACAAGGGCTCCACCAAAAAATATTCTTACCATTTTGGATCTAAGGTTTGCAATAAAACCTTTAGGAGAAAACAAAGAAAAAATCAGTTTTATCGAAATCTATAAATATTATAAGATGAAGGTGGGATGAAGAGAGAAGCTATTCTTCTTTCACCAATGCTACAATAAGAAAATAATTGTTGTATGTGAAAGCACTCTTGTCATGCACTGCTATAAACTGAAGAAAACAACAAAAACTCAAGTCTAAACTCTCTGAAACGATATTTGATAAATAGCCTCTGTATCTGGGGAAATATACAATCTATGAAATATGACGTTAAATTCCCACTAGTTTGAGTGCAGTCATTTAACCTGAATCAGGAGAGTAAAATTTGAGTTTTCAAAAATGGACGAATGTGAAAATCTACATCGACTAAATTACATTCTGCAATTTAAGGTCAAACTTTTCCATGCTGACTAAAAACTGTGTTATGATTCATCTTTTACTTTCTCATTAGGTCAAACGTTTTCACATTATGTATTAGGGTGTCCTGCAAAAAGCTAATAGCTACAGAATTATGAAATGTCAATATATCATTGTGTCAGCTTGCAATAGCAATAATATAGGACATACAAAATGCCAAAACTGTTGAAAAATGATCAGATTATAATAAAAAGCTGAAAGTGAAATTTATTACCCAAATAAATCAGGTTCTATATTTATACTCCTGTCAATAAACCAGGCTTATGTTCTATATTCATACTCATATGAATAAACAATGCTTATGTTCTAAATTCATACTCATATGAATAAACAAGGATTATGTTCTATATTCATACTCAAGTCAATAAACCAGGTTTATGTTCTATATTCATACTCATATGAATAAACAAGGCTTATGTTCTATATTCATACTCATATGAATAACAAGGCTTATGTTCTATATTCATACTCAAGTCAATAAACAAGGCTTATGTTCTATATTCATACTTAAGTCAATAAACAAGGTTTATGTTCTATATTCATACTCATATGAATAAACAAGACTTATGTTCTATATTCATACTCATGAATAAACAAGGCTTATGTTCTATATTCATACTCATATGAATAAACAAGGCTTATGTTTTATATTCATACTCCTGTCAATAAACCAGGTTTATGTTCTATATTCATACTCATATGAATAAACAAGGCTTATGTTTTATATTCATACTCCTGTCAATAAACCAGGTTTATGTTCTATATTCATACTAAAATGAATATACCAGGTAAATATTCTAGATTCTTACTCAAGTCAATAAACTAGTTTATTTTCTATATTCTTACTCATATGAATAAACCAGGTTTATGTTCTATATTCATACTTATATGAATAAACCAGGTTTATGTTCTATATTCTTAACCAAATGATGATTCCATGAATCTGTAAAAGATCAAATGTTGTCTATCCAGATTAGTTTTTCACAATTTGCTTCTGTCTCACTGCATGACTTTACTTTTGAATCATTTGGGCAGTATATTAGTTACAGCTGGCAAAGCCCATTCATATTTTTATTATACAATGGTGGTCCATTCATATTTTTGTTATACAATGGTAATTTAAAATATTCTGTTATACAATGGTCCACTCTTATTTTGGTTACACAATGGCCCACTCATATTATTATTATATAATGGCCCATTCATATCTGTTATACATTGGCCCACTGATATTTACTGTTATATAATAGCCCATTAAAATTTTCAACATATTGCCTGCAATTACCAAATTAACAAGAGCCAGTTTGTATTTACAATGGCTTGAGTATCCTTTTTGAAAGTTTTGATTACTGCACCAACCACCATGCCTTATATTACAAACTATATTTACTTACATCGCTGACATTCTCAATATATATAAAGAGAACCCATCCATAGTACATTATAAAATTATGGTTTAGGGCATTCAATATATGCAATATCATAAAATCAAATTTTTAAGTACATCATCATTATACAAACTGCAGCCGAATAAACATCATGTAAATTTGTAAATCACTGCCATTCACATCTGTAACCAAAACTCAGAACCCTTCCCGAAGTTCATAGATATAATTCCAACCTCTTTTACCGAGATACACATAACCAGCTTCTGCAAGGTACTCTGTGGTTGCATGAATTGACTCCCTTTCATGCAGATCTTCATAGATAATGTAGGCTGGTCTGCATCCAAAGTTGATCCACTGGTGTAAAATCTGCATTTAGAAAAAAATTAATAAAAATTATTCTTATATGACATGAATTTTGTAGAGTAAATGTGTAATTATCACGGAATTGAATAAACCTTTTTTTGTGTTAAATACATGTTTCGTTTTTGTGTACAACGATACCAGAGGGTGATTTATATAAATATTGTATAATATTTCAAAATAATGAGTTTGGTTCATCCTATGCTGCATGTGTGAAATGCTTTGGATGGGAAGAACCGAATGCCTCCAGTGGTAAATCCTTGGGGGATAGTGAGGTAATTCATGAGCTGACCAGATAGAATTCACTCCTGAAGTGCAGTTGAAGCATACAGCTGGAAAGAAAGCAACTGCAAGAGAAAGGAAATTTCCAAGTCACATTTAAATGAACTCATCACTGCCAATCACATCTGACAGGATTTTAAAAGTGACAGCTCAAAATTGTTTCCTTGAATTGTTGCAGTCCTAGCACTAAAACTTCAAGTTCCAAAAAGGATAAATTTCTTTTACATGCAATAATTTTGAAATTGTCAATATACATGTGTGTATATATATATATATATATATATATATATATATATATATATATATATATATATATATATATATATATATATATATATAGTCCATTTGTTTACACTCATTCTTTGTGAAATATTTAGTATCACAATAAAGGTATGAAAAGTTATAGTAGTTGATAACCATGACTGCATGTTACAACAACAATCCTCAATGTATTTACTGTAACATTCATTTCATTTTGTGTGTAGCATGGAAACGATTACATTTTCTTTCTATACTCAAATCATAAAGAAATTACCATATTTCATTCACTTTTTTCATTTCATCTTTAAGCAACACAGCATACTACGTTCAATTTTTCTGAAAATTTACAAGGTTAGAATCTAAATCCTTAAGTTCTGGATCTTCCTCTATCACGCTCAAATTCATTACAGTTTCATGTTTTAAATGTTCGTGGCCCTTGATTATGCAAGTATTTTTTAACAGTGCAATGTCAGTTTTCCGTTTTTGCCATTTCATTATTCCTTCCAGTCACAACACCATGTGCATAAAATGTTCCATTATTTTTCAATTTTTCTCAAATGTCATATTTCACCATTAATTCCACAAATATTTCAGTCTCTTTGGCATTATATTTTTTTTTATCAAAACCTAGATGCATCTGCTAATTTCTCTCAGATAGTCTAGTGATAATCATGTTCACAAAAAGAGATTGCCAAGTTGCCATCGGAATAGTAATCATAGGATATTCATTAACATGTGACTTCATATTCCTCCAACATTCAAACTAAATCTGAAAATCCTGGCACTATTTTTTAAATATGGTATGCAAAAACATGCAATTGTTCTGAACATTTCATAAGCGATTTTTTATGATATATTAAAATGGATTAAACATGCTGAGCACTGCTTATCAAAGAGAAGTGTCAAAACACACATGCGTGTCATTATTCTTTTGATCAAAATAATCACTAGGCACTGAAAAAAAACAAAAAAAGATATCTTAATCTCCTTGTCTGCTAAGATCTCACCTAGGGAGCTTCATCAAATCCTGTAAAAATTGCTTGAATGATTTTTAGTTGGAATGTTAAATGATAATTGGTACTTGCAGAAACAGATAAAATAAAAAATAATATATGGCAATAAAAAGTTTCACACCAAGGACTGAGGTGTTCAAATTTTGTGTGTCCAAAAATGGAAATATATGTACTTTTTACAAGCATTTCATTACACACACACTCCTGGAACTACACTCAATACCACCCACACTAGCATGAATGTGAACTGGAATAGGTTATCATAAGCAAAGAAATTCAATGATGTAATTTTAAGTAAGAATTTTCTCTAATAAAATTCACAAAATATTAGGAATCCATAATAATACCAGTTAAATACATGGGATCAAGTTACACAGTTGTAATGTAGAATGGTGGAAATAGAACCCATTTAATGTCACATCTAAATCTGCTTGCTAAATAAGGATATAATCCAACACTGGTAAAGTTATCATGCAGAAACCTAACTTAAAAAGAGGGGAAATCTGGAGGCAAAACTAAAATAATCTTGCAAGGGTGGTGGTTGTTGTTGTTTGGAGTTTATTACCATTTCTCAGTGCAAGACAGGCAAAAAATGGCAACCAGTACAAGTGGTGGTAAAAGAATCCAGGAAAACCCCAGTAAAAAACACCAACATATGGGAAGCTACTGGCAGCTTTCTCACATATCCACAATAGCCAAGCATCAGATTTGATCCCATGAGGACAAAGGTGAGAGGGCAGTGATAGGAAAAAGATGGTGCTTTTTCAACCACTTGGCCACCCAGGTGAAAATCATTGCTGACATGCGAGTTTTGGAACTAGGAATGATGTCATGGAATTAAATTTAACCCTTAAGTGCCAAGAATATTTATAAAGACATTAGCTCTGTCAGTGGAATTTTTCTATGAAGGTAAACTGTACTGAAAATGAATGGTGTGCAACCAAAACAATATTTACTTAAAGATGTTTACTTGTCAACTGTGATAAGTGCATACTGAAAATTACTAAAGATAAAGATGTTTACTTGTCAACTGTGATAAGTGCATACTGAAAATTACTAAAGATAAAGATGTTTACTTGTCAACTGTGATAAGTGCACACTGAACACTACTTGTCGCCATGCAAATATGACACATCCATAATAGGAGTGAATGTTTTTCCAAGCCTTTTTATGTACACAATTTATCCGATAACAAGCCCAGCAACCTATGCTGTGATTTCTGGAACTAGGAGTTAGTCCATGGAATGATGATGACCTACCAATGTACCAGATTAATGAATTAAATGCAAAACTTTACCAAGGTAAGCTAGGTGGAGAGATAGGGATATCATTACCTGTTATACACCATCATGTTTGATATTTTATATATATATATATATATATATATATATATATATATATATATATATATATATATATAAAAGGGGGGGGAATACTACTTGTCCTACATGAGGTTGAGGTCAAAAAGGGGGTGGGTGGGTATATATACTACTTTATTTACCACCATCATAGTTGAGGTCCAAAAAGAAGAGGCGGGAGGGGTATACATCAACATAGAAATCTGCAGCAATGGAACATAATAATGCCCAAGCTTTCCTTAATTATTATCCCCCCCCCCATTACAACAGATGTAATGTGAAATAAAATTGTCATGGTGTTTCAAGTCACGAACTTCAAGGTCCAATAAAGTTGTTCAGAATTTTATGATAAATGACAACCAAGCCATGAATTTAACTATTTATGAAAATACATAGTTACATATCTACAAAAATGGATACTATATATGCCTGCCTATTAAGTCAGATCCAACTGCACACAACATTGCAATCATTTGCAGGCAGATCAGAATCAATGTTGTTCGTGGTTTGTTTTTATTATTGTTTGGGTTAACTACATTTTTCAGCACAAGATAGGCTGTACATGGTGGCCAATATAACAGGTGGAGGAAGAACACTGGAAAACCCAGGAAAGAACCAACGACCTACGAGAAAATACTGGCAAGCTCTCTCATGTACCCGTGTTAGCTGTGCCTGAGACTTGAACCCATGCAGAAAGATGTGAGATGGCAGTGTTCTGGAACGGTGAGTGCTTTAGACCACTTGGGACCCTGTTTGCAGTTTTACCCAAATGTTATATCAGTATATAAAATAGTTAGAACAATATACAAATTTACATATGCACGTGTCCCTATGCCCCCCCCCCCTTAAAAACTGTAAGGTTTGTTTGCACATCTAGAAACGATTTTCAATTAGATCTCACAAGTCTCCATCACAGTGAAAAAGGATGTGTGACTTGAGTCACTTACAAAGCAGACATATACAGATGGGCATGATAACACGATCCACACCATTATTTGAAATGTTGAAAAGTAAAGAAAAAATAGCTTGCTATGGTTCTGACATGTATAAAACTGTGGTTGTTGTACCTTGTTCCCAAATCCCTCTGCATCGATTGAGAGGATCCCAAATCTTTTAGGTAACTGTAACTTCTGAACAAGTGTTGGCACAGTGAAGCTTGTAACTTCGATGATCCTACTTTCCTCTGAAACTGTCTCGTCCTCATTGAAGATGTGGCTTTCCATTGATACAATATCCTTTGTAAGAATTAGCTTCTCTGTTCCATCCCTTGGACCAATGACTGCTTGTACAAAATGAACAAACTGCTTCTTGTCTCTGTAAGGATCTATATACCTGCATAAACAAAATGCTGATTATCATGCCATACAATAGATATTTTTCATGCTAATTTATACTAAATTTATGTGTCTAAACCTTTTGCAAAACGTAAAGGTCCCAACATCTGCAAGGACTGTTATACACACAGTATATATTTACTTATATGTCAGATCTGACTGTAAACCACACAGACCCTAATCTGTCATCCCATAATGCACCATCAGATCTTGGTCTATGCAGTTTGTTAGGAGTAATAAGTAAAACAAACAACACAGACCCTGATCTACTGGTGCATTATGGGATAGCAGATCAGGGTCTATATTGTTTGTATTTGGACTCAACTTAGGAGTAAAGATGCTATTGACCAGGCCCGCAAACTAGTTAAAATTAGAAATGTAAAAATATTATTCCTCATATTTTAATGCAATTACAGCAGTAAAAATAACCAAATTTTACCATGGCATCAACTTTTCAATGGTACTTGATCTTAAGGAAGATGGTAACTGATTGAATATGGAGGTGTTCCTTCCCATCTGCTGGGGTGGTCTAGCGACCCCATGTCCATAACCAGCTTCGTTACTGCTGTAACTCATGAAAGGGAATCGTTCTGGCTGATTCATTTGTTCCCTTCGAGTTGTTAGTGAAAGGTATATACCCTTTGTCACAGGCAAAGCCAGTATTACTACTGTTTAGGTCATGTGACAAATCTAATGTTGCACCTTACTGTTTTAACATGCAGGTTCCAAGATAAACCATTTTCTCTTAGCTGGGTTTCAGCTATATAGGAAAATCTGTGTATAAAGAGGTGTACAGTAAGAACCAGTGAACCAATTTTAAAAAATTACCCAAAATTGCAGTGCAATACCGGCTGTCATCATGTATAAAAATAATAATTTCCTTAAACATGCAATTCAAACTCTGGCCTACTAGTGTCAAATTTAGCCTACTAGACACCCAATATTTGCAGATAATTGGTTATAAACTTAGGTATCAACTAATGTTTTCTAACAATCATCTGTCAATACTGAAACTTTTAATTTTGAAAGTTTTCAAAATTAATGCTTTTTTTTTTTTTTTTACATAATACTGATACCACAATTTCATTGTAACTTATAATGAACATTTATGCTCATTCTTAAATAAACATATAAGCACCAACCCTGGCAGAGTCCTACCAAAGACTTAAAAAAATGATACTAACAGCTACCTCGCTTGGTGCTCAGCATTAAAAGGTTAATATTAGGATAATGTGACTGCATGGGACATCATGCTACATCTGCGACATGATGCCAAAGTGCTAGACATCACTACAAACTGCCACACTGCAGACATCGTAGTGATATGACTGAAAAATTGTTAAAGCTACATTAAAAATCCCAATCACACACACACACTTCTGAAACAAACTATTGATTATAAAAGATACTTTAATTATTTTACCAACCTAATAACTGTAATAAAAAAACATTGATTATGTTACTTTAATTATATTACCTACTTAATATATGTACTCAACAAACCACTGATTATTTTACTTTAATTGCATTACCTACCTAATAACTGTACTCAACAAACCACTGATTATGTTAGATACTTTAATTATATTACCTACTTAATAACTGTACTCAACAAGCCACTGATTATGTTAGATTCTTTAATTGTATTACTACTTAACAACTGTACTCAACAAGCCACTGATTATGTTAGATACTTTAATTATATTACCTACTTAATAACTGTACTCAACAAACCACTGATTATTTTACTTTAATTGTATTACCTACCTAATAACTGTACTCAACAAACCACTGATTATGTTAGATACTTTAATTATATTACCTACTTAATAACTGTACTCAACAAGCCACTGATTATGTTAGATACTTTAATTATATTACCTACTTAATAACTGTACTCAACAAGCCACTGATTATTTTACTTAAATTGTATTACCTACCTAATAACTGTACTCAACAAACCACTGATTATGTTAGATACTTCAATTATATTACCTACTTAATAACTGTACTCAACAAACCACTGATTATTTTACTTTAATTGTATTACCTACCTAATAACTGTACTCAATAAACCACTGATTATGTTAGATACTTTAATTATATTACCTACTTAATAACTGTACTCAACAAGCCACTGATTATTTTACTATAATTGTATTACCTACCTAATAACTGTACTCAACAAGCCACTGATTATGTTAGATACTTTAATTATATTACCTACTTAATAACTGTACTCAACAAGCCACTGATTATTTTACCTTAATTGTATTACCTACCTAATAAATGTACTCAACAAGCCACTGATTATGTTAGATACTTTAATTATATTACCTACTTAATAACTGTACTCAACAAGCCACTGATTATTTTACTTTAATTGTATTACCTAACTAATAACTGTACTCAACAAACCACTGCAGCTTATGTTAGATTCTTTAATTGTATTACTACTTAATAACTGTACTCAACAAACCACTGATTATGTTAGATACTTTAATTATATTATCTACTTAATAACTGTACTCAACAAGCCACTGATTATTTTACTATAATTGTATTACCTACCTAATAACTGTACTCAACAAGCCACTGATTATGTTAGATACTTTAATTATATTACCTACTTAATAACTGTACTCAACAAGCCACTGATTATTTTACTTTAATTGTATTACCTACCTAATAAATGTACTCAACAAGCCACTGATTATGTTAGATACTTTAATTATATTACCTACTTAATAACTGTACTCAACAAGCCACTGATTATTTTACTTTAATTGTATTACCTAACTAATAACTGTACTCAACAAACCACTGCAGCTTATGTTAGATTCTTTAATTGTATTACTACTTAATAACTGTACTCAACAAACCACTGATTATGTTAGATACTTCAATTATATTACCTACTTAATAACTGTACTCAAAAAGCCACTGATTATGTTAGATACTTTAATTATATTACCTACTTAATAACTGTACTCAACAAACCACTGATTATTTTACTTTAATTGTATTACCTACCTAATAACTGTACTCAACAAACCACTGATTATGTTAGATACTTTAACTGTATTACCTACTTAATAACTGTACTCAACAAGCCACTGATTATTTTACTTAAATTGTATTACCTAACTAATAACTGTACTCAACAAACCACTGCAGCTTATGTTAGATTCTTTAATTGTATTACTACTTAAAAACTGTACTCAACAAACCACTGATTATGTTAGATACTTTAATTATATTACCTACTTAATAACTGTACTCAACAAGCCACTGATTATTTTACTTTTATTGCATTACCTACCTAATAACTGTACTCAACAAACCACTGCATATGTTAGATTCTTTAATTGTATTACTACTTAATAACTGTACTCAACAAGCCACTGATTATGTTAGATACTTTAATTTTATTACTACTTAATAACTGTACTCAACAAGCCACTGATTATTTTACTTTAATTGCATTACCTACCTAATAACTGTACTCAACAAACCACTGCTTATGTTAGATTCTTTAATTGTATTACTACTTAATAACTGTACTCAACAAACCACTGATTATGTTAGTTTAATTATGTTACTGACTTAATAACAATACTCAATTGTTCTGTTGAAATGAATTGACCTGGCACACTGTCATGACCACAAGCTCTTATGTGGGTAGGGTTTTGCAGGCCATTTAAATCTCTTTTTTAAATGATTCAACAACCTTTTTTTATCTGTTACAAAATACATAATTAATGTAAAATTTAAAATATGTCTACTTTAAATTTATGGTATCATTACAACATACACTTTTGCAAACAAGCAATGAAAACACAGACAGCACTTATTTAGGTTTTCATAAATACTCATGAACATAGCTAAGGAAGTATTCTGACATTTGTCACACTTGAACACAAGAGGGTATATGGCATTTATTATTGTTAGAATGAAACTGAATTACAGAACTGAATTAAATAAAACACATATTTGATTTGACTAAAGTTACTCAACTGGTCTTTATTTCTGAAAATGCTTCCAACAGTAGTTATAAGTGACATTTTCATGGATCGCGATCGTCAAATGGTTATCATTATGAGAATTTCTTGTTAAAAATGTAACCAAATATTTGACTTCTCATTAAAAGTTGCACTTTTCATGATTTCTGGGCACAAATGATAAAACTAGTAATATATAAACTATATCAAATCTACATTTCGACTGCTATTTTCTTCACATAAAACAAAATGGACTAAAATCTTTCTGTATTTTCAGTGAGAAAAAATTTTAATCTTTGCCTGACCATGTATTATAAGCAGTCCTACGAGTTATGTGTGCGAGGTGTATAATGAACTATATTCAGTGATCTAAAAATATGTAATATAGAGACAGCTTGTCAAGCAGACATATTTGTACCTTGCTAAATTTTTCCTTGCTAGCTCGAGCTGCGATGCTAGGGGCTCTACCAGGACAGCACTCCAGCCCCACTGTATAAAATTAAATGAGTTACTTGAGAGAAATCCATCATTAGCACCAATGTCAAGTACAATCTTCTCGAATGGAAAACTTTGTCGTTGTTCAATCCTCTTGTAGATGAAAAGAGCCTCCCCAGAATGAGAAATATCCAATCCAATAAAACTAATCACTGGTACTGCATGTTCCCTGCAATATTTTTCTGAAACATTCTTTTCAAAATTGATATATTCTTTCTTTAAATCTAAAGATTCTTTCTTACAATGAACACCTGATATAAATGGTGAGTGAGGGTGTGATTCTATGTATAAACGTCCCAAGGTTTCTTGCAAAAATTTAACAAAAACACCATCTTTGCCAAGTTCCACTGCACTCTGAAAGGTCTTCACTGAGGCAAGTCTATCCAGGAAGGAATCTCCTCTGGCATTTACAAATGGAACAATGATGTCTTTGATGCTCCAAAAGCAGTAAAATACAAACACATTTAAAACAATCAGTTCCACAAGAAAAAACCCGAAAAGAATTACACAGAAATATTTGGTGTACCTTGAGAGAGAAAGGGATGGGAACATGATTGGCCTGTGGGGTCGAATAAAAAATGGAATTGTTGAACTTTTCGTTTTCTTTTTGTCATAATTCTCCATCCGCACACAGTCTTGATCGAGTAATAATTGTTTTGTTTCATCTGTAAAAAAATGAAAGAAATAATATCCCACTAACTGGTGAATAAAACTTACTCAAATATTAGATCATATAATAGGATGGCAGATCAGAGTCAATTCAGTTTGTCTTGAGACCAATTTCAAACTAACAGCATAGACCAAGATCTGCCAGGTCCGAGTCCACACTGTAAAAGTTGTGTAAATTTAACAATAACCAATAATTAAAAATATCGTTGTTTCAAACGTTTACAATTTAAACTTTTATATAAGGATCACCAAATATACTCAACATGTATTCTCATGTCCTCGTCTGTTATTCTTAATACTTCTTGAGCTCAAAGTCCAAATCTTTGACAGTCTAACTATAATATTTTTAAAAAAACTGACTTCTCTTAACTTGTTCCCTTTACACAGTTACTAGAATGGCAAATGCGCACTGCTATGGTATTTGATTTGAGGTTTTCAGTCTGTCATATGATGTCTGTCCATCCATTAGAGCAAGTAATAATAATAATACTCAAACCAAGCTTTGATTCAAGTGATTTTTTTTATATAAATTAGTTACTTTGTTAATAAAAATTTTGGAGGCAATACATGTGATGTTGTTACTTGGTTGTACATGACTTTACTCGATTGGACAGGTATGAACAATAGAATATTGGTCAGAGCTTAAAATGCAAGAGCGAGATTATGATTGTGAGAATCCAGATTGTCTATTTACATATTTTCGTTGGAAAAATCATAAACTAATTGTTTTAAAGTAAATGAAGAAAAAACAGACATACAAAACAAGATAAAAGCTGTGCACTCAAGTACAACAGAGTGACTTTATAGGATGTTTTCATAGACGTCGCAATTAAGTATGCAAATACCCACAATGCAACATGCGCACACCTTCTGTCACCATTTTGATTCCCTAACAAATTGTTGTCAACATTAGTCATCATGTACATTCAAGATAATAATCTGATTTAACTATCAATAAGGATATTTACTTTATCGAAATGATACATAAATTATGTGCCCTTTAGGACAAAAATAAAAATAAAGCGTTCCCTTGTTTATATCAAAAGACAGAATAGTAAAGTTGAACCGTAATCATGTTTATTGATATCTGAAAGAATTGCACTTATTTTGTTTTACAAACAGACAATATTGACGTTTTTAAAAAGTCATTTGTATCATATCCCTAAGCTTGTCATCTTCAAAGAGTATTTCTGGATAATGATTTTCTGGATACAATATCAGTAACTAAATAAAATTTCATAGCATGTATTTTATACTAGAACTTTTCTGTACAAACACTTTTCGTGACAACATGTGTTTGCGCCAAAGAATATTTTACAAACCATTTTAATTAGTATGGTCAAATATTGTATTTGTGATGGAGATGGTGGACGTAGGATTATACTGAATGAAAGCGATAACCGGTCAAAAAAGTGTCATCTTTAGTGTATTCAAACGAAACACGTGTCTAACGGAACATGACTTCATGTCGAATGTTAAAACGATGTATTCCTGAAATCCCTTTAGAAATATGAAATTATATATTAACAATTAGCTTTTTAACTTGAACAATAACCAAAGTATTGACTAAAACCCATGAAAATTGAAAATCATTACATGATTCTACTTATTTGTGTATCCAGTTGTTTATGCGTTTGTTTATTGATCAATCTATTTGTTTATGAAAGAATAACAAAGATGGTTGAAATTTAAATATTTTACTTGGAGAAAACATGAAGAAAAGTCACGCATTTGATCTCATGTGGTTGACATGCACAACAGAATATGATGTATTATTATATTCTTAATCACAAAATGAAACGTACCTTTGTAATTATGTGGTTAGAACAATGTTAGTAGGTGCCAGTTATTGGGGATAGGGAGTCAAAAGGGCGGATATGGAAGTACACACGTTCTGTGACATCATGTGAAAACAACCCATTACACAAAATGGAATGATAAATATGAAAATGTAAATAATCCCTATAACAATCACTAAAATAAAAAAAATGATCATGCTTTTTTAATCATTATAAAAAACTTACAAATCTTAACATTTATCATTATGATTAGTAGGATACAAAATATGTGTATTTCAGTGTTTCTAGAAATAGAAATAAAATGCTTTGAGTGTACAATGTTTCTGTTTATTACAATAGTGTATATGTAGTCAGAGTTTTCTCCGATCCTTATCGCGTCATTTTTTATATATCTGAATATGTACTGTACAGTAGTGTTGAAATGTCCAAATAATCAGAACTGAAGTGGCAATAGTTCTACATGTAAGACATAGCACATGTCATGATGTTGATTTTGTTTAGGTACAAACATAACTATCAGCGTCAGGTCTTACATGTAGGACTAGAGTGGCAAGGGTCCGAGGAAACTCCGGCTACGTCCACCTATAATACGTCCTTTGTGTTTACAGACCCCAGGGGTAAAAATTGACAAATGAGTTTACCTGTTACATATTAAGGATCCACAACAAACAGAACAGATCCCTTTATTTTCGCGGTATTTTATGTTGCTTTCTGTACATATTGCAAATGTTTTGTTATTGGTTACAAATTGTACTCAGTATTGTCCCCTATAAATGACACACGAGTTCTAATTTTACCTGCCTCATATATTGTCTACATTATTTAATAGTACGGATCCAATGCAAAGAGAACTGACAAGGATTCTACGCCCATGACAGTGCTTGCTTATTTGAGTGATGGCGGCAACGTTTATCGTTCATCGAACTGTTTTGTCATCCAAGCAGCAGATCAAGTTAGGTCACTCCAGGGAAATAATTTGTTAAAGTTATCTCCCATAAATATCTGTGCAAAGTACACCCTGTCAAGACTGAATTAGGTACTTAAACTCATTTGCAGTTATGTTACTGTAAATATTTTTTAATGTGGACGATACTGGTAATGTATCTGCAAAAGTGGCATGATGCAAACGATTGCAGTTTTTTTTAAATATTGGTTTTGGCATTGGGATATGAGTACTACAAGCTTGACTACTTTACAAGCTAAGATGTTGTACATGTAAAACAATGTCGTAGCTCCGTCCGCGAAGTGAGGTATGGCCAGCGGATAAAAGTAATATTAATGCCATCAGAGTCCGATTCGCTAAAGTCCTGACAAATAATTAAGTCACATATGATTGATGTACGTTTGATGTTAAAAAAAGACAATGACTTCAAAAGGAAAAAAAAAATGCTGATTAAACAATATTAGTAGTAATACCTGCTCTGACACCGGACCCAGCCAGTCAGAATTTCAGTTCACGTAATAATAATCCTTTTTTTTTTTTACACGCATTTTTAAATTGCACGCCAGACATACATGGAGCATAACCAGAACAATTTAGGGAAGAAACGTCAACAAAGAAGGTTTTTGATAAATATTTCAAGGAACCAGGTACAAAGAATTAAGACTTAGTTACACACTTAAACAAATTGATAACATTATTGTATAATTGGTAATAATAATAATAATAATAATAATAATAATAATCATGAGGACGTTGTATAGTGCTAATCTTTATTAGCTATAAGCACTTTACAAAATCTATGATGATATGATTACAAAAAAAACATTATGAAATTAGAAAACAAAATATGATGAAAATATTTAAGGTAGGAAACATTATTAGGTCTTTAAGTTTGTTCATGCAGTCCAAAAAGGTCAGTTTTAAGAGAATTCTCGAAAGGGATCACTGTGTCTTTGTGTCTAATTTCAATGAGCAATTCGTTCCACGTTGCTCAGCCCAGGTATGCAAAAAGAACATTCATATGGCTTTGTTTTCATAGTGGGAATAATGAGTATATGATTGTCAGGAGATGAGTGTAAGTATCTTGCTGGTGTGTACACATGGTTGAGGCCGGATAGGTATGTTGGACTGGAGTCAGTGAGCAAAACGTAGCACAGAGAACAAATTTTATGTTTGATTCTGGATTGAATGGATAGCCAGTGTATGTTACAGAGCAGTGGGGGAGATGTGCTCTGATCATGGTACTCTACAGATGATCTGAGCAGCTATGTTTTGAACTTTTTGAAGTTTCTGGAGTAGATATTGAGATGAACCAGACAGAATCGAGTTACAATAGTCCAGTCTTTAAAATACTAATGAACACACGAGTGTTTTAGTGACATCATCTGAAAGATATTTGTGAAAGGTATTCAGTACATTAACACATCACACCAAAGTTTGTGGCAGGAAGGGTAATCCTCAGTTTGTGATGTCTACAAGATATGCAGAAGTGCAAATGGAATAAAAAGCTAATACAATTGGAAATCACATAACCACTTTTATTTATTTCCGTGCAATGCTGAAATTTATAAACTTTTAGTGGGTCTGCCAGGAAAATGTCACCAAAAAGGGTAGTGAAACTTAAGTATCTCTGAGACAAATGTTATGAATCACTTTGCAAAAATCCCACAAGTTTAATTGTGCATGAAGGTCATGAATCACTAACCCCAACACCATCACTTGGCCTGAATAAAGGCAGAGAGAAGAAACATCATTCTTTTTATTTTAATATTACATACCAATCACATGAATCAGCTGTTGTATGTTGGCATCTTTTGTTCCCTAAAACAATTTTATTACAAAGAAGATCTATCATCAGCACCATTGATTGCTGATGTGAAGGCATTTTCTCAATGACAATAAAGCATCATTTCATAAATCTTTGAATCAGATTTTCAGAATATGTGCCCTGATAACAATGTTTCCATGGTACAAAGATCAAGGTCTGGTGCATGGAAACAGATGCCACCAACAGATAAGATGGCAATACCAATAAAGGAACAACACTTGTCTGCAACTGAGCTTTCAGCTGAACAATTAAAATTTGTGAGAGTAAAAATTACCAAAATTTAAAAAGCTGTTATTTTGGTTTTAAAAAAAATGTAATTAATGAAAAATTAGCCAAGCAATAAATTTCTTCTGCAAATACAGTTCTTCTACATGTAATACATATATGAAAAATACTGCAAGATGTGTGAAAAAAAGCCATCACAAAGTCATTCAGTCATCAGGACTCTGTCATATTTGTATTTAGATGTACCGGTATGTGTTTGCATGCTTATGGGTTTTAACATTTTGTTTTCTGCCATAAGTTAATTGAACATCACATTTTTTTTTCAGTTGTGTCATAATTAAACTGGAATCTTTTATTCACAGGGACATGCTCAGAGTCTCACATAATGTTGTGAAGAGACTGACCAATTTTCAGTCTCGTCCACAAGTCAGGACAGGATTATCTGCTCTTTACTGCTCTTCAGTGGATGACAAAATGAAAATGACAAAAGCAGTCATCTTTGACATGGGAGGTGTAGTACTTCCCTCACCACTAATAATATTTCAGGGTGAGTGAGAATATTTGTTGCATTATAGAAGATTTATGATAATATGAACATTTGTACTGTTCTTTTTAAAATTATTTGTAGCTAACTTCAAAACAGCCTATAGACATGCCATCACATAATACAGAATATAGACATGCTGTCACATAATAAAGCATATAGACATGCCATCACATAATACAGCATATAGACATGCCATCACATAATACAGCATATAGACATGCTGTCACATAATAAAGCATATAGACATGCCATCACATAAAACAGCATATAGACATATTGTCACATAATAAAGCATGTAGACATGCCATCACATAATACAGCATATAGACATGCTGTCACATAATAAAGCATATAGACATGCCATCACATGATAAAGCATATAGATATGCCATCACATATTACAGCAAATAAACATGCGATCACATAATACAGCATATAGACATGCCATCACAAAATACAAGCATATAGACATGCGATCACATAATACAGCATATAGACATGTCATCACAAAATACAAGTATATAGACATGCCATCACAAAATACAAGCATATAGACATGCCATCACATAAAACAGTATATAGATATGCCATCACATAATACAAAACTTGATTGTCTATTTATTCCTTATAAAATGCGGGGGCTACTCGGGTTTATGGTACTGGACTCATAGGGTAAGGTCCGAATGTGTCTGCACTAAATGACCTACTTGTGTTGTGCCTTAAAAAGCAAGCGAATCAGCTTACAGATGATCAGGTATCATAGTATGTAATGGTAGATATGGGTCTACACTGATCATGGTTACAGGGGTAAATAAAGTAGTCCAATCTTTGATTTCATTGATGGTTGATGATTTCCCAAAGCTTTAGAGACTAAGTTTAATAAAAAAAGGAATTATTTGAAATCACTGGATTTGAATCTTGGAAATTTAAATTGATTTTTGTAAACTTTTACAGATTTTGACATCTTCATCTTTTTTATTCTAACATTTTATGTTTACATTAATTTGAAAGGGTTTACTTTCCATAAGAGCTGTTTTGGAATTCTTTATATTTGTATTTGTTTGAACTTTTAAATTACACCATATAACTGTTATGTTGCTAAAGTGCTGTTTACCCGTCGTACACTCATTCATACAGTACATGTACTGGTTTTAGCCAAAGAGGGAAGATGCAATAATCATTTGATCTTCAATGACTTAAATTCCTGTCTCCACATTTCGCCTTATTAGTTAAAGGTATTGAGACTGAATATTTTATTTATGACTGATAATAAACTTTATGTTTCAAAGCAGCTGTGCTTTTAGGTCAAACAGTTTTGTTGCTGTTTCAAAAGAGACTGGTAGAGAAAAACATTTTCAATGGTAAATTGACCGTATTTTGCAACAACAATAAAAAAGATTTTATGCCAGAATAATGACAGTAAACGTGAATGATGTTCCTTGTTGAGCTGAATCTATGTCATCCAGTAATATGACCACATAATGGTGTGAAGATGAGCAGAGACAATTTAGATTACATCATTGAAAATAATATACAGTAGAACCTGTCTTGAAAGACCACCCCTTCTGCCAACAAATAATGGTCTCTCAAGACAGGTGGTCTCTCATAACAGGTCATAGCACTACATAATAAATCTGTGCTTTGAGAATCTGGTCTCTCAAAACAGGTGGTCTCATCAGTGGTCTCTCAAGACAGGTTTTACTGTAGTATCAGAGTTGTGTTATGGACATAGGTTTTCTGTGAAGTGCCTGTAGTCAAGATATATTTTTTAAAATTATTTTAGTATCAATAGTGATTCATTAGAAGAGCTTTTGAAATGGCCTGTTTGTCTGCCATTAAGGAATCTATCCATCCGTCAGTTTCCTCCTGGTGTCACCTCCATATACATCCTACCTGCACAATTTTTTTAATTTTTTATAGACGGTCATTTTGGTGTCACACCTATGATGGTGTCACCTGGTGTGTGGTCTGCCCCCCCTCCCCCAGTGATGCTACTGCATATGAATGTGGGAGTTTCACTAAAATACTTATGATGTCTAAATGAAAATGGTGCTGTCATGCTATAGATTCCTCTCTTTAATTTAAAGTCATATTGGCATATTCACCAGAGGATTTCTAAGCTGTTTAGTGGGTCCTAAATGAAAATGGTTCTGTTTTGGACTTTAAATATGGCTACCACAGTGGCCATTATGAAAATCTTGTTATTGTGATTCATCCTAAATGGATGGTCATATCAACATGGGGGATTCACTAAAAGTAATCATATGATGTCTACTTGATCCTAAGTCAAAATGACTGCTCTGGTGGCCTAGTGGTTAGAGCAGATGTGGGAGGTCATGTGTTCGATCCCAGGCCAAATCATACCAAAGACTTACAAAAATGGTACTAATAGCTGCCTTGCTTGACAGTCAGCATTAAGAGGATAGTGTTAGGACTGGTCGGCTTGATGTCAGGATAATGTGACTGGGTGGGACATCTTGCCACATGTCATTGTCATCTTGCCCCAATGTTCGACATCACTATAAACTGTCTCAATGCAGACATCTTATCGATATGACTGAAAAGTTCTTAAAGCTACGTTAAAAATCCTAATCAAACAAACAAAATAAATTAATATGGTGCTGATCTGACATTCAGTATTGTTGTCATGGCAGTCATCTTGAAAATCTTTTTATTGCTACTACTCCTAAATAGAAAGACATATTGACTGGTTTGGGGTTTTCACCAGAAGACATATTATGATATCTAGTTTTTACTAGAAGATTTGACAACCAGTCTGGCCACCATCCCATCTTAAAAGTCTTCTTGCTGCTTCTCCTAAATGGAAAGTCACAGCAAAATCAGGTTTTCATTGAAGACTTTTGTTAATATCATGTTTGGTCTAAATGAAAATGGTGCTGATTTGAGTGTGACAGATATAAGGCTGTCATAATAAACATTTTGTAAAGCTTTTAACAAATTGTCATGAATGAATGGTCATATCAACACAGGGCATTTTCATCAGAAGTCTTCTAATTTGTCTTAACGAAAATAGAGCCAATCTTACATCTGGTATACAAGTGGCTAATTAGAAAATCGTAAGGCTTTAAATTAACAGAGATGGCTGCAATAGTCAGCAGTTACAAAGAAAACATTGTCTTTTCTTGAATTCCTGGAAATTTCTTTTTGGAAAGTGAGCATAAATCCTTTTGATGAACTTGTTTTTCTAGTCGCAAACAAAATTTGCATTGCAAAAGAATGAGTTAAAATATCAGGACAGATCTTATTACTTTTTGCTTCAGACTATGAGAAGAGAAAGAATATGCCAGCTGGCACCATAATCAATGTGATCAGGGAGTCAGGAATGTTAGGTGCTTGGAGCAAACTTGAGTGTGGTCAACTAACCTTTGGGGAATTTGCTGAGGAATTTGGTAAAGAATGTTCAAAAAAGGTAATATAGTGTAGACTATTGGAATCCCATAAAAGGGTCTCTAAGGTCATTTTGTCATTTAAAATGAATGTTTTGGTGCACATGAATTGTAAAATCAAATTATCTGTTTTCTTAACACATTAATGCCTGAAGGTTTTTGTTGTTTTTGCATGAAATGAGAGTAGGAAACACATTTTGGGGGATATTTCTGAATACGTCCTAATACATCGACTTACAAGCAATTTTCCATTAGCCTAAAGCCTAGTTGTGTTAGAAACATGGTTTTCCATTCATTAGTGTGCAAACACATGAGAAGAAGGGGAAAAGTTGGAGTTCTTTTTTTCTTTTGCTTAACAGACCAATCTTCATATGGAGACCACTCTTTATTCCAAATGCCCACTTTATCCTAATTTTTGCACAGGTTCTGTGCAGTTCAGACCTGTCTGCCTTAGATATGAGGCTAAAAAGTCTAAAATTTGGACACAAAATCCGTTTCCCACCACTGGCAAATTATGGGTGGAAAAAAATTAGGGTTAAAAAAATTAGGGTTTTTCTTCTGTAAAATAAAATCCAGATTGTTTGGTATCATTGTAGAGCTAAATCTGTCTAGCTTTCCATAATACCACCCACTGTAGTGCATCATACATGACCTTGACACTACAGAGTTGGATGTAGGCCACTACCTTGTGCCCCGTAAATGCGGCGACAAGATTAACACAATCCCTGGAGGTTTATGTTGTTTTCGCATGAAATAAGAGTAGGAAACACGTTTTGGGGGCTATTTCTGAATCTATCCTAATACATTGACTTTCAAGTGAGTTTCCATTAGCCTAATCTTAATGACTAGTTGTGTTAGAAACATTGTTTTCCATTTGTTAGTGTGCTCGCACATCCCTTATAAAAATGCAATCCTAAATCAAGCTTGCGCGAGCTTGTGATAGCTCATAGCATGCTTCTTATGATCTTAACTGTAGCTCGCAGACTACATGGGAGCTCGCACTGAGCTCATAGGAGCTCATAGAAGTAAATTGGCTTCATTCAAATAAAGTTGCTCGTACGATCTTGCTAGCAAACCCAGCAGATAAATTAATTATCTATAAAATGGATATGGTGAAAAATTAAATTACTAGAAAATGTAACATTTTGTGTATAAAATCATTAATTTGCATATCAAAACAATAATCTTAACTTGTTTTGAAAAAGGTATTGAAATTCCACTTCTAATAGTTATATGCTAGGTCGTCTAGTTGGCCACCCCTGGTAAAATAATAATAATAATGACTTTATTAAAAGAAGCTCATATAGTCAGGCCTTCCCTCTACATTTACATTTGTACATGTATATATATATATATATATATATATATATATATGATGCACAGATTTTTACAAGATGAAGTAATAAAATATGTACAAAGCTTTAAGGATAAGTACATACAGGATTCATACAAAGAGTAGTAGTGAAAATGTGTAAAATATATATATATATATATATATATATATATATATATATATATGGTTTATGTCTTCTATTTTGATGTACTTGTCTGCATGGTCCAGACTTACTACATGAGTGTATATTTATCAATCATATTCAGCAGATTTGGGGGGCACACAAGCAAAAGCAGTGTTCTTGCCATCATTTAATCGGATATACACACACAAGTCTTAGACATTTGTAATTGGAACTATTTTGTACTGCACATACTTAGATTTCAAAGGGACTATATTAACAGGATTTTCACGAATCACACCATTTTCAGTTGAAACTTCAGTATTATTTCTCAGTTCCTTTATGACTGCATAATAATGTGCTTGACACAAACAATCAATGGTACAATTTCTGTGACACTGTGTATATTAAACTTCAATATATTTCTCAACATGGCCAAATTTTCTTGATTCATCATTTTCGTAGAAAATAACTGTACAAGTTTCGTTCTGAAACTGTAGAATACTGTAAAGATTGAAACAAAATTCCATCTTTATACATCCTGTAGAAACATTAAAGCACTTTTTTAATTAATGCCAAGGATTGAAGTTAAAAGGTTGAGCTGTTCATCTGAAAGTCTTTGTATTATTTGACTACCTATAACACCAATACCGTTTTTTTTCCCTCCATATTTTGACCCGATTACGGGTGTATGTTTTTTGTGCAAAAATGTTTTTTTATATTTAAAAATAATTTTTAAAATATTCATTGCAATATTCAGTTTAGTATGGGCACTCTGTTCCATTACAATAGCAATGTATCGCATGTATATAGGAATACAGTTCTTCAGTATGATTGGTTCATTCGAAATCGAGGCTACCATGCCTGTATTTACCCGCTATATTGGATTTTGCAAACAGTTATCGCTGTCACTGTATCTCGTCTTCGTAATATGCAACTTCTACTCATGTTGAATAGGAAAGAAGAATAATTCAGAATTTTCTCCATGAAAGACAAGAAAACAGCTGGAATGACAATTGTGCAGTCCTGTTTAGATTTGCGAAACAATCTGGTAAATGAGAAAACTATGTTTTACAAATTGTATAATGTGATTTCGCTACTGGGCATGCAAGAGCATGAAAAATTAAATAAACATCAGCTTGCTGCTTCATCTGGTGTTTTTCAACAGATTACATCAAGGAGCACTGTGAAGAGAGGTGGGCATCAGAAACTTTGAAGGAGTTCAACGGTATAATCGACAGCAAGTGTGGCACAGCTAGACGTTACTTAAATGAAATGTGCTGATTTTAAAGACATTTTACTTCAAAACAGCTTACGAGTTGGATTTATTAAGATATTTAAAAAGTCATGTGATCTTAAGTTTGTAGTCCATTAGTTTATTTTAATTGTATTAGATTAAAAAAACTAATTTAGTTGTTTTTAACACAATCATAAAGCATGGAAGTTTCATTTTCCATTTATGACTATTACTTTTAGAGATGTTGGTTCATTGAGCACTGTGGATAGAGATAGGCATCACCAGCTATGAATGAATATCATCAACAGCAAGTACGGACTGCCAGATGTTCCCAAAATAAATTGACCATCCATTTAGTACATATGCACAAATCTGGCAAAGAATGCCCCCCCCCCCCTCCATGCATACTCTTGATGCCAAACCAAAGTTTGTCTAGTGTCCGCTAAAATTTAAACGTAGATTGAAGCCAGTCTAACAGGTTACATATTAGTCAAATTATTATTGAGGTTTCACACCCATCCACCCTGTTTCTTATGCATACGTATATTATCAGTAGAAATGCACACTATACACAAGCGTATGCATTTTGGTTGCACCCCTTCCATGTGTACGTACTAAATAGATAGCCCCTAACGTGAATTTTTTAAATGACCTTTAAACTTTATGATTTTTTTCAGTTGGATTTATTAAATTGTAAAATATCTGATATTAATTTTTCTAGTCAGTTTGTTGGTTTTAATTATTGTATTAGATTCTAAAACTTATGTTTTTATTTTTTATAATTATTGAAATAAATAAAAATCTCACTTTCCATATATAATAGTTCTTGTTATAATTACTTTTTTATTGGTTGTTGGTTCATCAAGAAAAGCATTGCTTTTATCCATTCCAAGAATTGGAACAATACAAAGAGATATATCAAAACTAAAGCACCAATGAGAAAAACAAATATATCTTGGTGCATTGAAGAGAAAAAAACATTAGCTGTAAGATTTTAGTTTTGTTTCATAATTTGTATTGTGTTGCATTTGGTGAGAGTTCACTGTATTTATTTATATGAAGCTTGATCTTCCCCATTGATCGACCAGGGACTGCAAAGTTTGCAGTATAAAGGTCTCAATGTAAGTGTGACTAGCTAACCACAAGCTTGTATTGAACTCATTACAATTCATTGCAAGCTTGCTACTTTGCACGTACGAGCTCGTGCTAAACGTGCAATGAGAATACAAGCTCGTTATGTGCTATCAACCAGCTAGTACAAGCTGGTTCACAGCCCGTGACGAGCTTGTATGCTCATTGCAAGCTCGCGTGTGCTAAGTGGTTGACAGTGCCTCACGAGCTTGTGTGCTTATTGCTAGCTGGCGCAAGCAAAATTTCAGCGAGCTTGCTATATGCACACATTGAGCACGTTTAATGCTCGTACGAGCCTGCCACAACTTCGTAATCATTCCAAATTCGATCTCTATGTGCAATACAGCTAAGTCATGGGCTCGCACGTGTGAAGTTGCAGCAAGGTCGTATACTGTCTTGAAATAAGCTCACGATTTTTATAAGGGATGAGCAGAAAGGGAAAAGTTGGAGTTCTATAATGTGGACACAAAATCAGTTTCCGACCACTGGCAAATTATGGGTGGAAAAAAATTAGGTCCAAAAAATTAGGGTTCTTTATTCCAAATGCCCACCTTATCCTACTTTTTGCACAGGTTGCACAGAACTCCAACCAATTGTGACAAAAATGCCTGATTCAGTCACTGAAATTGTATTCATACTGTTATCAATAAACTTTCAGACATAGGTTTTTGTTTTATATGCTGGTTATGTATAAGTAAATCCCCAGTATTTGAATCACAGTGTTCAAGCAGATACCCAGTATTTGAATCACAGTGTAGAAAGTAGATTTTCATCATTTTTAATCATCTTGAAAAACTTGTGCTGGGGGCTACATTAATGCTGGGTCTGAGCTACAGTAATGTCTGGGCTACAGTAATGATGGGTCTGTGCTACTTCACTAATGATGGGTCTGGGCTACAGTAATGATGGGTCTGGACTATATTAATAATGGGTCTGGGCTACAGTAATGATGGGTCTGGACTATATTAATAATGGGTCTGGGCTACAGTAATGATGGGTCTGTGCTATATTAATTATGGGTCTGTGCTACATTAATTATGGGTCTGTGCTACATTAATTATGGGTCTGTGCTACATTAATTATGGGTCTGTGCTACATTAATGATGGGTCTGTGCTACATTAATTATGGGTCTGTGCTACATTAATGATAGGTCTGTGCTACATTAATTATGGGTCTGTGCTACATTAATTATGGGTCTGTGCTACATTAATGATGGGTCTGTGCTACATTAATTATGGGTCTGTGCTACATTAATGATAGGTCTGTGCTACATTAATTATGGGTCTGTGCTACATTAATGATGGGTCTGTGCTACTTTAATTATGGGTCTGTGCTACATTAATTATGGGTCTGTGCTACATTAATTATGGGTCTGTGCTACATTAATGATGGGTCTGTGCTACATTAATTATGGGTCTGTGCTACATTAATGATGGGTCTGTGCCACATTAATGATGGGTCTGTGCTACATTAATGATGGGTCTGTGCTACATTAATGATGGGTCTGTGCTACATTAATGATGGGTCTGTGCTACATTAATGATGGGTCTGTGCTACATTAATTATGGGTCTGTGCTACATTAATGATGGGTCTGTGCTACATTAATTATGGGTCTGTGCTACATTAATGATGGGTCTGTGATACATTAATTATGGGTCTGTGCTACATTAATGATGGGTCTGTGCTACATTAATGATGGGTCTGTGCTACATTAATTATGGGTCTGTGCTACATTAATTATGGGTCTGTGCTACATTAATGATGGGTCTGTGCTACATTAATTATGGGTCTGTGCTACATTAATTATGGGTCTGTGCTACATTAATTATGGGTCTGTGCTACATTAATTATGGGTCTGTGCTACATTAATTATGGGTCTGTGCTACATTAATGATGGGTCTGTGCTACATTAATTATGGGTCTGTGCTACATTAATAATGGGTCTGTGCTACATTAATGATGGATCTGTGCTACATTAATTATGGGTCTGTGCTACATTAATTATGGGTCTGTGCTACATTAATGATGGGTCTGTGCTACATTAATTATGGGTCTGTGCTACATTAATTATGGGTCTGTGCTACATTAATGATGGGTCTGTGCTACATTAATTATGGGTCTGTGCTACATTAATTATGGGTCTGGGGTACATTAAGGATTGGTCTCAGGTAGTTCAGTGACATAATTACACTATAGGGCTATTCAGTTAGTGATATGACAATAATATAGGGTTATTTCTAACATCCTCAAGCCTAGGTGTCAGCAAAAGATTGCAAATGCTCCAAATGTTATGAATTACTTTGAAAGGACCATCAATGCATGATGGAAATTTCTGATTTTATTCAATATAGTTTCAAATATTTGTAATAACGCCAATGAAAAACATTCATGTGCATTATGTTGAAGCCTTATATAACTTTATAACAGAGTTTAATGAGTTTATTGATTGTGTAAAAAAAAATTAAACCCTGCTTTCTGACATTTTTTTGTTTTCAATGAATTTTTTTGGCTGCCAGTATTTGATCGACTCACGAAAGGGAATTGGGGGAAAAATGGTCTCATCTATTTCAATATGGCTGATTTACCCCAGCATGGTTTGTTATATCATGTATAACTTATCATAACATGAAAAATGGCTAAAACCACCAAATGAAAACACTAACAACAGCAAGTAAAACTACAGGTATTGCTTGTGTGGGGAGGAAATGAGGGATGCAGTGCAATGTTTAGTTGTGAAAGTGATACAGTAAGGTTATGGATCGTCATCAGTACAGGTAGTGCATCAAACAATGCAACATCATACACATTGGATATTCTGTGTTGAAAAATGATTTTGTCATTGTAAAATGTTCAGTGTATTCTGTAGGATGCTTGTTCTTTGATTTTTAATTTGTAACAAATATATGAACTGCTTTTAAACATCAATACTAGTTCAACTTTAATTGTGACTATTTTTTATGCACAACAAATGAAATGTGCAAGCATCTGTCAGAATGAACATAATTATTCCTTCTTCTTTCCATCTAAATAATTTCCACTGAAATAAAAACTATGTGATAAAAAGAATCTCAAATGGTTAATGATTTAATATAGAATTTATGAAATGACCAGAATAATGTCCTCTATTTATTACATAGTTGTTATTACACAGGACATTATGCCTTGGCCTTAAATGGCTTTATAACATAGTTGTGATATCATGAGTTGTTATTACACAGGACATTATGCCTTGGCCTTCAATGGCTTTATAACACAGTTGTGATATCATGAGTTGTTATTACACAAAGATATGGAAGATTATGATAAAATGTAATTAACTAGAGGTACAATAGTCCTCTGATAAATTGAAAGTATTTCTTAATTATTTTTTTTAGGCAGGTAGAGATGTGGATATGTCTGGATTGATGCCAACATTTGATGCAGTTCATTCCAAGCCCTTCCCTCAGATTATAGATGCTATCAAGTGCATAAGGGCAGAGGGGATACAAACAGCCCTTTTGACCAACAACTGGTTTACCAGAGGTAGAGAGTCATATATTCCAGTGGACACCTCACTGTTTGATGTGGTAAATGGTCTTTACTATTTTTGTGGCATTTTTCTGTCAACACGTTTTTATAGTAAGAAGTAGGCTTTCATGGATTAGAATTTCAACCAAATAACCTTTTGTTGATAGATACCATACATACTTGCTTATAAGTTGAGTGAAAATGCTATCAGCATAGACCCTGATCTGATATGACGCAATGCACCAGCAGATTAGTGTCTTTGTTGTTTGTTCTTCTGATTACTCCCTTCATAGAGACGCTGATCTGCCAGACATTATGTGATGGCAGTCTGTGCAGTTTGCAGTTGGATATGACTTACAGGGGAGTTAATATGGTATACATTTTCATTTTGGAGGGAAACGAAAAGAAAAGCGTGTAAATAAACTTAATTTAAATTATCTTTGAATGTGTTGAGTGCCTTGCAGGGGACATTTTTGTTTTTGTTGCAGTTCAGTATACTCACATGTTTCATTTGAATTCACCTGTTTACGACATTGTGTTGCAATATATTTGACAACAAAACTTTAGAAGAAAAGAAAATAATTCTAAATTAGGAATTAGAAATAAAAATATTTAAAAAACCATTATTGAGCTAGAGTTTTGTTTTGAATTTATTATGATTCTTTTGAGAATTACTGCAGTCAGTAATGTTGAATAGGAATTTTAAGGTCAGTCCAATATTGCTTGTAAGAGTTTTATCTTGTTCCTGGTTACAATCATTGTTATGGAGGCATAAAATCATGACCTACACAAAAATATTACTAAAAAGTGATCAAAGTGTCTGGTCTTGATCTATTTCAATTCCGAACACATTTACAAGTTTTGTATCTAAAAAAGACAAAACTATAGGTTGGGCATTTATCTAAATTGTTAATCATGCATTATTGAATAGATTTCGTTTTCTTCGTCCCATTTAGGTTGTTGAATCTTGTAGAGTTGGAATGCGGAAGCCAGATCCACGTATTTATCAGCTGTGCATCAGTCAGTTAAACATTGCACCAGAGGAAGCCATATTTTTGGACGACATGGGTGGCAACCTAAAGGCTGCAAAAGCTCTGGGCATTAGAACGATAAAGGTCAATAGATAATAATTACTTTTAATTAAAGTCACTGTAAGTACCTGTCATTTTGTTTCATCATCTTGTAACACAATAGTTAGCAGAAGCTGGCTCTATGATTTCAGAAGGCTATGCTTTTGGAAGAAGAAAAATGATATAGATTGTAAATGTGAAACTAATGTCGTATGTGAATTCGGGCAATAACTTTGTGGACTTAAGTATTCTGACCTGGTATGCACCAGCATGATAATTATTGGTGCACATTTTTATTTATTTGTGTGCACGGCTTTTTTTGACAGTTTAAATAACAAATGATTTTTTTGTACAGTTCAAGATTTTTGAGGGTGTCGTTTTTCAAATTTCTTTTTCTTTTTTTTTTCTTTCAGAGATGTACAATAGTAACAGTGTATGGTGTGCAAGAGATTTATGATTTGTGAAAGGATGCATGAAATGGTGTTTGTGTCCTGTGGTTAGAGGGTTGTAGTATGCAAAGGATGTATGAAACGGTGTTTGTGTCTTGTGGTTGTGTTGTATACAATGTTTAGAACTAATGTGAAGAGCAAAGAGATCCATGAGAAATGCTTAATTGAGTGATATGTTCTGAGCCTGTATCCCATGATGTCATCACTTGCAAGTGTAGTGGGAGAGACCACATGGTTGTCCACCCCACTCCCCCAAGCTGCTGCAACTGTAACATCTAGGCAACTAGAAATAGTGGAGAAATGGTTAGTGATTATTCCAACCCTGTTTTGTTTCCATATGTCGCAGGAAGGACAGATGTACCAGATGGTTTAGAAAGTAATAATAATGATGCTGGCCTCAGGTGATCTTTTTTATCATGCCATCTGTCATAAATATATGGTTACGGCGTGTAGATAACCAGAAAGTGTCCTCCATTTCTAAACAGTCCAGTGGGCACAAGTCCCCTTGTATGTTTGAGCAAGGCCTTAAGGCTAGTAAGTCTGTGCACTTGTAGATTTTGATGATATGGATGCAATATAAGCTGCTTGTTGTTGACCAGCCCGTTCGGCCATCTGACAGACTGTACCAGGTATCTGCCACTACAGTGAACCATATCACATGCAGGCTGGCCATTTCATGGTATGCATAGTTATATGGGTTATACATCTAGCTGATACGATCATTTCATTGGATGTTTCACTCAAGAGGGGTCAGAGCTAACCATTCAGCCAACTGTCATGCTGATTGTACAGCCAACCATTGAGCTTACTGCCCAGCTGGTCATCCATCACATCCCAGCTGTCCATGCTGGTAAGACAGGATGCAGCATTTGCCTGGTTGCCAGTCCAACCAGTGGGTCAGTTTTAAATGGCATATAGATTTTGGGTGATACACTGCCAATAAAAGGAATGATGGTATTGCCTTCTGCATCCTGCTGGGTATTGTTTACAGGGTCATTTATGCAGTACTCGAAGAGGACGAACCCCACAGTTGGTGTGAGAATTATCTCAGTGACTTTTCACTCGGGTTATCTTGGAATTGATTGAGTTTTATTTCATTGAGACCATGGAAAATCTGTTTTTGTTTTTTAAATAGTGCACATGGCTGCCATCCTCAAGCCAGGCTGATAAGGTGAAAGCTTTGCTAGACCTGGAAGATGAAATGATCAGCCCTCCATCTGTCTTATGCTAAAGTCGGTAAATATACAAGAAGTTAAAGATCACCTGTCAGAAAAGATTCAGGATCCAAGAAACTCCAAAGCTTTCTTCTTTGACAGTCAACAGCCAACCTTATGGTTGTATCCAGTGCAGTTGTTTTGTATTGAGTTTTATATCTGTGACAAAACATGAAATTGGTCAACATACAAGCCTGCTGTTTTTTAAGGTGGATAAGACTTTTTATAGGCCTCCTGTTACCTAGCGTGAACAACTTCCTCCATTTAGTATTGATATCACTTGTAATTTATAGACTTGCTGAAAAATCTGGCATGACCATGCTTGGTAATCAACAGCCTGGATTATGAAGGCTGCTAAAAGGGTTGCACACAGTATGTTGGCTTTTGCGCTAACAGTTTTGTTTAAGTTGAACCTAGTATAAGGAGATGCCAAATCAGGTTCATAATTCTGTAGTTTCGTCCAGACTGTCAGTTGAATAAAGACTATAATACTTGCCATTTCTGAGAAATTAAATCATTTTCTTATCAATTTCATGCAGGTATGGGTCGATATAACTTTGTTTAAATTTGCTAGGTCTGCTAGTAAGCGAATACCATATGCCGCTACTGCACTGTGTCGGCAAATTTTCAATATGCAATTTCTCAGACCACAACTTTCCAACCTAAATATCCATGGAGTAAGAATATGTGGAGAAAATCCAGATTAGAAAACAGACTGCTATTCATTTTAAGCCAAATTTGTTTGGTGCTAAGCTTTTACATATTGACATATGGCTTGAAGCATTAGTTTCAGATCTTAAATGGAATGCAAGAGAAATGGAGAAATTGTTGTCACTTGTATTAAATTTCAAAGACCTAGTATCAATAACACATTTGGGGACTGGTTTATCAAATTACAAGAAGACAAGTTGATTATACAGAAAACTCAGTCCTGTTTAATACAGCAATTATAAATTTGAAGGTCTTCTGTCAAAATTTAAATCAACCCTTTTTTAAATGTTTTTGAAATGATGGATATTTGACCAAATCATCTTAGGGAGCTTTAGTTATTTGAAAAATCTTGTTTGGGGTGTTATTGGCATATATAAATTCAAGGTAAAATTTGTGTCCTTACAAGATAAGATTCTAATATTTTGCATTTATTTTTCTTTTATACTGTGATAGGAAGTGTTGTTTCCACGTAACGTAATGCATGTCAGCAAAGTTAGAATTTGTATTCTGTACATTGTAATGACCTTACATGCCAATTCTTAGGAATACATGTATATTCAAACTTGTTTTATGTGATAATTTTGATGGTTTTGTACATGTTCATCTTTTTTTACTTAGATGTTTTAGAGAGTCTTGAAATAGAACCATCTTTAGATTTAGAAAATGCATGTTTTATATTCTAAAATGTGCTATAATTCCATTCAGTAAAGAATAATTTCTTCATTGAAAAACCCTTGGAATGACCTGGAAATTTATTTTATCTCTGAAAAGTGTGGGAACTGTGTATGTAGCTGTGCTGAGATTCAAATTAGAATGGTACATTCAGTCAGGCTTTACAAAAAAGGGATGGATTTGGAGTTAATTTAGACCAAAAAGGTGCATGTCCCTGGCATTTTGCAAGTTCCGTCAGTTTGGATTCCAAGGAATATTATACCAGTAGAATCCCATTTGGTCTCTAGATCATACCATCCATTTGTTCTTAACATCAGCCCATGGGCATTCACAAAAGTAATGAACTCTATACACTAATTGCAGTTTACATCGAAGATGTCATCCAAAAACTAGTATAATTTCATCTTTGATACAGAGCATGAACAATCTTCTTTCCCTTTAGGGTCATTTAGGGTTCCTAGTAAACAACAATAAGTCAGTTTAATTCCATTTCAGCACTTTGTCCACCTGTGTATGGAATTTTGTACTAGTCTTAACCTTGTTTGCTTCATTCATGTACATATGTGGCTGATTATCAAGTTTGATGTGTATGTTTCTAATAGGGAGTGCATTTCAGCAAGAGTGTTTCTCAACTCCTTGGTTTGCTCTGATGGCAGGAATTTGATTCTTCTTAGCCATCTTTTAATCTGCTAAATGCTTATGGCAGGAATTCCTTTGGAAATTTCCAAGCTGGATGCTCAGATCTGCATGAACTCCAGCTTAAATATTGGTGGAGTCCACATGTTACGCATTTTCACAGCAGTCCATAGCAAGTAGCAGACAAGAGTTACCTTCTCTTATGAACTCATTAGAAATGAGAGGGATAGTAAATGTATTTCATTTTCTGAAGGATTGACTTTACCTCTATGACCTATGACCTCTATGTCTCTTTTAAGGTCAACTAAATCGATGAATTATGATCTCAACTGAAATAGTATCATTTTTATATGAACTGGAAACTCTAATCAGCATAGACTCCAGCTTGTAAGGTGGGAGAGACCACATGATACTCGTCTTCACAACAGCCAGTAGAAAGTACTAGAGTTACCTCTTATGAACCATTTAGAAATGAGTAATAGTAAAATAGTGAACATGTTTCATTTCTTGAAAAATTAACTTTACACGAAGACATTTCTCATCATGGCAGACAACTTGTTGTTGGTGGCCTTCCTAAACCAAAAGGGGTGGGCGGGGTGGACCTTATCACATGACTGATGCATTCTGGTCTGAGACTTTTTGTAGTGGTGTGCCAAGCTGAAGATAACGTTCCAGACCAGGCATATCTGTGACAGGATTAATGGCCTGGCTAACTGTAAAAGAGAGACCATACCCTTCACAGAGTTTTCTCTCCATTTGTCAATCTTTCATTGGATTTGGAAGCTTTCAGTGATCAAACTTTTCACAGTGATGTAGGATCGTAAAATTTCCTCCTTTGTCTCCCAAGATCAGAAGCCTGGGTCATGGATGTATGTTGAGTCAGTTGGGAGGGGCTATTGGCCTAAACCTACTCTGACTCCCACAGTTCAGGTACTTATGATAATTAAGAAAATAAAGGGTCAAAAATGCACACTTGTATCAGCCGCTCAGACCCTTCATGGATCCAACATGCCCACTAGCTTGCAAATTAGCAGTTTTGTCTTTGTATGGCCTTGATGGTTACATCATCTTCCATATCTATATAGATGCATAGACGTCTAGCCAGCCTGTTAAACCCTCACACATATGTACAGATAGCTACAGACAGCTACAAACAGCTGCAGTCTGCTACAGACAGCTGCAGACAGCTATATATAGCTATATATATATATATATATATATATATATATATATATATAGCTACAAAAAACAGCTGCAGAGAGCTACAAAGAAACAAAACTGGTCATAATATCAAGTACATAATTAAAATCTATAGCAGCTTGTAACAAAAAGTTCACAATGCTTCAATTCTGAGTAGTAAAAACTGAATATGCTTCATATATCAAATAAAATACAAATGTAACACTTACCCCTATGGCTGGAGAATAAAAATGGAGAACGTTCACTCCTTGACAAGATCCAAAGACCAGTGTATCAATTAAACATAATAATTTCCTCAAATCCACATGAGAGTGAGTATTAGGGTGAAATGCCTCGTGTATACAGTGCGTTTAGTGTCTCTCGCTGCCAGTAATCTACAACGAGATACATGCTAGTTCAGTTGCTTAACTAGAAAAACAATTATTCACCCAAAGTATTGTTGTATGCATATACAACAAGAAATGGTCGAATTGTTCTAAGCATAACCGAGTTATTTCTTGCCTTATTATGTGACATGGAGAATTAGATCACTGAGACTTACATTTTATGGACCATTAATTTGTGTAAACCTTTGCAATAATTTTCTGAGACACACTGCTACTGATAGAGTCTCGTAAGTTGGTATTTAGATGCATCATGCAGAGTACTGTACCATTATGTTAACATTAGGTCACTGAGACCTGATTTTATATTTCATGGTTTAGTGATTTGTGCTTACCATTGTATTGAGTTAGATTTACCTTTGGTTAGGGTTCCATTTAGGTCATTTTCTATAATACAATTTTCATTTGGTCACACATGTACCAGTCTATGGTTCAAAGAAAGCAAAGAATTGACTGGTACTCAATAAATAAATTAAATTTTGCAATCTTCCCATACAACTGTTGTTAGGTTTTTTTTGTGGTTGTGAGACTTGAAATTATCTACCTTTGTTATTCTTCATTAGGTATCTGACCCAGACCAGGCTGTACAGGATCTAGAAAAAGAACTTGGATTTGGTTGTCATGGTTACATGGAGAACACAGTTTCAGTTCCAAAACGGTTGGAATTACCACTGAACAAAGTGAAAAGCTATTTGAATTGGGCTTTAAAACTCCACGCTAAAGGTAATTTGACATGAGATGTTAAATATTGTCTTTTTTTTCATCATACATGCTGTAATTTTTGATGATACTGACACTTTTAATAATTTTGTAACAAAATAGAAAGCTTCGGCTCTAGCAGTAGTAATGCCTCAAATGGGCTATGGTACCATTGCACTTAGATCCAAGAATTAATGACCCCAACTTATAGAACTTTTAACAATCCAGTATGTATTCAGTACATCATTTAAAGGACTTTGATCTAACAGTATCAGTAGTACTAGTTATTGATCGCATATCATAACAAAATATTTATAAATGGCCATTCATATTTTTTTTATTGACTGTACTAGAGACGGTAATATGGTAGGATGCCACCATTTGTAAGTTTGTTAAACAGTAAATTACATTGAGAGAAACAATTGATGAGTGCATGCGTGATTGTCACCCTTTTGAATGATACCTTTAGTACTTGCTTTTGCTGCAAACTACACAGACTCAGATCTGCCAGTGCATTATGTGATGGCAGATCTGGGTCTTTGCAGTCTGTATGGAATAATCAGTAGAACTAACAATATAGACCCTGATCTGCAGGCACATTATTTCACAACATATCAGAATCTTTGTTTGCAGTTTGATTTCACTTACAACTGAGTATTTATGGTATCCAAAAAAGATCAGCCTTGTTTCAAATTTATTAAAATTTATTCATCATACAAAAGTCATGTGGCTTTTCACTAGTGCTAAAACTGTCAGACAATGCTGTTAATTTGATTAAGTGGCCAGTAAATGGATGTCATAGTGCAGTATAACAGTTACACTATGTAACTGTGACTTCCTGGGGACCTGCTACTTAAGCATATCCTCCAAAATATATTATTTTAAATTATGCCTGTCTAATGAAAAAAATGATTAAAACATCTGTTGTGATGAATAAGTGATAAAGGAATTTTCATTACCCATGACAAGAGTTGTATTTTGCCTGATGTACAAGTCAAATTAATGTTGCAGAAGAAATTACATTCAGATTGGCACATAGGTCATATCCCATCATTTTTTGGGAAAAATAGGGAGGGACATGGGTTGTAATTTCCATAATTATCCATCCTTGTTTAGCTCCCTTGAAATCACTGTTCCATCTTATGGACTCCATTTGATTCAACCAAGTTGCATATCACTCAGCTTGAAATTCCTGATCCAGCATTGATAACACAATATTCAAGCTGCATATTTAGGTAAAATATATGCTCATTTTTTTAAATTTTTTTTTATTATTTGCATTGGATGGTGGACAATCCACAGTGCAGTGTTAGGTAGATTAAGTCATTGGCAAAATGGTAAAGCCTTTGGATTTGATTTTTCACATTTTTTAAAATTGTCCTTCACATGTGCCATGTTGACTCAACTCAGGTTTCTTAATCAAAAACCTCTAACGAACATAATAGCGAAATTTAAAAAAAAAAATTAGAGATGCAGAAGTCTATTTGAAAATTAGCATAACAGTTGCAAATGTCTGAACATGGCCATTGCTAGATAACTCTGTATTTATGTTGCCCATTCATTTGTATGTTAAAATCTTTTTATATTCTTGTCAATAATTAAGATTTGGAAGGTGAACTGGCATTTTTTCTGATCTGAACATTTTCTACACCCTCGTTAACAAGTTGGTTTATTTATGCATTGTAAGTTTGTGAACTGTTTTAATGGCAGGTTTGAGAAAACACTTTTTTTGTTTTCACAGAGGATCCCATTCTAAGATGCTTTTCTCATGGACAGTCTAACCCAACATATTTTATACAGTATGCAGGGAAGAACATGGTGTTAAGGAAGAAACCTGTAAGTGATAAAGACATACGATTTGAGATTGCACGTTTGTCTTTTATTGGGAACTCCTGGTTGAGTTTGAAATGGAAATGTTCCCTTATTTATTGGGGACTCTCCTGGCTGAGTATAAAATGGATCTGTTCCCTTATTTATTGGGGGCTCTCCTGGCTGAGTATGAAATGGATCTGTTCCCTTATTTATTGGGGACTCTCCTGGCTGAGTATGAAAATGGATCTGTTCCCTTATTTATTGGGGACTCTCCTGGATGAGTATGAAATGGATCTGTTCCCTTATTTATTGGGGACTCTCCTGGCTGAGTATTTGGGGACTCTACTGGCTGAGTATGAAATGGATCTGTTCCCATCATTTAGAAAAAAAATTGATTAATAGGGACTAAAGTTCACCAAGCAAATTGGGAATGCAGTACGGTTGTAAAATATATTTCAAACACCTGAACAACAGTCCCAAATAATTGCATTCCAGATTATAAAATTATTTTTGGACAGTTGCATCAGTTCCTAATCTGTTTCAGCTTGTTTCCTAAAATCAGACCACCTCCAGTTTGGTTTGCATTACTAAGTCCAGTTAATAATCTGGATAGTGAGATGTCATTGTACTGTTGTTAATCACAGCTGGGACCAATTAAGTGTAGACATCATGAGCAGGTGTCCAGGTAAACAAAGAGAGAACCGCTGTTGCTCCATGGTCAATGTACTCAGAAAAAACAGGATTTATGCATTATCATCTGACCATCCAGGTTGACTGCCATACTGTGCACTTGAGCAAGGCACTTGACTTTGATTGCCATGGCTCTAAACCATCTACCTGTGTTGCAGTGTGGTGAAAATAATGCCAAATCAAACCAAACCAAACCAGATATAAAGTTTAACTTATTCTACACAATTGGTTGGAAGATGCAGAAATTCACTCTAACTGGTTTGATTATGTTTTGTTTGGGAATTTCGGGACATTTTTTTTTCTTCATGGTTTTGCCAAAAACATTTATTGGTACCAAACTTTATGGAATTAGGAAAGGGTCCATTGTTTGTGAACTTTCCAAATTCATGGTTTTGCAGCATTAACACAGTACATTATGAACAATACCGAATTTGCAGAATTAACAAAAATCAGTTGCACTCAGAAACTTTGGAATTAAGTTGGTCTTCAGAGTGAACAATAAGTTGTTTTTTTATACGTTTGACTAATCACAACAAAATATTTACTTGTGATTACTTGTTGCATTTTTAATTTCAGTTTTTAGGTCTGTTGTGTATAACCATGAGTCAACTGTACTATCATACCAACAGTGACATTAGATCATACAGTAATAGATTTATATCATTTTGAATGACAGTTTATATGTGGACTGTTGGTTTTATAAAACTGTATCACTCAGTATTTCAAGAAGAAAATTCATAATAATGAAACAATGCAAATTTACAGTGTTATAAGTTGAGAAAATGAGTATTATTTCATATAATTGTAAGAAAAATTATTTTAATATAATTATGTAATATTTTATAATAATTGCATAACATTTTTAGCCAGGTAAATTATTGCCATCAGCTCATGCTGTGGAGAGAGAGTATCGTGTCATGAAAGCTGTAGGGCAACATGGGGTACCTGTCCCCAAAATGCTCGGATTCTGTGAAGATTCAAGGTAACTTCAGCATCCATGGATGAGTGTGTGTTTCACATTTTTAATATAGCTTTAAAAAAATTCAGTCATATGACTATGATGTCTGCAGTGTGGCAGTTTATAATGATGTCTATCACTGGGGCATCATGCCGCAGACATGTAGCATGATCTCCCACGAAGTCACATAATCTAGATACCAGGCTGACCAGTCCTAACACTAACCTCATAATGCTTAACCAAATGGTGCCTTGTTATTGTCAAAAGTGATCATTCTGGATATAAATTGAATTTGAAAATGAAGCATCTTTTTATAAAAGAAAGTCATTGTTAGGTAAAGAAATGTCATGCAAAGTGTAAAAATGACACTTCTTGGTAACATTCCAGTCAGGCTGTCAGTGTAACTTTAAATTGGTCAATTACTCCATTGTAATGTTAAGAAGTTAAATAAATCAATATTTTCTTAGCCCATGTCTCCCCCTCCTTTCATTAATCTTTTGGTTGGGTTCACTGACTTGATCTGCAATTTCTGCCATTGTCTACTGCATACAGTTCATGGTATCATGGCTAGCTCTTCCCATGCATTGTATATAATGTGACAAATGAAATTCGGCTTGCAAACACAGTTCATCTCAGTAGGATAAGCAGGTTGTAACTATTGTAAGTAAAACACAGAAAAAGCATGAAACCTTGTGTGCCAAAATATTCTTTTGATCTGAGATAGAGATAAATAATAACAATGTACCTACCAGATTATCAATAAATAGGCATCCATGTTTAAGATGAAAATGTTAACATGCATTTAATCATTAGTTTATTTATTTAAAATCCAAACTAGAATGTAATGGACCAACACTGTGTCACTTTCACTGCTACCTCTTTGATCTGCAATTACAAAAACATTTTTGTCTTTTCTGTGTATACCAGACAAATGCTTTATTTTGTGTACTTACAGCAGAACAAAATGAGCTATGTGTAAGCTATAACAAATAAATAGAAACCGTTTTAACATTTCATGCATGGAAATTGAATTTTGTTGAAGAAATTTTGTACATATTTGCATCTTCCTCAAGTTATTTCCCATTACTTCTTTGGCAACAGTGATAAACCTGTTGTGATTAATTGCTGAATCAGAGATTTCCAGTAGAGTCATTTAGTCATGAATAGTCAAATATTCATGAATAGTCAAATAGTTGTGAATAGTCAAATAGTCATGAATAATCAAATAGTCATGAATAGTCAAAAAGTCATGAATAGTCAAATAGTAGTGAATAGTCAAAAAGTCACGAATAGTCAAATAGTCAAGAATAGTCAAATAGTCAGAATGTCACAAATGTTGTTTACTTGAACACATTAGGTCAACTCAGTCCTACCATTTAAGTCACTGATATTTAAATCATCATCCAGTGAAAATGAGTTGAATTTATGAAAAAGGGGGGGGGGGGTATTGTGCTGAAGAGTGAGTTTAATCTTCTAAGTTTTAAAACTGGAGCAAATTTGGTAAAATAAAAATATTCTTTTCATACTGGATATATATTTTATCTTATTTCTTATTGATTTTTATCACAACATTTGATTTTATGCTAGCCTGTGACTTATTGGGTTTTCCTCTGTTTTACAAAGTGAAATAATTTTGATAATTTACAGGAGTGAAATATTAGAAAAATATTTATTCATGGCAATCAGTAGTCACCTGACCAGTGACACTTATTTTGTAAACAACATAATACATAGCTAATATTTGTCTGTGATTGTGGATTAAATATTCTGATCCTTATTATCAGTATGACCAAGAAATTTTGTATTGCCATTTTGTCATGTGCTTGGTCTAGTGGTGAGTATAACCCAAAATCATGCAAATGTACCAGGTTCAAGTCTTACGACAGATTTATTTTCATCATCATTTTTAAATGAAAAAACATGATTCTTGCCTTGAATTAGTAATGAAAAGGATGTTACTACTGATATTTTCCATGTGAATCTACATAGCATTACATAAATGGTAAACAACAGGCATTATCACATGGGATACAATAAGAAATCTGCTATTTCAATCTGTTATACATATTGCAAGCCATGGAATACAGTTATAAATCTGCTATTTCAATCTGTTATATGTACTGAAACACATGGGATACTATAAGAAAGCAACCCCCTCAATCTGTTGTACATATTGCTAGTAGGGCTGTCAAAAACCACGGAAAACTTACCCGGGTACCTCTTGCGCCGTTTAACGGGTAACCGGGTACTCGTTAGAACATGAAAGACATGTACAACCCTTGAGCAACAAATATTTTTTCTTCCACTAAATTACGCGTTACGCATAAACGTATATGGTTTACGCTTTTTTGTTTATATTATCATTCCATTAATACCACAGACCGTATTTTAGAAAAGACCACTTTACACAACTACAATATATGAGTATGCTTGTCCGTAGACTTGTACTTTCCTACAGTAACATGTTCTATTTATAGCAAACCTTGTTCTACTTTCCCCTCGAATTATATTTAGCATCTGAATGGCTTAGTGAGGAGAGAATAGACTATATTTAGTTATGTGGCTACTATATAATATGACCAAATTATATGTACAACAATTTTTGGAAATTTGCTTATTGTCGATATCACGTGACTGTATGACCTAGGTTGTGAGATTTGTGTAGTCACGTGACTAGGAATGTAAATAGCCAGATCCGGGACAAATTTCAGGACTGATGTACTTTCGTCTCGTCTGTCAGCAGATTAAAGGCATAACAAATACTATGCTCACGATTTTTAGAAAATAAATCATATTCCTATCGATTTCATGCTGGTATATCTGGATGAAATATAGTTCAAGTTTGCTGGGCTGGCATGTAAGCTGCTACTCATGTCGATATCAAATGGTGTCGGCGAATTCCAACTTTTTGATAGGAAAAACGCTCTGAAACCCCAACATGAATGTCTAACTATCAAAAAAGGGTCAGAGGAAATTCGGACTACTCAGACCAGTGTGCTGTTGATGATATATGATATTTTGATAGTGTTGTCGACAACTTATTTTTGTGAACGGGTACTTGTCATTATGTTTTCAATACCCAGGTTTTTCGCTATGGTTGGTTACTCGAGTACCCGGGTACCTGTTGACAGCCCTAATTGCTAGCCATAGGATACAGTTAGAAATCTGCTATTTCAATCTGTTATACATATTGCAAGCCATGGGATACAATAAGACACTACTTCAATCTGCTATGCATACTGTTCCAAGTGAAAGTATTGGTTCAAAACACTAGTAATTTTACTCAAGGTTTTGCCTCTTGTTATTTATATTTTGTTTGTATTGTTTGTTCACTTATTTTAGTGATTATATATGATGTATAACTTTATTTTAAAATATTCCTTAGTCTGATGTAAAGTTAATGGTCTACCTAACCAGTGACATTTATTTTTTAAACAACATAATACATAGCTAGTATTTGTCTGTGTTTGTGGATTAAATATTCTAATCATTATTAATTGTAAACTTCAGTTTGAGTTAAAGATACAGTCTTGATTCTGATGTTAGAAAGTTCCAGAAAGGAAATTTCCCATTAGGTTGACAGAGTATTTTCGGAAATGGTAATTGTGACTTAAAACATGTGGAGGGTTGTATAAACTTGTTAACATAAGGATTTTTTTATTTATGCCTTAACACCTGAAGCAGAATCAGTCTTACAGATAGAAGTTTTAGGACAATACTGTACAATCCTTTTTAAACTTTTACATTGTATTCTAGGAAAATAAATAATTGTTGAATGTTAGAAATCATTTTGATGTGTGTGTGTGTGTGTGTGTGTGTGTGTGTGTGTATTCACCTGCTAAGTTAAATATATTGATACATATATATGATTTAATTTATATTTGATTTAAGATAATTGTTTGTTTGTTAATTTTAATTTTCTTTTCTCCATTACATGCTATTATGATGTAAATTTATTCATTGGAGATGATATTTTCCAGAAATTCAGTTTAGTTTTGCAAAAAACCTAAAATTAGAAACTTTGTATCTAAGATGACCTAGTTCCTGACCTTGATTGAGAATCAAGTAAACATTGTTTTGTTTTTTTAGTATTCATTCATAATGTGGGATTGATAAGGGTGAAATCGAGGCTGTATTGAAATATGTGTCTCTAGACTTGTAAATAGTTTTGGGCTTTAACAGCTGACATCAAGTCATTTTCTTTTGTTATGTTAATTTTTTCGAGTTATGTTAATTTTTCTGCAGATTGTTTGGATTTTAAAAGATTAATTTGTTTCACAGGAAAAGTTTTTTGTGCTCAATAATGACATGTAGAATTCTTGGACAGAAACAGTTTATCAAAATTTTATTTAGATTTCCAACACTGGAGTGATAATTCCTGTGTCTGTACAAGGAACTGTAGATAAGCACAGTACAGATTACAGCATACATCGCCTTCCATCTTGGATTTTTGTTAGGACACAAAGTTGAATTCATTAGAACATTTCATTACTAGGACCTTTATAATTGAATTTGTTGATTAATCTTTGATTTTTTTGGATTTGATTCTTTAAATGGTTAGTTCCTTTTCTACTTTTACAATCTTTTTTCCAGGGAAATAAACTATTTGTTTATTTTATAAAGCTTGTTATTTTCACTCTATCAGTGTTTCTGTTTTGTAGAGCCTAAACACATAACAATATGTAATATTCAAGCAGATTTCTGTTCTTTTCATGTCTCATTTATGCAGAAAAAAAAACATTTACCTCATTCTTGTTACTTTATCTCTTTACACATGAAAAAGCAAATGCATGCATTTTAAAATCCTCAATTGTACTGGAAAATTACAGCAATAAAATGAAATACCCATTTTTGTGAAATGATGAAATTATTTTCAAATGTCTGAAATTGAACAGTTTTCTATTGAAATAGGGTTTTACTAGGGTAAGTATATTTGTCAAATATTTTGTCTTACATGTTGTTAATTGTTTCATGAATAATAAATAACATTTCATGTATAGCACTCATATATTTCAATCAATTCATTAGTATTTTGTCAAAATTGGTGATGTAAGTTGTGAGAAATATTAACTTATAACTGTAAACATTGCAGATTATTAACATTGTAATCATTCTTTATTCTTTCGTACATATTTTCAGTCTCTTAGGGACACCATTTTATGTGATGGAGCACCTGCCAGGCAGGATCTTCCTTGATCACCTGTTGCCAGATAAGGCACCACAGCAGAGACGTCAGATATACATTGCCATGATTGATGCTCTGTGTAGGATCCATTCGGTGGATATAAGTGCAGCTCAACTCGATGACTATGGAAAGAAGGGTTAGCAATCATTTATATAAGCAAGCATAACTTTTTATTTGTGTCAAATATAAATAGGAATGTTGTGATATAAGCTATGCTTTAAAGTACTGTTGAAATTTATTTATTTTCCATTTGTACTCACTTATAATTCATATCCAACAGCAAACTGCATAGACTCATCTGCCATTGCATAATGCACTGGCAAATCTGGATCTATGCATTTAGCTTGGACTAATCAGTAACAAACAACGCAGACCAGGGTTTATTTTGTTTTCACTTGGACGTATAATTGACTACCGTATTTTCCGACCTATAAGTCGATTCAGAGTCGAATTCACCAGTTTTGTAAATTTTCCATCCTTCGTCCATATATAAGTCAATTCGGAGTATAAGACAAAGCCATGTTAATATCTTGGCTTTGTATTTTACACTAGTAATGGTATCGTTGTATGATATTCCATATTACCGGCAATAGTGAAATTGCATTACTGATGCTAACATGCTTGTGATTTTACTTCTGAACAAATCACTGCTTTATTCTGTTAATCAATTGACACAGCTGAATAAACAGTCCATACTTGTTTTATTATAATTGAAAGCACATCCATCTTGTAGTTCATTTTATTACCCGTAGTTACGAACTTCACTTATACAAACTTTCAATGACACAATCCATATATAAGTCGATTCGGAGTATAAGATGAAGACCTGACTTTCAAGTAAAAAAAGTATCGACTTATAGGCCGGAAAATACGTTATATAAGGTAGATGTATGCATCTGAAAGCAGTGTATGGACCATCCATCTTTTCCAAAAATGTCAGTATCACTGCCAGTGACACCTCACTTGACAGATTTCGGTTAGAAGAAACTGTGAAGGCCAAATGTTCAGCTCCAAAATAAAATTGAGCAGGCCAGATCATCATGGGCAGCACAAACAGTGCTTGCCTCCATGACCTAAATGGTCTTCTTGGTGGTACCTTTAGGGCCAGTACCGTCTTGGTGCGGTGGCTAATCTGGAATTATTACACCATATAACACTTTAAAATGCAATTGACAGTTATAGATTTGTTTTAAGAAACAAAAACATTAATCACAGGTCTTATTAAAAGCATCCACAGGTCCATCTGTTCATTTTTGAGTGGCTCCTACAAAATGGTGGCAGATTCTGCCAATGTGGGTATATTAGAAAACTTGCCAGTAGTTTCTCGTTGGTTGGTGGTTTTTTTCTGGGGGTTTTCCCCAGGTTCTTAATCTAACATTAATACTGGCCGCCTTGTATAGCCTGTCGTGTTAAACCCTACAACAATGACAACAACAAAATGGTGGCTGTTGTTTTCTACATATAACAGGATTATAATTTTAGTGAAAGTTAGTTTACTTGGTAATGTCTTTACAAATGTTGTATATCATGTATTTCACAGTATCATTGAAAGAGCAAGCTGTATAATATCCACAAATAGCATCACTTTTTCCTGGAAGTCCAAGTTCTGACTTTCTGATATGAGTACTTTGTTTTAGTATTCTTTGAGTACACATGCACTGTAAAATTAAAGGCTAACAGCACTGAAATTAATTATTGATCTCCTTACCTTGCCTTACTTGTTATATATAGAGGCTATTCTACCATGTTCAAGTACTGGTCATTGATTAGGGTCAACCATAGATGAATATGAATGCTGTATCCTAGCATCAAACATATGATTGCAGTGATAAGAATAGATGTTTAATCACTGTAAAATTTAAACTGAATCCTCTTAATCCTTTGTGTTACTTTCCTTAGGGGATTATATTTTGAGAAATTTTCAACGATGGGCCAAACAGTACGAGGCAAGCAAGACTCATGAAATTGACAGCATGAATAAGTTAATAGACTGGATTCCAAAACATATCCCCAAGAATGAAAGATTCTCTGTTGTTCACGGTGATTTCAGGTAAATATAAACATAAAACAATTACAGTCAGTTTGTGTATTTGACTTAAATTTTTGTAATTGTCTGAAATTGAAAATTCATCACTGACAACTATACAAATAAATTAAACAATTTTCTTTATCTTTTTATTTTTGAGATTAGACTGTATATTGCAATTTATCGAATGGAGCATCAGACAGATATTCTTTTTTATGACACAAAGTTAAAATAGTATATCAGATATATATTATTCTGCCAATGTATGATTGTGTACCTACTGGTGTGATAGGGAAGTACTGTTGGGTTGACACTGTATGCCTTTATCAGTGTAATAGGGAAATAATGGTAGATTGACAGTGTATAATTGTATGTCTGTGTCTGTACTGGTGTGATAGGGAAATAATGTTGGGTTGATTGTATGATTGTATATCTGGCTGACACGGTGTATGACTGAATGTCTATTAGTGTGAAAGGGAAGTAATAGTGGGTTGACATTAATGTTGGGCTGACAGTGTATGATTGTATGTCTATCAGTCTGATAGGGAAGTAATGTTGTGTTGACAGTGTATGATTGTATGTCTGTATCGGTCTGATAGGAAATTAATGTTGGGCTGACAGTGTATGATTGTATGTCTATCAGTCTGATAGGGAAGTAATGTTGTGTTGACAGTGTATGATTGTATGTCTGTATCGGTCTGATAGGAAATTAATGTTGGGCTGACAGTGTATGATTGTATGTCTGTATCGGTCTGATAGGAAATTAATGTTGGGCTGACAGTGTATGATTGTATGTCTATCAGTCTGATAGGGAAGTAATGTTGTGTTGACAGTGTATGATTGTATGTCTGTATCGGTCTGATAGGAAATTAATGTTGGGCTGACAGTGTATGATTGTATGTCTATCAGTCTGATAGGGAAGTAATGTTGTGTTGACAGTGTATGATTGTATGTCTGTATCGGTCTGATAGGAAATTAATGTTGGGCTGACAGTGTATGATTGTATGTCTATCAGTCTGATAGGGAAGTAATGTTGTGTTGACAGTGTATGATTGTATGTCTGTATCGGTCTGATAGGAAATTAATGTTGGGCTGACAATGTATGATTGTATGTCTATCAGTCTGATAGGGAAGTAATGTTGTGTTGACAGTGTATGATTGTATGTCACTCTGTATCGGTCTGATAGGAAATTAATGTTGGGCTGACAGTGTATGATTGTATGTCTGTATCGGTCTGATAGGAAATTAATGTTGGGCTGACAGTGTATGATTGTATGTCTGTATCGGTCTGATAGGAAATTAATGTTGGGCTGACAGTGTATGATTGTATGTCTGTATCGGTCTGATAGGAAATTAATGTTGGGCTGACAGTGTATGATTGTATGTCTGTATCGGTCTGATAGGAAATTAATGTTGGGCTGACAGTGTATGATTGTATGTCTGTATCGGTCTGATAGGGAATTAATGTGGTGTTGACAGTGTATGATTGTTTGTCTGTATCAGTCTGATAGGGAAGTAATGCTGTGTTGACAGTGTATAATTTTATGCCAGTATCGGTCTGATAGGGAAGTAATGTTGTGTTGACAGTGTATAATTGTATGCCAGTATCGGTCTGATAGGGAAGTAATGTTGTGTTGACAGTGTATAATTGTATGCCAGTATCGGTCTGATAGGGAAGTAATGTTGTGTTGACAGTGTATAATTGTATGCCAGTATCGGTCTGATAGGGAAGGAATGTTGTGTTGACAGTGTATGATGGTATGTCTGTATCGGTATGATAGGGAAGTAATGTTGTGTTGACAGTGTATAATTGTATGCCAGTATTGGTCTGATAGGGAAGGAATGTTGTGTTGACAGTGTATGATGGTATGTCTGTATCGGTATGATAGGGAAGTAATGTTGTGTTGACAGTGTATGACTGTATGCCTGTATTGGTCTGATAGGGAAGTAATGTTATGTTGACAGTGTATGACTGTATGCCTGTATCGGTCTGATAGGGAAGTAATGTTGTGTTGATAGTGTATGATTGTATGTCTGTATTGGTGTTATAGGGAAGTAATGTTGGATTGACAGTGTATGATTGTATATCTGTAATGGTGTTATAGGGAAGTAATGTTGGATTGACACATATAATCATGATTCAGTGTTTATTAAATCTGCATTTTCTCGGAAACAACTGAACTGAAATGAAAGTATTAATCTTTATTGTTCTTTTTTGTCGTTTTATTCAAGTCCTATTAGATAGTTGGATCCATTTTCTTTGTTAACAGGAACCCAGTACTATTTGTTCATGACTCTTTACAAAAGGGAGTGGATATTAACGATTGATCATTCTAAATTTAACTACAGTTGAGGATATTGCTCCTTATTCAGTATTGGAATTTAAATTGTGGGTTGGCTTTGAAAACTATATAACACAATGATTGACAAGTGAAACCTGACACTTGACTGATTATCTGTCAGTTTTATTTGACTGTAAACCAGCTGACTTGACTGTTTGCCAATTAGTTTTATTTGACCATAGCCCAGTTAACCTGATTACCAGTCAATTTATTTGAGCATAAACCAGTTGACTTGACTGATTACCAGTCAGTTTTATTTGACACTTACGTAATTGCTGCTGCATCTGATGAAATTCACACAACGCATTGACATATCGGATTGATTGGGTAAGGTGTAAATAGGGTTAACATATCAGAACCTTGACTAGCAAAGATCAACCCAACTGATTTGGCTGATTACCAATTTTTATTTACCAAAACTCAATTGACGAGTTTTTGAACTTGGTATTTAATTTACATGTATAGTCAGTCCTAATAGTCACCTTGGTATATAATTTACATGTATAGTCAGTCCTAATAGTCACCTTGGTATATAATTTACATGTATAGTCAGTCCTAATAGTCACCTTGGTATATAATTTACATGTATAGTCAGTCCTAATAGTCACCTTTTTAAAGCAGTCACCTGTTCATAAAAGTGGCCAGTTTACCCCCCCCCCCCCAGCAAGTTTCCTGTATACTCATCCTGTATATAATGATCACCTGCCTTAAGCAGACAGTGGACAGATGTTTTTTAATAAAACAGTGGTTTCTCCCTGCCTTAGGCACTCACTGGTGCCTATCTATAGCTCTATTGCTTCCTTTTAATTAGATAAAAGAATATCATGTGAGTCGATTTACAGGTGTTTCTTGTCTTGCTTGTACTTGCTGTATTCCAGTCACATTGTCAATGTAACTTTAAGGAGTCAGTATGTAAGATTTGAAGCAGTTTTGTTTTAGGTTTTTGTCATTAGGGTTCTGAAGGTTGAAGCACTTTGTTTGCTGGATGCAGGGAAAAGTAGTTATCACATCAGAAGTGGAAGTGTGATGAGTATAGTTTGATAACTTAAACCTGTCTCTGAAGAAAAAAGTTCTTTTTGAGAAGAGATACATGTTACATTGCTTTTTATTTGTATCAGGGGTCAGTGATTATTTATAACTTGTCAGTAAAGGCAGGTGAAGTTTTTGGTTGATGTATCACATAGAACAATCATTTTTTATTTCATATTCATCACAGACTTCTCACATAAGCCAGCTGATTTTTGATCTCAGAGTTGAGCAACTGGCTAATCCAGAGAGTTTTTAAAGAATGAACAAAGATTACTTATTATGACTTTGTTGTATAGATTACATTAAACTCTCTTAATAGCAGAAGACAAAGAAAATCATGTTTGGCTGTATTTTCAAATTGTTTTGTAAGTCCAATCAAACCACAAGTTTTCAAGAAACCAATATATTTATTATTTGTTGTTCCTTTTGACAAATAACTATCAATATTTTGCATTACAGTGTGCCTGAAAATGACTGGTTTACTATTCTTTTCTCCAGGCTGGATAATCTGGTATATCATCCAGAATATCCTGAAGTTATTGGTGTGTTAGACTGGGAGCTGTCCACTTTAGGGGATCCACTGACAGACCTAGCCACTCTTTGTATCTGCTACTACATTCCACATGGATTTCCCATGTTTCCTTGTGAGTTAGGTTACATAGCTTTATTATTTCCTTTTGTATAGTTGATTGTAAGTCTGGACCAAGTTTATACACCACAGACCCTCTTCTGCCATTGCACATTGTGACAGCAGGTCATGGTCTGTGTTGTTTCTTCTGTTAAATTAGTCATAACAAACTGCATAGATTCAGATCTGCTGGCACATTATTTGATGGCAGATCTGGCTATGTGTATTTTGATTTGATTTATAAGCAAGTATAGAGAGTACCTAACAAATGTAATGCCCATCTTTATGAATTCAGAGGAAGTTTTAAGAACTGAAAGATTATTTATTACAAAATGTGGTGAAATTTTGATTTGAAAAGACTTGCTGCAGTAAAGAGATAAGTACTCAGAGACTGATTCCAATCTCGATACCTCCATGATGTTTTTAAAAGAGCACAGTTCAGTTTCTATACCTCCATGATGTTTTTAAAAGAGCACAGTTCAGTTTCTATACCTCCATCATGTTTTTAAAAGAACCCAGTCGAGTTCCTTAACATCCATGATGTTTTTCAAAGAACACAGTTCAGTTCCTTTGCATCCATGATGTTTTTAAAAGAACAGAATTCAGTTTCTATACCTCCATGATGTTTTTAAAAGAAAACAGTTAATTCCCTTTACCTCCATGATGTTTTTGAAAGAACACAGTTCAGTTCGTTTACCTCAATGATGTTTTTAAACAAATCTCCATGATGTTTTTAAAAGAACACATTTTAGTCCCAATTCTCCAATGAGATTATTAAACAAACACAGGTTAGTCTCTATACCTACATGATGTTTTTAAAGAGGTTATAAGAGCACTGTTAAGTTCCTATACTTCCATGATGTTTTCTTTTATTATATTTGCCAGTTGTCTGATGATAGATATTTTTGTAACCCTGTGAAATCACAAAACTACCCATCTTCATTTTACTGGTACCAGATCCCAAAGCTTAATCTGTCCATGGTCTTTCTCTCAGTTGGGGAGGTCTGTGGGTGTTTAGTTTCAAAGGTCAAACAGAAATTGAGGGGCCAGAAGTGTAAAATGATTCTGCTCACAGTTAGGAGCATATGTTAACCTTCATATGGGGAATCCAATAGTTCATCCTCAGAGGTTACCTTGGTTATAGGTTGGATGCTCAACATTCCCTCCTCCAGTTACCTCTTCTCCTAACATAAATGTCATCCAGGAACATATTCAAAGTAGAAAGAAAAGTTTTTGAAAATTATCTTTGCTCCTAGAATGCTTGCCCAACTGCACCTTAATATCCTTGCAACCTTCCTTGAATTTGAGCATTCTTTTCCACCAGTATGCAGCAAATGGGAGGTAATGGGCAAGAGTTGTTCCTCTTTGTATTTTATAGACAGATGAAATTTCGTCTTTTGGAGGGCAGGATTCAAGATGTAGTAGGGCTTATATACCTAATTTTAATGGGATTGGGTAAATATTATAGGAGAAATATTATTTAATGAAACATTTGCTATTTTCTGGTTTCTATGTATTGGAAGGTTAGACAATGTATTGCTCTGTCTTTGACCTCAAGCGAATAACTGCAGGAATCGTACTACATGGTATACAACTGTTTGCTGGAACAAGGAGAAGATTTTGAAATTAGGGCTTAGAATGAAGGTTCTAATTTTTCATTAGTGCTCTGGCAAATATTTGATCCTTGCAATGCATTTATTAATATTATTATCCTAACTAAATCAGTAACTGTTACTAGTTGATTCATTTTAAAAGAAAATGTTCCCAAGATGTATAATATCTGATAAAGTAATATTTTCTATATTGAATGCAAAGAAATTCAAATTTAAATGCCACCAATAAGTTATGAACATATTATGCATGTTTTGATTCTTGAAATTATCCCTGTCATTGTGTACACTAAAGAAAACTGCTGAAATTTGGCACTGCAGCTCTAGAAGCAATCTTCAGTAAACATTTCAGGGCTTTGTATAACAGTATGGTCACATGAGTAGATTTGTCAGTTGCATCAATTTTGACTTGACTGCTGCTTATATGAGATTATCCGCAGAACAGTCAAGTATTAAACAACAGCTTTTTCAAATGGCTTATGAAAATGTTTTGCAGTATAACTTGATTTGTAAAGAACTCTGATATCTGAATTTTGGATATTGTGAATTACTAATTTAAATCTGAAGGATTTTCTGACCTTTGTTTTGACATGGGCTTATAGTGCTGAACTTTTTCATCTGTCTGACTGGTTTTGTGTTTTTCATCTGTCTGACTGGTTTTGTGTTTTTCATCTGTCTGACTGGTTTTGTGTTTAGGTCAGATTTGAGGCATTTTAATGGGTCATGAATATTTCATGTTCTAGTTTTGTTTTGTACAGGAATAAAGATTAATAAAAAAAAACCTTGGTGTTGTCGTAAATAGGTACAACTGTATTTTGAAAACTGGTTATGACAAAAAGTTGATTACTTTCTGCTAGCTAGAAGTGGTCTGAGTTTACAAGTATAAGAGATTACATTGATCTTATTTTGATTTCAGCTTTCATAGGAGAGAATCTTCAGGAATTGGGAATTCCAACAGTACCAGAAATAATTCAGGAATACTGCCAGAGGATGCAAATTCCTATGATTGACAGTTGGGATTTCTATGTTGCTTTCAATTTCTTCAGATTTGCTGCCATTTTACAGGGAGTCTATAAAAGAGCTATATCAGGTTTGTCTTCTTTCTTTTTTATGCCACATCTAAAGTCTCTATCATATCTTCATGCTTAAAAATCATTAAAATAAGTTTGTCACCCTCTCGGGTGCTCAGGAACTGGTGGTGGGTTGTTTTGACAATTGTATTATGGCTTTATAGTCCCCATCACTTGTACATTGGTCCCCATCTTGCATGACCCCTGTGACCAGCGACCACCTACTTTATATGACCAGAATCCATTGGCACCAATGAGTTTCTCCTTCAAATACATTACCCAATCACATTAACTTATATAAACCTGCTACCTCGCGAATCCAGCCCTACTAAAAGACAAAAATTCCTATAGACAAAGGGCAATAACTCTTGCCCCTTACCTCCCTTTGCCACCGCCAGGTGTCGCTAGTTTTTAAGCTTTGTATATACTGTTTACATCGTACAATTACACCACCATATAATCCTAGCCATCTTAGTGTAAAATCGGACCATCCGAAGTTAAATTTGGAATTATTGTGTTGGACAATCATTCTTCTACAGGTTGTATACATTAATTTACAATATTTTCAAATTTTGAGTGACTTTGTCACCTTTACGGACTTCATCTTTTGATGAAGCCACGTTGCAATACTCATGGCGGTACTCGTGTTGTCATGTACGAGTTAACGCAGCACTGAATAATTTCGCTTACTCTGTTAGTAATGGTTATGGTATTAGTGAATTAATAACATGCTAAATTGCTAATTTGTGCTTTGTTTTATCTTCTTTTGTCGTTTCAGTAGACTTCATCTTTGACGACGTTGCAACACGCTAATGGCGGTACTCTTGTAATTTACGAGTTAACGCAGCACTGAATAATTTCGCTTACTCCGTTAGTAATGGTTATGGTATTAGCGAATTAATAACATGCTAAATAGCTAATTTGTGCTTTGTTTTATCTTCTTTTGTCGTTTCAGTAGACTTCGTCTTTGATGACCACATTGCAACATGCTAATGGAGGTATTCATGTTGTCATTTACAAGTTAATGCGGCACTGAATAATTTCACTTACTCCGTTAGTAACGGTTATGGTATTAGCAAATTAATAACATACTGAATTGCTAATTTGTGCTTTGTTTTCTCTTCTTTTGTCATTTCATTAGAAATGTCAACAACAAATACATGAACGGCAAAAAGTGTACATCATCTATACCATGCAGCGTGTGTAATACGTGGACAGAGACAATTTGGCAATGGAGGAAAATAATGTTGACATGATACAACAGTCTGCCTTTGAACAGATGCGTTGTTTGGTCCAGGAAACTATGACACAGCTATTGACAGCAGGCTAGATATTACCTTTTTGGGGGAGTGTTCCCCTAATTTCGGCTGCCCAGTGGGCGCAAGTCCCCCCGCATATCCGAGCATGGCCTTCAGGCCTGTAAGTCAGGACGCATGGGTTTTTTACCAGATCCATTGGATCTATTTCATTATACGACCTCAGCGTCACCAGCCGTCCCAGCATGGGGACCTTATTGCTAAAACGGTCCGACCAACTATGATTTACGGGGATTTTAGTGACAAACCCATCCGTCAAGCTGTACTGCCGGCAACATACCAATACTATGATGGATATTTTAGTGAGAAATCTGTCCGTCCAGCTAGGCCATTGGATCGGCCGGTACCGGTGATAGCTGGACTGTAGCTGACATTTAGGCCGACCATTCGCTAGAAAAATCAGCTGGCAGTGCCGGCCGTCCATTTGTTCACGGTTTCTCCACAAGGGAGAATTGGTGAAATTGTCAAGGATGACGGAATTGTGTCATCTATGTCACCTAGTTTGCTCTATCCAGAGATGCAAGCTGTACCAGAACCTTGACCAGAACACGACTCGGCACACAGTGAGTGTGACGAAACACTTGCAAATCAGCTGTACACAGATCCAGTCATGGAACAGACTGAGTTTAGCTGCAAGGCCATAGTGGAAGAAATTTATAGGGTGTTGGCAGCTTCAGGATGCCCACCACCTCCTACCACCCAGTCAAGACTACAAAGTTAAGGCATCTGTATAATGGGAGGAAAAGATGATGTCCTTCCTGCTCCTTCCCCAGACGGAAAAATTCAGAAAGCTAAGTACCAGCGACGTTCTAGTGTAACTGGTGCAAAACTCAATCAGACACCTTCAGTACTGATCTCCAATGCCACGTCAAAGCTAGTCCAAAACGTAGTCACTACGTCTTCAATGTTAGACTTGGCTTAACTAACCATTTTCTGACTCTGAGGTAAATCAAGCATTGACCACGCTTGTGAAGCGACGGCCCGGATTGCTAGAGTTATTAACAGGGCAGCTCACCATTCCATGGCCAGTGCGTTGACTGCTTCTGCCAACTTACACCTGATACGACGTGACACATGTCTGAGGTCCATGTTGCTCAAGCCCCATCCTACCCTGGCTTTATGGAAGTCTCCGTTTGGGTCACCTTTACTCTTTGGGGGGAAAAATTGAAGAAGTTCGGAGGTAGGCAGCTCAGGAACTTCCCCTCTAACTTGCCGCCCAACTTTTGCAGGCGTCTCGAGACAATCATCCCCTGCCACAGCAGAGGGATGATTGGCGGACCAGGGAAAATGGATCTTTACAATCAAATGTGCAGTATATATCCCAGCCCAATGCTGGGAGCCAACAGTCTAATCAAGCTAGGAGGCAACCATACAGAGGTGGCAAGAACCCAAGTTTCTCCGGCTTCAAGCCTCCTAACTCTAGACATTGACATACCCTGTCCACCGCCCGCGGACAGACTACCTGTGGGCAGCTGCCTCCTGCAATTTCAGGACCATTGGACCACTTTATTACCTCAGAACATTTGGGTGATTCAGGTCATTTCGGAGGGACTTTGGATTTCATTTATCCATCCCCCTCCCCTGTCATCCTCTCCCCTCTTCACGGATGTACCGTCAGATCGGGAGAAGGATACCTGTCTATAAAAAAAATAAAATATAAAAATTAAAAAAAAAAAAAATAATAATAATAAATAAAACCCGCATTAGCCGGGGTTTTATTCATGGCTGCTTCTTATCCAGAGGCCGTTCATTGACCTGAGTCGCCTCAACCAATACATTTTACCACTGAAATTCAATGTGGTGATGGCAAGATCAATCTGTCTTTCCATCCAACGGGACGGGTATGCCGTCAGTCTAGATATGACCGAGACATATTTTCACGTCCCTATCCACCGAGTCATGGAAATTTCTCCGTTTTGCTTATCAGGATTCAGTTTATCAGTTCCAGGTCATACATTTTGGCCTCAACATCAGCCCTTATGCTTTTACCAAGGTTATGGATTGCGTAGTCACCCTGTTCTGCTTGACTTCATCTATAGTGACGGCAGTTTACTTGGAGTTTCTCACTGATCTGAATTTGGTAAGGCTTCCTCGCGTTCAAGATCATCTGGATAGTTGAACTCATCAAGTCCATTTCCAACGGGATGTGCATTTCAGCGAGAGAGAGTTCTTGCAACTCCTTGGATTATACAATGCAGCAGCGGACTTGATCCCGCTCGGCCGTCTTTTTATGCGCCCCTTGCAAATGACGTTATGCTACTATCATACAATACGGGTTTCTTGATAGTCTTATTTTCAGCATGCAGGGTGAATGAGTTATATGCCTTTACCAGTGACCCGAACTATCTTCAGTTCTGATCAGATGGTTCGGGGGTCCTCTTGACGCAGCCAGGCTTCGTAGCCAAAAATAGGTTACCATCCATTGGCAATCAAAGAGTCGTCATTGGCTCACTGTCTTCCATAGATAAGTCAGGAGCAACAGCCATGCAAGATCCTGTTAGTGCACTCAAGCACTATTTTAAACACACAGGTGAGTCGGGACACATGCAAGCACCTCTTTCTTCTGGTGACAGCTGGGAAATGGGATATCACTCCTCAAGCCCTTGCTTCATGGCTGAAGTGGGTTTTACGCTCAGCGTACTCTGAGGTCTCACAAGATCAGAGTCGCCTCATGAAGATTACCACTCATGAGATTAGAGCAGTCTCAGCAAGCCTTGCATTCGAACGCAATGTTTCTATCCGAGATATAATAGAAGCTATTGGCTGGCATGCAGAGTCAACCTTCTCCAGTTTTATCTCAAAGATTTGATCTCGCAGAGGCAAAACTTGAATCTAGTCAGTCCCGTATTGGCAGCCCAGATGCCCACCAGACCCATTTAAAACAATCAGCACAGCCTATCAGCTTTGCTAGATTCGCCAGGAAAAATTTTTGTAGGTAAGAAGATTTCAATAACTATCTTCTTAACCGTATAAAGGGGTCACATATCACATGACCCTGGGCTGTGTTGCTGATTAAATTAGGAGAACGGGTTATCATTCACATGGGGAATCCAGCCATCATTCCCTAGAGGATACCCGGGGTAGAGGTAGGATGCTCAGCATTCCTTCCTCCTATTACCTATTCTCCTAATGTTAATGTGATTGGGGAACGTATTTGAAGGAGAAAGCAAATTTTTAAAGTAAATTATGTTTCTCCGAGAATACTTACCCAATCACATTACTTAAAAACCCTCCCAACCACCCCGCCATGCGAGCATCCTCGTATAGTATATATTGCTCAGCTTAAAAACTAGCAACACCTGGCGGTGGCAAGGGGAAGTAAGGGGCAAGATTATTGCCCTTTGTCTATCCTTTCCTTTTTTTGACAAGCCTTCTTGAAATCCTCAAAGCAGATGTAATAGTATGAAAGCAAGGATTGTTTTGATTGAAAATAAATAATAAATAAAATGGAATATTTGTGATCATCTACCAGACAATTTATTTAACAAAGATTTAAAGGTAATGATGCACTGGCAAAAGTAAACCAAACAAGTATGCGTGGTATCTGCTATACAGACAAAAAACTATAAACCTTGAATGTAAAGCAGTGTGTACAATTCTATGTGGGACATGGATGAATGTTACATGGGATGGATTATTAAACCTTTTAAAGGAAATAATCAGAAGGCCTTAATCTGTGATCCTGTAATAAACATTTCAAGCATGAGGTAATCAGCCTGAAAGTCACACATAGGCAAAAAGCATAGAATACATGTTCTTAACTTTAAATATTACCCTGCTTTTAAAAAGGAACTGTCCTAATATACTTGTTACTGAGAAGGGAGATGTAACTACACCCCACTAATCCCAGAACTTACAAAGGCTTTGTTACTGAGAAGGGAGGTGTAACTATACCCCACTAATCCCAGAACTTACAAAGGCTTTGTTACTGAGAAGAGATGTGTAACTATACCCCACTAATCCCAGAACTTACAAAGGCTTTGCTACTGAGAAGGGAGGTGTAACTATACCCCACTAATCCCAGAACTTACAAAGGCTTTGTTACTGAGAAGGGAGGTGTAACTATACCCCACTAATCCCAGAACTTACAAAGGCTTTGTTACTGAGAAGAGAGGTGTAACTATACCCCACTAATCCCAGAACTTACAAAGGCTTTGTTACTGAGAAGGGAGGTGTAACTATACCCCACTAATCCCAGAACTTACAAAGGCTTTGCTACTGAGAAGGGAGGTGTAACTATACCCCACTAATCCCAGAACTTACAAAGGCTTTGTTACTGAGAAGGGAGGTGTAACTATACCCCACTAATCCCAGAACTTACAAAGGCTTTGTTACTGAGAAGGGAGGTGTAACTATACCCCACTAATCCCAGAACTTACAAAGGCTTTGTTACTGAGAAGGGAGGTGTAACTATACCCCACTAATCCCAGAACTTACAAAGGCTTTGTTACTGAGAAGAGAGGTGTAACTATACCCCACTAATCCCAGAACTTACAAAGGCTACATGAACATAATGTGTTGAAAGCTGAGATGTTATGGATATTGAAACTCACAGGTCACCAATTATATAAATCACCAAAAGGTCACCAATCAACAAGGGACGTCTTGTAAAATATTTAAAGCTGATGTTACTATATAGCAACATTGTGAGATGAAGGTGGCATACATGAATCAAATATTTGTGTAGTGTCATGGTCTGGACAGAACTAAAGTGATTGCCAGAATGAAGATATGTGCTAAAAATTAGTAATACAAATGGTCCTAAATAAAATTGGAAATGGTCCTTGAAAGATCCTAGAAAACTGCTTGAATTTGTGTACATGTATATGAACCTTGTAGAAATAACTAGCTTTAATCCATAATACAAAGAGGTTGGTACTCCAATTCATCTCAGTGCAGTGTGTTCCTTAGGTTTTGTCACATTGATAATTATTGGCTATCATTACCACCAATAATTATCAAGATGACAAAAGGTAACATCTGGGAAGCACAATACTGTTTAGCAGACCTGCCAACCCTTACGATTTTGCCACATGTCTAACAAAACTTACCCTTTAAATATGAACTTACGGCATACAAGCAAAAGCTTTGAAAAAGTTATCATTGCCGAAAATCCAGATAATTGGTTCATCCATGTTTGATTTGGATCCAGGTTTCATGTTAGATATAGTGAAATTAGTCAGGGAACCAAACTAACTTTACAGCAGCACCCCAGACCTTTAAACTCCACCTGTTTGTTTATTTAAAGCATCTGCATGATCAAACTCTTGATTATATAATTTTTTTAACATGACGTCCAGAAAGCATGGCATATTTAAGTATCACTGGACCTTTTATCTGGTGAATTTTCATTCAGCAATGACCTATTGAAGAAAAATGAGAATTATTTTATACTGAAGTTTCAAGTAAAAACAAGCTAATTATCTTTTGGGAAAGCATGCATGTGAGATTTTGACTGTGGCAATCAGGTTAATTCCTTATACAACTGGTGGCTTTCATACTGAACCAACACTTCCACCAGTCCTCTTTTATTGCCTTTATTTTTGACAGCAAAGAGCTATTATGAAAATTTTCCTGTGACAAGGCAGCCAAAAGAATCAGTATGTGCCTTAGGCATGAATAAAGTTCACTAATGCTATAACAAATTAGCATGTTTTTAATCACCCTTCAACCATCTCGATTTTTAGATATTTATCTCTATAGCAGACATATGTAAATACGTAAGCCAAGTCTGCGGCTCATTTGAAGCCCAAGTTACGCATTTGATCTCCAGTACTAGTCTAACTGTGGCAGGCAGTTACAAACAAGTCAACCAATTTTCATGCCTAACTCGAAGTAAATCTAAACCACATTACAGATTTAGCTTAAGTATGAGTTTATACATGCTAGACTTATAATAATTAAATTCATGCCATTTACCTTACAAATTAGGGAGGTGTCAGAATTCAAAACTATCCAGTCAGGCCTTCAAGACAAAAAGGAAAATAAGCCTCTAGAAAAGTGTTATTAATCAACACAGAAGAATAAAAAGGAATATATGGATTCTTTCGAATAAAAGCTAGAAATTACACAATTACATTCCAATATCTCGTGGCGGGAGATATGATTGCCATCATCATGTGAAATGGGTAAAGAATGAATTTCCAAGATTTACAAGTTGAGAGATAGCAACAAGCCATTGAGTTGCATAGGGTTTGGAACTAAAGTTTGTGCCCCTGTACTATTGATAAATAAAGTTAGCACCTACTTTTCATAAATGTTTAGCATTGAACTTTTATTTACGTTTTCCAGGTTTACAATAGCAGTTATTGATATTTGTTACACTTTACTGAAAACTGGTCAATCTTACGGAACAAAATCAACTGCATTACTGACATGGACTCATCAGGGTTGGCAGGTCTGGTTTAGCTCAAATAAGCATGACATGTGATTTGCTGTTTAAACGGTATTTGACCATCATACCTTATCTCATTTATTACAAAAGGATACCAGCTAAAACCAGTCAGTCATGTGACAAGCTCATGAACTTTGTAAAGACTTAGAAGTAATAATTTGATGCAAATAGTTCAAAATGTTGTCAGACACACTCAGATTAGGAGGAAATGTGAAAGCAGTTTGACAAATGAAGGAAGGAGAGTCTTTTGATCCAAGTCAAGACATTTATAAGAAAGATTCAAATATAATTTGTCAGTTACATGTTTTACAATATAATAGATGTTTGTACCTTATTTATTGACATGGTGGCTTTGCACCACGATTTATATTTGTTCATAATTATTTTAAATAGCATTAATACAAGTTTTATCACATTGATTCCATCATTTACATGTGTGATTCCCCTCTAAATGAGGACCCTTTTTATAAAGCCACTTTTTCTGCTGCAAAAAAGGTATCCTTGTAAAAGGGGGAACACTGTTATATTATTTGTGGTTTTAAACAACTACCTCAGTCTCTGAAATCAGACATTAGTCAGTAATGGACTTTTTGGGACTGTAAACAGTGGTCTGGATCTGTGCCTTTTGAGACAGTAGTCTGAGATGGGCTGTATAGTTATCACCTTATTTGTCAGTTTATCAGTTCACTCTTCATGTCAACTGCAAAGCCGCTGCTCAAGAAGTCTTTAGCATAATTCAGGCTGTTTGGTTGATTTACTATAGTGTATGTAAACATGACACATTATGCCTTTTGACTAAAACACCAAAGGTTTGTCCATTGTTGAAACTAGATTTTTTATTTGGAATTTAGACTTTTTGGCCTCAAATGTAAGGCAGACTGGTCCGACCTGCACACAGGCAAACCTTTGCAAAAAGTAGGGTAAGTTGGGGATTCAGAATCAAAAGTGTCGGGGATTCAGAATCAGAAGTGGACAGAACACAACATTAATGGGTCTAGTAAGCAAAATAGAATAACTTTTTCCAACTTTTACCCTTCTGCACTATGTGCAAGAGAAATAGCCAATGAAAAATGACGTTTCTAGCACACCTAGGCCTCAGGCTAAATAAAAATCTCTCGGAAGCAGATTTATTTGGATGTATTTAGAAGTACATTTCAGGCAAAAATAGCACAAATCTCCGGGGGGTACTGAGTTAATTTATAAAGGATTATACAGTAGTCCCCCTCTAATAAGGCCACCCCTTTTGCATTGGGAAAGTGGCCTTATAAGAGAGGTAGCCTTTGCAGAGAGGGATTATCTTTTTGTGAGAAGTATATTTGTGTGTATACAGTAAGAAAACAATAAGTAATTAAAAAAGCAAAAAAAAATCTTCATTTAAAAGTAACATCAGTCATTAAAATGTTGTCTTCATATACTTATTTCAGTTGATCATAAATTCTTAGTTCTTAAGTTCTTCATATACTTATTTCAGTTGATCATAAATTCTTAGTTCTTAAGTTCTTCATATACTTATTTCAGTTGATCATAAATTCTTAGTTCTTAAGTTCTTCATATACTTATTTCAATTGATCATAAATTCTTAGTTCTTAAGTTCTTCATATACTTATTTCAGTTGATCATAAATTCTTAGTTCTTAAGTTCTTCATATACTTATTTCAGTTGATCATAAATTCTTAGTTCTTAAGTTTTAAGTATGAATTATGAATGTTTGTTCTTGGCATATGCAGTACAAACCATTAAAAATCCTTGGAATTTAAGTCTTAGCATAAACTTTGCTTACCATCCAGAATCGTTCTGTTTCCATTTACTCCATTGTCCCACTGCTGCAGAATTATCTCCTTACCTCTTATGATATTCTTTATTAGTTTTTCCAGCAATCATATTTTTCAGCAAGACCTCTTGAACTGTCTCCACTGTTGTTGGGTCAAATAACATTTACATTTTTGTCTAACATAAGAATATTCCATTTATGTGATGACATTTGATACTTTTGTAATGACTTATTCCTTAGTTGCAAATTCTACTGGTCCGCCTGGTGTCAGGATAATGTGACTGGTTTGGATATAATGCTAAATGTCTGTGGCATGATGCCTTAGTGCTTGACATCACTATAAACGGTCACACTGCAGACATTGTAGGCATATGACTGATTTTTTAAAATTAAGCTAAGTTAAAAATCCAAATCACACACATACACATGCCTCAGTAACGAAACCTTACATCTGGAAACTGACATCAGAAAAGATCAGATTGCTTACATTACTATAGGAATTGAAACTATTGGTTTTTAACATGTATTATAATAATGTAGCTGTTTATGTGGGGTAAATTTGACATTTTTGGACTAAATTCACGATTGACCTTGTACATGAGGATGTTAGCAATCATGATGTAACTGGACAAAAAAGATCACCACGTAACTTTCTCTCTATACTCTGGACCAAGAAGTATAGAATCACCACGTAACTTTCTCTCTTTATACTCTGGACCAAGAAGTATACAATCACCACATAACTTTATACTCTGAACCAAGAAGTATACAATCACCACATAACTTTCTCTCTTTATACTCTGAACCAAGAAGTACACAATCACCACATAACTTTATACTCTGAACCAAGAAGTATACAATCACCATGTAACTTTCTCTCTTTATACTCTGAACCAGGAAGTATACAATCACCACATAATTTTCTCTCTTTATACTCTGGACCAAGAAGTATGCAATCACCATGTAACCTTCTCTCTTTATACTCTGGACCAAGAAGTATACAATCACCACATAACTTTCTTTCTTTATACTCTAGACCAAGTAGTATACAATCACCACGTAACTTTCTCTCTTTATACTCTGGACCAAGAAGTATACAATCACCACATAACTTTCTCTCTTTATACTCTGGACCAAGAAGTATACAATCACCACATAACTTTCTTTGTTTATACTCTGAACCAGGAAGTATACAGTCACCACATAACTTTCTCTCTTTATACTCTGGACCAAGACATATACAATCACCACATAACTTTCTCTCTTTATACTCTGGTCCAAGAAGTATACAATCACCACCTAACTTTCTCTCTTTATACTCTGGACCAAGAAGTATACAATCACCACGTAACTTTCTCTCTTTATTCTCTGAACCAAGAAATATACAATCACCACATAACTTTCTCTCTTTATACTCGAAACCATGAAGTACTCTCTTTATACTCTGAACCAAGAAGTATACAATCACCACGTAACTTTCTCTCTTTATACTCTGGACCAAGAAGTATACAATCACCACATAACTTTCTCTCTTTATACTCTGGACCAAGAAGTATACAATCACCACATAACTTTCTCTCTTTATACTCTGAACCAGGAAGTATACAGTCACCACATAACTTTCTCTCTTTATACTCTGGACCAAGAAGTATACAATCACCACATAACTTTCTCTCTTTATACTCTGGACCAAGAAGTATACAACCACCACATAACTTTCTCTCTTTATACTCTGGTCCAAGAAGTATACAATCACCACCTAACTTTCTCTCTTTATACTCTGGACCAAGAAGTATACAATCACCACGTAACTTTCTCTCTTTATACTCTGAACCAAGAAGTATACAATCACCACATAACTTTCTCTCTTTATACTCTGGACAAAGAAGTATACAATCACCACGTACCTTTCTCTCTTTATACTCTCATTTAATTGAGAAAACAGAGAAACCATCTGAGGACAAATTAAGAGATTTGCAAAATTTTGATCGGGAGTTTGATCATTGAGAATGGCAAATGTTTCATTATGGCACATATCTTTGACTTTCCTATTTTAATGAGGACCAAAGACTTGGATAATAATAATAATAATAATAATAATAATAATAATAATAATAATAATAATAATAATAATTATTATAATAATTATAATAATAATTATAATAATAATTATAATGCATGTAATACTTTATTTATAGAGGGAGACTCATTAGTCAAGGACTATTCTCCATTGAAGCCCTCTTAATGAGAGTATAACAATGCACATTAAATGAAGATATAAATAATTACTGTTTATTTTAACATATTTAGTATTAAAATATTTAATTCCATTATCTATTAGAAACACAAACACGCTCATGATATCTCTTCTTAAATACTCTAATATTTTTAGCAGATTTTACTGTACCAAAGTATTGGAAGCTCTTTTTAAATTGCAATGTTCTTGGTTTTGGTGCTAGAAGGTTTCCATGAGATATTGATCTCAATTGGTATTGTGTTAAAAAAGGCCTGAATAATCTCAACTGGTAATGTGTTAAAAAAGGCCTGAATAATCTCAACTGGTATATTGTGTTGAAGAAAGGCCTGAATAAGTCCTGAAGATACTCTGATGGAGTTCCATGTAGACGTTTATATAAAAGAACTGCCTTGAGAAAATGTATCCTGTCATTTATTGTGAACACTTTGAGTTCTGTAAACAATGTTTTTGAGGGATGATCATTAGATGCATCTAAAATTATGTGTGCTACTTGTTTCTAAAGTTTATAAATCCTGTCAATCTCAGATTTAGCACAGTTTCCCCATATATTTGAACAATAATACATTATTGAAAGAATATATGACTTGTAGTATAGACTGTGCATTTCCATAGGTAAAATATTTCTTGATTCTGCTGAGTAGGGCAATTTCAGATGACAGTGTTTTACTAAGCTTATCAATATAGTTATTCCATAATAAATTATTATCTATGGACAAATCTATAAGCTTTTCATATTTGACGTTTTCTAATGGATGATTATTTATTGCAAGAGTTAGCTCTGGGTTATCCGACTTCTTTGGCTTTTGTGATGTCCCCAAATTCATACATTTTGTTTTATCTTCATTATCATCCTATTTTGTTGTGTCCAGTTTTGGACTATAGTAAGGTCTGAGTTTAATCTCATTTGCATAACTTCAGTATCAGAACTAGATGTATACAAGGTTGCATCATCTGCAAATAAATCTGTATTTGTTAATTCATTATTTAATGGTAGATCATTGAAATAGATATGGAAGAAGAGAGAGCCCAAAACTGAGCCTTGAGGGACTCCTGAATGAATAGTGTGAGTTTGAGAGCTAATATTGCCAATGCTTACTTGTTGAGACCTTAGGTTTAGGTATGATCTAAACCAGTTTAAAGAAGGATTATCAAAACCTGTAACAGTTCAACTTTTGAAGTAGAATTTCATGATCAAAGACTTTCTTTAAGACAAGAAAAACAATCTCAGTCATATGTCCATTATCTATTACCTTCACTTCAGCAAAAGATCAATTAATTTTGTAAGTTTTGTTTGGAATGAGTGGTACTTTCTAAATCCTGATTGCTTTTTATGAAATAGAGATAATGTTTAAAAAAATGTATACACCTGAATGGCTACATGCTTTTCAAATAATTCTGACAATTCAGGTAGAATTGATATTGGTCTGTAATTCCCTGGATCCTCCTTTTCTCCTTTCTTAAAGATAGGTGTAACCTTTGCACATTTCAGTGTTTCTGGAAAATTACCACTCATGATACTTATTTGTTTTTTTATGGTTTAACGCCATTTTTAAGCACAATATAGGCTATATATGGCAGCCAGTATTAATGGTGGAGGAAGAACCCGGAAAGAACCACCAACCCACGAGAAGCTACTGGCAAGCTTTCTCACTTAACTACATTAGCCGAATCATAGACTCGAACCCACGCAGACAGAGGTGAGATGGCAGTGATCCGTAACGGACAGCACTTTAGACCACTCGGCCACTCAGGGCCCCCATGATACTTAAGTTTATGATCTGTGTTAATGACTTTGTTGTTAGTGGTGCAGCAATTTTAAGAATTAGTGGATCAATAGTCCAGAGGATTTATTAATATTCAGCTTGTATATCATATCCAAAACACCAGCTTCACTAACATTAGCTATTGAAAAATAATTATCAACAATGACTCCGCATTATTTTGACTAGATCTGATACTGGTAAATGATTTACTACTACAAAGAGGAGATAATATTTGGCTGTAAAGTTGGCACATACCTCTTTTCAAATTTGATGCAGATCACCGTGAACATGGAGTTTAGTTATGGCGTTTTTGTTGTCATGTTTGATGATGTCATTCTTGCCATAATAGCCAATTTCAAAATCAACTTTACGGGAAGGATGGAATGCATATTCATGTTCTTTGAACTTGATAACAACCACTGAAATTCCTGCTTCCATCATCAGTGAATGTCCTTTGATATTTCGGTTGCTTAGATTTTGAAATTTTACCGTTAGGAGCTGACACAAACTTAAACTTAAACATCACAACAAACGTTGAAGCCAACCAAGCCCTACATTATGCTGATATAGTAATCCAACTTTAATCATTTAATGTCTTTAATCCTGTTAAACACTGAAGCCAACCAACTCTACTGACAGATTCAAAGGGATATTATTTTATGTTGCTTGAAATTAGGTAAAAAATCATCTTGCACTGCTTAAGATAGTTCACAGTCATGTAATCACAGGAAGCATTACCATATATCAAACTATCTATCCACCCACCCACCCATCAGTCCAATCTTCTATTCATTAATCCCTTACCATGCCTCCACCCACCCACTAGTCCAGTCTTTCATCCATTAATTCCTTACCATACCTCTGTACAAAACTTCACTTAATGGATAAGAGTATATAAATGTGCATATGTGTTTAAAACATGCTACCAGTACTGTGTAGACAAGTTCAAACAAACTTATCATCGAAGCTAAATGTAGCAAAATTGTAAGAAAAGAAAATGAATATTGGTAGCCCTCTCGTGGCATAAGTGGTTAGAGTATCCACATCAGATGTTTGAACCCCAACTGAATCATACAAAAGACTCGTAAAATGGTACTAGTAGCTGCCTTGCTTGGTACTCAAGCACTAAGAGGTAAGTGTTTGGACTGATCAGCCTGGTGTCAGGATAATGGGACATATTGGGACATGATGCTACATGTCTGTGGCATTGTGTCTCTGTGCTGGACAACACTTTAAACTGCCACACTGCAGACATCATATTGATAAGACTGGAAAATTTTTAAATCTATGTTAAAAATCCAAATCACACACACTCACAAAATAATATATAATTATTTGGCCAAATATGTAAAGAAAGTAAAATATACAGTCATAAGCATGTGCATACATTTTGTTACATGTTCACTTCCCAGGTAGTTATTTTACTGTATATCACAATAGTAATGCACATAATAGTCACACATAGGTAACAGTATCACTGTTCCTGGCTGTAGTGATGTTTCATAATAGTCACACATAGGTAACATTATCACTGTTCCTGGCTGTAGTGATGTACATAATAGTCACACATAGGTAACATTATCACTTTTCCTGGCTGTAGTGATGTACATAATAGTCACACATAGGTAACATTATCACTGCTCAATAGTGATGTACATAATAGTCACACATAGGTAACATTATCACTGTTCCTGGCTGTAGTGATGTACATAATAGTCACACATAGGTATCATTATCACTGTTCCTGGCTGTAGTAATGCACATAATAGTCACACATAGGTATCATTATCACTGTTCCTGGCTGTAGTGATGTACATGATAGTCACACATAGGTAACATTATCACTGTTCATGGCTGTAGTAATGCACATAATAGTCACACATAGGTATCATTATCACTGTTCCTGGCTGTAGTGATGTACATGATAGTCACACATAGGTAACATTATCACTATTCCTGGCTGTAGTGATGTACATAATAGTCATTAGTCACAAGTATGATCATGCAACTATATATCACAATAGTGATGCACATAATATAGTATACACATAGATAACAATGTCCCTGTACATGGCAGTAGTGATACAAATAATACAATCACACACAAAAACAATGTCACTGTACTTCGCAGTAGTCATATACATAATGCAGTCACACACAGATAACAGTGTCACTGTACTTTACAGTAGTGATACACATAATACAGCCATAGAGATAACAATGGCACTGTACATGGCAGTAGTGATACACATAATGCAGTCACACACAGATAACAATGTCACTGTACTTTGCAGTAGTGATACACATAATACAGCCATAGAGATAACAATGTCACTGTACATGACAGTAGTGATACACATACCGGTAATATAGTCACACACATATAACAATGTCACTGTACTTTGCAGTAGTGATAGACATTATACAGTCACATAGATAATATCACTGAACATGGTAGTAGTGATACACATTATAGTTACAGAGATAACAATGTCACTACATGGCAGTAGTGATACACATAATACAGTCACAGAGATAACAATGTCACTGTACATGGTAGTAGTGATACACATAATACAGTCACAGAGATCATAACAATGTCACTGTACATGGTAGTAGTGATACACAATATAGTCACAGAGATAACAATGTCACGTACCTGGCAGTAGTGATACATGTAATACAGTCACAAACAGATAACAATGTCACTGTACATGGCAGTAGTGATACACATAGTAAAGTCTCTGAAAGAATCTCGGCTTGTAAAAAACATGCATTTACAGTTGTAAATCAGTGTATATCAGTGAAAAGAATTAGAAATATAAATCGGCTATTATTATCATAATTATGTGTAAAATCCCACATACAGTTGAAAATTAATTGTTTCCTAGAAGTGACTGCTTCATTGGCCCTGTGGTTAATGTCCACCTCAGAGGTAGGAGGTTGCAGGTTTGAACCCAGGCCAAGTCATACTAAAGACTTATAAAAATGGTACTAGCAGCTGCCTTGCAAAGTGCTAAGCATTAAGAGGTTAGTGTTAGGACTGGTCGACCTGGTGTCAGGATAATGTGACTGGGTGGGACATCATGCTACATGTCTGTAGCATGATGCCCTAGTGCTAGATTCACTATAAACTGCCACACTGGAGACATCATAGCAATATGACTGAATTGAAAAAAATGTTAATAATCCAAATCACAAAAATTTTCCTAGAAATGAATTCGTTCGCATATTTTTCTCAGAATGAGAAAAATGACTGTGATAAATAAGATAACATGCATGTTTGTTCTTTCAGAATTGGTGTCAGAGTTAGCAGGTGTATATTTGCTTAAAAAAAACATGTTTTGTCCCATCACTTTCTACTGAAACCTGAATATTCTAGTGGTTAGAGCGTCTGCCATGGAAGTGGGAGGTTGTGGGTTTGATCCCCGGCCGAGTCATACCAAAGACTTACAAAAATGATAATAACAGCTACCTCGTTTGGCGCTCAGCATTCAGAGGTTAGTGTTAGGACTGGTCGGCCTGGTGTCAGGATAATGTGATTGGGCGGGACATCATGCTACATGTCTGTGGCATGATGCCCTAGTGCTAGACATCACTATAAACTGCATCATTGCAGACATCATAGTAATATGACTGAAAAATTGTTAAAGCTAGGTTAAATATCCTAATCAAATAAACAGACAAACAAATAAATGCCATTGTAATTACAGATAATTGTATTGTGACTGCCCTATATATATATATATATATATATATATATATATATATATATATGTGTGACCCAGGACTTGTGTTGTATGCCTATGGGCGTGTTCGTCATGAGTGGGTGAGCGAGTGAGTGATTGATCACGTTGCATGATTCCCGGGCTTCACGAGTATTAACATCGACTCCCCGCCACACTAACAAGATCTTCTGGCATTCTTACTCTGGTTTGTGAATGGACAACATCTAAGCAGAATTATTAGTGAATAGTTAAAGTGCTTGTCTTTCACTTACGTGAAAGACAAGAGATTGAATATAATTAGAAATAATTATACTCTTCGAGTCTGGTTTACCTCGTATTATTTCATCTGTGATAAATCCCATAACTAACAAGCGAGTGTTGTCATTTCATCCCGAAATAAGACCAGGCTCACACACACACACACACATACACACATATATATATATATATATATATATATATATATATATATATATATATATATATATATATATATATATATTGTTGTTGTTGTAATTCATATTAGAAATAAAGAGCCTCTGTGTCAGTAGTTCTTGTTATTGACACATTTTGCAGCCCAGAAAGATAGTCAGGTCATAAAGTAGGGTATACCTGATCAATACTAGGACAGCTGAACCTTGCAGTTTGGTGTGTATATTATTGTCACAGCAAGATAACAGTGCACCAGTAGCTTGATTTTCTGTACATGTAGATGTCTAGTTTTCTACTCAGATTTCAGTTACAGGTGAGTGATGCTTGTTCAGCTAAATCTGGAGATTATCATTGCTTTTGGATGTGGGGCAGTGATTGTGATATGGTCATTCACACCTCAAGAAAAGGAGATATTTTGCTTATATTTCTGACTTATTTTGATCCAGACCACCTCCCCCAATATTTTTTTAAATCTAGGAGCACTATTGCTAGAATGATGTATTGTTTATGGCAGATTTACCTGGCTACAGTATTATGAATTGAACAAATGCTTATGTATGGTAATTTTAGTGAGGTTTTTTTTCTTCTTCCAATTTACCTGGCTATAATAGATGCACAAATATTTGTAAATATTTTAAAAATTCAATCCATTTCTATTCAGCACGATTCATTTCATGCTTAAACACAATAATTGCATAAAAAAAAATGTGAAATAAAGGTAAACTATTAATGCAATATCGATAGACCGCTCCAGTGGCCTAGTGTTTTGAAACCTGGCCATGTTTTGTTTTACCAAAGACTTATAAAAATGGTACTAGCAGCTGCCTCACTTAGCACTCAGCATTACGAGGATAGAGCTAGGACTGGTCAGCCTGGTGTCAGGATAATGTGACTAGGTGAGACATAATGTTACATGTCTGTGGCATGATGCCTCATTGCTAGAAATCAGTATAAACTGTCACACTGCAGACATCATAGCAATATGACTGAAATGTTTTTGAAGCTAATTTAAAAACTCAAAACACACACACACACACAGACACACATGCAAAACCAATAGTTTGTTTCAATATTTAATGCTCACACACACACACACACACACAAACACACACACACACACACACACACATACACACACACACACACACACACACACACACACACACACACACACACACACACACATACAGACACACATGCAAAACCAATAGTTTGTTTCTATATTTAATGCTAACAAGGCGGGGCTATAAATTGCCATTGTTGTTTAGGTTTTTGTACTTGCAGCAATATGAGATCTTTCATTATTAACTCAGATTATAATGGAAATATTAAAGTATCTACCTATTTATTATGTAAATGATGTTATATAGATACTTCCATTTTCCCCGGGTGGCTGGGTTGATTTAACCAATCACTCACTTCTGTCAACATCAGCATGCGAGTAAGCTTGCCAGTAGCTTCCCATGGGTTGGTATTGTTCTTGGGGTTTTACTGGGTTCTTCCTCCACCAGTTACACTTGCTGCCATGCATAGTTTATTTTGCATGAGGGAATTGCATTAAATCCCCAAAAGCAACAACAACATACTGTCCTTTTTTCAGTCACAAATCTAACTACAGTGTAAGGTAAAAAAGCCTAATGGAGATAATACAGAAATGTGATACTAGTTGTGTACTTGCTCTGTCAGTTTACTGAGAATCCAAAGATCTTTATTTGTTATCATACTTCATTCTTCAAGACAGAGTAATTTATTATACTTTAAAAAGTGGAAACCTAATGGCTAACATATTTTTTTGGTACCATACACCACCAAATGACTCCTACCTGGATAACTTGTGAACCCACTTATTCAATGGGGTTAAGCATTGATCCCATTTTTTTTTTAAATAAAAAAAATTACAAATTGGTTTTTTGCTGAAATGTGAAGAAAAATGCCATCAAAATTGGTAACTGAGACCTTTATATAACAGTTGTTTTAAAATAAAAAACATTGGATAGTACCTGAAACTTTTAATCAACTTTTAATAATAATTCACGTAGTTTGGTAATTTTTTTCCAAACAATGTACTCAGTAATAACAGTTCAATGAAATTTTGATCAGATATAACTAATATCTACTGGTGGCAACACTAAATAAAAACCACCAATTAAATGAGTTTATTCAAGTGAAATTTGTGTTTTAGTTTTAATTTAATTTATTTTAATTTTAGTGTTTTAGTTCTTTTTTAGGGTAATCATTATAAATGCAATTTGCTTTCTTGTATTCAAATGTGAAAAATGTCGGTATATCATTGCAACCATATCCATGAGTGTTTCTTTGAAAACCTAATTAATTTTCAGCTGTGACTTGTGGAAGTATTGTTCTATTGTTAAACTCGGTTAAAATTAGACCTGATTTGTATTATCACAATAATTGCATGTTTTGTATATATCAGATATAAGGGGTGAATAATTGATGGAGAGGGTTACATGTTTTTTTAGCACATTAATTAGTAATTCTGTTGGTATTTGTCCATTCATTTGTTGATTCAATGGAATTTTCTATGTTCAAAGGTCAAGGTAGTTCTCCAAATGCAAAACTGGTAGGTTCCTTTGCTGAGAAGGTGGCCATTACTGCTTGGGAGATTGCATCCAATAGCAACCTGAAACCAACCAATCAGGAGCAAGGACAGTCTCTGTCAGCCAACCAGGATCCAGGAAAAAGACAGTATTCAACTCTGAGTCAAAAGTTGACTGCTTCACCAATCGACTCAATGTCAGGGTCACATGGCAGTGGAGCAGGTAGCTAAATCAATTTCTTTCATCAGAATATATGGGAATTTAAGTTTCATTTGAGCCTAAAAATGTTTGATGTGTTAAATCCAATTCTCAGTATTTCTCTCATTTGCGCAATTTCATTTTTGCACATCATACATATTTTTAAGAACTGGACATGTATTATATATTTTCCTTTATGAATGTTGCCATTGGTGTAAACAGTAAATTTCAAATTCTTATCATACTGTACCTTTTGGTCCATTATTGGGTCAGTCATAGATATGGAGTAGTATGTACTCTGTATTTATGATATACCACAAGATGTGTACAGTTTTCATTAAAAGGAAACAAGTGGTATATCATTGATACAGCATACATACTGTACATATGTTTGATTTATATCACATACAAATACATATATTTGCCATTTTTGAATTGAGTTTTAGACTGACTACTACAAACTGTGTATTGACTGAGTAAATGAACTCCGCACATCCTGAGTGTGTCCACTACAAAACATAGTTCTATGCCTTTTGTTGCTATTTACAATCATCTTTGCATAATGTTAATTTGTGTGTTTTCTGTTTTGAGTTTCTGTTTTTATTCACATTGATTTTTTTAATATAAGACACATTTATGATTTAAACATGAAAGATGGTTTTAATGAGAGAGTGGAGCACTATAAACACATGGCTAGCTACGCCATCCATGCTCATCCATTCATGTACCAGCACATGAACATTTGTATGGAATAGAAAATAATTGAAATGATGAACCAACAAGAGGTAATTAAAATATTTTAATATATTTACAGTTGATCTAAGTCAATATTCTGCTTCAATAACAATGCTATTGACCCCCACCTCTCTCTCTCCCTTTTTTTGCATGGTTTTACCATCATTCATAAGTCTAGAAACATTGTCAGATGAAAAGCCAAAATCTTCTATGCATGTCTTTTCATACATTTTTCCCATACCTTTCTACGATGGTCCAGAGAGAGGTTTGAGGTGAGGGTGGGGCATTTGGACATTTTCATATTTAATTAATAATAATCAATTTTTAGAACTTTATAATAGGTTTCAGAAACAAGAACAACAAAACATTAAATATATCACAGCATGTGTACCACATAACTGAGAAATTGACTGTATGATATTGACAGGGTTTGCAACTTTGTATCATTGATTCTATAGACACTGTAGATAAATACCAAGGAGAGTGCACACATACCATTATAATAAACCCTTTTCTTGTAGGTTACTTGGTTAAGTTTAATTTTAAGGTTTTCATCCAACCCAAATTCCTTTTTCTGTCACTCTAGAGAATTCCTTATGCATGAGGGGGAGGGGAATGGAATGCACAAATGATTGCAATGAAATTGTGTACCATATTAAGTTCATTTAAAATATGGGGATTATTAATAATTTTTATCATTATTTTCATACATCACTAATGATTAATGAGTGGAGAATGCACAGTTGCAAGGGTACCATTGCAAGAATGTTCTTTTCTCTGTTTCTGTTTTTGTTATCCAGCTCTTCTTCCAGTGACAGTTGAGGGGCTCTCGCCAAGGGTTCAAGATCTGTACAGAAAAGTAAAGGATTTTATCAGGGATCATGTTGTCCCACTAGAGAAAGATTATATACACCATGTCTGCTCTGAGAAGAGATGGGAACTTTTTACTCCAATTGAGGAACTTAAGGTAGAAATTCTCAGTGGAAAAAATGCTAGATTCTTCTGGTGTTCAAGACAATTGTTATGTTAATGAATGTGTGATATTCAGAGATGTTTGTGATAAGTTATTATCATTGTATATGGGCCTGGTACACTGTATCATTTTTCATTGCATCAGAATAAAATAGTTTAAATATGGCAGCAAAAGTATTGCTGAATATAAGATAAATGTTGAAGTTTTAAATGCCTGTACATGTATTAGGAAATAATTAGTAAAGATGATGCAACATTTCCCCAAATATTTATAAGTTTTTGTCCTCATATGTGTTTAAAAATGTGAATGAAGCCAAAATTTATATTGCACAGATTCAAACCTACAGTTACTTTTCTGCATGCTTTTAGTTTCCCTGGTCATTAAGTTAATTACAATAGTCCCTCATGGTAAACATTTCAGTATAACATAGCCATAAATGTGCCATGGTCCCTCACTGTAAAGCATCAGTATATTTTGACCCCACATATAGCATGGTCCCTCATTGTAAAACCATGCTATATTTTATTCCTAGATATAAAATTATCCCTCACAGTACAGTCTCAGTATACCATGATCCATATATAATATGGTCCTTCACTGTAAAGTCTCAGTATCACATGGCTTCACATAAAACATGGTCCTTCAATGTAAAGCCTCAATATATGATGGCCCTACATATAGCATGGTCCTTCACTGTAAAGTCTCAGTATCCCATGGCTTCACATATAACATGGTCCTTCAATGTAAAGCCTTAGTATCCCATGGCTTCACATATAACATGGTCCTTCAGTGTAAAGCCTCAATATACCATGGCCCTACATATAGCATGGTCCTTCACAGTAATGTCTCAGTATTGCATGGATCAACATATAACATGGTCCATCACTGTAAAGTCTCAGTATATCATGACTCCACCTATGGCATTGTCCTTTGCTGTAAAGCTTCAGTGTACCATGGTCTTTTACTGTAAAGCCTACTGTACATATGCAATAGTTTTTCACTGTAAAGCCTCAGTACATCATGACCTCACATATAACATGGTCCCACACTGTAAACTTTTGTAAACCATTGTTCAATAGGCAATATGGGTATGATCTTTCATCCCTTCAGATTGGTTTAATTTACTTATATCATTGCTATTCAATCATCTCACTTCATTTATATTCATGGATGATACAAAATTACATGGTGAATTCAGATAGATAAATATCTTATCATAATTATCTTTATGCATAGAATATTGTGTTATGACTAGCCTTGCTTGTAACATACCTCATTATAACATAGTCTCTCTTGTAACATAACCCATTATGACACAGTCTCACTTGTAATATACACCATTATGATACAGACTTGTTTGTAACATAACTCCATTATGATACAGGTTTGTTTTTAACATGTTCCATATGACATGATCCTGCTTGTTACATACCCCATTATGACATGGTTTATGAATGTCACATGCCCCACTATGACAGTCTTATAACATGCCTTATTAATACACTGTCTTGCTTGTAACATACCTAATTAAGAAACAGTCTTGCTTGTCACATACATCATTATGAAATGGTTAAGAATGTACCATACCCAATTATGACACAGCCTTTCAATTATGACATAGTCTTGCTTGCAACATAGGATATATACCGGTAGTGCAGTCTTGCTTGTAACTTACTCCATAACAACAGTCTTGATTGTGTCTCACCTCATTATGACATGGTCTTGTATGCAGTGTAACTCATTATATTGTGGCCTCATTTATAACACTATGCTATTTGTGGTTCATATAAACCACATAATTGGTGAGCACCATTCAGTTTTTTTTAATTAACTTATTCTGTAGTCACTACAGTAGCTTACTTTAGTCAAATTAATTACAGGTTTATGACAGGTATTTTATGTATGGAAGATGAAACAAAATTAGTTCTTGCAGTTGAGGATTTTAAAATATTAATGTTCCAAACTACATTTTTTTTATGTCAGAATGGCAGGTAAAACACCAATAGCATTAGAGGATATTAACGTTCCAAACTAAGTTTTATTGATATGTCAGCAGAGTTGGTAAAACACCATTATCATCCTTAGATCCTCAAGCACTAGACTGGTAATCCAATATTAACACATTTTAGAAACGTTTATAGAATAATACCCCAAAATATAATTTGTGATATATATATATATATATATATATATATATATATATATATATATATATATATATATATATATATATATATATATATATATATATATATATATTTATGTATTATGTCACAGTTGGATTCATGACAGAAGAGTCAAAGTTTCCAAACATATGTCATGAATTTTGCTGCTGCAAATTTTGACTTGTGACCAATCTGAAAGTATGTTATATTTGCTGATGAGCTAGACTTCTGTTTTAAAATTTAATTTTAAATATAATTTTGAATTGTCAGGTGGTACCTTGCTATATATGTAAATGTGTCTTCTGGTCTCATGTCCACCTCCACCTTTTTTATTCATACAGTTAGAGACCTGGTTATTGAAACCCCTAGTTTTAGAAACCATATGTCCCATAGGAAGTTCAGATAACAGAAGCTCAACTGTACTGCATACAGTAATACTCTTTTCACTTTGTTACCATAGGAAAAGGCAAAAGCAGCAGGTCTGTGGAATTTATTTTTGCCAAAGGAGTCAGATCCAGAGATGAAGTATGGAGCAGGCCTGACCAATGTGGAATATGCCTTCATATGTGAGGAGATGGGCAAATATCAAATTGCACCTGAGGTAAGAGACCAGCTATATTCTCTAAAGATTTATTTACAAATTCTCAATGTTCCAAAACTTTAAGAGTCTTTAACTGTATTTAGAGCATCACCTAGGATGCTAATTTGTTTAGGTCCACTCCTAGGCTGTAACTTTACTATATGATCCTGCTATCAATGGTTGGTGAGGTCCATATAACCTGACTGCATTATAGACTAAACCGTGTTGCAACCAACCAAGTGAGTTAGCTTAAGAAAATACTTTTACCCCAAAAATGGAGGGGAGGGTGTTATAAATGTGGTTTCAAAAACATGTGCCTTTCATTAAATGAAGACAAATTAATCTAAAAACACTTTTACATTGACAATTTACATTTGTGTAGTACAAGCCATAATCCAGTAAGTACTGTGTATGTATATAATAAATCCATGAATCCCAATATAGATCACATATTATAAACTTCATGTATGACTCACATCCCATTAGAAAACACAAATAACACTTATACAGCATTGGTAGTCCTCATTTGATCAATATCCATTTGTCACATAACAATTCACTACACTTGTCACAAGTAGCATCAGGCACTACACTTGTCACAAGTGGCATCAGGCTATAGTTATTTGTTACATAACAATTCACTATACTTGTAACAAGTAGCATCAGGCTATAATTGTTACATAACAATTCACTACACTTGTCACAAGTAGCATCAGGCTATAGTTATTTGTTACATAACAATTCACTACACTTGTCACAAGTAGCATCAGGCTATAGTTATTTCTTACATAACAATTCACTACACTTGTCACAAGTAGCACCAGGCTATAGTTATTTGTTACATAACAATTCACTACACTTGTCACAAGTAGCATCAGGCACTACACTTGTCACAAGTAGCATCAGGCTATAGTTATTTGTTACATAACAATTCACTATACTTGTAACAAGTAGCATCAGGCTATAATTGTTTGTTACATAACAATTCACTACACTTGTCACAAGTAGCATCAGGCTATAGTTATTTGTTACATAACAATTCACTACACTTGTCACAAGTAGCATCAGGCTATAATTGTTTGTTACATAACAATTCACTACACTTGTCACAAGTAGCACCAGGCTATAGTTATTTGTTACATAACAATTCACTACACTTGTCACAAGTAGCATCAGACTATAGTTGTTTGTTACATAACAATTCACTACACTTGTCACAAGTAGCATCAGGCTATAGTTATTTGTTACATAACAATTCACTACACTTGTCACAAGTAGCATCAGGCTATAGTTATTTGTTACATAACAATTCACTACACTTGTCACAAGTAGCATCAGGCTATAGTTATTTACATGCTAAAAGTACTAGTATTTAAAAAACCTAGATTTTGGTCAGCTGGAGATGAATATCATCTGGTCAAGGCTACCGAAGGAATGGGGCTATCCATAGGGAAAATGAAAAAATATGAATAAATTAAAAAAGTTAAACATCTTTGCAACATACTTCATCTTCAGTTAACTTGACAGCCAGATATATGTGGTTTCAAAAGATTGGAAATTTAATTTACATTTTATGCTGCTAATGGTAGCAACCATAAACATAATATTTTGATGCACAATAAATGTGTTCCATTCATTTTAAAAAATGCAACAATCTATCTGATTAAATTTTTATATTTAATTTTTGCGCTGAATTTCTTTGAAAAAGGTTCTTTTTATTATTATTGATGATTGACATATGGCCTTCTTTGATGAAGGGTGCATGTGTTACAGTCACAATAATTTAGAGTCCACTTGTAGGCTGCTAGCTTGATTTAGAATTCAGTCTTTTGTTGCTAACTTGATTGAGAGTCCACTTTTTGACTGCTAACTTTAAATTTATTCAGAGTCCACTCCTAGACTGCTGACTTCATTTATAGTTCACTCCTAGACTGCTGACACATTTATAGTTCACTCTTAGACTGCTGACTTCATTTATAGTTCACTCTTAGACTGCTGATTTCATTTATAGTTCACTCTTAGACTGCTGACTTCATTTATAGTTCACTCTTAGACTGCTAAATGTCATTGACCTACATATACTTTTGGAATTATATGAGAATTTGGAGTTTCTAGTTTGTGCTCTGGTTTTATGCTCAGACCATTTTAGGAATATAGTACATAGATTGGCTTAGCAGATACACATTAACATAAATTAGCTCTTAAAATGTTGTTGAATCTGAAATAATTTTAAGTCAAATACAGGCTGTTATGATATGTCATGTGTAAGTAACCATTTCCTGGGGTTAGAATTTACCACAAATAACTATTGAAATCAAAGCATTACTACTTGATTGCCTTCCAAAACAATTTGTCTGATATTACTGTTAGCAGTCTGAGAGTAGATTTTTATTTTCATAATTAAATTGTTGATATCTTGATGCAGGTGTTTAACTGTTCTGCACCCGACACAGGAAACATGGAGACACTTGTCAGATATGGAACAGAAAAGCAGAAGGCGGAATGGCTGATACCACTACTAGAGGGAAAAATAAGATCCTGCTTTGGAATGACTGAACCAAATGTAAGATGTCTTTCATGTTTTTTGTACATCTTGGAGTAATATGGTTTGCAGATGGTTTATAAATGCAGCAGCATGTGATGTAGAATTTTATACTTGACTAGGTTTTGATGCACTACTTTTCCAGTTTACCACTTGCTTGTATGGTTTTTCACATGGTTTGTACAATCTTGGAAAGTTCTTAACTTTGCCTTTTGTGTTAAAAAATTAATTACTGAATTTGTCAAAAAGTTCAATCAAATTTTAAAGTCTCTGAATTTATCCGAGAAAATAAAAAAAATGTTAAAACTGAATAAAGTATATCACTTTAAATTGGGAAATTTTGTTGTGTATTGTCATATGATACTTTATGTGCTTTTTCATTTACATTATGTGGCCTAAGTGGTTAGAGTGTTTACCTTGGATGCAGGATGTCATGGTTTGAACCTTGGCCAAGTTGTATGAAAGACTTACAAAATGGTACTAACATCTGCCTCGCTAGGTACTCAGCATTAAGAAGTTAGTTTTAAGACTGTTCAGCCTGGTGTCTGGATAATGTGACTGGGTGGGACATGATGACACATGTATGTGGTATGATGCCCCGGTGCTAGACATTATTATAAACTGCCACATTGCAGACATCATAGTGATATGACTAAATTGTTTTAAAAACTATGTTAAAAATCTGAATCACACATTCACTCACTCATTTACATTATGTACCAATTTATGCAGTGATAAACAAATGATATATTGAGAAAGTTTATTTCTCTTTCAAAGTATATTCCTCGATCACATTAACTTTAAGAATAAGCTTCACTATCTCATGAATCCCAAAGGAAGAAAATGTTTTTCCTGTATGTATAGTATATAGACAAAGGCAAGAAAGTTTTACCCATTACCTCCCTTTACCAACACTAGGTGGCTGCCCATAATCTAGATGTTTACCAGCCTTAGCTGTCACTCATTATGATCATTACCAAGCTTCTTTGACCAGTCGGAGTCCAAAGATATCTTTATTATTTCAACCCATCGATCTGGAAAGTCAGTATAGTATTGTGTATTAATGTATTTGCTACATGTTGCAATAAATTATTTTTTATTTTGATGAATATTTGTGTGAATGTCCTTATTTTGACCTTGTGCTCCAGCATGGTATCATTTGTGCTTGTTGTTGGTTGTTTATTAGTGCACACTGCCTGCATTTTATATTTGCTTGTTTAAATGACATGTATTATTATTGTTCTATGATAATACACTTTTGGTTGTTATTTTCCAATATTTTCATTGTTTTTCTCATTTCAGTTGAGCAGTAATGACATAATGTACATTATGCAAGAAATTTAAAGTAGCATAAAAATAATTTGTCTCTCTGGTTTGCTTGACACCTGCATAGGAGTTCAGGATGATTCTGTCTCAGTCAAAACAGAGAGACAAGAACTGGCAAGAAATGAGATGCAGAATACTGCCCAACAATCACAATCAAGATCTATCAGACCTGTTAGCCATATTTCAATTTGAGTAGGCCAAAATCTCCCAATCAGTTTCCAAAGTTAATATTTTGGGAGTTTTAGCAAGATATACACAAATATACATTAAAAAAACTGGGGGTTGGTGGTTCTTTCCTGGGGTTTTCCCCCCGAGTTCTTCCTCCACCAATAATACTGGCCACCATGTATAGCTTATCATGTGCTGAAAAATGGCGTTAAACCCTACAACAACAACAAAGTTTCAGACTGTGTCATGAATTATTCTGACTTATGCCATTAATTATTCCAACTGGATGTCATGAATTATTCACATTTACAGATTTTCGTCTAATCTCTTCATAGTAATTTCAGGATATATTCAACTTTATTGTCTGCTTGTGTTTCAGGTTTTCTTAAAAGTACAAGATCTTGATAAAAGAACATTTATCAAACCAATTGATTTTTCTCCATTGACTGTTGTGGAATTATTCTGCAAATATTACCAATTTTAGTAAGAAAATTCACAATAATTCTCAAACACTTGCATGATACAGTATATAAACAAAAGTAAACCGTCACCATTTTCAGGGCAACCATTCTGAAGATGCTCACAACAATTTTATCAGTGTACATATTGATTAATATATTGAAAACTGAATTTGTATTTTTTTGGTATCATTCTTTCCATAGTTTTATGTTTATATTTAGAAAGAATCATTGAATGAATAATATAGGAACTAAATGAGCATTGCTTATGATTTCCCTTAGGTGGCCTCATCAGATGCTACCAACATCCAATCCTCTATTGTGAGAGATGGTGACCACTACATTGTAAATGGACACAAATGGTGGACATCAGGTAAATAAACCAGGCATATCTCAATAATTTGAGGCCATTTTTTAAAAAGGTTTCATAAATAAGTGGGTCATTTCATATATACTTGTGTATTGTGTATGAATTAAATCCAGCTGCAAACTGCATTAATACAGATCTGCCAGTGCATAATGCAGTGGTAGATATTGGATTTGCAGTTGTTCGGACTAATAAGTAGAACAAACAGCATAGATTATGATCTGCCAGCACAATATGTGATGGCAGATCAGGGTGAATGTTGTTTCTAGTTTGACCTGGTGAATGTGAGTAACATCTCATTTGTAATGTTGATAAAGCATGATTTGAACTAGAGCTCATACTAGTAGATCAATGTGTTTCTTGTTATATATCATCAGTCTTTCAGATCATAACCATTAGGTGGTAACCCAAGATCCATTCCTGACACCTTGGTATATACCTGTAACCTGTTGCTATGGTAAACAGTCCTGATTAACATAGCTTAATGCTTAATGTACAGGGAAAACTCTCAATCAGGTCAGTTTATGTTTTATTGTAACAGAGTTAATTATAAGGTAAAAGCAGAGGTAATCATTACGTTACAGCATTCAGAGATAAACAGTGACCATTGAGCAATTACTGAATTGACCGGCCTTGGGGATTAAGTTTTTGCTGTTCCTTTGGGAAATGCTGTGGGGATCCCATTATGCTGATTTGCATAGGTAAAGTATTCAAAGGAAATCTGATTTGCATAGGTAAAGTGCACAAATAGGATTTGATTTGCATAGGTAAAGTACACAAAGAGGATTTGATTTGCATAGGTAAAGTACACAAAGAGGATTTGATTTGCATAGGTAAAGTACACAAAGAGGATTTGATTTGCATAGGTAAAGTACACAAAGAGGATTTGATTTGCATAGGTAAAGTACACAAAGAGGATTTGATTTGCATAGGTAAAGTACACAAAGAGGATTTGATTTGCATAGGTAAAGTACACAAAGTGCTACAACCCAGTTCATTGGAAGTACACTAAATTGGGATTGCTGTGTTAAAAAAAAAAAGTTATCACAATTTCTTTTCCCATGGCTGAAAGTGTTTAGACTTTTCATTATTAAATATTATTGGCTAATTCATGAACATTGGCAATATTTTTTTAAGTCATACTTTACTTTATAAATGTATGCAAAATTTTTTTAGACAAGTGCTGAAATGCAGATTTTGTCTCAGGAAGAATTAGTCATGAGTTAAGTGAGTGGATCCCAGAACATTTTTTTTCAGAACTTTGGTTATAGAGTTTGGTTTTGTGAAGTTTTGTAAGAAGAGGAGCATTTGTAATTTTTTTTCATATGCTGCAAACATTAGTCCCTATGGAGTAAGCATATGACATCCACACATACTGCAAACATTAGTCTCTATGGAGTAAGCATATGACATCCACATATACTGCAAACATTAGTCCCTATGGAGTAAGCATATGACATCCACATATACTGCAAACATTAGTCCCTATGGAGTAAGCATATGACATCCACATATACTGCAAACATTTTAGTCCCTACGGAGCAAGTATATGACATCCACACATTCTTCTAACATTAGTCCCTATGGAGCAAGTATATCACATCCACACCTACTTCTAACATTAGTCCCTATGGAGCAAGTATATCACATCCACACATACTGCAAACATTAGTCCCTGTGGATTAAGTATATGAAATCCATAGGCACATCAACACCAACTCAGATTCAATAATCATTTATGTTGCGTAGATAATTTCAACAGTATACCTAGGAATTTTGAAGAATATTCAGTCTATAGAACACCTACAAGTTAATACTGTATTCCACTTGACATTACAGATTATAATATTGTATCTTTTATTTTAATATATGTGTGCTTATGATTATTGCAGTAATATTACAATCATTTTCTTTCCAAAGTTTGGAATACAAATTATTGTTTATTTTATGTTTCTTTATACTTATCACATGATTGTAGTTTTTCAAACATTTTTTCTCTCAGAGAACTTCATTTACAGTTACATTCTCCTCTTACACAGCTTGCACATGACTTGCGCTACTATGTACAAATAATATTACTTCAATGGCTGTGGTAACACTCTAATGCCATCTAAGTAGTGACATATTCCTACACAGTAAACAGCAATGTAGTTAATGAACTAATTTCATGCAACATGTATCATTATAATTATTCTATTTCACATAACCATCAATCTATGCTTGTTACATTCTAATAAATGCAAATCCACAACTTAGCACAAGCATTCTAATAAAAACAAAATGCACTTCATAACTCAGTTAACATAATTAAGTAATTTAAGTTAACACAATGTAATTAAATCAAATCAAATACAAAATTTGGCCAAGTTATTGTCTGACTTTTTGAAGCTTTTAAAGCCAATTCCAATTTCTCTCTATGAGATAAATCTCCTTGATTCTCAGAGTGGACTTTCTTTCGCTTAACCGCTGCGGTTTCTTTTTCTATGACACTGTCATTTGAGTTGGATTCTCCATCTTTACTCTTTCAGAAATCTTAGTGATGTTTTCCTACACAAATGATGCATGTTTCCACTGAAATTTTAGACCATGCCCACATTCTGTTTGAGATCTTTAGTCAACTATGTTTGATTGCTTTGCCCAAATTGTTTGAATTTATCTCTTTGTGAACCATCCCACTCTTGGTGGCTTCCACACAGGAAGTGTAAGAGCCAACTATGTCTACAGGAATAGTCAAAGCTGATCAAGGGACTTTGTTTCTTTGAAGCAGTCTTGGTGGCTTCCACACAGGAAGTGTTAGAGCCAACTATTCTACAGGAATAGTCTAAGCTGATCTAAAAACTATGTTTCTTTGAAGCAGTCTTGTTGGCTCCAACTTGCATACTGTCTAGGTAGAACATCTTGTCCATGTGTATATGTAAATTAAAATTTCTGCCAGAGTTCATTACAGATAGTCATTTTGGTAAATTAAATTAATTATTTGATTATTTGGTTCATTAAATTACCATTTATATAAAGCTGAATTGACGAAATGACCAGAGCTGTAAAGCTGAACTGACACTTTCAGTCACTTTGATTAAATGACCAGAGATGTAAAGCTGCACTGACACTTTCAGTCACTTTGATTAAATGACCAGATATGTAAAGCTGAACTGACATTTTCAGTCACTTTGATTAAATGACCAGATATGTAAAGCTGAACTGACACTTTCAGTCACTTTGATTAAATGACCAAGGATGTAAAGCTGAATTAATACTCAGTTTAGTCACTTTTTTAAAGGACAAAGGATGTAAAGCTGAATAGGCACTCATTTTTGTTGTTTGATTCAGTCTTTTAAGTGTGTGTAGGTAATATAAACAAGTAAAAGCAGCAAGTTGACTGGTAACTCACAGATGACTTTCTGCTCTCTAGTCATTGAAGTCAGATGACTAGCTAGCTGTTTCAGCACAGTAAATTAGCTTGATTACATAATGCTTCTTTCTTTGCATTCTGTCATGCCATTTAAAGAACTCTGCAATGGTGCACCACAAGAAAAAACCTTGAATTGTTATATAACAGACTTTGACCATGTATTTTAAAACTTTTGTCTTCAAACATGTTTTAAATACCTTTACACAATTGTAACATCTTTACCATGTAATTTTTATTTTGTGTACATTTATCTGGAAGTGTTTATCAAACTGAAGTCTTTTGCTGGATTCTTTATATTTACAATTTTAGAACTTTACCTTCAGTTGGCACCATATGGCTATTATTGTGATGATATGTTAGAACCTAATACATACTTTGATTCTTATATGGTAACATACTTTAGAAGCTTTATTTCCATCTTGACAGGTGCCATGGGCCCACTCTGTAAGCTGTGTATTTTCATGGGGAAATCAAACCCTTCTGGAGCCCCACATCAGCAGCAGAGCATGATACTGATCCCCATGGATGCCCCAGGCATCAAGATTGTCAGGCCACTCAGCGTGTTTGGCTATGAGGATCCTCCAGGTAAATTCCTATATACACCTTGCTTCATGCCAAAGGTATGCTGGTGCTGATCAAGGATGTGTGATTCTAGGTTTTCTTTCTTGCATAACTTTTTATTTCTGTGCAATTAAAACAAAATTACAGGTTTAAATTGAGTGAGAGATAATCACAGAATCAGTGATTTATTTATATATAAAAACATATGTAACATAACAATGTCCAGAAAATTCACTGAGAAAGCAAAAAGATAATTACTTGATTAAAAATTGGTGTACATTACAATTCTTTTTTTTTATAAAGGTTGTCAAATAATGTTAATGTTATGAAATGACAGATTATTATGTCAATATGGCATTTTAAAATTGTCAATGCTTGAAAGTAATGCACTATGTCAGGATATCATATTAAAACTGTCAATGCCTGAAAGTAATACACCATGCCAAGATGGCATATTAAAACTGTCAATGCCTGAAGATAAATACCATGTCAAGATGGCATATTAAAACTGTCAATGCCTGAAAGTAATACACAATGTCAAGATGGCATATTAAAACTGTCAATGCCTGAAAGTAATATACCATGTCAAGATGGCATATTAAAACTGTCAATGCCTGAAAGTAATACACCGTGTCAAAATGGCATATTAAAACTGTCAATGCCTGAAGATAATATACCATGTCAAGATGGCATATTAAAACTGTCAATGCCTGAAGATAATACATGATGTTCATTTGCCATTGATTGTAGTTTTGGACATCATTGAGAGATTAACATGTTTTTAATTGTGATTACTAATTAATTCTCCTTTCTGCAGTTGGCCATGGAGAGGTGATTTTTGAGAATGTGAGAGTTCCAGTATCCAACATTTTGCTAGGGGAGGGGCGAGGTTTTGAGATTGCTCAGGGCCGACTTGGACCAGGGAGGATACATCACTGTATGAGACTGATTGGACATGCTGAGAGAGCACTAGAACTCATGGTTGAGAGGGTAAATATTTGTTTGGCAAATCTTTGAATGAATTTTGCATGCATTATGTTTACTAGTGTGCTTTGACCTGTGACTGTTGTAGGAATAGCAATTATTCACGTACCATAGGTAACCAGATTACTAAGAAATCATGTAATCTCAAATGAAAGTAAACAATCACTTTTACAACATTTTACATGAGAGTACTTTCAGAACAAAAGGGGCCCATGTGGTGTGTGGCAAGTGGGGGTCCATGTCTGTTGGGAGGGGGAAGAGAAGTGGTTTAAGGTGCTCGCTTTTACAGATCAAAGTTATTTCATCGCTGTCGGTGTTGGTTCAAGTCTTGGGCATGGTCAACATGAGTATGTTAGAAAGCTTGCCATTAGCTTCCCATGCATCTGGGTTTTTTCTGGGTTCTTCCTCCACTGTATGTACCAGTCATCCAGGATACTATAGGTTATTCACACTGCTTATGAGGAACTATACCCATGCCAATCTATTTCTTGCACGTATCATCTTTTGAGGTGAGGTTGGTGACCACTATCATAACATTTAAGAGCAGCTTACTTCCTAACTGACATCATCCAAGACAATATGCTTTGTATGTGTTTTTTTATATCATATCTTTAACAATTTTAGACATATTGCTTTGATGTCTGCAGTGTGGCAGTTTACCGCAAAATGCCAGACTTGTATCATATTGTCCCACCTAGTCATATTATCTGGACTCCAGGCAGACCAGTCCTAACACAAACCTCTGAATACTCAACACCAAGTGAGGCAGCTGCTCGTACCATTTTTATAAGTCTTTGGTGGGGTTGGGTGGGATGGTTTTGAACCTGCGAGTTCCCACATCTGAGGCAGATGCTCTAACCACTTAGGGCACTGGAATAGTCAATATGCTCTAGCTTTTACCTCAGTGACAGTTCTTCTCAATGGACTCAATTTGATCTTGTGGGACCTAATGTCACAGAGACCTTTCACCTAACGGCTCAATTTGATTCAGTATGACCTAATGTCACAGAGACCTTTCACCCAATGGCTCAGTTAGATTCAGTACGACTTATTATAACAGAGACCTTTCACCTAATGGACTCATTTTGATTCAGTAGGACCTAATATCATAAAGACCTTTCACCTGATAGACTCAGTTAGATTCAGTAGGACCTAATATCATAGAGACCTTTCACCTGATAGACTCAGTTAGATTCAGTATGACCTAATGTCACAGAGACCTTTCACCCAATGGCTCAGTTAGATTCAGTAAGACCTAATATCACAGAACACTGTCACCTAATGGACTCAGTTTAATCTGGTTAAACCTAATATCATAGAGACCTTTCACCCAATGAACTCAGTTAGATTCAGTATAACCTTATGTCACAGACCTTTCACCCAATGGACTCAACTTGATCTTGTGGGACCTAATATCATAGAGACCTTTCACCCAATGGACTCAGTGTGATCTGGTGGGACCTAATATCACAGAACACTGTCATCTAATGGACTCATTTTGTTTTGGTGGGACTTAATGTCACAAAGACCTTTTACCCAATGGCTCAGTTAGATTCAGTATGACACAATGTCACAGAGACCTTTCACCCAGTGGCTCATTTGGATTCAGTATGACACAATGTCACAGAGACCTTTCACCCAATGGCTCATTTGGATTCAGTAGGACCTAATATCATGGAGACCTTTCACCTAATGGCTCATTTAGATTCAGTAGGACCTAATATCATAAAGACCTTTCACCTAATGGCTCAGTTTGATTCAGTAGGATCTAATATCATAGAGACCTTTCACCTAATGACTCATTTAGATTAAGTTGGACCTAATATCATAGCGACTTTTCACCTAATGGACTCAATTTGATTCAGTAGGATCTAATATCAGAGACCTTTCACCTAATGACTCATTTAGATTCAGTTGGACCTAATATCATAGAGACCTTTCACCTAATGGACTCAATTTGATCTGGTAGAACCTAATATCACAGAGACCTTTCACCTTATGAACTCAGTTTGATTGAGTAGGACCTAATATCACATAGACCTTTCACCTAATGGACTCATTTCAACTGGTAGAACCTAATATCACAAAGACCTTTCACCTAATGGAGTCAGTTTGATTTGGTGGGCCCAAATATCACAGAGACCTTTCATCAAATGGATTCAGTTTGATCTGGTAGGACCTAATATCACTGAAATCTGTCATCCCTCTGGACTTTGTTTATTCTGGTGGGACCTGATCACAGAGATCTATCATCCCCTGGACTCATTTTAATCTGTTGGAACCTGTTATCACCAAGATCTTTCTTGTCAAGTGCCTCAGTTTGATCTGGTGGAACCTAATTTCATCAGCACAACAGGTTACTTTTCTTTGAATGTTCAGATTCTGTGAGAGTGAATTTTTTTCCCCAAACTGTATCCAAGCTAACCTTGCATTTTTATTATACAAACTTTGAAGTTGGTTCTTGTACTTTAGAAGACTAGAATCAGGGTCAGGTAAGGGTTATAATTCGCTCACCCTTTCACATGTTCTTCTAAGTTATTATGACAGAATAACGTATTTGAAGAAGAAACCAGATCTGGAGTAAAATATTTCTTCAACAGTACTTAGATGATAATAATATGAACACATCTTCCCAAGCCCTTGCTGCAACTAGTTATATTCCTGTAACAGGATGTACATCTGCTTCAGTAGTAACTGAAAAAAATGGACAGGATTTGTACACAATCCTAACTATTCAGTGGGAGATAACTCTTGTCTGACTGCCACCTTTGGAAATGGATGACATTTGAGCACTTATATAATAATAATGAGGATTTTATATAGTGCCTAATCTATAGAAGCTCTAAGTGCTTCACAACATCTATAATGATATGACTATACTACAGAAAAACAAATAACAAAAACCATGAAATTGGAAAAACATAAAAACATGCTGAAAACATATAAGATACAAAACATTATTAGGTCTCTAAGTTTGTTCCTGCAGTCGAAAAAGGTGAGTTTTAAGAGCACTCTTAAAAACTAGTTATATATGCTTATGTAAGTCTGGAGAGCTGGATCTGCAAGGTGGTGACTATACTCATAACATCATGATCAGGTAGGTATTACTAAAGAAATATATTTTTCTCCATAAATTGCATTTCTTTTACCTCTCAGATTTCATTTTCATGTCATCCAATCAACTGTTATAAATTATCGCAAATGTATGCAAGTTTTTGTCTTTCATAGTCATAGAGGGACAACTGACTGCAGACTACCAGTAACTAAGTTTAGACTGTAATCTATATATTGGTTGCAGACAACAAGTAGAGTGGCATTTGGCAAGCCCTTGGCTGCCCAGGGGACAATTCAGGCTGATGTGGCCCAGTCCAGAATTGAGATAGAGCAGGCTCGACTCCTTGTCCTAAAGGCAGCCCATATAATGGATCACTATGGCAACAAGGTAGGTTGATAAGCATATGCAGTGTTCTTTGAAAACATTTCCCCTTGATGATGGTAACATTAAATGTCTGCATTTTTGCATATTATACAATAAGGAAAGGAATGTCTGATGCAGCTGTCTGATTGGTCAATTTAGGTACATGTGAAATTTCATTGGTTGGTTTTTTTCTCAGTCAGCTTCAAAAGATTTTAGTGAGATTAGTTTTTAAAAAAATGTAATAACAGCATCTACCCTAAAGAATGCATTAGCAATTACTTTTCTGCCTCTAATCAGAATGTATAGATTTTGAAATTTGTGTTGGCTTTAGAAAAATAGAGCATAAGAATCATACATTCAGGATTTTAACACAGCAATTTTTAAATTGCTGTGATTAAAATGAAAACTTGCTTCAAAATTGTGCCCACCAGAATATATTTGTAGTTTTCTGCTTCTTTTCAGATGGCAGACTTTTTTCTAAAACTGTTGTGTCAAAAACATGCCCAAGTAATTATTGTGTCCAAAATCAAATGAAAAAAAAAGAAAAATCCAAAGTGAAGCAACCAAACTCATAATAAGAGATCAAGCTATCTCTTGTATCACCCACCAGGTCAAATAGTAGCTTGACATGAAGGGCTCTGGCAAAGAGTATCCAGATTGGGCAAAGATTATCCTAGCAAGAAGGGCTATATCATAGAGTATCCTGATTTGAGAGGCAAAGATTATCCTAGCATGAAGGGCTATGGCATGGAGTATCCTGATTTGAGAGGCAAAGACCATCCTAGCATGAAGGGCTATATCATAGAGTATCCTGTTTGAAGGGCATATACTATCCTAGCATGAAGGGCTGTAGCGTAGAGTATCCTGATTTGAAAGGCAGAGACTATCTTAGCATGGAGGGCTATCAAAATCTATACAATTAATACAAATTCACTGTCAAATATGACCACTATTGCTAAAAAAAAAAGCAGAAAAACATGTAAATGACTTCTAAAAAAAAAACTGTTCAACATAATTAAATTCAAGCACGCAGACATAATAATAATAATAATAATAATAATGAGGACTTTGTATAGCGCCTAATCATACGAAGATCTAAGCGCTTTACACCATCAGTAATGATATGACTACACTACAGAACAACAAATGACAAAAACAATGAAATTGGATAACATAAAAACATGCTGAAAACATATAAGATACAAAACATGATTAGGTCACTAAGTTTGTCCCTGCAGTTGAAACAGGTGAGTTTTAAGAGCACTCTTAAAAGGGCAATTTGTTCCACGTCGCCGGGCCCTGGTGTGCAAACGAACGTTGTCCATATGACTTTGTTTTCACCTTCGGAACAATGAGTATATGATTATCAGAAGAAGAGCGTAAAGATCTAGCTGGTGTATACACATGGGTGAGGCTGGATAGGTATGTTGGACTGGAGTCTGTCATTGAAACATAGCACAGAGAATAAATTTTGTGTTTGATTCTGTATCGAATTGATAGCCAATGTAGGGTACAGAGCAGTGGTGATGTGTGTTCTGATCGAGGTACTCTAAAGATGATCCGTGCAGCTGTGTTTGAACTTTTTGAAGTTTCTGGAGTAAATATTGTGATGAACCAGACAGAATTGAGTTACAATAGTCCAGTCTTGAAAGTACTAATGAACACACAAGTATTTTAGTGGCATCAACTGAAAGATATTTACGAATAGAACTGATGTGTCTCAATTCAAGATATGCAGCCTTGCATATGTTCATGACATGTTGGTGCAATGTGAGAGTACTGTCTAGAGTAACGCCTATATTCTTATGGGCTTTTGATTCCTACAGCTGGTGTTTTGATCATTGCCACTCTTGTTAACGATATAAAAACCTTTAAACAAGTTCATTTGAACACAATTTACAAATTTTGACAAGAAAGGATACTGAAGGTTTTTCAAGTTGGTACCAATAATTCAGATCTGCCATCCACTATGGCCACCAGTACCATGATGCTATTCATAACAAAATCTTAATCTGACAAAAAAAAGTATTTCCGCTTTAAAGGCTGCCAACATTTAAAGGGCTACCACTTTTTTTTTACAAATTAAACTAAACTGTCATCAGATATGGCAGGTATTAATAAAAGTTTAACCAGTTTGAATTCAGTGCCTTTAATACACCTGACAATTTTTGGCAAGGACTTTATTTTTCTGGATACAGTTTACACATAACCCAGTCTTAGGTATATGCCTTTCAAATACTTTAACATTTTATTTTTTAAAAGGAAATTTGCATCAGTACTTTGGCATTTTAGATTTCACTTCTGGGACATATATTGGATTTGCTTCATTATAATCCTTTATATTGTTTCTTATTTCAAGGATTTTCACACAATGATAACATTTTTGTCTTAAGAATCAAGTATATGAAATATCTCATCCTTGGTAACTTTGACATGGTGATTAAGAATGATAGTTTTTGACTATCTCCTTCTTGGTAACTTTGATGTAGTGATTAAGAATTATATATTTGGATTATCTCTTCCTCAGTAACTTTGATATGGTGATCAAGAATTATATATTTTGAGTATCTTAGTACATGTAACTATGATGCTGGCTGCCATGTATAGCCTACCTTGTGCTGAAAAATGGCGTTAAAATCCTATACCTATAACTAATACTGTAACTGAAGTAGTACTCAAGAAGCATATATCTTAAATATCCCAGTAACTTTGTAGTGCGTAAGAATAGAAAGTATATTTGGAGTAGCTCCTCAGCAATTTTGGTGTTGTACTCAAGTATCATACCTGGAATATCTTAGTAACTTGATGTGGTGCTCAAGAATAGTATTTTTGGAGTATCTCATCAGTAATTTTGATGTGGTGCTCAAAAATCATATCTGGAATATCTCATTAACTTTGATGTGCTGCTCAATAATCATCTGGAATATCTCATTAAATTTGATGTAGTGCTCAGGAATCATTTGGAATATCTTAGTAACTTTGATGCAGTGCTCAATAAATCATATTTGGAATATCTCAGTAACTTGGATGTGGTGCTCAAGAATCATATTTGGAAGATCTCCTGAGTGGTGCTCAAGAGGTGAATATCTGGAGTGTCTCAGTAACTTTGATGTTGTGCTCAAGAATGATTTATTTGGAGTATTTCAGTAACTTTAATGTGATGTTCAAGAATAAAATATCTGGAGTATCACCTTGGTAATTTTGAAGTTGTGCTGAAGAATTTAATATCTGAAGTATCTCAGTAACTGTAGTGCTCAGTAATCATATATTTGGAATATCTCATTAACTTTGATGTGGTACACAAGAATCATATATTTGGAATATCTCATTAACTTTGATGTGGTACACAAGAATCATATATTTGGAATATCTCATTAACTTTGATGTGGTACACAAGAATCATATATTTGGAATATCTCATTAACTTTGATGTGGTACACAAGAATCATATATTTGGAATATCTCATTAACTTTGATGTGGTACACAAGAATCATACTAGGAGTATCTCCTTGGCAACTTTAATGTGCTGCTGTTTCTCCACATTCAGCAACAAATGTGGCACCCATCATAATGCTATGCAGACTTTCCAAAGCTTTACTTTGTGTAATATCCTAGATATCATTGCCAGTAACTTTTTGTATCCTTTGTACAGAGTATCTGGTATTTGCATCTGTTTGGAGTTTTACTGCAGCAGTGTCCTTTTTGCACAGTGTCCCTTTGACACAGTGTTAAAACTGATGATCCAGATGATGGATAACATTGAGGCAATTCTCATCCAACTGGAAATTGTTTTATCATGTGTGTAACAGTTACTATGGCAATTGTTTTATCATGTGTGTAACAGTTACTATGGAATATAATGCAGTAGCTTCAGCAGTAACTTTTGTCAAGTCATAATGGAGCTCCATTATCAAGTACTTTAGTAGTGCTCTTTATGGTGTACCCTGTATTCTGTTATTAAATTTTGCATCTTCCAGTATGGTTTTTACCCATGTTCCAATATACAAATGAGCACGTGTTACTGCATGCAGAATTTTCACATGCATCTGAGATGTACCATCTTTATGATATCAAATTTGTCCTCCCAAAAGATGTGCTTCTTTGACAACCAATATGGCCACAGTGTTCATCTTGAAAATTTGGTTTTCATTAATCAGGAAGAACAAAGACTAAGATCAATAGGATTGTCAATGAAAGACATCTTATGCAGTCTGATTTGTTCAAAATGGAAATGCAACCAATTTGATATTCAGTTTTTATAGTAATAACATTTCTAGCTATCATTGCATTGCTTTATCTTTTTCTGGCTATAATCCCACTTATGGTTTGTAATTTGAGGATTATAAGAAAAAAGAAAAAAGAAAACCATAATCCCAGTCTGATATCTCAGTCCATTTGTGACATTTGAAATATATAATTTTCTTCAATACCTTAGAATCTACCGGTATGCAGTTTTACATGTGTTTCATGACTTCTCAACATTTTATCATTTAAGTCCTCTTTGCTGATTCTGATTCTGCTATCAGTCATGTTCTTTTTTGTGTAAGAGATCATGAACAGTCACTTCCTGTAACTTTGTCTTTACCTGTGGTTTCCTCAGATTAAAGAGCTTGCAGTCTGTGTACTATTTGATGTTGACCTCAGTGTCATCATAGAAGCTATCAGTAAGCATGGCTGAGAACATCATGTGGAAGAGGGTTGGGGTCAGTGCACAGATTTGTACGACTCCATTGGTGACTAAGATTGGTTATGATGACTCAGCATTGTCCACAACATGAATGATTATGCCATCATGGGATTGCTGAATCATCATGATCTCATGGCAACCAAATTTTGGCATGATTTAAAAAAAAAAAACATAGGTTTACAGTGTCAGAGGCTTTTGTCATTTAATGAATGTCATGCACAGGTTTGAGCTCTGTTCCTGGCATATATCCTGGAGTAGATGAGCTGAAAATTATGTCTGCAGTCTCTTTTCCTTTCTTAAATACACACTGACTCTCAAGCAGGAGTGCTTGTGATGCACAAGATGGTTCACCAGAAACAAGTTCATTGATTATTTACTATCCATATTAGTTTCAAGGTTGGAGGACAGGACAAGTCAGTCTGCTGCATATACAGATGTCTTGTGAGCATGTTAATTCAGACATGTTAATTCAGAAATGTTAATTCAGACATGTAAGAAATTATTTTCATACTTAAATTAGCAGGGTCTGTTGTTGAACTGATGATTTTAAGGGAAAATTCTCTCTTCCATTTAAAAAAGATGGATTTTTTAAAAATAGGGAAGGGATTTTTGAAAAAAGGAAAAGTAGGAACTGAAAATATCAAGTTATGATTCAGTACATTTTGTGTGTAAATGTTTTAAGGTAAATTCCACAGTTACATGTCTTACAAGTCAACCCAATAAGTTGAAGTTTTTCAGAGATGGTTTTGATATTTGAGACTTAGCAGTTAAGAGGATTTAAAGGACAGAAGAAATGGATTCCTAAATTTTTTTATGGCCAGAAGAGCATTAATCCCAGTAAGGGCCTCTTGTTTAAAAGATATGTGATATATACATTAACATTTACTTTACATTGAAGATAATTAAGTACATTTTCCACTTAACAAAATACACACCAGTCAGAATTCTTCATTATTATTACAATTTATTTTGGCACTATGTAATGCAAAACTCCCATTTGTTAAATGACAGCTAATCAGTTCCCATGCAGTCATCCTTAACTGAATGAAATATGAAATAATGTCATTTTTCAGGTGGCAGCAAGAGAGATTGCAATGATCAAAGTGATTGCTCCAAATATGGCTTCCAAAGTCATCGACAGAGCAATACAGGTAGAAACAAATCTTATTTTGCATCTTGACATTTGTACTAACACTTACAAATACTAAACAGAATATTTGTACTCACAAATATGAACAAAGCATTTGTACTCACACTTGCAAACATATACAGAATATTTGTACTGGCACTTACAATGTGAACAGAATATTTGTACCTACACTTACAAATATGAAAAGAACATTTGTACTCACACTTACAAATATGAACAGAACATTTGTACTCACACTTACAAATATGAACAGAACATTTGCACTCACTCTTAAGAATATGAACAGAATATTTCTGTTCACTTATAAATATGAACATAATATTTTAACCCACTTACAAATATGAACATAATATTTGTACCCACTTACAAATATGAACAGAATATTTCTGTTCACTTATAAATATGAACATAATATTTGTACCCACTTACAAATATGAACATAATATTTGTACCCACTTACAAATATGAACAGAACATTTGTACCTACTTACAAATATGAACATAATATTTGTACCCACTTACAAATATGAACATAATATTTGTACCCACTTACAAATATGAACATAATATTTGTACCCACTTACAAATATGAACATAATATTTGTACTGACACTTGTGAATATGACCAGAATATTGCAAACAAGAATAGAATGAGAGATAAAGAAATAAAACTCAGAATTTGAACCTTATTTCTTTGGTGTTACTATTTTATATGTCAAGTAATTAAAAATACCAAAGATGTGCATTGGGATCATTGTATTTCTGATTATTTGAAGCACATAAATGGTACACTTCATGTCAGTATCAGTCAAATTGTTTTGGTTACGAGGATATTCCATTTTCATTGTTTTGGGATTCAAACTCTAACATCACATTTAATGTAAGTAAATAATATATTTCTTCAAATATTTAACAGGTACAATTTTAAAATTAGTGTAAAATTTGTACCAATGAATGTCATTAGGAAAGTCAGAATTGTGTAAATTTAATTATTAGTTTATAGGTCAACATACAGTCTCAAAATACTTTTATACTATTAATGTTTGATCTATTAGAAATTTATGCTGACTTAGTTATTAGTACATGTAAGGGGTCGTCCATTTAGTACGTACGCAAAAATAAGACAAAACTTGACCCTTCCCCCCCCCTTGTACGCATGCATACTTTTTACACACACCCCTATGCGTACGTATGTATGAATGACCCACCCACCCACTCGTATAGAACTTCCAATATTTCATCCACGCAGAAATAACACAGGATTAATAATATTCAAATGTTTAATGAAACGGAGTAAAACAGACAGTCCTCAGCTGCTGTATATATAAAAGAAATAAGTTGCATGTTATTAAACCTTTAAAAAGTTCGCCAGTGTCTGCTAAAGGTCAGACAAACACCAAACAGGTTACGTATAACAGGAATTTCAGCAACAAGCTTAACATGATTTGTCTATGTTTGATGGTATTAGCAAGGTTTTGATTTTAATAAGAAAGATTTGTTGACTTCAGCATTAGCTGCACTATGCTGGGCTCTGTCTCAATATCCACAGCCTCACTGACGTCATCATCCAGGTTTTGATTCAAGTTCTCAGTGTCGGTAGACTCAGTAGCGTGAACGCTTTGGTGTAGTCTTACACTGGCCTGCGACGAGTGATACACACCGCACACAGGACATGTGCGCTTGATAATTTCAGATTGTGTATGTGACGGACAAGGCAGATCAAATGACGCATTAAAAGGAATTTTGGATCCAAAAGCTAGCCGCTGTGCAAGTACATTGTCAGTAGACCCCCCCCCCATACGCAAGCAAGCGTACGCATTTGGGTTACCCCCTTCCCCCCTCCATGCGTACATACTAAATGGATGACCCCTAAGGACAATATGATTATATTTCATTAAAGTGCATATATAAATAAGTCTCACCATGATTGTCTGAACCATAAATGTGTACAGCATTTACAGTGTCTTATGTGAGCCATGTGAGAGGTTATTGGTTAAGCTGAGGGTTTGGAGGGTGAGTGTGGAAACATTGGATAGATAGGAAATGAATACAAACCATGAAACACTACTGCACAATTATTTTGAATAAATATGCTGAATAAACTGAATCTAGAAAATAATCTATTACAAACCATGAAACTCTACTGCACAATTCTTTTGAATAAATATGCTGAATAAACTGAATCTAGAAAATAATCTATTTAAAATTTTTTTACAGGCTTTTGGTGGAGCAGGATTACATAGTGACCTGCCTCTAGCATCAATGTATGCCTGGGCACGCGTTTTACGCCTTGCAGATGGTCCTGATGAGGTTCATCGTCGTTCCATAGCCAAGATGGAGTATAAGAAAGCCATTCAGTCCAAATTATAGGGTCTAACTACTTTTATTATGCATCAAATAGTCTTGATTTCATCACTGTAGAGAAAAAGCGTTGATTTATATGAATATAAAATGTATGTTTTTTGAAATCCAAAAAAAAAATACACATATGTTGATGATTTTTTCTATTTGGCTGCCTCTTTATTTAAAAAGAAATATAAACCAGGATGCTGCTTTCAATAAGGAAAATGTAACATGGCAAATATGAAACATTTGACCAAGCTCAATTAGTAAGAGATGGTGCTATTGGTCAGATATCCAGTCATGTGATGATACTGACTAATCATAATGTGCCATATTTACGACAATTTCTTGAGACAAAATGGCCTCCCTTATGCAGTATCATTATGTTTAGCAGTACCAGCATGGATCACAATAATACAATCCAAGGATATTCCCTTATTTGAAATTTCACTATGAATTCAAGTTTTTAATTTCCAAGGATGTTAATTTTTATGAGCACTTTGTATTTCCAGTGAATAAATAATTTGAATAAATAAAATTCCATCCCAAATGGACTACTGAACTACATTGATACAACTGATTCTGCCTCAAGATCTTATAGCACAAATAATTTTCCAGTAACATTATATAGTCCTTGTATATATGGGGGCACCGAGTGGTCTAAAGTGCAGTCCATTACAGATCACTGCCATCTCACCTCTGTCTGCGTGGGTTCAAGTCTCAGATTTGGCCAGTGTGGGTATTTATGAAAGCTTGCCAGTAGCTTTTCGTGGGTTGGTGGTTCTTTCCTGGGTTTTCCAGGTTCTTCCTCCACCATTAATACTGGCCGCCATGTATAGTTATCTTGTGCTGAAAAATGGCGTTAAACCATAAAAACAAAAAAAAAACATTAAGTCTTATAGAGTCCTCTAGCTGATCTCAATTCATAATTTGCATTTTCTAATTTTAAAAAAATCTATTACCAAATGGCAATTTTCCTTCTGGAAGCCTCCAAATGTTTACAAGATAAAGTCTTAGTTATAATTTGAATTCTGTTACTAAAATTATAATAGAAAATATAGTAGTCTAACCCTGCACATATTGTCAAGATTTTATAGTATGCTCTATTTTGTTCAATTTTGAATGATTAATCCTTGTTCAGTAAATTAGAAAATATGGTATATTATGGAGTTAGCTGAGAAGCCGAGCAGCAAGTTGTCTTGAAAACATTTAATATGCTTAGAGAGCAATGAATATTTAATTGTTATGTTCTTTTGTGATGGATGGGATACTTTTCATATTTTATACATATTTGTTTGTAAATTTTCTGAAAATTATATTATATATATTTTTATAATTACCCAGTTGATAAGGGTCAAATAATATCAAAACGAATAAAGAGTACCAAAGAAAATGTTTTTTTAAAAATATTTCTTTTATGCAAGTTCAAGAGCATGCAGACATTTCTCCATCAACTGTACATTTTCACATTTCATGGCTGCCATAATATGGGAATACAGTCGACTCCACTTAACTGCACATCTGTTAACTGCACATGCCGGATAACTGCACATAGTCATGGGGGTCCCATTTTTTCCCAATGCTTTTCAATGGGAACAAATTTCGGATAACTGCACTTCACTTAAATGCACACTCCGGAAAATAGCACAATATATTTCTGCCGGTGGCACATTATACAATACAATTTTACTCCAGTTAACTGCACAATGTATAGTCATGATCAGTTATTGCCAGTCCACTGCTGTAGCTCTTCAAATAAGCCAACAATTAAGCCAGTAAATGCTACTTTGTAAATGATTGACATATAAAGGATGCCTTAGGTGGCATATACATGTATATCCACGCTTACTAGTGAGCAATAGCGTGAGAAAAATCATAGTACATGTACATCATGGGAGCTCTAAACCGTTCAGGTTTGAATGATTTCAAACCAACAAATGAATGGTTGGAAAGATGGAAAATGTGCAACGGAATTCAATTTAAACGACACCATGGCAAAAAAACAGGATGCAGATGACTTTGGAGCTGAACACTTTTTCTGTGGGAGATGACCCATCAGTGTCTGACAGCAGTTTTCAAATAACAAGCGATCTATAGAATTTCCTTGATCCATTAATTGAATCAGTGAAGTTGTGTTCGGAGGAAGGAAAACAAGCTTAACATTTAAGTAAAAGTTGAAAGAGTGGATTCTAATCATTGTTTAAATTTATTCTTCACATATATTCGTGCCGTGCTGATTTAAAGCTGTACTGTACTGTACTTTGGTTAACTGCACACTCCGGTTAACTGCACACTCTGGTTAACTGCACAGTCTTGTGACGGGCCCAAGGGTGTGCAGTTAACTGGAGTCAACTGTACTTATATCCACATGTTATCCTCTGTAGCCTAAATTGTCCATCATCATGAACATGTAATCATGTTGACAAATCTAGCTAATCCTCTTGCTAGACAAATAGAATCCTCAATACTGTATAAGGGGCCCCGAGTGACTGAGTGATCTAAAGCACTTTCCATTATGGATCACTGCCATCTCACCTCTGTCTGCGTGGGTTCGAGTCTAAGATTCGGCTAATGTAGTTATGTGAGAAAGCTTGCCAGTAGCTTCTCGTGGGTCGGTGGTTCTTTCCAGGGTTTTTCATGAGTTCTTCCTCCACCAATAATACTGGCCACCATGTATAGCCTATCATGTGCTGAAAAATGGCATTATACCCTACAACAAGAACAACAATACTGTATATATTGGCACTTCGTGTCAGCTTAAGAATCTTGCTTGGCACGTACATTCCAAGTTTCAAACATTTTTGCTTTGCTAGCTCAAATTTTGTCAATTAAGCAAATATCATCAGAACCTGATGAGATAAAAATCTGTATGATTCTAAACCTAATAAGCAAACCGCTCAGATGGACTAGTGGTTGGAGCATCCACCTCGGATATGAGAGGTTGTGGGTTCGAAAGACTTTTAAAAATGGTACTAACAGCAGTTTCACTTGGCGCTCAGCATTATTAGATTTGTTTAAGAACCTGTCAGCCTGGTGTTAGGATAATGTGACTGGGTGGGACATGATGTTACACGTCTGCAGCATGATGCCCCAGTGCTAGACATCAATATAAACTGCTGTGTCTGACATGGTAGCAGTATGACCGAAAAATTGTTAAAGCTACATTAAAAATCCAAATCAAACACACATATCTCAACCTACTCGGCAAAAGTGGTAGTCCTGTATTATCAAGCACTTCATTATACCAGTGTTCCTCATACTAAAAAAGTATTTGATGGTTTCTAAAACAATTTGTTGAAATCTGTTGTCATTGGAGTTGTTTGCAGGTTTTGGTTGACAATGGTAATTCTTTCTATATGAAGTGCTTTCAGAACTACAATAATTGTGATAATGACAAATTGGTTTACATATACCGTATTATTACCTTATAATAAGACAGCTTTGCCTACAGCAAACACTGCTATAATGCTGCCTTGTATATAACGCAGATTAAGTTTATGGATCCCAAGAATTGTGTTTTTCTTAAGAAAACTAAAGATATCAAATCAAGAAAACTAAAGATATCAAATCAAGAAAACTAAAGATATCAAATCATTTTGTAAAGTCTGCTCCTGCTATATTAGAATAAAATGTTAAACTCTTGGAACTCCATTAGTTTTCCAACAATCAAAACTTCTCAGCTTGTGTACTTTTTCAACTCTGATGGGGTCTGTGTCTATAATAAATCAATCAATGATTACTTACAAATTAGGATTACAATCTGTAATCAAGTTAGTAATGTACACTTTCTTCGGGTATCCACTTATAAGATTAACCATTACACCAATACTATTTAGTAATATACAATTTTCTCACAGTAATAAAATGACACGTTACACCAACACTAATGTAAATTGTATGTAGCATTATTTATCTGTTCAAAACTTCAATAAATTCAGTTAAATTCAGGCTGCATTAGGAATGGATGGAACAATTCATTATCACAACTATACTGAACACACAGCTAAAAATGACATGTCAACTTTCATGAAACAAGTCCAATTTAATGAAGAAAACTAATTTTTGTAGCGATTCAGTATTTCTCATTCACAATACTTGCATGGTCTTAATATGCCAGAAGAATGGCTGCTGCCTTGCAAATCTCACAACTCTTGGGATGATTTAGCAACAAACGTCACTGAGATAGAGGGCCATCTGGGGATGTAAAATAATCCTGAAGTTTACCATTGCATATTGTAAGAGGCAACAAAAGGAGGTAGGAACTGCACTGGCTTCATGACATGACCAAAAGGTTGCTGATAAACACTACCAATGTCATTTCATATCAGCTACAGCAGGTTGTCCATGGGCGAGTCACTGTACTCAACATGCGTCAATGCTATGTGACCTACTTGTGTTGCTGGGTCATAGAACTCAATGCTATGTGACCTTGTATTGCTGGGTCATATAACTCAGTGCTGTGACATTGTGTTGCTGGGTAATAAAACTCCATGCTATGTGACCTACTTGTGTTACTGGGCAGGTGTTGCACTTTTTGCCATAATCTTGGGTGCAGTGATGTACCAGGTACCCTAGTGTGACATTTACATTTACTCACATACCTATAGCAAATATCATACTGGCAAATCAAATTAATTATAATTATGCAATTGTTCTAAAACAAGTATTTTCATTGGTTTATATATTTGTGTGTGTGTGTTCCAGATGATGGAGGCAACCTGGACTGAAGAGACTAGAAAAGTAGTATTTTTCTTGTTTTTCTATTGTGTCATCTTCTTGTATGTAATGCATTGATATAAGATAAAAAATTTAGGAAAATAAAATGAGGTCATGCAAAGGAGCCTAGTATCCTTATACCTTATTAAACTGATACCTTAGTATACTTATAATTTAGTATACTTATGCCTTATTATATGAATACCTTAGTAAACTGATACGGTACTTTAGGATAATGATACCTTAGAATACTTAAGCCTTAATATAATGTTACCTTAGTAAACTGATGCCTTCGTATATTGATACCTTAGTATACTTATACTTTAGTATACTTGTGCCTTAGTAGATGAATACCTTAGTAAACTGATACCTTAGGATAATTACACCTTAGTATACTTATGCCTTAGTATAATGCTACCTTAGTATACTGTTACCTTAGTATACTGATACCTTGTTAAACTGATACCTTAGTATATTGATACCTTTGTATACTTATACTTGAGTATATGTATGCCTTAGTACACCGATACCTTAGTAAACTGACATGTTAGGATAATTATATCTTAGTATACTTATACTTGAGTATACTGATATCTTAGTAAACTAATACTTTAGTATACTGATACATTAGGATAATGATACCTTAGTATATTGATACCTTAGTATTCTGATACCTTAGTATATTGATACCTTAGTATTCTGATACCTTAGTATATTGATACCTTAGTTAGCATACTAATACACAAATTTAACTATAATCCATCTACACTGTCACAGCACTTGCAGTTACAAAAACATCACTCCTTGACAGTAACTATAGCTTCACATCAACTGACCCCAGCATCTTGTCCCATCTATATTCTTTCACCCTGTTTTTCCTTTCTTCTTCTGGAGACACACTCTCTCTTTAGCAGAAAGGATAACAATCATACAAGTGTTGGAGCGTCCTAATCCTCTTTTTCCACCAAGGTACCAGTATGTATTTGTAAAAAAAATTAACACATAAAAGCAGAAGCACCAATGGGAAGGCCCAGCCAATTAAATGTCCTTGGCACCTGTAATTGTTTATTTCAACACAGAAATCTGAATCCATTTACAGAGTTTGTCGAGACATAGCATTATAACATCATCAACCAGTTTGTAAGCTTTTGCTCAGATTGGTGTATCTAAAGCACATGTTGAATATGAATGTTAAAAAATAGGGGCTGAATTTACAATCAACAATTTATGGGGCAAGAAAGAAAGAAAGTTCTAACTCGTATTTCTCATGCCAATACATGCATATTTTTGAATTAAGGATATGTTTTTGTCAGACTCCATTGTGAAACAGTTCTTTACCAACTGAGATGTACAAAATGTAACCTTGTTTATCTTGTTGTGAATATTTAATAGACATTCTGCCATAAAAAACTTGTAATAAAACTAGTATGACATTTAGATAATAAGACTTTATAATCATAAACGCCTCACTTTAGCATCAAGTCGTTTGTAATATGATACCAACTGCTTATCCATCTCTCTGTGCATTGCAATGTCTCTTACTAACCCACTGGATTACTGAAAAACAATTTCCTTGTTGTTCATAAGGTAACTATCAGCATGATGGATATCGGATTTCTGATTCCATGATAAAATGTCTTAAGTACAACACAGCCTTCAATTTCTGCCACACATTGTTTGAACTAGTCCAAACAACACTCACACTGGAACAAAGGTCAGTCCATTTTTTCTGCCTCAATCGCCCTCCTTTTAGTAGAAAAAAAACAAGCTGACTGAATATCTCTTTTTGGAGCAGTTTTCAACTCTCCTGGAGTATGGAAATTTGATAGGTGACAACCTGATTATTCTTGGAGATTTCAACTTTCACTTTGACTGTCCTAGAAACTCATACACGTCAAAACTCCTAGATTCTATTCATATTTGCAACCTTAAACAGTCAGTTAACCAATCCACCCATAAACATTGTCACATTTTAGACTGGATTCTTCATAGACCTGATGATAATATTCTGCGATCCACCCTTGTATTCCACGAACTTGCATCAGATCACCTCTGCATCTCAACATATCAGTCCCTAACCCTCCACCTTTATTTGCTACTAAGAGAAACCTCCGTATGACAAATAGAACCAAACTAATGCATGACATCCAAGAAAATCTAACAACTTTCTTAGCACCTACAGCAGAACAACTCGATAACTGCCTGCATTCATTGCTTGAAAAACATGCCCTGTCACCAAGTGCAGAGTATCAATTCAGAAGTGTTCTCCATGGTATAGCAGTGTTAGGGACCAGCTTTGCAATGCTAAAAGAGACAGCCGTAAAGTGGAGATGCTTTGGCTTTCCACCAGACTCACTATAAACAAATCTATGAAGCCGTAAGGATGAATGTCACAAACATAGTCCATTGAGCCAAATTATCCCACTACAGTACTAAAATCACGGAGAGTTCCAGCTGCAAAAAGCTCATTGAGATAACTAAGAAACTAATTTCAAGGAACAAAAGTACACCACTTCCAACTACCTTCTCTCCAGTAGACCTTCCAAACCTATTTGCAAATTTCTTCCATGACAGTACAAACGATTAGAGAATATGCTTCACAACACAATTTCAACTGACTCATCGTTACCATGATACAGAATTTCAGTGACAACCATTTGGAGCATTTGAACTTGTCTCTATGGATTTAGTAGGGACAATTGTGATGAAGAGTGCACCAAAGTCATGTTAACTTGATCCAATTCCAACATCAATGCTGCTCAAGTGCTTAGACCCAACATTGCCCTCACTAACTGCTGTTATTAATATCTCTCTCTCATCCAGGAAATTCCCATCATTTTTCAAAACTGCCATTGTAAAGCCTCTGCTGAAGAAACCAACACTTGACCATAATGGTTTAAAAGAACTACTGCCCACTTTCTAATCTCCTATTCATATAAAAATTCTTAGAAAAAGTTTAATCTCATCTGAATTCAAACAGTCTTTTTAGTAATGTACAGTCTGCATATCGCCCTTGCCATAGTAATGAAACTACTTTCCTGAAAGTATTTAATGACATTCTCTCTGCTTTGGATAGAGGAAAGATTACAGTCCTCACCCTCCTTGATTTGTCTGCAGCATTTGACACAACAGACCATGATATATTACTTCACAGTCTCCTACATGTATTTGGCATTCACAATAGAGCCTTGTTGTGGTTCAAGTCTTACTTAGTCAACAGGAAACAAATTGTATGTAGAAATGGAATACACTCCAGCCCAGTTGATCTATGTTGTGGTATTCCACAGGGGTCTGTTCTTGGACCTGTTCTCTTCATTCTACACACTCAGCTGCTCTCGAGTGTCAGAGATTATCACCCAGTGTCTCAACCAATTGTAATCTGATGACACCCAAATATACAAGTCTAGCCACCCAACTGAAGTTGATGCTAACATCCATGGAGTAGAGAGGCACATTTTTGATGTGAAATCAAGAATAACATGTAACAAGTTGCAGATGATTGATGATAAAACTGAGGTCATTCTGATCACAACACAAATACTTTCTCATTGACATCCTTTACCTCAAACAATAAATATCAGCAACACCAACATTAAATTCACACAGTCAGTATGAAACCTAGGTGTTACTCTGAACAGTACTCTCACATTGCACCAAAATGTCATGAAAATATCCAAGGCTGCATATTTTGAGCTGAGAAGCATCAGCTCCATTCACAAATATCTTTAAGTTGATGCCACTAAAACATGTGTACTTTCAAGACTGGACTATTGTAACTCAATTCTGTCTGGTTCATCTCAATATCTACTCCAGAAACTTCAAAACACAGCTGCTCAGATCATCTTTAGAGTACCATGACTAGAGCACACCTCCCCACTGCTCTGTACCCTACACTAACTATCCTTTCAATACAGAATCAAACAATTTTTTTTCTCTGTCTACGTTTTTCTTTCAGCAGGTAAGTGGATATTTCTAGTAACACAACTGGCAGTCCAGTAAATGGGTATGTTAGAGAGCTTGTCAGTAGATTTACGTGCATTGGTAGTTCTTTCTATACCAAATACAGCCAGTATCACTGGCTGTACTTTACAAGTTTTATTTCCTTCACAAATTTCATCATCAAAATAACATCACCACTGTTAGATATTTGTTATTTTGATAATTCCAAATCTATAAAATGTATGCCATTTATAGAAGACTGTCCAAGTTTATATAGTTATTGACATTTTATTGGTACTTGTTATAATTCACGAGACAAAATGGTGTATCTCGTGTAATTGTATTATCATTTTATTTATCAATACCAACAGGAACCCCAAAATGAAACTTACTGAGGTTTGTCTGATAATAAATATGTACTACATAATTTTTTTAGCAAGGGTTTTATTTTCATTTTTAATAAGAAAGATTTGTTCACTTAATATGAGTCTATCAACTAGTTTTCAAAAACTGTAGCAAGTTTCTTTGGTGTATTACAAAAGAAATGTAGTACGAAAAAAGCCTCTTTAGTTTATTACAAGAGAAATATTGTACATGAAAAAAGCCTCTTTGCTGCTTATTACATGAGAAATGTACCCAAAAAAATGTAGTACAAGAAAAAGAAAAAGACTCTTTGTTGCTTATTACAAGAGAAGCCTCTTTAGCTTATTATATGGGGGGGGGAGCAAGTGGTCTAAAGCGCTTTCCGTTAAAGATCACTGCCTTCTCACCTCTGTCTGCATGGGTTCGAGTCTAAGATTCGGCTAATGTAGTTATGTGAAGAATCTTGCCAGTAGCCTCTCGTGGGTCGGTGGTTCTTTCCAGGGATTTTCATGTGTTCTTCCTAAACCAATAATACCTATCGCCTATCGTGTACTGAAAAATGGCGTTAAACCCTACAACAAATCTTTGGCTTATTACAAGAGAAATGTTGTACATGAAAAAGCCTCTGTACAAGAGAAATCTAGTACAAGAAAAAGCCTCTTTGTTGCTTATTACAAGAGAGATGTAGTACATAAAGAAGCCTCTTTATTATATTTATTACAAGAGAGAGATGTAGTACATAAAAAGCCTCTTTGTTGCTTATTACAAGAGAGATGTAGTATATAAGAATCTTCTTTGTTGTTTAGATGAGATACATATTGGTTTGATGCATTTATACACACCTCACAGCAGGGCAATGAAAATCACATCTAACTGGTCCTTCTGACTTATAAATTCAGACTTTAATCTAATCCTACACATACTAACAAAATTTTACAGCATGTAATTTTTTAAGAATTTTGAATGATTAACCTTTGTTGAAAAATATTAATAGTATATTATCAAGTTAGCAAAGAAGAACAGGAGCAAGTTGTCTTGAAAAAATATTTAATGTGCTTTAAAAGGAATGAATATTTAATTTTCATATTCTTTTTAAATAGATGGGATTCTTTTCATATTTTATATATTTGTTTATAGTAACCTTTCTGCAAATTATACTGTATATTTTTTATAATGACCTAACTGATATAGGTAAAATTATTAAATTATACTATTAAGACAAAGATTAGCAAAGAAAATGTTTCTTTTAAATAACAGTTGTGTAAATTCAAAATCATGCATAGATCTCTCTCTAAACTGAACATTTTCCAATTTAATGGCTCCATTATGAATCACTGGTCAAATATGGATAATCAGCAGTCATATACTATCAAGCACTTCACTATACCATTGTCCCACATACTAACAAAGTATCTGATTAGGTAAATAGTTTAATTGTACATTGGGGTTGTTAACAGGCCTTGGCTGATGATGATAATTCTTTATGAAGTGCTTCCAAACTGAAATTCTTTTGATGTGATATACAACATACCTCATTATAATACAGCCTTACTTACAGCAAACACTGCTATAATGCTGCCTTGCATATAACACACACTGCGAAATGCTGACTTGCACATACAAGCTCACTTTTATGGATAACAAACATTATGTTGTGCAAAAAGACAGTCATGATATCAAGTTGTTGAGTAAAGTCTGTTCCTGCTGTGTTAGAATAAAATGTGTCACAACACCTGGTCCTCCAACAACAGTTTTCCAACAATCAAAGCCACAACTTCTCAGCTTATCCTGTACTTCCTCAACTCTGACAGGATCTGTATCTATAATAAATCAATCAAAGATTAATTGTGCAAATCTGGATTAATATCTGTAATCTAGTTAGTAATGTAGCTTTTTACTAGTATCCACTAAGATGACACTATACACCAGCACTATTGTCAATTGTAGTAATGTAGCATTATTTATTTGTAAAAAAAACTTTGCTTAAATTCAAGTTGGATGAAATTATAAATTATAATTCTGACTGTACTGAACATCTAAACTCACATTTAAACTATAGTGAAACAAGTATAAAAAAAAAATGAAGAAAACTAAATTTTGGAGAGAAGTATGTTTTTATATAATTCTTGCCTTCCAAAATGTGCTATAAGAATGGTTGCTACCTTTTTAATCAAGCTCTCCCAAGCTAAACAAAGGATTCCTCACATATCTTGGCTTGATTTAGCAACAAAAGTGGTAAAAGTTAATTTGGGGATGTCAAATAATCCTGATGTGACCTGTGCAATGCAAGACAAAAGGAGGCAGGAGCTACATTTGCTGATTGCTTAGCATGTTGGACTTCATTACCAAAAGGGTGATGATTCAAATCCTACCAATGGGTCGTTCCATATAAGCTACTGTCATTCCATATCAGATACTGTCATTTGATATCAGTTACTGTCATTCATTATCAGCTACTCTCATTCCATATCAGCTAATGCAGGTTAGTGTCCATGGATGAGGAACTACTTGACTCTAAATGTCTCGATACTATATGACCTTCTTGTGTTGCTAGGTCATAATAAAACTCAATACTATATGACTTTCTTGTGCTGCTAGGTCATAATAACACTCAATACTATATGACCTTCTTGTGTTGCTGGTTCATAAAACTCAATACTATTTGACCTTCTTGTGTTGCAGGGTCATACAAATCGATGATATATGACCTACTTGTGTTGCTTGGTCATAAAATTCTTGCTATATGACCATGTGATGTTGGTTCATGAAATGCAATACTCTATAACTTACTTGTGTTGCTGGGTAAATTAGTTCAATACTATATGACCTACTTCTGTTGCTAGTTTATAAAACTCACTGCTGTGTAACCTACTTGTGTTGGTGGTTCCTAAAACTCAATGCTATATGACCTACTTGTGTTGATTGGTCATAAAACTCAATGTTATATGACCTACTTGTGTTGATTGGTCATAAAACTCAATGCTATATGACCTACTTGTGTTGATTGGTCATAAAACTCAATGCTATATGACCTACTTGTGTTGATTGGTCATAAAACTCAATGCTATATAACTTATGTGTGCGCTTGGGTCAATAAACGAGCTGATATGTGCTACAGAACATACTTGTCATAAAACTCAATGACACATGACCTACTTGATTGTGTTGCTGGGTCATAAAACTCCAAACCAGACTGAACAAAACCAACTCTCAAAAATTGCCACATACTGCTGGAGTGGATATGAACACTCATCAAAGTATGTAACTTGTTGGAGGGCATGGAATTGTGTGCCAATTATTCCTACATGGAAGGATTTGAATTGTATGCCAGTTATACCTACATGGAAGGCCTGGAATTTTATGCCAATTATACATACATGGAAGGCCTGGAATTGTGTGCCAATTATTCCTACATGGAAGGCCTGGAATTGTATGCCAATTATTCCTACATGGAAGGATTGGAATTGTATGCCAATTATATGTACATGGAAGGATTGGAATTGTATGCCAATTATTCCTACATGGAAGGCCTGGAATTGTATGGCAATTATACATACATGGAAGAATTGGAATTGTGTGCCAATTATATGTACATGGGAGGCCTGGAATTGTATGCCAATTATACATACATGGAAGGCCTGGAATTCTATGACAATTATACCTACATGGGAAGCCTGGAATTGTATGCCAATTATACCTACATGGAAGGCCTTGAATTGTATGCCAATAATACCTACATGGGAGGCCTGGAATTGTATACCAATTATACCTACATGGAAGGCCTCGAATTGTATGCCAATTATTCCTACATGGAAGGCCTGGAATTGTATGCCAATTATTCCTACATGGAAGGATTGGAATTGTATGCCAATTATATGTACATGGAAGGATTGGAATTGTATGCCAATTATTCCTACATGGAAGGCTTGGAATTGTATGCCAATTATAACTGGTTGGTTTTTAATTGTGTGCTGATAATAAGATCAGAATGTATAACCAATCATATTTTGCTTCAGAAATTGGTTTCTTCTTTAAATACACCACTTAAGAATCCTGTGTCCAGTAGATATGCCTGGAAAAAGGGTCCAAAGGAGACATTGGTTTTCTCTGAGCAGCAACACTGTATCTTCCTCGACATCAACATTATCATCCGATACTGAAAGGTTTTTATTCCAATATTTTTTTTTTCTTTTTAGGTAAAAATCATTGGATGCGAGAGTTTTAAATCCATAAACATCATTTACTTTAAAAGTCCATGGCTTGAATGCCTGTCTGTTATAACAGCAAATGTTGCATGACAAGTGACAAAGGCCAATAGCTATGGTGATGCATTGCTACTGATATGTGCTGATAGGTGATGCATTGCTACTGATATGTGCTGATAGGTGATGCATGACTACTGATATGTGCTGATAGGTGATGCATGACTACTGATATGTGCTGATAGGTGATGCATGACTACTGATATGTGCTGATAGATCATGCATAACTACTGATATGTGCTGATAGGTGATGCATGACTACTGATATGTGCTGATAGGTGATGCATGACTACTGATATGTGCTGATAGATCATGCATAACTACTGATATGTGCTGATAGGTGATGCATGACTACTGATATGTGCTGATAGGTGATGCATGACTACTGATATGTGCTGATAGATCATGCATAACTACTGATATGTGCTGATAGGTGATGCATGACTACTGATATGTGCTGATAGGTGATGCATGACTACTGATATGTGCTGATAGATCATGCATAACTACTGATATGTGCTGATAGGTGATGCATGACTACTGATATGTGCTGATAGATCATGCATAACTACTGATATATGCTGATAGGTGATGCATGACTACTGATATGTGCTGATAGGTCTAGCATAACTACTGATATGTGCTGATAGGTCTAGCATAACTACTGATATGTGCTGATAGGTCATGCATTGCTACTGATATGTGCTGATAGGTGATGCATTGCTACTGATATGTGCTGATAGGTGATGCATAACTACTGATATGTGCTGATAGGTGATGCATGACTACTGATATGTGCTGATAGATCATGCATAACTACTGATATGTACTGATAGACCATGCATGACTACTGATATGTACTGATAGATAATGCATAAATACTGGCACATGCTGGATGCAGGGCCCTCAATAAGCTGACTAAGCCTTATGGCCAGGTAAATTAAAACTTAGAAACAAAGTACATGAAACTCTGCTATATGAACATGGTGGCATGTCTAGGCTTTTCAAGGGAGAAATACTGCAAGTAACTTGACCTGGTCTCAGCAAAGTGATTGCACATCCTCCTCCACCTGCTCCAGTCAGCTTAGTATGAAGGCCGTAGTCACTGGTCAGCTGGCAAATTTGCTCCAGTGTTGAGTGGCTCACTCCAATCAGTTTTAGCAAATTCTGGTTAATGTCCACAAGGTCCTGAAAATATTTGACATTGGAATGCTATTTTTACAAATTAGCTTGTATGATTCAATGTGACATTGGATTACTATTACAAGTTAGCTTGTATGATTCTATTTGATATTGGAATGCTATTACAAGTTAGCTTGTATGATTCAATGTGACATTGGAATGCTATTTTTACAAGTTAGCTTGTATGATTCTATTTAACATTGGAATGCTATTACAAGTTAGCTTGTATGATTCTATTTGATATTGGAATGCTATTTTCACAAGTTAGCTTGTATGGTTCATGTATATGAGGAAAGCAGTTTTGTTGTCAAGACAGAAAATTTCCATAATACAAATTATGAGTGTTCTTGATTTGAACAACAAAATAATAAAGTTCAACCTTGTACTAATAATATCGAAATATATATCAGCCCTTTAGCTTCTCAACCAAAACATGAAACATTCCAACTTTGTTCACAACAGAAAAATGTAAAAATGATATGGAATGATCAGGAGCTATTTACTTATATTGGATAACTGACTGACTGGATAAATCATCCATCAAGCATGCCAAATGGTAGGTTAAGATGTTCTATCAATCAAGACAAATGGTAGGTTAAGATGTTCCATCAATCATACCAAGTGGAAGGTTAAGATGGTCCATCAATCAAGTCAAATAGTAGGTTAAGATGGTCCATCAATCAAGCCAAATAGTAGGTTAAGATGTTCCATCCAATCAAGCCAAATGGTAGGTTAAGATGGTCCATCAATCATGCCAAATGGTAGGTTAAGATGGTCCATCAATCAAGTCAAATAGTAGGTTAAGATGGTCCATCAATCAAGCCAAATAGTAGGTTAAGATGTTCCATCAATCAAGCCAAATAGTAGGTTAAGATGGTCCATCAATCAAGCCAAATGGTAGGTTAAGATGTTCCATCAATCATGCCAAATGGTAATTTAAGATGGTCCATCAAATCAAGCCAAATGGTAGGTTAAGATGGTCCATCAATCAAGCCAAATAGTAGGTTAAGATGTTCCATCAATCAAGCCAAATGGTAGGTTAAGATGTTCCATCAATCATGCCAAATGGTAGGTTAAGATGGTCCATCAATCAAGCCAAATAGTAGGTTAAGATGGTCCATCAATCAAGCCAAATAGTAGGTTAAGATGTTCTATCAATCAAGCCAAATAGTAGGTTAAGATGTTCCATCAATCAAACCAAATAGTAGGTTAAGATGCTCCATTAATCATGCCAAATAGTAGGTTAATATGGTCCATCAATCATGCCAAATAGAAGGTTAAGATGTTCCATCAATCATGCCGAATAGTAGGTTAAGATGGTCCATCAATCAAGCCAAATAGTAGGTTAAGATGTTCCATCAATCAAGCCAAATAGTAGGTTAAGATGGTCCATCAATCAAGCCAAATGGTAGGTTAAGATGTTCCATCAATCATGCCAAATGGTAATTTAAGATGGTCCATCAAATCAAGCCAAATGGTAGGTTAAGATGGTCCATCAATCAAGCCAAATAGTAGGTTAAGATGTTCCATCAATCAAGCCAAATGGTAGGTTAAGATGTTCCATCAATCATGCCAAATGGTAGGTTAAGATGGTCCATCAATCAAGTCAAAAAGTAGGTTAAGATGGTCCATCAATCAAGCCAAATAGTAGGTTAAGATGTTCCATCAATCAAGCCAAATAGTAGGTTAAGATGTTCCATCAATCAAGCCAAATAGTAGGTTAAGATGCTCCATTAATCATGCCAAATAGTAGGTTAATATGGTCCATCAATCATGCCAAATAGAAGGTTAAGATGTTCCATTAATCAAGACAAATCATAGGTTAAGATGCTCCATCAATCAAGCCAAATAGTAGGTTAAGATGCTCCATTAATCATGCCAAATAGTAGGTTAATATGGTCCATCAATCAAGCCAAATAGTAGGTTAAGATGTTCCATTAATCAAGACAAATCATAGGTTAAGATGCTCCATCAATCAAGCCAAATAGTAGGTTAAGATGCTCCATTAATCATGCCAAATAGTAGGTTAATATGGTCCATCAATCAAGCCAAATAGTAGGTTAAGATGCTCCATTAATCAAGACAAATAGTAGGTTAAGATGGTCCATCAATCAAGCCAAATAGTAGGTTAAGATGCTCCATTAATCATGCCAAATAGTAGGTTAATATGGTCCATCAATCAAGCCAAATAGTAGGTTAAGATGTTCCATTAATCAAGACAAATCATAGGTTAAGATGGTCCATCAATCAAGCCAAATAGTAGGTTAAGATGTTCCATCAATCAAGCCAAATAGTAGGTTAAGATGTTCCATCAATCAAGCCAAATTGTAGGTTAAGATGCTCCATTAATCATGCCAAATAGTAGGTTAATATGGTCCATCAATCATGCCAAATAGTAGGTTAAGATGGTCCATCAATCAAGCCAAATAGTAGGTTAAGATGTTCCATCAATCAAGCCAAATAGTAGGTTAAGATGTTCCATCAATCAAGCCAAATAGTAGGTTAAGATGCTCCATTAATCATGCCAAATAGTAGGTTAATATGGTCCATCAATCATGCCAAATAGAAGGTTAAGATGTTCCATTAATCAAGACAAATCATAGGTTAAGATGCTCCATCAATCAAGCCAAATAGTAGGTTAAGATGCTCCATTAATCATGCCAAATAGTAGGTTAATATGGTCCATCAATCAAGCCAAATAGTAGGTTAAGATGTTCCATTAATCAAGACAAATCATAGGTTAAGATGCTCCATCAATCAAGCCAAATAGTAGGTTAAGATGCTCCATTAATCATGCCAAATAGTAGGTTAATATGGTCCATCAATCAAGCCAAATAGTAGGTTAAGATGCTCCATTAATCAAGACAAATCATAGGTTAAGATGGTCCATCAATCAAGCCAAATAGTAGGTTAAGATGCTCCATTAATCATGCCAAATAGTAGGTTAATATGGTCCATCAATCAAGCCAAATAGTAGGTTAAGATGTTCCATTAATCAAGACAAATCATAGGTTAAGATGGTCCATCAATCAAGCCAAATAGTAGGTTAAGATGTTCCATCAATCAAGCCAAATAGTAGGTTAAGATGTTCCATCAATCAAGCCAAATAGTAGGTTAAGATGCTCCATTAATCATGCCGAATAGTAGGTTAAAATGGTCCATCAATCAAGCCAAATAGTAGGTTAAGATGTTCCATCAATCAAGCCAAATAGTAGGTTAAGATGGTCCATCAATCAAGCCAAATGGTAGGTTAAGATGTTCCATCAATCATGCCAAATGGTAATTTAAGATGGTCCATCAAATCAAGCCAAATGGTAGGTTAAGATGGTCCATCAATCAAGCCAAATAGTAGGTTAAGATGTTCCATCAATCAAGCCAAATGGTAGGTTAAGATGTTCCATCAATCATGCCAAATGGTAGGTTAAGATGGTCCATCAATCAAGCCAAAAAGTAGGTTAAGATGGTCCATCAATCAAGCCAAATAGTAGGTTAAGATGTTCCATCAATCAAGCCAAATAGTAGGTTAAGATGTTCCATCAATCAAGCCAAATAGTAGGTTAAGATGCTCCATTAATCATGCCAAATAGTAGGTTAATATGGTCCATCAATCATGCCAAATAGAAGGTTAAGATGTTCCATTAATCAAGACAAATCATAGGTTAAGATGCTCCATCAATCAAGCCAAATAGTAGGTTAAGATGCTCCATTAATCATGCCAAATAGTAGGTTAATATGGTCCATCAATCAAGCCAAATAGTAGGTTAAGATGTTCCATTAATCAAGACAAATCATAGGTTAAGATGCTCCATCAATCAAGCCAAATAGTAGGTTAAGATGCTCCATTAATCATGCCAAATAGTAGGTTAATATGGTCCATCAATCAAGCCAAATAGTAGGTTAAGATGCTCCATTAATCATGCCAAATAGTAGGTTAATATGGTCCATCAATCAAGCCAAATAGTAGGTTAAGATGCTCCATTAATCAAGACAAATCATAGGTTAAGATGGTCCATCAATCAAGCCAAATAGTAGGTTAAGATGCTCCATTAATCATGCCAAATAGTAGGTTAATATGGTCCATCAATCAAGCCAAATAGTAGGTTAAGATGTTCCATTAATCAAGACAAATCATAGGTTAAGATGGTCCATCAATCAAGCCAAATAGTAGGTTAAGATGTTCCATCAATCAAGCCAAATAGTAGGTTAAGATGTTCCATCAATCAAGCCAAATAGTAGGTTAAGATGCTCCATTAATCATGCCAAATAGTAGGTTAATATGGTCCATCAATCATGCCAAATAGTAGGTTAAGGTGGTCCATCAATCAAGCCAAATAGTAGGTTAAGATGTTCCATCAATCAAGCCAAATAGTAGGTTAAGATGTTCCATCAATCAAGCCAAATAGTAGGTTAAGATGCTCCATTAATCATGCCAAATAGTAGGTTAATATGGTCCATCAATCATGCCAAATAGAAGGTTAAGATGTTCCATTAATCAAGACAAATCATAGGTTAAGATGCTCCATCAATCAAGCCAAATAGTAGGTTAAGATGCTCCATTAATCATGCCAAATAGTAGGTTAATATGGTCCATCAATCAAGCCAAATAGTAGGTTAAGATGTTCCATTAATCAAGACAAATCATAGGTTAAGATGCTCCATCAATCAAGCCAAATAGTAGGTTAAGATGCTCCATTAATCATGCCAAATAGTAGGTTAATATGGTCCATCAATCAAGCCAAATAGTAGGTTAAGATGCTCCATTAATCAAGACAAATCATAGGTTAAGATGGTCCATCAATCAAGCCAAATAGTAGGTTAAGATGCTCCATTAATCATGCCAAACAGTAGGTTAATATGGTCCATCAATCAAGCCAAATAGTAGGTTAAGATGCTCCATTAATCAAGACAAATCATAGGTTAAGATGGTCCATCAATCAAGCCAAATAGTAGGTTAAGATGCTCCATTAATCATGCCAAATAGTAGGTTAATATGGTCCATCAATCAAGCCAAATAGTAGGTTAAGATGTTCCATTAATCAAGACAAATCATAGGTTAAGATGGTCCATCAATCAAGCCAAATAGTAGGTTAAGATGTTCCATCAATCAAGCCAAATAGTAGGTTAAGATGTTCCATCAATCAAGCCAAATAGTAGGTTAAGATGCTCCATTAATCATGCCGAATAGTAGGTTAAGATGGTCCATCAATCAAGCCAAATAGTAGGTTAAGATGTTCCATCAATCAAGCCAAATAGTAGGTTAAGATGGTCCATCAATCAAGCCAAATGGTAGGTTAAGATGTTCCATCAATCATGCCAAATGTTAATTTAAGATGGTCCATCAAATCAAGCCAAATGGTAGGTTAAGATGGTCCATCAATCAAGCCAAATAGTAGGTTAAGATGTTCCATCAATCAAGCCAAATGGTAGGTTAAGATGTTCCATCAATCATGCCAAATGGTAGGTTAAGATGGTCCATCAATCAAGCCAAAAAGTAGGTTAAGATGGTCCATCAATCAAGCCAAATAGTAGGTTAAGATGTTCCATCAATCAAGCCAAATAGTAGGTTAAGATGTTCCATCAATCAAGCCAAATAGTAGGTTAAGATGCTCCATTAATCATGCCAAATAGTAGGTTAATATGGTCCATCAATCATGCCAAATAGAAGGTTAAGATGTTCCATTAATCAAGACAAATCATAGGTTAAGATGCTCCATCAATCAAGCCAAATAGTAGGTTAAGATGCTCCATTAATCATGCCAAATAGTAGGTTAATATGGTCCATCAATCAAGCCAAATAGTAGGTTAAGATGTTCCATTAATCAAGACAAATCATAGGTTAAGATGCTCCATCAATCAAGCCAAATAGTAGGTTAAGATGCTCCATTAATCATGCCAAATAGTAGGTTAATATGGTCCATCAATCAAGCCAAATAGTAGGTTAAGATGCTCCATTAATCAAGACAAATCATAGGTTAAGATGGTCCATCAATCAAGCCAAATAGTAGGTTAAGATGCTCCATTAATCATGCCAAATAGTAGGTTAATATGGTCCATCAATCAAGCCAAATAGTAGGTTAAGATGTTCCATTAATCAAGACAAATCATAGGTTAAGATGGTCCATCAATCAAGCCAAATAGTAGGTTAAGATGTTCCATCAATCAAGCCAAATAGTAGGTTAAGATGTTCCATCAATCAAGCCAAATAGTAGGTTAAGATGCTCCATTAATCATGCCAAATAGTAGGTTAATATGGTCCATCAATCATGCCAAATAGTAGGTTAAGATGGTCCATCAATCAAGCCAAATAGTAGGTTAAGATGTTCCATCAATCAAGCCAAATAGTAGGTTAAGATGTTCCATCAATCAAGCCAAATAGTAGGTTAAGATGCTCCATTAATCATGCCAAATAGTAGGTTAATATGGTCCATCAATCATGCCAAATAGAAGGTTAAGATGTTCCATTAATCAAGACAAATCATAGGTTAAGATGCTCCATCAATCAAGCCAAATAGTAGGTTAAGATGCTCCATTAATCATGCCAAATAGTAGGTTAATATGGTCCATCAATCAAGCCAAATAGTAGGTTAAGATGTTCCATTAATCAAGACAAATCATAGGTTAAGATGCTCCATCAATCAAGCCAAATAGTAGGTTAAGATGCTCCATTAATCATGCCAAATAGTAGGTTAATATGGTCCATCAATCAAGCCAAATAGTAGGTTAAGATGCTCCATTAATCAAGACAAATCATAGGTTAAGATGGTCCATCAATCAAGCCAAATAGTAGGTTAAGATGCTCCATTAATCATGCCAAATAGTAGGTTAATATGGTCCATCAATCAAGCCAAATAGTAGGTTAAGATGTTCCATTAATCAAGCCAAATCATAGGTTAAGATGGTCCATCAATCAAGCCAAATAGTAGGTTAAGATGTTCCATCAATCAAGCCAAATAGTAGGTTAAGATGTTCCATCAATCAAGCCAAATAGTAGGTTAAGATGCTCCATTAATCATGCCAAATAGTAGGTTAATATGGTCCATCAATCATGCCAAATAGAAGGTTAAGATGTTCCATTAATCAAGACAAATCATAGGTTAAGATGGTCCATCAATCAAGCCAAATAGTAGGTTAAGATGCTCCATTAATCATGCCAAATAGTAGGTTAATATGGTCCATCAATCATGCCAAATAGTAGGTTAAGATGTTCCATCAATCAAGCCAAATGGTAGGTTAAGATGTTCCATCAATCATGCCAAATAGTAGGTTAAGATGTTCCATCAATCATGCCAAATAGTAGGTTAAGATGTTCCATCAATCAAGACAAATAGTAGGTTAAACACTGGAAATCCCAACTGATGACAAAAAACTGAAATTTCTCTTGCACATAAATGTACTGCCATTCTGCCATGAGGCCCTGTAATGCTGAATCAGAAATGCACTTTAATGCTGATTCAAAAATGCAAAATATTTTTAAAAATATTTTAATCCACACTGAACGATAAAAACTAAAATTCCAGAGTATGCATTCTTGTTACTGTAAAGGCTTCAGTTATTAATCACTTAAGCGGGTTGACATTCAATATCTCTTGTCCCTTTCTTCAGTTGTCCATAAACAGCCTGTAAATGCATATAAAAAAATTCACATTCCAGCCATTGGTTTCAAGCATTGTGTCTTGTGTCAATATTGGTTTGATAATTATGAGAGGTTTTGTCAATATTCTAAAATTCTGCAACATAAAGAATTGTCTTGAAAGTCTTACATTGGGGAATATGGATCCCGAATTTAAATATCATGATGGTATTTTCACATCAACAGGACCAATAAAATGGGTACTTGTAAAGCCAATAAAATGGATACTTGTATAACCAATGAAATGGATACTTTTAAACCCAGAGCATCGTCCTATTGTCAAATCTGCAGCTGCATGATTCTGATCCTATATAACACTGAAATTTTGAGTACATATTTGCACTACCTCATTACAATGACTGATTCCAATACCATGTAATACTGTTTGAATCATTTTGAGAACATATTTGCACTACCTCATTATAATGAATGATTCCAATACCATGTAACAGTGTGGGAAATTTTGAGTACATATTTGCACTACCTCATTATAATGAATGATTCCAATACCATGTAACAGTGTGGGAAATTTTGAGTACATATTTGCACTACCTCATTATAATGAATGATTCCAATACCAAGTAACAGTTTGGGAAATTTTGAGTACATATTTGCACTACCTCATTATAATGAATGATTCCAATACCAAGTAACAGTTTGGGAAATTTTGAGTACATATTTGCACTACCTCATTATAATAAATGATTCCAATACCATGTAACAGTGTGGGAAATTTTGAGTACATATTTGTACTACCTCATTATAATGAATTATTCCAATACCAAGTAACAGTTTGGGAAATTTTGAGTACATACTTGCACTACCTCATTATAATGAATGATTCCAATACCAAGTAACAGTTTGGGAAATTTTGAGTACATATTTGCACTACCTCATTATAATGAATGATTCCAATAACAAGTAACAGTTTGGGAAATTTTGAGTACATATTTGCACTACCTCATTATAATGAATGATTCCAATACCAAGTAACAGTTTGGGAAATTTCGAGTACATATTTGCACTACCTCATTATAATGAATGATTCCAATACCATGTAACAGTTTGGAAAATTTTGAGTACATATTTGCACTACCTCATTATAATGAATGATTCCAATACCATGTAACAGTGTGGGAAATTTTGAGTACATATTTGCACTACCTCATTATAATGAATGATTCTAATACAAAGTAACAGTTTGGGAAATTTTGAGTACATATTTGCACTACCTCATTATAATGAATGATTCCAATACCAAGTAACAGTTTGGGAAATTTTGAGTACATATTTGCACTACCTCATTATAATGAATGATTCTGATACTATGAAATACTGTTTGGGAAATTTTGAGTACATACTGCATTACCTCAGTATAATGAATGAATCCGATACCATATAACAGTTTGGCAAATTTTGAGTACATACTGCACTACCTCAATATCATGCTGCCCATGGAAGCCATAGAGTACACTGCTTTGTAGTGAGACCATGTTATAATGAAGTACAATAATCAATAATGAAAGTCCATATGATGAGAGAGTGCAGATTTTGACAAGATATATTTTGTGTAGCATTACATCATAAAGAGCAAAACTGACATTACAACTAAATATACTTCCTAGAGTTGTTTACTCAGCTGCAAATTATGTAAATTACGGAATCCAAAATCACATTACATTTAGAGACATATCAAACTACATTCTACCTCTAATGTGGAGTACAAGTCTGTTGTTTCAGTAATACTGTCTCTTGACATCATTCTAAAGGTCTCCAAGGCTTTTTCTGTCACAGCTGCAAAGGATCCCATAACTGGCCTAAAAATCTCTGGATACTGAAATCAAAATACAAATTTTGCTTCTCATAATTATGTCCCTTTGGTAAATCATTACATCATATCAAGTTACACACTGAAACTTCCCTCAAATGACCCCTCGTTAATCTATGGATATTCCTCTTTAGACTGACCACATGTTTCAGTCTCAAGTCAGGTCATTATAATTATAATCACACCTCTATTTTGGGTTTCAAAAGTGTCCAACTAACAGAAATGTCACAGTATTGTATATCACTTTAGTATATCACCCGATACATTCTCCAGTTCTGATTGACAAACTATGTGAATATGATACATTCTCCAGTTCTGATTAGCAAACTATGTGAATATGATACATTCCCCAGTTCTGATTAGCAAACTATGTGAATATGATACATTCTCTAATTCTGATTGGCAAACTATTTGAATATTTTTTACAAACAGTATGCATTTCCCAAACAGACTCTGAAATGCTATACCTTAACTAAATATGGTCATTAACCTGTTCCAGTGAATGCTATACCTTAACTAAATATGGTCATTAACCTGTTCCAGTGAATGCTATACCTTAACTAAATATGGTCATTAACCTGTTCCAGTGAATGCTATACCTTAACTAAATATGGTCATTAACCTGTTCCAGTGAATGCTATACCTTAACTAAATATGGTCATTAACCTGTTCCAGTGAATGCTATACCTTAACTAAATATGGTCATTAACCTGTTCCAGTGAATGCTATACCTTAACTAAATATGGTCATTAACCTGTTCCAGTGAATGCTATACCTTAACTAAATATGGTCATTAACCTGTTCCAGTGAATGCTTTTGCCATGTGTTATGAGTCTATGCTCTTGAAATAAGTAACAGAAAAGAGTGCAAGACAACAAGACAAAAGTCCTAGTAACTGACTAGCAAGAAGTCCAAGTCCTCAAAACTGAAGTCGATGACATGTCTGTGGAAGCTATTGAAGTGTTCATGTAACAGTTTTTTGTTGACTCACAGTAATATAATTCCAGGATTAAATTCAGTATAAATTCCAGTGAATGTCTCTGTACAAAAAATGTATCTAAGCACTTTTGTATTTCCAGAGTAAATAATCATTTCAATTCAATATTTTGAAGAAAATGAAATTCAGCCCAAACTGGTCACAACATAATATATCTTGAAAGTGCTAGATGTTAAAGCATGAATGATAAAATCCATACAATCACAAGATTATATAGTTCTCTACTTGACCTTAGATCACAATCAGCATTTTCTATTTTAAAAAATTCACAACCTAATGGAAAATAACATTCTAGATTGATCTAATGGGCTTTGTTTACTTACAACACAATAACCTGTAAAATTCACTTAGGAAACTCTGAAACCCTGACCTAAATCAACATATTTACTTTTTCTAGTTTACCTGAATAAAAATCCCGATACAGTGGTACCCCTCTTATACAGCCATCCCTTCTGCACTCGTAAAGTGGCCTTATACGATGGGTGGCCTTTCCAGAGGGGGACTAAATGTTTTGTGAGAAGTGTATGTAATGTATGTAGCAATAAAGCTACATACTTCAAAGCATTTAATACCTTCATTTAATATCTTCATTTAAAAGTAACATTAATTATTAAAAAGTTCTTCTTGTTATAATAATAGACTTGTTTCAACTGAATAACCTCCTTATGAATGACATTATTAAATCAAGTCTTTCAACAGAAATAAATGTGCGAACAGTCTTTTGTTGAATCATAGTATTATAATCCAAGGTTTCCTTGTCTGAATTCATCATAATTCCCGGTTAGTGTTTCTTTTCAAGAATATTATTGAGTACTAATATTGAAAATGATAAATAACTTCATCCAAATCAAAATCTGAATACAAAAATCCAGATGATTTCTGCTCAGATGTTATTGCAGGAATAAATAATTTTTCCAGTAAACAAGATAATATAAAACCTAAGACACAAATGAAAAGCCAGGATATAGGACAAAAGTTCATTTCCAGAACAATCCAAGTTATAACTGACAAGGTCTCTTACTAAAATTATACTAAATAACGTGATAAACATAATGTCCTAAAACTCAGACAAAACTAAATATGTTTACTTCTACTGATAATGATCCTAATATTAATCCTACATTCAGAGAGAAAATATCTGCTTTGTATTAGTTGTTTACAGAATGAAAATAATGATTTTTGTCAGGTCAGATAGAAAATGAACTTGATTTTGGTCAAGATCAGCTATAAAATATAATATTACATAATCAAAAGCATATAATGAATAAAACAACAGTGCAAATTAAATATATATCGCAACTTGATCTTAACTATGCAATTAGTGATCAATGACAACTTTAATATTATTTTTTGAATGGTCAAAGGACTACTGTTGGATAACTTGTAAGAAGTGATTTCTTGATGGCCAAAAGAATGTTCTTGCCTGTATGACGGCTGACACTGAAGAACCTTAAGGAAGCCACTGATGTTTATGGACAGTAATGAACTCCTGCAGTTACTGCCACTTGAACTGAATCAGGACCACAAAGATATCAAGCAAGTGTATTACCATGTCCATATCTGGACCCCTATAACAATGATGATGATGATACTGAAAGGCTGAAGTGTTCATTTCAGAGATGGTTTACTGAAAGAAGATGTTCAAGCTTATTTACCTTATCATATTTTTTTCGAACATCTGCTACTAGTGCCTTTGTGCTTCTGGGAACCTTGGTATTTGTCAAGAGAATCCTAAGTTCAGGAATTCTGTTGATGAAGAGAAATGCAATTTTAAGATCACGTAAAATTCAAACTATGTGTGATGAAAACTGATATTGTTTACAGATTATACATCTTGTTATATCAATTATTGAAGACAAATTCTATGGTCTATTTTTGTTGAATCATTGTCTGTATAAATGGTACCTTTACTAAAGATTGGACATAAATTACCTTTCTTCAATATTGTCTGTAAAAATGGTACCTTTACTAAAGATTGGACATAAATTACCTTTCTTCAATATTGTCTGTAAAAATGGTACCATTATTAAAGATTCGATATGAATTACCTCTCTTCAATATTGTCTGTAAAAATGGTACATTTACTACAGATTGGACATGAATTACCTCTCTGTAAATGGTGTGAGAAGTGAATCACCAGAGAAGGAACAATAAAATCACTAAAGTGTAGTGTACTTACAATAGATCATGCAGTGAATTATAAGAACTTACTGAAGTTGAGATTAAAGTGTAGAGTACTAGCAATAAATCATGCAGTGAATTGTATGAACTAAAAGAGATTACAGTGTAGTGTACTGATAATAAATCATGCAGTAAATTGTACGAACTAAAGTTGTAATTATATTTTAGTGTACTATAAATAGATCATGTAGTCAATTGTAAGATCAAAAGTTGATGTTACAGTATAGTATACTGAAAATATAGATTATGCAGTATATTTATGACATTTAAAAGACTAATGCTACCATCTATTGCTTGTCTACTGATTATACAGCCTGTCTACTGATTACATAGCCTGTCTACTGATTACATAGCCTGTCTACTGATTACATAGCCTGCCAACTGATTACATAGTCTGTCTACTGATTACATAGACTGTCTACTGATTACATAGTCTGTCTACTGATTACATAGTCTGTCTACTGATTACATAGCCTGTCTAGCCTGTCTACTGATTACATAGTCTGTCTACTGATTACATAGACTGTCTACTGATTACATAGTCTGTCTACTGATTACATAGTCTGTCTACTGATTACAATGTCTATTTACTGATTACATAGCCTGTCCACTGATTACATAGCCTATCTACTGATTATACAGCCTGTCTACTGATTACATAGCCTGTCTACTGATTACATAGCCTGCCAACTGATTACATAGTCTGTCTACTGATTACATAGACTGTCTACTGATTACATAGTCTGTCTACTGATTACATAGTCTGTCTACTGATTACATAGCCTGCCAACTGATTACATAGTCTGTCTACTGATTACATAGTCTGTCTACTGATTACATAGTCTGTCTACTGATTACAATGTCTATCTACTGATTACATAGCCTGTCTACTGATTACATAGCCTATCTACTGATTATACAGCCTGTCTACTGATTATATTTGCTTGTTTGCTAATTATAAAGTCTGTCTTCTTATTATATAGTCTATCTGCTGATTAAATAGCCATCAGTGGGTTACACCAACACAAATTTAAAAATGACTATTGTTTTGAAGATTTATACTACAGTAATGTACAGTCATTTGTATAATTGGCCATGTTTATAAATTATAGTTTGTACTATTTCACACTGGTATGTGTATCAATACATTGGTCATGATGATAAATCATAGTTGTACAATTTCACACTGCCATGTGTATCCATGCATTGGTCATGTTTATAAATCATAGTTCATACAATTTCACACTGTCATGTGTCCAATTACATCGGTCATATTTATAAAGCAAAGTTTGTACACTTTAACATAGCCACATGTATCAATACACTGGTTTTGTTTATAGAGCACAGTTTTTACACTTCAACATAAAGTATCAAAACCAAACTGAAAATTATATTCTTTTTGGAAAATGTTTAACTACATCCTATAATAATTAAACTTTGATGGTAAATTAGAAAACCATTTAAATGTCATTCCATGTTTTCAAACAAAATACATTTTTCTCTACACAAACATCTTTTGTTAGTTAGAATATATCAGTTTATACAGCCTTAATCAAGAAAGGTAATGCAGTAATTTTGGTCATGATTTTCTCTATATTTGGTTTTTATATTTTAGTATGGTTGCATCAAATGTGTCTTGTAAAAATTTTCTGAGCTGCCAGTTTTTAAATAATGTATAACATGGATAAATTATAATAAAAGGAAAGGGAAATAAATCTTTAATACTCTGTCCATGCTTGTTAAAAGTCATTTACATGCAACCGATGTAACCTGGTAGGGCCACAATGCAGTTTACAGCAATAAAATAAAAAGGTTCTAATGTTATAATTTTTTGGCATCAATAGGTTTTTGAACTTTATCAGTCCATAAAATTAGTATTATTATTTGTTTTATAATTTTTAATTTGCTGTGCAAAGTACTTGTACTCGTATCAAGATTTTACAAATATCAGTATGATTAATACTTTTGAATAAAACACACAATATATTCATAAAATGTGTAGAAAAATAACAAATAATGTGAGAAACTGATACTGGTCAATCTTTTGGATATTTCCCCCTTGGAAGCGTATTGCACCACCTGAAATGAAAATTAAATGAATTTCATATGTGAGAATAGGTGATACGCAAATTAATTTTAGATACATTTAGACTATGAGCTTTACATTTGACATTATTTTCTTATTTGTTATACACCATAGACTATGAGCTTTACATTTGACATTATTTTCTTATTTGTTATACACCACAGACTATGAGCTTTACATTTTACATTATTTTCTTATTTGTTATACACCACATACTATGAGCTTTACATTTGACATTATTTTCTTATTTGTTATACACCATAGACCAGTTTATAGTACTTCCATTTACTAAACTGTTTTTTTTTAAAGAAAACTCATTCAAAAGGTGCTGGGTGTATTTTAAAAGCAAAAAGGATTCTTTTGTCACCTTTATGGCCATTATATGATGACTATGGTCTCTAAACATTCCAAAGATTCTGTAAAAACATTTTAAAAAGTTGTAAACTATTTGTCAAAATGCAATTAGTAGCAAGAAAGTGATGTAGCCATTTAGGTAGATAAGGTCAATTACTAATCAGCCTAACAGGTCCAGACCTTTAAGCCTAGTGGTATCTGCGGTGGACAAACTAGGTTCTATTCCCATTATGCAACAGTTAAAATACATCTCGGCTCCCATTATATTTGGGAACTTTTCCTCCTTTCAGTAGCTGGTGGCCCAGTTGACACTGGGTTTTGACTGCTCTGAGACGTGAATCCTTGCTGATATTCAACTATCAAGGACTAATGTTAAAGTATGGGGGAGGGAGGAATATCAATATGTGGTCAAGGTATATGATTTCAGTTCCCAACCACAATAGTCAGACTTTGCAAGAATTGCATAGCCAGGCTTTGCAGATGTTACATAATCTGACTTTGCAGATATTGCATAGCCAGGCTTTGTAGATATTGCATAGTCAGACTTTGTAGATATTGCATAGCCAGGCTTTGCATTCTTTCCCATTACAGTACTTACTATCCTGAATCTTTGTTATTCTTGTAGGAGTTACATCTTCAAAGGAAAGCAAATTAGAAAAACAATATAGTCATGTAGTTTGCTTTTGCAAAATAAATGCATACTGTACTGCTTACAATGATGTAATCCATACATTATGATGTTGTTAATATGACAATACTTATTACAAACCTGGAAATGGCCTTTTAGTATACAAGTGAAATGAATGAACACTGAATGCAGAGCAAACAAGGAATAAGTATAAATGGAATGAAGGAGTGGTATTAATAATATGATTTTCAAGATGGCCATATTGGATCAGCATTATATTCATTTAGACCCAACTTTACAATATAGGAATTCTTCTGATGAAAAGCCTATCAACAAGGCTTCCCATTTAGAATAAACAGCAACAGGAAGATTATCAACAAAGCTACCATTGTGGCCATACAGGATGGCAGATTTGCATCATTTTCATTTGGGACCAACTAGATATCATGAGAAGTCTTCTCATGAAAACTCCATGTCAATAGGACTTTATATTTAGATGGAAAAATAATGGCAAGATTTTCAATACAGCAGCTATGGTGGTCATATTGGATTTGCACGAAGCACCATTTTCATTTAGGACCAACTAGACATCATAAGAGGTCTTTTGATAAAATCTAATGCCTATATTGCCATCCATCTATGAGGAGTAATATCAAGATTAACTAAATGTAAACTGTGGGAGCCATATTGAATATCATATCAGAGCTGTTTTCATTGAGGAGTAAATAGCCATCATAATAAATCTATTAGTGAAAACCTTATTTTGATATGACTTTCTATTTAGGAGAAGTAGCAACATCAAAACATCCTCTGTGGTATCCTGTATATCTGAGAAGCAAACTTTTCATTGGACACCAACATCATAAGAAGTCTTCTGCTGAAAACCCAATATAACTTTCTACTTGGAGCTAGTATTAATTACAAGAATTTCAAGATGGCTGCAATAATAACCAAATTGGCTTTCACATCAGCATCATTTTATATAAAATCAACAAGACATAATAAGTAGTCTTTATAGTGAAAACCCAATATAGATATGCCCTTATAAAAATCACGAGTTTATTTCAAGACATTTTATGAGCTCATTGCAACTTCACATGTGCGAGCCCATGACTTCACTGTATTGCACGTAGACTTCAAATTTGAAACTATTACAAAGTCGTGGCAGGCTCGTACAAGCATTAAACGCGCTCAATGCGTTCATATAGCAAGCTCGCTGAAATTTTGCTCACGCCAGCTAGCAATAAGCACGCAAGCTCATGAGGCATTGTCAATCACCTAGCACATGCAAGCTCACAATGAACATACAAGCTCGTCACGGACTGTGAACCAACTTGTACTAGCTGGTTGATAGCACGCAACGAGCTTGTATTCTCATTGTAAGTTTAGCACGAACTTGTACGTGCAAAGTAGCAGGCTCGCAATGAATTGTAACGAGTTCAATACAAGCTTGTGGTTAGCTAGTCACACTTACATTGAGACCTTTATAAAGCAAACTTTGCAGTCCCTGGTCGATCAATGGGGAAGATCAAGCTTCATATTAATAAATACAGTGAACTCTCACCAAATGCAACACAATACAAATTATGAAACAAAACTAAAATCTTACAGCTAATGGTTTTTTTTCTTAAATGCACCAAAATATATTTGTTTTCCTCATTGGTGCTTTAGTTTTGATATATCTCTTTGTATTGTTCCAATTCTCGGAATGGATAAAAGCAATGCCTTTTTTGATGAACCAACAACCAATAAAACCTTTACACATTTTCACTACTACTCTTTGTATGAATCCTGTATGTATTTATCCTTAAAGCTTTGTACATATTTTATTGTTGCAATAGATCAATTATCTAGTTTTAATAGCATTTGTTGTCTAAAGACACCTCATCTTGTAAAAATATGTGCATCATATATATATATATCTGTACATGTACCAATGTAAATGAAGAGGGAAGGCCTGACCAAATGAGCTTCTTTTAATAAAGTCATTATTAATTTTTATTTTACCAGGGGTGGCCAACTAGACGACCTAGCAAATAACTATTAGAAGTGGAATTTCAATACCTTTTTCAAACAAGTCAAGATTATTGTTTTGATATGCAAATTAATGATTTTATACACAAAATGTTACATTTTCTAGTAATTTAATTTGTCTTGATATCCATTTTATAGATAATTAATTTATCTGCAGGGTTTGCTAGCAAGATCGTATGAGCAACTTTACTTGAATGTAGCCAAATTACTTCTACGAGCTCCCATGTAGTCTGCGAGCTACAGTTAAGATCGTAAGAAGCATGCTACAAGCTATCACAAGCTCACGCAAGCTTGATTTAGGATTGCATTTTTATAAGGGTGATGATCCATAATAGTTATAACTAGATTTCCATGATCGTCACTGTGGCAGCCATACTGTATGTTCGAACAGAACCAGTTTCATTTATGACCAACTAGACATCATAAGACATCTTCCTGTGAACATTCTTGTCAATATGTCTGTCTGTCCAGAATGAGTAACAATAACAAGACTATATTGGACATTCGATCAGTACTGGACATCAGTATTGTCCAGTACTAGACTTCGGTACTGGACATCAGTATTGGACATCACATTTTTCATGTAGGAAAAACTTGTCATCATAAGAACCAGACTTTCAAGATAACCACTGGGGTGGTCATAATGGATGTTTCAGTAACACCATTTTTAATTAAAGCAAGAATTTTAGACAAAAGTAATCAATAACAACTGTAATGAATACAGCACTGACACGATAAAGAAGAATATTTGATGATAAATGTATTAACTATGAATGATTATCAAACTGTTATCTTAGTTATGAAGCCTCAGCTATGATGACTCAGCTAAACAAACATCCCTCAAAGGTCTGATGCGCTACTGAATGAAAAGAATTTCCAAGAATTCAAGACCATCTCTTTCTTTTAACTGTTGAGTGTTGAAACCAGCTCTGATATTCTTCAGTGATAACAAGATTTTCAAACAAGCTGCTGTGGTGTCAGCTTGGCAACATTGTTATATTAATATTATTTTAAGTCTTTAAGTGAAAACTCATTTGATAATGATCATTTATTCTTAGAAAACAAGATTATCAAGACAGTCATCATGGCAGCCATATTGGATGTTGTTGTTGTTGTAGGGTTTAACACCATTTTTCAGCACACGATAGACTATACATGGCAGCCAGCATTATTGGTGGAGGAAGAACCCGGGAAAACTCCCAGAAAGAACCACTGACCCACGAGAAGCTACTGGCAAGCTTTCTCACATAACTACATTAGCCGAATCTTAGACTTGAACCCACGCAGACAGAGGTGAAATGGCAGTGATCCGTAACGGAAAGCGCTTTAGACCACTTGGCCACTCAGAGCCCCCCATATTGGATGTAAAACTGTAACCATTTTCATTTAAAACCATCTAGGTATCATAAGAATTCTAATGGTGAAAACCATGTTGATACAACAATCATTTGTAGAAAAGTAAAGACAACTGTTACAATATTTTCAAAATATGACTTTTCATTTAAGATGACTTAGGAGGATGTTTGGATAAACAAACAACCTGACTTCTCTGCATTCTCAGGAAGGCATGACAAACGCTTGGATAAACAGAGAACGCAACTTACATGGTCATGGGAGGCGTGACAAATATTTGGATAAGTAGAAGTTTGTATGTAAAAGTTTGGTGCTATTCTGAATAATGTACATGGTTGGCGGAACATATAAGGGTTCATGTACCGTACACTTATAATTGAGATTTGATAGAAAATGTTTTATTGCAAGAAAGCTTTTCTTTTCTGTTTCTATAATTTTGGAGGCATCAACTGAAAATACTGTTTTCATTACCATAAGTAGATACTGAGTTGTCTATTCCTGAAGGATTTCCATGCATGATTTTCTCTGCCTGATGTGCCAGTTTGTTGATAGCCTCCAGATGTGAAGCACTCCACATACCAAAAATAACTTTGTCCCCATCCATATAGCAAGGTTGGTCTATGACACCATGAACAGTCAAAAGAGCAGCAGAAAGACAGACAGACAAACTTGCCGATGAGCCTAATCCAGCACCGACTGGAAGTTGTGACATCACCTTAAAGTCTAGAGGATACAGCTCCCTGAAAAAAGTTATGATCACAAACTGACACATCAATAGCCTAAAATACTGAAGCAGTGCAGTTTTACATGCAAACAAATATAGCGAAAGCATAATATAAAAGGCACTTTCGGTACAAAAAAATCTATTCATGATGTTCTGAAATAGATGATAATCAAACTTGATTTATTATGTATGTTGGTACTTCTCTTATTTGAAGACAGGCTGCTATTTGATCAGAGGCCACAATGCCCAAAGCCAAACAGGATACTTTTACTATTTTGTCAGTCTCAAGAAAATGTCCACACTTTTATGTGACCATTTTTTCACTGCATAACCCCATATAAAAATAACCACTTTATATGAATTTAATGTTTGGATATTAAACAATTCCAACACAACAAGTGAAAATAATACAGTACCCCTCTTTGCTTTGCATAGCTGTGTAGAGGTAGAGAAAGGCCAGGATGGCAAGGTCTTTGGGGTCGGTTGTGTCTTTCTTTTGTTGAGTAAACTCTCGGAGTAAAGAAAGCAGCTCATCTGATGGTGAGTGTGGCTCTAACGGATCACCTGAATAACATAGTGAAACTTTATTGTACAAATTCTTAGAATATTCTCTCAAAGTGTAGAGTGTCAGTATGAGGTTATCTGCAAAATGGAGAAAACTGGAAAACAATACAACTAATCACCTCCATACAAACCTTTGGCATACAAAGACAGTCAGCTATACTGTATTATTCTGAATAACTTTGCCAAAGAAAGCAAAAAGCCTTTAAAGTGGATCTAACTAATAATTTAATTTGTCCAAGTGAATCACTTTTAAAAAATCTTTATGATACAGGTATAATTTGAGTGGTCAAAGTGAACCACTCCAAACAGTTTTATGATATAGTTCGATGACCAAAGTCATAAGGCCGAAATACCGTCTAATGACCAAAGTCATATGTCTAAAATACAAAGCTGATGACCAAAGTCACATGGCAAAAATATATATGGCCAAAATACATAGTTTAATAACCAAAGTCATATACAAAAATACATAGCTCAAAGACCAAAATCATATGGCTAGAATAAATGGTTGATGAACACATGAAAAACAAGGAGTCACATAACTTTTTACAAATCCTGATGTTGGTGAAAATGTATTATTTTTTACATACCAGTACTTACAAATGAAGTCAATAAAATGATTTGGCAAAAATATCTGATTTACTGTCAATTAATTATCTTCACTGGAGCTGTGTTATGGTTATGGTTTGGTTTGTTTGCTTGGTGCTTTTTGGCACATCAACACAAGAAGGTTATTTATTGCCACGGCATTTGGAGTAAAGTGTCTTGCCCAAGGACACATCAAGGTAGCTGATTGATGCTGGTCTGATGGTTGGATTCTAACCCGTACCCTTTTTGTCAGGCATCCAGCATGCTACCTGCTGAGCCACTGCAGCTGCAAACTGTATTATAAAATTTCTACCCATAGTAACTGGATGAGTTTGTTGGGCGACCAGAATTTGCAGTCTGGTTGTTTGTTGAACAACCCTATTTTGTGCCTAAAATTGTCTACCCCTGCTCTTACATTTAGGAATGCTTAATTTCTTCAGGTCTTGTATGTTCCAGAATGCTGTTAGCTTGACATCTGGAAACTGTACACTAACTTTATCATCATTTCTCTTCTCTACACAAAGATAGCTTCTTAGGTCCAGGCTGGCAGCAATTGCAGGCTGTGAAAGAACATAAAAATTATATTCAGAAGATACAAAAAAATTGATATTAATAATTATGATCTTTATTTGGCAGAGTTATATGTTCGCATTTTCAAGCTACAATTTACAAAATGTTAAATTATTATTATTATTATTTCAATTACTATTATTATTATTATTATTATTATTATTATTATTATTATTATTCTGCTGATGCGTCCAGGTTATTATGGGTACTATTATTATTACTATTGTCATTATCATCAAGTATTTACAGGTAATAATCAATATAGACCCTATAACAGTGGTTCTCAACCTTTCTAGTGCCGCGACCCTTTTAATGCAATTCCAAATGTTGTGGCGACCCAACCGTAAAATTATTTTTGTTCATAACTGTAAAAATGTATATTTCCGATGGTCGTAAGCGACCCCTGGCAAATCGTTGTTCGACCCTTGACGGGGTCGCGACCCACAGGTTGAGAACCGCTGCCCTATAAGCTAGTGCATTATGTAACAGCAGATTAGGAGCTAAGCTGTTTGTAGTTCGACTTAACTCACACACAAGCATATAAAAGTAATCGTTCTTCAGCATTATTCTATTCTCTCCTAAAGATCTATGATAAAAGGGTATAAGTACACTTACTAAGAATTATGCCAAAATGACATAAATACTTAGTAAGAACAATGCTAAAATGGTATGAATACTATAAAACATAGCATACCATTTTCAGGAGGGTTATCCATGAATCATTCAAGCTGATGTTATTAAGACAATTTCCTGATCCAAACCGATAAAGCTTTAATTAAAATATGTCCAATATGTAAACACCAAATACCTCTTTGTAGACAACAGCATGTTCACCATGGAGAATAACCTTTCCTGGAGCTGAGACAATAATTCTCTTCCATTTTGAATCCATCTAAAAGTTATCTAAACAAAAAAAACACACAAAAAACAACTCAATCAATTTGGAATGAGCACCATCAGCTTCACGTTTCAATTTGAAAATAATATTATCAGTGCTGCTAACTTTGTGACTGAAGCACATTTCATAATTCTCAATGCCTCAACTAATCAAAAGTGTGATACCAGGTGCTTATGTTGAAAATAAGTAAATACAGTAAAGGGCATGTATAGTGTTCCTTCACTATACAATTCATGCCAAGAGTAATGGCAACTATTGCTGAACTACCCATGCCAAGAGTAATGGCAACTATTGCTGAACTACCCATGTCAAGAGTAATGGCATCTGTTGCTGAACTACCCATGCCAAGAGTAAGGGCATCTATTGCTGAACTACCCATGCCAAGAGTAATGGCAATTATTGGCTAGCTACCCATGCCAAGACTAATGGCAACTACTGCTGAACTACCCATGCCAAGAGTAATGGCATCTGTTGCTGAACTACCAATGCCAAGAGTAATGGCAATTATTGGCTAGCTACCCATGCCAAGACTAATGGCAACTACTGCTGATGGCATCTATTGCTGAACTACTCATGCCAAGACTAATGGCAACTACTGGCTTATTGCAATGGATGGATGGATGTATGCATGGATAGACTGATGAGATGCATGCATGGATATATATATATATATATATATATATATATATATATATATATATATATATATATATATATATATATATATATATATATATATATATATATATATATATATATATATTTCCATGGATGGAGTGAAAATTGTTGAACAGAAAAAAATAAACCCAATTTCATCAAACATAAAACAAAGCTTGTGGCTATATATTCTTCATGCCATGATAAAAGTTAAATTTGGATGGCTAAGAATGTATATACATATATGTGACTGACATTCTATCAGTTTCATGGAATTAAATGACAATATTTTTTTTAAACCTAGCTAGCAATTTAGCCATTATATAAGTAAAAACAGCATGGCCAGAAATATTTGCAGGGTGGACACTGATGAAACTAAAGAATACCCAACACTCCTTTGCACACATGCAAAAATAATCACATATAGCTGTGGACTAACCAGCTGAAAACCAGACTGTCTCCTAAAACACCAGACTGGTATAAAACCAGCTGAAAACCCAGAATGTGTCATATGAATCAACACCATTTATATTACAACTATGACAACAAAAATCACTAATGCTGCAAGATTTAGCCATTTTCTCTGATAAAGACTCATGATGACTGCAAATAAATTTCATGTTAACCAAATATCTAATTCATTCTTTTATATATATATATATATATATATATATATATATATATATATATATATATATATATATATATATATATATACTATTTATGCCCCGAGTGGCCGAGTGGTCTAAAGCACTGTCCGTAACGGACCACTGCCATCTCACCTCTGTCTGCGTGTGTTCGAGTCTAAGATTTGGCAAATGTAGTTATGTGAGAAAGCTTGCCAGTAACTTCTCGTGGGTCGGTGGTTCTTTCCGGGGTTTGTCCGGTTTATTCCTCCACCATTAATACTGGCCGCCATGTATAGCCTATATTGTGCTGAAAAATGGCGTTAAACCATAAAAAACAAACAAACTATTTATGCAGACTCATATACAACAAATGTCAAGGCAAAATATACACATATATATTCAATAGTCTTTTTGTACAGCCAGTGTGGACCATTTTTTTGAAAGACTATTCACACAGTTGCTGCAAGCCCACAATAGGAAAAAAATAATCCACAAAATGACAAGTGAATGCATTAGGGTAAAGTAAAAATATTCAGAATGATGTCACTCAAGGAAAAACAACATTTACCTGATCAATACCAGCTGATTTATTGGACTACATACATCATAAAATAAACAAACTGTTCCATAGTATATATTTTGCATTGTTGCCATATAACACATTTTACAAAGCATATTCGCATGGTTGCTATTAAGTGATAATATATGCATTTAAACTAGAGTCATACATTTGGATTACAGCAATTATGATATGAAGTGCAAGCAGTTAGAGCTGGTTAGTCATTGAATTAGTTTTTCCACATGTAAACAAAAATCTGATAATTCAATTTTATTTTAAGAGGCCAGAATTTTAATTTCAAAATGACAGCAATGATATAAAAAAAAAAAAATTAATCTTCTATCAATTGCTGTAGTTGAGTGAAAATATGTAGACCTGATTCAGGTTCAAATCTGCTTTACACTTTCTGTTTATGCATCAGGTTTTAATTTTAAGCATATGGTTTGTTATCTTGAATTAAGAAAGAATCATGTTACTCCGATTTATTGTGCAAATGAACCCAACATCTGACTATAAGCGACTTGCCAACTCTTGGTACAATTTAGCTGGCCAACATGTTTTGGCAAAAATTAAAAAGAAAGTCTGTATGCTCTGAATGAATAAAGGAAACAGCTAATCGAGTGGGTGACCAACGATATTCATTTAATATTTAATAGAAATTTTATATACCGGAGGTAGTTATATGGTTGTTTTTTCTTTTATCTTTTTAAGAACAGTGACTTGAAAATACACAATAAATTAAAATGGTGATCAGTTGTAAAAACGAATAGATCAGGCTGCAGTACGAATAGCTTTACGTGAATTATATATTAGGCGGCCGTACTATAGCCTTGGCCTTAGACCGGCAAGTTATTAGTTATTCTCCGCCTGTTTCGACAAAATAGCTGGGGTCCAGTTAAATGAAGAATATTTAATAAAAAATAGCCATACAATAAAATTCATCACTGAAATAAGTTCTTAAATTTTATGTAATTATTATTATGTTTGTTTAATTTTGACAATTATACTATACCAAGCTCACTTATTAAATTTCGGATAAATAGAAAGACTTAACCACAACACCGTAAATAATAATAGCTCTTCACGGAAAAGGTTTTCGACAAACTTTTTTCTCCCGAAAATGTCAGATGGGATTAGACATAATTAATACAGAAAAACTTTTTGTTTAGTTCATTTTATTGATTGACAGTGATGTTGAAGACAATATTGAAAGTAGGAATTTTCCACGGTAAAAAACATGCATTTCCAACCGCTAACATATCGACGTAAGTATGCAAATATTACTGATTTCATGGAAGTTCAGTGTTGCCAAAATGTTATGATTGATACCTTCTCAAATCTTCTTATTTGAAAACTTATTATCTTTTTTTCAGGACCCTATGTAGATTGTCTTTTCCAAAGATATACACCAAAACAGGAGATAAAGGTAAAATATTATAATTTTTAAAAAGAAATGGAACAATAAATTGTTATTTCAAAGGCAAACACATTTGAAAAAAAAGTTACTCAGTTTACCTGCTTTTGAGGACATTTAATGGATTGGTACATTGGAAAAATAGCTGACATCTCATTTATTCCATATATTATGGTTGTTTGTGACATTCAGATAGCGCAGGGAGAAGTTACTATTATATCTCTATTGAAATTAAATACATTTAGTTATTTTTATGTGATGGAAAACAAGATAACAGTTACTTGCACAATATTTATTTTAACGTGCATATTTTGTGCGTTATGTGTCGTGTTTTTTTTAAAATAATAATGTGGTACTGTGTGGGTGATTAGAACTAGTTTCCTTCATGTATTGATTGTTTGTATTGGGTCTTCATTTGTGATTTGCAGTAGTCACAAAACCAGTAAAACTAGTACATTAAGCATTATAAAGAATTAACATTAGTATCAGGCATTTGCATTTCAAATGAAGCAGGTCTTTTATATTTCCAAGACATATGGGTTTATCGGGTGAATCAGTAAGTCTTATATTAGGAAATATATGTGTTTATTGGGTGAATTAGTAAGGTTTATATTAGGAAATATATGAGTTTTATAGGGTGAATTAGTAAGGTTTATATTAGGAAATATATGAGTTTTATTGGGTGAATTAGTAAGGTTTATATTAGGAAATATATGAGTTTTATTGGGTGAATTAGTAAGGTTTTTATTAGGAAATATATGAGTTTATTGAGTGAATTAGTAAGGTTTATATTAGGAAATATATGGGTTTATTGGGTGAAGTAGTAAGGTTTATATTAGGAAATATATGAGTTTATTGGGTGAATTAGTAAGGTTTATATTAGGAAATATATGGGTTTATTGGGTGAATTAGTAAGGTTTTTATTAGGAAATATATGAGTTTATTGGTTGAAGTAGTAAGCTTTATATTAGGAAATATATGAGTTTATTGGGTGAATTAGTAAGGTTTATATTAGGAAATATATGAGTTTATTGGGTGAAGTAGTAAGGTTTATATTAGGAAATATATGAGTTTTTTGGGTGAATTAGTAAGGTTTATATTAGGAAAATATGTGGGTTTATTGGGGAAATCTGAAGGCTTTTCTTGGGGAAAAAAATATGGGTTTTTGGGTGAATCCGTAAGGCTTTCTATCAATAAAGCTTTCATTAGGAAAATATATAGGTTTATTGGGTGAATTAGTAAGGTTTATATTAGGAAATATATGAGTTTATTGGGTGAATTAGTAAGGTTTATATTAGGAAATATATGAGTTTATTGGGTGAAGTAGTAAGGTTTATATTAGGAAATATATGAGTTTATTGGGTGAAGTAGTAAGGTTTATATTAGGAAATATATGAGTTTATTGGGTGAATTACTAAGGTTTTTTTTAGGAAATATATGAGTTTATTGGGTGAATTATTAAGGTTTTTATTAGGAAATATATGAGTTTATTGGGTGAATTAGTAAGGTTTATATTAGGAAATATATGAGTTTATTGGGTGAAGTAGTAAGGTTTATATTAGGAAATGTATGAGTTTATTGGGTGAAGTAGTAAGGTTTATATTAGGAAATATATGAGTTTATTGGGTGAAGTAGTAAGGTTTATATTAGGAAATATATGAGTTTATTGGGTGAAGTAGTAAGGTTTATATTAGGAAATATATGAGTTTATTGGGTGAATTAGTAAGGTTTTTATTAGGAAATATATGAGTTTATTGGGTGAATTAGTAAGGTTTATATTAGGAAATATATGAGTTTATTGGGTGAATTAGTAAGGTTTTTATTAGGAAATATATGAGTTTATTGGGTGAATTAGTAAGGTTTTTATCAGGAAATATATGAGTTTATTGGGTGAATTAGTAAGGTTTATATTAGGAAATATATGAGTTTATTGGGTGAATTAGTAAGGTTTTTATTAGGAAATATATGAGTTTATTGGGTGAATTAGTAAGGTTTATATTAGGAAATATATGAGTTTTATTGGGTGAATTAGTAAAGTTTATATTAGGAAATATATGGGTTTATTGGGTGAAGTAGTAAGGTTTATATTAGGAAATATATGAGTTTATTGGGTGAATTAGTAAGGTTTATATTAGGAAATATATGAGTTTATTGGGTGAAGTAGTAAGGTTTATATTAGGAAATATATGAGTTTATTGGGTGAATTACTAAGGTTTATATTAGGAAATATATGAGTTTATTGGGTGAAGTAGTAAGGTTTATATTAGGAAATATATGAGTTTATTGGGTGAAGTAGTAAGGTTTATATTAGGAAATATATGAGTTTATTGGGTGAAGTAGTAAGGTTTATATTAGGAAATATATGAGTTTATTGGGTGAATTAGTAAGGTTTATATTAGGAAATATATGAGTTTATTGGGTGAAGTAGTAAGGTTTATATTAGGAAATATATGAGTTTATTGGGTGAATTAGTAAGGTTTATATTAGGAAATATATGAGTTTTTTGGGTGAATTAGTAAGGTTTATATTAGGAAATATATGAGTTTATTGGGTGAATTAGTAAGGTTTATATTAGGAAATATATGGGTTTATTGGGTGAATTAGTAAGGTTTATATTAGGAAATATATGGGTTTATTGGGTGAAGTAGTAAGGTTTATATTAGGAAATATATGAGTTTATTGGGTGAATTAGTAAGGTTTATATTAGGAAATATATGAGTTTATTGGGTGAATTAGTAAGGTTTTTATTAGGAAATATATGAGTTTATTGGGTGAATTAGTAAGGTTTATATTAGGAAATATGTGAGTTTATTGGGTGAATTAGTAAGGTTTATATTAGGAAATATATGGGTTTATTGGGTGAATTAGTAAGGTTTATATTAGGAAATATATGAGTTTATTGGGTGAATTAGTAAGGTTTATATTAGGAAATATATGAGTTTATTGGGTGAATTAGTAAGGTTTATATTAGGAAATATATGAGTTTTTTAGGTGAATTAGTAAGGTTTATATTAGGAAAATATGTGGGTTTATTGGGGAAATCTGAAGGCTTTTCTTGGGGAAAAAAATTGGGTTTTTGGGTGAATCCGTAAGGCTTTCTATCAATAAGGCTTTCATTAGGAAAATATATGGGTTTATTGGGTGAATTAGTAAGGTTTATATTAGGAAATATATGGGTTTATTGGGTGAATTAGTAAGGTTTATATTAGGAAATATATGAGTTTATTGGGTGAATTAGTAAGGTTTTTATTAGGAAATATATGAGTTTATTGGGTGAAGTAGTAAGGTTTATATTAGGAAATATATGGGTTTATTGGGTGAATTAGTAAGGTTTATATTAGGAAATATATGAGTTTATTGGGTGAATTAGTAAGGTTTTTATTAGGAAATATATGAGTTTATTGGGTGAATTAGTAAGGTTTATATTAGGAAATATATGAGTTTATTGGGTGAATTAGTAAGGTTTTTATTAGGAAATATATGAGTTTTATTGGGTGAATTAGTAAGGTTTATATTAGGAAATATATGAGTTTATTGGGTGAAGTAGTAAGGTTTATATTAGGAAATATATGAATTTTATTGGGTGAATTAGTAAGGTTTATATTAGGAAATGTATGAGTTTATTGGGTGAATCAATAAGGCTTATATTAGGAAATATATGAGTTTATTGGGTGAATTAGTAAGGTTTTTATTAGGAAATATATGAGTTTATTGGGTGAATTAGTAAGGTTTATATTAGGAAATATATGAGTTTATTGGGTGAATTAGTAAGGTTTATATTAGGAAATATATGGGTTTATTGGGTGAATTAGTAAGGTTTATATTAGGAAATATATGAATTTATTGGGTGAATTAGTAAGGTTTTTATTAGGAAATATATGAGTTTATTGGGTGAATTAGTAAGGTTTATATTAGGAAATATATGAGTTTATTGGGTGAATTAGTAAGGTTTTTATTAGGAAATATATGAGTTTATTGGGTGAATTAGTAAGGTTTATATTAGGAAATATGTGAGTTTATTGGGTGAATTAGTAAGGTTTATATTAGGAAATATATGAATTTTATTGGGTGAATTAGTAAGGTTTATATTAGGAAATGTATGAGTTTATTGGGTGAATCAATAAGGCTTATATTAGGAAAATATATGGGTTTTTGGGGGGTGAATTAGTAATCTTATATGAGGAAAATATGTTTTTTTTTGTTGAATCAGTAGGCTTTTATTAGGAAAATATGTTGTTTTTTTTTGGTGAATCAGTAGGCTCATATTAGGAAAATATATGGGTTTGTTGGGTGAATTAGTAAAGCTTATATTAGGAAAAGAAAATTATGAGTGTAAGGTCTTATATTTCTTTTTCTTTCAAGGAACATCTGCAACATTTACAGGAGAGAGACGAGTAAAAGATGATAACATTTTTGAGGCTCTGGGTACAACAGATGAATTGTCATCAGCTATTGGGTTTGTTGTTAAGGTTTTGCATTTATGTTTCTCTGACATGTTTTTATGTGTGGACATAAAACATGATGGGTGTAATCATTTTGAACATGCTGAGTAGATAGTCACATTCATCCAACACAAATTATTCTCAGTAAGTTTGTCTGATAAAAGTGAATCCCAGATCAACAAAATTGACATTGCTGGCTGCCACTAGGTGTCTTCTGAGGACAATTATGGTGGTACCAAATACCCTTCTAGTAGCTACATGGTCCATGTTCTTGCATGCATGTGTCATACAGGGTGAAGAAATCTACCCACTGCATTACAATTATAAGGCAATTATTAACATCATATATATATATATATATATATATATATATATATATATATATATATATATATTGCACTTGTACATTATCATGTATATACATGTATTTTATGCTTGTACATCATGTATATACATGTATTTTGTGCTTGTAAAAGGATAAAACTTTAAATAAAATATCTGCAACATAAACATTTCTTAAGGTTATTTCACCCCTTTATATTCTCACCCACCCCAACCCACCCTCCATCAGTCAGCAAAAGTCAGGTAAACTCATTTCCAACTTCATTACATTCAAATACCAGATGAAATCATGAAAGTGAAAGTAGCAAAGGGTTAACAAGCAAAATCTAAATATGTTTTTAAATTTTATAGAAAAGTAGGACATGAGCAGTTTGTTTTTCCACAAATTCATTTTAACAATTGCCAGACAGATGCCTATTCTGAGTTACTCCTTGTTTGACAGCCACCAATATCAGCTGTGAAGTTAATATCAGATCCAGCAAACAGTGTTATTCTCCACAAAATTGATGTTCTACAAGGCCAAACATAGCAGATACACATCTGTGACATAACATGTCCATGTCTTGACTTTACACAATGTACCCAGTAGCTATTCATATGAAACTGTTTTCTGCTACCTTTCCAGAGAGAAAGTTGACTGGTCTCAGTTTGTTATTTGTTATAACTGGTATCAAAAGGGTTACAGAATAATTTATGTCAAACAACTTTTCATGTGATAAAATTTATGTTGTTAATATTGTCAGCATTTGTATTTCTCTAATAGCTGGCTGAGTACGAGTTTATCATGCTGCAAGTAAAAATGGATAGTACTTGCCTGAGCGAGTGTGAGTTTATTGTTGGCAAGTAAAAATATATAATATATCTTGTCAGATTGGTTGGGTGTACATTTTTTAGATTTCTTTGTCTAGCTCTTTTGCTTAGTTACTGTTGTGTATAAAATCTTGAAAATTGGTAGGCATATTTTTCTGTGTAATATTGATTACCTCAGTGACCTTCTGTTAAAGTCACAGTGATCTAGTTTCATTGCTGTAGTGACTAAGCCAAGTTTGTTTTTTTTGTTGTTTTAGGGCTTAACGCCATTTTTCAGCACACGATAGGCTATACATGGCGGCCAGTATTATTGGTGGAGGAAGAACCCGGGAAAACCCCTGGAAAGAACCACCGACCCACGAGAAGCTCCTGGCACACTTTCTCACATAACTACATTAGCTGAATCTTAGACTCGGACCCACGCAGACAGAGGTAAGACGGGAGTGATCCATAACAAAAAGCGCTTTAGACCACTCGGCTACTCGGGGCCTTTCTAAGCCGAGTTTTTGGATTATGCCATAGCTACACTGGTAAGACATGGCAATCTGCCAAATTCATGTTTAACCTTTAAGATTTCAATTACACAGCTAAACCTGCTCTTAAGTCACATGTATGTATTACACAATCACCTGTTTTGATCAGGTGGTTTTCAAGGTCCCTAAAGTAAACTAAATTATTAAAGATACAAGATATTCCTAAGCATTAATATTTCTCAATAGACCATTTTTTTTTTCACTTCACAGAGGTGACAGCTTATGATAGTGGTTTTACAACAGTTGCAGATTGAGTTTCAGTGGTAGAACATTTGTACAAATTAATGCCTGCTGCTAGGCAACCATGGTAAGGTGTATCACTTTGGATGAAGCCTTTTTTTAAAGAATACATGATCTGTAATTTTGGCAGGTGAAATGTTAATGATTTTCGACTTTTTTGTATTCACCAGTTTGTGTGTGCGACTCCTCAGATCTTTGTGAAAAGAGCAAACATCAATTAGAAAATCTCGGTGAATTGACCAATAGTGTCAGAGATTAATGTTTACTGTGAAGGACCTTTAATGTTGAAGATGAACATTTACTGTGAACCACCTGTTGTGTCATTATTTGCTTTGAAGAGATCTATAGTGTCAGAAAGGCTTATTTACCGTGAAGAGACCTATATTGTCGAAGATGTTTGTTTTGTCAGGAATGGCATATTAAATCCATATTATATTAGAGATGCTTGCTTAGGGTTAGAGACCTAAAATGTCAAATATGCCATGAAGGACACTCAGTCACTGTGAAGGATGAATTGCATCAGAGATTAATGTTTATTATGAAGACCTATAGACTATAGTGCGAGAGATACCATGAAGGATCTATAATGTCATAAATACTGTGAAAGACGTTTAGTGTCAGAGATACCATGAAGTACCTGTGGTGGCAGAGGAAACATGAAGGATCTGTTGTGACAGAGATACCTTGAAGGACCTTTAGTATCAGAGAAATCATGAAAGACCTTTAGTATTAGAGATACTGCAACATAACCTTGTATGTCAGAGATACCATGAAGCTCCTATGGTGTCAGAGATCTATAGTGACTGAGATATTGTGAATAACCTATGGTGTCAAAGATAGCATGAAGCACCTGTCAGAGATATCATGAAAGATCTGTAGTGTCATAGGTATTGTGAATGACCTATGGTGTCAGATATACCATAAATGACCTATAGTATTAGATATAACATGATAGACCTATGGTGTATGAGATAATATGAATGACCTATATTGTCAGAGATAATGTAAAGAACCTATAGTGTCATACCCATACTATTCTGTTTAACAGCCAACAAAAGATATATATATAGCTGTGACTGGTGTCCATGTACATGTCTACATGTTTTTGCATCAATCTGTCCATCCATCAGTCCACGCCCTGATTATACATGTAGTGGTGCATATCTGACATCCAGTATAATCATGATGAAAACCAGCTTTAAATACTTGCTAACGCTGTTCCTCCAAGATGGCTGCCCACATCAGCATGGAGTTTTGACTCACTTTTTATAGTGTCTAGTTTGTTCTAAATGAAATGGTGCAGAATTGATGTTCAGTATGACCATCATGGCAGCCATCTTGAAAATCGTTATTGCTACTCCTCCTCAATGGATAGTTACACCAAACTGAGGTTTTGACCAATAAATGTAGTATGATATGTTTGGCTGTAAAAGAAAATGGTGCTAATCTGACCAGCTTTATGTCCGTAATGGAGGCTATATGGAAAGTCTCATTTCTACTACTCCTTTTGAATGGGTTGCCACATGGACATGTGGTGTTTACCAAAAGAAATTTTATGATGTATATATAGTTGATTATAAGTAAAACTGGTGCCAATTATACATTCAAAATGGATGCCATGATGGCCAGTCTGAAAATCTTTTTATTGCTTTTTGCTCTTGAATGGACAGTCATTTTGACTCATTGTTTGTGCCAAAATACTTCTGGTTGGTGCTAAATGAAAATGGTGCTCATATTACATTCAGTACGGCACCACAACAACCAATTTTGAAGCTGTCATCATTCATGAACATCAGTTGAGAAGATGAAATGGTCTTGTCTTGGATTCCTAGAAATTCTTGTTTGGCCAGTAGAGCCATACTCCTTGGTATTTGTCCTGGGATCCTGGCAATGTATTTTTTCTATGCATTAATTTTACTAGTGAAGCATTTAAACAGATAACTTGCATATTTATGATAGTAAGATCATTATTTATGTCTTCAAAACATTGACTAAAATGTCTCCATTCTAATATGTTCACAATGGCACTGTCATTTACATGGGAACATCATGGTGCCACAATTGTCTGCAAAAAATGTGATGTTGCACTTTTTTTTATTCCTGCTGCAAATGTTTAAATTTGACACTGCAAAAATGTTACATTTAAAGATGCATTCAAGTTCTTTGGCACTTGTTCTTTTTATACTTTTGCATTAAAAGTTAGGCACTGTTGTAGAGGTGATCAAGGCATGCACATCTTCTGTTTGTATTTCAGTGTGGCAATGGAACATTGCACAGATGCTGGGCATACTTTCATTCATCAGCTTGAAACTGTAAGTATTTTACTATAGTAGAAGCTTTCATATGCTTTTCATAGGTCGAATTTACAGATTTTTCGTAAGGAGAGATTTCAATCCTTTTATGCTTGTGGCATAGCGTCAGTTATATTTTATCAAATATAACTTGTATAAGGATTTTTTTTAATTGTGTAATTTATGTTTGTATCAAAATATAGATCCACTGACATTTTATGTTAGTTGTAAATATCAAGGGAGGTAACTATGATAAATAATTATTAGAGTGGTAATGCTATTTCCGTTTCATTTGTTCTTCTGACTTGAATTCTTGAAACAAGTATCAAGAATGCTTATAAAAGAAAATCTAAATAATTTTTTCAAATTTATCAAATGTTTGTATATATTTCCATTGAAATATCATCAGTAAATTTAGAATTGTTCAGAAACCAAGGGTTACTAATGGAAGGCAGTTTCACTACACGTGTTTTGTTCACAAAAAATTGTAAATGATGACAGATATAAGACTTAATGACAGTGAGAGCAAAAATGAGGAGTTTCTCAGGTTTAATCTCAAAAATACTGAGCAAGGAAAGAAAAAATATGTTCAGCAGTAGGATATTTTGCAAGATTTAGATTTGGACATCGAAGTTTCTGAGACTGAGTCATCAGAAGAAAGGGATGCTGATAGCAATGATGATCGAGTTCTTGCAATCTAGCAGATTGTAGTGATCGTGTTAATTTCATAAATAGTGTATAAATAAGTTGTGAAAGACTTAGACAAATAGAAAAAATGCATCACTGTGCAGGCAAATTCATTTTGAATAATTGGTGAAAAGTTTGTGGACTTTTATGGGATATAAGATGAGAAAGTAAGGTAAGAGTGAATGCATGTACATGATATTTACAAAATTGTCTAAACAGGTAAAACTATATGGGACACAAGCAGCTAGACACAGCTTAGTGCTGCTGGGGCAGAGCAACAATAATGCTGATAAAAGTGTTGGGGTTGAATATATTGCACAAATAAACTTATAAAAATAATTTTCTAAATTTACTGATGATATTTCAATGGAAATATATACAAACATTTGATAAATTTGAAAAAATTATTTGAGATTTAGATAATGCATCTATATGCTATCTTATAATTTGAGTCCAACTGCAAACTACACAGATCCAGATCTGACATTGCATAATGCACTGTCTGATCTGGTTCTATGCAATTTGTTGGGAGTCATCCTTATAACAAATAACATAGACCCAGATCTGTTTTCAATTGGACCTGACTTATGAGCATATATGGTACTAACTAAAAGTGTTGGCACAGTATTTAATATAAGGTACTATGGTATTTGTCATGGGTATATACAACACTTCATGCATTCATTATTGGTTGATACAATATTATATTTATATTTGTTATAAAACACATTTTTCTAGGTTCAATGTGTCCTTCAAGATGTCGGGTCTGCTATAGCCACGCCAAGCACTTCAGCTAGAGATGCACATCGTAGTAAGTCTTTTCCACAGTCATGCTATTTTATAACAGGCAGTTTTCATTTTCACTTTTTTCATCTCTAATGTAAATTTATTCTTCCTTGTCTGTCATGATCTGTCCCAAGCTGTCTTATTAGTATTGTTGTCTGTGAGAATTTCTTCTTAGCTGTCATTTTAGTTTTGTTATCTGTCCAGATCTGTTCTTGGCTTTTGTATTCGTTTTGTTGTCTGTCAGGATCTGTTCATAGCTGTCTTATTAGCATTGTTGTCTTTCAATATCTGCCCCTAGATGTTGGATTAGTGTTGTGGTCTGTCAAGATCTTTATCTAGCAGTCTTATTGTTATTGTTTGTTAAAATATGTCCTATCTGCCCTGTTAGTATTGTTAAAAGAAGAGAAATCCAAATTTCAAGAGTTTTTTTGTCATCACATATATTTAACCTGAAAGATTTCTTCACTCCTTAAGTAACTTTTGATGAAATTTCTCTTTCAGGTCTTAAGAAGGATTGCTTAATACTAGCTTTGCAAAGATGCACAGGCATAATTATTATGTTTTACACATCCTTAGCAAACTTTTTGAAAAATATATCTTATTTCTAACTTTGAATTTAACTTATAGGAACTGTTTTTCAAATGTTGATTATTATTATTTTCAATCTTGCAATTTCAAATGCTTTACTCAACAAATTACTAAATTTACCATGGATCAACTTTTATTCCTGTGATATCACTATTTCTGAATCTTATTCTTGCTACCAACCACATTCAAAACCTACATTTTTGTGCAAAAACCAAATACTAATATCGATATAAATCAATGAATCCAAAATATTGGGGGATAATTTGGGTAGCTCTGTTCATGAAGCATTGAATTCATAATCCAATGATAGTGCTTTGATTCAAGCCCAATCCAGCCCAGCATTGTATTACTAAAATTATGCCAAACGTGCTGTTTACAACCATCCAGCCAACTAACCTTCCAACCAACCAACTATCCAGTGAACCACAGTATTTACGATAATTAAAATCCATTGATTTCCAGCATTCCTCTCCTTGACTACAATCACAATATGTGTAACCACAAGAATTGATGGGCACTAACACAGGGTGATGGCCTGTTGATTATTTTGAACAAGCAATGCACACTTTAATAAAAATGTAGATGTAATTCAGAACTTTTGATAGTTACCATAAAATGTGTTATCTGTCATTAACAAGATGTGAAAAATGTAGTCTAATTAATCGGTGAATAAATGTGTAAAACAGAATTTTCAAAGATGTGAAACATATAATCTAATTAATCAATGTATAAATGTGTGAAACAGGAATTTCAAATATGTGAAACATGTAGTCAAATTAATCAGTGAATAAATGTGTGAAACAGGAATTTTAAATATGTGAAACATAAAGTTTAATTAATCAGTGAATAAATGTGTGAAACATGAATTTCAAAGGGATGAAAACGTTACCTTTTATTCCCAGTAACAAAATGTGAAACATGTAGTGTAACTAGTCAGTGAATAAATGTTTGAAACTGTAATTCCAATGGATGAAAACACTGTCAGATCTGAGTCATGTTGGAGATTGATTTGAAAAGTATTATACTGTTCCCATATATTAATTAAAAGTACAGTAAAACGTGTGATTAGAGACCACCCATTCTGCCAACTAAAAGTGGTCTTTCAAGACAGGTGGTCACTCATAAGAGTGTGTGAAAATGGACCGTTTTTTTAAAAAGAAATCCATTATACTTCTTTGTTGACATTTTTTCCCCCAGCTGTTTGGTCTGAACACGTATCTCCATTTCTGAGCAAAGAAGCAAACTTTTGGGATTGATAACAATCTGAACTTGAGTTTTACCAATGTTTAAGCTGGCTGTGAGCAGTCTCCCCTTTTTCTTATCGGACATTTCACCATTATTATTAGTGTTGACGTAATAATGAGTGTATGTATTGGCTTTGATCAGGTTTTGGGGAAATGTGGAATAAATATGTATTATATACCAATGAATGAAACCAAAAGACTTAATTAACTCATCAAGAAACAATACATTTATTTTGAGACGAAGTTTAAATCACCAGAATTATAGCTCAATAAACAAAGGTTGTGACCATATGCACCTGGGTAAACAGATAGTGGCTTGGTAAAACACTGAAACAAAAGAAAAAAAATATCTGAAAATGATTCTCACTTACTAGTAATAAAGACAGAGCTCATTCACCCCTAGGCATTACTGATTAAATGGAAAGACAAACGATGTACTAAACCCTACACTGAAGCCCTTTCAAAAGATTTCTCATTGGGACATGAGGACTGTGGGTTTTCACAAACATAAAGAAAAAAATACAAACCTCTAAATTGACTGTGTATGTCCATCATTATTCCCTTTGATGAAAAAATGCTTAATCATACTGGCTATTTACATGGCTTCAGCACTACAATGGAGGATAGTGACATGTACTTTAGGCAGGTTTACTGCAGTTTACAAATGAAACCATATGCAGGACTGGTAGCTAGTCAAAAAAATTTAAATACCTTATTAGACAAATCTTTACTATTTATGTGGTCGTTGTTACAAAGGATTAAATTATGGTTAGTGGTGTTAGCTTGCTCTATGGTTGTTCAATAGTATTGTTATATAATGTCCACTTTGCATACCAAATGTATCCTAAGCTCTCATATTTACAGAGGATTAAGTCAAGGTCAGCGGTGTCTATCTGTTTTTTGCGATGCGGTCATTATTAGCAGTGTTGAAATGCATATATTGCCAAGACATCAGAGTTACTGGTCATGTTTAGCAGGTGCTCGCTCATAACAGAGGATTTTTATAATAAAATTGATCCATGCATTACATTTGTGGTTGAAAATGACATGTGGTCGTTCATAGCAGAGGCTGTTCATAAGTTTTTACTGTATTATACTGTTCCCTTATATTAAAAGTATTATAATGTTCCATACATTGAAAGTCAAAATAAAATATATAAGTATCTTTAAGGACAGAAGGTTATTCTCGGCTGATTCATAAAATTTGTAATTGTACACATTTATGATAAGCTGCTTTTCATTAATTTTCTTTCAGAAAAGACAGAGTTTAGCCTTCAACATGTAACCACCTTGGAAAATTGGATAGACACTCATACTCTAGAGTTGCCTCCCCTGAAATATTTCATACTCCCTGTAAGTTTTTCGTACAGCAATTCTTGAAAATTATTCCCATAGAAAAGTAATTTAAACTAGCTTTATAAGTTTCGAATTTTTCATCAACTTTAAGCAGACTAGCATCTTTTAAGCTCCAGAATTTTGCATTTGCAAAAGGCGGCAAGATCAAAGACTTAATTAGCTGCAGAGTGGTGAGAAAATGGACTGCTATGTGTTTTTTTTATCCGACTGCGACATTAAAGCCTGGCGGCAAGATCAACTAATTGTTGAACAAAGTATGGGTCGGAACTGGCGGTTTGTGGACATAAATGATTAGAAAACAAAGGATTTGTTAAAGCTGGGACCAAGGGCTTCTGTCGACATGTACGTTGATCTTTTATCTCGATGTCGACATAAGCATGACAATTTGATAATAATAGTAGACCAACAGACTGGGACTTTGCTTTTTTGTCGACATAGGTGGTTTGTCAATATAAGTGATGTCGATATAAACGGGTAGGACTGTACTTCTAATAATATTTTTGATTTTTATCATATGTAGAGAAGTTTAAGGAATGAAAAGTAAGTTTATACATTAAAAATTACCATATATGGTCTTTTACAAATTGGAATTGATCCAGATTTGCCACTTCATGATATGCCAGCAGAGCTGCCTCTGTTCTGCTTGAAAAGATTAATCGATAAAACAAACAAGATACATACTGATCTGTCAGTGTATTATGCAATGGCAGATCAGGGTCTATGTTGTTTACAGTTGGACATTGCTTATGAACGATTATATGAAGTATACACTTGAAAATTGTTTTCTCTTCAGAAACAAGTTCTGATTTTCATTCCAATTTTCCTGAATTATTAAAAAAGTGATTTAAAAATAATAAGACCTTGTGTTTTTATCCTTAATAACGCTAGCAAAATAAATTGTTGCCAGCTGATAAAAAAGAAGGATTTCAGGCTCTCAGTTTGGGAGAGAAATTTTGGACCAGAAATATAGCAGGGTACTGTTTGAGGAGACGATTACTGATTCATTAAAAAAATGAGGAAAAATAAAATTGAATGATAAAGTAATGGTTTTGCTACCTGTATTTGTTCCAGTCTGGGGGAAAATCAGCCGCATCATTACACCTTGCCAGATCTATATGTAGAAGAGCTGAACGAAGGTTAGTACAAATGTTATTTGCTTTATTACGTTTTAAATTTTTGTTGTGACTTGTGCTAGAACATATTTAAAAAAATGGTTTGTCTTTGTATTACTGCCATTTTATATTCAAGAACAACTACTGTGAATTCATTTACACAGAAATCTTTCAAGATCAGAAGTCATTAGGACCAAATTCCCCATTTCACAGATGCCATGGTCCGAGTCATGAAGGGAGGAATCATGAGACTGGTCTAAATATAAACTTGAGAAGGAAATCAAAATGGGGAGCTTTTCTGAGGCGAGGAAAGTTATGGAAGTCCCAGTGCAACATAACACAGGTGGCATAGTCTACACTGGTACAGCTAAAGTGGAGAAGAAGCCTGCATGAAATACTGTCTGTAACCAAGTAGACATTCAATGGCCAGAAGGTTAAAGAAAGTTCTTTGACCCCACTAAAACCAATGTGAGCTGCTGTCCAAACCAAGAGTGAAATAGATAATTCCAATAATAATTGTCAAATAAGAACCCCGTGGTTACAAAATACAAGTTAGATCCAGCCTAGGAAAAGAGCAGCAAATCACTGGTCTACCTGTATCTGTAACTGAGAAACCTTTTAGATCCCCCCCCCAAAAAAAAGCCTCATTCCATTGGTACAAGTGCATGGTCTCAATCAACTAAAGAGTGAAGAATCTTTCAGAGTTCCAAGAGGATCTTATCAAACTTTTTAATGCACTCAAAAGTCTAGGGAATATGAATACTGGAGAGCCCCATGATACGGCACCAGGGTTAACTCCAGGAAGTCGGATACAAGACATGTTGACTACATCTGTGTCTGACATCGTATAACAATGGAACTGTGGAGGTTTCAAGGCAAATATTAATGAATTTAATCTTTTATGTAACAAACTTATGTCAATAGATGTCTGCCGTCAGGTGGACCTTTTAAAAAAAATAAAAAAGGTTAAAAACTCAACAATCTACAAAATTTTAAAAAACACTAAGATAAGCCTGCTGGTGGAGTGTCATCATCACAAATAAAACTCTTCACAGCCAAATTACTGTTTTACAGGCTACAGGCTATAAATGTGTGTCCATACACAAACGTCTTGCATTTTACTCAATGTTTAGTTCTCCAGTTACTTTAGTAACCCAGTCTGATTTTGACCATCGTATTCAAAAGTGATCAACACGTTTGGTTTTAATTGTCAACTTTAATGGCCTTCATACACTTTGGTATTTAGATTATTGAAAAATGGACAAAAAAGACGATTTCCAGATACAATCTTTACTTTTTGATTTTACAAGTCATATCATTGTACATACTAGCAACCTGCCACAGGATTGTACTCATCCATCGATCTGACCATCTGCAGGCCATCTTTTTTACTTTTTTTTTTACTTGACTTCTCTTTAGTAGTGACCACTTTGTACTTAAGAAGTAATATTCTCAAAACCACAAGGGCTCAGACAGAGATAGAAATCAAACAAGGCAAATTGGGAAATGTTTCAGATCATTTGTAAATCGGATTTCATATTAGACCCTTTTGACAAATTAGTGGATCAAATTCTTCCGATTAAGACCACTCTGGTGTCTTAAGTGGTTGGAGTTGGAGTGTCCACATTGGATACAGGAAGTCATCGAACCCCAGCAGAGTCACAACAAAGATTTATAAAATGGTACTAGCAGCTGTCTGACTTGGTGCTCAGCATTTAGAGGTTAGTGTTTGGACTGGTCAACCTCGTGTCAGTATAAAAATGTGACTGGGTGGGATATGATACTACATGTCTATGGCATGATGCCCCAGTGTTAGACATCACTATAAACTGACTGAGGACATCATATCAGTATGACTGAAAAAAAATTAAACTATGATAAAAATCCAAATTACACACACACACATCTGATTAAAAATATACTTGATGATGTTGCAAGGGAGATAAGTTTGGAAAGTTCTGATCATTCTACCTATTGTCCCATATCACTAACAAGCTGTTTGGCATTAACAGGTTAGTGTTGGGGATGGTTTATCGTAGTGGGGATGGTTTATTGTAGTGCCAGGATAATGTGACTAGGTGGAATATCATGCTACATATCTGCAGCATGATGCCACAGTGCTTGACATCACTATAATCTGCCACACTGCAGACATAGCAATGACTGATTTTTTTTTAAAAGCCATGTTAAAAATCCAAATCACACACACACAAATACATCTTCTAACTGTATTTGAAACAACAAAAAAGGATAATATATGATAGACAACTATTTGGAGTCCAACAAACTGCTAAAAGATTTGAGTATTTATTAGAGCATTATGTAAAGGGGTGATATATAATTACCATTTCTTTTGACTTTGAGACAGTGTATGACACCAGCTAAAAGTATGGATAATGAAGCATCTGTTTATATTAATTCATAGTGGCCACCCACATTATCAAATTAAAAATGTGGGCCTGGATAACTTGCTCTGTTCAAAAGAAATTTAGTTTACTGAAGTGTCAAATTTTATAGCATTTTGCAAAATGACAGTTTGCTCATATATTTACTTAAATTTGATGACATATAGGCCGGACTTCTTGTTTTTCATTGCTTTGCTTTCACTTGTATCTCTAAATGTTTGGACTTTTCTAATTATAGAACTTAAAATTGTTGCCCTATAAAACTTGGTATCCTCAAAATGGTACCCTACAGATTGATGCCTTACAAACTGGTACACTACAAAAACTGGTACTCACAAATAATAGTGAATTTATGATACTGTTTATACTTGCTTAAAACTCAAGTCCATTTATAAACTGTACAGACCAAGATCTGCCATCACATAATGCACCAGTTGATCTTGGTGCATATTGTTTTTGTAGTTGGTCTCATCTTATAAGCGAGTACAGCATTTTTGTCCATGTTACCTCATTCGTAAATTTATTTTCCCCTGACATTGGATAAGAATTTTGCTGATTTGGAACTATTGCTAGCTATTTAGTGTATCTCTCTTTGACAGACATGGAATCAGGTGTACTCAAAGGAAATTCAAGAGAACACAAGATTGAAGTTAATTTCAGTTTTGAAAAGAAATGACAGCTGTACATGCTTTCCATTCAAACACTTTAAGGTAACAAAAATGTATGTAGTCTCTTATGGCCTTAAGAAGTAAATCACTCCAAGAACCTGCTTATATTTAGAACAAATTAGTAACATTTCACAGAAAAACTGTGATCTGTATACTGTAGGGATTTCATACTGATTTGTTTCAAGTTGTTTATTGCAGCTCAACTTAAGTTTCATAAAGCATTTTATGTATAAAGAAGCAGAATGGCAGGAAACGTATATACAAAAGTTAAACTTTTTATCCATTCTGAATATAATTTTGGACTGGACAGTATTGATGTTCTTCCAGTATACAAGTACAGTCGATCTGTTATTGTGATGAATTGCAGATAGATACTATATTTGATGCCATGAATATTCATTAATAATTGTTTTTGCAGAATTACTCCCCTTGTGAGAGGCAGCGAGGTGGAACCAGAGACATTGAGATACCTTAACAGGTACAAAGATTATTAAATCTTGTATGAAGTGTAGGGTATAACTACCCTGGCATAATTGGATTTCTCTGCATAATCTAGTCTAGTTATTAGTGTAACATTTTTTTTTCTTTTTCTGATAACTGTTGCAGCCTAATACTGTAACATTAGCTCTTCATGAATTTGGATTGTGTTCCTCATATCAGTTTGATCTGCAATACAGAAAAATAGGTCACATTGACCTTTTACTTACACAATTGACATAGTTATTAAATACCAACCCAAATGTAAATATTTTGTTATCTAGTATATTCATAGGTGTGGCATATATATATGAATAATTTGGTCCAAGATTTTCTTATGACTTTGAACCAGCCTAGTAAAGGTCATCTTTCCTTATATGAATGTTGCTTACAGCTTCATAAGCATGTCTTAAAAGTTTTATCTTAATGGCAAATCTCCAGCTGTTGATATTCCATGTTCTTGGTCAAGCTATTTTTTTGCATCCTTCTAAACTATCTCGGGTTATCCTGGAGGGGCCCCAAGTGGTCTAAATCGCTCTCCATTACAGATCACTGCCATCTCACCTATGTCTGTGTGGGTTTGAGTCTTAGATTCAGCTAATGTAGTTATGTGAGAAAGCTTGCCAGTAGCTTCTCGTGGGTCAGTAATTCTTTCCAGGGGTTTTCCTGGATTCTTCCTCCACCAATAATACTGGCCGCCATATAGAGCCTATCATGTGCTGAAAGATAGCATTAAACCCTACAAAAACAATGCTTATTATATCTTTATTAATTATAGTTTAGGAAATATAGATTGAAATAAGACTCAGTCACAAAATGCAGTCTTTATTGTTGGAATGTCAAATACTATGTTATATGCCATATATATTTTATGTTCACAATATGTTAATAGAAATATATTAAAATTGATCTTGTTTAAAACCTTTGCATAATTTTCCATTTTCTTGTCCAGACTGAGCGACTACCTTTTCACAGTGGCTAGACTGGCAGCAGTCAGAGAAGGACAAAAGGAAAAGATCTATCACAGAGTAGAAGGAGAGATTTCATGATAATAATGACTTTTTTTTCATTTTTAATTGCCATTTTTTAAATTACTATCCCAGTGCTTTTATGTAAATTTCCTGTAAGAATAGTGATGCATCTTGGGTATTTTAAATTCCATGTGATTTATGCTGGTTTTTCAATTGCTTAGCAGTCTGACAAAGTTAGTTTATTGTATGAACCTACATTTGCCATAACATCATTGTGTCAAACATTACTTGTTATGCTTCCGGAGTCAATATTTCCAATAAAGTTTTAATCAGACTTGATATTTTGTACTGTATGTCAAAATCTCAGAACAGTTTGACAATGAGCAAGATCCTAACTTACTAATGTGGTGATCATGCATCTGATTGGCTGACGTTATCTGTCTGGAGATTATATTTCTGATCCGAGTTTGATAAACAATGATCAGGATCCACTCTCATTAATGAGATTATGTGTTTCATTGACAGAGATTGTTACAACTCTGGAAGCCTCATTTCTCATCTGATTTTCATTAAATTTGGAATGATTCCCAATATCATGAAGAGGCAAAATGAGTTCATGCATATTAACAAGTTACTCCCGCATCTGATCAACGAGTTCATTACAATTCTATAGGTCACATTTCTGATGCAGTTTTGATTAGGCTTCAGATATGTGCCTCTATTGTCAATATCTTTTACTACTTTAATAAAGAATGAGATCCATGCGTATTAATGTATTTTTATTGACTGAACTTGTTGCTGCTCTCAAAGCCATATTTCTTGTCCTATTTCAGTAAACTTAGAAAAGGCTACTGTTTTCATATACTTTAATGAGTTATGAAATAATGAACTATTTATATGACTGAGATCAGCACCTGATTGGCAGAGTTTGTTATCCCATTGGAAGCCACATTTCTTGTACAATTAGAGTAAACTTGAAATATTGGTGTATATCATCAGGACGTTGGATGGGTTCAGTAATGAGCAAGATACATTTAAATTAAAAAGATAATCTTGGATCTGATTGGCTGAGCTCAGGAGGCCTTATATTTGATCGGTATGATTCAAACTGAATAGATGCTTATATAATTAAAATCAATAATTATTAAGATCAAATCATAATAAAGTAATCTTGCTTGTTATGCCCCTGGAGGGCGCATGTTTTTATCCAGTTTTGATCAAACTTTAAATATATGCTTACATTAAGAATTTTAATGTGTTTTTAAAAAATCATATCTGATTGGTCAAGTTTGTCACCTGTCTGGAAACCATATTTCTGATATTTTGGATTAAGGCTGGAATAAATATATCAGCAAGATCTTGCAGTTTTAATTAGGTGATCAAGTTATGATTACTTTAGAAACTTGTTTCCAATTCACTTGTATATTCTAGTTTCCTTTTGTCCATCAAAGGTAGATGAGCGTGCATGTGAATGTCTGTTTTGTGATTTGGATGACAACTTAATTTCCAGTTAAAAAATTTATGTGCAACTTGGCACAGTTGATCCACTTGGATAAGGACACTGTCGATTGAGGGGTTAAGGTCAAGATCACCACATAGATTTAGCCCATGCATTATTTCAGATTAGAATTGATTTATATCTTTATTAAAACGGTTTTTGTTTTTCACAGCCTTAACATTATTACTGATATTGGGGATCAGGAGCACTACGTAATTGTTGCATGACAATGTATTTGCTCAAGACTGTGTACACATCCTATCCTCTGCCCAAAATAGACAATTTATAGGATGGGATGGTGGTAAGTTATTTTCAAAGTTGCTATTACAGTATATGCTGGCTTAACAAGTCAGTACTCTTTTACTTTAAGGTTTTTTCTTGTATTATGAATCAACTTGTGTATGGATATCAGGGCTGTTCCATTAAAACATGTTGGACCCAGGGAAGGCACTTTGAAAGTAGGGTACCCACCCATGGATGTAATTTAGAATTATAATAATAATATGAACTCTGTAATAATCAAAATACCTTGTCATATATTGTTCAAATACTAGTTTCCATGGGTAGCATGTATGTTTAAATGGAACAGCCTTCATTGAAATTTTTCAGTAATCAGCATTATCATGAACGGGTAACATAGTCATACCAATTCTTGTTCAATTATGATATCAATAAATTGTTTGAAACTAATAATAACAATAATGAGGACGTTGTATAGCACCTAATCTTTAGAAGCTCTAAGCGCTTTACAACATATACAATAATATGACTATAGAAAAAAAAAAACCACCATCAAATTAGAAAATTAGAAAACATAAATGCTGAAAATACTTAAGGTAGGAAACATTATTAGGTCTTAAAGCTTGTTCTTGCAGTCGAAATAGGTGAGTTTTAAGAGCACTCTTGAAAGGGATCACTGTCTTTGTGTCATTGCTGGGCACTGGTATGCAAAAGAGCACCGTCCATACAACTTTGTTTTCAATGTGGTAATAATGAGTATACGATTGTCAGAAGAGGAGTACAAGTATCTTGCTGGTGTATACACATGGGTGAGGCCATATAGGTATGTTGGACTGGAATCCATCAGTGAAATGTAGCACAGAGAACACATTTGATTGATTCTGGATTGAATGGATAGCCAGTGTAGGGTACAGTGCAGCAGTAAGGTGTGCTCTCAACCTGGTAAGGATGATCCAACCAGCCATGTTTTGAAGTTTCTGGAGTAGATATCGTTATGAACCAGACAGGATCGAGTTGCAATAGTCCAGTCTTGAAACTACTAATAAACACACAAGTGTTTTAGGGGCATCAACTGAAAGATATTTGCAAATGGAGGAGATGTGTCCCATCTCAAGATATGCAGCCTTGAATATGTTCGCGACATGTTGGTACAATCAATGAGATTACTGTCCAGAGTAACACCTCGGTTTCGTACTGACTGTGTGAATGTAATGTTGGTGTTGTTCTTATTTATTGTTTGAGATAAAGTATGTGAATGAGAAAGCCTTTGTGTTGTGATCAGAATGTCTCAGTTTTATCATCATTCATCTGCAGCTTGTTACATGCCATCCATGATTTCACATCAGAAATGCACCTCTCTACTCCTTGGATGGTAGCATCAACTTCACAGTTGGGTGGCTAGTTTTGTATATTTAGGTGTCATCGGCGTACAATTGGTGAGACATTAAATGATTATCTATGACAAGTGAGAGCAGGCGAGTGTATAGAATGAAGAGAACAGACCCCTGTTCAACATAGAGCAACTTTGCTGGAGTGTGTCCCATTTACTAAGTACAACTTGAACCACAGTAAGGTCAAATTACAAGCTAATATGACAGCTTTAATATTATACATTTTCTCATTATTTTGTATGCGTTTGTATGTGCTTATATTATCTGATTTCTCAAACATTAAATAAAGGGAAATAATTACCCGTAAAGAGTTTACAATTCACAGGCCGGATAGCACAGTTATCGCTTTATACTTTACTAATGTAAAGCAGATACCTGGTAGTTCCTATTTAATCAAATTAATTTTGCTGTTTTCATCTTTTTTAAAAAAAAAACATACTTCATTATTCCTTATCACAATATAGTGATAGGTCCATGGATATTTGATTTACCAGTATTTTGTTTGAAGCACTCAAGCAATTATTGCTAAATCTATTTCTTCGATACAATTGATCCAACAAAAGGGATTTAATTTGTATTAACAACTGTTTGATATTTAAAAATAATGTAGATTAAGCACACACTTATATATTCACTAAAAATGCCCACAATATAACTTAAAATTTAGATGTAGAGATGGACTACTCATAGATCACCAATGAATCCTTTTTAGTTTTGCATTTTAGCGTAAATCAGAATGTAATATTAATATATTACCTATATTCATTTTTTAAACACCTGTTGTTTTGGCATCTCACTTAGATTTTTACAGTGGTTGATAAATTGGTCTTTGGTTTCCAGCAAATCAAAACCAGTTACCACAATTGTTTAAACCCTGATATTGGCTTTGCTACCTGTAGTAGATGGGCCCTAATGTCAACCAAACTTTGGTAAGCAATGAGTGGTATAAAGCGCTCTGTTACAAGGTCTCTACCATATAACCTCTGTCTGTGTGGGTTCGAGTCTCAGATTCGGCCTGTGTGAGTATGTGTAAAAGCTCTCAGATTCGGCCTGTGTGAGTATGTGTAAAAGCTTGCCAGTAGCTTCTCATGGGTTGGTGGTTCTTTCCGGAGGTTTCACCCACCTCAAGTTCTTCTTCCACCATTAATATTGGCTGCTATGTATAGCCTATCCCGTGCTGAAAAATGGTGTTAAACACTACAGCAACAACCTGCAATAGATGCCATAATGTTTATTCCACTATGTTCTCTATCAATATTCCACAGTTTTACCATCTGAAGTGGATTAAGAAACACAATGTATGGATGTAAAAAAATTAAATTATCCGAGGGCATTGTTGTAGAGTACAGTACAGGTGCATTTTAACACCTTAGGGATCAATCCTTTCAGTCCAATCATTTGTAGAATTACCCATTCAAATCATCCAACTTCACTCACAATGCATCATATCAGGTTACAAAGTCTTCAAAAAAGCAGGTTTTAAGCTGGAAGTTGGTAAGTTCACAGAAGAGAATGGTGGAAATGTGACTTCTCAACTGAAATATGATGCAAGTGAAAAATGTGTCCAGAACTGCATAACGCTAAGGTAGCATTAGACAATAAAGAGAAAGCAAATCGTGGCTGCACTGTTAAGATGGAGCAATACTGATGACAAGTTAGAAGAATATGTCTTTCCACAACATGTCATAGAAGAACTCGAGGCCAAGGAAATGCAAATGTTTTACGAGTTGAAAGTTTTCCTGACAGTACATCATAGTGATTTAGATTCATGCAAAGAAGAGGCCATATTATATAGGGTATATGAAATACTATCGCACAGAAACTACCAGTGCACTTCTGGAGAAGTTTAATAATTTCTGTGAAAATGTGCAAGACAATATTTACACAACAATTTGAAAATGTAGAGTGTACATGGATGAAGGATGGAAAATTAAAAAAAAAATAAGAGAATTCAAATCCACATCTGTTGGTGACTACACCACAAGAAAATGATACCAAATTCTAAAGAGCATCAACAGGTGACAAATCCACAATAAAATGAAATTATGAGAGAGTTTCTTAATGGGAAGTTAAAAAAACATTAGGACAGAGTTGCTTAAAGGGTACTTAAATAAATGAAATTAGGACAAAATTGCTTAATGGAAACTTGACTGAATTTGAGACAGACCTGATCATTTCAAACCTGAATTAATGACAATAACATGGAACTGCTTAATGGGATGAATGGAATCAGGACAGAACTGTTTAATGGCAACTTAAATGAATTAAACTATTACACATTATCCTGACACCAGGTCAACCAGTCCTAACACCAATCTCTTAATGCTATTCTGAGTGCCAAGCAAGGCAGTTGCTAGCACCATTTTTATAAGTCTTTGATACGACTTGGCCAGGTTCAAACCTGTGACCTCCTGTTCCAAAACAGAGGCTCTAACCACTAGTCCACTGGAGTGGTAGTAAGAACTCATCTCAACCCAACAAGACATTAATACTAGTTAATTATATACAAACAACAAAGACAAATTACTGTCCCTCTTTATTTTGACATGGTGTGATGTCAGAAACTCAAAATAAAAGGGCTCAAATTATATGAACATGTCGCCTCGACTAATACATAATATTATGTACTACAATTATATTTTGTAAAATGTAGCTTTCCTGATCAGCAGTTAATCCTTTTTTTTTTAAATTGTGTCCATTCTATCTTACTCAATGCCCAGTTACCATATCCAGACCCATGTCAGACTTTTTTTTTATTATCCAAACTATTTTTCTCATGACAGAAGTTTGTTTCCCATTACAGATCAGCATTTTTCTATTTAGTATTATAGAGTTATATGCACTTTTTATAACTATTTACAATTAATGTTTTTTTGTGGGCATATTCATCTGTTAGTGCTTGCTTACTGACATATCTAGCTTTATGTAAAAGTCCTGTTAATAAATCATAATTCCTTTAAACTCTAGCTATTTTGCAATCAACAAGTCTGATGCAACTTGGGGGTATACAGTACAGTAGTCGATGAAGCAGGTGTGATGAACAGGACACTAGTTATGTCAATGCAAAACCTGTAAAAACCACTATGAAATGAGAATTATCATCTTTCAATATCTCTACTGGCACCTTAAGTTTATGTCCACATGCACTGATTAAATATTAAATGTTAAAATACCCATATAGGGCTGAAATGCCAGACAAGCCCAGGTCAGCTGCTTTTTCTCTGGGAAGGCAACTCACTCCCATTGCTCAGATTAGCCCTGGTCAGCTGCTGTGATATTTCTCGAGCAATGTTCTAAACTCCCAGTTTTAGCACTCTATAGCTTTTCATGTGCTTTTATGTAAATCATCAGATTCGAGTTTCATACAGCTGTAGCAATTTTTCAAATTTGACTCCATTTTGTATGGACTTTTAAATTGTTTGGGTGACCCCATGTGGCTAAGAGGTCTACAATACTTGCTCACATCTCACCACAGTCTACTTGAGCTTGATTCTCAGCTCAATTAATATGGGTATGTGAAAATGCTTGCCAGTAGCTTCCTGTTGGTTACGGTTCTTCCCCGTGAATTTCATCCACCAAATACTCTATCTGCCATACAGCCTATTATAGAAACCCCATAAAAAAGAAATGTGAACCTTTAGGGCCACAACAAAACTGTAACTGCATTGTAATAAACTGATTGTGTGAAATTTTGGATATTTACAGTTAAAAGACCAATGCTCTGTATACCCCCAGAAATAAAGATTCTATGATAATAAAACTAATATAATTATAAAATACATATGAATCTATTTCATTGATACACATATTTTTTATATAAAAAAACCATAAAAAAAAACAGTGCATGACACCAAAATACCACAAAATTAAACCCAAAAGATGTTTGCACAGTATAATAATTGAAATAGAAAAATGTCAAGTCAAATGTTGTGTGCACAATTTCAATGTTCAGCCAATTAGTATAAAACCAAAATTCTGTGATCAACAACTTTAAGCTGGTGTGTCTTTTTTGAGTTAGTATGCTCTTTGCTGCTGTCTGTTTTGCCTGCGATCTGAAAATGGAGAAAACAAAATTATACCATCTGTAATACTTTAAAATGCATTGATCTAGTGCCTGTTACACAAATATGCCCTGATCTGCATGTCACATGCCTGGTCATTGACCACTATTTAGTAAGATGATCTTACAATCATTATTATCATTGTTCATGTTGGTTTTTACTCCTCTCAAGCTGTTATGAAAATACACACACACATGCCTATCTAAATATCTACCTACTTTGTAAATACTGATCAACGAATCAATTTATTTAAGGCAGTTATTATCAATTTCATACATCCTGTACTTTTAGTTAATTAAACATTTTAATAAGTTCTCTGACTGCTCCTTTATGAAGTACAGTGAAGTGTTTATCCATGGTTAACCCATTACTGCTAAATCTGACTGCTCCTTTATGAAGTACAGTGAAGTGTTTATCCATGGTTAACCCATTATTGCTAAATCTGACTGCTCCTTTATGAAGTACAGTGAAGAGTTTATCCATGGTTAACCCATTACTGCTAAATCTGACTGCTCCTTTCTGATGTACAGTGAAGTGTTTATCTATGGTTAACCCATTACTGCTAAATCTGACTGCTCCTTTATGAAGTACAGTGAAGTGTTTATCCATGGTTAACCCATTATTGCTAAATCTGACTGCTCCTTTATGAAGTACAGTGAAGTGTTTATCCATGGTTAACCCATTATTGCTAAATCTGACTGCTCCTTTATGAAGTACAGTGAAGTGTTTATCCATGGTTAACCCATTACTGCTAAATCTGACTGCTCCTTTATGAAGTACAGTGAAGTGTTTATCCATGGTTAACCTATTACTGCTAAATCTGACTACTCCTTTATGAAGTACAGTGAAGTGTTTATCCATGGTTAACCCATTACTGCTAAATCTGACTGCTCCTTTATGAAGTACAGTGAAGTGTTTATCCATGGTTAACCTATTACTGCTAAATCTGACTACTCCTTTATGAAGTACAGTGAAGTGTTTATCCATGGTTAACCCATTATTGCTAAATCTGACTGCTCCTTTATGAAGTACAGTGAAGTGTTTATCCATGGTTAACCCATTATTGCTAAATCTGCTACAATGTCAATGGTTCACTGAGCTAGATCAGTATATACTTTAAATCAAGTCATATTCATGCAGTGTTGTAAGCCAAAGGCAAAAATGGTCCTTCATCACCCATGTGCTGAGTTTTTATTTTAAACGAGTTTAAAAAACCAACAACTATACAATGAAACACTGGCTTATTCAAACAATGTGAAAGGTCATGTTGGATCACAACTGGAATTTTTATCTCACTGTAGTGATTTGTTAAGCAGGTCTAAGCATATTCATGAAAAACAAGGAAATCTCTGTACTGGCAGCCACTGGTGATAATGAATTTTAGCAGATTATTGCCCCTGGCTTGCACTGATGCATTCATATTGCACTGCAGCAACTATTCAACATCTATATAAAGTCATATAATGGCTGAAGTTTTGCATGAAATATTGTCAAGCACACAATACTTTTGCCGACTGAAAACACTATATGGAGTCAAGGATGATATGGAAATGAATACTTGAGATTTAAGAACAAATGTTCAATGTGATGCCTAGGTCTAAGAAAGAGCAACCATTATGGATAGTTGATAACGGATCATGCTAATGCAAATCTTGTGTTATGAAATTCTCATTGGATGTGCACCATAGAAAAATGCAGATCTGGTTCTATAGAGTTCTTGTATGTGCATCATATACAGAAAAAACTTCTGACATTATAAAATTGATAATTTTTCAACACTTACTCCAATTCTGCTGATTCTGCTGGTAATTCTGGTCACGATCACGGTCTGAAATAATACATGAAAACAGTGAAAATATGTGCATGTTAAAACAGCTCTTATTTCATGTAAATAGTTTATTTTATATTTAAAAAAAGAAATTTCCCCAAATTGTATTAAAAAAAACAATGTATGGTACAACAACTTTATTTGGTTGATAATCTTAATCACAGAACAGACCCAACTTAATTACTTTTCAATGCTTCCCTTGTCTTATTTTTATTTTTTCTTCAATTGTGTTCTTTTTATGGGATTTAATTTGTAAAGAATTTGTTTTCATATGGCTATTCAGACTCCATTTCAACTGACTAAAATTCATCCACTACTTACTAGATTAAATTCATTTATGATAAAACAAAATTGGTCTTTTTATACTTAAACAACCCAATTTTGCCAATGATTTGAATATTAAATTAAATACTTTGAAATGTTGAAAGGTTATTTTCATGTACAAGAAGAAAATGCTCTCACTAAAATGCAAGCACATGTACACAAAGGTACAAATTCCCTGATTGGGGGTGCAAGACCTGTGGTGAATGAATGAAGTTCTAAAATAAATCTCAACACTTTAAAATTGGATAATAAAAGTAAATCTGGCACACGAATGCCCACTGGCTAGTGTGTTTGCAGCATCATGAAGCTGTGACCTATATTATGAATGTTGATACTTGTAGCTGTGACCTATATTTTGAAGACATCCAGAATGGGATATATGACACATCCTGTAGCAGAGATATTGGAATGTACCATTTTGGAATGTGCCATATCAAAATACACAAAGTTTCATTCCTCTATTTTAAACATTTCTTGAATTAAAGGGCAGAAATAAACAAAAATCTCTTGAAGGGACTGGTGCTTTATTGGCCAAAAAGAATTTCTTGGAATTCAAGACAAGACCATTTCTATCTTGTAACTGCCAAGATGTATTTCTTCAGCAATAACAAGAGTTTCAAATTAGCTGCCATGGATTGTGCATTCTAAATGAAAATGGTACCAAAAAACATATAATTAGTCTTTTGGTGGAAACCCAATGGATGAATGAAGAACAACAAACCACCATATGCGCATTTCAGGTTTATGACCTGTAGAATTAAAAAGTGACTGCTGACGTTTTCCTTTGATCTCAAAGATCTTACCCCAAATGTGGCATGCAACACACTTAAGTCTGGAAGACTGGACCCCAAATGTTATATCCACAATATTTTGGTCTCGAAGACATGATCCCAGTTGTGGTATGCAACACACTTCAGTCTGGAAGACTTGACCCCCAAATGTGGTATGCACCACATTTTGGTCTCAAAGACATAACCCAAATGTGATATGCAACATACATTGATCTCAAAGATATGACCCCAAATGTTGTATGCAACACATCTTGATCTTTTGGGTTTAAAACCATTTTCCAGCAATAATTGGCTATAACTGGTACAGGAAGAACTGGGAAACCCACCAATAAAAACAACCAAATCAAGGGAAGCTATTGGCAAGTGTTTTTTCATACATTTGCCAAACCTGCGAGTTTAACCCATGCAGAGAGAGGTGAGATGGCAGTGATTTTACCAATCACTTTACCAGAAAAGCACTTCACACCACTTGGTCTGATGGATGGATATAAAAGCAAATACATGTATACAGTTTTATTTCCCATGTTTTGTTTTGAAACAAATATATCCATCAGAAAAATGTGATTCCCCCCCCCCCCTCATTACCAGACCAACATATTTGCAATTTTATGTCTCTCAGTAGGCAGATGCCATTGATCAGTTGAAATGCAACTATGAAGCTGATAAAGACAGTGTACAGAACTTGAGGATAGTCAACTATTATCTGACATTCAGAATGACAATTTTGGCTCCTGTGACTATTACCTCTGACATCTCTGCCCAAGCCATTCTTCAACAGTAGATTACCTATAAAGCTTTATGGAAACTGGAACCAGGAAACTTAACCAATGTACTGAATTAGCTAAAAAAGTAATTACAATGTTGGCCCCAGTGACATCAAACTTTCACTTTGGCTTTAAAATCGATAGAGAGCTGCCTCTGCACACGTTTGGTCAACCAATGAAGCTGGATGAAAATTATGCCTTGAAAACATCATACAGAAAGAAATATTAGTTTCATCCATAGTGACCCTGACCTTGAACCCAGAATCAATAAGCTGCCTCAACTCACTGAATAAGACACATAGAAACTTTGAGAAAAGAAAACGACAGGAAACTAATGTTTTGTCATGAAAACAACCTTTTCAACAGACAGACTGATGCATGGATGGAAGAGCAGACAGATGGACAATGCAATAAATATTTCCCAACAATGTGATTGGATATAAAGGTAGCCAATTACAATATGGGAAGATGGCACATAAAGCATTAGCAACTTTTGTCAAACCTTCACCAACTATATATGCCTCTGACCTGCATCCAAAGCAACCACACAATAACTATCACGTTAAATCAGGCCTTCAGAATGCCCAAAGACCTTTTTTTTTTTTTTAAAGATGGTGATTGGTATTTCATCTAAATTGATTCAGTGATGGAAAATGCACTTAAGACTTACTCATGGAAGGTTTAAAAAAAAAAGATAAACATATGCAGGAAAACAAGACCTATAGCAAACACCTCTACAAAAATGATACCCATATCTGAAAGACAGATATGCACCATTCTGTTCCACCAGTTGCCAAAATGTTTTTTTAATAAAAATTCTGTCATACCCTGATTGTCCTATACTGACAGGACTCACTATATATGGAAACCAATCGTTATAGTAAAATTTCATCATTATGTTAAAAAACCAGTTAATACCTTGAACATCCAATCCTCCTAAGTGAAAACATATGTCAATACTTTTTTGCTTGTTCTGGCAATAAAAGTAAAACAACTGCTTACCATGATGAATGTAATGGATGAAGTGGTCTCCCCTTGGGTAGAGGAATCGGTGACTACTCGTCATTTGTAATTAGATAATGTCGAACCTAAATGGAAAACTTAACCAAGGTGCGTTGGACTGATAGATGAGAGTTACAAGTTTTCCGGTTGACATTTGGAGTTAACGTTACAACAGTCTCTGCAATATTGACCTTTGGCAACTGCAGATGTCCTGCAGGACACATTAGAGGTGATATCATAATGTTCTGGCAACAACTTTTGCATAAAAAGATACTTTTCATACATTTTATAATAAATACTGTGTAACATTACTCCAGTGGTTTGATTGTTTTATCCATCTGTATTGATGGCACAATGAACTCTGACATTTTTAACCATACTTCTTTTTCTAAGTTCCTTGCTTGCAGTGGAGTCCAAGAAGAATCCAAATCAGAACCATGCAATTACTGGCAAACTTCAATTGTTTCCATTCCATCTGAGGTCTCCATGGAGACAAGTAGAAAGCATTAAAAGTCTCCAACATGTCAATGACATATTCAGTATCCTGATTTAGTAAATCATTCCCATATAGGAAACATTAAAGTAATTTCATATTGCACAACAATTTGACTTCATCAGTGCAATTGAGAAACCTGGCAGCGTATTTAGCTAATTCTGCCCATCAAGGCTAGAGTGACTAGCAAACAGGTTTTGTAGGAAAGATCATTTCAAATTCCTACAAATAACTCCTGATGAGAAGGGTAATGGATTCATGACATGTAAAGCACTGAAAAATTGTCGCAAGACTATCAAAAACCTTTTGACAATAAAGGACTCAAGACAGTGTTTTGTTAATAATGAAATAGAAATATCAGGTCATAAAGTATAACCATCACTGTTTTATTTTTTTGTCAAGTAAACATTTTTTTCATGTCTTATAATACCAAGTCAAGACTATGTCAACGCAACTGTTCTAAGAATGTCTAGAACATGGCAATGTTGCATCTATCATGGACATGGGTATTTCCATTGCTGAAGGGGTTAGCTCAACAACTGGAACATGACAATGTACAGAGGATGTCGGCTTGTTCAGAGTGAATAACAGATACATGCTTACGTTTTAAAACTAGCCTATGAGATAAAATATATTAGTTATTCACTCAGTGCAAGAAATTTTTTTTTTCATTTTATACTCAGACATTGGTTTGGGAAGCAACAAATATAACAGACCAAAGTAGTTGGTTTGTTACTGCACCATTTACAATGTCTGCAGTTAACTGCTGCGTTTTGTGAATACACTGACAATTTAAGAAGTAACAATTCTCCTTGACAATTCCAGGTGAAACAGTTCATAAAAAATGATAGAAAATATAAGAAAGTATCTTCCCCTTGTTGTTGGTGTTGTCCATGTGTGAAGTGGCCAATTTTACCACTAGACCACATAAACATCATTAACAAGTTTGGAAATATTTATTGTATTTCACTCCAGTTAAATATCAATATTATTTCTCTACATTCCATGGCATAGCATAAAATAAATTACTGATATTAACATGTTATTTCCTGGCAAATTTCCCTCTACTTAATTAAGATTGTTGTACCTGTAGAAATCCCAATGGACAAGTGTCCACCTTGAATAAGATTCTACCTCTCAAAAACAGATTCTTTATGTCTAAATTATTCCACATAGAGAATAATACAAATTCCCAACTTATCCATCACCTCAAATATAAAATAAACTCACCAAATTAGAACACAAGCTCTGTGTAAGGAATCATATAATAAGGCAGTGTTAGTAGAAGCATTATAGAAAATTAGCCTACAAGACAAGACCTGGTAAGAATGTGGTAAATTTGTCTGACAATACAAAGGTCAGGTGAGAATGTGGTACATCAATAGAACATTCATATATTTAGTGTAGGGAGCTTTTGAGAAAATATTGGCTTTGATTTGATAAAATTTTCAAGACTTTAACTGATAGTATACTTAAAATCTCCAGAAAACAAGTATAACAAGCAAATGAAATTTTCAGCTCTAAAATAAACATGTATCTATAAAATGTTACAAATTTTAACAGATTCAGAAGAATGTTTTGAGCAACACATTTACTTCAAAAGTTTATGAATTCCTTGCTAATTGGTAGTAAATGAAATACAGACATGAGTATATACAGAAGCACTGCTCCCTTATTTTTAATTAAAGGAAAAGTACATTCAAAGATAAGTTGTATTGAGCTTTCTTTTCTTCTAATGACAACGATCCACACATTTCTCAACCAGGACCTGCCTTATTGTGAGTACTGGCAAAATACATTGGTGCTATTCCGAAGAACAAAGATTGGTCTACAAAATGGAAATATCTTTAACTGTGTTATTCTGGAAAGGATCATTAGCTGGCAGGGTACATTATTGTAATTATATCGGGCTGAGATTCTTCCCATTGTTACAAGTGTTATGTTAAACTTGGACACATTCAACTACTAAAACAAAACAAACCAAAGACTATATAAAAGCTTCTAATAAGATTTAAAAGAAGTTGACCAAAGGTATACATTTTCGGGACTTTGTCCCCCCACCAATACCCTTTTATTGGTCAATAAATCTGTGGATATATCATAGATGGGGACCCTTTTAGAATAACTGTTCCATGTGTCTTTAAATTATGCTTTGACGCAGCCATTAAACCCTCATTAATTAGTACCTTAAGAATAAAAGTGAACTCACAATACTGACAAAGAATTTTCAAACGACAGCCATACCTGCCAATGTATTTTTCACTATAATGATCACAAGTTACAGTGACTGACTACTGGCTTTTGATAAAAAAATTATTTTTTAAAAATGACTAATTGCTCTCAGAAAAAGATTAGTAAAAAGCCCTAACCTGTGAACCACAGTTAATCAATATGTAAAGAACACATCACTCTAACTACTTTTGTTCGGCAGCATAGACCAGGTTGAGGAACATTTAAGGAATGTTCCATCACTTATCGAAGTTGTCACATTAGGATCTGGATATTCACTGACAACAAGCCAGTTTCCTTATAAATCCGTTCACAAGAAACTAATCACATGACCTGTGTCAAGCAGGCCATGTGCTAATGATAAATTGTTGTATCCACATTTAAATTAACACTATCTGCATGACAAAACCTGAACACTGAGTTTATCAAGGTTGTGGAGAGATGGATGAACAAATATACACATTGATACCAACCTGATTGCCATACAGAGCACCTGCCAAGACAGGACAGGTTCAACAAATAGCTGTGCATTAGAATTCAAACAGTCTGTGCTCTTCTGGTTTGAGTTAAAGTGTGACATTAAAATTTACATGCAGATACAAATTTCCAGTAAGCAAAATTTTATGAATACAAGCTGCTAGCTATGGGAAATTAAAAACTGATTAGTAAATAATTTAAAAAATGACTACCGTATTTTCGCGCATATATCCCGCACACGCAGATAATCCGCACCCTCATATAGCCCGCAGGTTTTGGGGTTTTGTGTAAAAAATCGCTGGCATAACCCGCACCTTTGTATAACCCGCAACCATAGATATATTTATACAGCTACAATCGGAAATGAAATCAATTACAGGATCACGGGGCTTCGCTGATGTAGCAAACTGCGATTCTGTTTTCCGTTTTGGTGACAAAATATACCATCTGGTGATATTTGTGGCGACACCAATTTTGGCTGATAAAAACCGTATATACAGTCTTGCGTTTGGAGTAGAGAAAATCAAAGGCACCATGACAGGAAACAATGTACTGGAATATATTGTTAAAATAACAAGTCCTTGTCTCATACTGACAAACCACACTAACACTGCGCTGTTATATCATAATCCGCTAATGATGATATCTGGCCTTATTACTTTATGCAACTGACTAGTTTACATCCGAATCCGCAGAAGGCGGAAACGTAAAATGAGTACAGTCAAGCAGATGGCACTAATTTAAAAACAAATACCAGATGGAAGAAGAAAAAATACGTTTGCTGACACTTCAAAATGAACTGATTACCTTTGAAGCACTGATATATACTAAACAAATAAAACAAATCTGTTTCAATGTTCTACAATTATCTGAAGTTGCCGCAGCAATAACAAAGGCTTCAACTGGAGCCTTTAGCGGCGCCATCATCAAAGTAAGCCGACGATCTTTGCTCAATAAACGTCAGCAAAAAACACGGTACACATTCCTTGTGTGCGTAGGCTGCATATAGGAGCTGTGCCTCAACTACAGGCTACATAAACACGGACATTTCTAAATAATCTTGTATTCTTGTGAAGTGTAGATTCGAGTTTAAATAATTTCTTTGTTTAATTTAAAAAATGCCGAAACGAAAGTCTTACACAGCCGACTTCAAGCTAACTGCCATTGCGTATGCTGAAGTGCATGGCAATAGAGTCACAGGTAGAAAACTTGACATTGATGAGAGTGTAATCCGAGGTTGGAGAAAAGAAAAAGGAACGTTGGAGAAGATGAATCCACGAAAACGTGCTCGTCGCAGACCTAAAGCAAAGTGGCCTCACCTTGAAGCTGACCTGAAGCAGTGGATCGCGGGACAACAACCGACCAGTCTCGACAGTTGCCATCAAACTGAAGGCCAAACTCATGGCGGCAGAGAAGCCCATTGATGATTTCAAAGGAGGAGTGAATTGGGTATATAAATTTATGAAGAGGAGCCGATTGTCAGTCAGAACACGAACGACTGTCGGCCAACGTTTACCCGAGAATTGGGAGAAGAAGATGGATGATTTTCGTGAATTCGTCGCCAAGGAAATTCAGGAGCTTGACCTTCCCCATTCTGCCATTATTAATATGGACGAAGTACCGATGTGTTTCGACATTCCGGCAACAAGGTCGGTGGATGTTTTTAATTTTTGTCATTAAAATATTAATTAATTCAAAATATGTAAAATTAGGTACCGTAGTTATTTCGACTGAAAACAGAAAATATTGATTATGAAAACGTGACGGATACGAAATTTTAAGTTTTTATCCCGAAATGTTGATTTGGTCCCGATACCGTAAGTTGTTGTAAAGTCACCGTAGTAGCCATAATATCCAACCCTAGCAAAACAAAAATAGAACAATATATGTTATGTAGTTACGTTTTTCAAACAATATAATCGAATATTATTATGTGTAAAAAAATTGTGATATAGCCCGCACCCTTATATAACCCGCACCCCCCCTGCGGGGTTTGTAAAATCTGGTATAACCCGCGGGATATATGCGCGAAAATACGGTACTATAATATTTAATGATAAAACTTAAAAAGTTATATGAAAATGCAATTTATCTCATACATTAGTAAAATTAACACTAATATTGCACAATACACCTGGTTATTATAAATGATTCCAAATGTTATTTGAAAATAAGGCATTATGAACAGAATAAGCAGTGTTGCAGTTGTCAGTTTACTTGAAATTGGAGGTGTTCTTAGACAAGCACAGTGCAAAAATGTAAACTGGTGTTAAGTGAACCAAATACCCTATCTACTCCCTTCTAAGTTGGTCCAAATACAAACAATACAGAACCTGATTTACCTCTTGTGTAATGCGTTGGCAGATTGTGGTTTATGTTGTCTGTTCTACTGATTACTCCTAACAAACAGACTAAATACCAGAATGGAATAAAAAGCAGATCTGCCATTGCATTATGTAAAATAAGATTTTGATATATGCAGTTTGCATTTGGATCCAACTGTTATGCAAGTATATACTATGTCCACTATGAATCCACGTGCATAAACTAAACATGCAGAATAAAGAAAATTTAAAATATATATTAAAAAAATTCCTGCAAATAAGAAATTTGAAATTTTCAGTAGATTGCATCAGAGAGCATTGTTTTTCCCATCATCTACATTGTTGGTATATCCTATATAGGGTTCATACAGAAAGCTGAATGACAAATTCAAAGACCACAAACAGATTTCCAAGACCTATTTTTGCTAATATTTTGTATACAAGTTATGAGAAACAATGAATGCAAAATACTACAATATTGTTTAATGATGACATTTAAACTATATTTCTTAAAATTGAATTTACATGATCTGGAATATATGTTAACATTCATTGTTATTTCAGAAATATGTAACATATGCATCAGATTTTATACAAAATAATTTGTTCTCTTAACAAACATCAGTATACAGCTTTAAATGCATTATTATAGTTGCTGTTTTTATATCTTCAATCATTTTGGAAAGAGAAATCAACGCTGTAGTTTTGGAAAGAAATTAAATGATTGGGTTTATTTCAATTTTCAAAGACTTTTGAAGACCTCAGGGTAATTTGCTCGATTTTCCCAAACTTTGAAGGCCTGAAAATGCTATCTCATTTTTCCCAAACTGTCAAAGACCTTAAAAGACCACAAGAACCCTGCTATATTTTAGAAGAAAAAAACAACAAAAATTGGATACCAATGAAAGACAGATAAATCAAAAGAATCATCTATATGACTGGGACATATCAAAATCATAGTAACACAGTCACATCTAAATAAAAAAAATCCAGTCACATCTACATGGTCACTGGGACATCGTAACCCAGTCACATCTACATCATGACTGCAAGATAGTAACCCAGTCACATCTATATTAGCCCAGCCTAGAATGATCGTTAGAATTCACCAAAATGGACCTTTTCCAGAATAAAAGTCATAATGCATTTCTGGATGTCAAGATGACAAGACTGAACAGTAATTTTTTGCCTTCTCTATCTTAAAACATCGTTGTATGTCAGTTTACAGACCAATATTAAATATGCTAATAATAATAATCAAAAACTGCCAGCATTGACGTGCGACTATCCAAACTATAGGTGGCATTTGATTATTCACAACTCGGGGTGGCAATGAGCATGTGCAATGTGAAAATGCAGACCGGTGTATTCGATACATCTATAGCATTACATGGGCAAATCTGCTAATAGAAGTAACCATGCCAAAAAAAAATTAGACTTGGGAGTCTGCAAGTTCAAACTGAAATTCCAACTGATGCAGAAAATTTTCATCCCCAACTTCTACAAGATATGTAGGAACAAAGACTTACGACCATAAGACTGACTTACTTCCTTTCTGGTAGAAGAGATTTCCTTGCTTTATTTCTGTGATCCTCTCATTGTTCTCCACCAGGTTTCCAACTTTCTCTGACAGCTGAAGAGCCAATGACTGGAGACGAGTTGGCTCAGTTCGGTGCATAATCACACACTGGGTAGGTTCATCCAAAGAAGCCTTTATAAATAAAATTTATAGAATTTATTCCTTAAATTTTTTAATTCTAATCCAATCACCAATAATCTTCACGATGGTCATAATTTACTGCATTATGCTACTATGCCAGTGAACACTTCCATACAACTTAAAGGGATATAACTCTATAAGTATTTCCTGTGGTTACTGCAAAATTCATGCTTTGCACTCATTCATTTACACAAATTCTGACAGCTAATTTTTCTCCTCCTGTAATAATTTAATTCTTGCAAATGTAGTCATCTCTAAGTTTGCAGAAGCTCTTGATTTCAAGTAATTCATCTATACCCGACATGTAAACCATGAATTTCACATAAATTATAACAACTAACAATTCCAACAACTCTTATTTACCATCAATTCCTCATTGATTATCATTTTGCTGATGGTTGAGTGGACAACCTGCTTCTCAAGTTCAAACATTTCTGCCAAGGTGTGGAGGCTTAGCGAGTCATAGACACTGCTGTATGTAAAGAGATAGGTACGCAGACTTTCTTCCTGGATTTTAGAGGTGATCATATCCCGTACTATGTCTGGGTGGGGAAACAAGTTCCACACCTGAAATAAAGCACCAGTAGTATTTTTATAAAATTGTAGGCAAGTGCATGTGGTATATATATATATATATATATATATATATATATATATATATATATATATATATATATATATATATATATATATATAACATACATTAAAAATAACATGGCATTTAAAGTGTTGGTATATAGCAAATTGATATACCAATACAACTGGCATATCAAACTGTGATCTGCCCATGGTACAACAATACAAATATATAAACATTCTTTCAACTACAGGTAAATAGATTAATGATGAATTTGTAATCATAAATGACATGAAAATAACAATAAAACTGTATTAATAGTCCCTCTATTCAAAATGAAATTAATTAGTACAAAATATCATCAGAATCCTTTCTTTTTTACATTCCCCTCTCCCAAAAATCTGCCGAGAGAGAAAAACATAGTGTGCACGAAAAGATTAAAACTGTACTTGTACCAACTAACCTACAGTAATCTGATATACCATGGGATCTATCTACAGTGTTCATAATATCAATGATACATAGCCAATCGACACTATATGCTAAATTTGTCAGTTACGAGGCACACAAACCTATTAAACCTATTATATTGTTCTACAAATCGATTATTAAATATAAAAATGTGCCAATGGTTGTCCCTCTCCCTCTCTCTATGAGTATCAAAGCTAGATAATCCATGAAAATACGTGCATTGATGAGTTTTGCTTGTGTGATGTAATGATGTCTCTGGACCTATGAATGATGGTAAAGTTTAGTCAAACCGTCCAAAGGGGTGGTGGGAGGGAATTGTATAGTCTTTAGAAATGTTAATTAATGCAAAAAAAATTACTAAGATGAACTGTAAATATATTACCATATTTTAATTACCTCTTGTTGGTTAGTCATTTTGCTTAGTTTCTATTTCATGCTTATTTCCATACACCAGTATGTGAATGCCTGACAGGACAGGTTTAGTGTACTCTTAAGATTGTTGATAGTACACTACTTTCTTCATAAAACCATATTTCAATTTTAAAATCTTGTCTTATTTTGATTTATTAAATAAGAATAAAAATAGAATCTCAAAAAGAAAACAATCAACTTATCAATTTGCATACGTGATTGTGAACAACAAGAAAAGGTGTAGAACTACATTTTGTAATGGACATACTTGCAGGGATGAGAATTCATTCATTCACTCGGTCAATACACAGTTGCATATCACAACTCCATTCAAATGGGAAAAGTGTATACTTGCATGTGATATAAATAAAATATATATATAGTTTGTACGGTGTATTCATAATATACCACTCGTAAACATTTTTCATCAAAAGGAAACTCAGCAAGCATCATTTCCTTTTAATGAAAAATTTATTGATCTCATGGTTTACCATTGATACAGTGTATAATCTATATATATATACTCTATCAATATCCACAGAGGATATCAGTACACTTGATTTGATGATGGTGATCATCCGAAAACATGATCCTATAATATAAATCTCTTCAGTTGCAACTTTAAGCTAAACTTAGTTCTCTACTCAGCTGGATTGGGGCCCCAAGTAGCCGAGTGGTCTAAAGCGCTTTCAGTTATGGATCACTGCCATCTCACCTCTGTCTGCGTGGGTTTGAGTCTAAGATTTGGCTAATGTAGTTATGTGAGAAAGCTTGACAGTAGCTTCTCGTGGGTCGGTGGTTCTTTCCAAGGGTTTTCCTGGGGTTCTTTCTCCACCAATAATACTGGCCGGTGTTAAACCCTACAACAACAACAACTCATCTGGATTAAGGTTCCAAAGTTTATTGATGTCCTACTTGGAGAAGTTGTCGTCTCCCGGGAAGTATTTCTGTATAATCATATTAGGTATAAGATTTAAGTAATTTCCTCATGGAACAAGTTCAGGTATATGGCATGCAACCACTTGAGCCTGCATTGCCAAAAGGAAACAGTGGGGCAGAAAGGCTGAAAGGATGGACTGACTGGACAGATCCCAACTGTAGGCCATATAGTCCAACTTGCTGCTACCATCATACTCCCATTAAAAGTGAAAATGGACACCCAGTGGGGGAGGACTTGGATATTTTGATTGGGACCTGGACAGCCTTGTCAGAAGCTGGGATGGGACGGCATTTGAGAAAACTTGCACCCACCAAGATAACAAAAAGGAGCAATATTTTCCACTGTGTCAATATCAGTAGTCACAATGTATGATTACAGGCGAGAGAAAAACAAATATCCTGAAGACAATATCTGCAATGTGGACTGGTCTCATAGACTGACCTTCTCATCAGAGATTTAATAATAATGAAATGGTGGCAAAACATTCAAATTTATACTGTCCCAATCATCCTACTCCAGCTATAAAGAAGTGATGGTTGCCAGTAGCTAAGTCCAACCAGTCTCGTGAGGTGGATGAGGCCACAGAGGCATGCCCAACTATAAGTCCAACCAGTCTCGTGAGGTGGATGAGGCCACAGAGGCATGCCCAACTATAAGTGGCAACTGACTGTGTTGGGATAAAAGCTCAGGACTTCAACATTGGAAGATTCTGATCTTGCCTATTTTACCTATTTTCTGTCAAATGTTTCCACAGAACTGTGGATCAAGTACATTTAACAAACATTTGTAGGCAGTACAAGGTTCAGATGAAGTATATTTAGCTCTTGTTGTTATGGGTTGGGCACCATTTTCTGCACAAGACAGGTTACACATGGTGGCCAGTATATCTGGTGAAGGAAGAACCTGGAAAAACTCGGGCAAGAATCCCAACCCATGGGGAGCTACTGGTAAGTTTTCTCACATACCCACATTGACCATGCACAAGACTCCACGAGGACAGAGGTGAGAAGCCAATGATCTGTAAAGACCAGACCAGCACCCAAGGTGCATTAATTTAATGTCTTCATGAATTATTTACACTTGATGCATCTCATCTGCCACTGTTCACCTGAAACTACAATGAAAAACCATTTCCAAAAATCCACAAAATGGTGCTTACTGCACACCAATACACACTAAAGTTAAAACTCCTGAAAATTTACAGAAATTTTACAGCACATTGCTATGTTATTGTTATAGGGTTTAAGACCATTTTTCAGCACATGATAGGCGGCCAGTATTAATTGGTGGAGGAAAAACCCGGGGACCCCCAAACAAAAGAACCACTGACCCACGAGAAGCTACTGGCAAGCTTTCTCACCTACCCACATTGGCAAAGTCTTAGACTCGAACCCACACAGACAGGGGTGAGATGGCAGTGATTCATAATGGAGAGCACTTTAGATCACTCTGCCCCCCCCCACCCCACCTGCTATGTAACATGCCATTTAAAAATGTTACAACAGCAGACAACAAAAACTTAAACATGGCATGGACAGAGACCATGTCCGAAATGGTAAAAAATATGCAAACACAACCGAATTTCCTTACAGACATTAGAAAATTCTAGAGAAATCATAGAGATTTTAGGAGGCAACACAGTACAATGTTCCCTGAACTGAGCTAAAACTTAAAAGAAAGAGTAGCTGGGCTACTTTTGAAGAATTTTTGCTTCTTCAAAACTTTGATTTTAAATGGGTACAGAACAATCATGACTGAAAATATAAGAAAAATGTCTGCTAGACAGGACATAGTATTTTGTAAAAGCTGAAAATAAAAGTTGCAGTATAGGACAATTTTCAAAATGTAAAACTGTACCAACAGCAGGTGAAATATGTAATGTGAAATATTTGGAAAATGGCCCTGCTTTACCTGAAAGATCATAAGAAAGAGAGAAGTTCTTTATTAATTTATGTCATCATGCATTTTTTTATTTAGGGTAAATTTAGGACAACTGATAGTGAAATTCTCTCTGTATTTAGAAAAAAATCCATTGAAAATACTAGTCTTCCCACTCCAACCACCATTGGGGGCCCCGAGTGGCAGAGTGGTCTAACGCTCTTTCCGTTACAAATCACTGCCGTCTCACCACTGCATGGGTTCGAGTCTAAGATTTCGCTAATGCAGTTATGTGAGAAAGCTTGCCAGTAGCTTCTCGTGGGTCGGTGGTTCTTTCCAGGAATTTTCCTGGGTTCTTCCTCAACCAATAATACTGTCCACCATGTATAGCCTATCGTGTGCTGAAAAATGGCATTAAACCCTAAAACACAAAACAAAAACCAACCTCCATTAACATCATATGATATCAAGTTGCATCTGACAGGGAAATGGCAAACCATAGCAACACACTGTACACTGTACAAAATACATTATATAATGGTCAGTTCAGATAGGGGATTAATTAACAAGCACATATTTTTGACATAAATGGGTTTGCACTTTCTTTTAAGAATGTTTTAATGGGGTCGATGATCAAGGTCATCTGGGACAAGGGTTAACAAAAAAATTATGTGACCTTTGTATTCATTTTTTCATTGATGACAAAGTTTTTACAGGCTTTCCAGTCACCAGTCTTCATTGATCTGGAAGCAGCAACAACATGTTCCCTCATGCTCTCTGGAGGTCCTGTCAGAGTCTGCCTCTCTGCCATTCTCAACACATGGTGGAAGTTCTTACTGATCATCCTTCTTCTGGCATCCATCTCATGAGCTAATATATTTAAATAAAAAAAGCATAAATGTCATGAGCTAATATGTTTAAATAAAAAAAGCATAAATCTCAGGAGCTAATATATCAAATATATCAAAAGTAAATAACAACCATCTCACAAGTTAATACATCAAAAGTAAATAACAACCATCTCATGAGTTAATATATCAAAAGTAAATAACAACCATCTCATGAGTTAATACATCAAAAGTAAATGACAACCATCTTACAAGTTAATACATCAAAAGTAAATGACAACCATCTCATGAGTTAATACATCAAAAGTAAATGACAACCATCTCACGAGTTAATACATCAAAAGTAAATAACAACCATCTCATGAGTTAATACATCAAAAGTAAATAACAACCATCTCATGAGATAATACATCAAAAGTAAATGACAACCATCTTACAAGTTAATACATCAAAAGTAAATGACAACCATCTCATGAGTTAATACATCAAAAGTAAATGACACCCATCTTATGAGCTAACACATCAGAAGTAAATGAGGTAATATATCAAAAGTAAATGACACCCATCTTATGAGCTAACACATCAGAAGTAAATGAGGTAATATATCAAAAGTAAATGACACCCATCTCATGGGTTAACGCATCAAAAGTAAATGACTTAAGAACAGAAAATCAGATGTCATGTTCATATCTGTACATATACTGACGATATGAAACAACAGATATTACATACTAAATTTGACATTCTTATAAATAATGACTTCATCCTCAACATCATTATCATAATCATGACCATATTAACTAAAAACTGAAATGCAGTAATATGTTAACCAGAACTCTTTTCAATGTAATGTAATCACAATGTATAACCAAGAAAAAAGTCACCCCTTCATGGGATAAAGACATTCTAACAATTTAAAAAAAAAAAATAAAGTTTCCAGAGAAACAGTACCAGCCATGTATGGTATTTCCATCAGCATGGCAGAAACTAGGTAAACACACTCCAGCAGCTCCAAGTTAATGTGCATGTGGTATGGTAACAATCGTCTCTTCTCAATTTTCTCCTGCTCTGGTGTTCTCTCGTGCTGACGCTGTAACAAGAGACCCTGGGGGAAAAAAAAGGAAGGAAATCTGATATTATTCAGTTATATGCAATCCTTGTCATTTCCAAAATTTAATGTTTTGGCATCACTTTATGAGATTAGATGTACCTCAGAGCTATCAGAGATTTTTCCAGTGTCTCAAATTAAATGGGACCCCAAATTCAAGTACAAAGACGTACAGAATTTCACATTTTGAAACAACTCTGCAAATTTCATTTTCTTAATTAAAATTCCCCTACAGTTGATGGGTCAATCACTAGAAAAATTCAAGGCAATTATGTATATTTAATTGTTTTCTTGTTCCATTTAAAATAATTTTATTTCATTATATTATTGCAATGTAATATTGTACACTGGATTTGACCTTGTCCAAAACTGAGTTCATTTCTCCTTGACCTAATTGACTTTAAAAAAATCATTTCATTTTATGTCAACAACTGATACATAGCTAAATTATTATCTATGTTTATGGGCTTAATATCAGGATATTTATTAATGGTCAGGGTTTTGGACTTTCCTATGTGAATTTTACAGGTAATTGTTTTAACTTTGTAAACATCAGGATCATTCTATATATATATATATATATATATATATATATATATAATGTACTTGTGAGGATTTTACCAATCATGATTTAACATCAGGCTCTTTTAAGTTGTATTATATCTTGTGACCAGGATTGTTGGGCTGAAATCTTGTTTTGTTCAAATTATTTAATTCAATTGATTATTTTCTCTGGGGAAAAAAGTGCTTTAATAAAATTCTTGGATAAAAACATTCACTGGAATTTATACTGAGCTCAAACCTGGAATTATATTTCTGTAATTCAACAAAAGACTGTTGATACATCAATACTTCAATAGCTACCACAGACATGTCATTGACTTCAGTTCTGAGCTATTTTTTGGACTTTTACTGAATTTTATTCAGGACTTTAAATAACTTGGACATGTGTCCAGAATTCTTAGGTTTAGTGTTTGTTTGATTAAGCTTTTTAACGCAGCTTTAACAATTTTTCGGTCATATCACTACGATGTCTGCATGAAGCAGTTCATAGTGATGTCTAGCACTGGGGCATCATGCCGCAGACATGTAGCATGATGTCCCACCCAGTCACATTATCCTGACACAAGGCCGACCAGTCCTAACACTAACCTCTTAATGCTGAGCATCAAGTGAGGCAGCTGTTAGTACCATTTTTGTAAGTCTTTGTATGACCCAGCCGGGGATTGAATCCATGACCTTCCGCTTCCACGGTGGACACTGGAGCGGTTGAATTCTTAAGTTATTTTGGGATTTAATTTGCAATACTGTAAGGTTTTTTCCCCTCATTTTCACTTCTTATTCTATGGAAATACATTTATTTGTTAAATTTTACAAAGCTTGTCTTTAACTCTTTTCTGTTACTTATTTTAAGAGCACAGACTCGCAACACAATCAAAAATAAATTAATTTGTAAATAACCATAGATACATGGAGCAATTTTCCCTTATTGTGAAATAAGAAATGTTTTTAAGGCATATATGTCCACATACCTGAGCTAAAAGCTCCTTGGCCCTGCCACCACTTTGAATATCTACCAGGGCATTGTGGGCATCCTTTGTAAATCCACATCTGAAGGAACACAGTCCAAGCTGTACCATTGTTCTGTTATACAGAAGCTAAAATAAAAAAAAATAAGGGACATAATAAAAACAAGATGCTAGTCGTGTTTTCACACATGCCATTCAAGTATTGAAAGATGTGAATCAAGGGCAAGATTAAGTATTTTAAAGTATGTTAATTCTAATCTGCTCCCTTAAAGTTTAATCTCAAAACTAAACAGTCACCATGCATGATTGCAGATCACAGTGATTTATTTCATAAGTGGTATTCTTTGAGATAAATGCAGCATAAAGTTTAAATATTTTCCATATACTAACATAGCATATTATTTTGACCTACTCAATGAGTGATACTCTCGAAGATCAATGCTGTCAAGGAGTTTTATGGCTGTATACACACACTACAGTTTAAATGATTTGAAACTGCAGAAAAATGTGCAAAAATTGCTATAAATGGCATGAAAATCTAATCTGGTCAATTATTTGTGTATACAAACTCAAATATTAAATTTCATTTATGTACATAAACACGAAACCAAATTTCAAATTGTTTTTCCTAAGCTGTTCTAAGATTTGTTAAAAATGCAGTACTAAAAGTTCAAAAATGTGTTTAAAATATTTTGTTAAACAGTTGCTGTGAACCAAACATATCTAATCACAACTAAATGTGAATAAAAACATGTCTCTCAAATTTCATTTGTTGACCTCCAGTAGCCTGTGCTTAGTTGTGCAAACAAGACTTGGTTAAAATGAAGTCCTGAGACTAATTTATATAATGGTCTCAAGATTTAATCAGGTCATCCACTCATGATCAGGACAAAGTTTCATGGCGTTAAGTCCAATAATTATTGTGCTACTGTGTAACAATGGATTTAGGATGGGATGGACATATGGATGGACAGCAGCAAAGTAATATGCCACCTTCTGTTAATGTAGTAGAGGATTACAAACTTTAAAAAAATATCTTAAAATGGTTTCTCATGACTTTAATAAAACTCATTCTGCTATATGTAAAGTTCAAAATGTTATATGCAAAACTCGTACTCCTATGTTTCTAATGTAGTAAGGGTATAAAATCTTAAAAAATCTGGTTTCTCAATGATTGTAATAAAACTTGTTCTGCTATATGTAAAACTAGTACTGTTATAAGCAAAACTCATAGTTCTATATTTAATGTAGCAGGGGTAAACAAACTTAACTAAAAATTGTTTTAAATTGGTTTTCAATAACTACAATAAAACTCGTATTGCTATTTGTTAATACTGGCCAGATAATAATACCTGTGTAGGGACATCAGAGTGGTGTATGGTGTCCTGAAGGTGAGACATCAACATCAGATCACGAGCCTGGAACCAGCGGTCATGCAGTGCATGATGGTAAATATGACAAAGAATGGCTCGTGTCCGAAGACGGTCTGTGACATCCTTGGCATAAATATACTTACACAGCCTGTCCATCAGTTTCTCAGAATCTTCCTGTAACTGGGAGTAGAAATTAAGGATGAGTATTATTTCATATAAAATTTCAAAAAAACACGACAACAAAAAACAAGGTGGGATAGCAGTTCTTACCACATACAAATGGCATGTTGTATTATTCTATAAATTTAAGGATTATCTAATAAACACGATTTAGAATCTTTACCTAACAGCATATAATCTTCTAAAACTGTTGTAAATGCTGCATGATGTGTAAAATTGTCTTCAATGGACTTTTCCAACCTCTGACACCCTTAAAATGAAAACTGTCAGCAAGATTTTATTTATTCATCACAAATTAACCAATTTAATTTCATACAACAGGAAAACATTCCTATTAAACATGTACCAAATTAAATATAGTGTTTTGAAGAGAATCTAGCCAAAACAATTACAATACCATTACTCAACAAGCAATAACTTGATGCATGATAAGCAATTTTGCTTACATAAATACCACGGTGCCTCTACAGCATCACACCACTACCATGTTCAAAAAAAGTGGCATAAACCTTCTTAAAATAGTGCAAGGACAATGACCAGACAGCATCCATATCTATTGATCATGACTACAATACAGCAGTTGCATTCACAAAATTCTGATGTACGCTGCATTCGTTGCAAGTTAAAAGGGGAGATAGCTAAAAATAAATTGTATAAGTGTGGAGATTTGCAGAATACCTAGCTTCTTATGATATTTACCAAGTTTCATGGCAACCAATAAAAATCTGAATGACATTATGCTACAAAACACATTTTTTAAAAATATCAAAAACAAAAAAAAAGTGATTTCCGATATCTGCAGGTTATGATCATAATATTAATCAAGCTTCATGGTAACCCATCAGAAACTGCATGATCAGATATGCTTACATAATGACTGTGTACATGATGAAAAGACAGGCAGATGAACACAATCTGGTATCATTATCATATGCAGTGGGTAAATAAAGTGCCCTGGCATATAGTTTTAAAAAATTCCTTTCCGTGGTTATGATGTCTACTTTTAAGAACAGCCTTGACAAGAAATTGAGATGTAAATTAACATTTAAAAGACAACTTTGCTAAAGATAAGATGAAAAGAGCTGGTTACCATCCTATATACAGACATTTGATCAGTTTTTTTTTTGTACATCCTTGCATTTCCTACATATGTACTCAACAGAGTCAGTACTGCTGCTATAAATGTTACCTCAAAGAAGTAAATTTAGGAAAATTAAACAAAACTTGATTAAGAATATTCATCATTATAGTAAATTGTGAATAAAAGCAAGCATGTTTTACCTCAACATTTTCCTTAGCCAAAGAGAAGTCACACTGGAAAAAAAAAGACAAAAAGATTAAGCATAAAATCTAATAATAATAAGGTAAGTAATTGATGGAGAAATGCACGTCCTTGCATTGCTAATGGCAATACTTCTTATTTGGATTACTTACTGTTATGAAGTCTATGAGAATTAAGGATGGTGGTGGTGGTTGCTATTTGCACTGGAGCTCACTATCTTTTTAAGAAAAACACAGAAAACATGTTATGTGAACCCACAACCATTGTGACCAGAGGTATTTCTACTAATCAATGCTTTAACAAATTTTATAATTACCATTAGCACTCTGGTCAGTAAAAATTTTGAATACTTCCAATAGCCACAATTAATGCATAGTCTTCAGTTTATAGCATGCAAAGCCTGATTTTAAACTTGTGAAGCTAGCTCTTATGTAAAACACGGGTTTTAAAACCTATGCATAAAACCAGCAGCACTGAGGTACCTACAGTTGCTGCTATTATTATCTGGTAATCTATGCACATGGTTGTCTGTTCAAGAAAATAATGGAGAAAGAAGAGTGGTCCAAAAATTCATCAAGCATTTTTTTCTTGGTTAAGGGAACACACATAATATTATGGTCTCTAATACTTTATCTCCAACTTCGAATTCAATGACATATCAATATCAATGACATCAATATTTCTTCCAAACTCAGGCAAAGACAAAATAGGCAAGAAACACCACACATCTCCTATCCATGATGTTTAAGGGACATGAGAAAATTAAAAAAAAGTTCAACAAGCTTTGCTCACCAACAGTTTTTACCGATTTCGAATCATTTGTTGCCTAAACATTCCTTCTAAATTTCTTTAACCTCACAAGTTAAATGTTATCAATTTAAGGATAGTTATTTATTAGTATCCTTGTTACCATGCATTTTTAATATCACATAAACCAGTCAATGCATACATTTTATTTCTGCTATTAGTGACCGACAATGCTCATTGTTTTCAAAAGATGTCCTGAAAGAACAGTCCAGAGGATAACAATTCCATTATGATGGACCATACCTTGTAGTAAGTGTGTTCAATCCTGTGAAGATAAATCCTACAGATCTCCTCTGTAGTTGCTCGCCCCTCCAGGTATTCTTGTAGACGTTTGATGATCTCGTATATAGTCTTCTCATCCTTCAACCTGTAATATAGAGAAAATTTATTTAAAATAATCATTTAGAATTGTTTGGATTTCTTCACTCTGCTTATGTGTCCACCTGCTGTATCCAAATAGTACTTATCTAAAATGCAGGTACTTAGGTCTGTAACAATTTTCCAAAGGAAATTTTACCATAAATTACGTCTCTTCACAAGATACTTGTATTATCACAATAATGTTAGGAAGTTCACTACCTCTTAAATCCAAGCCTCCAGGAAAGACGGAAAACTCTGCCGTGAAAATACCATCTATGGGGAAAAACTCTTCCAGATACTGTTACAATAACCTTCCCTTCCCACCACTTGGTGGCTAGCCATATACCAGATAATGTTACAAATACTATCCCTTCCCACCACTTGAAGGCTACCCTTATGCCAGATACATTTAAAATTACCATCCCTTCCCATCCCTTAGTGGCTAGCCATATACCAGATACTTACAATTACCATACCTTCCCACCACTTGGAGGCTACCCTTATACCAGATACATTTAAAATTACAATCCCTTCCCATCCCTTGGTGGCTACCCTTATACCAGATACTGTTAAAATTACCATCAGCATCAAGCCTGTACCAAAGACACCCTTAAAGTGAAACAATAATTTAAGTCCCTATGTGACGGATAAAACCACTCCCAGTGTAAAGGCAAAACAACCACGAGTCACACACCACCTGACATGTACACAAAGGCAATAAGAAATGAATGGCGCTTTATGAAAAAAAAACTTCCAGGTGAAACCAGTGAAAGCTTTAAAATTGACCCCAAGAGGACGTTGTGCTGTAGTTTATGTTGTTGTTGTAGGGTTTAACGCCATTTTTCAGCACACGATAGGCTATACATGACGACCAGTATTATTGGTGGAGGAAGAACCCGGGAAAACCCCCGGAAAGAACCACGACCCACGAGAAGCTACTGGCAAGCTTTCTTACATAACTACATTAGCAGAATCTTAAGACTCGAACCCACGCAGACTGTGGTGAGATGGCAGTGATCCATAACAGAGAGCTCTTTAGACCACTCTGCCGCTCGAGGCCTGTGCTGTATGTAGTTAAAATGGTCTGGCGGTCATTAGGACTGAAGCCAATGGACCCACCAGATTCAATTCCCTTCTATGTAACATTATCTGAAAGATTAAAACTTGAGAAGGCTTACTGTACATACCAGCTTCAGTGATGTCTTAAATCGAAACAAAGCTTTAAATGTAAATCTGGCAGAGATCACACAAATCACATGTGCTGACATTTTCAATGGTTGTTAAATGGCAGATTACACTGAGCATATCACCAAATTAAGCCAAGACTCAATGGACTTGCTGTTGTATTTCCTGATCTTCAAAGGAAGGAAGAAATGTCAGTTGCCTCAACTGCTTGTCATGTGTTTCAATAATGCCTGAGACTAGTTTAGCATACACTCTTGCATCAATAAGGAAAGCATACAAACTGACGAGCTACAGCAATATTCTAGCCAAATCCAAAGAAAGACTGACAGTTGAAGTATTATGAATACGACCCTTGTCAGCTCAGAGTTGTCGGAGTTGATCCAAGACAGAAGCTGAGAAATATTCCATATCAGGAATAAGGTGAGTGCCTTAAACTGATTTAGGTTAAATCCCTCAGCAAGTCTAACACATCCTTGTTGTTGTCTATATCCCCTCATCCATGATGTTTTAATGTCCAAAATTACAGAGTGGTTTCCCTTGATATAACTTGTCAGAGAGAGAGAGAGAGAGAGAGAGAGAGAGAGAGAGAGAGAGAGAGAGAGAGGGAGGAAATAAGTTAACAAACTGTGAAATCAATCCCGACATGGGGAAAATGTTGCTGTCCTGAATGTTACATAATGGGTCGTCATTTACATATTGGGTCCATATTAACATACTGGGATCATACTTACATATTGTTTCCATATTAATACTGGGTCCATATTTACATACCGGATCAATATTAACATACTGGATCAATATTAACATACTAGATCAATATTAACATACTGGGATCATATTTACATATTGTTTCCATATTAACATACTGGGTCCATATTTACACACTGGGATCATATTTACATAATTGTTTCCATATTAACATATTGTTTCCATATTAACATACTAGGTCCATATTTACATATTTCAACCATATTTACATACTGGGTCCATATTTACAAATCGGATACAGGTTGATAGTATTTAATTCATTTTGTAGATTCTGGGCAATTTCTGTCTACCATGCAAAATACTAATCCATTCTTAAGGGTTTATAAATATAATAACAAATGAGACATAATATCTATTTGACAATATGTTTTCATTCATTAATGTACACGAAATGCAATGTCTAGCGGTAAATCTATACGATTTTATCAAAGTAATGCATGAATTTAGTAAACTTGAGAACCCTCTTTAACTGTGAATAGTACCTCTCTACATATTCAGTACTGTGAGCATCACAGGCTTGGAGCATCTTTATAAACTCTTCATCCATTCTCTCCACAACGGTCAAAACACAGCCCCGGATTCTGTAGGGGGGTGTCTGGAAATAACAATTTGATACGTCAAGAAAATTTACACAGAACCCTCTATATTGCTTTTTTACTTCTCCATAATTTAACCTGCAATCAAAGTTCTTTAACTTTAAATGAAAATACCTATAGCTTTGTATATCTATAGCTATGTGTGCTTAATTCTTGACCATGATTGTGCATTGTGAAATTAATGTCTAATTGATTCTAAGAAGTAAAGATAACTACTAAAATTTCATTTCAAGGCTTGACCTAGTTGTTTGTTTATGGGTTTAGAATTTTCCGGAAGGGAACTTGTTGACAATTTGGTGGAATTTTTCATTGAAAATTTGGGTATTCTGGAATTATTTATTGTGTCATAGGCCAGGTGACAGTTTGTGTAGATAGAGTTTTGGTAAACAAACATTTTTATTCCTGTTGCAAGATTTTAGTCTGTGGAATCATTTTCAGTTGTGTTCAGATAGAATTTGAGATTAAATTATGCATTGAATTTACAAAAGTGTTGATAGTCTATAAGACCAAAAATGCTACTACTATTGAGAATTGGATTGCATCATTGTGATACATCAGGACATTCAAGACTATCAGAATTCATTGGAACATTCTATACTTGTTAACATGTGATAGGGCATTTCGTATTATTTGGGGATGTAATTCACAATACTTATCTTTCTGTTGAATTTTACTCCAGTTGCTGCTTTCACATCTTTCTGTTACTTAGTTTAAGATCAAAATTGTAACATTATAAATGAGCTGCAACACAGAATTAAATTAATCCAATACTGTAAATTATTTTTTGCACAGGTATTATATTTCAAGGCAATGTAACATATTACATTTTCATTGGTACTTCATGGATTGGGGAAGGTTCCAAGTGTTTCCAAGTAAGGATCATTGAGTCTTTTAACAGAAATGTATGCGCCACAAATATTGGTGAATTCATGGTATCACGAGACCTTATTAAATATGTCTGATTCAATTGTGTCAACATTAAAACAAATTATAGCAGATGTTTGTTTTTATACAATATATCATGAAAGTCATTGTATTAGTTAAAAATGTTCATGAAAATGCATGCAATCAAGTTCTGTGTATCAAGGAAATGTTTATACAATTGAATTTCTTAAGTCAGCTGCCACAAGGCAAAAATTCTATTGCAACCTAGAAAAGAGTCGGATAGCAGTACAATAGTAACAAGTATTAGACACAATCTTGTACTGTGTTTTTTAAGTATATAAAATATAAATCATACAAAAAAATGTTAATCTTTCTTCCCGACACTGTTCCTGTTATAGGAATCCTCTAACTAAAAATACATAAGAAATTTGTAATTCCATTTAAATTATTCAATATAATTTCATTTTAAGTAGTATTCCAAAACATTAGTGTTAATTACTGCTGCCATAAGCTCAATCGATGTTTTATGATGTTAAAACATAACCATTATAAACTGCGATCAGTACGTGTTCTGGATGTTTGTGCATGTTTGATGTTAAAACATAACCATTATAAACTGCACTCAGTATAAGTTCTGGATGTTTGTGCATGTTTGAAATAATAGTGTATGTCGCTATGAAAATGCTCACTCAGTGCCACACACTAAAACACAGCAACATTTTGCATATAGCATTAAAAACATCCTGATGGTACGACTCAATCTGGAATTGTGTTCACAAAGTACTCCAAAGAATTTTAAAAAATGCAATTAGTTCCCTGAAATTCTAGGAAGCAAAATACCCAATTTATTAGTAATCTGAATATTTTACAGTATTAATAACAAGCTGGCTGTGGCTTTCATGTGAAGCCTGGTCCTGAGCTATACTCCACATCCGAAAATGGTGGGATAAAATCATATTGAAATAGAAAAAAATCTTTACCACTGAGAATATTATTTGACATAGACAGAAGTAAGCAACTAAACCAACAATATTTCTGATTAATCAATATTAAAACTAATTTTGTGAAATAAGCACTCAAGTATGCTTACAAAAAGAATTGTATTTAAACACAGCATGCATTTCTGTCATCTAGGTATAATAGTGTTTAAATTGTGCTTTGCCTACAAAAATAAATATATCTGCCCTAAATATTAGAATCTGACAGATATGTGAGACTAATGCAAATCAGGGTTAAAAAAATAGGAATGATTCCTCCAAAATCAGAAATGTTTGCAACTCTGTTAAGATTTAAAACAATTTATTACCTGTAAGTTTTCACTTTCATCATGAACATGCTCTGAAGCAATGATATCCAGATTACTTGTCAACAGGTCTAACAATGCAGTAACATAGCTCAAGCACCTGTTACAAATAAAAGAAAATTAAATGGTAATATGATTCACATGAGGAGTGTGCATGCGATTTGGATTTTTAACGTCGCTTTAAAAATATATCAGTCATGTCACTACAATGTTTACAGTTTGACAGTCTATAGTGATGACTAGCACTGGGGCATCATGTCCCACCCAGTTACATTATCCTGACACCAGGCTGACCAGTCCTAACACTAACCTCTTAATGCTGAGCGCATTTTATGTCACTGGTATGACATGATTGGTGTTTGAAACCCATGACCTCCGACATCCAAGGTGAACCTTCTATCCACTAAGCCACCAGAGCGGTTGGTTCACATGAGGACAACCAGACAATTAGGTATTTTATATATCCATGTACAAGGCATATTATTATGTATATTATAATGATAATGTCAAATAATGTACAGGTATATCACGAATTTATGAAACAATTTACTTGCAATTTTTAGAAACACTGAAGACCATACCCTGCTAATGCAATGGTATTTCCTTGTCTTGCATTATGCTCCGGTCACTAATTTTATTTCATTGAATCATTAGCTCGTTGAGGACCTTTAAGGATGAAGTGGGTTTGATCACCAGCCGAGTCATACCAAAGGCTTCCAAAAATCAAAATATATCTGTAGCATTTGGTTACATGGATATAGACCATTCTTAATCTGACTGAATTGATGTACTGAATAGGTGGTGTTGCTCTTTTATATATATATATATATATATATATATATATATATATATATATATATACATGGTGCTGAAATCAATCATGCAAGAAATGAATGGGGTGATCTGAGCTACCTTTTAGCAGTCTAGTTACAGTCCTTACCTGCTATTATATATTTATCTATGGAAACATCTACTGGAATATTTCTAACTGACCATGTTCACTCCAAACAACATTCTCATGATTATCTAGTTTGCATCTTGTACCAAAGACATTTTGGAAAAAACACAAGCAGCATCACAGAAAAGTGTGTGAACAAAAATCACAAAAGGGATGAGTAAATATTGCATCTCGCTCTTCCCAGGGACAAGTTCTTACAAATGCCTGGGGAAAAAAATTCCTCCAAGTCCAGCAATAATTTATTAATTATCAATAATGTTCTTTGCAATATTCATCAACTAAACACAAAAGTGTGATTTCAATATACAATGCCTCTTTACATAACATGCAATATATACTTGCATAAAGTACAACTGCTAACAACGTTGTTGTCACATATTGTGCAGGAAACTCGGGGTCTATGTTATTTCTTCTGCTCATTACTCTAAAAAACTGCATCAACCCAGATTCTCCAGTGCATTAAATAATGGCAGATTTGGGTCTTTGTACTTTGCAGTTAAATTCAATTAATAAGGAAGTATATACAGTAGTATGTACAGTAATATTTCTATCAATTAATTTCTTCTTGCAAAGCAATTAGGCAGTACTTACATTTCCCACATCTCTGGTCTCATGCATGTAGCGATGTTAGAATTGTAGTCAAATATTGCAGCAACAATGTTGAATCGGACTTTGATGGCAATGCCTGCACCAAGGTTGTTGGCTTCTGCGATGGTCAAAAGTTCCTTCAAAAGCTCGATCTGCTCATTTCGATCAGTTGCCTTTTTGCCACGAGCTGAAACAATCTCTACCAACTTCTTACAAACAGCTTCATGGTTTACCTCTGTATCTTTAGCAAACATTTTAGGTTTTTCCTGAAAGAACAAGTAAACAGACCCTGAATTTTTTTCTAGTATTGATTATAAGCCATTTTATACTGATGCCTGATCAGACAGGTGCTTGTGAAAAATGGGACAATATTTCAGTACAAGAATACAGTGACACTGGTGGCTTAGGCATTCTTAAAAGCATGAAATTCTCTAAAAAATACATAATCTTCAACTGAAAATCTTCAGATGTGTAATGTAAAATTAAATATATAAAAATCCAGTTTGTTACTTAAATTTCAATTGAAATGGCCATTTTTCACAAAAATGTAAGTATATGATATGGGAATTTTATGTCTTTTAAGATGATCAAAAATACTGAATTCAATCAAAAATGTCCAAAGTTATTTACAATTTTATTAAATTTACTCACATGAGAACTGGAGTGCCAACACCAAACAAATTATTATCAGGGAGTCAACAGGTGTTTAACGTTTCATTAGTTTCAGTCTATAAATGAATTGAAAAGTAAAAATACCAGTTTTGTTGGGGGTTTTGGGGGTCCATTTACAAGAATACCATAAAAAAATATGCACACATATTTAAATTTTCAAAACCTCATTGTTTGAAATAAATGAGTAACTTTACTTTGATAGAATTTTAAATGTGTGACGGTAAGTGCGAGTGTGATTTGTATTTTTAATGTAATTTTAAAAAATTTCAGTCATATCTTTATGATGTCTGCAGTGTGTCAGTTTATAGCAATGCCTAGCACTGGAGCATCATGCCACAGATATGTTGCACCATGTCCCACCTAGCCACATTATCCTGACACCTGGTTGATAGCAGTAACCTCTTAATGCTCAGCGCCAAATGCTAGTACCATTTTTATATGTAATTTGGTACGACTTAGTCATACTGTGAACCTGTGACCTCCCACTTCATAGGTGGGTGCTCCAACCACTTAAGCCAACAGAGCAGTGTGTAAATGGTAAATAGTTCCACATTTTATTAAAATTATCATTTGATATGACACTAGTGAAATTGTTCTGAAAGACATCATTTTCTTCATCTGTAATAGTCATTCCTGGATGAAAGATGTAAAACAGTCATGAAAAGACATAATCTATCAATGCATTCACAGTTGGAACATCAATTGGCATCCATTTTATTTCAGCAAGTGTGTTGTCTGTGTGTTCTGATTAAAGACTTATTTCTGTAAGAAAATGTTGCCAAAGATTTTGATCCCATATCAGATCAAACTTATGACAAGTTAAAGCTTTGTCTGGGTGCTTGATCACTGTCATTTTGCAGTATGAGTGGTCTTAGCTTCTACCTTTAGAATCTATGACACATTCAATGAGAATATAGAGATTTAGGAAGAATTTGAAAATGAAAATAAAATGTTAAACAAATCCTTAATTCAATCTTTTTCTTCTTAAAAACCTTGACAAAAGATAAAAGGGGCATGCAGACATTCATAGAACTGGCTTTATAATGTCACACCTAGTATAATGACAAGCTATTTAAGGTTTAGAAAATCAATGCAAATTTTAAAAAATTGTACACAAACCTTAAACTGCTGATGCCAATGCCACCAACAAAAAAAGGTAACTGTCATTTTTGACATCTGACAAAAATGACCTTGACAAAAATCTTCCCAGGGGACATCATACAGGTATTATAGGTTATTAAAGGCTATATCCAATCAATCACTATGTTCTTATTTATGTAGAACTTTTTGCATTTCAGGGACCACATTATTTGGCAAGCACACAAGTCGAAGAGAGTACAATACTAATAGTACCCACCGCAATTGGGGCTGCTGCTCCTTTTGTGACTTCTTCCCATTCTCCTCCTTCATCAATGTCTTCATCTTCATCCTTCTTTATGAATCTCTTTTCCTTCTCTTTCTTGGGCTTTTTCTTTATCTCCTTCTTGTCAATTTCCTTCCTATAAATACATGTTTGATATTAGGGAATTTAAATCTGAATTTTCATATAATTTTAAGACACAAAACAACTATATGTGCACAAAAAATTACTGTTAACAAAAGGTTAATAATTACATTGAGTATTTTAGAACTGTAACTATTATTTAGAACAGAGAAAATCTGGATCATCTGTCTTAACACAAATGTATATACCCATCAGAGAGGAGCACATCAAAATTGAAACAGTCATCTACACGCACATTGCTAATGAAAATCCATTTCAAGATCTGATATCCCAACTTTAAAAATCCATAAAGTGATGAACTACCTCATGAATGCCTACAAATATAACAATATCCAGCTTCAAAAGTCTATACCGTGATGAACTGATAAATTTGCTTATAAATGCTACAAATATAACAATACTCAAAAGTATATGGTGAAGAACTGCCTCATGAAGGCATATTTAACTACCTTATGAATGCCTTACGAACCGTCTCATGAATGCCTACACAACAACAATACACAGCTTCAAAAGTCCCTAACATGATTACTGCCTTGTGAGCTGCCTCATGTCTGCTAATACAATATCCAGCTTCAAAAGTCTATAATGTGACGAAATGCATCATCGATGCCTGATGAACATGCCTCATGAATGCTGCATATATAACAATACTCCAGATCAATATTCTAATGATCTCAGGAATGACAAATGAATTACCAAATGAATGCCTTATGAACTGCCTCATGTCAGCATGCACATACAATAACCAGATTTAGAAGTTGATAAAGTGATGAACTGCCATATGAATGCTTAACAAATTACCTCATGAATGCCTTAGATGAACTACATTATGAAAGCCATATGATCTGCCTCATTAATGCCTTCGCATATAATACACACTTTCAAAAGACTATAGTGATGAACTGTATTATGTCTTACAAAATGCCTCATGAACTACCTCATGAATTCAATAGGAACTACCTCATTAATACTTAATGAATTACCTCATGAATTCAATAGGAACTACCTCATGAATACTTAATGAATTACCTCATGAATTCAATAGGAACTACCTCATGAATACTTAATGAACTACCTCATGAATTCAATAGGAACTACCTCATGAATTCAATAGGAACTACCTCATGAATTCAATAGGAACTACCTCATGAATACTTACTGAATTACCTCATGAATTCAATAGGAACTACCTCATGAATTCAATAGGAACTACCTCATGAATACTTAATGAATTACCTCATGAATGATTGACGAATTGCCACATGAATGCCTTGCATATACAATTCCATATACCTCATATGCAGACAAGATAAAAATTTATTTTTATTTTTCAAGAAGCCAAATATGTTTCTCATACAAGTGTTTTACGCAGATAATATTTCACCTGACAACAGCTTTCTGTTTGTATGGAAGAATCTTAACTCCTAACATATCGTTGTAATTTTTTTTTTGCAATATAGTAATATTATCACAAAGTTTAATTTTAAAATGCCAACTAATGCAAAAGTTGTATGATTTTCAAATATTCCGAGATGACATTTTTAATACTGTTGGTGGCACTGCTACTGCCACTGGCAACAATTCTTGAAAAAGGATATCGGAGTCTCATCGTTCACAGATGAGACAATAAAAATATATAATTACTCAGATATAACAGGGTTCCTACATACATCAGCTGTTGTAGTTGTTGAGAAACAAACTATGACTTACTTCAGGAAGTATGAAGCAGTTAACTTCGTAAAGTCTGTTGGTCCTTCTTCCTCACTTGATGATGATTCTTCACCAGAACTCATGTTCCAGTAATCATCACTGTCCTCACCATCATCTATGGCCTACGCAAAATAAGCAACAAATATTTCTGTATTCTAATAGTACACATAATCTTTGGTATCCATTTTTTTTTACTCTTGCATTTGAAGCTTCCTGTGAACTGCATAGTATATGTTAATTATGTAATTTAAAAAAGAAAAGATATGTGGGAATGATACAACCATTCACAATTTTTAAACATGATGCCTTCAATTCACATCTGCAGAAGTTGCTGTAGCATGATGATGGCAAATATATGTGTTAATTTAGTGATGGGGGGGGGGTAAGAGAGGCTGACGCTGTCATTATTATCAATTGTAAAAAACCTGATAGACATTCTATAAAGATATTCTGATATGATAATAATAGCACATTTTAATAGTTTTCGGTGAGAAATAAATAAGTAAATTCCATGCTGTTGCAAAGAGTCAACTTTTGAAGATAAAAAATGAATTAACCAAGTATCTTACTCGGATGTTTTGAACTGTCAACTTTAACTTTCGATAACATATTTTGTAAACATAAAAAAAAAATTTGGAGTTACAAGAATGAGTCTTAACCATCAATAATCATGACTTTTAATTATCAGAAAATGCAGTCAGATTAGGTACAAGCTCTTGTTTTTTATTTCAATTTTGTTTTCTTTTTAAAAATCTTTTACAAGTACAGAGACTGGGAAGTTGGGTTCAAATACAGACAAGATTCCATCCAGTTTACAAGGATAAATACTAACTTAAAGCAGTTAGAAATAACAAAATGCATTAATAACTTGCATTATATTGTTTTGTACTAGAAAACCTGATGAATACAATTTAACTCTAATATAAATTAGTCAAGAGCTATCTACCCTAATGAATTTAAACCAATCAGTACCATCATAACATTTTCCTCTAAGAATTATTCAGAAAGAAGAGGCTGCAAACATATCTCACAAATTAAAGTACAACTGGATATATAAAATCAACCCTGACAAGATTAATAAATATAAATTTTAAAGGTGCAAACATAAACAATGGGGATCTGAAACCATATGCACAGACTTGTGAACAGGTACTATATTTACATGAAGCTGTTATGTTAAATGACTGCATCAAACTAACAGGATGATTTCCTGTAGATGAAACCAAAATGGAAACAAATGAATATAACAAGTATGACAAGTTACACCAAAGAATCTGTCAAATTCAGCTAATTCCATTGACAGTGACCAAACCACAGTCAGTGTGACTGCTGTCCATGGCAAAAGTGGAAATGACTACTGTCAAAATACAAGACCATGGTAAAGTTGGTATGATTGCTGTCAAAATACAAGACCATGATAAATTTGGTATGATTGCTGTCAAAATACAAGACCATGGCAGAGTTGGTATGATTGCTGTCAAAATACAAGACCATGGTAAATTTGGTATGATTGCTGACCATGAGACAGTTGACATGATCACTATCCCAAAGTTATTTTCTACTTGCAAGTATAAAAATCAGTATAGCTGGCTTTATTTGAGTATTTCCAAAATGGGATACAAATACAAAATAGTCGTTACCATATTAAGTATAAGCCTACCAAAAAATTGCAAACATTAAAATGAGAAGATAATTTTAAAAAATTACACGATTTTTTTTCTTCTTCATACTGATGCCCAATCAGATAAGCGATTGTGAAAAATGGGACACTATTTCAGTGAGAGAATACAGCGACATGCAATGAATTATAAACGGGAGAGATGCAGGAACATGGTCTGAAACTGGTTACAAACTCTCTGATGAAATATAATAATACTGGATGGGGCAGAACAGATAACTGATCACATAAGAATTGTGATTATATAGGTTTTACCAAGCTCAAACATTTACTGTAACATTCTGGAAAAAATCTGAACAATCCAACTTAAACATTTTCCAGTGTTCAAGAAAATGCTGGAATTGAGCAAATTTGGCACAAACTTCATCAAGATCTCGTTCTTCCTGACAAATAAACCAAGGTTAAAAAGTCCATTTACCGGAGGTTTCGGTTCAGCTTTCCTAGAGTATGCGACCGTTGGCTCATCCTCCTCCTCCTCTTCTTCAGACTCCTCTGTAATAATAGATGAGATATGTGACTTTCAACAGATTGAACACAAAACTGCTTACTATGGTGAAACAAGCTTTCTGATTAAGATGACAAGACAATCAAAACTCTTTGCATATCAGCATATCAATTTTAGACAAATGACAATAAATTCAAAAAGTTTGTTTACTGCACTCAAATGATGTACAAGATACTACTTTCAAAAACTTAACAGTGTTCAACAAGTAACAACTATCTGCTCAAACAGGTTGGACAGAGATTTACTTCAAGCATATTAAAACGTGAACTTTGGGTCCTGATATTGTTCCATGTTTTGCTTAAATGCAGGAACTGATGTTGAAGATGTGTCAAAAACTTGAATGCAAAACACCATTTATGATTATGCTATTACTGACACCAGCACCAGAAAATTTACTACTGTTTTAAAAACATTTATTAAAATTACGATACTGATCTTCAATTTATGCTCTCAGATTCTTTTACTTTAAAACACTAATGGAAACAAAATCCTGCAAATTTCACCACTGATCAGACCTGTGTTACCTACAACAAAAGAAACCTTTAATAATTTTAACATAAGGTCTATCCTGGGCAAGACCATTAATCCAATAGGTCAACACATTTATTTTAATTGAGTCTTACATTTTGTATTGCCTACACATATTTAAATTTCTGTTTTTCATACAATTTCTGATAATTATTCTGAGAAAATCTTTTAGAATAAATATCAAGATGTTATTAGCAATAAATATTTAGCTGCAAAACTTTAAATTGCAGGTTAGAAAGAATTTGTTCACTAAGTTAAAGATACCCCAAATCAATCATCTACTTAAATGAGTCTGATTTTGATTTTTTTAAAATTGGTTGAATGCCAGTATGTCACAGTAAAATTATAGAGCATGACAAAATTTAAAAGTAAACATCAATCTAAATTATGAACTTTTAAAGTATATTTTAAATAGTTTATCAAGGTGAGTTTCTATGATCATAAGAATGCTTGCAAAATTTAACCAAAGATGGTAATAAGGAATTACGATAATTTGCCACATTACTGGTGCAGCATTCATTACAATTTCCAGAAGGAAATTTTTTTTTACAGTGGCACCCAGAACATGTTGTCTACTTGCTGATTTAAACTAGACTGTCAAATAAATATCATATATTACCATCTGCTCCATCTTCATCGGCTTCATCGTCATCCCCTAAATCTGGATTCTGGAAAAAAATTTCTTTATTAACAATAAATGAGAAAAACTTGTCATCTCATAACAAAACAACAGGACTCCTAATTATTTATCTTTGTTTCTGTGAACTCCAAAAGAGGTGAAACAACTCTTGATATATTCCAAATATTTGGAGAAGAATGCTGTCTCACATGGTATGCCATGCATAATCTAAAAAAAATTGCATTCACTAAACAGAAAGACCAGATCAATGTGACTTAAACAGTAGCACACTTAAGTGATTGACATTCCTTATATGTAATTCATAACTTTATACTTTACTGTTATCCAAACAAACATAATGTAATCACTTGTGTATAAAAATATCAGCGAAAATTAGCTAAATGCAACAGAATTCACAAGTGGGATATCACACAAAATATGTACTTCAAAATATGTCAAGACTGACTCTAATATTATGATGAGGAAAGAAAAATGTGGAGCAGTTACTAGATTTTCTATTAATTATGCTGTCACTCCTCTTATTTCCTAGGACATATTTATATACACACTCACACAGAGTCGGCTCCACCTAAATGCATATCGCTTAATTGCATAGCAAAAGTATGGTCCCGTTTTTCCTTCATTAATAAACAAAAGGCAAAAAACTATGGTATATACATAAGTACATAGTTTAGTCCTTATTCAGTGTCTACTTGGCTCTTCTTGGCTTGTGCTCATTAAATGGACCATCTCCTTTCACTGTCCAGCAATTGTCTGCAAGTATTGATGGGCTCCATTAGCCCTTATAGCATTTCTCCCTCACAATTCAGTGTAATTTTTTTTAGATGAGTGCAAAAAGTGTATCTTTAGTGACATGTTGCAACCCAAGGCATTAGTGCACATTGAGAAGGTTTTTCACCAACTCCCTGTAGATGTCTGCATTGTTGTTTCTGATAAAATTTGTTGGCACTAACTGGAAGGCTTTCCATTATGTCTTTTTCTTGCCATGCAGAGCACAGTCAAATGCATCATCTTGAAGAAGTTCATAAATCTGCAGACCAAAAAAGACACCTTCCTATATCTCAGCTTCACTTAACCTTGGAAAGTTTCTACAGAGGTGCTTGAAAGTTGCTTGTGTTTTGTCCATCACCTTAACACAGTTCATCATCAGACCCAGCCTGATGTGCAAGGGTGGTACCAAAATCTTCCTTGATTCAACAAGTGGTGGATGCTGAACACTTTTCATCCCAGGCTCCAATAAGTCTTGGAGTGGCCAATCTCCTGATGTTGTGGGAATCTCTCGCACGACTTTCTCATTCACAGAAAAAACAGCAGTACTTTGTGTATTCAGTCTGCAGACTAAGCAAGATAGCAAGAACCTTCAAATCACCACAAAGTTACCACTGATGTCTATGCACCTCAAAAGTTGTTCCATGTTTTCATAGGTTTCCTTCATGACCAACTGCAATTGATGGCAAAACATTGCCATTCTGCAGCAGAACAGATCTTTGATGAATCCATGAACAGTCTCCACTCATCTGAATCAAAACACTATGTTGAGGGCTTCCATCACACCATCTTTGTTGTTGCAGACTATAAGTTTACCTTCCAAGAAGAATGGGACAAGATCCTTTTTTTGACAGTCACATAACATGGAAACCATAACATCACCTGCCAGGAGATTCCACTGCTGTAGTCTGCAGCCTTACAGCTCTGCTGTACTCTTGGATAGTTCCAAATCTCTGACAAGGTCATTCAGTTCACCTTGTTATGAGGTTTGGTTCAGAGGAGGAGGATGGGAGAAAATATTTGTTATGTGATAATGACGTCATGGGACTAGAAGTTTCATCTTCTTCCTCGTCTAACAAGTGAGAATGATTCTGGTGCATCAGGAACCGGCAGTACTTCTCCGTGGGGTACTGGGCATATAGCTGGTGGAATGTCTGGATAATGCACAGTCTAATTTTCTTCTTTGACACACCTTTCCCAACTTGAGACACCATGCAGAAGTAACAATTGCTGTTGACTCTCCAAATCAATGGCACTGCAAAAGGCATACATTTCTTTTTCCACCACTGGAAATTGTTCACACACGTACGAGGCATCTCTGCTGAAACTGACTAAACAGAAATGTGTCCCTTTGCAAAATCAAACACTCACAAACGAGAGAGCACGACATTGTGATTTCAGAAGCTGATAAAGGGTTGTTTGTTCAGCAGAGTGAAGAAAGCTTAGTTACAACTGCATCATCCATGACTTCTTGGAAAAACATGATGCAATTCATATCATGCATGATGCTATATCAGATTCACATTGTACCAATCATAGATCCAGCCAAAAGATATATTTGAGTCATTTCTGATTTAAATTGAAATCTCTTCACTAAATGACGTGCTTATCCTCCACCATTCCCAACTCAACAGTCCTATATACTGAGCCTTCATCATCACTTTAAAACTATAGCCAATCGTTAATTTTAAGCATTAGTTTAGTTTTCAGTGACTCAGAATTAGTCAAGTTCTATTACAATTGTTTTGGAAACAATTTGGCTGTAGACCAGTTTGATCTAATTCATCCAAGATCTTTATGATATGAGCTTTCTTATCTAATCAAAACTAAGACCTCTAGAGTGGTAACAATCCCAGTCAATCTGATGCAAGAACCCCTCATTAATCTCCACGGATGTTGCTCACAATTAAATCATCCAATGTCTTGCGTAAATATGCCAAGTATGACTTAAAACTATTCAGAAATATGGCCCCAAATAGTGTTCATAAAATTCAACTAATTAGATGATCACCTTGTCAATATGTTAGTTGTACTCAAAATCATGAGATCTTGATGTAACAAGTCTACAAAGTCTGATAAAAATCTCTATGGCCTCTATGGTGTTGAAAAGTTCAGCCATCAGATGCAAATCACTTCCTTAACATGCACGGCCAATGCTCATCATCTAACTTGTCAGAGACACTGAATGTGTTATGTATATTTCATTTTTTAGTATGTGCCTGACTGGAGTCTGTGATAATGGGTAAAGTTCTTGCCTATCTGACTAATGTCATGTTTTACATACCTGATTTTTGTCATGAATCTTAGAAATAAAGAATTGAAGTTCAAGATCTGACCATGTTTATAAATTAGTGAATTTTCCAGTAGAAACGATTAGTTTTTTTTTAAAAAACCCATCACAAAATGTATTATTTCATCCAAAATAACTATCACGTAAAACATTTATGCTGATATTACCCACTTACCCTTATAGAGTGAAAATCATCAGCTCTCTGAAACAGACTCACTAACAGCAAGTTCATTCCTACACTACCAATGTTTGGAATGTAGGAATAAAAAGTTTATCTATTAAAGGATCATGTGTTTCTTTTATTTTGATGGTGTACTATAATTTAAACACTATATCAGTAGTTTCAACTGAGGTGAATTTGCATCTGAAAACTTGATACTGGGCTAATGTGGTAACTGCTAACAACAACAACAACAACAACAAAAAAAACAATACAAAAACACAATCTACAAGAGTCTGTAAGTAACAAATTGTCCATACTTCTCTGTAGACAACAATGTCCGGTTCAAAATCTCTGTTGTACTTTTTTAGTTTCTGGCGCAGCGTTGTCAGACCCTTGGCATTGTTTTTACTCATCTGTTTTCTACCCTCTCGATCTTCCCAGCACTGTGAGAGTAAAAAAGTTCTCATTTTTAAAACTGAAATGGTAATGATAATGCAGCGTTGTATAGAGGACACTGCAAAAGATAGGGACCTCTCATTCCTCCAAAGCTGGGAAATAGTAAACACTGTATAGTAACACAGTGACCAAAATACACACTTGCTAGCTAATTATTTTCTGTATCACAATTCATTTTAAATTATTGCCATTATTTTGTCCCTAGCAAATATGTTATGTCTATTTATGAACACATTGTGATTGCAATTGAAGACCCCCCTCTAGGCAAGAATTGTGTAATCCCATGGCCAGCTGCCTAACTGAAACACTAATAATGTTCCAGAAAACTAAAACGTTTGCTCTGAAATCAAACCAAAATCTAAACTTCCAGAATGCTGAAAAATTATGTTTCATGTTAATATTTGGGCTATAAATATTCAACTTTCACCCTCTGTGATACCACTAATCGACAAATGACCTTTAATGCAGAGGACATTGCAGAATATTGTAATAATTTACGTAATTATACATTCCAATATGAAAATGAGTTTGACATCCATAAACATATGGATATACAAGTCAAGCAATGAAAATATCACCAGTGATTTTTCCAGAATATTCACACACAAACATTCTCCTCACAGGAATTCCCTCTATGGCATTTCTTTAAAGAAAATATTTTTTCAAATTTAAAAGGGGAGATAACCTTTATAGCATGTTCTATAGTATCTTGTATGGAACAAAGATAGCACCAATTGTGTTATGACAGCTGAACTAGGGCACATGCATTAGAACTGCAAGCTACAGTGTATGCATTACCATCCAATACCTAAATTTGTGCAGTTCATTTAGTTCCCAGTAAATTGGAGTCAAATGTATCACCCAAGGAGCTACCATGGTAGCCAACCTCGCCTGATCCAATGGTAGTATTAAAACCTGCAATCTTTTGGTCCAGCAGCCAACACAATAACACTTAACCACCTTCATTCCATCCCAGTACAGTTGAGAAAATGCCTTTGATAACTAGGTGATCAATTTAACGAGGTTACTGCCAAATTGTAGAAAATCTCTTAAAAAACCAGGTCATCGATTTAACAAGGTCACTGCCAAATTGCAGAAAATCTCTTGCTCAAATCTGGCAGTTGACATAGAAGTCATGTGCTTAAATAATCAAAGTGTTATTAATACTGATTAATGTCATACAGCTTTGTTAATACTGATTAATGTCATACAGCTTTGTTAATACTGATTAATGTCATACAGCTTTGTTAATACTGATTAATGTCATACAGCTTTGTTAATACTGATTAATGTCATACAGCTTTGTTAATACTGATTAATGTCAGCTTTATTAGTACTGTTGAATGTTATGGCTCTATATATACTGATGAATATTATACTCCTTTGTTAATACTGATTATAGTCACTGCTTTATTTCTGATTAATGTTATACAGCTTTATTAATATTGATTGATCTTATACACCTTTATTACTTATCAATGTTGTACAACTTTATGACTGATTAATTTTATACAGCTATATTACTGAATGTTAGCTTTATGACTGACTAATGTAACAGCTTTGTTAATCCTGAAGTTATAGTTCTATTACTGATTAATGTAACAGCTGTTAATATTGACTGATGTTATACAGCTTTATTACTTATTAATGTTGTACAACTTTATGACTGAGTAATGCTATACAGCTATATTACTGAGCTTTATTATGATTAATGTAACAGCTTTGTTAATATTAAATAATGTTATACAGCTTTATTACTAATTAATGACAAAACTTTATCATTATTGATTCATGTTATACAACTTTAACTGATCAATGTTACAGCTTTGTCAATACTGATTAATGTTACACAACTTTATGACTGACTAATGTTACAGCTTTGTTAATATTGATTAATGCTCTACAACTTATGACTGATTCATGTTATACAGCTATACAATTGAATAATGTAGCTTTATTGCTGATTAATGTACAGCTTTGTTAATATCGATTAATGTTATAGTTTTATTATCGATTAATGTTACAGCTTTATTAATACCGATTAATATTATACAACTTTATGACTGATTAATGGTATACAGCTCTATTACTGAATATTGTTAGCTCTATTACTGAATATTGTTACAGCTTTGTTAATATTGATTAATGTTATTGGTTTCATAACATACATGACAAAACTGAACTTTTGTTTGCTCATTTTAAATGTGTGAATTAAACATAGGGGAATTTACTTTACTCGCATCCTGGAAAAGTACAAATCTCAATAATTCTTTATTTTTTAAGTGGTTACAATTCTCATATCTTCCTGCTTGTGGGGTTTGAAAAGAAAATTTCATTAAAATGTGAAAAATAACTATTAACCCATCTTCTTCAAACACATACCTCATTTATAAAATCATCCAGTTCCACCAGTATTTTCACATAGAAACGAGGTATTCCTTCTTTGTCCACAACTTTCTTTGCTTTTTCAAATGCCTTCCCCAAATTTTCAAAATCTTAAAAGTAAAGCATGAATGAATCTAAAAGTTACACATATTACTGACAATCTCTTGCTCTTTCACTCTCTCTACATGGTTTCTCTCCTCTCCCCCCTCCCAAAAAAATCTACTTGGCTCCTACCCCCACCCCCAATCTACTTGGCTCTTCTGAATATCTTTACTTAACATAGCAACCAAACACATGGAATTTAATATTTAAAAATGCACAATATGTTACACAAAGTTACAAATAACAAAACAAATATTTCTTTAATTATTACATGTACACATACTAAAAAATGTAATTACCATTCTTGATTAATCATTTTTTGTATTATCCTTCCAGTCATCAAGTATTATCTCAAATTATATATTTATTAATGAATATTTTTCACCTTCAGCAAACTATATAATAGAATTTCAACCAATTTCAGAGTTTTATTACACTCTAATGTTTTTTAAAAATTAATTACTGACAAGCAGCAGCTGCAGCACCTACAAAATCCACAACATTTTAGTTAAAATTAATAAAGTAAGATCTTCAAAGGAAAAATCTTCAAAGAAATCTTTTTCTGCAAACAAAACTAAAATATGCAAACATTTTCTGAAAACAAAATTTGCCACCTAATTGGACTGAGAATTATAGCACCAACCTGGTCAATGCAAAAAACAAAAATGCAGTAAGAAAAGGGGCCATTCATTTACAACATAAAAGAATAAAGGACATTCATTTACAATACATTAAGAAATGTGGCTGCTGATTTACAGTACAATAAGAAAAGTAGCTATGGATAAAAAAAAAATGCAATAAGAAAAGGTGGCATTAGTTTCAAAAAGCAGTAGGAAAGGGGCAACTGGTTAAAAATGCTGCAAGAAAAGAGGCCATTCATTTACAATGTAGTAAGAAAAGGGGTCATTCATTTACAATGCAGTAAGAAAAAGGGCCACTGAATTAAAATGAAGAAAATGAGCCACTGATTTAAAATGCGGTAAGAAAAGGGGCCATTTAGAGGAATACAATGCTTACTTCAACATAAATATGCTGTGCATAATGGAGTCCACTAAGATAGAAATAAAAATGTCATATGTGTCTTACCTGACAAAATGGCACACATGTCTTTTATGTTCTTTTTATTTCTAAGCTGTTTGATGATTGTCCTCAGCTCTTCATATCTAGTAGAAATAAAATGAGGGCATTTTAACAAATGCAAAAATTAGCAATACATGTTTGGACATTGATGCAAAATGAAGAAAAATAAGATTAAAATCATTACAATATCTTAAATGATAACATGACATAAAAAACTACTCTTTGTAACAGAGAGCAGAAAGCATCTCATAGGTTTATCAGGAATAAATTCCTCCATGTCAAAATATTCTAAAGCATTTCTCTTTTAAATCCATTTTGAAAATGATGCATGTATTTTCTGCTGCATTTGCAAGTGAAGTTTCTCTTAAAGCCATCAAACAAATAATATATATCCTGCTTTAGTCTAAGTTTCTAAACCTAAATAAACTTGAAATACATGCAAGTCCAATTTATTTTCCGCTGCCTTAAAAACAGCACTGAGTGGGCAGCCTAACCTCTTGAATGTTATGAAAATCATTGACAAATATTTTTAAAGTAAAAATCATACTTAAAAGACATTTAACGAACTTTGACTACTATGGCACAGAAACTACCAGTAGATTTTCTGTAAATATTTAATAATTTCCTTGATTACATCCAAGACAAGATTAAGACTGACAATTTAAAAAAGACTGAAATTTTTCATTCTGATATGAAACACGAAGAAATTTTAGATGAATAAGTGAACTCTTAATCATTATTTTCTTAGTTAGAATGTGGAACAGTTCTATTACAGGTAATAAAATGAATTACAACATTGATTAGCTTTCAATTATAATTGTAATGCTAAATAATAGTATTTTATAATGTATTATAAACTGTTCATACGTGTGAAGTTAATACTGAGTGTCACAGAATTTAAAAAAAAATAATTTTGTTATACCTGAGAAACATTTGATTATTTGTGTTGTGCATGTGTACAATGCTATCTGGGATGAACAGGCGTTTTTCTTCCAGACCAGCAACGGATCAAACATATATCTCGCTGCCCTAAACTACTTGCAGCTACGGACATCATAATTTCGATACGCACAGGTATTTTACCCTGAATATTACTCACTATGCTATGAATTTAAGCAAGTTTAAGGTATAACTGATAGTGTGATCAATTTGGATCTGGTGATGAGAGCACGTATTTTATTTTCACGTGGTATTTCTAAAAGCCATAGGGGTGAGTGTTAAATTTATATTTTATGTGATATGCGAAGTTAATTGAGTTTGTATTGTCATATTGTGTAATGATTCATTTATTACAAAACATATTTGAAACGTTGTGAACTGTGAATTTCAATTTGTTTTTAAGAGTTTAATGTCCAGTATTTTCCAGAATTCATTATTATTACCGATTTGATTTCATGTAGCTTACATGGTTACGGGGCTAGCAGTCTAACTAATCTAACGGATGTAATGAGACTGATGAGTTTAGCTAACGAGTAGAGCTATCCAGATGTCTATATGTATGTACATATGTCTGTACATGTGGTGGAGCCACGACTGTAGACGTAGCTAATACAAGGTCGCTGTTTGCTGTCTATACGTGTATACATATGACTGACTGTACATGTAGTGGATCCGTGAAGGGTGTGAGCAGCCGATACAGGAGCTGGTCAACCCAAGGGACATGGTGAAACTGTGCGGTTTATTGGTGGATGAATCGTGCGACTGTACAAGGGTCAAGAAGCATATGTTTATTCATATTGTTGTTTAAATTGTATTTATATGAGATTATTTTTAATCTTAGTTGAATTCCAGGAGATTTGTGAATCTTACTGACAGTGCAGAACATTTGAAACGTATTTGAAAACTTGAGATTGTTTGAATCCCAAGCCTAGTCTATACATGAAACTATATGAATATTTTAGTGTGTACTATTATTTGAAATTGAGGTTTCTTGAAGCTGTATATCAGAGAGATATATTATTGATTTATTTTCAATGTGTGAATGTTAGTATAGAGTAACTGGATCAATTGTATGTTGAGTGTGTGTGATAATCACTGTATTTCTTACATCATACATTTTTCTTTACTAATTAAGTTAATATATTTCATATTTCACACACTGTGCTTGAATTATTCATTTAATCCAAAACCCACTCGGTTACAATTCTGGGACACTGAGCTTCACAGATATCTTAAAGAATAATAAAAAGTATTTTTATTTATTTTAGTTTGTAACTTTCTGTCTGTTAATTTTCTTCACATTTGTGAATTCCTCATGGATAGGTTCATTTCCTTATTGTTATATCATCTGCTGAATCTTGCACTCAAGACTGGTTTCAACTGGAATAATCAGGTTAAAGCTTTAGACCTTTAATTAACATGTACATAGCACGCACAGCCATGTCGCTCTTGTTGCAATGAGATATCATAATTAAAACAAGCATGGACTATTTATTCAACTGTGTCAATTTGATAAAAGAATATAGTAGTGCCATGTGCAGGAGTAAATCACAAGCATGTCAGCATCGGTGATGTAATTTCACAATTGCTGGTAATATGGAATATCATACAGTGATACCATTATTATTCGTGAAACTGGAAGTTGCTAGTGTAAAATACGAAGCCAAGTTATTGACCTATACTCAGAATCAACTTATATATAGACGAAGGATGGAAAATTTACAAAATTGGTGATTTTGACTTATACTCCACATCAACTTATAGGCCGAAAAATATAGTAATAATAATAATGAGGACTTTGTTTAGCACCTAATTTTTAGAAGCTCTAAGCGCTTTATAACATCTATAATGATATGACTATAAAAAAACAAAAACCATGAAATTAGAAAACATACAAAAGGCTGAAAATATTTCATTTGAACTTTTTGAAGTTTCTAGAGTAGATATTGAGATGATCCAGACAGAATTGAGTTACAATAGTCCAGTCTTGAAGGTACTAATGAACACACAAGTGTTTTAGTGGCATCAACTGAAAGATATTTGCGAATGGGGATAATGCTAATGATGGAGCTAATAATACTCTGAAATGCTTCCTGCTTATCTAACAATCAGGAGACCATGCTTAAATTTACGCTAATTATTTTTAGCCTGATATCAACTTGGCTGATGTGCTTAGTGCAGCACTCCAAAATATTGTCAGCTACTTGTCCTGTGGTTTTCATGCATCAAATTTACTCATCCTATGACATAAATGACTACTCTAATATGAGTGAACAAGTACAACCATCAAGCAATGTAGAGACAGCGAACAAGGGCATTCTAAGACAAAATATCATTTGCCATAATGATTCTGTATTGCATCTGAATTGTGATGCAATGAAGCATACTAGAATGAAGCTTTAATGCATGCAGTGAAATCACGCACCAGACAGACAGATGCAAATCAGGTGAGAGATCCTCTGAAGGAGTGCAATCTCACACACCAGCCATCCATGATAGTGAAATTTTTTTCCAGAATAGCACAGAACAGAAATAGTTTCACCTTCGGTCAAAACTGATATCTGCGGATCATGAAAATTCCAAAACTAAAATGCTGAGAAATAATTCTGAAAAATAGTCTTTTTTATTAATGGTTGATAGCTGGTAAATGATGGTAAAATCCATCAGAAAACAAGTGAAGGAATTTGTTAACAGAGAGTGTAGAGAGGATGTGATTGATAAAGGAGGGCTAACTGTGTCTGCAAAGACTTCTATACCTCTTATCCTTGGCACTGCGAACCACTCGTCTGGTTTCTTCCTCATCATCGCTAAACTGAAAAGCCCTGAAAAAAAAGAACATATGTATTAGGATTAGACAGGACCACCTGCAAGATATGGGATGCTGAATAGGTCAGATGCACACTTTGTAGGAGGCATCCTTTCTTTTTTACTTGATATGTATCCCACAGTGATGTTCAAGCTGAAAATACATTCCACTTTTTAAAAAAATGTGCAAATATGGACCATGTATTTAAAAATGCAACACTTACTCTGCACTGTTGAGCAAAAATTGTTCTAATGTAGCATAATCCCAATACATATTGAATCAGGGAAAATCAATGCATGTCCCTTGGCAACATTTTCAAAATCTGTTGTTCAGCAGATTTTTCTCATTTCTAAAACAATTGTAACGTACATTTTCTACATGAACTTTTGTCAATACATTGTTATTCCTAAATGCACATAAGACTTGATACAATGTATTATAATTAACAAATTAAAGACAATTAGTCAATTTCCTTGCTTTGATGCCGACTTTTTGTCCATCAGCTTTCTGATACCTGGCCATTACTTACAAGAACCTTGTCATATGTTTATCTCAGTTTACATCATTACTATTCACAGTATCATTAATCCTGCATCTAAACTCTCTGGGACCTGTCAGCTTTCCACAAGAAATAGGTATCTAGCCACTCCCGATGAGCCATTTAGCCACTCTAAATGAGACAATGTCACTGGCAACAACAATTGTGACTGGATTAATCATTTAAATGCCATATTCCTTTTGCTAAAGCTAGTCAAAAGAAGAATTTGTCATTGTTCTGGAGCGAGTGCCCATTTTAACAGACCAAAGATACAGAATACATGCACGTAATCATAGGCATTTTGTGTAATAGACTAAAGATGAAGGAAGCTGCTACCATTTGCTGGTGTGTTGGCAAAAATCAAACATACATAATCCTAGTTCCTTTAAAGATTTCCTCATGGTCTGTGATAGTATGGACTGTCATTACTTCCTGAAATTATGCTTACCAGTCTTAATAACTGCAATCAACTAATCAACCATTGAGTTATATCAAGATTTAGCAACCCCCGTCATTTTTCTGATATTGAAATAAATGCAGACACTTGGAATTTTTTCATATAGATTTGTTTAACAGTATTCCAAAAACTGTTTAATAATTTTAAAATATCTCTATTAGAGAAAAGGTTATGCAGCTTGTAAGTTCCAAAATAGTTACAAATTTCTAAATATTTGACTTATATAAATGTATTCAGATTATGTGGTTTCATGAAGCGAATAAAGCTTGGAATATGCAGATTTTGATGATATATGATGCATTTATTTAACTTGCCAAACTTCTGGTGAAATCAGCGTAAACTCTTAGAAATTATTTCTTTGTGTAGGAATTGTTTATATCTCCTCTGATTGGATTGAAAATGTCATGAATATTCATGTAATAACCCGCATTTTCTAAAAGAAGAGGTGTCACGTGACCGGGGCATGATCAGCTCCTAGTTCCAATAACAGGTGTAATCTATTACTTTTGATTATTATAATGCAATAACTCCATTATTATAGCGCTAAATATAAAAAGAAAACATCCATTATAGATAATTTTATTACTTTTAAAATATATAAAATTGTTGCTATCAGATGACTCGTATTGATGCTACAATGAAAATTCTACACTTGGTCAACAGTTTCATCAGATATCCAGGAAAATGTCATCTTGTCTTAGACTGGGGTTGCTATAAGATTCTATATTTAGCTGTGTATAACATGCACAATTTAAAAAAAATAATCTTATTTTCAGTCAGGTGAGTGCATTTTATCCAAGAATTAAAGAAAAAAATATCCAGGTCAATCTGACGAAAGCTGCCTACATGTGAAATATTAAATTCATTGCACACTATGCAACTAAATTGCTTACTAGCCTTATTAAAGACATAAATAATGCTTACAAACCTGGACAGTTTTGTTATTGATTGCTTATGTTAATAAAGTTGTTTAGCTTCAAATCACTGTGTAGTATTTTTGGACGTGAGCCAGGACTAGAAATACATATATATAATGACTTGTAACTTGTTCTAAAGTCATGAAAAGTACTAAATTACAGCAGAATAGGTATGATCATCCCACATGTATCATAACTGTTGAGTATTCCTTAAATGTTGAACACATAGTTTGTTCTTCATTTGTTCTTGGCAGTGTTTCCCTTTACCCTCGTTTGCACTTCCGAGACCCACAAAATTCTAATATGACCCCCAGTTTTGATACCAAAATTTATTTTTTACTGTCTGAATCCCACTTTTGACACCAAGCAGAGTTTTGACACCTCAGCCTTGTTCCCCTAGGGGATACACTAGTTCTTGGTTGAATTTAAATACAATATTTTAAATTCAAGCAGTGTTAATGTTCTCATCAGAAGTACATTTAGGGGACAACATTTTGTGACCTCAGTTTGTTATGGTACTAATGACACAGTGAAACAATATAATCAATTAATATACAAAGTCAGAAAATATTTTTGTTCTTCTTTTAGAAAACAAACTTGTTTTTATTTTTATTTCTTATCTTGAATCATAGTATTTGATACATCTTTGTGACTATACAGTGGCTAAGGCTTCATTGACTCAGTTTAGTCTTTTCACAGTAATCAGCACAGGCTAAGCTTTGATATGCTAAAGAAAGTTACAATACATGTCTAGGTTAATTTGCAATGTATTTACTTTTCTTCTGGAAATGACCCTCAGTCTTTGCTACAATAGAGAATGCTATATTGAATTATCAGCATGGTGCATTTAAAGGTGGACAATTCTTGGCCGACTCATCATGGTCTTTTCTCATAATCAGTGCTGGCTAAAGCTTCACTTTGCCACTTTGCTTTGTCCCAGTATCAGAAATTGGCAATTTATTTACCTTTCTTCAGAAAATAAACTTAGTTCCTTGTTTTGTCTCTCATTTTAAATCAAAGTATTTAATATTTCTTTGTTACAATACAGTGAGAAATGATGACGGTGAGAGGTGTTTTCTCAAAGTTAAAAATTAGCTTAGGCTAAATATTTGATATTTCAATCATAACAATGCAATGTCTTGGTAAAATTCTAGCTAGGACATGGAGACACATTCCTATCATTATAATCCAAGTAAGTGTTAACACTGGATATGACATTTCACAAACAAGGACTTAATGAGACATTTCAAGAGTGATGACCATACATGCCAATCCCTAACGAGGAAAAAGTGTAATCCAAGTGTTAAAAAAAACAGAATCCAGTCTGAAAAAGCGTAATCCACATAAAATGTGCTAAAATTTCAATAAACAATTATTTATTTGCCCCCTCTCGTCTTTTAACATACGGTTTAAAGTTTTCATATGTAGCACTTGTGGCTTTACACAAGCATCGACTAGAATCCATCTTAAGACTTTTAGTGCCAAATATTAAAATTCTTTCCACAGTCTGAAATAGATATCATATGATGCTGCACATATTTAGAAGATTGTTGTTTTTTGTTTCGTTTTTTGTGCCTTTTTCTAATCCATGTGAAATTTTTTAAAGGAGATATTTTTGCTCTCATATATGCACAGACTAAAATAAAATACTGTTTAACGCCAAATACCTTTAGAGTGGTTCTGCAGTATATATGAATTAGAACCAAGAATCTGCGCGTAAAGATTAAAATGAGAAAACCAGTCTGTTCTCTACTCATTAAGCCATACAGATGCTATAAACAGATTTCGTGGTTGAAAGTTTGAAAGTAGAACCAGGTTTGCTATAAACAGAACATGATTCTCTTAGAAAAGTGCTCAACAAGTCCACAGACAAATATACTCTCATATTGTAGTTACATAAAAGCAGTCTTTACTAAAATACGATCTGTGGGATGAATGGAATGTTAATAAAAACAAGTAATTGATTTTTTTGGGAAGGTGGATATACCGAAAAAGTGTAATCCACATACGTTTATGCGTAATTTAGTGAAGAAAAGCATAATGATTACGATAAAAGTGTAATGGTTGGATTGTATGCTGCTGACGACGACGAATTAAAAGGATACAACTGACTAAATTCCATTAACAAAATAGAGTCATCCATATAAGCGGAAAGATATTATGTACTTTCAATTTTGCCACCATTTTTCAATCAAATTCCAAAATAGCAGACTGCTGTTACACTATGAAAATGGAGCAAAATTATCAAGATTTTAAAATCTAAAATCTGGATGCATGTTATACAAGTCACCTTGCTGGATAATTAAATGATTAAATGCTGGAGAATGTATAAACTTCCCTTAAGATTCTGAACACTAACATTCAGTTGGAACATTTTTTGATTTCCTGGGCTGCCCAGCATGAACTTATTCCTGGATAATGGATTTTTCCACCACTAATTTATACACAGTGATTAACTGCACATGAGAATACTCCTGGATAAACAGTGCAGATTAAATGCTAAGAGTCTAATTACTTGATGAAGATAAACAACATATATAATCCTTTAAGATTAATATGTCAATAAAAGATACTTTCTGGTACATCAAAATATAAAAGTTATAAAATAATTATCATATCTATATTTTTTGTTCAAATAAAACAATACAACAGTAATACAGAAGCATGTTAGTTTTGCAAATTTGTAAAAAAGTTATGACTATTATAAAAGTGTAAAAATGTAAAATAACAGTGCAAAAAGACTGTTTTTCCAGATATTAACCTGCAAAACATATGCTTTGCTAATACTTTGAATAATGTATTATATGACTTGTAAAATTAAAATATGTAATTTACTGGGGGGGGGGGGGTAAAAATAGTTACAGCATGTAAACCTACTTGGCAGTGACTGCTGGCTTCTGTGGTATGTTTATCTCCTCATCAGTGCTTGAACTTTCCGATTCAGAGTCTGAACCTTTGAAAAACCTCGACATTTTGTGTGCCTAATCTGTAAACATATAAATGTAGTTCATAAATCATAAATGTATACATGAAAGATTGATAATAAATAAAGACATGCATGTAAAAACATTTTACTAACAATAACGCAACCAGATTTATTTTGTATGTGTAAAATCTAGTCACACTGAAAACAGCTTACAGGTGAATTCGGTTTTTCTTTAACTTATTTTGCTTATGCTTTTACGAAAGACCCACTGATACCAATGCAAGCTTAATACTAAAATGGGTAAAAGTGGTGAAAATATTTTGTTGTAACACCTGGCACCTTGGGTAAACACGTAATAAGAGACAATGTTAAACACTCAAGAAGTTGCGCACATATCCTTTGATTTCTTAGTTTATTTGCATTCACAATGCCACCTTTCTCAGTTTTGTAATCTCACTCAGCTCAAAAAGCGCTTAATTATGCACATTTGTACACAATTGTTTTATATCGAAAATGCAGAAAATCACCTTAGCAGGAGTCCTCTGCACGCATGCAAATAGCTGCACAGCAAATTCAAAGGCCTGCCAGACCTACTTCAACAACCAACTGAGAATGTGTTGATTATTTGATCATTTTAGCTGTGCTGATATTTACAATGACAGAATTCACTGTGCCTGCTGTATTTATAAGAATGCATCAAAACAACACGATGCAATAGCTGGGCCGCAAGTTCTGAGATTTTGACGAGCTGGGGTTGTAAAATGTGTTGATATTTACAAGGACTGAATTCAAGGCAGAAAGACCCTGAGATATACATTTCTGACTGTAGCAAAATAAACAGTGCACATGACCTTGAAATCCAGACACATCAAGACTTAGATAAAACATTGTTTGCAAATTTAAATAAGTATTTTGGGGTTCAATGGCACAAAAAAGTAGAATACTTACTGACCAAATGAACAGGAAGATATCCAGGTCATTACCCTCGTTAAATTTCACCTGCTGTGATCTCAACATTATGTGCTTTATGGATTACAATGGAATGCATTGTGTGAAATTTGCTAGTAGTCATCAGAGATACTTAAAATACTCATTTAAAATGTATTTTTGGCAATATTTCTCTTTCGAAAAGTATTTATATATATTGGCATCTTCTCTCAGGTGTGATAAGGTACCAATAATGCTGTAGTCTTGTGGCAACTGAGGCAAGTGTAAAACTGCATGATCTACAGAAAAGTCACAAAATACTAAAGTTTGTCTCAAATATTCTGAGGTCTGATTTATAAAAATGTGACAACCCACAGCTGATGAAAATGGAAACTTTAGACATATCAAACAGACACCTAAGTTACCCAAGTGTCACTGTAAATATAAATACAACATTAAGAAATCAAGTGATAGTTGTGAGGTACCCGTGTAAAACCCAAGGATAGCGCCGTGTTCACCAATGTTGCAAACTGCAATTTTGTTTCCTTATTGGCAATAAAATATACCATCTGGCGATCTTTTTGGTAACAACATATTTGCCTGTTAAAACTGTATATATGCCATATGGTCTTGGGTTCGGAATTAAGAAATGCAAAGGCACCATGACAGGAAGCCACAAACTTGGATATAAAATTCTATTGTTACATAAACAAATCCTTTGTTCATACTGACATAGCCTTCCTAACATGGCATTATTATATCATAATCTGCTAATGCTGATGTCTGGCCTTAGTACTCTGTGCTGTAATGTAATCCAAATAGTCATGCTACCCGACTTGCTACATTCGACCATCTCTGAAGACTGGAATAGGAATGACTACATCTACCAGAAGAAGAAAAATTGTCTTGCCGAAACTTCAAGAATTGATTACCTTTGAAGCATTTATCGTTTTGTGTGTGTGTGTGTGTGTGTGTATGATTAGGATTTTTAACGCTGCTTTAACAATTTTTCAGTCATTGCATCTTGCTTGGTCCTTATGTAGCAAGATGATTACAGTGCACTAGGGGCCACAAGTGGTCTAAGGCTCTCACCATTACAGATCACTGCCATCTCACCTGTCTGTAGGTTTGAGTCTCAGGTGCAGCCAATGTGGGTATGTGAGAAAGCTTGCTGGTAGCCTCTCATGGGTCGGTGGTTCTTTATGTGGTGTGCAAAACAGTCACAGAACATGTAAAGTTTTATAGGCAGCAATCGTATGATGTACTATATGTGATAAATGGCTATCCACACCCACCCACCATTTATGGAAAATAGCCTTTAAAGTTCAAATACCCTGAAGTGATTACTGCGGAAACCATTTGGTTAAGAGGTCTGATTATGTGTACATATTCCCAGATATGATATCGTGCGAGAAGTTTTCATGTGTATTACTCCTCGTGTAATGGAAAAATATGTTAAGTCTTTTTGCTGCTGTGTAAATGGCGAAAGAAAAGTTCTATGTTACGAAATATGTGGTCGGCGAACATTAGATTCGCTGTATAATACCTTCCAATACTTACCTCTTGCGCAACTGATTCCGTCAGTAAAGAAAAATCTTTGGTGAAACTACACAATTGTACACAGGAATATTTATCTTATGAACAATATGGATATATTCAAGTATTCTTTTGTGCGACCATATGGCCTTGCAGTCTCGGTGCGCACTAAGAACCGGAAGTCCACTGCTAGAACCACTGCCAAACATCCACGCCGGGAACTAATTCAAGAGTAATTTCCCTTTATCAACATTTAGTACGAAGAAGAAGAACTAGAACAACGAATAGATAATAAATATGTTACCTCTGTCTCTTCGAGTAAAGTAAAATAACAATATTTCTTTGTGCACGGAGTCCTGTAATATAAAGTGATTTTTCTTCTTTTTTTTCCTCATGGCTAAAGCAAAGGCATATGAACCCCCCCCCCCTCTCTCTCTCTCTCTCTCTCTCGACCTCTCTCGACCTCTCTCTCTCTCGACCTCTCTCTCTCTCTCGACCTCTCTCTCTGTCGACTAACCGCACCTTATGGAGCGTATTTGCCTGCACAAAACGTAGGTGAAATTAAGGGAAATTTTGGAATCTCTTAATATAGATAAACTCTGACATCGAACAAACAACTCCTAGTACAATGGACTTCATTATATTTCGTATTGCAGGCTTCCTTGCACCATTCTCACCTCAGACTAACGCAAATAGTTTCAAAATGTTTAAAAAATATTGACAAGTCTTGCATACAGATCTCAGAAGAAATATCAAAATATCTGATCCTTGTAGCCCTATACAAATTAACGACTTGTAGTAGAAGTAGTAGTAGTAGTAGTAGTAGTAGTATCCTGTGTCCATAGTATGTGGAATACGAGTATTTATAACATTCTCACCAGGAAGCAAAACAATTAAAGGCATTTTCTATTAATAGTCACAATTTTTTATATTTTTTTTTAAATAAAGTGTTCATGATCAATCTAGGAACTTCACGAAGCACTTATACTTCGTCATGTGGCGCATACTAAAACGGGATATGTAATACCTCTCGAATTATTGCATCCGTACTGTAAACCAGCCGCTAGATTCGTGTTTCTCTACAACACATTAATAAATATAGTCTAGTCTGCAAATGTACAGAAATCAAATAATATCATGGATTAATATTGTTCCTTGCTCCTTAGAAGATGAATGGACATGTGCTATGAAGTTCCGTATGAATTCTATAGCACCCGTATCAGCAACTATTTAAACTTATACATATCGCTTTTGTATGTGCCTAAGTAAAATGTGTTGACTTCCTTCACATCAACCTACGATTCCATTTTTTTGCATACTTGCTCAGAGCCAACTGGCGCATTTCTCTTTGAAAATGACTAATATATATTTGGGATACGTGCTCCTTTGCAGACGTCAATTTATCTCCCTGTAGAATAAGAACATTCACATCATGAATGATAAAATCCCCGCCGGGAACCAAAACAGCTTCAAGTATGTTTTATCATGCAATAGTTAGGATATCTGAAATTTTGTGTGCTGTATAAATCAACAAATTTCATAATGTTCGTGCTTTTCGTGTTGTATCACTTTTCATACAAGATTCATGCACCTGACCTATGACGTGACGTATCAATTTTTGCATCTGTGCTCACAACCAATTTAAATAAGGGTCGTCCATTAATTATGTCAACGAAATAGTGGGGAGGGGGTTTGAAGAAGTTTTACAATTGTTGACATGGGGGGGAGGGGAGTTCAAGATAAATTGACGCCAACAATGTTATTTTTTTTACAATTAATTAATGAATCAGCCACTATGCGCATTATAACAATTGAGGTACAGTTGGCTTCCCCATGATAGAAGCTAGAATATAAAGTCTCGATTTTTTTCATGAATTCAACCGTATAAAATATTGTTAGTTTGTAGAGGGGGGGATGGATACAAAAAATTGACTTCATTTTATAAGGGAGGTCAATGAAAGTTTGACAGTTCTTGACGGGGGGGGGGAATGCCTAAAAATGGTTGACATTATTAATGGACGTCCATTATTTCTCTTTGTAAAGGCCTGAGTCATATATATTTCGTTTCTTACCATGCCCTTACGATGTTGACAGATCACAGACCGGTCAACATTAAATTGAGTTAAGAGGCTACATGTGTTGGATGTGTACATTTGTTCAGTTCTACTATGTTGCTTCCTTTAATTTTTTAACTTTATTTCCAACGTTCATTATGCCAAGTTTCTACTTGTCAAACGTTCATTGTGAAACTAATCAAAATGGAATCAAATGAGACTGATTGGTTTTCGTCAATTTATCATTTGGAACATTTACTGAGAAGGTGTAACGAATGTTGCAAAGGTGACTGCAAATCTTACCATTGTCCACTGTTCCCAGCCTACAAGTTCAAGCCGGCCAAATTAGTTAAAGTTAGAAGCCATCTTAAAGTTCACTGGAAGACAAGAGTAGCTGCACCAAATGGTAAGTTTAACATTTTTTTCTCCCGAATATATGTCAGTGAGGATGAAACGAAAATATTTTTAAAATGAAACACAAGAATGTTGGTATTTATAATGAGAAATATTGGTTACTTAATCCCTTACATTTAATTTAAAGTAGAAAACAAAACTATAAAAATATGGTTCCTTCTGCTTGTATACATATGAATTATACTTAATAATCAGCAGATAAAGATATTCTTTCTCAAATTTCTTACCCTGCCCATCTTTTCTAGATTAGACTATTAAAGTTCGTACGAAATATAATTAATCGGTTTCAGCATGTGTCAATAATTAAATATATTTATTTTCGATATAGGTATTTTAAAACATAAAACTGCAATTTGGTATCAAAATTTGTTTCCTTATTCAAATTTGAGGGGACTTGTATTTGCTAAGGAAAAATTATAATATTACAGAAGTGAAATATCGGGACTAGAAAATTATTCGGTCTCGAGGATATTCCAGTGTACCAAGGTTTCTGTTTTAAGACGTTCAACTATATTATATATGATCTCATATGAAATTAACTGGATATCTTATGTTCAATTTTCTTTTACCTATTGAATATTATTCCTTTTCTCCATGTGCAATTTTTAAAATTTTGTTATAGGGACAAACTGAAAATCTCATGTTAAAAAGTGTGTGTGTGTGTGTGTGTGTGTGTGTGTGTGTGTGTGTGTGTGTGTAAACGTAATGCTAAGTTACTGTTTGGCCCAGTATGCAAATCACCCCACCCCCGTTAAAATTTTGTTTGTCTCCATATCCTCTCGTTTATTTCACATATTTTCCGAGTTTTTTGTATGGTCAAACCCAGTTTGTATAATAGGTGAGATTTTGAATTTTAGATGCGCAACGTGATCTGTACATGATATATTTTGCAAGCAAAGATTAGGAATGTCGTTATATCCTTTAAAGACATTTCTGACGTACGTTTGAAATTTGTATCGTAAAGTTGGATCAATTCCACAAAAAATTTCCCAAACTGTTCAGTAGTTGAAAAGTCACAGAATAAGTGATCAATTTATGTTTCTTCCAGCTACATTTAACACTATCACTTAAGTTATTCTTTTGCAAGAACTGATATTTGGCAATTTTCTTTGTAGAAATATAAAAAGCTATCATTTTTGTGGGTTTTAAAAAAATATTGTTTTAGCTAAATGAAAAGAGTTGGTCCATTTATTTGCTACAATTGCACAATATAGCTGCCTTGACCCCGTATTTGGTTCTTATCCGATGTTTATAAATAAATGTATTCTTTACTTTTACCCTAACTCTAAGGAGCGAAGATTCGCAACTTTTCTAGTTGGTTTAGATTTGATGAATTTAGTTTCTTTCTTTCTGTCAGGCCAACTTAATTCAACTATTCTAGTTGTGACTGACTGCATTTATTTCTGGGTCAGTTCCGTACGATGTAAATGAGGCTGGTGGGACTGGTCTGCATATGTTTATGTTCTGTCATTGATTGTTTTAAATCATAAAGTGAGTAAATATGAAATTCTTTTAACTGATATTCTCAGGAAGATGCAGGTTTAAATATCGTTTGTTAAGGGACATCAAATTCGTTTCGTTTTGGAGTACAGTAATTTCTGTTGGAGAGGTAGTCTTTTTTCTTTTCTTTTTTCTTCTTTGTTTTTGCAGTACAATATCACGCTGTATATAAATTTTTGGAACCCATTGCAATAATGATTTGCAGACATAACTAAGACAGCACGTTGTTTTAAAAGGAAGTCCGGGATGCAAAAAGGTAAGTACATTTATTGTCACTATTATTACCAGTTATAAATTATATATTGTTGTATCATGTCACTTGAATGTTGATTCTACATCAACAAGCTGTTCTCCGCCTTGTTATTATTTCTGACATCACTGGTGGCAGAGATCAACGTTGCTTTTTGATATAACAATAGTCCCAATTATCACTTACGCGGTTGAAATCTGGTGTTGTGAAAAACTAGATATGATGGAACGGGTTAATTCAGAATTTCTAAAACATGCGTTAAAAACTCTTTAAAAAAAACCCACGTATACGCTTTATAGTGAGCTTGGTATAACCCCTCTACACTTAAAAAAAGTGTTGACTATTTGGCAAATCTTATTAATGATAAAGAAACCGTCTATGTGAGGTTAATGCAAGATTATAATGATGGTCTAGGCAAAAATAGATGGGTTGAGAGCATTCAATACATCCTATAGGAAACTGGATTATTATGTATTTGGGTTACTCAAAACATTCCCAACAAATAATAATAATAATAATAATAATAATAATAATAATAATAAGAAGAAGAAGAAGAAGAAGAAGAAGAATGACGATTTTGTATAGCGCCTAATCTTTAGAAGCTCTAAGCGCTTTACACCATCAATAATGATATGACTACACTACAGAAAGAAACAACAACATGAAATTGGAAAACATAAAATCATGCTGAAAACACATAAGATACAAATATTATTAGGTCTCTAAGTTTGTTCCTGCATTCGAAAAAGGTGAGTTTTAAGAGCACTCTTAAAAGGGACCACTGTGTATTTGTGTCTAATTTCAATGGACAATTCGTTCCACATCGCCAGGCCCTAGTACGCAAAAGAATGTTGTCCATATGACTTCGTTTTCATAGTGGAAACAATGATTCTACGTTTGTCAGAAGAGGAACGTAAGTATCTTGCTGGTGTATTCACAATGGTGAGGCTGGATAGGTATGTTGGACTGGAGTCTGTCAGTGAAACGTAGCACAGAGAACAAATCTTGTGATTGATTCTGTATCGCAAGGATAGCCAGTGTAGGGCACAGAGCAGTGGAAATGCGGGCTAGATACAATATTTAAAGAAAGACTTCATGATCAATTTATACAAACCACGACAAAAGCTGATACAAATAAATAGGGCAAATATAATTAAATTTTCGAACGTGTAATCACTATTTATGGATGGAGAAGGGAAGATTGGAGAATTAGTCTAGATATGAAAGGCTGTACGCCCTGCGTGCAGAACTGTGTGAGTAGTGAATTTCATTATCTCCTCGAATTAAGCTATTTCAGAGAACGGCTTCCATACGTTACTCTTAACGTGGGGGTGCTGCTGCATTCCATCCTGTCAGCAATAATTTAATATGCGTGCATGAAGATGTATGTGAATATGCGTAATACCTTTAAGTACATATATCTTGTATTGATTTAATGTTGTTTTAATACCTGTGATAGATTTGTTTACGGTATGTATCAATCAATTTATGCAAGAAACTTAAATGTATCTGTAGGTAAATACTTGCTTTTGGGCAATCGGTTAAATACGAATAAAGATCGATTGTACGTCATGTACACTTTAAGATGATCATCGATTTGAGGTCAGGGCGAAACAAATTCCTTAACCGTAACGTGTATTGTTATTGATGAGCGTCTTCTATTCGAGCCGCTGTGCCAAGCACCTGTATTCAGGACGAATGAAAGCTTGACACTAGACACACTGTTTGAACCATCGGTCTAAGGGGCAAGCGTACATAGAATGTAAGTTAATAATGTAAGTGCTTATTTATAACCCAAAATTAATTTGTTAATATCATGTCTTTCCATTTTAGGTTTAAATCTAAATGTTCGCAAAATATATTCTTTATAATTTTAAAACTAGCAAAGCAAATTTAGGTGTTAATGACATTGGGAAGAATACGCGGTTTTAAAAGAGAACTAGTGACTGGATAAGCGAGGAATAACGTTTCCGCTTACTGGTTAATGGATAAAATTGCACAACAACTGTGGTGACATGCTAACATTGCAGGCACATCGTTATGGGGATTATATAAAATAAGTAAGTATACGCATCATCATCATCATCATCATCATCATCATCATCGCCACCACCATCACAATTTTCTTGTTTCTAATTACTACATGAATTGATTTAATGCGCAGTTATTACTAATTAGTGCTAACTGATGACTGAATATTTTCGCCAATTATGATGACGACTTGTTTTGCCTGCCTCAAGAGAGATGAATTATGATGTACCATGTATTCATGAAACTCGATTAAGCCTGACAGTCCATATCATTATAACACTGGTGAAAAGGAGAATTCTTAGCGTACAGTAAAATGAACTGAATCTAGTCGTGCATTAACTTTGTGATCAGAAAATTTTTCTTCAAAACTGTGACTTCACTACCTTTATTCTCAAAGCAAACTAATTTGGTCTTGTTTCATGCTTTCTAGATTTGTACGTTTTCTAAAAGAAAGAAAGAAAGAACATTTTCTAAAACAGAATTCACGTCGTGAGACGATATATAACAAATTATATAACATAATATTTAAATTTATGTAAAAATATTTGTATAATTTGGAAAGTAGAAGAAAAACAATATCATCACTACATGAATTATTTAGATGTGAATGATTGAAGATGGCGAAGGCAATATAAAGTAGCAACGGCCTATTTAGCCCGAAGGTTTATTTGTTACGGTGTATTTCTAACACATCGGTCCACTGGTTATGGTGTATTCTTGGTACCTCGGTATATTTAATATGGTGTATTCCTTTCACATCAGTCTATTAGTAATGGTGCATGCTTAGCACATCGGTCTATTTGTTATGGTGTATTCCTAGCATATCGGTCTATTTGTTATGGTGTATTCCTAGCACATCGGTCTATTTGTTATGGTGTATTCCTAGCACATCGGTCTATTTGGTATGGTGTATTCCTAGCACATCGGTCTATTTGTTATGGTGTATTCCTAGCACATCGGTCTATTTGGTATGGTGTATTGCTAGTTCATCGGTGTATATGTTACGGTGTATTCCTAGAACATTTTGTAAAAATCCATATTAGCGCGTTATAAATATCCATACTATTGAACCAGCTGCTTAATGCAATCGTTTTCTAAAGGAACTTGATGAAGGGAAAATTAAAATAAGTAGGAGAAGATTATTAAGAGGACAATATTTAATTTCATAAGTCATGATAATTTAGTTTAAAAAATGTACAGTAGGAACTCATTGATCTGAACCCATCAAGGAATATGAAACAAGTGCAGATATATGAATTTAGGTTTTATGAAACCTACAGACAATAGGACATATATTCAAGTACAGAGATTGACGAGTTACTGCGAAAAAGTAATTTATTATCTATCAAAGTTTAGGACATGTATACATGTGCAGTGATGGGCGAGTTACTGTGAATAAGTAATTTATTTTGTATGCTATCAAACGATAGCTACTGAGGATATTGACAGCGATGGATTTTCGCATTGTAAGTAAGATACAGTCAGTTTCAAACAACTATAGCCGATTGCCTATATTTCAAAGGACTCTTTCTAATATCTATTTTTGTCGATGAAAGGCTAAATTTAGAAGGATACCAACTTTGTTAGTACTAAGATTTCAACGCTACGATATATGCAGAATTGCAAGGTAACCATGTCCTATTACATTTAAAAAATAGGTCAAGGCATATACATCCAACACACAGTATTATTTGTAAGCCGTTGGAAACTGTGTGCAATTCTTATGATCGTATCATTCTATCAGTACTATTTGTTAGCCTTAAATCGCCTTTCGCTGCAGTTTCGGTAAATTTACAATTTTTATGAAGTAGTACAACTGTATGTTCAGTATTAGTATTCAGTATGTATGTTCATTACTTTGCAATTCTGTTTTCAGTTCTTGTCCGAAATGGTTTCTTTAGTGGATGTTATAGTGTTTTCTGTCATTATAATGTGTGTTTTCGATCCACGTACCGCACGATGTCTTCCAGAATTGTCAAGATCTTGTGAGAACGACACTATTCAAGGTACAGCTTACAATGGGCATTAATTTTGCTTCTATATATTTCCTTTGACTCTTATATAGTCCATTCTTGCATAAATATGGTGGAAAAAGCCCATTATTACTGTCTTTTGTTATCTGTGTATGTCATTTGCTCCTAAACAAAGAGTCCACCATCCTTCAAATCGAGTATCTGTAGCATTACGTTTAAGGGAAACAGTAATTATATAACTTATAATCCTCATACAACCCAAGCTTTTGTACCAAACTCTGCCTGATGAAATATCGAAGTCATCGCCGAAAACGAGAGCGTAAAGTACATGTGGCTGTAGCGTGCGATAAATCAAATTTGTTTTTAAAGCAAGTTTTCACACACTGCACGCTTTCGTTTCTTGAGTTTTGTTGCATATCGGCTCATTAATCTGAAAATTGTGCATTGTTTACAAGAACAACAACAGAAAGGAAGTACCGGAGTACAAAAACTTAAAACAAAATTAAATGGTAAAAAAATAGATATTTATATTAAACTAAGATTGAAATTCAAATATATATATATATATATATATATATATATATATATATATATATATATATATATATATATATATATATATATAATCAGACCATTATAGATGGATGTATACGTCCTAATGAATGATAAATGTGCGTAATTCCGGATTGTGACTGCCAATTCTTAATTCCTTAATGCTCTTTTTAAAATGTATAGATAATTAGTGAATTATTAGTTCTTCACTATTTGTGATTCGAATTATTCATTTCTTAAAATAAGTTAAAATATCAAGTTCTGAATACCGAATTCCGCTAAAAAGATATTTCTGACTTTAAGGGATCATATTCAACCCCAATGTTTTGGGGAAAAATTCTAAATTGACATGTTGCGCAAAAAACAAATCCAGGAGCAAACTTGTTCAGGACTGCATCAGTTTTTTTTTTATTGTACAATGATAAATGTTGAATTATTACCATTACTGTTTGGAGAATACAAATCGTGTGATTTCTGTAGCTTATATGTTTGCAACGTTATCAAATAGGTAATACACATTATCTTAATTATACGTGAATTAGGGGGTTTTGTTTTTCGGGTGGTTAGGGGTGTGGTGGGGGCTAATTAAGATTAGACGGATAAAAAGATGTATTGGTATAGAAATGAAAGGACATTAATGTCAATTTCTCTCCTTCAAAACTGCTTGGAGGGACTAAAAACTACGGTGTACTAAAACAAACATTTTTAAAGCGAAAACAATAACTAAGCATTCATTGAATCTTCAGAAAAATGTGTAGAATTATTTGTATACATGAATATTTTTTATTGTTTCAGATTCAAGAGTACAGCAAGACTCAAAGTACCTCTATTCTACCAAAAATCCACCTGTAGGCGGACGTCTTTTCAGGGGTAAACTTACCGACAGCCTCAGACGAAGGAATCTCGTTGTCCGACCACTTCCTAAAATCCCGCCCAATATCTCGTTCGAAGGTCCTGCAGGCTACGATGTCATAGTTTCTATTCGAGTCATAAAGACTGATAATGTATGAGAATGGAAAACGAACTGGAGTAAAGAGAAGACGATACTGTCAATTTTATAATCGGTGCTCTATGAGTTACTTCCCATGTAGTCAATGAATATACTAGACTGAAAAAAAAGCACGTTTTCTTTGAATAAATAAATCAATTAAAGATAATTTATAGGCTTGATATGTTACTAAAGTATTAAAAGGTTGAATTATATGTCAAAAAAGCAAGCAAGGTATTAAGAGAAAATAATAGAACCCTTTGGCAGCGCAGTGGTAATGCACTTATTGTGCACCTCTTTATACAATCCTTCCATTGTACATGTGGGAAAGTTACACCTTTACCAGCAATAGGAGTGGTTAATGGTCCATTGGATATCGGTAAATGTTACAGAGTGAGTGACATATGGCGTGAAGTTATTTTCCCGTGTAGCAAAGAATAAACCGTATAGATTTTTTGTTATGGGTTAAACGGTATTTTACGCTCAACATAGACCATACATGTTTTTAAGACCTGCAATAAATACAAATTAAGAATATTGGAAATATTTACAAGCGAATCATGTAGAAGCTTTGCATATTTAACATCAAATCATCATTTATAAAAAAAAATCAAACGTGTCATTTTTTTGTTTTGTTTCAAAAGGCCCGTGTCTAGGTATTTATCCCTACAATTATAGATATCACTTTGACAAGTATATAGAAGACAATGGACGAGAAAGATCGAATTAGAAAAGAACTGGACTATCTTCCACTACTGCAAAAAGCCTTTTAACCCATATGGATTATAAAACAGAAACTCTTTCTCAGTTTGTATTACTACTACACGTACTACTACTACTACTACTACTACTACTACTACTACTAAAAACAAAGACAACACAATTCTGCACGACAAAACTAGTCGTTGGAATACATCGTCAGTATCTTAAGATCAATGAATTTGTTTAAACTTCCAAACACCATATAAACTCAATGGTAAGTATGCCACCATATCATAAGTATGGCTACTGATGACGTCATTCTGGAACTATCTATACGTTACAATGGAGCAAATAAAACTACTGTCAAAGACAAAACGATGACTGCAGTTAAAAGCTACTACCAAAGTAGAGTATGTTTTTTTCTTTTCTTCAGAAGGTAGACTAATAATAAAGTTATTAAACCTATATCAGGTAAATTGTTCAGGAATGTTTACTCTAACCGTACCTTGTCCACCATGACAGATAACACGAGACTCGTGATAATCCATTTTCAAAGCAAGGCTCGCTATGCCATATTTGGATATTTTTCCATTTAGTCTGGAATGAATATATTTTGGTATTTTTGTCGATTCTGCTAAATTTCACGATAATGACTGGATTTATCTGTGTCAATTCTCCATGAAGTACATCCGATGTTAGCAGCGAGAGAGCAACGTGTTGACATCTGCAAATGTGTTTCTGTTCTGTCATTGAATGTTTGGAATCATAATGTCGTAAAAATATGAAGTCTTTCATTTGTAACTATCAAAAAGATGCCATGTAATATAATGTTTAATAATAATGTTTATTTCATTTTGAGTGCAGTAAGGAGGATGTAATTGCACATGGGATATAGTCGAAATTACTGTACAATTAGAATGTGTAATCAAGCTTTGGAGCACATGGATGGCTCATGTAATTTGGATTTTCAGAACTTAGAAAGTACGTTTTGAGGAAATTCAGGATGTAAAAATGTAAGTATATATTTTACTTGCCGGTCTTATTACCTGCTAAAGAAGACACTTTTATGCCTTTACACTTGTTTATTGTAGGCACCCATCAATTGTATGACCTGTATGACGTCTATCGTTAGCCTAAATCCGAAACATTGCATCAAAACGTTAACGCGGAATAGTGCAAAGCAGCTGGTATGTGATAGTTCATTCAGACAAAAATTTAATCACCCAAGTTCCTAATACACTATTGGGTACACGTGTCGTGCACGTGAGTGCAATATGAATGTGTGCAATATTGTATGTGTGATTTTGACAATGTAAAGTTAACGGAGACGAAATGAGCATAATAATGTAGAAGGTATCATTGACAGTACATAGACAGGCACCAAAAAACGATTTTGTTCGTCATGAACGAGAGATGGGGACTAATATTGACAATTCGCGTGCAAAGAGACGAAAAAACGTAGTCTTTAAAACTGGTTGCCACTATGCTTTTGTGTCTGTAGAGTGACTGCTATGCAATTGAGAATAGGATCTGTTAGCAGAGGTATACATTATATCACTCGGCAGAAGAGGGATTTTTTTTGGTGCCATTATTGTAAAGTTTCCTTAGGCCAACCTTTAAGTGATCATAATGGGAAGGACAGCTCTTAGCGATCTTGATGGGAAGGACAATTCTTAGTGATTATGATGGGAACGACAACTCTTAGTGATTATGATGGGAAGGACAACTCTTAGTGATTATAATGGGAAGGACAACTCTTAGTGATTATGATGGGAAGGACAACTCTTAGTGGTCCTGATGGGAAGGACAATTCTTAGTGATTATGATGGGAAGGATAACTCTTAGTGATTATGATGGGAAGGACAACTCTTAGTAATTATAATGGGAAGGAAAATTCTTAGTGATTATGATGGGAAGGACAACTCTTAGTGATTATGATGGGAAGGACAACTCTTAGTGATTTTAATGGGAAGGACAACTCTTAGTGATTATGGGTATCACGGTACCAATTGTTTTTCCATAGACCTCAATGCTAATATTTGGAGAGATAAATATATTTTCTATTCTAATTTAGCATGCATCTCACACACTGTTATAGAGAACAATGTTAGATTGTCAATTTGATGATGACAAAACCAGGTACTCCATTGCATTTAAGAGAGATAACTCTGCTGGAACTAGACAGGGGTATGAGTTATCTAGTCACAACATACCTATTTTCAGTCATGTGTATTACATTTTCAAAAAATCATAAAAAATACAAAATTTGATCTATTTAGGAATTAGCATAAATTCACATGTTGCCAAGATGTTAAACTTTTTTTTAAGCCTAACAGAATGTACAACTCTTACATAATCCACCAATCAAAGCTTGTCTTGTTGTTTATTACTGCCTGCAATGGACCTTACACCTTAAGCACCGCCCACCTGGACATGCGCAATTGGTACCGTTATACCTATGATGGGAAGGACAACTCTTAGCAAATATGATGGGTATTTTAAATTTGGGATTATGAGGATTTAAGTTTGTTGCCTGTCTATTGCGACAGAAAAAATCCCATTGACTTATTTGGTAAAATTCATATTAAAACATTATATTTGGTTAGATGTTTATCTATCTAGTTTTGTCTCTATATATAGCTCCACCCCACCCATCCCCCTGAACACCCTATTGAAGCAAGAAAAGAGAAGTAAATGTATGATGATGCGACTGACCAATATTCACATAAGTTAATAAACCGGAAAAAAAATCATGTGCACTAGATCCAATATAGACTTGGCCAGCCTGCAAACATAATGCATTCAAATGATGGAGCCGGGCTGGGGTTGGGGTCACCTAAACATTAAAAAGTATTCCTCGAAGGGAAGTATGGCGGTTCCGTCTAGGGCAAACATTATCAGAGGAATTTAATGGCCATCAATCGATGTGTCCATCTACTTAAATTGGCGGTCCCTTTAAAACTTCCATTTTTTCTTACTGCTTTATTCCCTTCCAGTAAACATAGGCTTTTACTGCAGGAAAAATCCTACTGGACATGTCTTCGAAATACTTGTCGGATATGTTTTTGATACGAAGAATACAAATTTGCATGCCTAGTTGAGGAATTCAGTAAAAGGAACTATGGACGGAAGAAAGACCTCACTTGCCAAACAATAATTATAAGCTTTGAGTTCTATAAATATGAAGAAAAAATCACTATGACAACCTACTCCATCACTTCTTCGAATCTGTCTTGCAGATCCTGCACGTAAGGGGATGGACAGATGATGAGCTAGATGACAGATGATAAATGGGACAACAGATGATAACCGTAAAAGATACCTTTAAGTCATCTAATGAATTTTAGAAGTCTCCGAAATTTTAATGATTTGGCAACGGATCTTTGAGTTTCTATGTTTCAGACCAGGTATTAACAAGCATAGTTTACCAAATTATCCAACATATATTGACTGAGTTAACACGTTAGATAGGTTCTATTCGTAACAACGAGTTATAGTTTATTTGCAAGAGGCCTTCAGAATAGAATGGACAGACCTATCCAACATTCACAAAATATGTCTCCTTTCCCGTGAAAAAAAACCCCACAACAACAAAAGAACAACATCAATAAAGTATGTAGAACACTGATTGGCATTCATAAAAATTATGCAGCCATAGTTGCCCCAATTAATCTGTTGCCCCAATTAATCTGCGGCCAAATCAAACTTAAACTGGTAAAACTAGACCTTACAAATAAGTCACTGTGTTGAAAATCGACTTGATCTTGAATCATTTTGCAGCTGATCAATAGGTTCAATATTCAAAGTTGAAGCAGCAGAGAGGGTGAACAGACCTTTTTGCTGGAACGTCTTTTTTTTAAAAAAAAAAGCGAAAATGAAAAATATAAGCGTAATAACGCCAAACCAAAGCCTCTAACTGACCGAGAGTTTCTCTAATTGGGTTAGTTTATTTTGATACTTTCAGTCTTTAGCGTTTTTTTTTTCCTTCAAATTCTTATATGTCTTGTTTACCCACTTAACGTTTAATTGAGGTCGCACCCTCCCTGCTGCTGTAATTATCCATTTTTTATTATTATTTTCAAGGCCTGTACGATATCGCGACCGAGAATCATGCAAATTTATCGTTATAAATCTGTGTTGGGTAGCTTCACGTGAAAAAGTTTTTGAACTTAATTATAACACCAGGTTTGATGAATATTTCGAATAGTATGTTTCGACTCCATTAAAAACAGTTAGAGTATTACAGTTATCTCTGATCACGTTAGGTATTTGTGTATATCACTGAGTAACATTAATCATTAGGGCATAACCAACTTTTGATCCGGAAATCGGATTCCACCGGATAGTATGAACTTCCGATTAATCGGAGTCGGACAAGGCAGGAACGACCGATTCGGATAATAAAAATAATAAAGTTGAATTTCTATAGCGCCGTGTCTAACACTGCGTGTCATTCGATAGTGCGTTAATAAAGCTAAATAAGAAGTCAGAAAAGTCCAATATGGTCAACACAACCACGCTGTGAGACAATCTATTTGAACCGACGGGTGAAAACCGGAAATGAAGCCGGATATGGTAAAGTACTAAGTAACATGCTAGACACGGCAAAACCAGATACCAGAAACCCGGAAACGGAAGATGAAATGTTTTAGAAAAAAAAATACGGATTTAGCATTTCCGATTAATCGAATCGTATCCGGAATCGGAAAAATTTCATGCCCAAAATCCGGAATCGGAAATCGGTAGAAAAATGCTAATCGGTTATGCCCTAGTTTTCATTATATGTTAGTTGACACCATGCATATAAAAGACGATAGGAAAATAAAACGCTTAAGTCATGCCTTATATTCAGGTTGTTGAAAATTTTATTGCTTTCGTTCAAATACAATTTAGAGAGTGATAACTGTTTATAAATTATTCTTTCGAATGTTGTTTCGTGCTCATTAACGTTTTGACTAAATCACTGCTTTGGAACTATTGTGAAGTCTTTGAAAGAAATGTTTGATGTGTCAGTGTGATACCGCAAGGCTATTAGTATAAATCCAAACGTATTTGCACATCACCACAATCAATCAATATATATATATATATATCATCATCATCATCATCATCATTGGCGCCTTAGTCTCGGGAGACCATGCGGATAGCGCCCTTGGGGTGTTGTCTGTCTCTGGGTTGTTGGCATCGTCTGTTGTGGCTGTGGAGACCTATGCGCGAGTGACAGTCCCTCTTGCAGTTTGTGCAGACATGCTGGGAAGCCCGAGTTGCTGTGGTTGCTATCACGTGGCCCTTTCTGACACGTTTCTCTGCTGCCAACTGACCTCTCCTCGTATCAGCAACTGAGATACCTTTACTTACTGTCAGTCTCCAGGTGCCTCGGTCCTCGGCCAGCACTTCCCAGCCATCAGGTGCGATGTCAAATGCCTTCAGGTCCCTCTTCCATGCATCCTTGAAACGGAGTGAGGGGTGGCCGACTCTTCTTGTGCCAGTGGCCAGCTGTCCATATAGGATGTCCTTTGGCAGCCTCCCATCCTCCGCTTCGTCGGACGTGTCCCAGCCATCGAAGGCGACGTTTGCTCAGAAGGGAGAACATGCTGTGGGTGTTTGCACGCTGCAAGATTTCGCTGTTTGGGACACGGTCTTGCCAGCTGATTTTCAAGATGCGTTTAAGGCACCGTATATGGAAGGAGTTGAGCCGACGCTCTTGCCTCATGTAGGTATTCCAGGTCTCACTTCCATAGAGAAGGGTGCTGATAATGCAGGCTTGGTAAACTTTGACTTTGGTTTGCACTGTCAGCGAGTTGTTTTCCCACACCCTCTTGGTCAGTCGTGACATGATGGTGTTTGACTTTCCAAGCCTTCTGTCCAGCTCCTTATAAAGCGAGAGAGTGTTGCTGATGGTTGACCCCAGGTAGGTAAAGTTGTTGACTGCTTCCAAGGTGACACCGTTGATTTTGATAGTAGGGGAAATGATGTTATCTTGCACGCTGACCTTTGTTTTTTCCAGGCTGATGGTGAGTCCAAACTGCATGCAGGCATCAGCAAAACGGTCTCCCAGTCTCTGAAGAGCTTCCTCAGTGTGTGCCACAAGAGCCGCGTCATCTGCAAAAAGCATCTCTCTGATGAGCACAGCCCTCACTTTCGTCTTTGAGCGCAGTCGTGCCAGGTTGAACAGCCTCCCATCAGACCTGGTGTGTGTGTGTGTGTGTATATATATATATATATATGCCATCAGAGGACGAGTCAAAGGCGTATGACAGAAGCAAGGAGAAGAAGATCCCGAATAGGGTTGGTGCCAGAACGCAGCCCTGCTTCACACCGCTGTTAACTGGGAAGGAGGTTGAGGAAGATCCATCATACAGGACTGTTCCCTTCTTATCTGCATGGAAAGAGATTATCATGCTGCGGAGTTTTGAAGGGCAACCGATCTTACTGAGATCTTCAAAAGGGCCCTTCCTACTGACTAAGTCAAAGGCCTTGGTGAGGTCGATGAACATCATGTAGAGTGGTTGACCTTGTTCTCTGCTCTTCTCTTGGAGTTGTCGTAAAGAAAAGATCATGTCTGTTGTCGACCTGCCTGCTCTGAAGCCGCACTGAGATTCTACACGGTCTGCCAGCAACTGCAGCCCGTTTGGTATGATGCGGGCATACACTTTACCAACGATGCTCAGAAGCGAGATCCCTCTGTAATTATTGCAGTCGCTGCGGTCGCCCTTGTTTTTATAAAGGGTCACAATCGTGGCATCACGCATGTCTTGGGGGAACTGCTCCTTCCTCCCAGCAGAGGCAAAGTAGTTCGTGCAATGGTTGGAGCAGTGTTGGTTTCCCACATTTGATAGCTTCGGGCAGGATGCTGTCACTACCTGGTGCTTTATCATTTGGGAGGGAGTCAATTGCTTTGCTGAGCTCTTCTAAGGTTGGCACTTCATCGAGCTCCTCCATGATGGGAAGATTCTTTATGCTGCTGAGGGCTGCTTCAGTAACTACCGTTTCACGGGAGTATAGCTCTAAGTAGTGCTCCACCCATCTGGCCATCTGTTGCCCACGGTCTGTGATCTTCCCTCCCATCATGGATTTCAGGGGAGGGACCCCTTTCATTGTAGGGCCTAGGGCCTTCTTGATGCCACTGTGCATACCTTTTATGTTTCCGGCCTCGGCACTGCGCTGGATTCCTTCACACAGTTGTTGCCAGTACTCGTTCGCGCACTGTCTAGTGATGCGTTGGGTGTTGCTTCGAGCACGTTTAAGAGCAGCATGTGTCCGTTCATTGGGGTATTTTTTATACGCTATAAAGGCTGTTCGTTTTTCCTCGATTAGTGGTTCCATCCTTGTTATGTGTGCGTTGAACCAGTCCTGACTGGGTCGTTCCTTTTTGCTAAACGTGGACATGGCTGTTTTGTAGATGGTACCCTTCATGGCGTTCCACTTGGCTGTGGTATCGTGCTCTGGCAGGTCCTGGAGAGCCTTGTCCAGGGCGGACACATACTCCTGTACCTTGGAAGGAACCGACATCTGTGCGGTGTTTATGCATGGGTGTCCTTTTGGTTTTGAACGGTGTAGTGTATTTGGCTGTAGTCTCAACCTGCTGCTCACGAGGGCATGGTCGGAGTCGCAGTCTGCACTGTGGTAGGTTCTGGTGGAGAGGACACTGTTAAGGGCAGAGCGCCTGGTGATGACCAAGTCAAGTTGGTGCCAGTGATGGGACCTGGTGTGTTTCCCTGACACTTTGTGTTGTGGCTTACCCTTGAAAAAAGTGTTTGTTATGCACAGGCCATGGCAGGTGCACAGCTCCAGCAGTCTCTGACCGTTTTCGTTGGTCTTTGCAGTACCATGATATCCGAGGCAAGTAGGCCATGATTTGTGATCCTCACCTACTCTGGCATTGAAGTCGCCGAGGGGAAAAAGTGGTTCGTATATGTGTGTGTGTGTGTGTGTGTGAGAGAGAGAGAGAGAGAGAGAGAGAGAGAGAGAGAGAGAGAGAGAGAGAGAGAGAGAGAGAGAGAGAGAGAGAGAGAGAGAGAGAGAGAAAGAGGTTGACACACCATGGTAATGTTTAATGATATACACATGATAACCGTTCCATTACTCACTGAAAAGCATTTAAGCGCGACACATACCCTGTTAAAGGTGGACGACGCATTGTTGTAATATCTATATTTACTTAAGCTATAGGCCTCCAACGAAGGATCGATAATTTACAGAATCGGTGTAGGTGATTAGTACAAACAATTACTGTCGATAGAGCCAAGAAACGAAATTAATCTTCTCCATTGGGTATATGTAAATTGTTGCTGGGATAAATCGTGATCAAGCAAGTAGGTGATTAGTACAAACAATTACTGTCGATAGAGCCAAGAAACGAAATTAATCTTCTCCATTGGGTATATGTAAATTGTTGCTGGGATAAATCGTGATCAAGCAAAGACTCGAACACAGAACACTATTTCAAGCTCAAAATAATATTTTATATATTCATCAACCGTTGGCATGATCAAAGGGATAAACTGTTGTCCACGTTTTCGTATCCTTACATCAGATACTAACAAGTATTGCTTGGTTATCTTTTCTTATTCATACCAATATATAAATTATTATCCCCATGACAGAATTACTTTTCATGGTCAGGTTGAGTAATTGGATGCATCATGCTAGGGTTTAACTCACATGCATATACACAAACATACACAGGCACACACACACTCATACACACTCACCTTAGTAAATATTTATCCTTCATCATCATCATTATCATCATTAGTCTCTAGACCTAGTGTGGTCGTTGAGGCACTGTGCTGCTGAACTTCTGACCAGTTCGCTCCAGTTTTCTCGATCATGTGCCAATGCCTGTGTCTCTGCAAAATTGTACCTGGTCCATTTTGTGATGTTGTCATTTCACTCTTTTCTCTGTCTACCTCTTCTTCTACCACCGTGGACACTACCCTGCAGTACTGTTGTGGATAGACTGTTGGCTGCTGGACATTGATCCGTACCATTTTACTATTTACCTTCCTCATCAATGTGCTAAATAAGGTATCCGTAAATATGAGGTGAGCCGCCTCGGAACCGTCCTGAATATCACGATATGTGTCGCTATATGTTGAACACTATTTAGTACCCATACATTAACTTAGGCAGCCGATGGCACTGCATCAGGATGGTGTGGATGCTGGGGAGACCTACTTGGTCGTGTACCTCAATGTCTGGAACCTTGTCCTGCCAACTGATGTAGAAGGAGTTTCCTGAGACAACATACATACATACATACATACATACATACATACATACATACATACATACATACATACAGACAGACATACATACATGTCACATTCATATCTTACAGTTATAAATTTATGCAAAATTTATTTTTTTTTGTTTCGAAAGCTAGTTAGCTATATGAAACGAGCACTTTATTCTTAACATTAATCCAAGCTATATTAGTTCATATTCATAATAAGACTGATTTAACCAGCATTGACACAAGAAATAAATTCCGCTCCATGAATATTACAGTAAATTAATTGCGTCTATCTTTGACAGTCTCGCAAGCATAACTACATACCTAGTCAAGACAAGGTCGATCTTTCGCCCTCCATTTGAATAAGAAGTCAGAAAAGTCCAATATGGTCAACACAACCACGCTGTGAGACAATCTATTTGAACCGACGGGTGAAAACCGGAAATGAAGCCAGATATGGTAAAGTACTAAGTAACATGCTAGACACGGCAAAACCAGATACCAGAAACCCGGAAACGGAAGATGAAATGTTTTAGAAAAAAAATATGGATTTAGCATTTCCGATTAATCGAATCGTATCCGGAATCGGAAAAATTTCATGCCCAAAATCCGGCATCGGAAATCGGTAGAAAAATGCTAATCGGTTATGCCCTATTAATCATATCTGTGCTTTTATGACTACCTGGAGAAAATATTCTTGCTGGATTTGATTGTTTGTCCAGCGTCAGATCATTATAAACAACAAAATTATCAAAAACGTCAAGTTCATCAAGACATGGTGCTTCATCAATATCAGTGATGAAAGTAATAATATCATCACCGTCTTTATTCAACAATTTTGCGTTTTTATTAAAATCTTTAAGCACATCGTATCATCGTTGATCATCAACGGATGGTGCAACTAAGTACAACTTATGTCATGATAATTTTTTTATTTGATTAAAAATATTTGTTATTTCAAAGTAGCTGATTCAGAATAACTAAGTACTTTTTCTTGTTTTATTCATATTCACCGATATACTCAGTCATGTACAATGTAGCTTATGATCATATGATCCTTCTTGGGTAAATTTACCAATTATTTTTCTGCCAAGATTGTTGCGATTTTATTTTCAAAATCAATTATATCAGGGTTTTCATAATCAAAACATTTCTTTTGTTGTGGTAACAAAACTTTTTTCTGCGAACTATATGATACATTTGCTTTACTTACAACCAACAATAATATTTTTGAATCCAGCATATATCGTAGCAAAATAACAAAGTCCGGTAATGGTCTGTTTATCGATAATCTGGTCATCTAATATGTTGGATGTCCAAATCTGTTAAAGTATCAACAGCATTCTCCCATTCCATGAAAACATTCGGGATAACATGCAACCATGTCGAGTGATATCATATTTTTATAATCGTATTTAGTATTTTAATCTATCATATCCATATTCGACACAACTTGATATTATATCATCTAGAAAATCAAATGAGTCGGTTTCCACAAAATATTTCCCTCTAGAAAAGTTAGCAGCAACCGACGGAACGGTAAAAAAACTATTCAGTAATTGTTCAGTCCAGACATCGTCAAGGTCAGTGTATCTGAACGCAATATTTTTCATTTCTTCGTGGAGAGACTCTGTACGATAAATATCTCCAGTATGCCATACAAATTGATCATAGTTTCCATCATCAAAACTTTGAAATAACCACACCAATACAGGACTTAATTCGTTAATAAAATCAAATATGTCTCCGTTATAGTACTTAACGGTTCTATATCTTGGAAATATTGTCACTGTAGATGTCCAAGCGTGCGCATTATGATCAACGATATTTATCGGAGCTCCTTTCGATTAATATTTTGGCTAGTATAATACTTCTGATATTGTGTTACTGTTTTACAGATACATTATCCTCATTTTTCTGACTCTGTAAGGTTTCTTGGTTCATCTTGATCTTGTCAGCGATAATAATTAATAAAAACAGAAGAGTACAAACAGCAAATATACCAAGCCAATTGCATGAACTACTTTTGGATTTCTAAGTTGTTGACATCCATTATTTGCTAACGATGATGGAAGTGCGCCCATGATAGTTGTCCCGGTTGGTGGTTGTACAGTGTCTGTAATGAGCATGTAGCCTTACACGAGAGTGGCAGTCATTGCTGCACTTGAAAGTTGAGTCTGGTGTGAGTTGGAGCTTATTCCTCCAAGATCACTTTTCATCAGCTAGCAAGCGTAGCTTGTCCTCGTTGGCTTTCAAACCAGTGATCAGAGCGTGTTTCTAGCTGGGCCTGTCTAGAGCAATATCTACCCAGTGTTGACATCGATGTCAAGGGCTTTCATGTCGCACTTGCTGTCATCACTGAAGCGGAGGTGTGGTCGTCTGATCTTGCCAGAGGCAAGTTCCGAATATAGAACGTCTTTGGGGATCCGTACGTCATCCATCCGACGTACATGGCCCAGCCATCTGATGGACTCTGACGGAGGAGTGTAACCATGCTGATAATCTTGGCACGTTCAAGCACCTGGTTGTTTGTTATTCGATCATCCAGGTGATCCCGAGTTTGCTTTGGAGACATCAAATGGGAAAGACGATCTGTTTTATTTCTCTTGTACATAGTCCATGTTTCACTGGCATACAGGAAAGTGTTTAGCACGCAGGCACGGTATAAGGAGATCTTAGTGTTTAGGGTCAGCATGCTGTTGTTGCACACTCTCTGTGACAAACTGGATAGAGTTGCTGATGCCTTTTCAATTTGCTTGTTGTGCTCAGCATATAGTGAATATGTTGTTGGTGATGGTATAGCCGAGGTACGTGAATTGACTAACTGCCCCAAGTTCGTAGTGGTTGATAATGATGCTTGGGGTTCCAAACTCAATGCATGCTTTAGCAAAGCAGCCACTCAGGTGCTGTAGCTCAGCATCTGTGTGAGTGGCCAAAGCAGCATCGTCTACGAACAGCATGTCCCTGATGGTTGCTTCATGCACTTTGCTCTTTGTCTTTTGCTGTGCCAGGTTCAACGTGTGTTTAGGTAGATCTCTTCTGTGGACGTCTCAAAGGCGAATAGTAAGTTATGAATAGTAAAGACTAATTTAATTGATGGTAAGAATAGTAAAGACCACAAGCAGATTACTTCTTTAAGTCCATATGTGGACCCCTAAAATGACAATCAACAAGCAGTGTTCTTTGATAATTTGTTTGTAGAGATATATTTCACCCCACAAGAAGCATTTATGAAATTAATCAATAACAAGGGAAGAAATCAGAAGGTCTTTATGGATATCCACAGCAGAAAAGTGTTACAGTCTTTGAACAGATTGTAGTCCAACTTTGCAGTAAGATGACCACAACTCAGATAATTTTTTATTTCATCCGCTGTTTCACAGTAACTACTTAGGGATCTGTTCCAGCAGTGGACAAAGTTTTAAAACAATTCTTTGAGATGATTTTGGGAAATTGGGGTTAATAATGGGGTTGGTTGGTTTACAAGTCATACTGTACGAGGATTACATATTATGTACACACATCGGCAATAACGTCCCATCTTGTAAGAGTGCTGACATGGACATTTCTTTGAAATTTTATCTCTAGGGATAATGTCAACCCTTAAAAGAAGTCCTGATGATTTTCGTAAAGATGAATCAGTGACATAAGGGTCACCTTATGGGTAGCTGGTGTGAGAAACACACCCAGTGTGGATATATTGTATCAAACTTTTGTATTTAACTGAACACCTACTTAAATTATTTTGACCGAGTTAAGAATTCCAGTCTGCTGTGGCATTAGTGTTTGTTTTGTGTTTGTAAACTATTTCTTCCTCTGACAAAGACCTTAGCTTGAAACTTTGTTGTGCAGTTTCACATATGCTCCGTTATTAATTTGATACGTATATAAGAAAGCAAACAAATCTTAAAAACTACGTCATCTTAATATTGAAAGAAAACTTCTCATGAAACTTTACTTATCTGTGTCACATGGATTTTGCTTCATAAACTATGCACGACATTTATACAGATGGACACCACAAAATTAGCATTGCATTCCTCTTGCAGAACAAAAGGGTGATTTAAAGAATTACCTTAATGCTTATCCTTTTAATCGGAAATATGTAAGTTATAGCAAATGATCTGGTTCTTTTTCTACACTGATACAACAGTTATTAAATGAAAACAAGAAAACTAGGCTTCACAACCTATTTTGTATAGTTATCTGCTTTATTTATATGTAAAACTTGAGGTTTAACTATCAAAAATAGATCTGTCAACCACTAGTATGAGAAGATCCAATCAGAAGTTTCTGAAGCCAAAAATATTTAAAAAAAAACATGTCTTTGAGAGGAATCTTATCACAGACAGGACATGCATCAAACATTGGCATAATTTATACATGTTTAACCATGTACAAGACAAGCATCCATAAAGAATCTCAGTAATTTTACTCTCAGTGCATATCCAGTTTTATCTGTTTGCTAACCTGAATATAAATCCTGGACATCTGATACCAGATAATGTCAAAAAGTGCATTTCTGTTGCTCATCTTCCCACAGCTAGTTGAGCCTGGATCAGTTCTATTTCCTTTGATAAAGCACTCATGTTACAATAATTAAGGTTTCTTCCAACTCTTTAAAACAGTTATAAGGTCATAAAGCTGTCAGTTAAGTAGTTGAGATCGGTAGTGTTAGCAAAACCGGACTGTAGTTAATTATAGTTTTACATTTTCATGTTATCACACAACCTCCTGTAGCATGGACAAAATATACCGTTTTGTTACCTTCCTTTTTTAATTTTAGTGTATGTGCTTCACAGAGCCAACTTCTGGATTTTGACATTGAGAGTTCAGGTCCCTTATTCTCCTGAAATGATGGTTTGAGTGAGAAAAATATAGTCAATTAATGAAATTATTGGATCAATTCTCATGATTTTCCTACTTTCTATATATATATATATATATATATATATATATATATATATATATATATATATATATATATATATATATATATATATATATATATATTTATGATGAACCCTCAATTAACCATGAGCAATAATTTTGTGTGTGGAAAAAAAGCATGCCCTATCTAATCTATCTATTCATGAACCCACAAAAATGTAATTTTTATTTTCAAACACCAAGAACATCTCCAGCCATGAAAATGAATTCACAGCAAAGATTGTGGACAAGGAAAATGCACTGAAGCCTGGTCAAAGGAAAAACACAAGCTGGGACAAGGAAAATACATAGCAACCTGAACAAAGGAATTACACAGAAGTAGGGACAAGGAAAATACACAGAAGCCTGAATGCAATAAATAAATAGATGCTGGGACAAGGAAAATATACACATAAATACACACATACATCAGGCTGAAACAGCCTAAAGATTAGAAAACCAAAAAGTGTGGGGAAAAAAGGAATTTGGATGTGGATTTTTTTGCAAATAATACCTAAGTATGACTGGACACAAGAAAGTAAGAATGATCTAATAATAGCTTTGAGTAAGGAATATTTTCATATAGGTAGAAAAATAAAAAACAGCAAAGAAAATGTCAGTCTAAAGCATTTTCAATCTTTATTTACAGACAAATTAACTTAAAAAACAAACAACTGTCAGACAGACCGGCTGCTGACATGTGTTTTTGCTTGGATACATAATACTGTCGTGAACCCCTCCAGATAAACAACTATTAAAGTTGGAGACATCATTACAGAATTTTTGAAAATGTGGAGGGGGGAACTAATTGAAGCAATAATTCTGCTTGAGAAATCTTATATATTTTCTCCCTTATTTGTACAAGAAGAAACACATACATAAACATGACTGTTACTTTATGTGAGCTTGTGAAAACGCATACACTTTTTTGCCAAGTTGCACAAGGACATTTTTTCTTGCAGTGTTCATACATGGCTTTCAGGCAGTAGTGCACTGAAATCCCTGTAATAAACATTTATAACGATTTAATCAGACATTGGTGATTTTTTATATCCCATACCACAAATAAATTTGTATGAATGGGTTTGGTGGCATTACAAATTAAAACTCAATCTGTAAAATGAATGGCTATTTTCCTTAAAATATTAAAAAACCCATATATGAATTTTCCCATGTCAAATCCATGAAATTAATGGCTATTTTCCTATAATTATCATAAACAAGCCATATATGAGCCCCCCCCACTCCTGTAATATTACTGCTTACAATAGATTATACTGTATGTGAATCAAGCTCCAGTGGCTCAAAGGTTAACGCATTGGACTCATGAGCAAAAGTGCCCAATTAAGCCAATTAGATCAACCTCTATTGGCTACTATGGTGTGTCCTTGGGCAAGACATTTTACTTGCCTCAACATATAACCTTCAAAGTGTTGCTGTACCGTACAAAATAAAAAATAAAACAAAACATTGTAGATCACATTGTACTGGTACTAAATCTATTGCTATACAACAACAAAAAATACAAATAATGTAAATCACAGCACAGTTGTACTAAATCAACTACTGTACAACATAAAAAATAATACAAATAATGTAAATCACAGCACAGTGGTACTAAATCGACTACTATACAACATAAAAAATTAAACAATGTCAATCACAGCGTACTGGTACTAAATCTATTCTTGTACAATATCAGCATATTATTCATTAGCGTCAAACAACTGTGAAATGAGATAATAGGCAAATAACCTAAAACCCCATTAATTTATTTGTCAAAAGAGGGCAAAAAGGCACTTGCAAATGTTAGCATATAAGCTTAATTTCATCATCTTATAAGCTATTAACACTTATTATCCCTTTGTTGATGTTAGATTTAACGCCATTTTTCAGCACATGACAGGCTATACATGGCAACCAGTAATAATGGTGGAGCCCGGACCCCCCCCCCCCCGAAAGAACCACTGACCCACGAAAAGCTTCTGGCAAGCTTTCTAACAAACCCACATTGGCCGAATCCGAGTCATGAACCCTTTTGTAATGTATTTCTAGAAGCACACATTGAAGAAATATACAATTATTCATGCCAGTCATAGCCAACACGGGTGAACTAACTTCAATATATGTAATCCAGATAGCATTCTGGTAGCCGCCAGGCTCCAGGCACAAGATTTCCCTGACCATGATTCTACACTTAATGCAAAAATGATAAGACTCATTTGGGACATGGTCCATAGATTATGATGTGATGTGTTTTATTTATATACAAGCACATCAATTATTATACAAGGCATTCATTATAACAAAGTACTCTCATTATGCATAAATGTATAATTGTTCTTTGGTGTCCAATGTGGGTATTTCTATTTCAAGGAATTCATAATAGCAGAGTTCATTAAACTGAGGATTTAATCTGCATAAATTATTATATGTACATAAGTTACATTTTGTCATTTTACAACAAAATTTTCTTGTAGAAATGCTTCCAAAAAATATTACAAATCAAAATGCTGAAAAGATATTTTCAACTCTGAATAAATATAGTTAAGAAGTGTATATTAATGTCCAACCATAAATTAAAACCTACAGGCTTTTAAGTAACATTTTAACATTTAAATTAAGAAATATTAAACCTGAAAAGATCTTTTTGTGGTTTTGAGTTTAACATCATTCATCATGATAGGATATACAAGGAAATCAGTACATTTAGTGGAAGAAGAATCCAGTAAAACTATGAGAAGATTAATTAGCCCACAGGTAGGTCCTGGAAAACATTACACCATAGCCATGTTGGTTGAGCAGAGACTGGAACTTGCATGGTCAGAGGTGAGATGTGTGAAAGAAGAAGCAGAGTTACCTCCATGGTTTATCATGTATGATAGCTACATTTTTTTAAATTACAAATTCTTCTCCCTTCGATCAAAACCCCAAACTGTGATAGCACACAATCTGTTTAAAAATATTGTCTTTCAGCTATAAGTCTTAATATAAAGTCTGGTAGCAAAATATTTCACTATGATTGTAACTTTTATATATATGACCTCACACATTCTCCAAAGGACCCCTGAGGCAAAATATTTCACTGTAAATATTTTCTATTTACTGGGTTCCAGACAGTCTCCAATGAACCCCAGCAGAGGAGGTCCCAATGTATTTAATTATAACTGTGTTTTTTGTACACTGAACCTTTGACACTCTTATACATAATTCAGGAGTGGACCTCAAAATCATATCCTTTTAAGAAGATAGTAGGCACTGTATCAAGTCAGGTGAATTTCCACCCTGACATTTAAGAGGAGGTAATGTTTAAAGACAGAATATCTGCCTGCTAAAACATTAGTATAAAAATAATGAAGCATTTTTTTTGTATAGTTTCAACAAAATTAAAATCACAAAAATCATGCATAAAAATAACTTCCAACCATACCTTAAAATCCCACAGTAACATTCTTCACTGCCATACAAATTGAGATGTAACACATTTGCATTGTTACACAATTATTTTGTTGACCTCACTAATTCATCCGAGCCAATTTCTGTAAAAAGGTTTCTTGCTGATGTAAGCAATTATGATATCATAATAAAATGAGATGTGTTGCATTCTTGAACAAGAAAAGGTTTGTCTTAAAAAAAAATGAGATGTTAAAAGTTTTAAAATTGTGAATGTTTACTGTAAATATGTCTGTAGTTTGCAACTGCACGTTTTGTTCATTTGTTAGTCTTAAAACCATCAGCTCTTAGAAATCTGGTTCATCTAATTTGTACTGAACCATCAACAATAACTTTAATAATTCTTCTGGGTGCTTGTCTTCAGTGCACTGTGTACAACTGTTGCTCAATTCTGGTAAAGAGTAAACCAGCAATTCCAATGCTGACATAGTTTTATTGCCTAAAATCAATAAATTAAATTACCTACCTAGTAAGTAATTGCAGATCATTAATGTTAATCCCTTAGCAATAGCTCAAACTACCTGTTGCTGATTAATTAACAATTTAATTTGGTTATTGCATAACTCAACCCTGTTTTGAACCCACCCGTTCATACACCTTCCATATTGTATCACCAAAATGATACACATTAAATATTTTATTAAGCTGATTCAGATATCTCAACATTATATAAGCTGATGGCATTTTGTGGAGGCCAATCAATGTTATAGTGTAAACTGATTATTGGTTTTAAAAAAAAAAGACAATAAAATATATTTGTTTCCCATGATTATTTCATGTTATTAAAACTGCAACAAATTAAAACACACAAAAGTTCTTTAAAGCTGAAATAATGATCAAAAACAGTTTTAAGAGAATAACGAAAAAAAAAACACACACCACATTTGTGTACATACAAGTATTAGTACTGTTGAAGCATTGTTAAAAATATGTACCACACAAAAGTTCTCATTTGTTAGTGTCACGATTGCAAGTAATACAAAAATTATGTCACAATGCAAAAACACTAGGTAATGTCACATATTTATTGCTTAGAATAATACATAAGAGTATTACATAGTTCTTAACATTATGTGATAAAAACAATATCAAACATGACAATTTATGACAAGCAGCTTATGGCATATTAAACAGTGTTTTCTCCAGGATACTCAGCTACAGGAATTTCCTCTAAATTTTATGCCCCCTCCATTAAAATCTAACAGGGAGAAGCAACTTTTATCAAAATGGATCTAAAAGTTATCTGATGGCTTATATGGTGGCCAGGCAGAGGTATCTTCTCTTAGGTATAAGACTTGGTTGCAAAGCCTAAAAGTACTTCAAAAGGGAAAATCCACCCCCCCCCCATATCCAGTGAACATCATGAAGCCATATTTTAAGAAGCCATTGACTGATATGGAAAGGTAACATGCAGAGCTGTAGATATAGGTCCTACCAGATCAAAAATGGGTCATCTGGGATGACAGATCTCAGAGATATAAGCTGGAAAATAGTGACTCCAATCTTCATACTAAATGAAATCAGTTAGTGAACAGCTCGGGTGTGATCTAGGTTGGTGGCAACTACTCGAACCTCGCATTTGATCTGCAGTTATTTCCCTATATTCTGAGCAAATAACCCCCTTACTCCAGGATGAGATATTCTATTCTGATAGATCCGCCTGTCCTTTTATGAGAAGTAGAAAGAAGCATCATTTCCCTCAATGCAATCGCACTATTCTATTAGGTACGACATGAAAGCCTGGACTGGGTTATCTTGTAGGTGGCCTTTAGTTGATGTGTCTGAATGAGACAGAGGTTTGATAATAAAAGCTTGGTTAATCATGGAAGGGAGATTGTTCTTGGTGATGAAAGAGAATGATGTCATTAGTAAGCCAGTCCAGTCTTGTTGGACCTTGCAAGTAATTTGAATCTGCTGATAGGGCATGTATTTTGTGAATTCTGCCTGCTGTCACTAATACCCTGAAGAAGCAGGTCTTGAATAAAAAGAAACACTAGAGTTTCCCTTGAAACTGGTTGAAAAGTGTCTTTTTGTCTGGCCAGGTTAATACTTAAGATAGGTTCTGCTTTGGGCATAGGGTTAATATTATTGGCTGCGTATATATTTGGTGATAAGGTTGGATAAGTCTTGCGTTTGTCTGATATGAAGACATCCATTTAGTATGTACACAAAACTTTGGCAAAGCTTGACTCCTCCCACCCCTCCCTGAACACATGCATATTTTTTTCCACCTCTCACCTGCGTACATATGCTTGATGTGCCCCTGCTTGAATTCTACAGAATGGTCTATATTTAATCCATGCAGATTAATAATATTAGCATGCTTAATAAAACATAGTTCACTGACATTGAATGTCTGGCTGCATCAAAGAAATAAGCTGCATAAGATTAAAAAGTTTGTCTAGTGTCTGCTATAATTAAAACACAAACTGAACCCAGTTAAACAGGTTACATATTAGACATATTGGCATTGAGGTTTCACTCCCCCCCCCCTCCTTGTTTCCTATGCGTACATACATTATTAACAGACTGCCCATATGCAAGTGTATGTATTATGTATTTGGGTTAACCCCCTTCCCCCCTCCATGCGTACATACTAAATGGATGGCCCCTATCCTCTCTCTGTTGATGACAAAAGGTGTATGCAATTGTGGAGCAGTAACCTTTGATCACACTCACTGCTAATTTTCTCTCCTCAAAGAGCCATAGATGCCCGGGATTCCCATGCAGATATAATTTCCTCAAAAGTATGATGTTGTATTTCAATGCCCAATCCTGAAGGAGACAAAATAATATGGCTGTGTAATGAAATCCATACCTTGGTGAACAAATCATTGAGGTTGTACTAGGTTGGGTTTTTCCTTGTTGACAAGAAGTCCAGACTGGAAGGGTCTTGTTAGATCTCACTTATGTTGATGCAGGTTGTCGTCCAGGTAACTTGATGTTGCCACCATAGAAAAGGTCCAGATATGTGCCATTACTCGATTTGTCAAATGAATGAAGACCAGGGACCAATGTTTAACCCTAATGGGATTGCCATGAATTGGTATATTATTGTTGTAGGCAAATTGCAGGAATGTCCTGGGAGCCTTGTGGAAAAAGACATGAAGGTATGCAAAGTCTAAGTCCACAGTGATGGCAAAGTCTCTCTCATGGATATCATTAAAAATGTGCTGTGGTGTTTACAGTGGGAACCAAGGGGTGTGGATGAATGAATTGAGGGCTCTTAGGCCAGTGAAGAGATGTAGAGTGTCATTGCAATTAGGACCAAGAAAAATGTTTAGGACCCCCAAGTTGTTATATCTGCTTTGGTATGCTAAATTCTGTGACTTTTTATAGGTGGAGCTTTGATAGGGCAGCTTTCAGAGGTTCGTCTCCTAGAAGTGGCCCTTGGGTGTTCTGTTGAGTTCCTGTACTATCCCTGTATCGAGGTTGTGGGAGGGATGGAAATATGTCCCCTTGATGGCTTGTTTGCGGCCTTCATCCATTTGGCTGTTAAACAAAAGGTTAGAGGATAAAAGCTGTGCTCTTAGCTTGACCCTGAAGTTGTCCTTCTGGAAAGTGCAAGCAGATGGCATTGAGTTGCATTCAAATGTACTTGAAGCTGCAGTTACAGCATTGGCCAAAAAGTGTTGAGCAGCTCTGTTCAGTACTCAGATAATTCTTCCAACCGATCACATGCATGCCCTGAGGTGTTTGAACTGGAAGAAATAATGATCCAACTGCTTGAAAAAAGACTGAAAGAACAAATGTCCAACAATGAAGTCACAGTCAAATGAAGTCACAGCAACGATATTGCTCACTAACTGCTGAGTGTCATCAAAGGCATATATGGTCCAAATGAAAGAAGTGTGGCTGTGTCATTCCCAAAGCAGAGGTATCAATGTCAACTACAGGGGTTTCTGTATAAGAGACTAGTTGGGGGCGAATGTAGAACCATTGATGAACCAATTTCTAACTCCCCCAAACTACAGAAGTAACTGAAGTTGGACGCATCTGTTCCATCATATGATCAACAGATGCATGAGCTTTGGTCCAGGTTGTTGATTGCATGAGAGGACAAAACGTTTGGGGCAGAATATATCCTCAATGGAGGCTTGGAAGGTTGGATCTTCTCATACCATTGGATAGAGTAGAATAGATGACAGTACTGGAGAACAAACAACATCATCTTGTTGTGTGAGGAGAGACCTAGGGTCCCTTGTAATGCTTGAGACATAACTGGCAAAAAGTGATGAGGTCTGTCGCTCACTAAACGCAGAATTCCCTGAATTAGAAACTGACTTGATCCATGGGACCTGTCTGTATGTCTGTTGAATGGGAAGGAACTTGGCTGTGTGTTAGATCTGTCAACTCCCTGTTCCACACGAGGAATCAACTCTGACCCCAAGGAGGCAAGATTGAGGGAGTTCCGAAAATGCTGAGTCCTGTTGTGGTGATTTGGGTGCTGGAACTGTTTCATTGTGTGTCGATGTCTGGCACTTCATGGCAAAAGGGTAAGTTGAATTATCTCCCTTGCCTCCAAAAAAGATTCCCACTTAGGAAACAAATCAGCATACAGACTGGTCACATATTCAGTGTGAGCTGTGTGTTGTTTGTGCTTTGCCCATAGTTATAATCTTTAAGACAAAATAGATAAAAATGTATAAAACTAACCCTGCACCGATCTTTAGAATGCAATGTCTGTGCAGAGCTAAAGCTTGAAAAGGTTGACCCAGAAATTGGTAACAGTCTAATAAAGCATACAGGTAAAATATAATGACAATACTACCTGCAAAGCGGAGATGTTATAACCCTGTGGGTCTGCACCTGATGTCTGAATATTGCATGGGCACAAATCTATACCAAATGATGAAGGTCACCAGGAAAACAGTGACAGCAGACAATCTAAATAAAACCCAGCCTCTAGGGAAGGTGAAGGATGGTAGAATCATTGAAGCAAGGTATTCCAAGGTTAAGGATACCATGGTAAATGAAACTCATCTGTATGTACCAGAAAAAAATGGAATTATACATATATAAGGAGTTTCTTAAGAGCATAAAGACATGGAAATATATAATGTAGCCCAAACCTAGCTGTTGGTGTTACACAGACTACCCATGCAAGCCACTAAGAGCTCGTTAAATATGCTAGGTAAACATGACTCAAGAATAGTCTATATAAACATGCATGGGAAGGATGGGACTGAATAAACCCTGTATAGAGCGCTAATCTGTACTTGTCCAAGCAGAGTGGGTGAAATACAGAAATGTACATGAGTATCTACATTGGACACAAGAAATCTTCAAAGAAAAGGGAACTGAAGCACCGGTACAGAGACATACACAGTGGGTTTCACAATATATATCAAGGCAATGCTTGTAGGGAGAAAGGCCCAGAGACTGCCCACACATGTAAAAAGCACTGAAGTTGGCACCTAGATGCTACAAATGCCTTGGAATAGAAATCACCAATATGTACCCATTTGTAATGGAATTACACATATATAGGAGTTATATAAGTACTAGAGACTTGGACATAACAAAATATTTCAGCCCAAACTGAATGTGAAGTTGCTTAGGTTCTCTGTGCAAGTACCTAAAAGTGTTACAATGACAAAGTGTTATCAAATTGTAAAGGCAAAACTTTCTTGTGAGAGAAAAAGTTGGAAATATAGATGGAGTATACATTCCTTAGAAGTGGAAAAACTCCTCCAACTTGTAGTTGTATATCTAGATTCTGGCTTTTGCAAGGTATCTTGTGAGTCGTGACAAGATCGTGTGGAGATAGTTTAACGCTTTGCTGCCAAGTCTTATACCTAAGGGGAGTTCACTTTGCCTGACCATCACATAGGCTGGCAAACAACCTTTAGCTCCCTTTAGCAAAAAAACGTGGTTACTGAGAGGGCAGGATTTGCAAGGTAGTAGTAGTTTTCCAAAGGTATAAAGATTGGGTAATGTATTTGAAGAAACATATTATTCATAGATATTATCATAAAACTGCCAACAAAAACAGCAGAAAATTCCAAACAGGAAATCCCCCTTCTGCATGAACATCGTGGAAAAATCACTGCATTTAACATAACTCAATTATTTTCATATACTTTGTATTATATTTATGAAATACAACTGTTCACTTGTAAATGCTACTTATAGTAACAATTATCCTATTGGTGAAAGAAAATATTTCATTTAATGATATATACCCATTGGCTTATGATTTCGGGAAAAAGACACAACAAGGTTAGGATATACCCATGGGCTAGAACTTAACTAATCTTTTAATGTCCAGTAAATAAATAGTATTGGGTGGAGACCTCAGAAGTTTTCACCTAATGACCCAAGGGATACGAACCTGGGGGTCTGAACAATTTCCAATTAACAATTTATGATTTAAGTTATGGCTATGAGTGGCCCAAGGATACATCCAGGTATCATTCTTAGCTACACATTTGGCTTCTTTTTCCATGTCCAATAATTGTATATATGATTACATGGAGAGAATATTGTTTACAAGGACAGACAGAGAGGTCAATATTGGCTTTGTGTCTAATTATGTCTTTCAGGTCTGAAAAATCCTGCCCTTGTTGTCAATATCAAAAATAAAATTCTGAAAAATCCTGACCATGGTTGTCAATATCAAAAATAAAATTCTGAAACATAATGTAGCAACTGAATGTTTTATCTAATAACTTTGAGATCCTACACAGCAGATGGGTGTGTGGGTGGATTGATTTGGAAACAAAATGTGTCATGCCATAAACATCACTGAGTAACCAGGGAGGTATCTAATGAGTATCCCAAAACACAGGAGACAGTGACATAAACTGAGGGTATCACAATATCACTGACATGTTTTAAAAAAGTCTGGCAATAATATGAGATTTGCACCAAAAATCAGCACAAAATAACTGCTAAAAAAAATTCTTAAACTCTAGTATTAATACCAGTCCAACGTATGCAAACATGTGCCATGACCTCTCCTGTATTTCTTATTGAAAACGAAACAAGTGTTGTCCCAAATAATGGATGATTGACTTCAGTTAAGAAAATATCACAATAAAATGTACACTCATTATTTGTACAAACTGCAAGAATAAGTTTATAACATTTGGATATTTGAGCATCGGATCAAACAAAGTCCACGCTAAAATATTTCTTTGGCTTCAAGACTTAAAGATATGCACTGCTCGACTTACATACTGTCGACACATCGGGCATTCAGCCAACCGCTTTCCACAGGATGTACATGTTACCATATGACCACATTCCAGAAGTACACAGTCTATTGCAGCATCCATACAGATTTTGCAAATGTCATCTTCATTTCCTGTCACTGTGGCATTGACATTGGATGTCTTCTGTGGATCTAAATAATGATAAAACTGTTTTTGTATAAGGTAGGAAAAACATGAAAAAGCATAGTTATTTTACCCAATATTCAGTTTACAATCACCACATGTCTGTATTTAACTAACCACAACATGTGCTATAAAGAGTTTTTTCCTCCTCAAATACCATTGTAACAGTCTAAAGTTAAGATTTAATATACGATTTTAAATGTTCTGTATATCTCAAAATCTGTATAAATATTTTACCTTATGTTCCTTACATGTCCACACTACAAGCATGTTTACTATTTCAAGCTGTTTCAGGCATGCTAATTGTACTACAAGGCACAAGTTCATAAACACAGACATTTGTGGTCCATTTTTAAATTGGTCAAATAACCAAGGTTTATAAGCCTTGCTCTGTGGAATAATTCATCATCTGCTTTAAAAAATAAAAAAACCTACACCTTACAGAAGGTTTAGGTTACTGAGTTGAAGCACATTACACACAGTATAGCATTCACATTGAGTAGATGTTCTTCACCAAAAATCTGCATTAGAAACTGAAAAGCCAAACACGGAATGTACAAACCGTACTTCAAATATCCCTTTAAATAAGTTTTGTTAAAACAATTAACTGTCCTGTCTGTGACCTTCTACACTTGGAGCAAATAAGTGGGCATAAATGTTACAGAAAGAATTATTTGCAAAGTGAAAAAGTCAAAGAATGAAATGAACCCTACAAAATAGTTAAGATTAGATAAGGGTTTGACAAGAATTTTGAATAAATGTCATGAATGAATTAAGCACAATTCAAAGAAACTGTGCTAAACTCCAAAAAGTATAAAAGCCCAAACATAAAATGTAGGTCACTGTTACCAACCTTTTCCTATGGTAAATGGTATCCTTCAAGATGAATATACCAATTAAATATGTTTAGAGTATCCTCAAATACATCAAAACTAACAGAATTTTAAATATCAGCTGCAATACTTATTCCATGGAGTAGCACTCTCCAAGACATACATCAATGTCAAGCTTAATGACTGCACCACACAACTAGAAGATATAACCTTGACATCCATGATGATAATGACAACACCACTAGAAGATATAACCTTGATGCCCATGATGATAATGACAACACCACCAGAAAATTTAGTACTGATGTCCATGATAATGACAACACCATTAGAAGATATAACCTTGATGACAATGATGATAATGACAACACCACTAGAAAATATTGCATTGATGTCCATGATCATAATGATAACACTACTAGAAAATATAACAATGATGACTATGATGATAATGTCAACACCACTAGAAGATATAACCTTGATGCCAATGATGATGACAACACTACTAGAAAATATAACATTGATGACTATGATGATAATGACAACACTACTAGAAAATATAACATTGATGCCTATGATGATAATGACTGCTACTAGAAAATATAACATTGATGCCTATGATGATAATGACAACACTACTAGAAAATATAACACTGATGCCTATGATGATAATGACAACACTACTAGAAAATATAACATTGATGCCTATGATGATAATGTCAAAACTACTAGAAGATATAACATTGATGCCTATGATGATAATGTCAACCTATCAATAATGCCATAATGATAATGACAATACCATTGGAAAAGTGATCCTACTTTGCTAGCAAGAAAACAATTATCAAAAACATAATAAAACAAAACGATCCTGCTGTTGGCAGTGTTTAAATGTGATTGATGTGTCACTTTCCAATAATACAAGTAAAAAAACAGTGAGTTAAGACTTAAATTAATTGATATAAAAATAGAGTACAGACAGCACTCCAGCATTAAACTACTGTATTCTAATAAAATAATGTCTATGTTAAAACAAAGACAAAAGGAACACAATAAATTCTTTCTTATTTGAAACAAAACAACTTACTTTCTTCAGCTTTTCTAACATCTTCAGCTGAAAAATTAAAAATAAGCATAAATTTAAAATAGATATAGTAAAATGGCAATAAAACATCTCTCCAAGTAATGTGGACACCGCAATTTAAAATCAGCCTCTCACATTAAGATTCTGTCTGATTTTGTCAAACTCTTTTCTCAAGTATACTTTTCCCTTCAACCACCACCATAAACAGTCAAAATTGTTTTACCCCTTTTGGTTACGCCAACATTGGAAAGATTTATGTCCCCCTTATTCCTGACATAATCCACAAGTTGCCTAATAGGTTTATGTTATTAGCCTTGGAACCATGGAGTCCAACATTTATTTCCATTCAATCAGATGTCCTCTAAGTTGAACCAATAACAGTCTCCAAGATGTCCCTGACAAGTCCAGTATCCCATGATGTGTCAGAAGTCTTGTAGGAGGGAACTTTAAAGCAACCCTTTATCAGCTTAAGACTGGCTATTATTTTGATCACACATGAATTGATTTCTGGTCATGTGCAGTGCGCAGTGTGAAAGATGCCTGGAAAAGAATGCTAAACAAACGAAAACATCTTGGTGATCAAGACTAAAGCAAAAAACCTTAAAATGAGCAAAACACAGCCAAGCTTCTCTTAGATTTTGATTTGTGGGAGTTCAGATTTTGATTTGTTTTTTAGATTTTAATTTGTCAGAGTTCAGGTTTCATTTTGCAAGATCTTGTGCACAGATAATTTAGTATTACATGATAAAAATGTTTTGTGATTAGTACACACATACAGTCTAGCAGAAACATGACCTTGTCTTTTCTTTGCAAAATGTGCATTGCTATCTGTTAATGAAGGTTAGTTATTACATGACCTAGCTGGTTTTAGCTGTCAAGATACGTGTTATTATCGTGATGTAATCCACACTCAACTGAGAAAATGCATTTGCTACTTGAGTACATTTTTTTTGTATTAAAATGTTTTATAATACTATTTGATAATTAATTTATTTAACTGATCCTGTAAGAATAACTAACAAACTGGCTTTCTCTATGCAAATGCTTATTGAAGTACTCCATGAATGACTTGTAAACTGTAGGTTAAAACTCTTCCCTCATGTAAAAGCAAACATCGATCAACAGCAAATAAGCTGATTACTACAAACTAAATTCACCTTTTTGCTTATTAATCTGATCTTCCTTCCAAAGTCTCCTGACTCGCTCTTCAAGTTCCCAACGTTCACAGCAGCCCTTGTAATCGACAAAGTTTGAGAGGAGGAGCTTTTTCAGCTGCTTGATAGAAAGATCATCAATCTCTTTCTCTGATTTTATGTCAGCTAGTGTTATTTGAACAGCAATTATCTGGGCCTCTGTCTCTTGACTCTGAAGAATATAGTTTAAAATGACAGGAAATCCATATTAAATAATTTACATCTAAAATATCAAATCTTATACTTCCTCCTGCTGATTTAAAATGAACAAGTGCAGATCAAATTTTTCCACATGATACAGTGTATAATTCCTCAGATTTTACATTGTCGTTTTCTGAGAAAAATGTGAAACATACATGTAACAAGCATGATGCTGTCCATTGTCATTGCTGGTGGTGGCATCAAACACAATGTTAATGTTGCTGTGCAAGCTTATAACTCAAGACAACAGATTACCTTATCAAGCCTATAACTCAAGACAACAGACTACCTTATCAAACCTGTAACTCAAGACAACATACAGTCTTGTACTACCTTATCAAGCCTGTAACTCACGACAACAAGATACCCTATCAAGCCTATAACTGAAGACAACAGAATACCCTATCAAGCCTGTAACTCAAGAAAACATACTACCTTATCAAGCCCATAACTCAAGACAACAGACTACCTTATCAAGCCTGTAAATCAAAACAAACTGCCCTATCAAGCCTGTAACTCAAGGCAACAGACTACCTTACCAAACCTGTAACTCGAGACAACAGACTACCTTATCAAGCATGTAACTCAAGACAACATATTACCATAAATGTAACTCAGAAAAACAGACTATAATATCAAGCCTGTAACTCAAGACAACAGACTGCCTTATCAAGCCTGTAACTCAAGACAACATACTACCTTATCAAGCCTGTAACTCAAAACAGACTGCCCTATCGAGACTGTAACTCAAGACACCAGACTACCTTATCAAACCTGTAACTCAAAACAACAGATCACCCTATTATCCCTGTAACTCAAGACAACAGATTCCCATATCAAGCCTGAAACTCAAAACAACAAACTACCTTATCAAGCATGTAACACAGAACAACAGACTACCTTTTCAAGCCTGTAACTCAAGACAACATACTACCTAATCAAGCCTGCCAATCAAAACAGACTGCCCTTTCAAGCCTGTAATTTAAGGTAACAGACTACATTATCAAACCTGTAACTCAAAACAACAGATCACCCTATTATGCCTGTAACTCAAGACAACAAATTACATTATCAAGCCTATAACTGAAGACAACAGAACACCCTATCAAGCCTGCAACGTAAGAAAACATTCTACCTTATCAAGCCTGTAACTCAAAACAGACTGCTCTATCAAGCCTTTAACTCAAGGCAACATACCACCTTATCAAGCCTGTAACTCAAGGCAACATATTACCATATCAATCCTGTAACTCAAGACAACATATTACCATATCAATCCTGTAACTCAAGACCTACCTTATCAAACCTGTAACTCAAAACAACAGATCACCCTATTATCCCTGTAACTCAAGACAACATATTACCATATCAAGCCTGTAACTCAAAACAACAGACTACTTATCAAACTTGTAACTCAAGACAACAGACTACCTTATCAAGCCTGTAACTCAAAACAACAGATCACCCTATTATCCCTGTAACTCAAGACAACAGATTACTATATCAAGCCTGTAACTCAAAACAACAGACTACCTTGTCAAGCCTGTAACTCAAGATAACAGATTACCCTTTCAAACATGTAACTCAAGACAACAGACTACCTTATAACTCAAAACAAGAGACTACTTTATCAAGCATGTAACTCAAAACAACAGATTAACATATTATGCCTGTACCTCAAGACAACATATTATCATATCAAGACTGTAACTCAAGACAACAGACTATCTTATCAAGCCTGTAAATCAAAACAGACTGCCCTATCAAGCCTGTAACTCAAGGCAACAGACTACATTATCAAACCTGTAACTCAAAACAAATGATCACCCTATTATGCCTGTAACTCAAGACAAAAGATTACCATATCTAGCCTGTAACTCAAGACAAATTATTTGTCCAGAACATATTTGAATATATTCACAATAGTTACAGAATACATTCAGTCCAATGAGCATATTGTATTTCTAGTGCTAATATTAGTACCCTTACTCCTACGTCGTGGACATGTTGATGCTACGACATCGTAGCTAATTGTATTTCATTCGTCATAGTGGGGAGGAGAACCAGAGCCTCGAAAAGATTAATCCAAACTAATTTCTCCTCACGAATTATATCTGATATTAACACAAGAACATACGAAATAAGAATTAAAAATAAGATTGAATGAATTGCACAGTTATATATTTCCATACACAGTCCCGGATTACCCATTAGGCAGAGTAGGCAACTGCCTATGGGCCCCGCGACTTTTATGGGCCCCATGAGGGGCCCCCATGAGACCGTGACCGTGGGTCTGGGGCCCCAAAAGTTTGACTGCCTATGGGAACTACCTTATCAAACTGGTAACTCAAAACAAATAATCACCCTATTATGCCTGTAACTCAAGACAAATAATCACCCTATTATGCCTGTAACTCAAGACAAATAATCACCCTATTATGCCTGTAACTCAAAACAAATAATCACCCTATTATGCCTGTAACTCAAAACAAATAATCACCCTATTATGCCTGTAACTCAAGACAAATAATCACCCTATTATGCCTGTAACTCAAGACAAATAATCACCCTATTATGCCTGTAACTCAAGACAAATAATCACCCTATTATGCCTGTAACTCAAGACAAATAATCACCCTATTATGCCTGTAACTCAAGACAAATAATCACCCTATTATGCCTGTAACTCAAGACAAATAATCACCCTATTATGCCTGTAACTCAAGACAAATAATCACCCTATTATGCCTGTAACTCAAGACAAAAGATTACCATATCTAGCCTAGTGATGGGAATCAGTTAGAAGTTCATAATCGATCATCGGTTGCACACAACTTACTGATAATCGATTATAATCGGTTGCTAACTTACTACAAGTAAGTTTTAATTTTTGTTTGTTACAGAGTTATATCTTTGTTCAAAAGTTTAAAATGTAACAAAATGTATATGAGTAATCTCTTATATATATATATATATATATATATATATATATATATATATATATATATATACCTCAAAAGCAACTTTCTTTGGCTTATCAGTTTTATGCAGCTGAAAGACTGTTACAATCCCCCAGAACACTTTTATTCATATGTGATTTTTCAATTATTTAAAATATAGAAAGAAATGTTTTTCTTGCTTGTCATTATTTACTAATACCACAATCAAAGCAGTTTAAACAAAACAAAAAACACCAATTACAAAAACTTTCAAACTAACAAAACTATTTATCAGTAAAATCATGTAATTATGTAAAAACAGAACATCTAAAGTTAAAATTCTTAAAACTTGACTAAAATGTCATCCACATTAAACAAAATCAAAGGTATGACTAGTACAGATCATGTCATTTTTCAGAATACTGATTATTGCAATAACAATGTATAATAATCTACATTTTACATTTAAACTGAAACAATACACCAAAAACTGTTTACAATTATTAACCTAACAGTTTAACAGCAAAGTCCCATAATGATCAAGACAACAGACTACAATATCAAGTATGTAACTCAAGACAACAGATTAACCTATTATGCCTGTAACTCAAGACAACATATTAACCATATCAAGCCTATAACTCAAGACAACAGACTACAATATCAAGTATGTAACTCAAGACAACATATTAACCATTTATGCCTGTAACTCAAGATAACAGACTACAATATCAAGTATGTAACTCATGACAACAGACTACCTTATCAAGAATGTAACTCAAGACAACAAATTACATTATGAAACCTGTAACTCAAGACAACAGATTACATTAAGAGCCTGTAACTGAAAAGATATTGCCTTATAAAGCCTATAACTCAACATAACAGACTACCTTATCAAGCCTGTTACTCAAGATAACAAATTACCCTATCAAGCCTGAAACTCAAGCAACACACTACCTAATCAAGAAAACAGATTACCCTACCAAGCATGTAACTCGAGACAACAAATTACCCTATCAAGGCTGTAACTCAAAACAACATTACCCTATCAATCATGTAACTCAAAACAACATTACCCTATCAATCATGTAACTCAAGACAACAGATTACCCTATCAAGCCAGTAACTCAAGACAACAGATTATCACATCAAACCTATGACTTAAGACAACAATAAACAAATTTATAACTCAAGACTACTCATTACTCCAGACTTTCTTTTAATGAACAGATAGCATTCCCATGCAATCACAAAATGAGTTTTTTTCTGGGTATTATGGATGATACATATCTGTACGACCAGATTTGCAGGACATACTTTGGATGTTCGCATAAATACGTATAGCACATCTAATGTCTCAGAATGTATTAATGTTTTAACCCATATCTAGCAATGTATAAAATTCTAAAATAATTTTATGTCCCATGGACCCTAAAGATAGAATGTAATTTGTGGGGGCCAATCTAGTGAATTAACAGTGACACATACAGGTATGTGTTTATAAGACACTGGGAGGAAAATTTTACACAATGATGAACAGTGGTAAAGTATTTCTAAAGTGATACTGTATGTCAGTCTTGTTGTGTTCAAGTCCTGTTTCAGCAGTACATAATTCTCATGTGTGAAACAATAAGCTTTATAACACCACAATATACAGTCAAACATGCCATAAAGGAAATTTATATTAAGCAATAATCTGCTTCAAACAATAATATTAATTAGTGCATACAGCTGAACTATTATTAAGAGCCACCTGGCTTAAAAGGCAACTTTTTCTTGTTATCTTTCACACTGGTTTTATTGCAATGTAGTTTATAGCTGATCATAGCCTGTGTATAAATGGCTGGGCCATAAAGCTAGAATTCTGACCTGGCTGGTGAGACTGTGCTCATCTATAAGTGGCTGGGCCATGAATTAGTATTATGACATGGTTAGAGAGATTGTCTTCATCTATAAGTGGCTGAGCCTTGAATTAGTAGTATGACATGGTTAGAGAGATTGTCTTCATCTATAAGTGGCTGGGCCATGTGCTAGAATTCTATGTTAGAGAGTGAGATTGTCTTCATCTATAAACGGCTGGACCATGTGCTAGAATTCTAACCTGGATAGTGAGATTATTTTCATCTACTCCCATAATTTATGTAATGTTTCAAATCTGTGACTCACACTGTCATTTTTCTGACTGTCCCTCTGGCTGTTTTCTGCTGCCTCCTGCTGCAGTTGCTGCCTCATTGCTTCCAATAATAATTCTCCTGTGATCCGTGCATGCTGTTGATGCTGTTCCCGCTGTTGGTCATTTAGCCGTTGTTGTTCCTGTTCCTGTTGTTGTTCATTACTCTGTCTCATTCCTGAAGGATCTGTCTGTCTGTAATTATGACCACCCAACTGGCTGCTACTAGTCTGAAAAAGAACATGAAGAACAAGGTGAAAAGAAAATTGAAGGTCTGAATTTTAAGGATTTTTAATCCCATTATGTTAAGCATTTTTTACACTGTATAACACTCTGAATATTAAGCATTCTTAATACTGTCCAGGAGTCTGAATATTATGTATTCTTACCACTGTATAATGGGTTGAATGTTAAGCATTCCTAATACTGTACAGCAGTCTGAATGTTAAGCATTCTTAATAAAGTATAACAGTCTGAATGTTAAGCATTCCTAATACTGTACAGCAGTCTGAATGTTAAACATTCTTAATAAAGTATAACAGTCTGAATGTTAAGCATTCTTCATTTGAAGCAGTCAAAATTTAATAAAACTTTTTCCAGGTGCCCATCAATCATAATGATTGGTTACCAGGTTACCTAATCAAAAGGACATTGTATTAAATATACATGTACATGTTAAGTCAGTATTATTTTTCTTTACAATTTTTCACAATATCCTATAAATATTGCTACTTAATGTCATCTACTACAAAGTCCAATTCATTCATTCTCATTTTCTGATAAAATTCTGAAATCCTCTATCATCAGCTAGTAAATTGTTGAGATATAGTCATCAAAAATATCATGTGACTTCCTTTCCTTGACCTCACTGTCATATGCAAGTGCTTTTTTAGAGTCAAAACTTGAGCTTAAATGTAAGCAACACTTCATATACTTTATGAAATCTACTCAAGGTTGCAACTCAACACATCAGTTGTGCAGCAAGGTCAAAATAACCACCCTTTGTTACTTGCCACTGTACCCCACTCACATCTCAATCAAAGAGTTGTCATTTGGGAAAATACCCTATGGGATAAGTGTAAATTGTTTACTGAAGAGGCAGACCTCTGCTTGGCACTGAAAAAGGACATGTCTTTGCAGCTCAATCAAACTGAGGACCACCTTGAAAACAAAGTGTGTGCTGCCTTTACAAGCACTGGAAGAACATTTACACCTGCAGGGAAGGTACTGGCTTTAATAAGTTGACACAAACAAACTGCCAAGCTCAATATTTTGTTCACAATTTAAAAAAAGTCACAATTTTGATTGTACAGTACTACCCATTTATCTTGATATCCCTGTTACCATGGTAATATTGTAGATTTAAGTGGCTATAGAGATAAGTGGGGAGGGCTAAAAATATCAAATTTCACATACAAATGCAATTTACAAGGGATGATCTGACATCAGTGAGTAAAATAAACAAATGAAATTTAGATTAATTGAAGACACAAATAATCTGAAATACACACATGTATTGGTAACTTACAATTGTGTAGAAGAATCCATAATGCATAAAGTACATATATGTAAAAAATCCATAAATTCAAGTTTCATCACATCAGAGCTGGCCTAGGCCAATTGGGCAGCGCACGTTAGTAATTTTAAAAAATATGTATACTGAAAGTAATTTTAATGAGATGAAAGAAATTATAAGTTCAATAACATATCAAACTTGTTTAAAAGTTTATTTCCAAAAAAGTGCTCACTGGGGGCACTGCACTTAAATCAAGGGGGACTCACCAAAATAATCTTAATCAGGCCACACTTTTGTGAAGGCCATTCATGTATCATAGTTAGAGTTTTTTTTATAATATTCACATCATGTTAGAAAGCACAAATAACTCGCATGTAAAAAAAAAAGTCAAGCACAGTCACAAAACAATAAGATTTTCATGGTTGCCAGTAGTACTGGCTTTATAGTTGTTTACATGCCATATGTACTTTACCTAGATTTGGTCAGCTGGAGACCGTTAACATGTTGCTGAGGCTAACAAGGGGATGAGGTTGTTAATAGAGAAATGAAAATCCGAGAAAAAAATAAAAAGTTTAACAAACATCTTTGCGACCAAATATATATGGCTTCAAAAGATTTGTACCTCAATTTGCATTTTATGCTGCTAATGATAGCGATTGTATGCCTAAACAATTTTCTTGCAAAGCAGAAACTTTCACAGCACAATAAACATGTTTGAATCACTTTGGAAAAAGCAACAATCAATCAACTTCTGTTACTTTTATTTAAGTCTGGTGCTGATTTCCTTCGAAGAAAGATACTTTTGTTTTTCATTGAAGATTGTTGTTGGCTTGCTTTGATGAGGGTTATTGATGTCAGTGCTAAATTCAAACTTTCAAGGACCAAACAAATGCTGGGTTTTGTTATTGCGGATGTAAAATCAAACGGTAGTTCATCACTGATTTTTTTCATTAGCTTAGTGTTTATACAGAACAATCAGTGCTTCAAAAGTAATTGGTTTTCTGTGAAGTTTCAGCAAAACTATCTTTGGGGTACATTACCCCCCCCACCCCCATCATTTGGTTGATTGCAGCCATTCTTCTTCCTGTCTTCAGATGTTAATCAACTGTAGCTAATCTGGTAACATGAAAATATATGTGTATCAAAGATTTTACAGTAACTAGGACAGGTTGTCTGCATAATCAGATATCGATGTGAAAAGCGATGTTAAGACGCATTTGTCAATTTGAACAAATGACTTGTTTATGTAACAATAGATAGCTCTCCGTGTATTTTATATCCAAGTTTGCATTGTCCTTTCTTGGTGCCTTTGAATTTCTCCACCTCAAACCCAAGATTCCATCTACAAGTTTAAACAGCCAAAAATGATGTCACAAAAAAAACTCCAGATGGTAAAACCATTGGCATCTTTATTCTAAATACGGTATAACAGTCTGAATATTAATTAAGCATTCTTAATACAGTATAATAATAATAGTAAGGACTTTGTATAGTTCTTAATCTTTAGAAGCTCTAAGTGCTTTACAACATCTATAATGATATGACTACAAAAAACAAAAAACAGAACAAAAACCATGAAATTATGAAATTAGAAAACATATTTTTAAAAAATCCTGAAAATATTTAACATAGGAAACATTTATAGGTCTTTAAGCTTGTTCTTGCAGTTAAAAAAGGTGAGTTTTAAGAGCACTCTTGAAAGAGATCACTGTGTCTTTGTGTCTAACTTCAATGGACAATTCATTCCATGTTCCTGGGCCCTGGTATGCAAAAGAACCTTTTCCATATGACTTTGTTTTCATAGTGGAAATAATGAGTGTACAATTGTCAGAAGAGGAGAGTAAGTATTTTGCTGGTGTGTACATATGGGTGAGGCCAGATAGGTATGTTGGACTGTAGTCCTTCAGTAAAACATAGCAGAGAGAACAATTTTTGTGTTTGATTCTGGATCGAATGGATAGCAGTGTATGGTACACAGCAGCAAGAAGGTGTTATCTGATTGTGGTACTCTTCTAAGGATGATCCGAGCAGCTGTGTTTTGAACTTTTTGAAGTTTCTGGAGTAGATATTGAGATGAACCAGACAGAATTGAGTTACAATAGTCCTGTCTTGAAAGTACTAATGAACACACCAGTGTTTTAGTGGCATCAACTAAAAGATATTTGCAAATGGAGCTGATGCGTCTAAGCTCAAGATATGAAGCCTTGCATATGTTCATGACATGTAGGTGCAATGTGAGAGTACTATCCAGAGTAATATCTAGGTTTCGTACTGACTGTAAGAATATAATGTTGGTGTTGATGATATTTCTGAATATTAGGCATCCTTAATACAGTATAACAGATGAATGATAAGCATTTTTCATACAGCATATCTCTATATGTTATACATTCTTAAGCTTTAATAATACTGTATAACAGTCTGAATATGAAGCATTCTTAATACAGTATAACAGTCTGAATATTAAGCATTACAAATATAGTATAACTGTCTTAAATTCAACCCTTAAATTAACTGCACTTGTTTAGCTTAGTAATCATAGCTAGCAAAATGTGATATTCAGCAAGTTATTACTAAAGCTACATGTACTATCATGGCTTACCATGAAAATACAAATGTACCTACTTTTTATTATATATGACTCTCTCTCTCTCTCTCTCTCTCTCTCTCTCTCTCTCTCTCTCTCTCTCTCTCTCTCTCTCTCTCTCTCTCTCTCTCTCTCTCTCTCTCTCTCTCTCTCTCTCTCTCACACACACACACACACACACACACACACATACACACACACACACACACCCTGTGACCTAGACATCAAAATCTAAATTATGTTATGTGTCCTCCACTTGCATACACAGAGTTTGAACAAAAACTATTATAAGTGTCACCATAATGGATACATTTGCAAATTAGGTCCCAGTGACCCCCAAAAGTGAGTGAAGGAAAGTAAGTTTCTTGTGCATGTTTACTGCATGGTTACAACAATCACATGTTTACCACACAGACATGACAATCACATGTTTACCACATGACCATGACAATCACATGTTTACAACATGGACATAATACTTACATGTTTACCATATGACTATGACAATCACATGTTTATCACATGGATATGATAATCACATGTTTACTGCATGACACAATAATCACATGTTTACCACATGGACATGAGAATTAAAGTTTTATGGCACGGACATGCTAGTATATGTTTACCACATGGACATGGTAATTGCAGGTTTACAACATCGACATGATATTATATATGATAGCTATATTTTTACCACATGGACATGATAGCTACATGTTTACCACAGGGACGCGATGGCTACATGTTTACCACATTGGCATGATAGCTATATATTAACCACACAAACAAAAAAATATCCAGAATGTAATATATGATTATTCTTGCCTCTAATAAGTGTCAATTGCCATTGCAGCCAATGCAAACATTATCATGCAGAAAATAAATTCAGACTAGAGTAAACCTGGCTTGTGAAATGTTGTACCATGAGATAAGACAGAAAAGAAACAAAATTGCATTAAAGAATAATCAAAACATTTCATACAAAAGAACAGAGCACCCTTTGGTTTGAATCCAGAGAGTCCATGCCATTAAGTTAATGAAAGGCACTTTACTGACATTTGTCTTGGTTTCTGTAAAAATGAATACAGAAAGTAATGATTTAAATTTTTTTTTAAATTGATTAAACAGAGGTTCAACAATTCTGTACCTGAAGCACAAGAATAATGCTAATGAAGGAACAATATGTGTTTACTTTTAAATGACAAAATGTATGTTATGATCACTTTATTAGATTAAGTAGTTGTCAATTGATGTGGCCTTTCATTTGGACAAAATGAATTTACTGATAAATGAACATCAAACACACAATTTTTTTAAGTCAGTGAAGCATAAAATATTGGCCATAATGACCTACTTTTGCAAGATGAGTGCACTATCTACCAAGATGCACCCTCTTAGACAATCTGATGATTCTTGATAGGATACATGACATGCAAAAACTGTTGTGGACATAGGATAAGCAAAAGAAAGAAACTTAACCTCAGTAAAATGTGAAACACTGGTCACAACAACCTTCTTTTGTTGCACTGAAGGTAGATATGAATATAAAATGTTATTTCCCTTAGCCCCTTCCTATGGCTAAAGGCCATGAAACCCATTCAAAACTGTTGCCAAGGACACAGGAAGAAAGAAAGGTTGAGATGCAGACACATGTACAGGCTTTTATCTCTGCGGATGTGAACTCTAGTACACTAGTTTCCTTACAGATTAAATAAGCCTAAAAACAAAATAAAAACCAGAAAACTTACTGTTGTTCCTGTAGGCTGTGAACTCCTAGAATTTTGGCTGCCATTTTGATTGTTGCCACCAAAATTGGCAAATATTGCATCAATTAGATCCTCTTTTTCACGACAAGCACTAATGTCAATTTTGCGATTATGCAAAAGGGCCTTCAAGTCTTTAACTTTCCAATTCATCAGTTCTGACCGCGTGAAAATCCCAGAGATAAGAGTTTGGCACATTTTACACTGCCATAAACTAGTCAAATCACCAGGATTGAACTGCTGCTGGAGCATACAATTTGAGCAGAAGTTCCTTCCACAGTCTTTACATATTTTCTGAAATATAAACAAATTTAATTATGGATCCGACATCAAGAAATTATGTTTAAGTATTGGCTTCTGACTTTTAAAAATATTCAAGTATGTCAGAACTTTTAAAACAACGATTCTATTTCATGAACATCACCCACCTTTATCTTTTTAACGACTCTGCATCATGTAAAGTGTGTCAATTTAAAAAAAATGCAGATAAGTCAAGTTCAAATTATCACCCCTTATAGGAATAATGCTAATGGCTTCATGCTATTTTGAAGCTATATAAGTTTTTAAGAGCCATGTCTTATCTTGGTCACAGAAAAGTTGTTTTAGTTTTCTTTTTCTGGCAATTCTTTAGTTTATGTAATGCCAATCCCATAGTGGTTCAACTCTGCCTTGTTATTACTGCTTTTATTGGCAGCAGCAGCCAAAATCAAATTTTACAATTCATGTTTTTGAACTGAAAAATAGGCCAATTATCTGGCAATTTCTGCCTCACAGTCTGTGCCTATTGTAAGTGTACATTTCTGATCCTATATTAATGATAAATGAGACATTATTTTGTAAACTTGCCATATCAGAAATGCTTTATTCAGCATAAAATATAAACTATTTATTAAATGAAATGAAAAACAATAATTCTGACAAAGATTGTCTTTGAGGAACATTATTAAATAAAACACTTATAATCATTGTTCATTCCAGAAATGGAAAAAGAGGGGCCCAATGGCACCTGTAAGATTGAAAAGTGGAACCCAATGGCACCAACCAAATTGAAGGGTGGGGCCTAATGACCACTACCAGGTTGAAAAGTGGGCCTCAGTGGCACCTGTATTATTGAAAAATGGGGCCCAATGTTTCGCGGCACAATAAATATGTTTTAATCATTATGAAAAATGAGATAATACTTTTATTTGAGTTTGTCTTTGTTGCTGACTTTCTCTGAGCAAAGGTCGTCGGCTTGCTTTGATGATGGTGCATTTGTTATTGAAGGCACCGCCAAAGGCTCCAGTTGAAGGACCTAACAAATACCTGTTTGTTATTGATGCGGCAACATCAGATAATTGTAGAACATTGAGACAGATTTGTTTTATTTGTTTAGTATATATCAGTGCTTCAAAAGGTAATCAGCTTTTATGAAGTGTCAGCAAAACTATATTTTTTCTTCCATCTGGTATTTTTTTTTAAAAAAATTAGCGTCATCTGGTTGACTGTACTCATTTCACGTTTCCGCCTTCATAGGTGTTGGATTTTAACTACTCAGTTGCATGGTTATTTTAATTTTAATACAGCATACAGTAATAAGGCCAGATGTCAGCATAAGCGGATTATGATATAACAGTGCATTGTTATATCCAACTTCGCCGCTTCCTGTCATGGTGCCTTTGATTTTCTCTACTCCAAACACAAGACTGAATATACAGTTTTTATTAGCCAAAATTGGTGTCGTCACAAATATCGCCAGATGGTATATTTAGTCACCGAAATGGAAAACAGAATCGCAATTTGCTACATTGGCGAAGACCCGTGATCCTGTAATTGATTTCATTTCCGATTGTAGCTGTATAAAATATTGCATGTGAACTCAAAACCAAGACACATCGAGACTTGGACAAAATGCCATTTGCAAATTTGGACTGTTTTCTCTTCACATCGTATTAATCTTTTGCCTTTTACTAAAGATTACAGTGGAGGAGTGAGGAGACAGCTTTATAGTGTTTATCGAAAGACGTTGTATCAGCAAAGAATTATCAAAAGGATTAACTTGGATTTTGTTATATTAGTTTTCAAGGACTTTTCATTAGTTTGTAAGAAGATTTTTCATTCTATATTTCTATATCTCACTGAACTTTCTATATCACTTTTTTGTTTGTTTTTGAGCACACTTTCGTTATTTGATTTTGAGCACTTTTTATTATTGCCCACCTTTTTGAACCCTTATTCTAGAGATTGTCTCAAAATATAATAAATACAGACATGGAAGGGGTTGCGAATGATGAAACAAGAGGGGACTCTGTTAACGAGGGAGCGGGGCCTACACAAAATCTTCCCCAAGATATTTCTCAGGGGAATGAACAAAATCAAAGGGCATCTTTGAAAGGGAGCAGATCCCGTCTGCACCTATACTTCAATGTTGTTGTAGAAGAACACACCCTACTAGCCTATCACCAGCCAGGCTGCCAGCAGTTGTTCTTTGGGGGAGAAGGAAAAGCACCACGCCCAGCCGAGGTCCTGGCAGCCCTCCAAGCCATGGGGGTAAATATGTTTCGTATTGCAGGACTGTAAAATGCAGGGTTAAATAAAAAATATATGTTATATCCTGTGGATACGATGACACCACTGCTGGAATGTGACGTGATAACTGTCAAGGGCAAAACAGCACATGTGAACATGGCCCCACCTTTTGAATGCCAGATTGGGCCCAAGACTGTGGATGTGCATGTAAGCGGGTTACCACTCCAAGTGTCCAAATGGGTACAGAGGAGCTCAAAAAAAAGATATATCAATAACTCAAAATGAGGTCCATAGCGATCAAAATGGCAAACATCTGGGGATGGAGCCACATTAACTTGGGCGCGAGAATAGTAACAGTCGCTGAAGAAGAAGCGAAGAAATTTCCGGCTTTTTTTTACTGCATGGGGTTTCGACTAAGAGTACTGCAACTGTGAAATGGACAGAAAATGCCCCAAATGCTGGGAGTTGGGACATGGCCCATGGAATTGAAGAAATCCTTTAACTGCTAATGGAAATGCACCTGAAGAAAGAACATATGTGAAATTGGCAGCAGGGGCAACAATACCAACTCATAAAGAGGATGAACCCCTTCAGAAAGGAACCCCCGAGAGACAAGAAAAATGGAATGAGATACTAACACCAAATAAAACAGGCATGAAGACACTGATGATAGGGAAGACATACATCCCCATATGTAACCTGTACGAAATCCTAAGTGTCGAGGAAACAGAAAGCTTTAATATCCAGGAAAGTATTATTCCATTAAGTCTCAACACCAATACCCAAAGAGAAAAGGGTGACAAAAAATAGAAAGGCGGTGAACTTCCCCTCCTCTTTTGAGGACAGAAGTATTTTTTCACAAAAGGATACAGAAGAAAGTCCATCCAAATCACCTGGAACTCTAAAGCCCAAGGAAACAGAAAACAAGGAAACAAGGAAACAGAACCAGAGATTGATAAAATGGAACAAAACCATGGGGAAAATGGAACAAATATAGGAAGCGAAGAGAAGGAATACAAAATAGGGGACAGAACTTTCTCAAGTGTTTTTGCCCCTGGGGAATATGCTATGGGAAATGAATTTAAGGAAACACTCTTTACACCTCAGGTCACGAGTGACTTTGAGTATTTATATATCACTAACAAGATGATAAGAGATGACCCGGGATCCACAGAAAACATTGGTGGAACTAGGGACATAAATACTATACAATAAAATCTAAAGAAAAATAACCAGCAGTACTGTATTCAGAGAGCGGCAACCTGGGGTGAAATAAAAATGGAGGAACAAAACCTTCGTTTATTGTCTTTAAACATAAATGCTATAAACAAAGAAAAAGAGAAAAAATTGACAAATATAGGAGACTATGACATACTATTATACAGGAGACACATAACAGACTGACAAACGAAATTAAAGGACAAATTGAAAGGGATATGGACAGCGTTATTATAAGTAACAACTACGTGGGAATGAATGCAAGGGGGGGGGTAGCCACGATTATTAAAAATAAACCAGGTTGCAAATGGGAAAGGATAGAGGAAGGGGAGTTTTTTAGGGGGAGGTTAATTCAAATCAAAATGGGAGGGAGTAATCTGATAAATGTATATATGCCAGTTAAATATAACAAAAAAGTGGCTTTTGCATCAAAATTGGCAGAGTATCTAGAAAACCATACATCGGGAAATTGATTATAGGAGGGGATTTTAATTGGGCGGGAGACGAAATAGACAGGAAGGGAAAACTGACACCAAACGACATCATTATTAAGGACCAAATGAAGTATGCAATGAAATCTTTAAACCTGATTGATATATACAGACAACTTAATATATTAAGGGTGGAATATACCTACATATACCAAGATGGAAAAGGAAGTAGAATATACAAATTTTGTAACACAATGAGGGAGGGAATGATAACTTTAATATATAAAGGGAAAGGAGATAGGGAAGACTTAAAAAACTGGACCCCCATCTCGCTCCTTAATACTGATTATAAAATTATAAGTAAAATACTAGCGGAAAGGGTAAAAAAAAAGTGTCTTAATAAAATTATAAATATTAATCAAACTAGTGGCCCGAAAGGGAGGGATATACAAAACAACATACTAAACATTAGAACCATAATAGAATATATAAATATTACTGGGAATACTAGTGCTATGGTACTAATAGACCAGGTAAAAGCCTTTGATAGACTTGAACAAAACTATCTATACAAGACACTAGAAAAATTTGGCTTTGGAATACATTTCCAGAATTGGACCAAAATCCTGTACAAGGATATTAACTTATGTGTACAGGTAAACGGGGCCAGAACAGATAAATTTGATGTAAAAAGATCGGTGAGGCAAGGATGCCCACTATCTATGTTATTATATGAAATAGCAATAGAAATACTAAGCATTAAAATTAATAAAAACCATGGGATCATAGGGATTAAAGTTCCAAACATTAAAAAAGAAGTGAAAACAATGCAGCATGCGGATGATTGTACTAACTTTATACAAGATATAAATTCCTATAATGAACTAATAAAGGAATTTGGAAAATTTGGGAAAGTGTCGGGATTGAAAATAAACACAGACAAAACAGAAATACTTCTAATAGGAAACTGGAGAGGCAAGCAACATGGGCTACCTCTTCATTTTATTAAAGATCAAGTAAAAACGTTAGGTGTAAATTTTGGGAAAAGTGAGGAAAAAGAAAACCTCAAAGAAATCAGGGAGAATATCATAAAAAACATACAAATCTGGGCGCTTACGCCAATATGCCTATTGGAACGGGCACAGGTTACAAAAAATTATATGTATCTGCACCTAAACTATAAATTAAAATCACTAGACATAAAAAATGCAACACTAAAAAACATAGATAACGAAATTATCAATTACTTATGGGGATTTAAAATGCACTACATAAACAAAGAAACTTTATATAGGGAAGGAAAAAGGTGAGGCCTAGGCCTTCCCAATCCGACCCTAATTAACGCACCAACATTCTCAATAGATTTAAAGAAATTAAAGCAGTGCCTAAAATAGCTTGGCAAGGGCTGTATATTTATTATTTTGGTTTCTCAATGAAGCAGAGAAATGACATATATAGAAATAACACAATTAAGATCAATAAAGGAATAACTATATAAATATAGGGATGCTAAGGATCTATGGGAAATTGACACAAAATCTACATACAAATGGTTAACTGCACATACGATTAATAAGGAGAAAAATAAAATAGAACAAAAAAACAAATATTAACTGGGATAGGGCCTGGGGAAACTGGGTCAGATCAGGGTCATTAAGAATGAAAAATATCCTGTTCAAATATATGCATGATGCGTGGTTGACAGGAGAAATGCAGTGAGAAGGCATATGATAGTAGTGTCGCCTAAATGTCCACTGTGTAAAAAATAATCTTTTTCAAAGAAACATACTATAACTCAATGTAGAATAAATAAACAAGAAAGAGAAGACATAATCACACAAACTAAGAAAAAGCAACCATATAACGATAAACAACTACTATATCTAGATGGGAAATTTACCAAAGCTGAACTATATGAAATAACAAACTTTTTAGTTAGGAATATGATAGCATGCGGGCCAGTAATAAAAATAGGGGAATAAAGAGGGATACAGGGACCTCAGGAGAAGTACTAGTAAGGAGAACACGGGGCTAAATCACATGGCGCCACGCGAAGTGGGCAGGCCCATGAAAGAGCTGGGAAATAAACTCACCTAGAGGAAATATACACAACAACACAGCTCACGCATTAGATAGATAGCAATTAAGTCAAGAAAACATGGCATCCATAAAGCATGCTACCATGTTAAAGTCACTTGTCACCTAAATAAGATAAATATGTTTACTCTGTAGAGCTTCACATGAACTATACAGAAAGCCCGTTTAGAGGGAGTATAAATAACAAATTTTCGAGCATGGAATAAGGATTAAATAAATAAATAAATAAAAAGAGGACGAAAGAATGATTGAGACGGGTGAAGTACCAATAAAATAAAAAAATGTACCGATCCCGACTTGATCAATGTAGACCTAATGAATGAAAAAGGAAATATACAAGTCATGGAACAGAAACAATCTTTAATACATTAAGGATGGGTGTGTAACCCATGTTAAATTTAAAATAGAATACACCATGATTGTACAAAATTCAAAAGCAACATAAAACTATTTAAACGGAAGTATTTTATAAAAAGCACAAGTGAAGACTGGTTTTCAGGGTCGATGAACTAATAGACAACAGGGAAATATGATATAGAATGGCTATCCTAACAAATACATTGTATATATAAGTATACATATAGCAACATACATATAGCACATCACAAATAGCATACACAGGATGTAGGAAACCCCTAGCCAGGGTTAATTTATGGAAAAAGAGATAAAGGAAACCCAAGATGGGATTTAAAAAAAAACAACTTGAGGAAACCGTCTCATAGAAAACACTAGGGACCAAATGCCTCCTATTTATATATAATCCTGATGGGAAAAAATTAAGGTTAGGTTTAAAAGTGAAGAAAACATTCTAAAAAACACATCCAACAACACATCAGGGGGAATACACTCACACATAAACAAACTTTTTCTAGTTTTTTCAAATAGGGGGAGGGGCATCTGTCTGGTGCCCCTAAAAAAAAAAAAAGCAAATTTGGACAAGTATTTTGGGGTTAAACGAAAAAATGATGAAGATTTAAATGAGATTCAAAACTGTGTTTAAGTTGCTAGAACTGATATAGTGGACTATTCTGCGCATGGCTTTGAAAAGATGTAATGTTTACGCATCATTTTACCAAAAAGGCACGTTATCAAATAATTACAGAAATGACGCATTGTTGTGCAGAATTACCAAACACACCAAATAAGCTGATACAGTTGTACATGTCAGTGTTATACAGAATGGGGGAATTAAACTCAATGGCAACCAACAGTTCTTCTAATCTTCAAAGTTTAAAAAAATTGGGGATGGGACTGCAACTTTTGCTGGTGGGACTCCTATTTTTACCAAAATGGAAGTCCTGGACTCCTAGTTTTAAAATCCTACTGAAACCTCTGCAGAATGCTAAGACACATTTACTAAAACATACAGATGGTTTAATGACTCATTTACATAGCACAAAGAACTAGACAACTGGGGTCATGTGGGTTACACTAGATAATCAGAAATTAGGTCAGCATGACCATTTTAGAAAACCTATGAACTGCAGTAGGATCATGTGATGTTTACTTGGATAACTCTACCTTGAAACTTATGAATGGATGTATGCACAGCTAAAATAACTGATCCTACTGCACAAATCCATTTATTTAGAATACCAGCATTTAAAGTCTTATCAACTAAATAACCCTTACAAACTAAAATCATGAATGATAACACACATAAAATAGATACACATTACAGTTGACACTGAAATATTACACACCATGCTGAGGCAACAAAGACTTGTACAAATGTATAATAATGAATATTTCTTGCTGAAATTAAAAATTTATGACCAGAGCGAGTCTTGTAATTTTTAGCCTGCCATGTCATGAGCCTTCCATTCTGGGATTTGAATTCTTCATCATCATGTTCTAGTAACCATTCTAATCCATAATTTATTTGCGTTCATTTTACTTCATGGTATTACCCCGTACACTATATTGGAAATAAATACAGCAGTGTTTGTGTTATAGATTTCATCATTTCTTGTTTACATTTTCAATGGGTGATAATGGATCATGTGCTCTCATTTGTCCCAACTAATCAAAAAGAATAAGACATTTCTGTCAGCCAAATAAATTGATCTTCGTATGCTTCTTCAGATATTAATGTACTCTATACAATAAGCCTGGTATGTCCTCAATGCTGCCTACAATCATTAGATTCTATCTCACGGAGGGAAATTTTTAACACTGATGGATTATAAGTCATTGGCAAAAAAGTGCATTAGTTAATGAGTGAAGATTAAGTTTCACAATAATCAAATCAAGATCCATAATGGACAATTCCAAAGTACTGCTTTTTTTCTATATACCTAAATTAGAGGTTTATAAATAAATATATCTATTTATCTAAGCAAAACATATAGTGATGACTTGTTAAATTAAACCACCAACTCAGCACTGGTGTATTTTGATGAAGGACTACTGAGAGTTCATGGCTGATCCTTTGGCTGAATAACATTTTGCCACAGATTTTGAAGAAATTTTGTGTATGGACACATATCTTTTTTCTCTACTACAACCTAATCCAATGAAAACTATTTGTACTGATGTTTGTCTTAATTGTCTTATGTAATTTTTGTACCAATAGATTGCTTTAACATTCAAGATCAATGCAATATTTGTTAGAACAAAGTTGCAGGTCTTCCAGAACAGAACCAGTGGAGAGAAATAGAATATATGATAAAATAATTTTTAGTACCTTCTTCCTGTAGGTTGTGAATGTTAGTGAGCATCCTTCACACAAACTAATGTCATTGCTAGTGGTGAATGTGGGCATGTTGTCATGCCCTGCACGTATGTGAATAGTGATGGGCGTGCCACCCGATAGTCCACCCGACATGCGGGCTGCTCCAGCTCCCATGGTTACGAAAATCAGTTATCTGAAAGAAAAAATAACCTCGTCCAATTAAACAGTTATTATATTGGGTAGTATTGAGTTGTGTCTAACTACAAACTAAACAGAACCAGATCTGAACAGTGAGCCGGTAGATTATCTTCTATGTATTTTGTTAGCATTAATCAGTACAACAATCATGACAGACCCTCACCTACCAATGCATCATGCAATGGAAAACCTTTGTCTGTGTTGTTTGACTTGAGTTGATGTCAGCTAGCATGGCTATCCTATTTATGACATCCACAACATGAGGAAAGAACAGAAATTGTTTAATCTTACAGCGTAAATGTCAGAGTTTCATTTCTGACAATATAATTTTGTATGTTTTGTCAAAACAAGATACAGCTTAAGTGAGACCAAGCCAGGTCTCCATGACGTTTCTTTGGTCACGAAATTTTATTTCAATTGCTTTGACATTGATATTTAACCTTTATCACATCCTGATGTGCCATTATATACAAAAAAAAAAAAAAATGAGGAGACTTTAGTTAAATGGCATAAAGATACATAACAATCTAATTAGTGCTTACCTGGTTGACCATTTTGCTATAAATAAAGAACTTTTGTAGTTCCAATTTACTAAAAGTAATAACATTCAAGAACACAAAATACAGTGCTGAATTTAAATTACTTGAAATCTTTGGCTACATGGAAGACATCACTATATTATATTAGCACAGTGTGACCCCGCTATAATGCAATAATTGGGTCCAAATAAATTGGAGCACATTAATAGCTAGGACACATTAATGCGAGGTATTACAGTAGTTTAATTTTGTCAGAGAACAATGCATTGGCTCATATATATGTATTCATGTCTAATGTATATGTTTACTATCGTGTTGTCCTGGGATGCAGTTCATCCATAATTCATGTAATTCCATAGAAAAATTGCACAGATTTAAAATATTCAATAATTTTGTCAAAGACCATTGAGTCTGAATTCAATGTTTAATACATATAGTGATAACAACCTAACTAGGGGGTGTTTCAGTCAGGCCGAGTGCCACCATCTTACAATTTTTGTACAAAGAGGGTACCCCTCTTTACAGCGCTCCCATTTTTTTTTTAGCTTTGATTGGATAATTTCATGAATAGCTGGAAAATTTTATGTTATAACTTGCGCATAGGAAACAATTTGCTTTTCTTTTAAACTAAATGCTATTGGAAAGAATTGGATACAGCTCAAAAAAAAAAATTCATGAAAAATCCACAAAATGTGTGGATTATGGAGGTTTTATTTATGAATCTAAATATGGACTGTGCCAGAAATATATTTGCACTTATTTCATTTCATGGGAATAGAACAAAATTATTATAACATGCCCTCCATATTATCTTTAACTAGAAATGCTTGTAAGTTCTCTTCCTTGAGCAACCACAGAATCTGACGTTTTATGAATAAAGTACAATGAAATCTGTAAGAAAAAGAAATCACCTTACCTGTACAATAAATATACATACATTTTAATACATTTATATAAGATGATTTATGGTAAGATGCTACTTTACTGAAAAATGTCAGAGTCCATTGGTAGCAACTATATACTCAATGGGTATACACATTGCTACCTCAAACTGTAACCTGCAGTTTGTTTTGATCATTACTGCTATGAAATCTGCTTGATACCTTTGGAAGGGACATTAATGTAGTAGTAAAAAAGATTAATACAAATTTATATTTGTATCTTCTGTCTGAAGAATAAGATCCCCTACCCTGTAATAATTTTAAATAAAAGTTTTTAAGGCTACTGAACAGCTCAGAGATCTTGGAAACGCTTAATTACGCGTATTTGGGCGCAAATCTTTGATCTGGGACACAGAAAATCATCCACGCAGGAGTCCTCCGTATGCACGTTTTTATTCGGGGCGGGGGTGGGGCGGCTTTCTTAGTTGTTTTCTTTTGCAAACAGGAAAGTTTCTCGGCACAATAAATATGTTCTAATCATTATGAAAAATGAGGCAATGCTTTTATTTGAGTTTGTTGCTGACTTTCTTTGAGAGAGGCACCGCTAAAGGCTCTAGTTGAAGGACCTAACAAATACCCATTTGTTATTGCTGCGGCAACATCAGATAATTGTAGAACATTGAGACAGATTTGTTTTATTTGTTTAGTATATATCAGTGCTTCAAAGGTAATCAGTTTTCTTTGAAGTGTCAGCAAAACTATTTTTTTCTTCCATTTGGTATTTTTTTTTAAAAAATTAGCATCATCTGGTTGACTGTACTCATTTCACGTTTTCACCTTCAGAGGTGTTGGATTTTAACTAGTCAGTTGCATGGTTATTTTGATTTTAATACAGCATATAGTAATAAGGCCAGATATCAGCATAAGCGGATTATGATATAACAGTGCATTGTTATATCCAAGTTCTCCGCTTCCTCTCATGGTGCCTTTGATTTTCTCTACTCCAAGCACAAGACTGTATATACAGTTTTTATTAGCCAAAATTGGTGTCGTCACAAATATTGCCAGATGGTATATTTTGTCACCGAAAAGGAAAACAGAATCGCAATTTGCTACATTGGCGAAGCCCAGTGATCCTGTAATTGATTTCATTTCCGATTGTAGCTGTATAAATATTGCATGTGGACTCAAAACCAAGACACATCGAGACTTGGACAAAATGCCATTTGCAAATTTGGACAAGTATTTTGGGGTTAAACGAAAAAATGATGAAGATTTAAATGAGATTCAGAACTGTGCTTAAGTTGTTAGAACTGATATAGTGGACTATGATGCGCATTGCTTTGAAAAGATGTAATGTTTATGCATCAGGCTATGGAAATGAAATACATTACTTTTTCTTTTTTTTACCAAAAGGCACATTATCGAATAATTACAGAAATGACGTATTGTTGTGCAGAATTACCAGACATGCCGAATAAGCTGATACAGTTGTACATGTCAGTGTTGGGGGAATTAAAATTGATGGCAACCAACACTTCTTCTAATCTGCAAAGTTTAAAAATTTTGGGATGGGACTGTAACTTTTGCTGGTGGGACTCCTAATTTTACCAAAATGGGAGTCCTGGACTCCTAGTTTTAAAATCCTAGTGAGACCTCTGATCCATACCCCCTGCATAAAACATCTTCATTTGTCTGTGATTTTATCATTATTTTACACTGTTAAAAAATATATGAATATTGTTATGAGAAATAAATGCCAGCAAAGTCCTCCTATGCAATAAAAAAATCAACTGCAAAATAAATAAATTAAAATAAAAAGTATATATTGTACTGTAAATAACTTTTCATAGGAAATATTATAGAAAAGTAAATATTTTATATAAACCTAAGTCATAAAAACAATGTTTTTAGATGAATTATAGATCATAGAGGTAGGCGTTTAAAAATAAATATTCCGATGTCTTGTTACATTGTCCTTGTAGAGTTTTTTGAAAAGTAAGGAGGCAAGATATTAATAATCCCTTTTATTTTTCACTCTTACATGAATAAAATATGAATCAAGACAAGTTTTACACAGAATTTGGCATTGGGATTGGTCATACACTGATAATTATAAATTTGGAGTAATTAAAGTTGCAAATTCTGGATTGGCCAAAGCACATTTTAATATATACCATACATATTTGTAAATTATACCTCAAGAACAGTCTGGTTATATTCTTTAGTGACTTTTTCATTAATTAACCCCCCAAAACATTATATTACTAGATTTGTGTTTAATATTTACACTGTACATAAACTGTTAACTTGTTGGCACTTGCTATGGTCAAAAGCTATGAAAAAGAGTATACAATTGTTGCTAATTTGTTATTTTTGATGCTCTGACCTTCTAAAAAATACTGTATTTATTAACCTGATATGAAATTTTAAATTTGGTCTGTTATCCTTACATACTGGTACTGCTCATATTTTCTCATATGCGTTTCAGTGTACCGTTGTCCATCATTAATTCCAAATAATTAACACTTGCATGTTTTTGGTTTGAACAACTACAGAAAGAATAATTAACAATCAACACATGCTTTCAGTGTGCATATAACTTATAATTTTGTGAATATTGAAATAAACGCGTTAAAACTACTATACAAATCACTGCGTAATGTGCAAAGTCAATCTGGTTGCATGCCTCCATAATTTTAAATTTCATCATTTCTAAAAAAAATCTGTCTCATGCAGTCTGCTTCTTTATGGACTGTTGGCCTCTAGCAAAGTCAAGAATGCTTCTGAGTTGGAGGATTATGACGCTGTCCACATCTTGAGTTTCCAGCCACCTCAAATTGGCTTCTAGATGCTCTGCTGCCTCTGACACTTTTGGTGGGGGAGTTGGGTGCCTTCATCATCATTGTAGTTGTCAGTAGCATCACTATTTTCTGGCTCTGGTTGTGCAGCTTCAATCTTCCTGCTGTGTGTAGATAAAGGAAAAGCTGGACCAAGACCCTTTATCCAGTATCATTCAATGCAACATGCAGACATAGCATCCCTGGCTTTCAAACTGAGGTAACAGACTTCTTTCAAGTTCAGTGATGTGTTGAAGGAGGGGTAGTTATCCACTAACAATAACATCTGCTTTGATCATTTGTGAAGATAGTTTCGCTTAAATACCAATATAATACCTTTGGTCGAATAGCTGGAATTCTGATATAGTATTCTTTGGGAGATAAGGAACTTTATTCTTGCCATCACAACTGATAAAACTGTCTGTATGGGTGGGCAGGGCAATAATCCAGCAGAAAGAGAATCATTTCCTCCTGCTTGTGATTTTGCAAACGAGTCCTAATGGCTGGAACGAACATTTAATGGAACCATTCTTCAAATATGGAGCTATTCATATATGCATTAGTGTATTCAAAGGGAAGGGCCTTCATATTAGCATGATGAAAACATTTGGGAACCTTTTATTTTCCAATCATCACAGGTCTGACTTTGTGTCTGCCAGACTTGTTGATGTAAAACAAGAGAGCGACTGGGTCCTTCCTCTTCTTAAAGCCTTCTTGTTTGTGACTATCAGTCTTGGTTATGAGAGTGCGATCGGGTAACATTTTAAAGCATAAACCAGTCTTTTCACAGTTATAAACTTGATCAGCTGTGTAGCAGCATTCCTCCAGCAACTTTTTAAGCTCAATTGGGTACGAATTAGCAGCCTCTTTATCAGCCATTGGGGCATCATACTACATACATGAAGCATGATGTCCCACCCAGTCAGATTATCCTGACACCAGGCCAACCAGTTCTAACACTAACTTCTCAATGCTTAGCGCCGAGCGAGGCAGCTGTTAGTACCATTTTTAGAAGTTTTTGGTATGACCCGACTGTGGTTCGAACCCATCACCTCCCACATACGGGTCGCCACCAGACCGGTCATGGCGGTGAAGAAGCTAAGCTTTGAAGCTACAATGCCAATGTTGGATGGCTGCTTTTCGAAACGGCCCATACTGACTATCAGAAAAAAGTGCCTGAGTAAAACATTTGGTCTAATTAGATATATGAAAATTCTGATTAAAAACAAGAACACGAGAGTTGACAATATATACTGAAGACGAAATATACTAACACAAAACCCTATTTTATAATCAATTATAAAAATGACTAGTTTAATTTCTTTATTTTTTTTTTTTTTTTGAGTCTTTGCCAATGATCGACAAGATTGAACGCCCAGCTCTTTTTTCTAACGGAATGGAGAGAAAAATAAACGATGAAAAATAAAGGTAATACCAATTACAAGTTGTCTTCTGAAAATACTGTGTTTAACTGACCTTTAAATAAGTTAAACAGGCATAATTCTTATTCTAATTTAGTTAAAACTCATTTCTTCGGTTACAAAACGAAATTTTTCGCAGGTTTCCTACGCCATAATATCTCCAACTTCAAACTTCCGGGTCATCACTACTGTAAAGGTTAACGCCAAGCTTAATATGTAGATCGGGTGGCGCTCCACAAGTATTTTACGTACTTTTGAGAGATTAACATGTGTAAGGTGAAGTTGTTTGCATTTGCAAAATGCACAATGGAGAGAATGTTAGCATACTTTTCAATGACTGTAAATGAAATTTATTTGCATAAATTGCAAATTTATTGCTGGTGAAAATTCTATATATTCAAAGAACTCAGTTGGCGAAAACGTCAGCTCCCATGTGCTCTAAAACTGAGCCGGAATTATTCCAAAGAACACAATCTTTAGTAGTTATTAAGAATTAGTCCAATAAAGCACCCTACTGCACCCCTCCCCCAATATTTGTTGATATTGATGGCCGATATGTGGGTTTGACGGTCCATGTATTTACCGTAAACTACCTGAAACTACCGCAAACCATATATATAATAAAGTGTTTGATATTACTCAAATGCATTCAAATGAATATGAAAATCTGAAATGAATCTGAATATGTGTATACTTTCTTCGCCTGTTTTCAGTATCAGTAACAGACACGAGTCATCGCGTAATTATTTTTTTCACAACAGCAAGATAGTTAGTTTTTTTTTAAAATTCTAAAAACCATATGTTAATCGGTCAAACGTGAGAACAAATTCGTAAATTATAAAATAAACTGCTCTACTCAAAACGTTCAAAAGTTTATTCCAAATTAAAACGAGACAACTCTTTACTATGGAACTTTAAACAAGAACAGAACAAACGTATCGAAGAAAATGTTAAAGAAAATAGCAAAACTAAAACATTTACTCAGAAAATATTGACTGCGATATATTAGAGATAATTGACATCTGAGGAAAACATACGTGTGTAAAATGAATACTACAAGACATAAAACGTGCCATCCATCATATTGCTTACCGACAACCGAATAACAGACTTAGATTATTTGGAGAAAAAACTCGCAGGACATTTTAATCTCACAACAAATGTAAACATAAACCAGAGTATCGTAAAATATAAAGACACCAATGAACATCCATTTTTTTCAGCCCGTGATCTTGCACAAAGACGCAAGTTATAATACAATATAGAAAAGTTCTATCCCAAAGTGCAGCCAAACTAGAGAACAACATCAGAAGTGTCTAAATGAAGAAAAAAAATATAAAAAAATAAAAAAGAAACAAAACACCAAAACAAACCATAAACATGTGTTAAACCTCAACATGCCATCTTGCAAGCGTGCGCGCGCGTGTGTGTTTTGGATTTTTAACCTAGCTTTACAATTGTTTCAATCATATCGCTATGTCTGCAGTGTGGCAGTTTATAGTGATGTTTAGCACTGAGACATCATGCCGCAGGCATTGTATCACGATGTTCCACCCAGTCACATTATCATGACATTGGGCCGACCATTACTAACACTAACCTCTTAATGCTGAGCACCAAGCGAGGCAGCTGTTAGTACCATTTTTGTAAGACTTTAGCTTCACTCGGCCGTGGATCGAACCTTCGACCTCCCGCATTTGAGGATGACGCTTCAAACACTAGGCTACCGGAAGCAAGCACCCTTACCTCAAATACTTGGATCTTATTGAATACGTCACCATCTGGAGAAGAGACAGAGGCAAGATCTAAGAAATGACAAAGGCCATGAGAAGTGCAGAATTCTGGACTGAAGACAGACTCATAATCTCCAAGCTCAATATCCGGATTTAGCCTAGCAGACGAGAACAAAGTGAATTGGAAGAAAAATTGAAATGCGAGAATGCTTAACCAGTATTTGTCGAAGAACCGTGCAGCCAACTGAATACGATTGATATAAACTCCAAAAATGTCGGCAAAAGCTGGGAATCCTTTAGAGAAAATGTGTATTCAACTGCAATCCAGAACCTTAGGTTCCACCACAAGTATCAAAATTGGTTTGATGAAAAAGATGATGCTATACATAGACTTCTAAATGAGAATCACCGCCTAAAGAAGGGTCGTTTAGAAGACAGCATCTAATCATTTAAGAAGGCAGCCTTCTAAAACATCAAAAGGTCTATCAAATGCAAACTCTAAGAATTGCAAGACTCACATCTGAGCAAAAAGGAAGACGATATCCAATCTTACGCTGACAGGAATGACACGAAGAACTTCAATGATGCCGTGAAGACACTCTACTGGCAACATACATCAGGAATATCTCCAAAACTTTGTGCTGACAACGCCATGTTGTTCAATGACAAAGAAACTATGCTTTAAATATAAGCAGAGCGCTACAATAAAATACTCAGTGACATCATTTATCAGAGACGAGGAAATTTATTGATTGTCTCGAAAGAAAATTAACATATCTCTTGCTGATCCTTCAACGCTGACTGACACTGTAAAAGCAATACCAGCAGAAGTCTACAAAGCCGGAGGCTCGCAAGTCCACATATAGTCACCGAACTCTTCCAATGTGGACTCGTTAAACTATACCGCAGGAATGCAAGGATGCATCCTTCGTTTACTTGCACAAGTTGAAAGATAACAATCTTGGGACAACCACCGGGGCATCTCCTTGCTGTCCATAGCCGGCAAAATCCTTTACATAATTCTGCTTGATCATTTTGCCTCACATTAAGTAAGAGCTCTGGCCATTGAGTCAGTATATGTTTGCTGCTAGTCAGTTCCAGGAGGAATGACATGAACAGAAAGCTGTACACGACATTCATCGGCCTGACAAAAGCCTTTGACACAAGTAACACAGTCTGGCTTGGAGACCTTTGGAAGATAACGGTAAACGTTTGATGGTTAAATAAATGTATCATGATGTTTTAGTAAGTTCGAGCTGGCATACTCGATCGTATCCTGGACGACAGAGGGTCATCAGAACAATTCGCTGTCACTAATAGTTTGTAGCAAGGATGTGTTTTGTCTCCGACCATCAACGTTATATTCTGTCATGATTATTGATACGACACTGGGATAGACATCATATACCGGACTTAAGGTAATTAAGTCCTTTTAATCTGAGCAGATTAAAAATGAAGTTACGGGAATTGACTGTTCTTGATCTCCTAATTGCTAACGACTGGTCTCTGAATGCCAATTATGTGCCAGCAGGCTATGGACCAATTTTCTTTTGAGTGTGATCATTTCTGTCAATAACTCACAATATAAAAAGACACAGGTGATGTACCAGCAAGCAACAAGAAAGCCTTATCTGGAGTCCACCATCATAATAAATGGCCAAACCCTCGTGGTAATGGACAAGTTCACATATGTCTGCAGCACACTATCATATACAGTCCACATCGATGATGAACAAACCGTCACAATTGCTAACGTAAGTTTGATCTTTGATAAACTACGTGTAACTGTGTTAGAGCGCAATGGATCAGTCTACTAACAAAACTTAAGGTCTACAACATAGTCCTCTGCTGATCAAGCAAACACAAAACATCTCCTGTGAGGTATGCAGCGCACAATTCAAAGCATGGATTGACCTGACCAACTACTAACTAGTTTTGTAATGGTCATCTTTTAACTCGAAGGAGATATAACAGCAACAGTTGGTCCTTGCTGAAAATGGCGCGGCTCTGGCGTCCAACATGTCCGCTAGCCATAGCGGCCATCTTTAAAATATTGTTGGTGCTGATCTTGAGTAATACAGTCCGACATAATAATAACATATTTGCAGTATACAGCTCAACCTTTTCACGACAATAAATTCTTTTATTTTGAGATTAATTTAGATTCGATGATTAGGTTTCAAGTCATGTTGTTGATTTAGTTCTTATGGGAAAATGTAACATTTTCTTCAATGTAAGCTCTTAGCTATTTCGATTTTGTTATTTATTTTACTGTTATTGCTACTCCTCCCGAATCGACGATCATATCCACATCGGGTTTCCACTAAATGACTTCTAGATGGTCCTGAATGTAAGTGGTGCTGATCTGATTTGCAATATGAATGCCACTGAAGTCATCTTGAAAATATTACTATCGCTCTTAATGAATGAAAATTAATAACCACATAAAACTCCTTATGATGTTAAGTTGTTCCTAAACAAAAATGGTGCCAAAATGTTGTATAATATGACCCTCATAGCAACCATATCGTAAAGCAGCTTACTATCAATATTTCGTTTGATTGGATGGTCATATCAATATAAATTTGACTTAAATTCGAATAATTTGCACACATGCAATATGACGCCACAGCGGTCATCGTCATTTGTAATAGCTACTCATCGTGCATTGCTTAATGAATCAGTATTGGGGTTAAATAAACGACTTCCTATATGATCCTACATGAAAATGGCGCTGCTCAGATGCCACTTATGGCGCTCACGTTAAAGATTATGTTATCGCTACTCATGAATGAATGGTCATACTCCGTATTGAATTTTATAACCGAAAGGAATTTGGGGATATCTAGTTGGTGGTACATGCAAATGGTGCCAACCTGACATCCAGGATGGCCACCGAAAATGAACATATTAAAAATTGTGTTATCACTATTTCTATTTTCTTTTATTTCATTGAAAATCTCAGGTACATATTGTATTCTTTAGCAAGGTATCTGTTAGCAATGTATCGTTGGCAATGTATCTGTTAGCAATGTATCTTTTAGCAATATATCTGTAAGCAATGTATCTGTAAGCAATGTATCTGTTAGCAATGTATCTGTTAGCAATGTATCTTTTAGCAATGCATCTGTTCTCAGCTTATTTGGCATCTAGGCCTAAGTGACTTTATATCTTTGAATGGTATCTTGTTTGACTTTTCTAGAATGTCAATTATTAACGAGCTAGAACATTGTTTGGATTGTAATCACGTAAGTCAAGTTTTCCATTCTTACCAGTTTGTTGTGACAGGTTGTGTTTCAATGTTCATGTTTTAAATTTCCCTCTAGTATACACATTAGTGATGTCTCTGCCCATCTTAATTGCACCTTTTTTTCCACATCTGTCACGTTATTGATACTTATCATCATTCAAAGACACAAACTTTCACTGTAAACATGACTTAATATTGTCCTTTGTCGTTTCAAATAGTATAGAAGCATATAGATATTACGTTATGCTTAAATTAATGAATTTAGGCTTCATCAGCAACAAGGCAACATGATATCCATTTATAACGGGTGATTTTACTTTTAAGAAATGGCATTGTTCTTCAAGCTTTTCAAACGTACAAATTGTTCAAAGTTTTCCATTTCTGAGGTTGAATCTAAATACTTGTATGATATGCCAAGTCTCCATGTGTTATTTTAAATCCAGATCTGTTTACAGCAAAAATATCTTTTTCTGTTTTCGTTGAATCTTTGTAGATTTACTTTGTAACGTTTACGAGATCTTCATAATAGGTATATATCCACATCAAAATTATTTCCTTCATCATATTGTTTAAAACATTTTGCTCTATGGGTTGATACAATTATTTTTCAATGTTATCACCATTAACTGTACTCTGTATATTGTCTTCGATACTGGATAACATTTGTCTTCTCGAAATGGAGAAATTTAACCATTTTTTTATTCTCTTGATTATTATTTTTCATTGGTATGTGAGAATAATTTTCACAAAATGCCAACTCTTCCTGGCTTATTAGAAACTTGGTTTTTAATTTTCTTGTATTTTTTGAAAAACACAGTAAATAATTGATTCGTCTGTCCCTTCCACATCTATACTATTCATACGTATATTGATACAATTCCTTCTGAATTATATTATTGTAAAAAAAAATAAATAAAAACTATAGGCACATCAGCACATTCAGTATAGAATTGATTCGAAACCACCCTCTACATTTCTGAACTTGTTATAGAACCTTTAGGAATATTTTGAGAGCTAATGCACACAATTGTAAGTTCTTTAAACATTTTCATTTTGTTTAATATGACAAAAAATAATTTGTTAAAATCTTCTAACCTCGTTACTTTCGATTTTGTTAATTAGTGTAAGACCATAAAGTAGTAATATTAATATGGGTCTCGTCCAAGATCTGAATTTCTCATAAAAATAGTTTAGAAAAATTAAAATTGCTTTTGAATTTAAATTTATTTTTGTTTCAGAATTTTCATAGTGAAACCATCAAGGAATTGCATTGTCATCAAAAGTGGAAACTTTTTTAAAAATTCTATCCAAAAGAGTTCGAGTCCTTGAAAAGGAACGAGTTGCTTGAGGTTGCAAGACATTATGATCTCTCTGAAGCGAAGGTTTCTTTAACCAAGCAAGATATACAGAATATTTAAATTCAATATTGTTGTGGCAAATACTTCTTGGATAAAAGTGCTTTGGGTTTCATTAGTAAGTCTGAGTCAGGCTGTTCAAGATATTAAACAAGTGCAGTTAAAACACATGGAAATATAGTTAAAAAAGCGTTAGCTTATAACACGATGAAATACTAAATGATTAAAAGAAGAGAGAGAGAGAGAGAGAGAGAGAGAGAGAGAGAGAGAGAGAGAGAGAGAGAGAGGTACAATTTACATTAACGAATTAGAACTGTTATAAAGTTCACTCCCACTCCCCACCCCCATTTATATACAAGTATAGGCTTTTATGTTACGAGAAATATTAGTGTAATACCCCATTTAAAGAAAAAAAGTTGAGCAATATTTTATCCATGTTGAGAAATGTGCTGAAAACCTGAAATGGCCAATAGAACATTGGATTTTGCTATTAAAAATTAGGCTGAAATGGATTTTGCTATTACAAATTAGGCTGAAATGGATTTTGCTATTACAAATTAGGCTGAAATGGATTTTGCTATTACAAATTAGGCTGAAATGGATTTTGCTATTACAAATTAGGCTGAAATGGATTTTGCTATTACAAATTAGGCTGAAATGGATTTTGCTATTACAAATTAGGTTGAAATGGATTTTGCTATTACAAATTAGGCTGAAATGGATTTTGCTATTACAAATAAGGCTGAAATGGATTTTGCTATTACAAATTAGGCTGAAATGGATTTTGCTATTACAAATTAGGCTGAAATGGATTTTGCTATTACAAATTAGGCTTAGTTGCAAAGCTCGTTAAGTTTACACGTTATTGTCTGTGCATCAAGGTGATTATTATGATGTGGTTAAGCTCGTTAAGTTTACACGTTATTTTCTGTGCATCAAGGTGATTATTATGATGTGGTTAAGCTCGTTAAGTTTACACGTTATTTTCTGTGCATCAAGGTGATTATTATGATGTGGTTAAGCTCGTTAAGTTTACACGTTATTTTCTGTGCATCAAGGTGATTATTATGATGTGGTTAAGCTCGTTAAGTTTGCACGTTATTGTCTGTGCATCAAGGTGCTGATTATGATGTGGTTAAGGAATGGATCGCGAAAGTTTTAGGAGTTAGTACCTGCGGCATATCGACAGAGGTATAAGAATTGTAAAACGGAAGCGGGAGAAACCCATTTCGAATTTGCAAGGGAGTAAACAATTTTTTTTGATACCTGGTGCTCAACAAATAATGTTTATTGAGATTACGATAACTGCAGACAGCTCATATTCATTGAGGATGTCAACAAGTGCGACCAACCATAGTGACGTTAAGACATGCTTTTACAAAGTCACATACTAGTACTTCCATTTCTCAATCTGGCACAACTTTTAGGAATCAAGTTTCTGATAGGACTGATCAGAAATCCCTATATCTTCCAACATGCGCTTATTGTAAGAAGAAAGGACATAAATCTACTGATTGCTACAGTTTGAAGAAAAAGATAATAAAGACAGAGCTATTCCAAATGCTCTTATTTTTAAAATAGGAGGGCAACATCACGATACTCTATTGAAAGCTCTGCATTGGTTGCTTCCCTCCCCCGGTCTAAATTATAAAGCATTCATGTCGAAAGGTTCTATATAGCATGTTGATGATTTTGGATTCTACCAAGGCTATCCCTATTAGAATATTAAGGGACACATGAGTGTTTCAGTCTTTTGTGATCCGTTACTTTTTCATTATCTCAGAAGTCTTTTTCTAGTGATAGTGTACTTATTCAGGGAGTAGAGTGCCGTTTTGTTTATGTTTCTTTTCACTGAGTAATTCTGGAATCATACTTAATTTTAACACCCGTGCGTGTCGGAATAATACATTCTTTACCCATTGAATGCAGTCTTTATTAACTGGCATTGACCTACTGGAGATTAGGTAGTTGTTATTCCACTTGCAACTGTCAAGAATTGTTTAGTTCTAAACGTTGATCATGTTGAGATTGAAATTGAGAATGATGTATGATAATGAAGCTATTCATTTAACTAACACATATATTGGTCAGTCTTTTGGGGAAGTAAAGTAGGCTCCTAACATTTATCAGTCAGAGATATTGATCACAATGATCTTCACTGTACTACTAATTTTCCATATTCTAGTTAGATTGAAACAATACAGCCACTCATTGTCAAACATGAAAATGGGAACAAGACCCTGTTTGTTACAGTGGGCTAATAGCATCATAGAGGAAATCACACAAGTTCCAGAGTTTAATGCCACCAGTTCGATAGTAACTAGAGTCTTAAAGGTTGATGTATTTTACACAGTGACTAGTGTCATACATGTTCAATGTTATCATTTAGACAATGACTAGTGGCATACATGTTTAATGTCATCATTTAGACAGTGACTAGTGTCATACATGTTCAATGTCATCATTTAGACAATGACTAGTGTCATTAACTTTAATATCCTCCTTAGATAGTGACTGGTGTCATAAATTGTGTTGCCATCCTTTAGAAAGAGACTATTGTCATATAGTTTGAAGTCATAATTTAGACAGTAACCAGTGTCATACAGTTTGATGCCATCCGTTTGATAATGAGCAGTGTCATAATGTTTGACGTCATCTTTGAGATAGCGACTGGCGTCGCTGGCTACGTTTCACTGACGGATTCCAGTCCAACATACCTATCCAACGTCACCCATGTGTACACACCAGCAAGATAATTACGCTCCTTTTCTGACAATTGTATACCCATTATTCCCAGTGCCCATCAACGTGGAACTAATTACCGGTACTCATTGATACAAGGACACAGTGATCCCATTCAACAGTGCTCTTAAACACGCACCTATTTTGACTGCAATAACAAACTTAAAGACCTAATAATGTTTCCTACCTTACAAATTTTCAGGATGTTTCATATTGTCTAATTTCACAGTATTAGTTTTTGGTGATCTTTATATGTTTTTCATGTTATATGTGTTGTCTAATGTCTTATAGCTTCTAGATATTAGGCATACAACGTCCTCATTATTATTATTATTATTATTATTATTATTATTATTATTATTATCGAACAAAACTTTCTTTGCCAAGATACGTAACGCTGTTAACAAGGCGAGCCCAGATTTCTTTGGAGTAAATCACAGCAGTTTCAGAATAATAGTATAGTCCAATAATGAGTCCTATCTATTTCCACATAACAGTCCAAATGATTTTACTCACGAATAATATAGATGTACAACATAAATGTGTTTGAAAACTTACAACGGGAACAGAAGAATTGAGGAAGACTCCAAAATAGGAATGAATCTTGCTGCACAGGTCTTTTCTTCTAAACACTTTATATTGCAACCAATTTTACAATATACCCCACGTGACGGATCACACTGCTCATTTTGCGTCGAACTTGCCTACTCTCGTGACCTAGACCTACTGAATTAAGAACGTCGAAACTCCAACAGCTAAGGAGAAATTAATCCACTAGCGTCATTAAGTCTTATTATTAAGTTTATTATTAATAATGGTCAGTACATACGTCATCATCTATTTACAGATCCTAAGTAATACTATGCCAATACAATTTTCTGGTCACGTAGACAAAACTAAGTAAAGAGCCATGAATACAAATTGTACCCGGATTTACACAATAAACCATAGATTTACATAACATTACTTTAAGATATTCTTCTTACAGAAATGTTTCTTGATGTGTGAGAAATCTGTTATGAAAAACATTAGGAAAAATAGTTTTCGGATATATTGAGCTTTTAATCAAATAGTTTGAAAACTATTGATTTCTCAATACTTTGTTAGTAATAAAGAAAACTTCACAGGAGATCAAATTTTGTTTTTAATAGGGGGAAACAGGTTTTTAAAATAGAAACATTGAACACACGCATACGAACAAACTATCACACAATACGTTTTCCATATATATATATATATATATTAATATACACCACACTCTCGATAACTCGCGAACCCACTTATAACGCAAATTCAGGCGGCGAATCCCATTTTTTAAAACCAGAAAATACCCCAAACGTTTATCTATATTTGTTGAGCTTGAAAAAAGTTGCGATCAAAGTTGGTAACGGAAACTTTGATATATCTTTCGTTTTGTCGTAGACAACGGTATATAGGATAGGGAATTTTAAACAAAATTCATCATCATCATCATCATCATCATCATCATCAGTTTCTTGACCTAGTGTGGTCGTTGAGGCAATGTGCTGCTGACCACCGGACCAGTTCCCTCCACTTGTCTCGATCATGTGCCAATGCCTGTGTCTCCGCAAAACCTTTGCCTGGTCCATTCTTTGATGTTGTCAGTCCACTTTTTTCTATCTACATCTCCTTCTGCCACCCTGGACACAGCCCTGCAGTACTGTTGTGGATACACTGTTGGCTCTTGTGACATGGCTATACCATTTCAGCTTTCTCTTTTGACAGTGGTGAGGAGGTCGTCATAATGGCCTACTTTGTGCCTGATGGTATTACGCACTTCTTCACTTGTGATGTTCTTCAAAATATAGCTGCAGTTTGGATTAATTTCAAACCCCAAAATGAACCTTTTTTAATTTGCACCAAAGCTATTAAAACATATAATATACGCTGTATTTAGCGTTTATTAATATGTTGCAAATGATCATATGTTCCATAACAAATAAAACATAGTTGAAAACAAATGGCACTCTTTTCTTGGAAGATATCAGATGCCTTCCAATTAAGGTTTCAATAGGATATTATATACATATTGCTTTGATTACTAAAGAACAGTTATTCTTGATCTATCCAAAATGACACCAACTGACCGTTTAACCTTTAATTCCAGCGCAACGAAGATACAATATTAACATGACGCCAAAGCTAATATGGGCTGTGTTCATGATGGTAACATCACGTGATTAAATCCATCATCGCAATAGTAGTAGTAGTAGTAGTACGCAATTGAAAACATCATGACAATGATCCCAATACGCGATTGAAAGCGTCATTGCAATGGTAACAATACACCACTGAATGTGCCATCGCGATGCAAAAGACGATCACGAATGCTCAAAAACTGATATAAGCAATTAATTACAACATGGCCATGAAAATGTCGTGACAAACGTTGCACGAAATCTGTCACAGAATATAAGGCATACTATTGTTCCAATTTTCACTTCTACTATTCACAAAAAGGATAAAATTAAATAATTTAGAAGAAATTATAAACAATTTACGTTAAGACGATAATGTAAAGCTTTGATAAATACAAAAAAAAAAAAAAGAACAAGGGTTGAAAAACGCATTCCGTATCAGTAGAGTTTTGTATAAAACCTAATGCCTTGTCTGTCGTAAATTACACAAATACCGGGGAAGTTGTTTTCTGGTCTACGTAACAACTGTCACATCCTTTTTAGGTTCCAGCTGATCTTTGCATGGTGGATAGTACCCATATTGCTTACGATATAATCGTCTCTGCCTAATCCAACCATATCCATTCCTTGCATGTTTGTAGGATATTTCTCATTAATGATTTGACCTATAATTTATAACCATGATAACATATCCAAGAGCAGCAGAACATTAGCAATGAAAGCATAGACGATGTGGAAGATGAGGAAGACGAAATGGATAAGGAGGAAGAAGACAGAGGACAAAAAACGACGACGAAGAAAAGAGGATGATGATAATGTTGATGTTGAAATGAAGGCAAATAAATAATTTAGGACCAGAGAAATAACGACGAAGGGGAAATAAAACTTTATGTCGTTCGCATTTGGAAGTTTTACAATAATAATAAAAAAAATCAGTTTAATAGGTAACTTGAAGTGTATTTAGAGTATCATCGTTTCTAAAATTAAGTTTATCTGGTTTTCATGCTTGAATGGCTTCAATAGCAACTACCTTGCCATTTTCCACAATAGTCTCGTCAGCTGAGGTATGACATTCCAGGCCATCAACTGTATAAGACCTCTCTACAGCTTTAACCTATTCTTTCTTCTCATCCTGACAAGACTTATCTGAGGGCAGGTTAGTATTGTCATGCAATTCACGATCATCTTTGGCAGATTCTGCAAATAAAAGAACTCCATCTATATGACAATAAAAGAACTCCATCTATATGACAATAAAAGAACTCCATCTATATGACAATAAAAGAACTCCATCTATATGACAATAAAAGAACTCCATCTATATGACAATAAAAGAACTCCATCTATATGACAATAAAAGAACTCCATCTATATGACAATAAAAGAACTCCATCTATATGACAATAAAAGAACTCCATCTATATGACAATAAAAGAACTCCATCTATATGACAATAAAAAAACTCCATCTATATGACAATAAAAAAACTCCATCTATATGACAATAAAAAAAATTCCAATCCAATCGCGTTACTTATATGGTGCAAAGATCAAAATGACAGAGACGCAATAAACGAAAACATGTCCGTATTCTCATGCAGCTTCTATAATAATTGCAATATTAAATTTTTATTACACTTTTCAGCGAAAGATTAAATCTATAACAACAGAATATTAGCCTACTATATATATATATATATATATATATATATATATATATATATATATATATATATATATATATATAATACTCTGTATTCATTAAAAGAAAGAAAGAACGATAGAAATAAAAGAAAGATATAAAACGAAAACTATTGCGTTCTATATCAAGTCCATCATCGATTCCAAGCGAAATTTGTTTCGCTTATGCTGACTGATTTCCAACGACGAATACTGGTTCGGTCTCAATGCGTTGCAAATACTGCATGATTGTGTCATCTCTATCCGGTACGCGTAAAGACAGAAGCGTGAGCAAACCTCAGACGCTTCGAAACGACAAAATCACTTTGACCTGGTGTCATTGTGTCACACAGAGGGCGCTATTCATGTGGAGTCTGCCTTACATATTCAGACGTGATTTATACCGTTAATCTCTTTTAATTTTCATGTCCAGTATTTCATATATTTTAATACCAGTTTCGTACAAAATGTATTAGAGTAAAAACTTTTTGGTATTATATATTTATGGTTTACTGTATATATATAAAACTTTCAACAACAAAAAATAACATTCGAATTGCTTTGATAAACTAAAATTCATGTTTAATGGTAAACAACTTACGAATTCTTTGTTATTGTGTATTTACACTTTATAGAAGCCAAAAATAAATAAATAAATAAATAAATAAATAAATAAATAAATAAATAAATAAATTACACCGACAGATAAGAAATAGAGACCAGAAGTCATATTATATGACAAGGACATGCTTTTTATTACGAATACTTCGAATAAAAGGTACTTCTCGAGCGACATCTGCATTGTCTTCTATTCATTATGCAGGTAGGAACCTGTTGTTGTATAATCAATCGTGCATGTTGATATATTTTTGTGTTAACCTCTTCAAATATCAGTTATTGTCTATCATCTTAAAGTCGAGATGAAACATTTTATGAATAAAGTTTGCTGTATCAGTCGATATGATATTATCCGAATAGCAGTTATATGTATACACCAATAGTGTTATTTTACTGCATAATCGGCTCAGTTGAGTGTACTTCTAGATATATTAGTATATTTATATAAAGATTTAGTTTACCGGCAGATTTAGTCTCCTGGCATTTTGACGGATCTGATTCTGATTCTGATGTGGAAACTTCATCCTGTCCATCGCAAACTACCCTATAGACAAGTGGAAAATAAATAAATGATTAGTTCTTGTCTATACTGTTCTCATACCACCTAGTTTGCTTGTACCAACTTACCAATTTTATTGATAGAATTCATCAACGATATAAGTAATGAACAAAATGTAGTCATTCCACTCATTGATTCACATGTTCTAGTTTGTCGCCAGAGGGTCCCAAACACTGTCAACTTGTTGGAGTTTCGAATTTAATGGAAGTTTCTTTAGCAATAGGGTCGCCATATTTGCTTGGATCAGCCTATATTTTCATATGTGATATGAATCTCAATAATTCCGTAAATTATTTTAGCATCTCCTTGAACACATATATACAAGAGTTCATCCTATTTATTTGTTCAATTCGTCTTAGAAATATTAAAATTAGACATTGCAAATATTGGAGACCTTTTTAAAATACTGAAATAGACTATTCTAGAAACAAGAACGTGACAGCGATCAGTCTGTTTTGCTTGTTTACATCGGGGTCTTCCATCTGCGTTGAAACGCCAATAATTCGACATTTTCGGAGACCCCTTGGCGACAATTAGGTTAGAAATTATAAATCAATGAATGAAATGATTAATTTGTATATCCTTTATGCTTTTTGATTTACAATGCAGGTGAGTACAAAAGAAACCGAGGAAATACGAATACGATAATTTATTCATATTTATTACATGTGTTATAAATTCATCTGAAGGTATCAACATAACGTCCGAGGTATCCAAACGCAATTCCGATCACGAGACTGTGTAGTGTTAGTGGTTGACGAAGTAAACGACAACTAAATGGACCTGAGATTGATCACTTAGCTTAATCTGTAATGGGTGTGTAGACTGGTAAACATTTGAAATGTCGTCCCATTGTAAAAAAGATCGACAATGCAGCCATTTTGGATGCAAGAGCAATATGATTTAATATAGGATTCAATTAAATATTATAAGCAATGTTTCAGAGAAAAACCTGCATTGATAGGACCATGCGTTTAAAAGAAGCGGTAGTAATTTAATTTCCATGATAACCGCCGTGTCAACAATATTTGAACGTGATGGGCACCTTTTCATCAAGCTAAGTAATTATGAAAAGAAAAATTTTAAATAAAATACCACGTCAGTTTTGGTTTTCTACTCAGGAGAAATACAAGGTGTTCAAGATGGCTGTCATAACAGCCATGCTGGACGTCAAATTGGTAACATTTTCATTTGAACCATACAAGCGAAATAGTTATTTTAATGAAAATACTATGCTGATCTGAGCTTTAATGCAGAAAGAGTACATATAACGTGCTGATAACCATCATTTTGGCTAACGTTTTGGGGCCATTGTCATCTAGAACCATCTAGATGAAAACCGCTTTAGTGAAAACCTTAGGGCAATATACTGAGCTTTGGCGAAGAAGATGAACATCTCGACGAACTAAGAACAAACGAACGACGTACTACCAACGACCCACGAAGGTCTATTTCACAGGCTTTTGTGGTCTTACGGTCAGATGAGCTAATAATCTTAATGCTTGCATGGTATTAATTATATCAAAATTGTCCTCTTTCATATACAACTTAAAACACTTCAGATCATGTTTTCTTTTAGGAGTAGAAATATAGAAGCTGTCCAAGCCATTTTACAAATTCAATATGAAATGAACAGTATCATCAATGAGTATTACTGTGAATCTCCTCATAAAGAACCTCTCTTTGCGTATAATATGCTCTCTTCTGCTAACGGTATAGGCTGGAATAGCATGAACCACAAGCAGATTATGGTCTATCATATTCATTCTTACAATGTCTCCTTACGAACTGCATAGACACTGATCTGTCGGCACATTACAACACGGCATATCACGGACAATGCTGAGCATAAGTGGGAAACTATCATACAAGGAAATTGCTAGAACAAATAAAATAGATCCTGATCTTTGAGTGTAATATGTGACGGCATATTTTAGTCGATGTTGTTTTGCAATGGTTCGAGTTATAGGTATAGGCGAGTATGATGGTACAGGTCGTATTGGAATACATACGTGTGCACGTTTCTATCCCTTTTGTTAGGATAAGTAGTATGTCTACTATCGTCTTTATCAGACGAAATGATTCTCTGGATATCGTTTGATGCAGATGTTTCTGGAAACTGTTCCTGTTTTGGACCTTTCTTTTTGAACCAAGATTTCTTCCATCGGAGTAATGACCCCCGGATAACTTTAAGTGATAAAGATGGCGATGAACTCTTGTAGACGCTTTCATCTAATTCCTAAAGAAATTTGAAAACATGAATAGGAATATATGTAACTTTAAAAAAGTAAAATTACAGTGCTCTCTCTCTCTCTCTCTCTCTCTCTCTCTCTCTCTCTCTCTCTCTCATGAGCCAGATTTGAAATACAATTTTTAGCCTACAATCTTCATGATTTAGCCTACAATCCACAATCCATTCTTTCCTTGCTTTGTTGCTCATTTTTTCAGTTGGATGATTCTATTAGTAAGTAAACAACGATCCATCAAGTAACGGTGTCGCTGAAGGAAAACAAAATGGGAATTATAATGAAAGTTACGTAATGTTTATAGAAAAAATAAGCAACACACATTTTTCGTCATATTTATTTCAAGAGCAACAATTTAAACATGTCACTATCTCAGCCACCTGAAAATCACAATCATCAAGCAGAGATGGTCGTCACTTTATGCTAACACAATTATTGTTAACACGTTCTCTGTGCTAGATGAATCTGACTTTGTCCAGTTTGTTGCGACAGCGACAGGTGTTTTGTCGTTGCTCTCGGATTTAATATACTGAGAATTAAAATGTGCATTATTAAATAAATGTTATTTGACTTTTATTTAACATTTTCGAATTTGGTGTACAACATTGGAAATTGTTGTGTTTGTTTTAAAAGTATCACGTGATTATTGGACTTTAATAAAGACATACAAGTTGCGAGACTTTGTATGGTCATGTGACTAGCAATGCAAATGTCAAGTTCCAGGTCAAATTTCATCAACGCTAAAGTTTTGTCTTCTTTGGCCGTAGATTAAAACCTAACGATTAATATACACCACACTCTCGATAACTCGCGAACCCACTTATAACGCAGGGTCAGGCGGCGAATCCCATTTTTTAAAACCAGAAAATACCCCAAACATTGATCTATATTTGTTGAGCTTGAAGAAAGTTGCGATCAAAGTTGGTAACGGAAACTTTGATATATATTTCGTTTTATCGTAGACAACGGTATATAGGATAAGGAATTTTAAACAAAATTCATCATCATCATCATCATCATCATCATCATCATCATCAGTTTCTTGACCTAGTGTGGTCGTTGAGGCAATGTGCTGCTGACCACCTGACCAGTTCCCTCCACTTGTCTCGATCATGTGCCAATGCCTGTGTCTCCGCAAAACCTTTGCCTGGTCCATTCTTTGATGTTGTCAGTCCACTTTTTTCTATCTACATCTCCTTCTGCCACCCTGGACACAGCCCTGCAGTACTGTTGTGGATACACTGTTGGCTCTTGTGACATGGCCATACCATTTCAGCTTTCTCTTTTGACAGTGGTGAGGAGGTCTTCATAATGGCCTACTTTGTGCCTGATGGTGTTACGCACTTCTTCACTTGTGATGTTCTTCATGTAAGAGATGCCAATGATGATTATGTAGCATCTCAGTTCAAGTGCCTGGATTCTTCGTTGTATTTCTGTTGTCAGGGTCCAGGCTTCATATAAAAGATTGAGATGAGTAGTTCTCTCAATAGTCTGATTTTAGTTTTCAGACATATATTCTTGTCTCCTCAGATAGGTCTTAGCTTTGAAATAGCTGCCGTTGTTAATGCTGCTAGTGACAAAATTTCTGCTCTTGATCCCTCTTCGGTGATTATGGAACCAAGATATTTAAACTGGTCCACTATTTCCAGTTCCTGTCCTGTGACTTTAATCTTAGTTGAGATTTGTTTTCCCACTATTTGTCATCAACGTTGTCTTCTCGGCTCTTATCTCCATGTCAAATCTGGAAGATGTTTCATCCAGGTTCTTCACTAAGGAGGCAGCTCGTCTTCACTGCCTGCCAGCCCATCAATGTTGTTTGTAAAGAGTAGGTTGGTGATGTTTTTAGTTCCTTTTAAGGGTAATCATCATAAATGCAATGTGTTCTTTTGTAATTAAACGTAAAATGCGTCAATTTACCGTAACAACTATGTCCGCGAACGTTTATCTGAGAACCTAATTTGATAACTGACCTGTGGAATTATTTGTTGTATTGTTGCACTGAATCAAAAAGCTGGCCTCCGTTTTATAATCACGTTAATTATGTCTTTTGAATGACATAAAGAGGGTGAATAAAAGAAAAAGTTAAAAGTCACGTAAATCATACAAACTTAAAATCTAACGGCCCCGCTAGTAGGTCGGGTGGACTTCATTTGAACGATCGAACATTTTAAACAACCTTACATTGACTATTTCATAACTGTGATCAAAGATAGCAAGGCAGCCAATCGAAATGAATACTTCGTAAAATAAAGAGCTTGATTTTTGCACATATACGGACCATTGTGGTCAAGCGAGTTTCAGAGAATTCTTGAACTGGCACTTAGAGACATCCTCCGGGTTGGTAGGACATTTCAATTGCAAAGAAATCACGACATCATTATTGTACTAATTGAATAATGCAAAAATTGCGTTTCGATGTAGACGATAGTATCACAAAATAAATCTCGCGTGTTTTTGAATAAAAAGGAAGTGTATTAACAATTAGTCTAGATCCCTGCTCGTGGACTCCTGATTAGGCAGGATACTATTAAACACCACTATGGGAACCACACTCATCAAGAAAACAAAAAAAGGTGACGTAATGCATTAATAAAAATTCCAGTACACGCGAGTATTGTTTAAACCAGTTAGGACAATCTTTCACATGTTGGACATTTCGAAAATAAATGTTATTTAAATAGATTAATGAACAACTTTTTTTTAGAAAAAGAGTTCAGTCATTCAACGACCCAGTTCCCTAACGCCCCCCTCCCCCCACTAATTTCTCTATGTCAAAGCGAGTTTTTTAATTTTTGGAGGTCACACGGTAACTCGCGCCTTGCTTATCGTGTGGTCTATGTTTGTGGACACTGTTGTGCACGAGGTATCGAGGGAGAGGTGTAGTCGCAATTTCTGAAAGGAAAAAAAAAACATCGTCTTGCCATCGATTTCATTCAGGTGCAGCTCTTTGTAAAGTCGTTTAAGATTTCTAGGTCCGCTAATATCCCATGTCGCCATCGCATTAGATGGGCAAATAGCTCTTACCCCGTATTACTATATAAATGATAAAATATCAAAGTGGGTGGGAAGGGTCTGAGAAAACTATGACTACCTTCGAAGAAGAGTTCAAAGGAAGGGTTAACTACTTATACACAAATAAATGGATAAATAAAAGAAATAAAAGAAAATAGCAAAGATATCATGAAAAAAGGAAGGTTAGAAATGATTAGGCACCTCATAAACTGGAAATCGACATTTCATCAAATGTTTCTGAGTCAGTGTTTTCGTTTCCAGATTGACGTCCATTCTTGCTAGACTATTCCTCACCTCTAACAATATCCTCTTATGTTCTTCCCTGGAAGAAAATATAAGAAAAACAAAGGCAAGAGTAATAGATGAATATAAAGACAAAGCTTCTCAAAACGCAGCGTATCGCCTTTCTGCGGCATTAGTTCTTATTTGCGCATGCGTTACAGGAAATCCTAGCACATCGAGGTACAAATTTATTCGTACAAAGCAATATTCTGGTAAATTTCAATTGAGTAGAGACCCTGATTTGGAAGATTCACGACTTTCAAAAATTGTAAAGCAAAATATTCACATAGATGAAAAATGTTTACTTGACACTTTTTCGTGTAAACACCATATCAGTTTAGCTCAGTCTGGCATATATATGAACAATTTATTCAACGATTAGAAAACAAACGCATTCCGAGTGTAGTGAAATAAGATATCCATATATAAAGCTATAGACCTATATTTAAATTAGAAATATAAATAACATCGCAAGGCTAATTTATATAGCTACCTTTCAGTATTTAATATATTCATGATGGTCGCATACTTCTTTAAGGCGCTTTTAATGACAAGGCGGCGGCTTCTCTCGAACCAATCAAACTGTTTCTTTGCTTCCTGGATATTCTAAATAATAATAATAATAATAATAATAATAATAATAATAATAATAATAATAATTTAAAAAACCAGTACTATTACTACTAGTACTACTACTACTATAATAATAAAATTAAAAAAAAATAATAAATAGTATTATCGTCATAATAATACTACTAATAATAATCCTATTATTATTATTATTATTATTATTATTATTATTATTATTATTATTATTATTATTATTATCAATGATTACAATTTTAACGAAAAATATAATGGAGAAAACGAGAGGGGTCATGACATAAACGATATTAGTAGTAGTGGTTGTGTTGTTAACTCTGAAACAATGCTCTGTCTTGGTAGGCAATGGTCAAAAAGATCTGACTACTTGCATAATTTGATTGCAAAATATTTAAGGAGATACATACCTAAATGCTACATTAAATAAAACGTTATATATTTATTGCAGACAAAAGTTACATATTATTTGCAACGAAGACTTATTTTTAAATATAATTAGCTATCACGGTTAAAACATCAAAAGTAATCTCAACATCTAATGAGGTTTTAAAACCAAGTGGGCAACTATTTGATTAATTGAAAAGTCATTTAGCATGTTTATGCTGACTTGAATGCTGACTTTACATAACCTAAATGATGTCTCTTACCGCTATATATGACTCACGACCATCTCTTTCTTCGGTCAAAAGAGCCAGATATTTCTGTTTCAAATCCTTCGCTTTGTCGGAATAAAGATGATATTTTCTTTGAAGTTTTTCTTCTTGTACTGCGGAATTAAGAGGAAGATTCAACATGCATGTCCGAATCTTTCCAAGCTTGTACATTTTGCAATGGTATTTCTGCAATAATAATAATAATAATAATAATAATAATAATAATAATAATAATAATACTTATTATAAATAATAATAATAATAATAATAATAATAATAATAATAATGATACTACTACTACTACTACTACTACTACTAACAATAATAATAAATATAATATTAATGCCTTGAGGCTTTAAAAAGTTATGCCAAGTCGTAGTCGCTAGCATGACAAGTAATGGTAATGCTTACAAAATACTGAGAATATTGTCTCAATTTATTGATCATTATTTGTAACAATGTTTGACAAACAATGAGCGATGTGATAGTCTTACATAGGTTGAATATAGTTATAAAGTATCTGGTAATTACACAATAGTAAAGTCCATAATGACATACAAATGTAATGGAAAACGGTTGGGACCTAAAAAAGTTATGATGCATGCGTATTAGATCTGGCGGCACTCTATATACATGAAATGGTTGATATGCAATACATGCAGCCTTAAGAATAATTAGCTGGTGATTTACCTGTGTGTGTGTGTGTGTGTGCCTCTGTGTGTGTGTGTGTGTGTGTGTGTGTGCAAGAATTGCACCCGGAGCAACTGTGCACGCATCAACATTGACATTAAAGCAAAGTTTGGACAAAAAGTAGATTATATTGTTTATATCCTCTTATCATAAACAATTTTGCTTACGATTCACTTTGCAATTAACACAAACGTCATAGCGTTTATGATGTTTTAACGGTGTATTTCTTATTAATATATTTTGTATGCGCCAAAAATCAAGAACAATACGTCATAATTTTTTTTAAAGGATTTTCGACAAATGAAAAATGTACCATCATGGCAGTATGTATATCCTCTTCCAGTTGTTGCTGTTTCTTATTTGCAAGGTAATAAAGCTGAATAGCACCGGGTGGCACTGGGGATTCAGCCATATCTCTGAGCCAGCTGAAGTAAAATAAACGTTTCTGAGAGAGAGAGAGAGAGAGAGAGAGAGAGAGAGAGAGAGAGAGAGAGAGAGAGAGAGAGAGAGAAAATATATGTAGTTATACTTGCTGACTCTCAAAGTCTTTCTGAACGGTATTCCAAACTTAGTCCAATACGGAACGATTATCCAAACTTAGTCCAATACGGAACCGGTATCCAAACTCAGAAAAAAGCAATATCTAAGATCCCTATTTTATCTTACATATTTGAGATTATCTAGTAAAGGCAAACCTCAGATATGCAATAAACATTTCGGTTTCAAAGATACACGTTATAATTATGTCATTGAAATATACATGACACAAACACCGGCATATTAATAAAGTATATATATGCCACATTCTCTAATTGTATACTAGTTAAATGTTCTTTTCTTGGGGTTGGGTTACATTGGCTGTGTTTTCAATTGAAAATCCTCCGCTCAAAGAAAACACACTCGATCATTAAATAAATAAATAATAGATAAATAAATAAGCTATATTAAAACGGCACAAAAATTGCGTGATTAAGTCAGCACGAAACTGGCAATGCTAAAAGAACTCACGTGCGTAATTCTTTCAATGGTCCATCGGAATCTGTCATGGTGTTCGCCACCTTGTTATGGATGTTGGCCTCCACGTTTGGTTCGAGGAGTAACGTGTTACAGGCTCTTAACAATGTACCATATTCAAATTCTGAAATATATATTGTACATTATTGTATTTTATTTTCATCTCATGGCAGACAATTTTAGAATGGTGATAATGGTAATTGTAATTACATTTCATATATTCGTACAAATACGTACACTGCCCGCCTATGAATCAGATACGGTCGCGTGTTGCATGACTCATCCAGTTCACTCGAAATACAAAAATAACTAGACCAAAAGAAGAAGAGGTTTGTTATTTTTTTAAGCATTGTTTTGAAATCTACATCAGTACGCGAAAGACTTTTACAAAAGAAACAGTGAAGCAGCCGACCTGACTAGTTCGGGCAAATTTCAAACCAATAAACATCGATTGCAAGTCCGTCATAATTATTCTCTTTAGTACGAGTACGCTCTAAAACAATATATCCGTATATCTTTAAATTCCGGTTGGTATGGAACTCGTACAAGTAATATTTTATGAATATATGGAGAAATATAATAAAACTACTATTACTATTACTACTACTAATGATAATAAGGACTTTGTATAGAAGCTCTAAGCGCTTTACAACATAAGACAACACCGATAATACAAAAACATATATGATCACAAAAAACAAAAACAATGAAATTAAAAAACATAAAACATGCTGAAAAATTATTCTTGGTAGGAAACATTATTAAAAGTCTATACGTTTGTTCGTGCAGTCGAAATAGGTAACTTTTAAGAGCACTCTTGAATGGGATCACTGTGTCTTTGTAAGTTCAGTGGGCAATTCGTTCCACGTTGCTGGGCCCTTGTATGCAAAAGAACGTTGTACATATGACTTCGTTTTCATAGTGGGAATAATGAATGTAGGATTGTCAGAAGAAGAGCGTACGTATATTGCTTGTGTGTATAGTGAAACGTAGCACAGAGAACAAGTTTTACATTTGATTCTGGATGAAATGGATAGCCATTGTAGGATACTGAGCAGCGGAAAATTGTCCTCTGATCGAGGTATAAGGATGATCTGAGCAGCTGTGTTTTAAACTTTTTGAAGTTTCTGGAGTAGATATTGTGATGAACCAGAAATAACTGAGTTACAGTAGTCCAGTCTTGAAAAGTGCTAATGAACACACAAGTATATTAATGGCATCAACTGAAATATATCTGCGAATGAAGCTGATGCGTTTAAGCTCAAGATATGCTGTCTTGCATATGTTCATGATATGATGGTGCACTGTAAGAGCAACTGTCCATAGTAATACCCAGGTTCTTACTGACTGTGAATTTAATCTTGGTGTTGCTCATATTTATTATTTGAGGAAAAGGATGTGAATGAGAAACTGTGATCAGAATGGCATCAGTTTTATCATAATCATAATTCATCTGCAGGGTGTTACCTGTCATCCATGATTTCACATCAGATATACACCTCTCTAAACCCTGGATTATAGCATCAACGTCAGTTGGGTGGCTTGATTTGTATATATGGATGTCATCGGCGTACAATTAGTGAGACTGGATAATGATCTATGACATTTGAGAACGGTTAAGTGGATAGAATGAATAGAACATATTTAAAAGCAGAACCCTGTGGAGCACCACAAAATAGATCAACTGTATTGGAGTGTATTCCATTTGAGGACACATTTTGTGTCCTGTTGACCAAGTTGGACTTGAACCACACTAAGGCTGTATAATGAATGCCTTGCTGGAGACGGTGAATTAATATATCATGGTATATTGTGTCAGATGCTGCAAATAAATCGAAGAGGGTAAGGACTGTAATCTTTCCGCTATCCAAAGCAGAGAGAATGTCATTAACTACTTTCAGAAGATTAGTTTCAGTACTGTGGCAGGGGCGATATGCGGACTGTTTATTACTCAAAAGACCGTTTGAGTTAAGATGATATACAAATTAGGTTAGAGCAACACAACGTTTTCTAAGATTTGTGATATGAATGGGAGATTATTAACTGGGCGGTAGTTCTTTAAATCGTTAAGATCGAGTGTTGGTTTCATCAGCACTGGTTTTACACTGTCAGTTTTAAAATATAAAGGGAATTCTCCAGATGAAAGAGATATATTAATAACATCAGTTAGTGAAGGCAATACTGGATCTAAGTACTCAAGCAGCTGTGATGTTGGAAGTGGATCAAAATCACATGACTTTGGTGCACTCTTTATCGCGACCGTTCGTACTAAATCCATAGAGACAGTACAAATGCTGCGAACAGTTACCGCTGAAATCTGTATTGCAATTGTAAGGTGACGATGACTCAATTGAAATTATTTTGTCAAGCTATCTCTAACGGTTTGTACTTTGTTACGGAAAAAATTTGCAAACAGGTCTGGAAGTTGTCTAGAGAGAAGGTAGTTGGCAGTGGTGTATATTTGTTCCGAGACGTTAGCTTGCTAGTAATCTCAAAGAGCTCTTTGCAGCTGAACTTTCCGTGATCTTAGTACTGTTGTGGGCTGATTTAGCAGCTTCACAGATTTGCTTATGAATAATTAGTCTGGATGTAAGCCAAAACCTTTCAGCGCTACGGTGGTCTCTTTTAGCAGTGCGAAGCTGGCCCCTAACACTGCTATACCACAAAGAATACTATTAAATTGATACTCTGTGCTTAGTGGCTGGGGCATGTTTTTCAAGCAATAAATGCCAGAAAGTATTGACTTGTTCTGCTGTAGGAGGTAAGCAAGTTGTTAGGTATATCTTGATGTCATTCATTAGTTTGGTTCTATTTGTCATACGGAGGTTTCTCTCTTCGTAGCAAATAAAGGTGGAGGTTTAGGGACTGATACATCAAGATGGCATATAATGCAGAGGTGATCTGATTCAAATTCGGGGGATACCAGAGAGAACCCTATAATATTATCCTCATTTAAATTAAGAATCCAGTCTCAAATGTGACCATATATAAGGGTGGGTTGGTTCACCGACTGTTTGTGGCTGAAAACATTGATGTGTATTAGTTTCCAGGACAGTCAAAATGAAAGTTGAAATCTCCAAGAATAATCAGGTTGCCACCTATCGAATTTCCATACTCCAGAAGATTTGGAAACTGATCCAAAAGAGAGATTCAGTCAGCTTGGTTTTCTACTTAGAAGAAGGCCGTAGATCCAGAAAAATTGACTGACCTTTGTTCCATTCTGATGATTGTAGTTTGGACTTGTTCAAATGATGTATCGGAGAACTTGAGGATTGTGGTGTGGTTAATACGTTTGAACATGTAGTTATTTGTGATGACATAAATTTCACCTCAGTGAGAGTGGCGGATGAACAACTTGATCCAGTAACCAGTGGGTGTTAGATCCGCACCTTTTGGCTGATCGCCGAATGTTTTAAGCCATGTTTCTGTCAGGAAACAGATATTCTGATTTATGATACAAGTAACCATTTATGTGCACTTTTAAGATGGTTATACTGATTGGACATTACATAATGCAATACGCAGTGGTATATATTGGATATCGACACAAAGGTTGTCGATTTAATAGGGATTTAAATCAGGTTATCTAAATTAACAGTAGTTTTTAAATGGTTGAGCCGGAAAGGGTGAAAGGGAGATAACTGGAATTCTTCCCCCTGTTCTACGCCGGCCAGCTTTGCAGCAACATTTATGTTTTCGCTTCCTTTTACACTTATGAAATGATGAATGTAGTCCCAGTTCGTTTAGTCTAGATCACAATATAGTGTCGAGAACCATGGAGTGGTTATTTAAAGTCATTAATGAGGGTCCATCATAGCACAAACGTGTGGACTGGCTCGCGATCATATGATGATGGTTTGTTGAACAACAGCGGAGGTTATAGCAGTGGATCAAGACAGTTGAGAACAAGTCTAATTGTTCTTGTTTCCAAATCAAGGAGATGAAAATTAACAAACAAACTGAACAGCCAATGCTTGATGAACACAATAACGCTGACGAAGACACACAAGAAGCACATATACATGAAAAACGTTACAAAAACGGAACAGCTGCTTCAAATAGCGGCCATTTTGCATTTTTTCCACATAACCTCCATCACCGAGAAGGGACACGTCTGCAAACTTCTTTGACCAACGACAGGACAATTCTTGTAGCATCTTCGCCCTTTGAAGCTCCACCTTAATACGGCCCTCTATCATATCCACTATAGCGATGCATGACCTGAAGGAAAAGAGAAAACAAGTAAACAAAAAAGAAATCGATTCTGTATTGCACTTGCGGCCACGTTAAATGCATATGTTTTCGCTTGCTGAATTGTGGTACCGATATAAAAGAGAGTTAGCAGGCTGTAACTTCAGCGGTATTGATATGTCTTTTGTTGATCATGTTAAAACATCGAGTTACAAGATCTACGACAACAAAACAACATTTATGAATAAAATGAGATCAAATCCTTCTGAATAATCGGTATAGATACAGATAAAAATCCTATGGCAGAAAATAACAGTTATGATAAAATGTACCTTTAGCTCGAATTAAAATTATGGAGGCTCATGTTCATGGAGACTAGTGATCAAAGTCATCATTGATATAATGTATAATATGTCACCGATGATATGATTCAGATTACATTATATGCATAAATCAAACAGTGACTATGTGCTAACCATGATACAACGAAATTACTTATTAAAAAATTTACGCTAGAATAATAAATACCAAAAACAACATTTTACTTTCATTCAGTTTTCTAGTAAGAGATAACCCCACCGTCTGAACTTTGGCATTTAGAAATGGAGATTTAATCTAGGAAGCAATTAAGACTAAACACAAGGGCGCCATATAGGGTCAGACCGCAACAAAACATTTCCGGTTGGGTGTGGAGCCAGGTAGTTGTATCTAAATTTAGAGTTGATATTTGGCCGTGCTTTTCATTGTCAAATATTCATGACTGACAGGGACTGATTTTTCCATTTAAATATTGGGAAGAAGTCATTCTTTATTTCAAGAAATGTTTATTGTGGCTGTGAAAGAAGTGTAGTCGAAGTGTACAAGTAAACTAAGTAAAGCAAGTGTGAAATGTGGTCGATAACTATGTTTTCATTGACCCGGAAATAAAATCATTCCACCAGTAGGCTTTGATTAACTCTATTAATAAAATGAAGGGTAGCACCGGACACGTTTTAGTGTGTGTGTGTGTTAGTGAACTATAAAAACAGTCAACCAGAGGCGTAGCTGGGGGGGGGGGGGCAGGGGGGTACATATGTCCCCGGGCGCCAAGGTACAGGGGCGCCAAAATGAGGCTTGCAACGTTACATTATAATAAGTAAACAAGGGTAATAAATTGGTCACAAGATCGCTGGGGCGCCAATTTTATAGTTCGTCCCCGGGCGCAAAATATCATCGCTACGCCTCTGCAGTCAACCCAAAGAATCCTAGTGTTATTGGAATGTTCGTCTTAGCTGAGTTTGGAAGAATGCATATAAGTAATGTATAATAAAATAATTGGTGGTCTGACCTCATGTAGCTGAGAGATAGGAGGTGTCATATAGCAATGGAGGTTATACCCCGGGAGCTCCAGACGTCACCTTCTCTTTTTAAATCTCAGAGATCCACGGCTTGACTATGTATCTGTATATATACTGTATCACAACGAGGGTTATATATATATAATTCCAATTTTTATGAATTAAACGAATTTCCTGTAATATGATTGGATGTAAACGGTCACGTGATGTTGATCAGGAATTGTTTACACTTCGATAAATTCTGGGACTACTTTCGGTTTTTGAAATATAAATAAACATTGCAGACACGTTATTGTGAAACGATTTTGTCATCTGTAAAATATATAATTCTGCAAATAAATATAACTTTTACACTTTTTATACTTTTTCCAATATTCTTTGATTCAAATGCATAGTTTACTATACAATTTAGCATTCGTCTGCTACATAGTCATTTCATTTCTCACTAGATCACCGAGTGGGTCTTGTTAAGTATTAACGCTGCTGAGAATGACATAAAATGTTACTCTTGTATAGAATTTATTTCATTGTTACCTTTATATAGTAAAGGATAGCATCATCTTGTTCATATTTCCCTAAAAATTGGAAGTATTCACTGAAAAAATCCATAATGATTTCAGGTTTGATTGAAATTTAATTTAGCACACTTGTTGAGTCGGTATCAGTTATTATGTAAGGTCATGGTCATCTGACGTAACAGATGGGGCTGACTAAAATTGAACAAGAATGTTGTCAGTAAACAAAATGTGTTAAAAACCACGGTAACCATTGCCTATGATGTAAAAGATGAAGTTTATGAATAAACGTAACTGTGGCTGTAGTCAATTTCTTCGTGTGATTCTGTACAGGTTATGTATTACGGGGCGGTGTGAAACGCCGAATGAAAGGTAACTACGCGCTACGTAAATTCGAATGCATTATTGATGGAATAAGTTAATTTGACGATAGAAATGATGAAATTGGAATTATAAGGATTAAATGATCATGGTTGGGTATTTATTGATGTGTAAATTTTACCTAATCACTCACAAAGTTAACATAAAGTCCTTCGGACTTTATTTACTTTGTGAGTGATTAGGTAAAATTTACACATCAATAAATACCCAACCATGATCATTTAATCCTATAATAAATACCCAACCATGATCATTTAATCCTATAATATATATATATATATATATATATATATATATATATATATATATATATATATATATATATATGCTGTTTTGAACACAAACACAAACTTTAATTTTTAGTCAACTTAAGCTGATATATGACCTACTTTTACCGTAGATTTTAACTAAATTAGAGTCAACATGCTATTTTGCAGCCTTTTATCTGACTGAGACGTTGACTGCAGTGGGTCACTTTGTTAAAACATTAAGCGTTTATTGTTATTCAACAAATTATTACATTTTTGGACTTGGGACCTCACATTCCCATCTTTGCAGACTATACTCGAGTTAAAAGAATTGAAGGGACGCAGGGTGGATTACTGGTCTTAAGCACTCGCCTTTACCGATCACTGCCATCTCGCCTCTGTCAGAGTATATCTGAGTCTCAAGTTAGGTCAATGTGGATGCCAGTAGCTTATCGTGGGTCAGTGGCGATTCCCGGTTTTTTCCTCTACCAGTTATACTGGCAACTATTCATAGCTAGAAAAATGGCGTTAAGCCCACACCTCCACCACCAACGAATTTCAACCCGAAAACATTTGAAAAACTTTAGCTATAATCGTTTATATGGCTTTTATAAACTGTTCATGGCAGCATGTATCTTCAAAGACCCACTACCTGTGTTTTGTAAAGGTATTCGTCTTTTGCCTAAGAATAATTTTAAATAAATATTAATTGTGATTGGTCTTCGACATTGCAGTCCAATGCAGACACGCGTCTTAGACAATGCCGCTCCAGCCCAATGCAGAGATGTGCCTTAGACATTACAACTCGAGTCTAATGCAGACATGTGTCATATACATTTCAACTCCAATCTAATGCAGACATGTGTCATAGACATTACAACTGCAGTCTAATGCAGACATGTGTCATAGACATTACAACTGCAGTCTAATGTATACATGTGTCATAGACATTACAACTTCAGTCTAATGCAGAGATATGCCTTAGACATTACAACTCGAGTCTAATGCATACACGTGTCATAGACATTACAACTCCAGTCTAATGCAGACATGTGTCATAGACATTACAACTCCATTCTAATGCAGACATGTGTCATAGACATTACAACTCCATTCTAATGCAGACATGTGTCATAGACATTACAACTGCAGTCTAATGTAGACACGTGTCATAGACATTACAACTCCCGTCTAATGCATACATGTGTGATAGACATTACAACTGCAGTCTAATGCAGAGATGTGCCTTAGACATTACAACTCGAGTCTAATGCATACATGTGTCATAGACATTACAACTCCATTCTAATGCAGACATGTGTCATAGACATTACAACTGCAGTCTAATGCAGACATGTGTCATAGACATTACAACTGCAGTCTAATGTATACATGTGTCATAGACATTACAACTCCAGTCTAATGCAGACATGTGTCATAGACATTTCAACTCCAGTCTAATGCAGACATGTGTCATAGACATTACAACTGCAGCCTAATGTAGACACGTGTCATAGACATTACAACTCCAGTCTAATGCATACATGTGTCATAGACATTACAACTCCAGTCTAATGCAGACATGTGTCATAGACAAAGCAGTTCCATTGCAATCAAGCTGTATGAAATATATTATCTAGATAATGAAAAGCAATGACCAAAACAAATGACTCAATTATGCACAAATAGAAAGTAAGTTGGCGAAGGGAAAGGCTTGGTGAGATAATTTCACAAGAATCGTACATGTATATACCCTTTATAGATTTTCTATCGGAAGTAATTGTAATCATAAAAATAACACACATGCGAGCGCGCGCGCGAGGTAATAAATGTTATATTGTATAATTTAAAAAGGATATAATATTAAACATTACTTTTCATTACACTGTTGGAAATTTAGCATTATAACACGCTGTCAGTTAGCTAACCAACCCATTAACATGTTTACATTCTAGACTGGGTTCTTCATAGACCCGATGATAATTTGCTAGTCTTCATTGGTGTTCCACAAACTTGCATTTATTAAACTACTCAGAGAAATCCCTGTGCGATAAATATAACCCATCTAATATATGACATCCAAGAAAACTAAGCAACTTCGTTAATTCTTACAGCAGTACAGTTTGACGAGCGCTTGCTTTTACTGCTTGAGAAACATGCGCTAGCAACAAAGTGCAGAGTATCTATACAGAAGTGTTCTCCATGGAAAAGCAGTGTTAGGGACCAGCTTCGCACTGCTACAATAATGCCGCAAAGCTGAGAGGATCGAACTTTCACCGGCCTCACTAGGAGATCTACGAAACTGCTAAGAAGAATCGTACAAGCATAGTTCATGCACCAAAATCAGCCTACTACAGTACAACGATCACTGAATTTTCCAGTTGCAAAGAGATCTTTAAGATTAGGAACAATTTAATGTCAAGGACACCACATCCAATGACATTCTCTCCGATCAACCTTTCGGACCTGTTTGGAAATTGTTTACCGTGAAAATGTTCAATCAATTAGAGGTAATCTTGACAACACAATATCAATTGACTCGTTGTCATCATACTTTTGTGCTGGGGTCGGCAATATATTTTACAAAGCGTGCCACCTTTTCCCGGTTAATTACAAAATGAACGAGCGCCTGCCACCAGTAAGAGAGTGATACTGCTAAAATCGAGAGTTTTAGCTGTCTTCTAGTGCCACAAAATCTCTTGAAGTGCCACCTTGTGGCACGAGTGCTGTAGTTTGCCAACTCCTGCTTTTGTGATACAGAATATACACGGCAACCTTTAACAACATCTGAACCTGTCTCTATAGAATTGGTACATACAACTGTGATCATGTAAACTTGATCCAATTCCGATATCACTGCTGCTAGAGTGTCTAAATTCAGTATTGTCTCCACTAAACGATATTACCAATACTTTTCTGTCGTAGGGGGAATTCCCATCATTTTTTTTAACTGCCTTTGTACGTCCTCTGTTGAAGAAATCCACATTTGACCCTAATGATGTAGGGAATTACTGACCTGTTTCTAACCTCTCATTCATTTCCAAAATCTTAGAAAAGTTGTTCTATTCAAACTTATATCTCATTTTAATTCAAATAGTCTTTTTAGCAATGTACATTCTGTATATCGCCCTCACCTCATTACTGAAACTGCCATTTTGAGAGTAGTTAACAACCTTCTTTCTGCTTTGGATAGTTGAAAAATTACAATCCTCACCTCTCTTGACTTGTTTTGCGGCATATGACACAATATGATATATTACTTCACCATATACAGCATGTATTTGTTTTTCACGAGACAGCCTTAATATGGTTCATATCCTACTTAGCCAAGACAAAGTGTGCCCCTAAATGAAAAACATTCCAGCCCAGTTGATCTATGTTTTGGTGTTCCACATTCTTGGTTTTATGTGCCGTTCTATTCATTCTGTTTACTCAGCCGCTCCTAAATGTTACAGATTGACATCCAATGTCTCACCAATTGTGCTCAGATATGCAAATCTAGCTTCCCAGCTGATATTGAGGCTACAATGTAAGGCATAGAGAGGTGCATTTCCAATGTAAAAACATAGATGACATGTAACAAGCCTAGGATGAATGATACAACGGAAACCATCCTCATCACCAAACCAAAAATTTCTCATTCCCATCCTTTACCTTAAACAATAATTACCAGCAATACCAACGTACTAAAGTTACACAGTCAGTACGAAACCTCGGTGTCACTCTCGACAGCGCTCTCTCTCATCACACCAACATGTAATGGACTCATGAAAAACTGCATATCTGGAGATGAGACGCATTAGCTCCATTCACAATTTTCTTTCGGTTGTTGCCACTACAATAATTGTAAATTCCTTAGTACTTTCAAGGCGGGGCTATTGCAATTCACTTCTGTCTGGTTCGTTTCAGTATCTACTACAGACACAAATAAAACGTTCAAATCGCAGCTGTTCCTATCAATATGAAGAGCGGAGTACACATCCCTTCTGTTCTGATTGCGTCAATGGCTACACACACAAACGCACGCAAAGCTTTTTAAGATTAGGCGCTGTACAAAATCCACATTATTATATCCATATAAGCACTACAAAAACCCAATTATGTCTCACCGCCTCACCCATCCTCAAGAAACACAAGTATTCAAACGCAAAAAGTCAACCTGTTATCGTATGCAGCCAACACATGCAAGAACCTTTTGTATTAATAGGCGAAGTTTCGTAATAAGTTTCTTTACATCAAAATATAAGAAAATTCAGACCATGCATGAATTGAACATGGCTGCGCATGAGTCTAAATGGTTTATGCTAAATAACGTCAAAATAAATTAGCTCTTGATAGCAAAGAATGCAAATATTAAAGTGTCATACACTAATGAAATGAATATATTCCCTCTTTGTGTGCAATTTGTGGTTTTTGATCCACTTAAAAAATGAGTAGATTCACTCTTTCCTTACCTGAGACCTTCATCAAACCTCAGTCCGCCGTTGCCCAATAATTGAAGACCTCGTTCTTGACTGCAGGGATCTTCTGAATCATCAGTTGATGATATTTCTTTCTTGGAAACTGTCTTTTCGTTTTCCTTGCCAGCCATTCAAACGGGAATAGAAACTGTCGTAAACGATGGCACTATAGTAACATAACTACATCATAAAAGACAATGTGACGTCATTCATGACGTGAGAAACCTTCCGATGCCTATAACAATTTATCGGCAATTTCCGTGACTCTATATCATCGAAAAATCAACTAATCAAAGCACATTATATGAAATAATCAAAGAATTTTAAAATGTTTGGATTTTTATATTCATATCGTTGTTTGAATTGTTATATAATAATGATATGAATAAAAATATTCTCCGTCCGTTGTTAGGTATATAGTACTCTCTTTCAGATAAAGGAATATGTCCCTTTACGGATACTCGATACTGGAAATGTGCATGCTTTGTAGGAATGAAAGCTGTTGATATCACCGTCATTGATGTTAAAGTATTGGCTATTGTCTATAGTATGTTGTAAACTAGTAAATTTCCTTCATTTCTGAATGAAATAGTGACAACATTTTGTGTCTGAATTCTGACATGCATAAAAACATTTGACCAGCCAAATTTTCAGATGTAGAACTTTTAGTTTTGAGCTATGTAATTATTTGCCAAGCAATTAAGCGTGCATTGATCTTCGATAATTATTACGTGACAACATGTCACAACACCGCTTGTGACATATGTGGATACGTCTCAGTTCTTTAGAGCATGTATGGCTGGTTGGAAGTTTAGAGATGTCCACTCGTAGGTTCGAAATACCCGATAGCTAATATGTCTAATTTATTTCAAAATAGTTTTAGGCTCGAGGTTTCTCTTTTTTACTTTTCTAATGTTTTGTTCCAATTTTTACAAGTTTAGTGGGATCCAGGTCTGTAGCACCCCCCCCCCTCTTAGGTAATTCCTGTCGTCGGCTTTCCTTTATTTTCTCAACCTATCCGGTTGTACGTAGATAGCAATCTTTGCCCTAAGGTATGGTTAGTTAAATTCTAGTCATATTTTGGGAATCATTTTATAGTTTTTATATGTTGTTGTTGTAATACTTTCAGTCAGTGGCATACTAAGGGAAAATTGCGCCCGGAGCGTAGATGAAAGGGGTTTTGGCGCCTCAAGATTTCTGTCACCGGGGCAATCGCCCCGTCCGTTTTAACACACCCTTTCTATTAGTATGTTAATGTTTTCAGAGATTAAATCATTAGTTGTAATTTATTTAGTTCTATTTCTATCTCAATTTATGAAGTGTGCGTGTTGCGTACTCCCTCTCCCCCTCCTGATCCGGCTAGCTCAAGAGGCGCATGTAGTTCTTTGACTGCGCATCGGGCTTATAATGTATTTTTCGGTTATGTATATTAGTTATAGGTGAGTCCGATATCCTTTCATATTTTAACCTGTAGTATTATGTCGTGCTCATTGTCCTTCTACCCTCCCCTCCATGCTGGTTGGCCCTTTGGTGTTCGCTCTTTTCTGTCATTTGGGTCTGGGGTCAAGGAGACATTTTCTTCTTCTGACTTGTGGCCAGGGCCTATACGAGGGGGAGGCAACCAAGGATATATCCCGAGGAACAATACTTTATAATTTTATTAACGATAAATGTTTTTGGAACAAGAACTAGGAGAGGCCCAGGTGTTTATTACCCCAGGGCTCGTGATAGCTTTCTGAGGTCCTACTTGTGACTCCTGTCTTTCTTACTGTCGTTCTTCATTTCCATGTTGTTCTCTTGTTGTTCCTTTCTGATTTTTGTATATGTGGTCTTTCATTTCTGTAGGACTCTGTTCTGGGCATTATTTGTCTGTTTTCCTTTGTAGTCGTCAGTGTTTCATTCTAAAATGTTACTTGTTATATAGGAAACATCGTTATTTTACTCTTGTGTACTTCTACGTTTGTTTTTCTCTGTTCACTTTTTTCGTGGCTGTTGTTTTTCTTCCATTCGTTGCCCGATAGTTGGGGATTTTCATTAGTCAGTTTTACCATCGTTTTATTTTCGTTTGTAAATACACCCTCTATTTAACGTTCGCACTACGAACCGTATAAGCGGAATAATGTCTTTCAAGTTTTTGCCTGTTATTTTTCAATCTGTCTACTGTTGTTTCTAAGGGTATTTCTAAATAAACTCCAGTGATGTAAATTTTCTCCGTTTTAGGCTTTATCTTTCTTTAAAAATTATTTTTGGCTTTATCTTTCTTTAAAAATTATTTTTGGCGGTTCTATTATTTTTACTTTCTATTTTTAGAATTACCATTAGGCAGTACTGGTTGTTCATCTTTTAAAGAGATAATCCATAAACCACTGTTTCCACCCTAATTTTGTGTGCATCAAATTTGTCCGTTAGTCATTTTACTTGTAAAGATGTTGGAATTTCCGGCATGGTGGGTCTCTGTTCTTCTGATATATGGCAACAGTCAATTTCCTGTGTCTCCGGATTTCTTACGGCAAAGAGCATCGGATCTTTCTATATCTCCTATATCTTTTTCTTGAACAAACGTCTCTTATCCTGGTATTTTGCAAGGATGCTTCTTCTTGTGGTTTAAAATCGTTAAAAGTTTGGAACCATAAATTAATATTTTTTTCTTATAGAACACAATTGGTTCATTTGCTATCTTCTATTCATTTTATATGTAAGAGATAGTTTAGATTTGCGATTTGCAACATATGTATTAGGCTTTCAAAGCAGTTTGGATATTCAACAGAAAATATTAAGCAATATTTTAATAAAGCTTATTATCCGCAGAAGCACTTACAACTCGACAAAAAATAATCGTCATTAAAAACTGTAATAATTACAAGAAAGATGTATAATGTTGTTTGTAAGTATATATGTGAATGTGGAAGTTAGCAAAACAGAAGTGAATACTTATTTTACAATTACTGAAATTGCAGTCAAAAAATGTTTCCTTCAATTATCTCAGGGAAATCAAGGAAAATCTTGTGTCAAGAATGTGAGTGAAGATTATATTTCTCACCTCCCAAGCAACAGAAGGAAGACAACCGAAACATTTCTTAGATACAAATATTATAATCAGACAGCCACATCATTTTATGAAGAAGACGAAAAAAAAAAAATGCAAGATACAAAAACAAATGATCTAGCAAGGAAAAAGATAAAGATTGTGATGGATGATTACAACAAACGACTGTATTTGTCTCTACGAGAATATAAGCAATTCCATTCTGAAAAGAGAAAAAAAGAGAATAAGAAAAAGACGAAAATATTTATATTCGACATGTAAGTAAAGATAAACTGAAAGGTCATAATGTATGTAACTAAGAGTCAATACGTTCATAATACGTAATATATGAAAATTATTTCGTATTTGTACAAAAGTAACTGTTATTCATGTAATGGAACTGACAAGTCCTACCTGATCATTCATTAATCATAACATGGACCGCCTTTACCTCCGCTTTAGGAGATAAAATCAAGGATATTTATGAAGCCTGTTTTATATCCCTGTGGTCAAGTGAAATGTAAGTTTGACATTGATTAACACTTGTATCGGTGTGACTTTGTCAATGTCGTAAGGATTATATGTTTTCATTTACTTTCAAATAAAAAAACAGACGCAAGGTAAATGTCGTTTCTAACAATATATACCTGACTTGTCTTGAATGACATATATTAATCACAGTCCATTAAAAACTCCATCTTTCAACCCACTTTTGTGTCGTTGAGTAATTTGTCAGAAAATATCAAACATGACCTAACTTTCAAATGAAATTTCATCAATCATCAAATGGACTATATAAATATGGACGTGGAGATCTGGTTTCATCAGTCGACGTATGCTTGTACTTGTAAAGACCGATAAGTCTTGTACGAAAGGGTCTATATCTTGCAAGGAAAGGTGAGTTTCTCTCTCTCTCTCTCTCTCTCTCTCTCTCTCTCTCTCTCTCTCTCTCTCTCTCTCTCATCATCGAAGATTTGCTTCAAAATAATACATAAGTAAATAAATAAATAATAAAAGAAAAAGATGACCCCAATAGAAATACAAGCCACTAAAACATAAAATTTACTCAACATTTTTAATTGTTATATGCTACTCAAAAAATGGAATCTTATCTTAAGTAATGTGGATATGCAACCTTTTACATGGTCAGTATAATTTCTAGTACGATTTGGAGTCTATTCCGGTTTAACATTGAAGCAGCTGGTGCCTTTCGAATTAAATCAAGATATGGCCCCTCTGATATAAATCTTTAAATGACTCTAAAGTCCAACTGGAAATTATGCCGACCAATCAAAAGCAAGATTTGAAGGTCTATAGTTTCATTTGTTGCTTTAAATGCCGAGTGAAAGGGTTATGAGGGAGATGACATGTGTTTTCAAATTTACAATCATTTTATGACTAAGACAAATAAAGTACTCGAGATATCGAGGTCTGTGCTTTAAAGGTATTTAAACTAAGTGCACAATATTTTCAGATTTGTTTGATTTGCTTCTGCAAAATATTATTCAAATTTGGAGACTTTATAATTGGCTGAAGCTATCATTTCTGATTATTTATTTTGCGAAAAACCTTACGTTGGTGTAATACGCCCTTTCATGAACAGCAACCGGTCGAAATTTGGAAAAATGGTGCTTCAAAACACACGACGTTGAGCTGCAATTGAATTAGTCATTCAATATGTTCATTTTCATTACAATAAGAATATTCGTATTTTATCACTGTCATCAGAAAAGCATCGAGCTCCAGCTGTCTGGTGATTTTGAAAATATTGAAATGACTAATTACATAAAATATTAAAATGACTAATTACATAAAATATTAAAATGACTAATTACATAAAATATTAAAATGACTAATTACATAAAATATTAAAATGACTAATTACATAAAATATTAAAATGACTAATTACATAAAATAGACTAGAGCTAGAGCTACAAAAACCAAAACTGCTATGTATGCATTCTTGAGCTTTCCATTAAACAAAATTATGAAAATGATATTGTGTAAATAACTCGAGCGAAGCCGAATTTATGAGTAATGTAAGTTTGAGTTACCGAAAGTTTTCTGCGGAAAGGATTTTTAAGTTTAGACAAAAGCACGAATTGGGACATGTAAACACGGAATACAAGTTTGATAAACTGTCTTTATTCAAGTGTTCTGTATGAGCACATAAAATATTTCCAGATATACTAATTAATCCTTTAAAATCCAAGTGAACTGAACAAAAAGTAAAATGGATTCAAAATTGGCTACAACAAAAGAAAATTACATAACGTCATTTGTAAAAGCCCAAAACTACCTTTATTTCACTGACGAAAAAATGTTATGTCGTATTCTAATACGCAGTTTTGAAAAAATTCCCGAATTGCGAAATCACGAAGGGCGAGGGGAAGGGAGTCACGTGGTCGTTTGTGTTATGTACTCCTAACATGACCTTGACGAGACTCAAACCAATCATTTTACTTGAAGAATAAAAGTTATTTACTTCTTTATTCACTACTTTCATATTTACATTGACAACAACCAATCATTTTACTTGAAGAATAAAAGTTATTTACTTCTTTATTCACTACTTTCATATTTACATTGACAACAACCAATCATTTTATTTGAAGAATAAAAGTTATTTACTTCTTTATTCACTACTTTCATATTTACATTGACAATAACCAATCATTTTAAAATTAAAATTAAACCTGTTTACGTGTTTGCCACTAATCTTGAATCAAGGTCAGGATCTAGGTCAACATTACTTCTTTACCACAGAATAATTCAGGATAACCAATTTTCTGGAGAAAAACCCCACATCATCTCTAGTGATTAAATTGACATTACAATATCATGTAAGGAAAAATGAAAAAGAACTTAAAACTCACAAACAACTAATTTAAAACAATATATATCAAATCAGATATACGGAACAGTACTCTGTACAATCTATAATGCACAAAGTAAACTTTTAACACGTAATGCAGTAGTATATTGTTTGCAAACATTAGAATCTTAGATAATTTTAGTCTTTCAAACATATCTGGTTAGATTCAACTGGAAAAAAATATGTATTACGCAAAATACATATTTATATTCTGACCACAAGTAAAGTAAATGGCCTAATCTTAATGAATTGTACATCATTGTTAACATGGCTAATACCATTGTCTCGTGTAAAAAATATCTAAGGAATAATACTTTATCGAAGCAGGGGTGATCTTCTAACTACACGATGTTGTAATACACACATGATATTTGAGTGGATCAGTTAGAGAAAAGTATGAATAACTCGTACGCAGCCGGGTCAGCATAGTTTGTATTGTTTTGCAGATGGTTTCTGGTCGTTTCTTGCTCGCTGTGGTTATAGTGGCAATGCTTGTGATTTGTTCGTTTCCCCCTGCCATCGAAGCACAATGTTCAAGGAGTTGGAATGGATGTATTGACGCTGGTTGCAGAGCAACTGAAGGCAGGTGTGCATTAGCTGGAAGACTATGCCAATGTGTGCTGCTGAAATAACTAACAATTTGTCAGAAAATGGCTAAAGAGGAATTTCACATCATTGCGCTTTGTAAAGGAATGAGTGTCAAACGGACTATAAGACTGCGATATATATATATATATATATATATATATATATATATATATATATATATACACACAGAAAATAAAAAAAAGTTTGTACCTATAAACATTTACATATATATGATGTACTTAAAATTGTATTGTCGTTGACTTTGTTATTGCTCTTTGAAGAGTTTCCCTAATGTACGGTTCCTTGCTTCGATCTCAAGTTACCTAAAGGTTGATTACCCTCTACATCAATTATAGAGGGTGAGAGAAAGAGCATTGAGATGAATTCATTGCTAAATAGGACCCTGAGTTGTACAAATTTTACGTTTCTTTGTTCAAGTATATCTATAGATGTTCCTGGTCAACAAAACTATCGAAACAAAACATACATACATACATACATACATACATACATACATACATACATACATACATACATACATACATACATACATACATACATACATACATACATACATAAAATACATACATACATACATACATACATAAAATACATACATACATACGCCGAAAAATGTTAATCATTGTCATCATTATTCAAATTTATCGTTAAAGCTTATAAACATCAGATACAATAGTTGCCTACTGATAAAGCATAATATCTTTATTAATTATTCCATGAGAAAGACGATGACGTTTTTTTTATATATCTCTGTTGAACAATAAATTGGCAAGCCAATATCATAAGTTTGTAATTAACAACATCTGTGTCCCTTAATTATTAGTCAGCGACGTCATTCCCGAAAAATTTATTTTTATAGAATTCATCCAACCATAACTACAGTGATTGATTTGGTAGTTTCACATAAAGCAATCTCGAGAAACCTGCTTTTTCTCATTTTACATTTCTAACAAAGAACAGTCCACCTATGTATACAAGGGGATAATCAAATATGGGAACAAATAATTAGCTTAAAGAGTTTGTTCAATTTACCTATGCATTACACAAGCAGGCAAGAAAACATCTCCTTATAGAAATATCCACTAATTTTTGTTATAAGCTACATAATAATATGCATAGTGGAATATTAAATAATATACTGAAATAAATGTGTATGGATAAATTTTACTGGTTAGCAAGCTTCAATCCAAAACAATTTTTTTAGCGTTGTTATTTTAACAGAATTTCAACCACTCTAATTTTGAATTATCTAGCTCAAAACGAAATTAAAAAATGTCTTGATGTTTTCCCAAATTTAATTTAGCAATTCGATAACACTCATCACATATCAATAGATATGATTCTGTTGACGAAATCATGGATCACAAGAGATAATTAATACGGATCAAAATAATCGATTATATGACAGCAGAGACAATTGGAACCCCTAAATTTAAAAATCGGCATAACCTTGGAGATTTTAAGAGTTAAACTACAGTTCGAAAAGGGAGGGGTACATTTGAATTAGTAAATATTTACATGAAGGAAAAGAGTTTAAATAGATACAACCATTTACAAACTGGAATAATTAAATAGATATAAGGTAAGGGTGTGATTGATGTAGTTAAATACATATTGTGCCAAGGTATGATTCTTTTCCTGAGACGATCTGTCCTATGGATTTCTTTCTACAGGAGACTGTTGGAAGTATGGATACGACTAAGCACGATATATTAGCAACACTATTAAGTTAAACGGAAATGCAAAAGAAGTACATGAAATGAAACGGTCTATGTTTAAATCCTCGGCAATAACGCCTTTTGGTTTTTATTAAGTTTAGACATGTACGGTAGTTGATTTGACAACATTTTCAGTATCATATATATCTAAGTATAATCATATTTTAAGAAACACCTATGATTCAATTACAAAAAAATGTTTAAATGAGAAAAGTAGCGTTGACTTGCTGAAAGCACAGCCATTTACGTACCGGCGAGTATATTTAAATGAAAGAGGAATATAAAACAAACAAAATAATTTACCAAAATAATGTAGTTTAAATATTTCAATGTATTTACAGTTGATTTATCAGATTATTAGGCTTTAATATGCCGTGATTCCGACCACGTGATTGTGTTCTCTCTCTCTCTCTCTCTCTCTCTCTCTCTCTCTCTCTCTCTCTCTCTCTCTCGTAGTTGGATTTTCTGTAAATTCTAAAATTTTAAATCATTCACCATTGATTGCTCTAGAGACATTGTTCCCTGACACAAGGATAAATCTACTACGACGGTATTCTGATGGATTTTCGACCTTCCATCCCAATATTTCTCTGTTCGATAAGTGAGTTGGGTGTGAAAACGGACTTTCGACATCTTAATATTTAAAAATAATGTTTTTACAACCTTATTGATGTTTTTACAGTATTTGTGTAAAGTCTGGTCATTCTATCGCAACGCTGAATTATTGGTATTGTGAACACTGATAAATCCCATTGAATGTTTACACATATCCGTTAAGATGACTTAGGTTATTGTAGGTTACTTGGTGTAAGTTCAGGTCCAAAGGTTACGTTAAGTCCAAATTTTTTTCTTTCATTCCACATATTTGCACGTATTTGTCTTTAACGAGAGAGAGAGAGAGAGAGAGAGAGAGAGAGAGAGAGAGAGAGAGAGAGAGAGAGAGAGAGAGAGAGAGAGAGAGAGAGAGAATTTGTATAGCATATCTAATCAAAGTAGAAAATCGGGATTATGAATAATTTTATTTTTTTATTTTTATTTTCTTTATGTCATTTATGGTTGATCAGTGGAAATGTATCACTGAACTAGAGAGTATAGAAGCGATAGCTTAGCATTGAAATATTATTTATGGGTATTAATGCGCCATACGCGGGTTACATTTTCATATACCAACATTATTGGTATTACAGACTGCATTATGCCAACACTTAAAAAGCCATGTTAATACATATACGAAGGGTCTCTCGCATTCGAGGCCTTGAGGAAGGTGTCCTCTGATCAGTATCTGAGTACATCCTCGTGACCCCTGGATACTCTTGAAGCATGTGGGTTGCCTTTTTCTGTCAGACTCGTTTTTGCCCAAATTGCTGACATATATGTGTTAGAGATGCACAAAGGAAACATCTGTATCCGTCTTCGCCACTAATAAGCCGTTTTTACCTTATAGCAGTAATTCCTATACTGTGGGCCACGGATCCGAGGGTATTCCAAACTCTATTGTCAGCATGTGGGGGTAAAGAAATACTTTGACGTTAAGAAATTGACCCGCATACTCAGAAAGGTTGGGAAACAATACCGTATAGTCTTTATAAATGGGAAATTATAGTAGACCATTAAGAAATGTATCAACCGTTACGTTCAGGTCATTCAATCCTATTGTTATGTCTCTCCTTTAGAGTTCTTGCAGATCACTGGTGTGGTCCGTCTCAGATTAACATCATATGACGTACCCCATAGTATCGAAAGTTAATTAATTGTATGTTTCTCTGTTCATTCCATATTATGTGCGTTTGTTTTAATTTATTAAATTTAATTTTTTAATAATTTTGATATAGGGTTTATACACCTCCCTAACTAGTGTATCTTTACTCCTCAATCCTAGCTGGTTTCGGAGTTATTTAAATAAGTGATCCAGGCCAGTTCATCGATTGTGTCCAGTGAATGCTATTGTGTGTTGCTATATTGTATTGTATGTTACCTTTTGTATTTTTGTTTGGACTGACTTTTTATTGGTCTAAATTCGTTTCAGTTTTTTTTTTGATTTGTAAATAATTTCATTTATGGAAACATTTTAGTGTATGTAAAGGTGTAAAGGTTAAATAATTGTTTGCATATATGCTTGTCAAAGATTAAGGTTTCCTATATTAAACGGATATATTTTAATTCAATAATTGTAGGGAAAGTAGGTATAAGTTGCCTTATATATATATATATATATATATATATATATATATATATGTATGTATGTATGTATGTATGTATGTATGTATGTATGTATGTATGTATGTATGTATGTATGTATGTATGTATGTATGTATGTATGTATGTATGTATGTATGTATGTATGTATGTATGTATGTATGTATGTATTACAAACAATTGAGTATAGTATATTCGTTAATTTATAAAGTTCAAATTTGGTAATAGCAGTTTAAATTCTATAATCATATTCAAGTCTTTGTTCAATTGTAGCACTGATAATAGTGTAGTTTTCTTTAGCATAAAGTTCAAATCGAAATCAAAAGATGCATGTACGTGCACCATTTGCATCTAGCACACATCAGTGGGCGTTTCTCATGATGCCTCCTGATGAATGCATTTTTTTCTGATATCTCAGCGCAATGTTGATTTTCGTAGTCGTTATTTTGTCAGTCTTATAATCGATTCAAAATTAAATATATACATGTTCCGATGTCCAAGAGTAATTTGTTGAGGTCTTGTTTTAGGTTTACTTTAATATTAAAATTATCTATATACTTCCGACAGAAATACTACAAAGATCGATAGTTGTCACATATTAATCATGATGTCCACATGAGATTGTTCTTGATCCATTGAGATTTCAGACGTTGTGCCAGCAATGTGTCTGGATCACCCGCATATCCATTTCCATATCCCCAGTTCCTCAGGACTTCAAGCAAAAAGCTCGCGGAGTTCCATTACCGATATCAAAGGTCTATAGAGATTTAAAAATTCATTTGACAATGTTCTTTTTATACATCTGAGAATCTTCGCATGTCCATCCTTATTTCAACTTGAGATCTGTTCCAGATCTTAAGTATTTCAGTTATGGCGCTAGCAAATGATCTAGCTCACCCGCATATCTATCCATACTTCACTGTGAACAGAATCTCCAGGTCCTTCAGATTTCAAAACGAAAACACTCACGATTGTATGTTCGTTGTACAAGTTCAAATTGGTTTCTATAAAGTTCAATTGGTGTGTGTGTGTGTGTGTGTGTGTGTGTGTGTATATATATATATATATATATATATATATATATATATATATATATATATATGCTCTTTATGCAGGTAATGGATCGTGAATTGCAATAGTAGCGCGAGTAAGGTCAACTCAGTACGGAAGCAAATTTCTCCCATTTCTCTTCCGCGACAAGTTTGGTGTAGAGGGAGTCCGAAGCACCATTATTGTGACTGTAAAAGTGTTAGCTGGGTTGTTTGATGTCGTTGCTAAATGAAGATAAGAAGGAATGAGTATGCTAGGAATATACATGTATAACAAAGTTGTCCCCGGGCATAGTGTGTTTGAAACAGAAACGAAAAAGGATTTACTTTATAAAACTTTGCTGTGAATGTGCACCAAAAGTTAAGAAAAGGAAAATTAAGAAACGTATCTTAACGAACGTGTTAGGTGATTGATCGAATGAGCCGACACACATCTTTACCTTGGCGAATTCAATGTGTCGTCTTCATCCCAACGTGGCGACTCAAGTTCAAATAATTTTAAAGTAAGAGCTGGCGTGAGCACATCTTGATTTGCCTCCCATTATATCAGCTTTTGGGAGCTATGTCCCATTTATAATAAATCGGAAAATGAATGAAACAAACGCCTTGAGATGCTGCCGTGGAATGAATAAATCATTTTATATTATTTGAACTTATATTAATGTAACTTAAGAAGAAGAATTTATTATATTCGTAGAAAGACAACGAATATTGTGGCTTTTTTAAAATTATAAATAATGACTAATATCAACAAGAGGATGATTTCCTCCCTCAATTCAAATCAGAACTGTGAAACATATTTAAATGAAAGAATTTTTTGTCCTTATTATCGCTTATAAAGGCCTGATTGGTACATTTATTTAAATCATGAAAAGCTACACGAAGATTGTTTAGTTTACAAGTGGAATCAAAAGTTCTAATGAAGCTTGCATACACGCATACAATTTAATTTACATGAATACTCAACGGTATATAGAAATTGAAATGAACACGGCGCAAGAATGTTTTATATTCAAAATATATGAGACTATTTATCACGTACTTTCTCAAATTGTATATTTGTTTCAGGGAGCAAAAAATATCCTTTATTTAACATTACTGTATGTAATGGATATTTATTGCAAAAAATAGTTTATGCTCAAATACATGTTGATTAGTGGTGAAAATTTGTGAATTGACGACATTAAGGGAGTACAATTTTTGATAACTTGTTTATTTGAATTACTTTCCTTCGTTTATTCAAATAACTTCCTTTCATTCTCTATGACCTTTTTTTTCATTTCGATCATTGTTGATCACAATATCATTGAAAACATGGGACGTATCACTTTTTTCTGAAATAGTTTTGTTCATGTAAAACAAATTCCTATATAATTTTTCAACTCCCATTCCAGTACTACAAAAGCTAAAGAAGTAACACATTTGCAACAAGGATAGTAACTCCATCATGACTATTTGTGTTGTAATACATTGAGTTATTTCTCTTTACCCAAAAATTACATTGTACACAAGAATATAAATATCGAAATTTATTGCAGACTTCGGAAGAGGAGTTATTTTCATACATCATTACATTTCACGATGACAGTTTTGAATATTCGAGATATATAATCATTCCAGACATTTCAAACCGCTACATACTTTCTCTTGACACAAGGGAGATCACTTGTAACTCTTGCAACCTCAGTCGCTTCCTTAATTGGAGCTCGTCACTATAATTATGTACATAACGTTTATTTTGACGTTAAAAATTGATTCAAATTTAAACATTGCCCATAGAAAACCACGAGCAGTCATAGAAAGGACAATATTATTTCGATTCTCAATCTGCGTAAATGTTCTGAACCGTAATGACAAGTGTGCTGGTATGTATGTATGTATGTATGTATGTATGTATGTATGTATGTATGTATGTATGTATGTATGTATGTATGTGTGTGTGTGTGTGTGTGTGTGTGTGTGTGTGTGTGTGTGTGTGTGTGTGTGTATGTATCTCTTTAATCGTTGATTTAATTTGTCATTTAAAAACACCACAGTCCAGGTATTTGTCGGCTTTTGCATTTAGTAAGAAAATGATAGAAAATGCTACATGTGTATGTTGGGAATTCTGATCATAGTCTAACAAAAACGAATATTTAAACCTTCTGAACGCACTAGCATATTGAAATGCATTGTAGATATAGACTAAGCGAAACGCGGAACCAATAACAGGTAATAAAAAGATTTAAATATGTGTGAAGTTGATCTAACACATTATTATGATTTAATTAACATTGCTATTAACAATACAAATGAAATTCTTCCACGCTCGTTTTTAATGAGAGAGAGAGAGAGAGAGAGAGAGAGAGAGAGAGAGAGAGAGAGAGAGAGAGAGAGAGAGAGAGAGAGAGAGAGGCGGGTTTGGCTGCTTGGGAAGCCTTACCATAAAGGAATTCATGAGTTGCCCATCCCTATATTTCTTTAGTGGTCTGTTAGTCTGCTGCCTTACTAACCCGCACAGTGATAGAGAAAGGTTTGAAGCTAAAACGGCCTTCTGACACTTTAATAGTAAATATGTATTGTAGAGCCATATTGATATGTTTTAAAAAACATGAAGAAATAAAGACATAAATAAAAATAAATATTGCGTTAAATACAGTTTGTGTATTCCTCATTACAAATAAATGTACAAATAGGACTCTTATACAGGTTAAAGAAGTTTTCAATCGTACTCTACGGAGATTCGAACCCAGGTCTACGGATAAACGTTACACATGAGCTCATATTCCCAAACGACTAAGCGCAACACATCGCCAAAAATGATGGGGAACGGTCCTTCATTTGAATTTACGTTTACATTGTTTACATTTGGTTGTTCTGTATAAAGGTAAAAACCTAATGAATTCATGTACGTTTTCACTGCAGTCACTCTGTCAAGAGTTTATTTATAAAGTTGATCACTTTCCATTTGAAAACTGACCTTCACCTTCTTATTTAGATTTGATCTTATCAAATATATGTCGTAATGTAAATTATAAATGCAACAAATACTTAACTGGGAATAATTCAAAGCAATAAAAGAATTGTGTTCGTTCAAGTTGTTCCTATCTGTTCTTTTTGAGTTTGCAGTAGAACTGAAAAATAAAAACTGGAGAACTGTATATTTTATAGCAATACAACTCTGGTCTTATTTATTAAATATACAAACTCTCCTAGGTTTTGAAGTATTAAACAAACGATAATCTTCATATTATAATGTTGCAAGCATAAAACATACGTAAGCCATTAATTTATTTACTAAAAAGAGCAGACACATAAAAGCTAGTAAAATGACAGTCACCGAGGATTTACGCTCTTTTGTAAAAGTACAGAAAGATGTTTAATCCCCAGTTGAACAAATATGTAATACAGAAATGCGCAGAGTACACAGAAATAAACACTCAGACAATGTAATATTACACTTGTTTCATTCTAAATATTAACCGCTCTTTTATTGTAAATGATTTCCACGGTTTTGACCCAAGCTAAAATAAATTTAACGTCTTCGAATTCAATATATCCTCTCTTATAAAGTTCCTCATATAAATCTTGGAGGCTGAGATAACTGTGTTTTTGCGAAAGTTCCGACAGAAGATTTATTAACACGTCTGCTTTTATGTATAAGTCATTTTCAGCGTCGAGATCTTTTAAAAGGTTATGAGGATTTCCGTCCTGCCTCACGTAAGGTGGAGAAAAAATTAATTTTATATTATGCCTGTGGAAAAAATACTCGGCGATATAGCTTCTCCAAATATCGGTGACTCTTCCATCGACGCTGATTGGTAGGAGCAAGTAGAGAAACGCTGGCTTGGCCCATAATGTTGCTTGGGCATTGAATGGGGTAAAAATTCCTTTCGGAATCATCAGAGGTTGGTGGCTCTCCAATGTAGCTTTAAAATCGAACGGATTGTCGCGTGTTAATCTATAAATAGCATCAATATCCGGTTGTTTATTTGCCAGGGACTGGATGACACCAATTGTCAGAGAAGCACTTGTAGGGCATAAAGTTGGGTATGCAGCGGGATTACGTATTTCTTCCAAAGGAAATCCTCTGGGCCATGAATATGTTTCGTTGACGCCAAAGTACGGGTAAGGGTTAATCACTGGCTTTAAAAGTTTAGAACATGGAATTAGATAACTAAAGTTTGTCTTTGCAGTCAGCATTTTTAGATCTATTAGACCCACATTATCGTCATCAAAATCCCATATAAACTCGGCACCATGATGAATCGCATAGATGTAACCAATATTCTTCCTGCCGAAATGTTTCCATGGTAATGCTTTTGAAATCGCAGGATAGAGTCTGTCATGATCAGCCGGTTCAAGAAATACAAAATTTTCTCCTCTGCATCCAAGTTGAGACATATATGACTGCCTAGACTGTGTTTGAATGTCGGCGACTATAACCACGCACCAGCTGGGGTTCTTAGCTATGTTCCGGACGGATTCTGATGGCTTAAATATCGTGGTAACTACTGCCCAGTTTTTACACATTTCCTTGTCTTCATCTCCTAAATATACACCTTCTTCAAATTCCAGATTGCTTGGAATATCACGGAAAGGCTCTCCTGAGAACAGAGTTCTTTTAGCATTCGGCAACCCAGTTTCTAACCCCCAGTCCATGACAGGATTTTCAATGTGTACATTTTGGGCGAATGCTGACCTCATTTCTGGATCCTTGCTGCATGTATTATACCAACATCCCTTGATGACGACATATGAGACATATAAAAGTAGAAACGTCTGTATAATAATCACTAAAATATACTTTTTCTCTCTTGGTGAATTCATCTCGCACAAAACAGTTCGCTGTGAACACCAGCTAATCGGCAATTAGAACATCGCCATGATTCCACAACTCAATGTAGCTTCGTTGGGTTGGGCAACTAATCAGACCAGCGTTACAGTAATCATGATAAAATTTTATGGATGAATGGGAACCAGTCGAAGTAAAATGTAGTATACATTCCTTAGGCTGTCTGTGTTTGGCTGTTAATTTAAAGTAAAAGGTTAGCGAAATAAGAAGTTTGAGAAGATATCATATTCGTAACCTTAAACAAGAATAGAGAGAATGTATAATAATTTTAGTCCCATCGCAAACTTCACGTTTGAACACTCATTATTGGAAAAGGCACATGAATCTACATGTGAGGAACTGAAAACACATATTCCCAGAACAGTTAGGACTTATCTTTGCTTTGAAATAGCAGTTTGATCATGATCATTCCAAATTTTTACGTTTTTGAATTTTTAATATCATGGTCTTTCAATAAGTTTACTATGGTACCTGAGTGATTACCGGAATCTTTTAGGCAATGATATTTGGTACCAAACGCAAGTATGACTTGCTTGTGTTTGTTTAGCGAATATATGCAAGTCAAGTATGAACTTATAAGTTTGTTCGTCACGGACAGTGATATCAAAACACTAAGATGACGTGATATTAGTTGAAAGAAGTAAACAGCTTAACCGTGATATGTTATCTTGTAAATTAAAATAACAAATAGGAGCGCAACGCGAATAGACCAGCGGTATGGTATCAGTAATGCGACAAAATTCATGTGTTAATTTCAAAAAGAAAATAAAGAAAACAACTGTAAGTGGTCGTTTTGCACATGTTTAATAGCGGTGAAATGGCATAACACCATTTGTAGATCCAGTTGGCAATTCAATTTGATTTATTTGTGGGTGTTTTTCGTTCAACCTAATATGTACGTCCCTGGAACGCAAAATGTATACGTCTCACATAAATCTTAATCAGCAGGATCTCACCCAATTAGAACAGGCCAGGGTCGCGTTTAACACTTTCGGCCCATTGTGTTTCAGACTAGTGAGCGCCCCAAATTGCGTTAATCATCTTTTATTCGGCTCTTATAACATTAATTATTCTCTACGATATCAAACTATCTATTTCCACGGCAATGCATTTGATATATTGACTTTTTTTTTAAAGATGACGGATCTATTTAAATATGAAAAAATGTGAGAATGATTAATGGGTAGCTACATTTGTTTGGGTACGCGAGGGTATAGACAATCCTATCTGGAACAGCAGAGATGCAAAGCGAAAGAATTTCAATTGTCATTGTTCTTGGCGATTATATCGTGGACTAGTCGTCAGTATGTATAAATAAATTATTATTATTATTATTATTATTATTATTATTATTATTATTATTATTATTATCGGTGTTGTTGTTGTCTCTATTATATCATGTTCAAGTCGTTGGTTATAATTATAAATATATTTCTTAATAATGCAATTATTATTAGTATTATTGCTATTATTACTATATTATCATTATCATTAATATTAATATCTATATTAGTATTAATATTTCAAAAGTAATTATTGATGTGATTGTATGAGGAAACAAAAGGTAGAAGAAAGAATGCCGTGCACACGCTGGGAAATGGACCTGCATTTTATTTACCGTTGCAATTATTTTTGTCTCTCTTTAACTATTGTGGTTGGTTATAATCGTTACTTTTTCGTGCAGTTGTTTTCCTTCTTCTAATTGTACTTAATTAAACAAATATTGGTAGTTGTATTACCATTCTTAATAATAATAATAATAATAATAATAATAATAATAATAATAATAATAATAATAATACTATTATTATTATTATTATTATTATTATTATTATTATTATTATTATCGAAACAACATAATAGTGTTATTATGAACCAGTCTAATGAAAAAACGATACCTATAAGTAGCGTACCCTAAGGATGGAATTATGAAGTCGATGTGAGTATCTTTTCGACGGTTTTCTGAATGGGAGAAGAATGAGAAATGTGTTGAGACTGCAATTGCTAAAGATACACCAAGATGCACACAAAATAATGGTTTCGTTATCTCTCACCGATTTTATATTGATTTTGGTTTCGAGGTGTTCATCTGTCTGTCCATATATCCACTGTAAAATACATACGGCACCATATTAGACCAAAACGCCCAAGTTTCAAAGTTAAAAAAGGTAGGGGAAAACACAATTTAAAATTGCTAAAATGTATTACTATCGAAAATGAGAGAGATAGGCATAACTTCCACATATGAGTGGTTTTACTTAACATTGTTAAAAATTATGTTTTGAGGAAACAATTAGGAAATTAAAGATTAAACTGCTGCGGTACTGCGCTGATCTAACACTCTGATACGTTCGTATATCCACCCAGCCATGCATATATACTTTTAATTGTAGACCTCAAGTAGTTTTTGCTTAATCGTTCTACAAAGAATTCGTACAAAAGGTAGAAGTCCTAATATTTGATTTAAAATGTGTTATAACTTTTACTAGGTCATCTAGATACTAACTAAATATAAATATTAAATTTGATATTTCTACCATACGGTTTTTGTCTATTCATGCTCATGGTGTTTTATTTTACAAAAAAGTCAAATTCTAAACAGTGTTACAAATTGTAAACAAATTGAAGATTTCCTTAACAGCCCGACCTTCTAATCAGGTCACACACATGCTAGAAATCCTTTATTTGTACACATGGAGTAGTCTGTGTGCATTGCTATATATATATATTGTGAAGTATGGACAATTTACACTTCCACATATAGGGGTTTCGTAAATATTCAATAACTAAATTTGCAACTAGTGTGATAATTTTAAACCCTCAATCGTCTCACCAGTAGGTGCGAAACACAAAGGTGTTATTGTCCAATATCTGTCAGCAGTTCTAATTTAGTATTTGTTGCTTCCAGTATGGCATCATATTCATTCACTATATTAATATATATATATATTAAACGTGTCAGACATTAGAAGCACCCGCGTCTTCATTTAGATGTAGTAATAGCTGCCCATCTATTTGGTAGCCAAACTTATTCTACACATTATACAAATGTTCATAGTCGTGTTGCTAAAGACTGACCAGACTTTTGTTGGCTACATAAGGTTTCATGGATGAATATGTATTTGTTTCGAATGGCTTCAAACCGTACATACGATCTCAGGTGAACTATAGTTGCGTAACAAGTTGTTGTCATTATCACTCGCAATGTGCCTTTGTTTTGACATGTATATCAGTGTCATTATCACTCGCAATGTGTCTTTGTTTTGGCATGTATATCAGTGTCCTTATCACTCGCAATGTGCCTTTGTTTTGGCATGTCTATCAGTGTCATTATCACTCGCAATGTGCCTTTGTTTTGGCATGTCTATCAGTGTCATTATCACTCGCAATGTTCCTTTGTTTTGGCATGTCTATCAGTGTCATTATCACTCGCAATGTGCCTTTGTTTTGGCATGTCTATCAGTGTCATTATCACTCGCAATGTTCCTTTGTTTTGGCATGTCTATCAGTGTCATTATCACTAGCAATGTGCCTTTGTTTTGGCATGTCTATCAGTGTCATTATCACTCGCAATGTGCCTTTGTTTTGGCATGTATATCAGTGTCATTATCACTCGCAATGTGCCTTTGTTTTGGCATGTCTATCAGCGTCCAAATCTGCTGTTCATAAATTGGAGATGTCTATAAACTAACAGCTTCTCTTTTAATACAAAGGTGTACGTTACATGTATATATACATGTATATTCATTGCGGGGAACAAATTTTTTTAACAATTCAGCACAAAATACTAAATATACGTCAAGTAAGGATCTATCATAAATTGGTAGAAGAAACATCTGATATACTATATCAAGAACAAACGTGCTATATTTATCCGATGCCCCTACTTTGGTTGAGCATTGAATGCAGATGTGTATAAAACGTTTTGAATACAATAACAGCATTTCATTTCTATTTGAACATTGCGTAATAGTTTACATCTTCTACGTTGCTCTGGATCTAATTTTGTCTTTTGACACATTATATATTTCACAGACTTTATATCTTTTAAACATCATCATTAATATCGTTTCGCCTAAAGTGACATTCATGTTCAACTATGACTTGTTCTACAAACTTTATTATATTATACTATAAGATAAATGATGTACAGCAGCTAATATATATAGCAGGTATCAGTAAGGCCGACAAGCTTATCGGAGGAAATGCTGAGCTTCGAATCACTCTAAATTAAACGAAACCTTGTGAAACGTATACATATTTATCGTGTTGAGATTAAAAATATGAATGTTCTTAATATTCCCCTAATGGATCATTATTATTTGCATATATAATTAATGTAAAGGAATAGATTATCATTATATGTAGTTTGATTAGTAACGCTACGTAACAGTAAAATCATTATATCTCAACATGATTTAATCATCAATTATTGTTTCCATTAATGGACCAAACTCTTGCTTGTATATGTTAAAATAGCAAGGTTCTCTCATGTTTGAGATAACATGCATTAATTTATTATTGTTGTGATTGCGTTATCGCATTTGGCATTTGCTTCGTCTTGTTAATTTCCAAGTAACCTGGACAGAACTGTACTTTCCCGACCAGTTTATTGTAAAATACCAAGATACGTGTATGTACATGAAAACTTCAATCAAGTTTACATTATCTGACCTCTAGTAACCTTTTGTTAAACGCAGTCGACACTAGCCTAACTAATTCCTTGACCGAGATATAGCAGTTAAAATAGAATACTTGTTTACCTGCTAATCCGTTTTCACATAAAGACAACGATAATATTAGTTCAGCAGTAATTTGTTTTTCTTAGTATAAACAGCAAAATGGCATTTGCTAGCACAGTATAATAGTTTTTGTAATAGGCTTTGTGAGGGATTTTAAACAAAGAATGTGAAACGTCATTTACTGTGATAAAAGAAAACATTAACTATTTCATCTATTAAATTAATGCAACTTATCTTCTATCCAAAGTATTGCTGATCAAAGTGCTATCATCAATTGATCTTGCCTTTCATTATCTTATTTTAATACTATACTAGCTGATTTTGTAGACATCTAAACAATATTTACTAACTTGATTTGTAATAAAGACACATTATCTCCGGATGAAACAAAACTTGAACCCGTATTTCTTAGGGACACACCATGATGCAACAACGTGAAGGTACTGATTGCTAATGTAGCTACTGTAAAAACCGATTTTTCAGAACTGATAAACGTTCAACGAATTAAATCTGTATAACACACCGATGAGTCATATGCGTTTCATCTCCATATTTGATAATTAGACTTGTAGTTCTGTATGAAAACCCTTAGCAACTGGTGAGTGGCAATGAATGGGTGGATGTGTGCCACGAAATGATGTAAAGCATATTAAACAACAATATTCTACAAAGCGAAAAGACATTAGCATTTGTATCACATTCTTAATATTCATCTTAGTGCCTTCTCTAGTTTGTGTTAGTCTTTTTCTGATTGTTGTTGTTTGCTAAAAGGAGTCAAGCGTTTAATATACCATTGGACTATGCTTCTTGTCCTATTATGCATTTTTACTGCGCTTTTATATGCTAATTTAAAACGGACTTCAAACGATAATTACCGTCAGATAAATAATTCTTGAAAGACATGAAATGCACCTTTCTTATTATCTTTGCTCGTTATCTTTCTTGTCAGCTGCGCCACTTCTAAATACCTGTATCTCCATGCTCACCTGCCTACTCACCTACCTGATAACATATATTTATACAACTTTGCACACATATACTTGAGTCAGATCAAAGTATCCACATACCACATCACATGTAGTAGATAATACTATTCTTCTTTTGAATATAGTTATATAAAGTTTACGCTAATTTACAGTGCTAAAAATAGGATGAAATTATCAAGAAGGATTACATTTTTTCTGGTAAGTTTGTATTAAACCTAGACACATACTCAAGACGCATTTACAAATACGCGTCGATGCACTATTTCATACTTTATAATGTGCAAAATGAAGCACGCAAACTAGATTTAAATAATTCGAGACTCATTGGTTCCAGGATACTGTTAGATTTGGAATGTAGTTATATAGCTATTAAATAAATAGTACTTTTCTTTAACCGGTAATTAAAATGAACGATGGCTTAGTAATGAAATAGCCATAATATTTCAAATGTATACATTACTACGCATATTATAATTTCAATTGTACAAATAGACCAGTGTTGATCAGTGCAGTATTTATCACTTTCCTTGTTAATTAGAAATGTAAAGGTGTGTTTGTGGTTTGATAGTAACATACACGAGATTGTACATGTACTAACTTGCACAATCATATGCATACTTACTTAACAGCGAGTAATGTGGACGTTGTAATTATAATGATGCAGTGTGATATTTGTTCATCTTTAATTTTCTTTCTTGCGTGGTATATCTTGTTATTGCGTTTTAATGAAGCCCACAAAAAATAATTAATAATTCCAAAATGTGTCTTGTGATGATGTTATTACCCAACATTTAAATAAATTAAAGTTTACAATTTAGTTCTTGGTATATTCGTTCACGTACAAGAGATTATAATACTAATGTTTAATTCATCATAGCTGGAGAGTTTTAGAAGCGTTAAGAAGAAAATAACAGCAAAAAGAAAAAAACAAACTAAAACGTGAAAATCAATCTGTAAGAATTGTTAATAATAATTTAACAATTATAATGCATGGCGATGTCTTAGAAATCGACAAATGTAACCTGGAACTGAAAGTTCTAAAATATTCATGTAGTTTGCACACAGCACCGCGAATTATATACACGTCGATCATTCAGAGAAATTGCAAGTCAGCGAGATGAAAGGTAACTAAACTACCTATTTTGTCTTTCCCTAGATTTATTGTTGTAACACAATTATAATAGGTATAAAGTGTACCACATCTCATTATATAGCTACTTAAACAGGGTGGTGATTTAATTTAATTTTGGCCGCTAGAACCGTTGGACAAGTGGATTTATTTATTAAAGAGTACGTTCATTTTTTCACACAGTACTCTTCTGGCAGCAATTATCTGAATTTGTGTTGAACTAAAGATTTTATTCTGCAGCAGACAAACCTCATCATCAAAGAAATTAAATCTAGGGATTGATCTTTGACGTCACTGAATATAAATTGGGTCAGTATGCCGATGACGCTTTTATTCGTATTGATGGATCACAACTTTCTCTTAAAACAACTATGAATATCTTGCAGTTTTTCTCTATTTTCTGGACTTAAACGTAACATAACAAGAAAAGCTATTTGGATTGGAAACAGGAAATTTCCCAATGAAAGAATATGTCCCGAAATGGGCCTAATTTGGTCCTGTTCTAACTTTACACTCCTTGCTATAGGTTTTTCTCCAGATTTACAACAAATGGTGGAAACTAATTATAGGAAAATACTAACAAAGGCTAAACGAACAATGGCAAGCTGGAGCCAAAGACATCTGTCATTAGTTGCTAAGGTAATTGTTGTAAAAACTCTTGTTCCGCCGCTTTTCATACATCTTTTTTCAGCACTTCCAAATCCGTCAGCAAAAGTTGAAGCAGAACTAAATCGCACTTTGTTTTAAATTTGTATGGGGTGGAAAAGTAGAGAGAATAAAACTCGATATACTAGTATCCCCAGAAAACGAGGGAGGACTAAATATGATACACATATTTTCATTCACTATGTATATTAAGATAAGATTTGTAAAACGATTGTTGGAAAAGGAAAATGGAGCTTTGCCGAACTTAATCAATACAACTGTACTCAGAAATAAAAAGGATATTTAGAATTTAGGGAGAAGGAGAAGGAAATTAGAAGAACTTAGTAAGCTCATTATAAACAATTTTTGGAGATATGTAATTTTGGCAGTATCTAATTGGAAAATGGAACCGCAAGTTCCAAACGAGTATTTATCCATGAATATTTTAAAATTTGTCTCCACTAAATTGTTTCATCAATTCAAATCCTGGACAGAAGCTGGTTTTGAAATTTTGAATGATATTAATAAATGATAAGGGTAATTTAATACCTTTTGAAATAAAAAAAACAAAATACTAGAAGCGATGATTTCTTAAATTACTTCTCTAAAATATCCAAAATTCCAAAAGCATGGAAAGATGCCATAAAAACCCATTTAGTACATAATAACTTTGATAAGCATGAGAACAAAATAATGAACTGACAAAAACAAAACTTACTCAAGTTTGTTTACAAAGATTAAAAAAAACCCAAAAAGCTTCACACTGCTAAGCATGAAACTTGGATGCCAGTATTTAATAAAAATATACGTAGTGAGGACTCGTCTGAGATACATATCCGAGCGAAATCCTTTACTAAGGATACCAAATTAGAATCTTTTAGCTTTAAATTAATCCATATAATAATTGTTACAATTGATTTTCTGTAAAGAATTAACATATTAGAAGACAACAAATGTACTTTCTGTAAGAGTGAAAATGAAAGTATTGAGCATCTATTCTATGATTGCAATATTACTTCATACACTTGTCCAAAAAAGAAACATTTTTAGGAAGTTGAAAACTGGACAGTTTATGTAATTTCTTGCTTATTTTGGCAAACAAATTATATTTATACTTGCATATTCAATACAAAAAATCCTTCTATTTATGCTTTCAAGCAAATAGTTGCAATGCATAAGAAAATTGAAAAATACACTGCTAAAGTAAATAAAAAGAAGACTAGTTTCTTCAAAAGTAGACCTCAGTAATGAATATGTAACATGTATCTGTTTTGATGGTAAACAGGAACAAAATACTGTAATATCACAATGTCACCTAGATCGTGTGCCATATGCATGTGTGTGTGTGTTTGTGTGTGTGTGTGTTTTCCTTTCTGTAGATTATATTTATTATCCCTAGATTATCAGAAATGTTAGATTGTAAGGTGACCTTGGGATGGTTTCATGGACGCAGTTGTCAACCTATTGCGTTGATAATAAATTTAAAAAAAAAAATCGAAATTTTAAAACAGTCATTCCGTTTTGAATACTTTTTTTTTAAAGGACTGGCGTATTTTTAAAGCTTTATTCACAAGCAGTTACCTATTTGATAGGCCATATGTTAACACGTCATATTTTACAGAAGTATTTAAATAGTATACGTATTTACCATGGAGACTATTTATTACAGAAATCATTTTAATTTGCATAATACTTAAACATATCCCTTAAAACAAATCAGTATAGCCTTTGATATCGTCATTACTATTCGATATCTTCTTTCTAAAGTTATTTCTGCTAGGGTTATGATGTAGGCGTAAATAAATTCAGCTGAAACAAGATTCAGAGCTAGGACATTTCTTGCTTGTTTGTGATAGGCTCGTAGGTTTATAATCACAACTACCATCAAAATTCCGAACAATTTAACATTTTGCCAAAACATTTCTTGTAAATTTTCGGCTCATATGTCTAATATTATTATTTATGAATTTTGTCAAGGGATATAACATAATAGTTCCGTTGACCCTCTTTTACTACAGGTTTCCATTATTGAATAATGTTTATATTATCAATTGCTTTCGCGATGATTCAAGAATACATGTGGCAATGATTGTGGTTGTTTAAAACCATTTTCGAAAATATAGCGCATGTATCAAAATGAACGATGCACTAAGGAAACTTTGAAAGAAAACAAAAAATCTTAATACTTCAGAACCTGAAGGTCATTCAGCAGGCATTTAAGACCAAGTTTTCTTGCATGTTAGATCGATAGTCACATATTACATTGCCAACTGTTCATGAGTCTTGTTTTTACATCTATAAACGGATATGAATGTGAAGAGTTGATTATATTGGTACCAGTCTGACAAATTCAAAAGGAAATCGCTTTAGTCTGTTTTGTTCCAAGATGCAATGATTCTTAAATTTTGTTTACATCTCAATTCACATTTATGTCATTATTTGTAACGCTTGGTTGAATGTTCTGTAGTTCTTGTGATTCCTGAGCTTCTTCAATTGATATAAACTTAATCCAAAATAACAACCTTACCTAATTTGCCATTGTGTTGCACATATGTACAGCTTAACTATATGACACATTTCTTACACTAGACATGTTGATACTGAGAGGTAAATTTCCAATTTGAATAATTAAACAGACTTTACAAGAAATGCATGTACAACAGCCCTTGAAAAGAAACTACCCGTGTTATCGTTTTAAATGTATTTGCTTCGTTCCCTTACAAAAGGTACTAGTTTATATTAGTAGGCAAAGAGTAGTACGCTCGAGCATATCACACACCGGATAGGCAATGCAAGCGATATCTTACATATTTGTATTAGTGCCTATTTTTTCGTTGCTGATACTGCATTTAACTCTCCTTGTCTTCTTCTGTGCAGTATTTTGATACAATGTCACATCAATGTATGACTAGGCATATATTCATTTACCAAAAATTGATAATATATAATTATTGCATTAATGATAACAATATTTGAAATCTTAGAGAAAGATATAAATAAATTAAAATAATATATACACATTTTCTTGATTCTCTTTTTGAAACATATCAATACAGATTATTAGTGAAAATATTTTTTTTATAAAACTAAAATAAAATAATCCATAGTTTGTTTATTGTTGCTTACTAGATTTGTATTTGTTTTCAACTCCATAATGCATGCATACAAACTATCTGGATGACATTTTTGTCTGATTGGGGGTGTATATATATATATATATATATATATATATATATATATATATATATATATATATATATATATATATATATATATATATATATATATATATATGTATATATATATATATATATATATATATATATATATATATATATATATATATATATATATATATATGAGTGTATGTTTGCATGCATGCACCAGTATTACGTGCATAAATATAAAGGCCAATCACATTTTAAATTCTGATTATTATATGTTTGCTTAAAGCTGAGAAGAAAACCTAGCAAAAAATTTGATAACACCATATGTCTACATGTCTAGATGTTTCAGTAGAAATAAAAAACAAACTGCTTGCAATCCTTAGTATATGAAATACTCGTGCAATAATAAATCAATGATTTGCACATTCATTATTGGTTTGAAAACAAAAGTGTGTAAACATATTAGTGTTGAGATTAATTTTGCTTCCTTTCGAGAATGTGCCACTAGTTTTAGACAACATCTTGATATTCGATAATCTCGCTTTGTTTCCACAATTTGGCTATGGATAAATTAACAACAAATATTTCATTCCTTCTTCCTAGGTCTTGGTGGTGTTGAGTTTAATGATTACTATGTTGATTTATAAACTGACAACAGTTTTGTTGGAATCGTCGTGTGTGAAGCCGCCAAAATATTCCAGTAATGGGTCTCTTATTAGAAATCCGGTTCGTTACCTTATTGACACGTGTGTTGATGAAGACCAGTGTTTTGGATGGGGAGACAGGCAACGGGCCATTGTGACAACATATCTTGTATCTCTCCTATCGGACAGACAATTCAATATTTAGACTTTAATATTACCTGAATGTAATGCAATAATAGTTTTCGTTCACTGTCTCATATACACACTATATACAATTTATTATCGGTAGTGGGTATCTTATTTATGTTTTGTTGCGCTTATATTATGCTAGTGATAAATTTCATCTCTCATAATATTGCCAATTGAATGTAATCATTTCGTAATTTAATTCCGTATCTTACCGCCATTTTATATATAAAGTTTCTGCGTTCGTGGTCGAAACATGGTTGTTCAACTTATGATATCAGAAACAACGGATTTGCAATTTATAATGTTTCGTTTAATGCTTTTCCTTCTTAATGCCCTTTATTGTTATGCTATAGCCATGGTTATGATTTTGTTCATATGTAACTAATATCTTGTTGCTAATAACCATATTAAGTTTTTTGGGGCAGGTAGGTTTGGTGATATTTAGTTTTCCTCGGTGTTTACAAATTTCTTTCTGTTCAATTCAATAGTTGCCGCTATGTTGCACAACATTCCCCACTTTCCCATCCTTTTATATAATTTGGATGAGTTAAATTGTTAGTTAAAAATCGAGCGTTTTCTTACCAAATTAGCTCTTTTGTTTAAATTAATGCATTGATACATATTTAACTGTCGATAAACCAATTCTTTGGTTTTCCTTTTGTGGTTTTACAGCAACATTGTTGTTCAACCGAAAGACCTATTCTAATAAAATATTTGCCCATTGATCCTGTTCTGCATGGGTCATAATATAATCTTTCAATCATATCAGGCTTATTTACAATTAGCTATTTTTATGGTGCGGTTTACACGGGTAGCATTACACTTACACTGGTTTAACTATAATATGCCTGTGTTTACTGTTTTATTATCGTTTCAGTTCCAGATAGCCGTATCCATTTATGGTATAGCACTCCTGGAAAAATGTAATACAACTGGTATTAAAACGTTCTCATTGGAGTTTGTTTCTTTTCATTGCAGTCTAATCGACAACATGAAACATATATGGAGAGATATGTAGTTATTTACAATTGTCTTATCTACAATGGCACCTAGCTTATAGTTTATATGATTCACTCACAGTTGCCTTTAATACCAATTATTTGCCTTGCTTTCATTTACGTTGCTACCAAACATTTCAAAGAAGATATCCTTTAACCATATCTCATTGGGTTTGAGTCTCGGATTCGGCCAATTTGGGTATGTGAGAAAGCTTGCCAGTAGCTTCTTGTGGGTCTGTTGTTATTTCTGGGGTTTTCCGGGTTCTTCCTCCACCATTAATACTGGCCGCCATGTATAGCCAATCTTGTGCTGAAAAATGGCATTAAACCATAAAAACAAACAAACATATTTATATATCGAGAGTATTATAGATTCCATATGCTGTTAGTGTATTTGCAGAAGACTAAACCGTGAACCAACGATATACTGGCAAGCTTTCTCACATAACCGCACTGACCGAGCCCGATGCACAAACATTCGCTGAGAGATTGTGAGATGCAGTAAATGCTAGCACTTTAGACAACATAGCCACGTAGGCCTCTGGTGCATAATTAAAGATTCTATATATATGGCGTACTTGATGTGTACCTTACGTTTCCGACTAGACTTTAGTATTACAATATAATGTTAGCTACATCTCAGATCTAGCCTTCTATTATAAAATGTAAACAGTAATGTTACGAAGCAGATATATATATATATTAATTTATCATTTCATTCATATTATTCTTCAATGAATTGTATACAAAGTTCTCACTTTATGCTGATTGATTTGATCTACCAATTCTGTCCTTGTTTAACATTAACTCACATATATGTGTACATGAGAGGGTGAACAAAGATTCTATCGGCTAAACATAAGAAATTATTCTGTCTCTGACAGAAAGCGTTCCAATATAAAAATTCATTTCATGGTCATGTAAACGTTCAAAGTAGTAACGAATACATGCAACATTGTTTTCCTCTGATGTTGAAGTCGCGAGTTCAGATGCTGGCCGAGTCTTACCAAAGGCTTATGAAATGGTACTAGCAGCCGCAAATGTTCTTTTTCAGTAAATGCTATTTTGTGTTGGTATATTTTTGGGCTTGTACTAATTGTGAAAAACATCATGTACACAGTATGTTCACTGCTGATGAAGACGATTTATAAGACAACATAATCACCACATAAACGATTATGTTAAGCTTTTAAATTATTATTTATTGATTTACTCTCATTAGTTCCAAGGTTTCCTTCATACCAACAGTAATTGCCGAATGAGAAAAAAGAGGAAATTAATATTACCTGTACTTCATCAATCATAGCATATCAGATATATTTAGGGTTGTATATCAAATTATCAGCTCCGTAAACAACCTTGTCTATATTCCTTCAAATAGAATTGGACTAATCGAATATAATCCCACACTCGAAGTTGTATTGTATCCTCGGTTGAAAGAAGAAATTTAATTAGATATTTGAAACAACGACTGAAGCAAATGCATCCTGCAATCGCTGACAAACTGTCTTAAATGATCTCTCTAATTATTGTTCAAACATTTAAAAATAATTTGCTTAACTTAACGTTTCTATATTAACAAGAAAGTCAATTGTGTTGAATAGACTTGCTAATTCTGATAAACCATCCATGTGTATTTCAAGAAAGTATTTGCCCGGAGTATACGTGGAGTCTGAATAATAAACATTATTGTTTGAGGAAGAGATTAGATTAAACGCTTTTTGTTATTGTATGCGAACAATGTGAAGTTCATGAACACCCTGTATACAATATAGGAGACATAAGGCTTCACAGACTCACCAATAAATTGCTGATAAGTCCTTGGAATGCCACATTAGTTTATAAAAACAATACTATGGCAAACCTATCCCTGCTCTATTTTTTCTACTTCTATTTGTATCAATGACAACACCCATCTTTTAAAATCACTTTTTATGTTTTCAGTTTGAACAATTTTTATAAATACTAAAATATTAAGTTCTCCATTGATTCCAAAAAATGTTTTGTCCATACTTTGCAATTGTTTTTTTATTTGCGTAACATAATAATGTTTGCTTGAATGTGAGATACTTTGAAAAAATATAAGAAAACTAATAAGATAACGTTTCTTCAATTATTTTTGATTTTTTTTCTATATTGCTTGATGTTTCCGAGCACTCAATGGCACTTTATACCGGCATCTTAAGTATTAATCTCTCATGAAAATTCAAAAATTTGTTTATCATTCCATTGGAAATACCAGTCATTTTACGTATTGTTGTTGTTAAAGAAATATAAGAACATTTGTTTAACATGCACTCCTGCGGTCATTATTTCGCGAACGACCGTGTATTCCGCCCATTCAAAGTAATTGTTCATCAGATCAACGATTCTCTTTTGAAAATGGTTTACACGTTCTTTAATTACTAACAAACAAACATAAGCACAATAACACAAAAAATATATTAACCATAGACGTATAAAAGACACATACCTAAACTTGATTGACGCAGAAAGCGCTACGCCGTAATAGTATGTTATTCTTATAACAGTTAACTAATACTAAATGAAGTCAAATTGGAAGACCAGCTTGTGACATCTTGAATCTCTTCGGCATACTGTAATACTTGTTTATTTTCTCTTTCCAGTTGTGATGTTGACTTAATTTGTAGGAATTTTATGTGCTTTTTAAACCTACCCAAACGGCTCCAAAGTTTATAATCCGCCGATTGTATTCATGCGGTGCAAATGTGGAACGGTAAACACGTGATTTTAATTGAGATATTTGTTTGCTTTTAACAATATAAGGTTTGCTACCTTGATTACCTTGCTGACACCAGTTACGTCTTAGGCAGCACGAATCCGTATAACATAGTCTATCAAAAGTCACTAAGAGGCTGTCATCAATTTGAAAGGAATATGGTTTCGTTTGGTACTCCAATATTTTCCATTAATACAACCTATTGTTAGACACGACTGGGTGCTTCCGGATGTACAGTTGTAAATATCGAAACATTAGACGGAATCAACGCATGTGAAGATTGTATTTTATCATTTTAGTCACTCTATCATACTCGTATTTAGTGCACCGATAAGGTAACTGGAATATATAAAATCAGTATAATCACAAACAGAAATATGAAGAGAACGATATATTAGAAAAATAAAGTTGGAAATATCTGGTGGATACTTTAATAAATTAGAATTATGTAAGTGTCGACGTCAGATTCCTGCTGCTTGTACAATGGGAGCACCAGGCAAGATGGCACAGAAGTGGAAATTTGTTTATACTCAAGAATATTATTCTAATAATACTGCTTTTTATTATGATTAAAAAATGGGGGAATTAGATACATCGACTTGTTCATAACACTGAAGTTTATGTATATACAAACAAATCTCTATTTAGAACACAAAATTATACAATACAGATGCAGTATACTGTATTCACGTAGGTATGATGAAAGCTATGGTCTCAAGTTAAACAACTTTATTTGAAGCATATAAAGACTACACCAGGTCATAACAATACCAAATTAAAGAAACAAATCCATCTTTGTTTCTATTTGTTGATCTTTTTATACCATGGAATGCATAGTGTTTTACCGTTGTTATTTATATCAGTGTTTTGCCCTGTTGACGTAAAATTATTATGTAATTTGTAAACACAACTCTTTATTGCTACATCTCTATTGGCTAGCTTGTATTGAATTTACTAAAAGTCAAATACTTTGTCTTCCAGGTTTTGTCTATTAAGCTTTCACTATATGCAAATTACTAAACTGTACAATAAATCCGGTATCTTCAAAGATAAAAATAAAGTTATATTCCATTAATACATATGGATTAACGTTAATCAGCTAGGTACAATCTCTAAAGAACTGCCGAGAAACCCTTGGTCATCTTAACAATATAGTTTCACAGCGGAACACATGAACACAACGTTTCAATATTATCTAGTCACATGGGGCCAATATATCTACTGATCTGGTTCAATGCTTTATGCGGTGCACATGTAATTCAGAAGTCCCATTTTGCATGTTATATTCTTTTATCTCTTTCATTAAAGGTATCGTTTTAATACCAAAAGGTTCAACATACAACCTTAGTCATCTGATATGTACATCGCATATATTCTCATAAAAAATGGCATATATAAAGTATCAATTAGACAAATACGAATACAAGAGGACGTAGTCAATAACTTTTAACTTTGAAATAAACATAATTTGCCTATATACTAATTGTTTAGCGATATTGAAGCGTATTGTCATAGCCTCAGTTTCAATCTCGAGTCCACTTGGCTAAAATAGGCCAGTGTCTAGTAGTTAATGTTACAAGTACGGAACACAATTATAATGACTAACGAGTATTCGCACCATGCAACTGATAAACTTGTTCACTTTAACATATTTATATTTTCTTTATTACATCAAATTAGTTTCAGAATCTTGTGATAACTCGGAGTTTATTCACAATGTTAGAAGTTTTTTTTGCAGTTAAATTGCATCACCACTCTCGATTGTAGGCTATTGTCCCAGGTTGTGTTCAGTTTGTTAACATAATATATACGATCGTGTGGTAGATCAACATAAAGGCACTTCTTAACATGAATTCGAAAGTGTGTGGTACGACCTTTTGTTCATTTGGTAATAAAACTGACGCGACCTCTCTAATTTTCTTTCGACCCGGAACACCTTCATGACATGTTAGGCAACTGTAGGAAATAAGCATCCTTTAATGGTGCGCGGTTGCAGACACGAATCTGATTAGGACTGTAGGAAGAATCTAAATGCCTAGAAATACCACGTATACAGTACACAATTATTTCTCGACTATACAAATGCAAGTCAACTTTTCGTTCTTGACTAACTGCATGTATACACACGCCATAAGGGGAGACGGCATATAATGCAAAGAACATTGCTAGTAAATGTGGTCTTAAACTAAGTGATTAAAAAGTAGTGGACCCAACAATTTAATTAAAATTCAACACATAAGTTATTAGCCTTGAATAGAAAAGATAAAATTCAAAGTCGACTTGCTGCATTATGTGTTAAATTCCCCAAAATCTTAAATGTTATATCACAAGTAAAAGAGTATAGAAGGTTCCGAATGAATTCCAAACATCTGGAATCTCCTGATGTACCACATTTATTCAACCCATAATGTCTTTGAGTGAGTGCTTAATACTACCAAATTACTATTTTGTTCCAAACTCTCAATGAACACTTTGAAATCAGAATAAATGCTTAAAATAAATAGTTCCTATCAAATTCAAATTATATCTCAGTACAACTATTAAAACCGTAACATCAATCACGTACAACAATTACGCACACATCTTCATCCTTTCAAAGAAGTTCCATTGTATTACTTTTTGTAAGATACTATGTATTTAACTTGTTGCCTTAATATTTAAATTCGAATTTGCTGAAGTCATTTCAAGTTTCGTTATTTCAAGGCAGGGCCGTTACAAAAAAATAACACTTATTACCGCTTTTAATGGACTTATAAAATATCCGCTTCTTGCCGGGTCGTGTGAATGTTCCAACAATCTTCTGTTGGATCACAATAATACAATTTCGTGAACATATCCTATTTAATATTCGACTATGAATACAAGTCTCTATTTCCAATAATATTACTTTGGATCACTTTGTTTTTCCAGATATAGATGGAATCAAAGTAGGTAATTTGCTCAAATATATTCTAGCCCAAAATAAATACTGTGTACAACAATAATAAAACTGATTCTGCTCAGATCGTACAGCATAGATAAACAATGTCTCCAAATAAACAAGAGCATATGGTCCTCTACGTTACCTGAATTCAAAACTGACAATAATAATAAAACCTATTACGTAATGTATACTTTCTTTCTGGAAGTTTCAAACTGTTTGAAAGATAATTTTTTTTAAAGCAACAATTGGAAACTCAATTTCTTAAAATGTAATAAGAAACGTGTTAACCAAAAGGCAGATATGGCAATTTATGGGGAACTTCCAAAGTTCTGGATTCAGATTGAGATAAGATGTTGTTCACAAAACCAAGGCAGATCTTGTGTATAAAACGAACTTGATTTTGGACATATAAAAGAATTCATTTAACATGATAAATATAAAACTATCAAACAGTTCAATACACATAACCACACACACACACACACACACACACACACACATGGTTAGCGTGCGATCCAAGAGGTGTGGGTTTGACTCATGCCACTGGATCTGACCACACACATAGATGTGTCCTAGAGCAGGCATTGCATTCAGTAGCTTGCTTGCGCCAATGTGAAAAATAAGTATAAAAAAATCTAACAAACTGAATCGAGTTTAACATAGAATGAATTATGCATCGCAGTTAGCCGTTCTATGTTCCATTCCTTTCTAACAAATTAAAAACCACGGAAGCTAAATAATCTCTTCCAGTTTCCAATTTGTTCTATCATTTTATGTAAGTACCAGCAACTGTTATAGATTTTAGGATAGTCTCCTTATGAATAGAAACAAATATTATAAATTTATAATTTAATTTGACAGTTTCGGATCAATGTATAAGCTTAGGAGAAAATCGTTAAATTGCATTCGGAATGCATATATTGTCTGCTACAACACTAAATGCAGGTATGCATCATGTATAGAAGATGAGCTTTTTAATGTACGTCCATTAAATATACAAGACACTTTTGTAAGTATATTTCCAGTGATATGCTGGGTACGTTGATATACGCGCAAACGGCAAATACTACATAATTTTGATCATAATTTGAGAATTGCATTCATTCTTATATTAAGAAAACAAACCAAACGTTACTCTCACAAATGGACAACAAACCGTAAAGGAAGAATAAAATAATCATTAGGGCATCAGCTAGATCTCATTTAGAGAAATTTAAAATAGACTGAATGTTTCAAAACCTTATTTCGAAAAAAATGGCAGTATTCTACTATTGTGGTAAAACCACAAGTAAAAAAAATTACGTGTATATCATGTACACGAAGCGTCGATTACAATCTTTGACATTCCCTTTAATTCCTTCACATGTAAAATTCATAAACATGTTTATTTGGCTTTTATGACATGTCTGGAAACAATTACGTAGGAACACATCCAAGCTCATCATAGGCGATAGTGTCCAAACGTTGGAAGTGGTTTTGATTTCTTTAGATTGCTTTTGGCCATATTTAAAAGATAGTTTATATTTATGACTAAGGGTGCTTACAAATATTTGATTCTGTATAACTAAATGGAAGACTGTAAAATCGGGTAACTTTCAAACGATTCAATGATTTTATTTGGCTACGTTTATTTATATTTATTAAAGACCTGTTCTATAGTCAGTAGCATTGATTCTAAAATCCATACATGTGTCACTTTTAAGGGAAAGATGTGGATCAAATCCATTAAAAAATAGTATTAGACTCGTTACAGCTAAATATATGCATGACCATTTCGAACAAGTACGCAATATTAACACTTCTGATATCATTGATATTGATACTACACCGCAAAATACTAATAATACAAATAATAATAATAATAATAATAATAATAATAATAATAATAATAATAAGAAGAAGAAGAAGAAGAAGAAGAAGAAGAAGAAGAAGAAGAAGAAGAAGAAGAAGCAGAAGAAGAAAACGAAAATGAAGAAGAAGAAAAAAGAAGAAGAGGGAGAAGATGATGATAATAATAATGATGATGATGATGATGCTGAGAATAATAACCGGTGGAAGAGGTTCCCAATCATATTGCTATTTCATATAATTCAGTTTTTAAACATGTCTCAGGGGCAAATATGGCCCGATGAAGATTATTTCTAGAATGGTACATACATGTGAATAATTAAAAGGGAATATATTCTATTTAGGTAATAAAAGGATCATATGGCCCAAACAAATGACTTCTAAGGTATCACATTGTATCGTTAACTGTCGTGATTGTGACGTAGAAATAGTGTTATTATTAGTATCCTTTAAGGAAACTAATATTTTACGTTACAAGAGCCTGACAATAATTGTCCAAAATAAGCATAAAAGAGTTTCACGCGGAATAAATCTTTTTGTTAACTCATAAGAGTCTATAGACTGATCTTTTTAAACCTTGTGTTTTAAAAATTATCAATTTATTTTTAATTTTCTCAGAATAAGAGCTTTTCGGAGGCTGAATATTATTTGACGGTTACTTGTCGCACTTTTATCCGTGTTCTCGCTTTTCTTTTCGTTTGTTTTCACCTTGTCATACTGTGATGTTGGTATAATTGTGTTTCTACATGATACATATACGATTCTTACGATGTCTTGATAATGCTCTTTATTCCAACGTCTGACGAATAAACAATAACTTTTGGTTTCAATTCTTTTCGAAGCGCTAACATATAGGAACACGTTGCTTTATGCAAAACTCGCGTAGCTATATTTTGGCGTTTATGCAACTGCACTAAATTAGTAATTATTACAATGTCAATTATTTATGTATGTGAAAATAGTTGCGTATACACAAAGTTCAGTGCCACTTGCGCTTTTGACTTTATGATCTCGTATCTGCTATTTTAATGAAGTGATAGAAAAACAGCTTTAATTGAATTACTTCATTTACAAAGAGCTATATTCTTCACGTTTGGTTTCCAGTACTAATATTCGTTTGATTTACTGAAATGGGATCTGTTTTGAGTACGTTTTATGAGCCTATCATGAATGAAAGTAACACAAACATTGTCGTCCAGCTGCGTCTATGACAACTACTATTAAATGTAGTACTGTTAGCATATACTCGAAGATCCGTGGAAGTATACCGTTCATTCTTTTTACCTTTTTGGCGCTATTGTAAAATACATCGAGAACACAACCATGAAAGTGTGTGCAATCCAACGTAGAAGAAACACTACGCTGATAGGATTAATTGCTTTTATATGCATTTTATTTTTATACCTTGGAGAAAGAGACTCATATTATTTTTTCATATGGAAAACAGACGGTAAAGTAAGTAAATTAGCTTTCGTTATCAATACACTACTTTCTCATTCGTCAGGGAAGGGACTACATTTATTTGTCGAACAGTAATAAGTGAATTATTATGAAATATGACAGGGCATAATAGTATGCGTGTGTATAATACAATTTCAAACACTGACTACTATATAATGTATAATTAAATTAATCAAATTTATTCATCATGTCGTAATTAATATCATTTGATCTTCTTATCAGTTCGAATATGAAGCATCTGTATTGGTATAATTGAATATTTATAAACATCTATTAAAACTATATTTTCAATAAATGCTGTTAAAATCACATGTCTATCTATCAAAATAAACATCTGTCCATGCACTTATGCTTATCTATCTACGGAAATGTACATGCATGTGTATGTATGTAGATATTTGTGTAATTTATACCTGTGTCTGAGTGTCTATTAATATGCATGAGCATGCATTTGTGTCATCGCATTTTAACAGGATTATGAGTATAATATACTTCTTCCAGTTCCATTTACTGGTATGTCTGATGTTAAGCACATGTTGACGAGCGCGAGTTTATATGTACGAATGCTTAGTATTGCTAAAATTTATAAATGTGAATCCATCGCACATCATTTTATTCAAACGAAATGTAAGGCAAGTTACGTAAAGCTAGGGATATTTGGAGATAACAGTGGCAGAGTGAGATGGTTCTATACCACATATAGTACTGCTTCTCGGATGTCTCTAGTTACAACTCATTCTATATTTGTTAGTTCAGGGTTACATACACGTTGATAAAGATTTCACTTTTGAGAATTTTTTTTTCTTCTCCATATGAACTTTCTCTGCTATAAAGATATAGTAGGCAATGTTACCACCGTCCACGTTTGCACTGGCTTTACCTCACAACTGTAACATGAAACCTCTATAACAATCAATCGTTTTAAATTTAGGAAGGTGGCGGCCATATTCTCCGACATTGTTCATTCAGTTTCCATGCACTAGCGACCGACTATCACGACGTAAATAGGTTTATAACTTCAAAATGTTCGTTGGTTATATCAATAAGTGATATAAATTGATGCAACCCAAGCGATAATGAGCTGCTTTTCGCTATGCCCAACTTATCCTACTACATAACGTATGTGTGGACAAGTGTATGAAAAAGTAAACATTGTATTAAAAATGCAGAAAATCTGAATGTGTTGGTAGATGGCACAAAACATGGACCAATAAGATTAAAGTATGCAAAATAGCCAATTACTTCACGTAAAGCAAACTCTTAATGCCCTAATTCAGGAATCGTTTACTTTTTCATTAATGATTTCTCTACTTTGAATAATATTCAGTTAATTAATTTATTACTAGGACTATTGATAAGTGCTTCTTTTGTCTTTCTGTAAAACAGCTTGTGAAGGAAAACAACCATTCCATATTTAGCAATTCTGATCGTGTTGACGTCCTTGCTTGGTATTGTATCAGTTAAACTATTTCCTATCTATTGTAAACAACACAAGATGAAATAAAAATCATTCGCATTCAAAGTTATGAATCATCCAAATTATCCGAACAATAGAAGTAAAATTATTGAATTTATGAAGTAAAATTATTGAATTTATCCTTAGTTGATGAAATAAATGAAAAATAATGCCATCAAATTCACTCATCAATACATCTAAAAATTAAGTATACCTAATTTGTTTGTTAGTGCCTGTGATGTAAAATGCAATTATTCATCATTTGTATATAGCAGTTTTGTTTGTGGCAAGGAGCGAGCATTTTCCCTTATGTTGGAAATAAAGCTATTCGATAGTTTTGCTTTTGTTTCTCAACTTGTGAGGAAAGGCCAGTTTTGATGGCTAGTCAGAATCCATTTGAAGTAATTCACTTGCATCCATCATGTTCTTCATAGTATATTTGTTTCAGAAACAATGGAGGCCGCAGAATGTAGTGCCCTATGGTCGAGATGATTTTCCAGTTAAAATACCTGCTCGGAAGGGTTTATTAGAATTATCAGAACCAGAAGCTGAGGAGCTCTATTATAGGTGAATAGTTGAATCAGTTTAAGTAATGAGCTACATTCGTGTAGAAGGCCTTATATACGTATATATATATAGTTTTTATCGAAATGCTTGATGTGAAAATATATCAGGTTCATACGAATACTAAAATAATTCATTAGACCGTGCACTGCGTGGCAAGGAAAACACGACATGGAAAGCCTTGCAGTTAGTGACAACACGATTTCGAGGACACAACAAGGTAGATAACTACAGTGACCTGCTGGAAAACCCTCCTAATGGCATATAAAACATTGGTTGTAACATTGTCACAAAAATATACATTTTTGCACTCTCATATAAATTTGTTCCATCAACCTACAGAGCGGTGAGCAACGAGCACGGCGAGCGATTTCATAAGGACAATGCAACAACGAAGAAACGCTATCAGGGCAGATGGAGTCAATCTATGCTTGCAGACTATTGCTGGACAATTAAGAGAGATGCTCCATTTAATGACTACAGGAGACACGTTAAGAAGCGCCAAGAAAACACTGAATAAGGACTAAACTATGTACTTGTATATACATAATAGCTGTTTGCCTTTTCTTTCGTAACATATTTATTTATATAACACTTTTGCTGTTTTTTTTAAAGTGTTACATAAACGGGACAGGTGAAATATTATCATGTAAATCAGATTTAAACACATGAAAAGACCTAGGTTACAATTTATGATTAAAACTCCACTATATATCATATTTGAATTCATCACATCAAAATCCATAATAAATAGCACATTCTGTTGCTGAAGCAGACGTCTTCCTAAACGTCGTAGGCCAATTCCGTAATATCCTTGTTCGAGTAAAACATTACCGCTACTATTATTTCTAATATTAATACTAGTAATAAGTGTGATTTTACTAGTAATAACATCACTTTATAGTAATAATATGTGTCATTAGTTATTATTAGTATTAGTAGTATTAATGTAATCATTATTGTTATCGTCGTGTCACCCTTTCGATTTATTATTGTCCATATGTTTAGTTACATTCAGACATTACAAGTTTTGTGCCAAAGAATCGTTCGGGTTGGGAGCATCTTTGATGGAGGAAAAGAACTTTGTATAGATGAACCGTACAAGCCCACAAGGCCATGCCTTGTCTACTCTTTCGGGTATGCAAACCATTATATACTGAATCTCAGACCTAATGAAATGTAACATTGTAAAACTAGTATCTAACTATTTTAAAAAGTGGCAAATGCAATACACAGACTAGACGAAAAGAAAACAAACAAATGTCTTGAGTTTACAAAGTTTAACACGACTTGAATAAAAACTTGACAATCTTAATGTTTCAACTAGCTTCAAATTTACGCTGATGATGAGAAATATGTTATTTTCACCTAGAAATTGATGAGTCATATCGCCATCTTTATGTAAGTTTTAGTAACATTGAAGTATGTACAATATATTTAATTGGTTTTGTAGTAATCATACTGTTAGATTATTGGGTGACTAATAACCAATTAAATGAATTATCTAAATGACACTGTAGTGGCTGAAAAAAGATAATCACTTTATTTGTGATAGGTTCTTTTGTTCGAGTTTTTTTTGGTTTAAACAGCTTTGTTTCTATGTTCTAAGGCGGTGAATACAGAAAGAAAGATTCCTTTTTCTGTCCTGTTTTAGGAAACTCCATTTGGGGTTGCGAGCAAATGCAATTAGCGTTGCATGACTGAATATGAGGCCACAGGAAGAGAAATGTTATGCAACTTGACTACTGTACAACGTCTTTGTAATCCAATCATATCAGTGACGATGGGTACTTTTACGTAACTTTTCACTTTCTCCGACACATGTAACCATACATAGCATACAGGTGATGAGATACATTCCATTATCTGTTTTTCTTGTTCTGTTTGGATCATGTATGTGCAGATTACCGCTTGTCACTGTGCTAGAAAACGTGCTGGTCTCTTTGATATGTTGACAGATTTTGCACATTTATCGCCACACTGTCCAGATTATCTGGGTGATCTTGCTTAGTGATTGGCATTAGTTTAGCCATGATTAAGATGTCTTTGAGGTCATTTGGTCTCCAGTCAGCTACTACTGGTTTTGTTCGGGAGGATCGAGTTTAGTGTGTCACACGATTAAACGATGGGCCAGTATTTCCAGATAAATTTACCTGCTTTGTAAATGGTGGAAAAAGTGTCAACATGTGATAGAGAATCCAAAGTGGCCTTATTTTCAGTAATGTAACACTTGCAATTGCTGACAATTGTTGTGTTTTGTATTTTGCCATTCAAGCAGACTAAGTAAGAGTCGAAAACGTTTAGTCTATCTAGAAAATAGGTTTGCCTTGTTCGTTGTCAGTTCATCGCATTTATCTCCATTAATCTCTGAATTCGAAATATTTGTAAGGACTGTTATTTGCCATTGGATTTGTATTCCCCATTTGTGCTTCTCTATGAACGATTTTCACCAGTATATTTAATGTCATAATAAATTATCTATTGTGATTCGAGAGAAACGAAACAATTTGTGTAACACTTTTATTATACAATATTCATACACATACAACGGTCGCGGATCATTGTGTTTGCTGGCAAATGGGTTATACAGTTTAGTGTGGCAAATGGTTTATACTTCTATGGCATGATATAGACAGTAATATGTATGAAGGCAATGTTAGGGTAAACACAAACATAAACAATCAAATCTCTATACATTCAGCATTTGTACTTTTACTTGAACGATCCATCGGAAATAAAAAGATTGCAACCAGCGAAAATGATTTCTGCGTGGCACCTTCATTCCTAGTAAATGGTACACTTGGTATCCATGCCAACAATGACTCTCTCTCTATCTAATAGATATATATATATATATATATATATATATATATATATATATATATATATATATATATATATATATATAAATGCAATAAACTGACAAGCAACAGTGCAAAAACTAGTATCACTCTAGCCTGAGCGCTTTCGACTCTCAATGAGTCTTTATCAAAGGCAAATACAGAACATGGACAAGACAGACAATTAAAATACAAAAACCGAGAATTATTTAAAAGAAAATGTGTCAGCTGGAAAAGATAATTAAATTTGTGCATGGCTGTCTTTTTCTAATCTTCTTGGTTTAAACCGCTTGGTTTTAATGTTCGAAGGCGTCGTATCCAGTAAGATTCCTTTTCTTTCCTGGTTTCGGAACTCCAGTTGTGGTTGTGAGCAATTGCAATAAGTGTCATATCACTGAAGGTGTGGCCAGGGGAAGAGAAGTGTTCTGCGACCGGACTTCTGTATAGCTTCTTTGTTATCCAATCGGATCTATGAAGGTTGATCCTTTTGTGTAGCCTCTCAGTTTCTCCGACATACTGCAGGCTACAGATCTTACATGTGATGAGATAAATTAAACTAAACATACATGGTCCAAACAAAACGTGCAAAACAGAGAATGTAATTTACATACATACAAAAACATATGTGTCGCTTTTGCTCATCGATTTCACATTTTACAGCATCCGCGACTAGTTGTAACATAATAAATTTCAAGGCTTAATTCCTGTAGAAACAGGCATGTAAAGTTCTGTAAACACGGTTTTTGTATTTTAATTGTCTGTCTTGTCCATGTTCTGTATTTGCCTTTGATAAAGACTCATTGAGAGTCGAAAGCGCTCAGGCTAGAGTGATACTAGTTTTTGCACTGTTGCTTGTCAGTTTATTGCATTTATCTTATTCAATCCCTGACACACGTGATCCCTTGCTGGATCCAGTGCATTTGAAAGGACTGTTATATGCCATATGATTTGTATTCTTTATATATATATATATATATATATATATATATATATATATATATATATATATATATATATATATATATATATATATATATATATATATATATACGGAGAGTCTTTCTAGCATGGATAGCAAGTGTACCGTTTACTAGGCATCAAGGTGGAAATGTGCTACATATTGTTCATAACAAAGACTTGAAACAAACATAATGGAGTCTAAAATTGCATTATGTTTCGACCAGATATTATGGGGACGACGAGAAACACTAATATGCTTGATATTTTACAAAGTAGATCATAGTATGAAGTAAAGATCGCAAACATGCCTATAACATAAGACAATTAATCTATTAATGAAGCCGTTCTCTGTACAGGATAGTCCATTTGTTATACAGTCATAATTTTGCTTTCACCTATTTCCAACTTTCTTTAGTATCAACTGGAATTGGGATTTTGACGAGGACATGGTAACATTGTTTGGGTGCGAAGTATTCGCGTTCGATCCTAGGTGAGTACAATTGTGTGCAGTAGTAATCAACATCACTCAGAATGCGAAATTAGTTACAGCTACCAAATCATACAATTAAAAAGTATTCTGCCTTGCTTTCTAGGAAAGAAAATAATATACATGCATATATCTAGTCATACACGTTTCATCATCAGGTACATCTGCAAATCAATTGTAGGAATGTGGTGACTTTGAGTGTTGATTAAATCTTGTATGCATCTGCATCACACCAGACACGGGATTGGGTGGTCAAAGGTAAAGTACGTATTATCTGAGAGAGTTGAAATACAATTCCTATAGAGCGTACACATATCATTGGAATTCTATATATCTAGACAGTTGATAGTATTTTTAACCAGCATTAACTCTGCGCACTTCCCTTGCGAATCACATTCTATAACAGAAGGCCAAATCATTTAGGTAACCAGCATTAACCATTAGGTCTAGCACTAGATTTTGAAAAAAACACTTAAAAAGATTTTAAACAGCTTACTTTATAAATCCTTGTTTGGTATACATATCGGATCGCATTTATAATAATTAATAAGAGGCTGTCACCCGAGGACAGCAAAAGTGAAAACAACTGGGTTCTGTAAAACACTCATTTTCCATTTGAAACTGAAATATACTAATGGAAAACAAGTAATGCAATGTTAAGTTTAGAATGGTAATATCTATTCAAAAACTTGAACAATTGTAGTCTCATAGAAACAGTAAAATGATGTATTATTTTTATATTCATTAGGTTTCGAGTTGGTCTGCAGATTATCTACCTAGGCTATACCACAGTACAGTAAACTATAAACCAAATTTGTATAGAGAGCGCTGTTTAACAGTGAACATTTAAATCTGAAAACCTTTATTTCTCATTTAATAACCTGTGCATATCTAGCTGACCATCGTTCTCTCTTAAAGCATTTATACAGAATGTATTTACAGCTTGGAAGAAACATCATATATTCACGACATCTATATTTTACTGATTATGTCGATGAACGATTGAAACAGAAAGTGTATTGTAGTATATTATGGTTCAAATGATGCACCTTAACAATTAACTTAGTGCGCGATTAACTCTATATCATACATTTTAGGCATTTCAAATGGATATGACAGTGCCAGAGATTTACAAAATATTTAATAAAAATTTTATCACTTTCTGGCTACTTGATAACGTTTACTCGTTTTATATTGACTGTAATTCATTTAAAATATATAATTCTATTCTCGTCATCTATGGAAAAGCTATTTTGAACTAATTTAGTCGGAAATTTCCCTTTCAGTATGGCGAATGAAACTGATTTTTTCAAGAAAGAACCTAATATTACCTTCCATAAAATCGGCTTGTGGGACCGACATGCTGTTGATGAAAAAGGATGGCATCTAATGACACTTAAACAAATAAGAAAGAAACTCGGTCATGAAAACGTAAGTACATCAATGTTTTTAATAAACTCCTTTTAATGACTTATATCATTCATGTAGTTCCCGTACTCTTCTTCATCAGCCATGAGAGTCACCTTTAGATTGATTGGTACGTCGCGAATAATGCCTTTAATGAACAATTCATACACACAATCAATCTATTTCAAAGGAATTTGTGTGATGAATCTATCTAGACCTCCCTCTAATTATTGTCATAATCATGGTCATGCGAGTGACTGAACTGTGATAGATGTCTCTTAATAAATACATTATATGCATCCTTTATAAGATTAAGACAAGACACTCAGTCAGAATAGTCACCAGCTACGGTTTGATTTTTCACAATGTGTATTCGTTTTGGGCGTTAATGTTTACATTAGAATGCATGTTCTTAAATGCTGTTTAATCATTGTAGTATGTACTATTTTGATTAATTGTCTATATAATCGTTTACACATTAGAAGAATTATGCTTTTGTGGTTTGTCGGGCAATAGTTTTTAACTACAATATTAGTTTGGTAAATATTTGATGTATTTATAACGTATGCTTTATACGTCAGAGAGTTATCGACGTCATGAAAATTGACATTGACTGGTCGGAGTGGACTGCACTGCCAGAAGTTATTACCTCAGGAGAGCTGGGGACCGTTAAACAGATGCTGATTGAATTCCACAGCAATGACAACAAGGAAACGTTAAATGTTTTTCGGATGTTGTATGATGCAGGGTTTAGGATCTTTATGAAAGAAAGGAACCTATTAGGATGTCTGTACAAAGTGCCCTGGAGTATGCGAGAAAGACCGCATTGTATAGAAATATCATTCATACACATATAGTGGTTCTGTATTGATTATTAAACACGAATGAATTCTAACTAGTATTGTGTTTTGTAAATGATTGACCTTTGAGATAAGCATACAATTTTTGAACAAAAATTGTATAATATATTTTTCTTATAATAACATTGCTGCTGTTAAATTTGTCATTTTAAACAATAGTTCTTTACTGTTCATTTGCGTTACAATACTCAGTCCATCTTCCTGCAATGTCAGTCGCTTATGTGAGGCATTTTCCATTTTCGTCCTGAATGATACTGATCTTCGGTTGCTTCATTATGGTGAGGTCTTTTACAATTTAGAATGCTTTATCCATATTATTACCTAGCAAATATGTTGCTAGGTATGGGTATCTCACAACACTGGAAGAATGATTTAGATTTATACATAGATCACACACATTTCTATTGCTCTACAATGTCTTATTGCATTATTTTGTATCTGTTTAATGAACAAGTCTTTTGTACCGATAATCGAGTTTATTCTTCGTAATCGCAGCCTGATCGTAACACAGAAGAAAATCAGTTTATAAAGGTATAAGGAACCAAAATATCGTCTGCTTCAATTGTCCCAAACGAGAATGATAGGCGTAAAATACACATGGATAAAGCTACCATTTACTCATTATTGTAACCCATAGTTACCTATTTAGTTTAGTCCTCAAGTGACATCACATACTGCAAATTGTTTCAAGAAATATTTATTACGATAGTTAATGGTTAATCCCAATTGAAGCAATTTAATCAATTACAAAGATATTGTATAATGAATGTTAAATTTCTTTACAAGTTTGCTTTCATGTTTTAAAGTGTGTATTGATACTGTTATAATGTAACTCTGGGCAAATTAAGATAACGCATGCGCAATGAATTTTGCCCATCAGCAGAATGCAGTAGAAACTCATGCAAAAGCTTATTGAACACCAACAGTGTCAGATTGAGCAAGATCATAAAAACATTAACAATGTATTCTTTAGAGGATGTTCAGAATAACTGGTGACCAAATTATGCGCCTTCAGTCTGGCTCTGGCATAGCCCTTTGTGCATCACGATACAGTCGACTCCAGTTAACTGCACACCCTCGGGCCCGTCACGAGACTGTGCAGTTAACCGGAGTGTGCAGTTAACCAAAGTACGGTACATTACAGCTTTAAATCAGTACGGCACGAATTTATGTGAAAAATAAATATAAACAATGATTAGAATCCACTCTTTCAACTTTTACTTAAATCTTAGGCTTGGTTTCCTTCCTCCGAACACAACTTCACTGATTCAACCAATGGATCAAGGAATTATAGCGAATTTCAAGAAATTCTATAGATCGCTAGTTATTCGAAAACTGATGTCAGACATTGATGGGTCATCTCCCGCAGAAAAGTGTTCAGCTCCAAAGTCGTCTGCATCCTGGTTTTTTTTGCCGTGTTGTCGTTTAAATTGAATTCCGTTGAGCATTTCCATCTTTCCAACCATCCATTTGTTGATTTGAAATCATTCAAACCCGAACGGTTTAGAGCAATGATTCCCATGCTGTACATGTACTAAGATTTTTCCCACGCTATTACTCTCTAGTGGGCGCGGTTATACATGTATATACCACATAAGGCGTCCTTTTCATGTCAATCATTTACAAAGTCGCATTACCGGCTTAGTTGTCGGCTTATTTGAAGCGCTACAGCAGTGGACTGGCAATAACTGATCATGACTATACATTGTGCAGTTAACCGGAGTAAAATTGTAATGATTAATGTGCCACGGGCAGAATTTTATCGTGCTATTATCCGGAGTGTGCATTTAAGCGAAGTGAAGTTATCCGAAGTTTGTTCCCATTGAAAAGCATTTGGAAAAAACGGGACCGACTTGACTACGTGCAGTTATCAGGAGTGTGCAGTTAACCGATGTGCAGTTAAGTGGAGTTGACTGTATATATATATATATATATATATATATATATATATATATATATATATATATATATATATATATATATATATATATATATATATATATATATATATATATATATATATATATATATATATATATATGAATGTGTGTGAGTGCATTTCTAAGGAAGTTAATTCATTGTTTGATATATATCATTGCAATATGTGGCAGTTGCAAAGAGTTGCAAAAGCCTGCAATCAAACTAGTATACGTCATTTGCCACACTTAACTGTATAAACCATTTGCCACACTAAAATGTATAAGCCATTTGCTACATTAAAGTGTATAAGCCATTTGCTACACTAAACTGTATAAGCCATTTGTCACACTAAACTGTATAAACCACTTGCTACACTAAACTGTATAAGCCATTTGCTACACTAAACTTTATAAGCCTTTTGCTAAACTAAACTTTATAAGCCTTTTGCTGCACTTAACTGTATAAACGATTTGCCACACTTAACGGTGTAAGCCATTTGCCACAATAAACTGTATAAGCCATTTGCTAAACTAAACTTTATAAGCCTTTTGCTACACTTAACTGTATAAACCATTTGCCACACTTAACTGTATAAACCATTTGCTACACTAAACTGTATAAGCCATTTGCTACACTAAACTGTGCAAGCCATTTGTCACACCAAACTGTATAAGATAATTACCACACTAAACTGTATGAGCTCATTATGTATGTATCGAACTAACACAGCTGCTAAATATTCAAGTCTAACGAAAAAAGTGATATGTGCTAAAATATTCATGTTTTTAATAAGTATCACACAATAGATGATTCTGTCTGAGGAAAGTAATCACAACACACATTTGCAACTTATCACGCAATATATCCTCAATATTCGATCACAGATCATTGAAAGTTTTTAGTTACCTGTCTTTGGTATTGTGGCTACGCATTAGGAATAAGCTAACTCGACCAGTAATGAGTGGTAATCACAATAATATATGCGTAAAGCTGACCTAAACATGAGTTAATGTGTTTACATGCACACGAGTGCTGCTGCATTGAACACTAAACGATCCGACCTCTGAGAAACGCTATGTTGAGCCCTGGAAATCAAAATGGATGAAAGCATTATCACAAATTCCAGCACAGTCTTTCGAGCATATGTACAATATACTCTGATACTAGTTTTAAATGTTGTAGTGATGGCGCAATAAATACTTGATATATCAAGCAAGATCAATAGTTTTACTATAAATTGGTTTACTTTATTGCTTAGATCATGTATGTTCTTAAGTTTGATTGTTGTATCAGAACTTCTTATATCAGAGAAACAATTAGTTATATTTTAAGAAGTAATGTCAATAAAGTGTCTCATTGGTGATCTTTGTTAAACACTATTTTTAAATTGTGTTATATTGATATTAGACTACAGTACCCAATAGTCTCTAATCCATAGGATCAGAAAAAATGTCTAAACTTTTTATTTATTGATTATATTATTATCCAAAACTGTACATCTCACAAAACAGTGACAGGTTTGTTGTGAACGTGGATAAGTTTTTGTAATTTCTATTACACTGCATCATTTAACAAAGTCGCAAGAACGTCATTAAAGATCATTGTATGAAAAATATTGTTTCTAGTTTTCGATGACATTATATAATTCTTATACTGCATGCAAATACGAGAAAACCACACACATATCACGATAATGTGTTTAGAAGGGAGGACGAGGCAGAGTGCTATAACCGAGACACGATTTAACACAGCACAAATTAGCACTATAGAAACACTAAAGATACATACAACACCTTTAATAGTATATGGAGTAAGTTATGTATGCATCGGCAATTTCAGGTAAGTCGTACAAACAGTTTTCAAATATGATACCAAAGGTAAACATAAATATCATGGGGTTATTATTGTCATGTAGCCATCTAATATAAATCTGGGATAAAAGATAATTGCATTTTGAAATGCATATTGACACGATTTCATAATCCCGATATACATTGCGTATTAAACATGTATGTCGCAAGATAATATAAAATATAACGTTTCAATGTATACATTAAATAAAGTAAATATTTAAGGTTCTTCTTGTTTCAATATTATACTTTTCATATCTGCATTTATAAAAAAAACTAAACTTTTTATTAAACATGACATCTGGTTAAAAAAAATATGTGCACAAAATCAAGCAGTCTTCTCCTGCATATTTCCCAACTAGTAAATTCACTTCTTATTTTATAAACCTTTTATTGTGAGTGTTGCAGATCTTTATGAAAAACACATACACTCACCCATATGCCTACTTCACCCATTGAGCACGGGCAGGCGGACATGGGACAGTATACTAGGTAATATACTTGCTCCTGAATGTGGCATGTTGTCATTAATGAAGGCAACACTTTATTTTTGGTTATGTCTGCTGATGCTCTTTCAGCTTAAAAACGCATTTCAACGTTTTGAAAGGAGTTATACTGATATCGAAATTTAGGCTTTGCGTTCTAAGGATGTTTTTTATAATTTTGCCGTTCTCATTCTTTTCTGGTGTATTTAAACTTGCTCGCTATCTAATAATCAGCACTATGCATAATTCACGTTATAGTGAACCGAACTAGATTATACACTGATACATACCTAATTTACTGGACTCAACAGTTGTCATGATACAGAAAATACGATGGTCGTGAATCGAAGTGTAATAAATGTCACGTGTTTTATTTTGAAGATGCATTGTATTTTTGCTGAACCAGTTTGTGATCAGAAGCTATTCATGTGCAGCATTTAATAATACAGCACAGACCTATTTACAAAACGTCTAGCTCGCTATTTGCAAATTGTAGCGTACAATATCTATGATAAAGCAAGGTAAGCTCTGTTTCGTCAAAGTGTTGGAGCAATAGAACATCACCGCAATATGGATAGATGGTTTTCCATCTCCGAAGTGTATTATTGGAGGAAATATGCTACACCTTAGAAGTGTCATTAATGCAGTCATAAAAACAAGAACTTCACAGTTGGAACAAATGTAACATTGTTATGTGCCAATGGTGACTACCGATAAGTTTTAGATGTCAATATGGGTAGTCTTCTGCTTGTCTTTTCTGTATCATTACTAGAGTTACGCGCATGAGAACACTTGCTGTAAAGCGTAATGGAAAATTATAATCCAGTGTAGTAAACTTTTCTTTTCGCTATTGCTGCTTCTTGACCGTTGAGTTAGGGAGAACATGCAGAAAGCAAACCAAACCAAGTGAACAGACAACATTATAAACCCAACCATGATAAGCCAAAAACAAAATTATGTTTGCTCGACGTAAGATGATACAATTTCCTAAATTATATATTTGATCTTAATATTCATACACCACTGATCGTTACAAAATACAAGCATGAGGATAGTCATAACATCAAAGATTTTATTTGCTTTTAAAGGTTTATTGCAGACCATATACCAGGCCTTTAACTGTCGTGATCAGTACACTAAAACCTAACATTGTTATTATTATTGTTAACACCTTTTGTTTGGTGAATACACCTCTTAAATTCGTGACTACTTTCATTAAGATTCCTATTAGTATCCTTTGTGTTCTAAAACTTTGATTATTTTAGTGTTAATTGCAGGAAAGTTTAATTTGCCTTTATGTCTATTTATTGTGTATAATATACTCGAAATGACAGATGTCATGCAAAATACTTGTCAAACATAGCTTTAACAGCTTTCATTAAAGTGATGTAGACAACAGTATGCTGCTTTTCGTAAGTTTCATGAAAATCATCATTGCTTATGGAACAACTATGCGTTATTTAAGCATTAGATAAGCATTCGGGTGCCAAAATAATATATTAGGGTACGGCTAGTATTACTCCTAACGTAACAGGTACCAATCCACAGAAACGACTCGTACTTTCACATAAGTCTTTCTATGTTGAGTTTCCTTATCATGACACAATTATAAATACCTGTCAGGAACTAATATTTTACAAACATAATATAATGTTGAATTTACCTTAATTATTGAGCTAATGTTGAATGCTAAGTCGCATTTTTCTAATTTCAGCTTTCAGAAGATATTGAAATACTTAAGGATGAATCGTTTTCGAGGATTAAAACTTACTCCGAAAGTTGGCTTTCTGCTGTCTGGTACTGTTGTGGTATTCATTTTTGTCAGCATCATGGATCGATATAATAAAGATTCTACCCTTGAAGAAAAGAGAAAGGAATGCGGCATTTCAATTTGCACTCCTTGTCAGTTCCTGGAAACTGACGAAAGAGTTGTTTCTTTCAATGGTTACGTTGATGGCACTCTTCAGATTACTCTCAACAGCAAGTTTCCTCCGCCTAAACTTAAAGAACTTGAACATTTCCCAGCCTCTGGAGATGATAAAATTGACAAGATTATTCATCAGTCGTGGAAAACAAAAATGGTACCAATGCAGTTTAAGGATTACATGAAGTCATTTGTTGATAATCATCCCTCTTGGAAGTATATGTTCTGGACAGACCATAGTACGAGACTATTTATTAGTAATTTGTATCCTAATCTTCTTTCTCTATATGACAATTATGCGCACCCATTAAATCGCCCTGACGCCATGCGTTATATAGTTTTGTTTCATTTTGGTGGCGTGTATAGTGATTTAGACGTTGAAAGTTTGCGTCCATTAGATCCAATTATAAAGAAGTATTCATGTGTTCTTGGACAGGAACCACACGTCCATTCTATTGTGTATACAAATTTTTATGAACAAGCTAGTAATGCATTCATGGCTTGCCGAAAGCGACACCCCTTTATGAAGAGTGTTATTGATAATCTGTACCATTTCTCTTATTTTGCACATGTTCTCGATTCAACGGGTCCCAGATTTTTGACATTTTCTTTGCGACAATACATGAATAAGAACAATCATATTCAGGTTTCGGATAAGGATTATGTGTACTTATCTCCACCAGAATATTTCTTGCCAAGTGTGGACTCGGAAATTAAAAAAAAGCTGGAACTGCTTTGTGAAGGCTTCCCATGTTTGTCTCCATTGCGTCAGTGGCAGTGTGAACAATGGAAACAAGAAGGAGTTAGAACCGAACCGTATCCAATTTCGTTCACAAACCATGTGTGGTCTCATATAACATACAAAGACCATTTTCCTTTTTATAAAGAAAATATTTACATATTTGTGATTTGTCCAGACGCATTGATATATAAAAATGCATGAAGCATAATAAAATAGTGAACATTTTAACACTATCATGGTTCACCATGCATTACCTATATACAGTTGTGTTTCCCTTAAACGTGACACATATTAAAATGATCTATAAACAATATATATATATATATATATATATATATATATATGTATATTACTGCTGCTTAAATATAATATATTTTGCCTCTTCATAGTCAGTTACATGTGTCGATGTCCATTGTAATCTGTACGAAGATGTACGGATCTCAATATCAAGTGATATATATATATATAATAATTCATATAATGCCCTGAAATTGAACATGATCAAATATATAAAACATTTATATACAGCTTTCCATATTTACTATTGTCATTAAATTAATTTTAGTACATTTAGACGTTTTCTAATTTTGGCCAGTTGGCATTATGATTGGAATGGGAATTTTCACAATTTAGGAAACGTCATTTGCCTTACAAGAATTAGTCATTAAGATCGAGAGTACATGCACTTGCCTAATAAGTAGTATGCATTAACATCGAGAGTACACTCATTTGCCTTACAAGAAGTATTCATTAACATTGAGAGTACAAGCAGTTATCTTACAAGTAGTTATTCATTAACATAGAATCATTTAATTAGCATCTTCCTTAATATCATTTGCCTAACAAGTATTATTCATTAACACATTAACATCGAGAGTAACAGTGCACCCAAAAAGCTCAATAAGCAGGGATCAATAAAAATTATGAGTTTTTTGAGTATAAAATTGACTTTATTACGGACGAATTGTCAATTATTCCAAAATATAATGTGTGTAAATAAATTATTTCGTTGATGTCAATGTCTAACTGTATTATCAAAACAGATGAGTTTTGTTCCAAACTTAGCTTTAATACGTTCTGTTGATACTATAAGTCGACAATAATCACGCCTTTGAGCACACGAACCTTGCGCTTGCCCGATGCTGGGTCTTCTCAAACACTCGTTTCAAACGTTTTATAAAAGATGCCCGCATCGTCCATTATAAAGGTAACAACTGACTATATTGTGCACTGAAGTTATTTTTGTAAAATTCAGTTATAATGTAATTACGAAATGCAACATCATTCATAAACGTAGCATTTTTAGATGGGTAGTTGATTGATATAATCATGTATATACAGTATGAATATTATTAGGCTATGTTTTTGCACTAACTATTTAACTATTGCGTTTGTCATGATATTGCGAAGATGAAGCATGCAATTTTAACGACAATATTTGACCAGAGTCTTATATTAAATATGCAAACGCAGATTTTCTCACCTCACATGCTGTTTTAGCTATTTTGATCACAAATCCTTTAATTTTTCCGGACATCTCGTCTATGGTCTGATCTTATAGCCATTTAAATAGGTAAGAGTACATGTTTAATATTGTAATGATTTGGGTCTGATAAGGACCGAATGGCTATATGTATGATTCTTGATCATTCAAGATTGAGAAGAGATTTGTATTTAATATTACCCAATACTGTTTTTAGTTGGATAGTGTGTACTGGTAGAATCAAAATCACACTTATTCGTTTTTATTCTAACCCATACTTGATGAATTTAATGCAAAATAACACTAGTATGTTATGTTCCTGGAAAATAAAATCGTATAATATCATTAACCAAGTAGAATATATGGGCGGCACGATTACTAGTCACCTGTTAACATTCGTATACAAGAAATGTGCAGCAATGAAAGTCATACGTTAGGTTTAAGAACATATAGCATATCATCTTGACCATGGCATGTGCAATGATTACCTATCCACTGTTTAGGTGAGCCAAGGTTAGAATTTGCCTGTGTATTTTGGATTCACCACTCCCACATATTACAAGATCAAAATATAAAAAGCAGCCCGACTTTTATATCCAATTGATACATTTAGTTTCTTGCCCCATGATCTTTCAAGATTGTAAGTTTTGTTTTCAAATATATTAATACAATCCTCTCATAATTGATATGTTCAAACAATTATTATATTAAAATAATTGTAAAACATGTTGACATGGTCCTGTGCATCAATGCCATTATTGTTGAAGCCAAAACTAATCAATACCAGTCATGTCAAATCTTGTATCTTAATCAACAAAAGGTTAGACTGGTTTCCTGCAAAGTATGCTTTGCGGCTACGCGCAACGGAACATTAATGTAAATGCTGAAGGGAAGCAACTTTTTGAAAGATAGCAAAATTTTCCCTTATCCAATTTCTTATTTTCTTTTGCACGATTATCGATTGCGTCTGGTCTGAGTATATACTAAACTAATGTACGTTCTTATCAGAAAAGAAAGAAATGAACGTGACTGACTTGAAACATGAAACATTTACGTGAATTTGACAATCGATCTTATGTTTTCTATTTCTATTAAGTACGGATGGTTGAACAACTTTAATATGTTTGTATTTCTTTGCAATTTACATTAACGGCATAAGCTTTTAATGACTGACCAAATATTGTCTTGTAAATGTTATAAACGGTAGAATAAACAAGATTTGTTCCTCACTTTTCACAATATAACATTTCGCAAAATCTGTTAAAATGATCTTGTGAAAAAAAACATCGAGGCTGTAGCTGCTAATAGTGTTTTATCTTAAGTGTGATGTAATGAATAAACTAATACCTAGTTTATTTTTTTAACGAGTATTTATATACATAGTTTAAACTGTGTTCACTATACAGAGAGTACAATTTACTACTTCACACTTCAGTTATTTTGGGATATATGTAATAGTCAATGTTAAATGGTATATTTTACAATGAACCATAAGATTAACCGCTCCTAACGTTAGGTTGGATAAAATATGGGCACACCGGTGTTTTATTGTTGCATTATTCCTTCCATATATGTCCTATTAAAGATAAATATTTATTACCGAAATGCATTTTACTGATTAGAAATTGTTTAATGGGGAAGTTTAACATTACTCTCAGATGGTAAATAAATATTGTTGCTGAAAATTGGTTAAAATCTATTTCCATCTTTTAGATACAAATAACGATCTTATTTAATCAGACTAATATAATCTATAATCATGAGTAATACATAGATATCTTTAATTTAAAATTACCACCTACTCTTACTGTTATGAATACTTTAGGAAATGAAATAGCTTTCTTCTTACTCGATTGAAGAAACAAATATGAAATTGATTTCTTCCCACATCTGTGATTATTTAAATCATTTAAATTATTTGGAACTTTTCTGTAAAGGTGTATATCAGGATAATGGGATAAATACATTATTTATGACAATATACTTTATTTACTTTATGCTGTTTATTGTGATTTATACATATGTTTCATTACACATTATATCGAGTTCTCTTCATTACATATGTCACTGTAAAAGCATGAATTCTTTGCACGCGAGGGTATCGAAATTTAGCAAGATAGTGTTGGAATTGATGCGTTACAATACATTAAAGAAAGGAATCATATTTACATTTACATATTATTTCCTCATTCCATTATTCTGATTTAATAGTACGTCATCATAATGTTATATGCACTTATTCATTGCAACCTACATTTCCTCTTACCAGTGATAATACTAATACTAATACTAATAATAATAATAAAACAAACTGATCATAGTGAGCGATAATTTAATATTCAGAATAAGAATTATACGTGTGGGTTAATCATGGACTATGTTCTTCTCGTTTTATTCTTCACGTTTTATTCTTCACGTTTTATTCTTCACGTTTTATTCTTCACGTTTTATTCTTCACGTTTTATTCTTCTCGTTTTATTCTTCACGTTTTATTCTTCACGTTTTATTCTTCGTTTCCTTGTGCATCTGTTTACTGTTGTCTCTGTTAATCATCCGTGTAAGTAAATTGTATTTGTATAATTCATTTGTAAAGTTGTGAAATGTATTATTTGTATGTTCTTATTCATGGGGTAAGAAAGAAATATATTTTAGGGTACATCTTTATCACAGAAGGAGTTCATTCTGTACACATGGTGATATTCCTTTATCATGATATGTTTAGATAAAGGTTTAGTTACAGGATTTAGTTTGCATATACCTCTTCATCTACAGTATCAAATTTGTTTTTGTTTTTGAAAGATTCGAGATCAATTAAGTATATCTCACATGAATAACATTGAAACCCGAATTGCTATTAAACTAAACATTCACATATGCGTTTGGATAGTATGTTAATTTCTTCAGTTCCATTAAAATTATATGTACACTTTTTAACATCAGTTTCATTTATAATGGAAGATTTAAAGTGTATGTAAGAATTAACAGTGTATAAATTAAACACTAAATAGCTATAAACGACGTTTATATCTTCAGAATGATGTTAAATGGTTTTATAATCTTTACTCTAGACGGTTTAAAATAATACACAATAATAATTCAAGATTCGCATGAGTCATATATTTGTTTAGGTATTGTTTTACAAATTATCATATTCATTGGTTGCACTATCCTTCACTAATTTCATATAATCAGCATTGCTAATTGGTTCAACAAAACAATTTGGAAACGAATGTAAAATTAAATTATTCTCATTAGCTGCTCTTCAGATAGCACGTGTTGTCATTTAAAGTATATTGTAATCATGTGTTACACATGTGTGATACTTTTCCACCTAAGATACACACACTATAAATTGTATATTATTAGAATCGTTCCATAACTATTTCGCGAGAGCGAAATCTATATTGCGTACTTAAACCACACTCGACTTTAACCTGTAAAGATTTATTTTGAAAGAACCTTTCGACTTGTTGCTCTCGGAATATGATATGTACATGGTTGCTAACTGTTGTCTTTAAATACATTCAGAAATTCGTCATGCAATTATCTTTTAAACAAATTATTATTTTCAGGTTAATGTGGAAGAAAATTTCGTAATATTGATGCCTCTTCACTTTAGTGCAATCTTGATGTAGCCTAGAATGGATTGTATTTAGTTTATTTGGCTTTGTTAAATCTACAAGCGTTGTGAATAGAAAGAGCATATGTTATAAATGCATACATTTCAAAATTTAATCATAGCAGGCGACCACTCATATTCCTTTCCTTCACGTTCGTAACCTCTTTCAAGTTCTCAGCATGTTTATAATTCAACCCATTGTTAAATAAGATACGTACAAAATGTATATGCATGAAACACAAACTAGGAACGTTTCGTTTCGTTCCAAATTTAATTTAATGAGTCTGTTCAATATAGATTCAAATGTTAATTTATCTCTTCCCAATTATTATAATCACAATATTATTACTTCGGATGTTCAGGAGAAAAAAATACAAGTATACATAACTAATAATATATTAAATGCTATAAATTTCATATTTTATCAGAAGGCAACGAAATAACATGTGTGTTATAATATGCGTTTTATTACTTTTCTGTCGGACATTGCTCATAAGTTTTGTTGGCTGAGATTTACGAACATTTGATGTACGTTTACCAACATTTAGGAACTATTGTTTTTAGACATTTAGTTTAACATCTGCTCATTTTTCATTGAGTTGAAATGTTTAAATGTGCAAACACTAATAATAAATGACCTAATTGACAAAGACTCTTATTTGTTTTCTTAAGTATATGACTAAGTGATATGGTATCGACACATATTCAAATATTTGAATACATTAGACATTATTCATGGATTGTATGGCTTGGGTATAAGCTATTTGCATTGGCTGTAGTTACTAATTGATTGGTTTATAATTTATGGAGTGCTGGAATGTTGTCTGATGAAAGTAAGGCTAAATAAAGATCAGGTAGTTACTAAATGCGTCGTATGTTATCTTATTTTTGCTAGGCTAGTGTTAATTGTCTTCAGTGAAAAGGGTATTTGGCGGAGGCGGGATTTAAATTTCACACAAAAATTATTCTGAAACCAGGATTGCGTCTCTGCTCCTCTGCAGTTTAGTTTAAAGTGACGCTAATTACAATTCAAGTAAATGTGCGCCATTGCAAGCCCTGACAGCTGATTGGTCAATGAAACCCATGTGACCCTACGGGGCAATCCAACTGGCTCTTCCGGGCTCATCTCATTGTCATAACGAAGTAAGGTAAAAAGTACACAAAATCTAATCACACCACCAATAAATGTACTTATGCAGACGTAAGTAGTTTTGTGGCGGCAAACGCGGAACATGTTCAATGTCGATGTCACAATAGACAAGCTTAGATATATGACCACGACAATAACATCCTATGCCATAATCAGACAATTAGCAAGATACCACAGCATATTGGAGAAATTTATAAATACTAACATAACTAGTAATGATGACACAGTGAAAATTAAAATGGCCATTTAATGCAAAGATAAAACGCATTGTTGAATATATACCCCATTTTTCATATGTTGTCTCCGATGTTGAGAATCTAAGTGGGCTTTCAACGATACGACGTAACTAGTAGGATTTGTCCATGGAAACCAACAAACAGCATATAAACGTTATAAAATGATAATGAAGTCAGAGTATGTAAAGGTAAGACACTACCATTATATATTGTTGTTTGCGGATCTGTTGATATCACCATCTTTGAAGGTATGGTATGGTTTGGTAAACTGTAATAACATAATGAATTGCTGAATTTGTTTGAAGTGGTTTTAAATGTGATGCTTGCATATATGTCTCAGTTGATAGTTATTTAGAAAGAAGTTAACTTCAATTACGGCATTTGCAAATATGTAGTAGCATGTATGTAAACGGACGTAACGTAAAATAAATGAATATCAAGATATTTTGACTGCTAAAGATTCATCAAAGAATTTAAATACAAAAAAATCCCACACAATTCTTCAGCATTACTTTTTCTTCTTTGAATATGGTGTAGGTCAACAAAGATGTATACAGCATAAACAAATTATCCGGTATGATATATATTGGAGTGTCAAAAGCGCATAGGTTAGCAATCCCTGAGCTGGACTTGTTGAGATGAACTGTAAGGCTCATGGATTCGATACAAGATATGGTATTTTCTTGTGACCCATTATGCTGTTTCGTTAGTTTCATTGTTGTTGAAACTCAGATGGTTCGTGGTTTCATGGTACATACGTCTTGCAAATGTTATAGTCATATGTCTAGTTATTGGGCATGGATGCATGCAACATGTACATACATGTCCTACCAACAATACCATATTGGGCATAAGAATAATGTTATACTGGTTAGGTATGATACTGTTTTATGGTATAACATACGTGACAGAGGCGACACAGATGATGATAGCGACATGGCAAAGAGCGCTGGGAGCATTGTATTCAAACTTAAAAAGGAATCAATAATATTTTGATACATTTTGAAGCCATCTCGTCTCAGATAATAAGTGGTATACATATTTTGTTGTAAATTGTAAATAAAAGAGCAAGAACTTGAAATAATGTATCTGTTTCATCATGGAAATGTAAGATTGGTTTATATATATATATATATATATATATATATATATATATATATATATATATATATATATATATATATAACAACAAATTTTCAGTGATATCTTTGAAAATATCGTAATAACTGGCCTCTAGCCACGACATTTACATCTTTGCTGTAAAGTATTCTACGAGGAAATCGTGCACATGTAATGGAAAGGCCAATAAGAAACTACTTATTATTGGTGGCACATAATCCAATACCCACGTTTTTCTTCCTTAGTTTTGTATATGAACATTGCTTTTAGGTAGTAAATTTGACAACTATATAACATCAGCTGTAAAATCTGTTTGCAAAGTAAAGCTTCTGTCTTGATAGGACTACACCAAGTTTATTTTAGTAACGGTAAAACAATTTATGTATTGCATTAGAGCTGGACAGCATGGGTTATTACAGTTGCATCAAATATGCTATAATTCTGCTACATACTGGGACAACCCACGCAAATGGACATTAATATGTTAACTTCCAGCATTGTTATGTCAAATTCCTTTGATACCATAACAATGTTTCAGAATGGACCTATTAAAATTACGATCATCATATATTGTTAGGTTGGTACAGCTTGTTTTCTATCTGAATTATAGTTTTTGATAAAATGTTTTATAAAATGCCAGGTAAAGCTTATTCTTCACTTACCTTAGTTGTAAAATGACATTATTCATTCCCTGTTACTTGGGTTGTAACTCAGTGGTTAGTGCTTTGGATGCATGATCGTTGGGTTGCCAGTGTGAATTATGCACCGATTAATTGGGATGGCTATTGTGACACCATTCTCGCCCTGTTAACTGAGAAGATACTCAGTAGTTACTGAGCTGGATTCATAATCATTGGGTGTTTGAATCTTGCCTCAGTTAACTGGGTTTTCTGCTGTGGGTCTCTGTAGAAAGATCTTGACTCGCCTAGCCTTAGCACTGAATAGTCACAATGTGACGATGTGTTTTTAAGCACCATTGCAAGCCAATCGATTTAGGTAATTTAGGCACTTAATTCAAAGTATCTGAAAAAACATGTACTTGAGAATGTTTATTGGCCATAAATATCACATCCATGACATCATCGTTTGGCAAGTTTAAAAACAAAATGATATATGTTCGACAACAAATCATCCTCAGCCAGTTTGCCTCGGGATACTTCGTTCCTTAGGAATTCATCCCCTTAGACAACTCATTCCATGGCAATTTTATCATATTGAAACATCATCTCAGGTACTTGGGTGCTGTGCATGTTAAATAAAGATAGATGGATTATTATAGTAACTGTTATTGACATATTCAATGATTTACAAATTATACTTGATAATACTAGTAATAATGAAAAAAATAATAATAATGTATTACGTATGTGATACGTATTATAAAGTATGTTGCTGCAATTATTATTTTTCATCTTGTCTGTATTAGTTATGAATGTAAAATGAATTGCATAACAAATTTGCATCAAAAACAAAAAGGCCCGCCATTTTTCTTAAGTAATCTTATGATTATTTGTCGATTTTAGTTTTTGAGTATGTGACTTTAGATGGTTTATATTGCTCTTATACAACGTTTGTGCCAGATATGTCAATACGAAGTTCACTTTTTAACACTCTGTTCAAAGCTGAGGAAACGTTAATTTCTCATTAAAAATATACTCTATATTTACACTTTACTCTTTTGACGTTATAATGTGTATCACAATAATGTTCATAAGCCCCTCGCTATGCACGATGTTTGGATACTCGAAATTCTACACTGCTGAACATTGATTGAACAGCTATTAACGGACTTAATACAGTTAAAAATTAAAATTATTGTTTAATGCATTTACAATGATGTAGCTTTGTTCTGCACCTGTTGATTTTAGTGTGTGGATATACCATAACTTCAGACATACCGATTTAATTATGCATTGCTTCATCGAGTGAGGTTTTTGTTATCAGGTGAAAAGACATAACTACACACTATTTAGAGATTCTACCTTCTTACAGCTGCTTATATTATCTGCAACTTCCAACCAATACTGCCAATCGTTCTACACAAACGTGATACGGACAGATCTTACAACTGGTCACAGTTGAACTGGAACTATAAATTGGGGGATTTGACTCTCGTACGCAAAATTGATTATAAAATCGTGAATAAGATTTTACCCACTGTACAGTTGCTTTCATGAAGATGGAAAAGAATAATACCCTACACACACACACACACCACCTGTAATAGTGTCATTCAGCTGGTCTGGAATAAATGACACGTGTACACATGAATGTATAATTACTTACCAGTCCAGTAACTTTTGTGAACAATGCTATTCAGGTGTATTACAGGAACATCGTTGGTAGGTTTTACAAATATCGAAATTCCATTACTGACAGTTGATCAAAATGTTTCAGATTATTATTGAACACTAAACTCGTCAATTACTGCTCGTATGAGAGCAGGAAATGATATTACATACGAATTTACCCTTTATATATCATGCATTAGTGATCCAAAACCTCCAATACGGAAACAATTAAAGAACAGAACGAAAAGTGCCTCTATTTTAATTTCCATTATTTTAAACGTTTGTGCTTTAAATTGTGTAGCAAATACAGAAGCAAGGAAATTGATTCAGACGCGTTTTAAGACTGCTCGCCAGTTGCCACTGCTAGTTATAGTTTACCAAACCTAGTGGTTCCACCGACAACTGTTACAATGTTTGCTATGATTTGCAGGCTTTTGAAATTCTAAACGTTTATTAAACTACAAGCAAATATGAAAAATTTAAATACTCATTTATTGCAGAAGTAATGGAAACGGATGAGACATATTTCTTTTATTGCTTGAATACCTGTTTTTAAAACATGTCACTGTGCGAGCTGAGCAGGACAAAACTCGTATCATGAACCAAATGTCATATAAATGCTCCTCACTAGATAAGGCATTAAGATGAAGCAATACTCTAAGTAGACATCTTTGCCAATATTGTGATATATTTTAAGAAATTTAGATGATTCCCAAATATTAGTAACCTATCAAAATGTGATTTTCTTTAGGAAAATAGTAAATATTTTGGGTTAGCATTCAGCAATATTAGCAAAATGATTACTTGGTGGTTTATTATTCGAGCGAAAGCGAGAAGTTTGGCACAAGAAATGTGACATATATAATGATTTATTCTGAATTAAATGTCTTGCTCTTTAAGTTTATGATCATAAATGTCTGTAACAGTTTATACTAAGGTATAAAGAGTATAACATATTTTCTATTTTATTTAATCGTAATCGTGTTAAACAATGTTTTGTCTTATGTATTATGTTATCCATGTAATTTATTTATTCTCAGGAAAATGGCATTTTATAATTCATTCCGGTGTGGTAGACATCAATGGAAATGTACAGGGATACTTATATTTGCATTTGTGGTATTTACAATGACAATCTGGTTCACAAGATTGAGAAAACATGGCGCAATCGACATCGAGAGCAGACGAATGCAGTGTGGAATTGCAGTGTGTACCGCATGTCAGGTTCTAGAAGACGACGAAAAAGATCTCGATGTATATACCAACGGTGCTTTATATGCTTCTCTCCAGACAACGTTTCCACCTCCTATAACAAAAGAATTAGAAACTTTACCTACTTCGGGAAATGCGAGAATTGACAAACTTATACACCAGTCCTGGAAAACCAAAGATGTACCAATGAAATTTATGAAGTATATTGAATCGTTTGTTATAAACCATCCATCATGGGGGTATATGTTCTGGACTGACCGGTCCATGAGAAAACTTATTAAGGATCATTACTCAAGCCTTTTACCGATATACGATAATTATCCCCACCCGCTCAACCGTCCCGACGCTGTGCGGTATGTGATACTGTTCCACTTCGGCGGGGTATATAGCGACCTGGACGTACACAGTTTGCGCCCACTTGATCCAATGTTAAGGAAATATACCTGCTTTCTTGCACAAGAACCGCATGTTCATTCTATAATTCAGCTGAATTTTTACGAGCAGGCTACAAATGCATTTATGGCATGCAGAAAGCGACACCCATTCATGAAGCGCGTAATTGAAAATCTTTTCCACTTTTATTACTTTTCGGATGTTCTCGATTCCACAGGACCGAGATTTCTGACTTTTACCCTAAAACAGTATTTGAATAAATACGTTAATCTAACGGTTGTTGATGATGACTATGTGTATTTGGCACCGCCAGAGTATTTTCAGCCATCTTTTCATCCTGAAATGAATGACAAGTTAAAATGGTTATGCAGTGGATTTTCATGTCTCTCTGCTTTGCGTCAGTGGCTATGCGATCAATGGAAACAAGAAGGCTTAAAATCCGAACCCTATTCTTTTTCATTTACAAACCATGTTTGGGCTCACACATCACACAATGTTTTACAAATGTTATCTATAAAAACAATCAACTTGTATATGATTGTCCCAAACGCAATCCAGTATGTAGCTATTCACCTTTCGGAGTCCAAAGAAAAATAATTTTCCAATATATTTAGTGGGTTCAGGATACATATTATATTTTCGTGTATAAATGCTCTTAATTTCACAGTAATAAGTAAGACAGTATGGCAAAAACCATATAAACGGTTATGTGTCATTAAGCAAAACATGTACATCTTAAAGTTCGGTATAACCATGCGTTTAACTATGTTACAATTTTATTTAAATTGTCAAACACAAATACGCATTTCAGACGTAACCCGATTTTATCTCCGTTTACTCTTCATTATGTAACAGAACCGAAATGAAACTATCCGATTAATTAGGAAAAGACTGAAGCACAACATTGAGAACCAATGAACCTGAGTAGGATAAATGTATGTAAATTTTAAAATATAGACCAAAGTTGGCAAAGTGAATAAGAAGAAGATTTTGAACGGATCTAGTCATTGTTTGCTCTGCAGTTAATTTTAGAAACACTAGTATAAAAAACTAGCTGTATTGTTCTCAACGATCAAAATATAAAACTGAGATCGCCATTGCATTCAGTACAAATTAGGTAATATGCGATAGCAATCAAACTAAAGATAACGGAATTCGACAAAAACATCAGAGTAAAAACAAAATATCTATTCTTAACCTGGTAGGTGCTAGAATCGCAACAACATCAGGTGTGCTGGTTATCGCAGATACTAGTATACGCTTCACAAGAAAATCAGCATAATTAATGATTCCTTTGTGCTGGTGGAATTTATTTTGCAACTGTACAGTGTCATTACGTACGATGAGATTGTGTTTTCTTCAGTCGTAAGACAGATAGTGTTAATGATGTGATGAGCGAGCAATATGCATGCATTAAGGATACAAGCCAGGAAGATATCACCGTAAAAGGAATAAATACAAGGAAGTTAAAATGTGACCCGGGAAAGGAAATAACATGCTAAACCAAGATCTTGATTGATGAAAATTAACATTCTTTGAGATTCGGATGAGCATCTGTGTGTGTGAAAACATAATGTCAAACGCTGTAATGCTACTGTATTCAATGGCCGCAAGAAAAGGAATTTTACTCCATAACTAAAATGTAAAATGTACTTTGAGTTTTAAAATATAGGAACTTTGTAAAGTTTGTAGCAACGTACTGTAATGAATACTATATGACATAAAACATTGTGAATTTGTGTATAAATGTAACACCCTCAAATAACTTGCGACGAGAGAAGAATAAAACATTTTGACTTTAAAAATACAAAAATCTACCTTTATTGAATTTAGAGTAAATATATCACTCCCGAAGACTCCTGAACGAATGGATAAAACATACATTCCAAGGATCATCATTTGGGATGAAATATTCGCAGTATCTAAAGATTTATTACAAATATTTCTTGATTGGCTATTGGCAACAAATGCTGCTGAGATAATGTGTGGCGATCATGGTCAACCACCACCATTTGTTGGATCCACACGAATATTTGGAGCGGTTGATATATATTATATAAATACTTGATGATCATGGTGCACTTGGTCCAGTTTTAAGAGAACATAACAAAATAAATAGACTACAATCGAATACTGTTGAGGGAGAAATATTGCATGATATAATTTCAGGAACACATATAAAAGATTTTGAAATTTATGGAGACCAATTGATTTGATAGTTGCAATTATAAAAATAGTTCGTGATACACTTCAACAACCATTATTTTTGTTACATACGGAATTATTCTAAATATGCCCGTACCATTGTGGCATCGCCGAGCAGATACAAGCAAATAAAATATTGAAGTTGCTAAACCAGGATCGTCAGAGAAACAAAATATTGTGTGTGTTAAATTATATTGTTTTAGTTTCTGTTAGTGTTGTTGAAAGTGCATTATCTATGGACAAAATTTCCAAGGACGTTAGGATACGTAATGCAATTTTTTCATCTCGAGGATTAACTATTACTGATATAGTTGCTTGGATTGCTGATGACATAACTGAGTGGTCAAATTTAGTTTATCTGGAGGTATTTAGAGTAAGTGTTAATGATCTTGATAGATTTATTTATAATTTAGTTGTTTATGATGGTGTAACGCTGAATAAAAAATCAAATCCGGCAAGAATATTTTCTCGAGGCAAGCATAAAAATACTTATATAATTTATACAACTCAGCGATGCACGCAGATACTTAACGTGATTAGAAAACTAACATTTTAACTGTATTTAACTGAGTTGATACACATACTCTGATAAATATTCACCAGACAGAGATATAGATTTAATTATGTTCAAAAACTATTTTTCACGGGCGTAATCTATAACAAAACAATGACATAATGAATATATTTTGGATTTGTTTCTCAGTGAGATGGATATATGGCTCTGTCGGAATATCGCGTAACCCCTAGGTATAGTCCGCCTTTCACAGATTGACAAATGATTCCTCAAGAGCCCCCTGATCGTTGCAGACCCGACGGGTGTTACGAAACACCCAAATCCACTAAAATCAAACCAAAATCCACCCAAATCCACTAAAATCCACCGCAAATCCACCCAATTCCACCCCAAATCCAACCAAAATCACCCCAAATCCACCAAATTCACCCAAAATCCACCCAAAATCCCAACAAGAATATTTGCCAATATGATTTGAAAACGGACAATTGTTCTAAATAGGGTTTACAAATTCTGACATCTGTAATTAAATTCCGTATCATCTGAGGCAAATATTATTTGAATATTTTTCCAAAAATGATTTGGATTATTCGTTTACGGGCCAGTACACATGCCCCATTTTCTTGATGATGTCGTCGGACATTGTCATTAATGTGTACGGTACATAACAAAAATTTTGCCTGCGCCAATTTGACTTTGAGGGCGTTCGTCATGCTTTTTTCTTCGTCATTTCCAATGGTTAATCGCGCTTTGTGTCCAAATCGATCGCTAACGTGTGAGAAACATTTCCCGTAAGTTTCCTTTTCGACATCAAAATGTATTATGCACGGCCCAAACATCACTGGAAAATTGTTGGTTCTACAGCTTATGACACATCGGTTTTTGTAGGAAAAGATTGTGACTTAGATATGTCCCAAGTTGAAAGCTTTTCATCCTTGGCCATTCATGACATGGCGAGAATGGATAATATCAGTAATAATGACAGAAATGAAAACTTCCCACTAAACATCTCCAATGAAGATAAAGAAAGCATTAATGGAGCCATTACCTCCATTACAGCAATTGACAGTAATTGGGTAACAGTCGAGAATATGAAACACATCCAGTATGATCCAAATGTATATTGTGACTTATTGCCATATGTTGATGTCAGTGATATAGATTAGGATGATGTACAACCAATTAATGAATATAAAGTGAATGAAAACAGAAAAAGAGAAATATGAGGATAAACATTATTCAAATATAAAAAAACATAAAACAATATTATGCTTGACATCCTCTATCGTTCAGTGGTGAAGATGACGATATGGTCAGATGGAAAGTAGTTCTTTATCAATTTTTGGACAAGGGTGAACTGCGTGTAACAAATGAAAAAGTTCTGTTTGCACCTGACTAAAAGAGAGCAAGAAATCCCTTAAAGATGGGAATAAAAGTATGCAACATTTCTTCCAGAATTTCCAGTACTGCACTTGAGAAAATAGAAAATCATGAATTTAATATCAGCTTCTGAAACAACAGGTCTCATTCATATACTGAGATATATGAGACATGATGATATTGGAAAATACTGCAGGAAATTAGTAACTATCGAGAACATCGAGATAGCCACTCGATATGTTTGGCGATTGTCAGCAGCTTTGCATATCTCGGTTATCGTCACGTTCATCAACTCGCTACCAACTAAACATGCATATGACATGAAAAACAATTTGTGTGACCAGCAGTTATCCGTCAGCCAGCTTGAACGGAGATGGGGGCAAATGTTGAAAAAATTCATTAAGCAAATATCCACTGAGAATAAACCGTTTCCCTCATATTGATATAATGAGGCATTGTGATGAAATTGTAGCCATCGTCGTTGGTGAAAGACTAGGCGGAAAAGATACAACTTACTTCTGGCCGGTGTGAACTCTTCACTCCCGTTTGCATTCTGAGATTGAGCTTCCAATTCTGCTGGATCTTGCACACGGCTTGATCAATCTCTTGGCATCCGACCGTCTACGTGAGACGATGGCGTAGCTCCAAAGCCAGTTGTTCCTTCTTTCTGGCTCTTGTTTTGAGCATGCTTCCTATTTATGTCATCCTCAGCTTTGCTAACTCCCTGCTTGACAGCTAGGCGCCAGATGAGACGGTCAATAGCAAAGCTCTCCCATTTGTTGACATCGATGTTGGCCATTCCTATTGCAAACGTCTTTGTAACGCAGGCGTGGGCGTCCAGTTGTTCGTGTACCTTATGCTAGTTCCCATATAATAACTCCTTAGGGATGCGGCCCGGGTACATTCTCTTGACATGGCCGAGCCAACGAAGGTGCCTCTCACTGATAATGGCGAACATGCTTTTGATGTTGGCGCGTTCTAGAACCTCTGTGTTCGGTACTTTGTCCCGCCACTTGATGTGCATAATGTGCCGCAGACATCTCAGGTGGAAGCTGTTAAGGTTTCTCTCGATGGTCCATGTTTCGCTTCTGTAGAGGACCGAGCTGAGCACGCAGGCTTGGTAGACACGCAGTTTGGTCTTCTCGGTTAGTTTGGAGTTGTTCCATACCCTCCGGTTAAGTCTGGCCTTCACTGCAGTTGCCTTGGCAATCCTGCCATTCACCTCATAACCAATTGAGAGTGAGCTGGAGATGTTGGTATGTGAAGTTCTCTACATCTTCCAAGTTGTATCCATCGATGGTGACAGAGGGAGGGGAGTCTGCATCTTGCGCCATGACGTTTGTTTTCTTCAAGCTGATGGTCAGACCAAATTCCTTGCAAGCACTGGAGAGGCGGCATACCAGCTGCTGCAGTCCATCTTCCGTGAAGGATGTCAAGGCTGCATTATCGGCAAAAAGCAATTCACGGATCAGTACCTTTGTGATTTTAGTCTTAGCACGGAGATGGGAGATGTTGAACAGCTTTCCGTCGGCCCTGGTATGGATGTACACTACATCGCTGCAGCGATTGAAGGCATACTGGAGAAGCAAGGAGAAGGATATGGCGAAGAGCGTCGGCGCAAGCACACAGCCTTGTTTGACTCCGCTGATTACTGGGAAGGCCTCTGATGTTGCGCCATTGAAGCACACTGTGCTGTGCATGTTCTCGTGGAATGACATGAGAACAGCAAGTAGACGTGAGGGGCAGTCAATCTTGTGCAGGATTCTGAAGAGTCCACTCCGACTGACCAGGTGAAATGCCTTCGTCAGGTTTATGAAGGCAATGTAGAGGGGCATCTGCTGCTCATGACACTTCTCCTGCAGCTAACTTGATCCAGTTCCAACATCACTACTGCTTGAGTGCTTAGATCCAATATTGCTTTCACTAACTGATGTTATTAATATCTCTCTCTCGTTGGGGGAATTCCCATCATTTTTAAGAGCTACCATCGTAAAGCTACTGCTGAAGAACCAACACTTGACCATAAAGAATTCCCGCCCAGTTTCTAATCTGCCATTCATATAAAAAATCTTGTTGTTCTAACCCAACTTGTATCTCATTTAAATTCAAACAGTCTTTTTAGCAGTGTACAGTCTGCATATCGCCCTTGCCACAGTACGGAAACTACTCTTCTGAAATTATTTAATGACATTCTCTCTGCTTTGGATAGTGGAAAAATTACAGTCTTCACTCTCTTGGATTTATCTGCATCATTTGACACAATAGACCATGATATATTACTTCACCGTCTCCAGCATGTATTTGGCATTCAGAATATAGCCTTACAGTGGTTCAAGTCCTACTTAGTGAACTGAACACAAATTGTATCTGCAAATGGAATACACTCCAGCCCAGCTGACGTATGTTGTGGTGTTTCTGAGGGATCTGTTCTTGGACCTGTTCTCTTCATTGTGTACACTCAACCGCTCTCAAGTTTCATAGATCATCACCCAGTGTCGCACCAATTGTATGCTTATGACACCCAAACATACAAGTCTAACCACCCAACTGAAGTTGATACTACCATCCATGGAGTAGAGCTGTGCATTTCTGATGTGAAATCATGTACGACATGTAACAAGCTGCAGATGAATGATGATAAAACTGAGGCTATTCTGATCACAACAGAAAGACTTTCTCATTCACATCCTTTACCTCAGACAATAAATATCAGCAACACCAACATTAAATTCTCACAGTCAGTGTGAAACCTAGGCGTTACTCTATACAGTACTCTCACATTGCACCAGCATGTCATGAACATATGCAAGGCTTCATATCTTGAATTGAAACGCATCAGTTCCATTCGTAAATATCTTTCAGTTGATGCCACTAAAACACTTGTGTGTTCAATAGTCTTTAGTACTTTCAAGACTGGAGTATTGTAACTCAATTCTGTCTGGTTCGTCACAATATTTACTCCAGAAACTTCAAAAAGTTCAAAAAAATTCTGCAGGGATCATCTTTAGAATACCTCGATCAGAACACACCTCACCACTACTCTGTACCCTACATTGGCTATCAATTCGATACAGAATCTAACACAAAATGTGTTCTCTGTGCTATGTTTCAATGACAGACTCCAGTACTCACCCATGTGTATACCCCAGCTAGATCCTTACGCTCTTCTTCTGATAATCGTATACTCATTGTTCCCAAGGTGAAAACAAAGTCATATGGACAACGTTCGTTTGCATACCAGGGCCAGGCGACGTGGAACGAATTGCCCATTGCAATTAGACACAAATAAAGAGTGGTCCCTTTTAAGAATGCTCTTAAAACTCACCTGTTTCGACTGCAGGGACACAGATCGTGTTTTCTATCTTATATGTTTTCAGCATGTTTTTATGTTTTCCAATTTCATTGTTTCTGTCATTTGTTTTTCTGTAGTGTAGTCATATCATTATTGATTGTGTAAAGCGCTTAGAGTTTCGAAAGATTAGGCGCTATAGGGTATCCATTTATCATAACGGTAGTAAAGTTTTCTTCCAGTGCTTGCAAAGTCAGCAGTCACATTTTTTCAAATTAACAATCCTAGTGATTGAGCCCTAAATTTGCATCCTCTTTCTTTGGCAAGCAAAGGCCTGTCTTTTCCTGTAAATAATTTACCATAATCCTATAGCTTGTGTTTTCATTGATTGAGCATTGACTGTGGCACAGTGGCAAGTAACAGTGGGTGGTCATTTCAAATTGCCGCACAAATGACATGTTAAGCTGAAGCTCATACTATAAATAAACATCTATTTATGACAGCGGGTCCAAGGAAAGAGAGTCGGATGATATCTATGATGAAGATTTACTAGACAACAATGGGAGATTTTAGATCATTAGTGAGACAGTGAGGATGAATTCTTGGACTTTGTAAAAGTATATATATATATATATATATATATATATATATATATATATATATATCTATCTATATATGTATGTATGTATGTATGTATGTATGTATGTATGTATGTATGTATGTATGTATGTATGTATGTATGTATGTAGGTAGGTAGGTAGGTAGGTAGGTAGGTATGTGTGTGTGTGTGTGTGAGTGTGTGTGTGTGTATGTATGTATGTATGTATGTATGTATGTATGTATCTGTGTGTGGGGGGTGTGTGTGTGTGTGTAGGGTAGCCTTGGGTGGATCTAAAGTAAATATTGCATATACTGGAAGGTGATAATGCAAGAAATCTCATATCATGCATGATCTCGTTCTATGACTAACATAAACTTCATTTTCACTTCTTATATATATATATATATATATATATATATATATATATATATATATATATATATATATATATATATATATATATATCCACACACACAGTGTGACCCCAATATAAGGCGGTAGTTGAGAGCCAAAGAACCCGACCGCGTCATAGACCGAACCGCGTTATAAGCAACCAGGTCAGTTAGCTGAAGAAAATAATGCATGTACCCTCAAATATTGCGGGGGATTATGTAATAATTACAGGCGGTAAAATACGTGTTTCATCGGCACAGTTATCATCTTAAATTGATGCATATTAAATGAGAAATGCACCTTTAGTGAAGACATATATAATAGTATACTTTATTTGGAGAACCACGAATTGGTACATGTACGTGAATACTGTTTATATGTACATGTCTATAGTATAGCATGAATAGAGTATTAACACCGTGTACTCGCCTACGAACCTCATCATATACAATGAATCCACAATTCAAGTTATTCCACACAGGCAAATATTATTCCATCATTTTTTGCAAAAATGATTTGGAGTATTCGTTTACGGGCCAGTACACATGCCCCATTTTCTTGAAGATGTCGTTGGATATTGTCATTAATGTGTTTGGTACATAACTCAAATTTTGTCTGCGGAAATTTGGCTTTGAGGGCGTTCGTCATGCTCTTTTCTTCGTCACTTCCAATGGTTAATCGCGCTTTGTGTCCAAATCGATCGCTAACGTGTGAGAAACATTTCCCGTAAGTTTCCTCTTCGGCATCAAAATGTATCATGCACGGCCCAAACATTACCCGAAAATCCTTGGTTCTATTGCTTATGACACATCGGTTTTTGTAGGAAAAGACTGTGACATAAAAATTTCCCAAGTTGAAAGTTCTATCAACACCTAGAACACTCCCGTTATCTCCTTCACAGTTTCTGTATATGTCATCCATCTGTTGGTTGCTATAAACAATGACAACAGGTTTCTTGTGTTTTGTCAAAATTATTTCTTGGCTGACTGGATTACTGTGAAGTTCGCTTAAAATACTGACCACATCATCAGCTATATTTATTCTGGAGTTCATATTTTCTTCACGTTTTCGTTGGCGGTATCTGAATTTTTTTGTCGTTTTTTTGTCGCGTATATTTTGGAGCAGTGAAACTGTTGTCTTCCATAAGTTTTGTCATAACGTTGCTGACTTTCTCGTGCTCTGCCATTTCAGCTGCTCTCTGAATAATTTTTGGGTCCGTCCTTATATGTTACTCCGATTTCTTCGAATTTCCGTGCTTTTTCAAGATGGTTGGCATTGTGCCGCAGTATTCCACAATGGCCCGCATTTTTTTCTCTACAGAAAAGAAATCGGGCAGTCCAGCAATTATTGTTATTCTTTTTTTGAATGATTTGTCTTCCATCAATTTAGTATAATATCTATGCAATATTAAAACACTCGACGGCTGAGGAATTAATGGTTCATATATGATCGCGCAATTGACCATTTTCTTGACACAGTACTGTTCCTTTTTCATATACACGGTACGTAATTTGTCAACCGAATCGTTGACAACAAAAGTCTGATTAACTGTTGTAGCACTTTTCCAATCCCAAACACCACAATCATCAGGGAAATATTTGGCACCATTATTGTCATCAGATGCTTTAATGACAATGTATACGTCGCATTTTATTCCGTGTGGGATGCTTTTTTCACCTCTTTCAGTGGACGTGATAAATTTCAGTAATTCCTCGTTGGTCATGAATTTTCCAGGGCTGCTAGCTGGCTTCATCGTTTGCAATGGAGCTGATTTATAGTCAGTATTGAATCTGAGTCAGATACGATAGTATCTAGCGATTCACTACATTCGCCCGTGGTTTCTGCTTCCATAATGTAAATGTCTTCTCCATACTCATCGGTTGGTAAAATGTCAGTCTTATCATCTAAACCCGCACTGAAGTTCAGCGAATCAGGAGTTAATATATTATCGACCTCGCTGTTCTCATAGTCTTCATATCCATGGTCAATATCATCCTAATAATATGTCAAAGGGTTCTTCGACTTAGATTTCATGTCGACTACAGGAACAAAATGGTTTACTGCATACCAAGATCCTTGCTTTGGGAGTTGCCCTTGAGCATACCAGAGAATACTGATTGTTGAATGTCCTATGGGTAGGTATGAAGACGGTTCGAAAGTCGTGTTCAACGATGTGTGTGCAAAGTCGTTCACGCCATTGACTGAAGGGTACAAAATCCGCACCGAACGCCGGATAATATCACAGAGAGCCAAAATTGTCCAAGCAGACGAGAAACCCCCAATTGTAGCACATTCAATACAGGTAGCTTCAAAAGATGGTGATAAACATTGTATGCGCTTCCTATGGGGATTATTCATGTACGATGTTGAATCGCGTACCATACGACGACAGGTATGATAACGTAACTGTATTGATTTGCTTTCGTCTCCATACAAGAGAAGGGACACTGCATTGAATAGGCAGTTGCCGTTCCCAGTTGTGATTATCGGGTCACCACTGACTTCATCAAAATATTTAATCATCACTTCCTTCGCAATTGCATCAATGGCTGTTTCTAATTTCGCCAGGACCTTCGTATCGGCTGCCTGTAATCAAGAGATTAATTTGTCACTATGCATGCACAAGTCTTATACAAGGGACAAACACACTGATAAGTAGATCGAATCATAAAATCAATAATACACATATGGTCTTATTGATAAAACAACTTATACAGGCCTCGGTATTGTCTTACTACAAGGGTCATGCATCCACAGGCATATATATATATATATATATATATATATATATATATATATATATATATATATATATATATATATATAAATTAAAAGACCACGAAGTTGCAAAGAATATTTTTAAAAAAGTAGCATTAAGAATATATTGTGGTTTGCCTTTCTAATATCTTGCCCTCTGCGTGGATTCGAGTCTAAGATTCGGCTAATGTAGTTATGTGAGAAAACTTGCCAGTAGTTTTCCCGGGTTATTCCTCCGTCAATAATACTGGCCACCATGTACCGTGTGCTGAAAAATTGCGTTAAACCTTACAACTAATATCTTGCCTATTCGCTTCCTTTTAGTTATTTCATGACACATTTACTATCAATATTGATTTTATTGAAAACACCACAACCCCGAAATAATCTTCCATTGGCTTATCTGGTATGTTTTGCACTGTATATAATCATTTTGCATAATTATAATGTAATTCCTCAATTTTTGTCTCATTTCCCCTGTTGTATTTCTGTTATTTAATTCGTTTTCTCGTCGTACTCTTTAAAAATTTTCGAAATTTTTATATAAATGTTTTTCAAAAAATCCATATTACACTACCTATAGCCGTTGAAGATACATAACTTCTAGAAATCCGAGTGGTTGAACACTCGAGGATGAGCTTAATCCGATTACAATAACGTAACACCTTTTGAAAATGATGACGTTTGATTTAATTAGGTGCTGCTTCAAATCTTGTTTATTTATCAAAGGAATTGATTATATGCATTTCATCGCACGTGTCTTGAACATCGGCTATTTTTCTAGTTTGATATTTGGAAATTGTTACATGGAACGATTATTCAAGGTAACATTTAGCTTTCAATGGCCTTGGTATGACTGACATAACTTTTTTCGACGTTTCTTGTTAATATTGAAATAAATTATACGTGCGTACGCACACTTAGTTGTGTCCAGTAATTTCGCATATGCCTAAAATTATTAATAAACTTTCATTGTGACAAAGTAAGATGTACAAATGCTTTACTAAAGCAAAGTAAGTGATATCAAAACCAGATGACTATAACAAATATTATATTTAGTTTAACGTAAATTTTAAATGTGTATCCTTATGTGTTTATGAAATATTTATGAACAATCAGAAATATATATTTGTGATGTACTTCCACTGATGAAGATAAGCCATTGAAAGATGTATATCCACTAAAAATATTAAATCTAGCATGAAATTTGCATGTAATCTAAAGATTCTAAAGTTATGAAATTGAATCAGTAGTACTTTTTCGAATTTCCTCTGCCGATTAAGACAGATGAATGGGCAGGGGGTTTATTTTCACTAAATATAGTTGCAGATGTTGCGAATCAAGTGGCCATTATCGAAAATTGAACGTTTTTTTTAACTCAACATGTAGGATCCATGTGTTTGATGGCTGGCATAACATTACGAGATCTTATTAGCCAATAACCTTATTGAAATTACTGCATTATTAGTAAATGAAATATAATCAGGGCCGGCGCTTCCACTAGGCGAACTAGGCAATCGCCTAGGGCGCTGGGCTAAGGGTTTATTTCATAATGGGCGGGTGGGAGAGGGCGTGAGTGGAATGGGGTGGGGCCGCAGATATCTGATCTCGCCTAGGGCACCAAAATGCATTGCACCGGCGCTGAATATAATATGTTACAAATAATAATAAGAATGTTCTAAATTTTGTGGAGTGGATATAACATAACTGAATTATTTAAAATCAGAATTCACACAGAAAGTGAAAAAAAAAATATACCGGTGAGTGCATTCTTGTCCCATTTGCTGTAAAGACTGTAACTTGTTATGAAATTAACCTGGTGCGTTAGATTTGCAATGTCATGTGATCGTTTTGTATCATAATTATAGCACACAATTATGTTCTTTGGAAAAAACTATAAATATTAGACAAATTAAAATATGTAAATTCATGCATTGGCTGCATTTGTTAGTAGATAAAATGGTAATCGAATCTGTTCAAAATACATGGTACTGCATGATGACGACACGCATAATTAGGGGTCTATAGCAGAAGAATTGAATTTTTGCGTGTGCTAATCTGTGCGATTTAAAATTAGTTACAAATTATAAATGCCGATACTTACATTCTTCAGACGACGCATGCCCATGAGGCAGTCAAACTCTACCCCATCAAATGTACGACACGAAACGCTTACATAGCCAAGTTCAATTTTTCCCCATATTTTCATTTCATCGTCCGAGATTTGTTGACATTTTCTATGATACCAGTTGTTACACAATGAACATTTAACACAGTCATTGGAACAATTTGGTCTGCATCCACCACATGGTAAGCTGGCTATGAGTTTTGTTAAACTGAAATCTGCCATGATTCAATTAAAAATCACAAATGAAAACAAAAGATGTGCAGTATTTAAGCTTTATTTCCAAATAAGATACGAGGTCATGAAACAATATATAGACATGACCCAGGTCAGAAATCTGTAGATTTTGATGCTTGGATGCCTATGACTGATTTATCTATCATCCTTGTTATCAGCAAGTGTGAATTTCACTGTGTCAAACATGATTGCTTTGAGATTCCCAGCTGACTTTCCAGTTATGATGCCCCGATTTCAGTTCCCTGTGTTTGAAAGCTAGCTTTAAATACAGGATTTCTATATTGTATTGAGCATAATAGATTGTATGTCTATATTAGGTACCAAAAATAAGATTAGCTGACTTGTTGTGATGTATTTGATTGACAGGTGTTCCAAATACATTGTCTAAATAGTTTTGTGACATTTTACAAGAATACTTACAGTTTTATCTTGAAGACATGGATTCAGTAATATCATCACCACATGACTTTATAACAATACACGTGCATGACCCACGAACATGTATCGGGCTTGATAGAATTTTTAATTCGTAGCTGCACAGAGGGTGTGACAACGAATATGCGTCTTTGTTGGTCAGATGCCTTAATTCAGTTTTTTAACACTATTTCTTTTTCTTCTCAGTTTCATAGGAGGCCTTTATTAACCAAATACACGCCTCAAAAATCTGGTCTGTTCACCCTATCTGCTGCTAAGGCCATTGACAATCAAGTTCTTGAGCTTTTCAAATTATTTCACATGGAAATCCAAGAGATAGACGAGCCAGTTTCATCCGTAATGCTAAATATTGATGCATACATTTTTACTTTTTAGGGTAGCGCTGTAATTTATAGATGAGATGGCATACACAATGCAATTTGGGTGGATTTGAGCTGATTTTTGGTGGATTTGGTTGTGGATTTGAGTGGATTTGGGTGGATTTGAGTGGATTTGGGATATTATAGTCTTTTTTATAGCATTGTAAATTTCAGAATAAATGCTGGAACATCAAACGAGTATATCATATAGTTCATAAAGCAATAAATAATAGTTGTATTTCACATACCTCCATAGCCGAATATTGCTTCCGTACAAAGGCATGAAACGTATTGCGTTTTGACGTTACTGTCTGACTGGAGTCTATAAGTACTCTGCTTATAGTGTAACCTACGGCCAGACAGTTAAAAGTGATCCGGTTTTCACTGCAAGCACTTTGCTCGTGTAGCATCTGGCAAACTTGATCTGAGTAGTTGGAAATAATTTACGATGTAAATAAAACACTCTCCGATAACGCGTTGCGATGAAATGAAATCCGATTACATTTTAATTCAGTATAATTCTTAAACATTAAGTACGCATAACACAGTGAAATCAGTCAGATAATACAATACATATTGCGTCAAGAGCGTTCAATGCATATAAGCAATAACAAGTCCTCAATACTCGATATGCCTATCCTAAACATGTATGTAGAAAAATTGCAAATAATAAACTGAGGTCACATTTTAATTCTCCCTGCGGGTTCGGGGTTGTAGAATTGGCCCGACGTGCCTCGCCACGTGTCGTAAAAGGCGACTAAGTAGAGGCAACCTGTTTGCCGTGGGTTGCGTCCCGTGTCGGGGGAGGAAAGGATCCTGGTAGTTGCAACACACTACTTTGGCCTCTACTTCTCTTAGACGGGTGGTCGAGATGGGCCCGGTCTCGACAAATCGGCTGGTCACGCCGAGCCCTAGGAAGTCTTTATTAACTCTGTCACCTCCTTTTACTTTCTCCTTGTATCTCTTTTGATACCACCGTTGCCCCTATATTCTATTCCTATATCTTTCCCTTTTCCAAATCTTAGAAGACTTCCTAGAAGGCGGTGGCTCAACGGGTCAATCGGGGGGTAATTTTACTGACCCTAGAAATTGGCGACTTCAGGGTCATCCAAAGGTAATTTTATCAACTGAGTTTGGCATCTGTGTATCCTTGGCACTTTAAAAGTGTCCCCTTGTTGGGCTCCTTGGTGGGTGGGGAGCACGGGTGCTGAATTTTAAAATCTAGCCATCATGGAAAAAAAATCCAATAAACGTACTAAACCACTGTCTGACTCTGATGAAGAACCACGTGGCGTGGAATCATTTCCACGCTTCATGGTTATTCAATCAAAAGATGATGCTAAACCGCTTTCAGGTTTATCTCCTTTTATTATCGAGAAAACCATTACGGGATCGATTGGCACACCAAAAAGTGTGAAAAAACTAAAATCGGGTAGCCTTCTTGTAGAGTGTGAGCGAAAGGGGCAAACAGACAATATCATGAAAATGAAAACATTCTTTGATATTCCAGTGACCTCATTCGCCCACACTACACTGAATTCGTCCAAAGGCGTAATACGATGTCGTGACTTGGCTGGAGTCACCGACGCAGATATCATCGAAGGGATGAAATATGAAGGTGTCACTGCAGTGCGAAGAATACGTATTAAACGTAATAACACCCTGCAGGACACCAATACATTTGTACTCACCTTTAATAAACCGACAGTGCCCAAAGTGGTCAAGGTTGGGTTTTTACAAGTAAAGGTCGAGATCTACATTCCAAACCCCCTTCAAATGCTATAAATGTCAAAAATACGGCCATCACGAGGATCGATGTTCCAGAGCCAAGGTATGTGGCCGATGCGGAGAACACTCTCATCAGGAAGCTGATTGTAGAGCAACTCCGCATTGTGTCAACTGTGGCAAGGAACATCACGCCAGTTCCAAAGATTGTGATACATGGAAACAGGAGAAGGAAATTCAGAGGGTAAAGTTTACTTCGAACATTCCCTACCCAGAGGCCAGAAAGCTTGTCCAGGCAAAAACATCCCTTCCTGGCCCATCCTTCTCCACAGTCGTAAAGCACAATCCAAAAAGCACGAAGGACGCCCAAACACAGACGGATCAGCCCGATTCAACCACATGTGCCAACATCCCTAATTATAAGCCACAGAAAAGCACAACATCAACTCAGACAACAACTAATAACAATCCACCACCAAAATCACCAAGACAGAAACACAAAGCACAAACAAATAAACAGCAAAAGGGGTCAGATAACCCCATTAAACTGTACAACAGGTTTGGAGACTTTGAGAGCATGGATGCAGAAGAAACTGCTCCGTGTACTCAAAGTAGCTCCAAACCTAATAAAACTAAATATACTCCCGTACTTCCTCCAGACAAATAACAACACATACTTCCTTCGCGAATAGTCTAACCTAGTTCCAGAATCTCCAGCATAACATTAGAATGAAGAACACCATCATACAATGGAATTGTCGAGGACTTAAAACAAACTACAATGATATTCTTCTGCTTTTAAATGAACACGATCCTGCTGTACTATGTTTACAGGAAACATTCCTGAAAGAGACCGATAACATTACTTTTAAAAACTTTTCCCTGTTTAATGCGTACTTTCAAAACGCAGACAGGGCCTCAGGAGGAGTCTCTATTGCTGTAAACAATAGAGCCCCTCACAGAGTCGTTCCTTTAAATACAAATTTACAAGCCATTGCTGTAAGTGTCACTCTACATCGAGTGATTACTTTTTGTTCCATTTACTTGCCACCAAACACCAACCTAGTACAAAAGGAATTAGACAATCTTGTTGAACAACTTCCCGCGCCCTTCGTTTTACTCGGGGATTTTAATGCCCATAACATTTTATGGGGATCAAATCACATAAACGACAGAGGCCATAAAATAGAAGATTTCATGTCTAGACACGATCTGTGTCTATATAACACCAACTCACCAACATATTTACACCCAGGAACCGGTACGTACACATGCATAGATTTGACAATTTGCTCTCCCTCACTGCTTTTGGACTATGAATGGAAGGTCGCTGATGACCTTCACAGCAGTGATCACTTTCCAATCACTCTTGAAAATAACTCCAAAATTGATGACGCAATTCCACAATGGAATATAAAGAAAGCCGACTGGGCTATGTTTGAAACACTATGTAAAACTAGACTAAATAATGATACAGTATTAAACGCTGTTAATTCTATACAGCATTTTACCTCCGCTTTAATTTCAATTGCAGATGAATCTATTCCTAAGTCCTCAACGAACAGTAAGAGATCGCAAAAACCTTGGGTAACTAAGGAATGCAAAGAAGCCATTAGACAACGCCGAGAAGCATTAAAAACATTCAACAATCGTCCAACGCCCGAAAATTTAAATAAATATCGTATTGCCCGGGCTAAAACTCGACGCACAATCAAAGAATGTAAACGTGCATCATGGAAGAAATATATTTCTTCTTTAAACTCTCGTTCCTCAATGAAACAAGTTTGGGATACTATTCGAAAAATAAATGGAAAGAGGAAACACAATTCTATTCGACATCTAAAAATAAACAATAGCAATTTCAGTTCGAAACGTGACATAGCAAATATTCTTGCCGATAGTTTTTCGAAAAACTCATCATCATCTAATTACTCAGATGCCTTTAGAAGATTAAAATCTCAAAAAGAAAAGTCACGTTTAAAATTTACATCGAACAACACTGAAAATTATAACTAGCTGTTTTCTTTATTGGAGCTTAGGGAGGCATTAGACAAGGCCCATGATACATCCGCTGGGCCTGACGAAGTACATTACCAGTTCTTGAAACACCTCCCAGAATCTTCTCTCACATTACTTCTTAAAATCTTTAATGATTTATGGATTGCTGGTAATGTACCTAAGAGCTGGAAAGAAGCAACAGTGATACCGATTCCCAAACCAGACAAAGATAACGAAGATCCTAACAGCTATCGGCCTATTGCATTGACAAGCTGCATATGCAAAACAATGGAACGAATGATTAATTCTCGGCTTGTATGGTACTTGGAAAGTAATAATTTAATTTCTCCTTTCCAAAGTGGCTTCCGTTCTGGTCGTAGTACTAACGATCATCTGGTTAGACTGGAAACATTTATTCGCGATGCATTGATCAAGAGGGAACATTTAGTAGCAGTCTTCTTTGATTTAGAAAAGGCTTATGATACAACATGGAAGTACGGGATACTAAATGACCTGCACGATCTAGGTCTAAAAGGCCGTCTGCCCGCTTTCATCTCCAGTTTTCTCTCCGACAGAGAATTCAAAGTACGCGTGGGCTTTACCCTCTCCGATATGCACCAGCAAGAGATGGGTGTGCCCCAGGGCAGTATTTTATCTGTGACGCTATTTAATATCAAAATCAATAGCATAACTAAGTGCTTAACTCCCGGTGTGGACTGCTCTTTATATGTAGACGATTTTTTAATTTGTTATCGATCAAAGCACATGCATACAATTGAAAGGCAACTTCAACAAAATATCAACAAGATCCACCATTGGGCCAGTAATAATGGTTTTAAATTCTCTAAATCGAAAACAGTATGCATGCATTTCTGTCAATTGCGAAGACATTATGATGACCCTAAACTCACGCTGGACGGAACACTTATTCCAGTTGTTGAGGAAACAAAGTTTTTGGGTATTATCTTCGACAGAAAACTGACTTTTATACCACACATCAAGAATTTAAAAGCTAAATGATTAAATGCTTTAAATTTACTAAAAGTAATTGCGCACACTGACTGGGGTGCTGATAAAAAAGTCCTCCTCAATTTGTATAGAACATTTATCCGTTCTATACTAGACTATGGATGCATTGTTTATGGTTCAGCTAGGAAGTCTTATTTGAAAATGCTTGACCCAATTCATCATCAGGGAATAAGACTTGCTCTAGGAGCATTCAAGACATCTCCATGCGAAAGCCTTCTCGCGGGAGCGAATGAACCACCCTTATCGCACCGCAGAGAAATGCTTTCTATTCAGTACGCTCTTAGGTTAAGATCAAATCCTCTGAACCCTGCTTTTTCGGCTGTTTTTCAACCAAAATACAAAACTTTGTACGAAAACAAACCAAATGCCATACCTTCATTTGGCATCAGAGTATCATCCAGTTTTGACACTATCAAAATTAATCTCCCTACAGTTCAGACCACGTTTGTCTCGGAAACACCACCTTGGCTCCTTAAGCAACCCAAAGTGATTTTTACGTTGCACGATGGGAGAAAATCTGAGACGAATTCTGCCGTTTTCCAGAACTCTTATCATGAACTCCTCAACGATTTTAAAAACTACACAAAATTTTTTACTGATGGATCAAAAGTTGATGACAAGGCTGCTGCAGCCTTTGTTAGTGGCAAGCACATAACCAAAGTGCGCTTGCCAAACGATGCGTCCATATTTTCAGCGGAAATCAGAGCAATAGACCTTGCTCTGAAATTTATTGAACAAAAGCGCATTTTAAATAGCATTATTTTCTGTGACTCTCTGTCAGTACTTCAGTCGCTACACCATAGAAAACTGGATAATCCATTACTAGTCGATATTCTCGTCAAAAACTCTGAGCTTAGTAAGTCCTACAACATAGTATACTGTTGGCTACCTAGCGATATTGGTATTAGAGGTAATGAAGAAGCAGACCGGGCTGCTAAGATGGCTCTATCCCAAGAACCATCGGATTTTAAATTACCTTTTACTGATTTTAAACCTTGTATCAAAAGGTACCTACGTCAGAAGTGGCAGGCGTCATGGGATGATGCAGTCAATAACAAACTTCATGCCATCAAACCAACCCTGGGAGAATGGACTCCTTCCTACAGAGCTATCCGTAGGGAGGAGGTTGTCATTGCAAGAATCAGAATCGGTCATACATACATTACCCACTCCCACATACTGAAAGGTGAAGATCCACCAGAGTGCGTTTCTTGCAATGAGCCATTCACTGTTAAACACTTTATGACCGAGTGTTCCGACCTGCAACCTACGCGTGTTAAATACTATAATGTACATGACATGAAGGAACTTTTTGGTACAATACAAATCACTTGTATTTTAGATTTCCTAAAGGAAGTAAATCTCTATTTTAAACTATAACTTGTATGCCATCACGTAGAATATTTTTATCTAATGCAAATATCACCTTTTATTTACAACATCTTATCATCAACATACACCATTTACATCTCCCGTTGATTGGGAAGCTTCATATTTTCCTGTTACCAACATCTTTCCATTTTATATTTAACTATTGTTCTTTTATATATATCGCTGGCCGATGTTAAACCTTTCTTGTTTTTGAACATCTAACGTATTGTATGGCGCTAAATAGCCTAAAAGTGCTGGTGCGCCGTTAAAATTCAAGTAAACAAACAAACACATTTTAATACTTAATAAGTTGAAGGAGGGATAGGGTATTGAGGTATTGTAGTATGGGTACGGTGTTGAGGTATTGTAATATGGGTACGGTGTTGAGACATTGTAATATGGATACGGTGTTTAGGTATTGTAATATGGATACAGTGTTGAGATATTGTAATATGGATACGGTGTTGAGGTATTGTAATATGGATACAGTGTTGAGGTATTGTAATATGGATACGGTGTTGAGGTATTGTAGCATGGGTACGGTGTTGAGGTATTGTAATATGGATACGGTGTTGAGGTATTGTAATATGGATACAGTGTTGAGGTATTGTAATATGGATACGGTGTTGAGGTATTGTAATATGGATACGGTGCTGAGGTATTGTAGCATGGGTACAGTGTTGAGTTATTGTAGCATTGGTACGGTGTTGAGGTATTACGGCATGAATACGGTGCTGAGTTATTGTAATATGGGTATGGTGTTTTGATATTGTCGTGGATGAAACTTGAAATTCCGTTTAAAGTCAAAGGAATATTTGTTCTAACTCGTTTAATTTATCTTGCTTTAATGTTAGCGGAAAACAAAGACAGTGCTAAAATAGATGGCCATATCAAGACTTCGACTTTTTGTTCTTTAAATTAATTGTATGTCAGACATTCTACATACGGTAAATACATTTCAGTAAAGTATTATAAAGTTCCAAATTATGTCACATACTATATAAAGTGCTGCATATAAGTGTTACAGCGGCTAATTATACATCCCTCCAAATGTGAGATTTGTATCGTTCACTAGGAACATGTAACATCTTCCGATTTCACTTGAGTTCTTCCATTTACTCAAATGAGGCCTCTGCTGTGGGCTACCTTCTCTTAACCCAAAGTAGAAAAGGCACATAATGAGCCTCTTGGAAGAGCTTTTGATCAATATATGGTCTATCACTATTCAATAGCATTACTGTCTGTTGGAGGGGCTAGGAAGGTTTTAAATTAGCCAAATTTGGCTAATTCCTACATTTTTATTTTTACACCCCTATGTAGTAAACAAATTTTGGATAAATGTATGCTTAGGCAAAATTTGGCAAGTGTATTTTAGTATAACCCACATGTATGGTTGCAAAAGACCAATCTCTGGGTAACTATACTTAGCCAAAATTTGGCTAACTGCAATATTGTCCCTTACCATAATGTGCTGTATAACCTTTAGGCAGAAACCGAATTTGGCTTCATGTTGCCATTCTCAGTGTAGCTGGTGCACAACTAATTTTCTTTTTAGCAAAATTTGGCTAATGTCATCTTCAACTTTTAAAAACAGCTGCATGTATGGCTGTTCAAATTAAAAAGCTCTGTAGTTAGCCATATTTGACCATCCTCCTCAGTGTTTCATTCCATACTGTTGTGTAAATGTAAGCTTATAACATTGTTAGCCATTTAATGTAATGTTTCTTTTGTATAGCCTACAGTAATAACTCTTAGAAATCCAAATTTGGATAAATGTATGGCTAAATTACTCATAGGGAGTAAATGCGGTATTGTTAAATATGTGATTGAACAATGTTTGAGAAATGCATGTAGGTTCACTGGTCATGACCACCATGGATGGCTTCCAAAACGAATCTAGTATACTATATTTTTATGATCACAAGAGTTTTGAAATATGAACAAATGAAGAAATTCATTTTGTCATGGCAATCACTGCTAAACCAGAGCAAAGTAAATGAAAGTGACACATTTCAAAACAATGTTTTATATTACTACTGTTCCCTTGTAATGCAGACTGTTTGTTTTTACTCTGTTGGTAAATATTTGATAAATACTTTGGAGACTATCTACAAAACTGATTTATTTCCCTTCATATAGCTCTTCCTATAGTCTGAATATACATCCCCATTTGTTTATACCGTTATTCCAATTTTTGTTTAAAAAGACAACGATAAATTAAATTAAATTTTTTTAGAACTCGGTCACTTAATTTATTGATTTATAATTACAAACCATATTATCACCAGGGGAACTGCATATTCCATCTCAAACAGAACTTTTCAGATTACCTTGCTTGTTGGTTATTTCCAGTTCCTGGACAAATCTTTTTTCAGCAAAGGGGTGGATGCACAACTAAATGTGTATATACATAGAATGTACATACTATGTCAATCTACTTCTGATATTTACAATGTCAAATCATGGAAAAGAACGACAACTATAAATCTGAATGTCACATGGATTTAACAAATGGTTGAATTTATATGTACATGTGTGCAAAGTGCTTTAACTCTCAACCTTATGGTAATTTGTGGAATTGTCTAGCAGTTACCGAACATGATGAACTATGTCACTCTGCTGTCAGAGGAAAATAGACTCACCCACATTATACATAATATGACATAGTATTATTAAGGAAAATACATTAAGCAAAAAAAAACAAAAAAAAACAATGGCAGTGCTAGGGCATTCCTGGTCAGCGTTGGGATAGAAACTATAAATCAGTGAATGAAATGACTATTTCTAAGCATTTTTATCACACCAACTGTTTTCGTTATTAAAATCCGTAGGGGGCTATAATCATACTAGAATATTTGGAAAAACTGCAAAACCTAAATTTTATATCAAGTATTTAACAAGAATGATGGACCAGTAGGAAGATGGAAGCATAGAAAATCAAGAGAACAGAAAAATATTAAAACAAATAATTAAAAACACAAACTATTTATTATTAAACATCATATGACTGAAATGCTGTAAATTGTACATACAATTTTGTATAATATTATATGCATATGAAAAACACCAGAAAAAATTATTTTTTCAATGTAAAATAAAAATGTATGTTTTGGTTTATTTTAAAGAACAATGCCTGTGGAATGTTTCTTTGTTTATAAAACAATTTTTACTTTAGCATAAAAGATCTCTTTTTATGTCTTGTTCTGGCTATTGGAAATCTTCTTGAAGAAGGAAGTTCAATGTCCTCTGGTATAATGTTATTGACTAATGTCCTCAGGTGTTTAAACGATGTAACTGACACCTTTAATTACTTTGCATTGTATATTCAACGTGTAACCTCAGTGATCGCAACTTCCTAGACCTGACCGATTTGAATGATTGTTTCATCTATCAGATATAAGACATATTTCCCAACTTTATATTTTCTTCTGTCTGCATTGTCAGCTTGATGTCTGCCTGATGCTTATTGGGTTGTGTATACCTGAAACTTTTGGTCAGTAATTTTGAATGAAATTTATTTATTCTAAACTAAATTAAGGAAGTCTTTTGAATGGTTGTTTTACTGTTAAAATAATAATGTTGAAATTGTATTGCAATTTCGTTGGAAAATTAACAATCAAGATTCTTTTCTTAACTTGAACTGCCCTGTTGTATCACTTTTACAAGTCTTTGGTAGACCGCTCTGGTGGCCTAGTGGTTAGAGCATCCACATCGGATGTGGAAGGTCGTGGGTTTGATCCACGGCAGAATCATACCAAAGACTTATAAAAATGGTACTGCCTGGCACTTAGAAGAAGTTAGTGTCAGGACGTGTTGGCCTGTTGTCAGAATACTGTTACTGGGTGGGAGACATCATGCTATATGTTTGCGATATGATGCCCCAGTGTTAGGCATCACTATAAAATGCCACATTGCATACATAAGAGTTGCAATTTTAATATGATTGGATATTTCTCATAATCTTTCTTGTCTTATATCATGACTAGGTAACATTATTTACCGGTACCAAGTTTGATAAATTCACACAAACAAGCACAGTTTATGAGATACAAAATCACCTAATTTATAGCAAAATGTCATAAAACATCTTGATGATTTAAACCTATTTACTAAGTTAGATCCAAATTTGATTAGAAATACTCTATTGAAAGTCATAAGAAGCTTAGCCAATCTGATGCCAGATCACTTTATTACTATATAAGTTGACCTTGCTCTTAATAGAATTCACTTGCCATCTTCATGATGTCAGCCCGTTTGTCAAATTGATCAAAATGAAATCATTAATAAAGTGGTTACAAAGTTATACAACTAGAAGCCACGTCAGAGCTCTCGTAATATGAGCTTATATTCCATTTTTAATAAAATTTAAAAACATGTACAAATAGGACCGTTAGAGTGAAAACTGGTTCCGTCAGATGCAAGATCAAATAATTACTATAAACGGATATCAACCTGTACTGCAAGTTTTATAAAAACTAAAACATATTGCTTTAATACTGGTAACAAGCTCAGCTAATTAGATGCATTATTAATTGATTAATATGCTTTGATGTTAGTTATAATTGAATTAGTTTGGAATCTTGAAACAAGCTCTTATTCCATGTTTTACTTACAATAAGATTGAATATATGGATGATAGAGTGATACAAATGTAATTATTAAAGGATGGAAGGATGAAGGCTTATACAGGACAAAAACGTAAAGTCACTTAACCTTATGGCCGGAGGAGTTATAATTAAGTGAAATTGGTAAAACTGACATTTCTACAGTAGCATTAGCCTCTTGAACACAGGTGTTATGGACTTTTTCATCCATGTATGTAAGACCCTTAATACGTACTGCCTTTCCCCTTGTGAATGTTCCAGGTAACACTCTCAGAATTAGGCTAACGACTGCATACCTGCAGAAAAAAAAGAACTTACACTATACAGGTATGGCATAATAGTTATCATAATTCCATGTGAGATTCAAGAAAGAGCTTTACATCAGATATTAATTAATTCTTGCTAAGACAACTTTCTAAAGTAGCTGACTAAACACTGTTATAAAAAAGTGAACTTTCATTATTTAAAATTGAAAGTTATTTATTTTCAATATTTATTTCTTGAATAAATATATGGGACTCTTTACATATAAGTTACATTTGTCTGTCTTTAATATATTTTGATGTACGAATACACAACTATTTGTTTAGATGAGCTTTAAAGTTCCGGAACAATGGAAGAAGGCAAAAATTTAATAATGATACATTCCCACTGCAGGGTTTACATGATCACCCTTGTCAGCCTAATACAACAAATGTCTAGCGTATTTAATGAGTTTCCAATCACTTCATGCTATATGACAAGGTTTCACAGACATCAGTTTCATAAAATAAGACAAATACCATTGTACAGTTGTTAACATTTATGTACAATATTTCTTCCCTGAATCAAAGCTAGTTCAAAATATAATTAAACTTTGGCTGGATTCAAATTTAACACTTTTCACTTCCTGAGTTCTCAATTTTTGCGCACATTATATAAACTTTCATGAACTCATCATATTCCATTACAAGTTACTGGCACATTTTAGTTTAAACATTAACTCTTTGTATCTGCATTGTTACAATACAACATAATTGTTTCAGTGTAAGATTCTTCAGAGCGAACATTTTGAAGTATTCCCTGGTGCTGTTATAACTAATAGTTTCAAGTTGATCATGACCTTATTTAAAAAGAGAAGTTGAACAAAAATATGTATTTGATTCTTATAAAATATCAAAAATAAAATATGTCTTCCTCAAAGGATTATTTTGTACAAGACCAGGTTTCTTGTGGAATAAATGCTCATTAAATTTGGCTGTAGTGTTTCATAAAAAATACCTTAGTAAACAGATTTTTGCTTGGATAAAATGAATGTCTTCAGTGGTTACCAGACGGGGATCTTGTGAAGAAAATTAAAAATGGTATTGAATATATTATTTGTTAAAAATCTTTGCAGTGAACTGTAAGATAAATAACTCTCCTTTTCATAGCATTTTCCATCAGAATCTGAATTTGAATCTAATATATGTTAAAAACTTGCTGTTTAATTATATTAAGCAGATAACATATATAAAACAAAACTGTTCAGTCCCTTGCAAAATACTTATTTGAAGATAAAAAAAATATACTGGTTCTGGAGTGAAGCTACTAATCAAAATATGTTAATCTGCTAGTCTGAAATCTATTATCACTCATTTTCAGATGTTTTGTGCATAAATCGTTGTCCTTTGCTTCTCTTCAGACTTTGGAAATATCAGCTAAACTTCTCTGGTAGCAAGACATTTGACCTTATGCATACTTCTCTAAATGTTGAATGCCTTCTACTGCTTCTATCAAGGTTATTAGGCGCCCAGCAGGAGACTTTCAAGGTTGAGCTAATCTTTGCACTCACACTGATTTCATGATCAAAGAAAATTTACACCAAGATAATGGCCTGGAGAGCGCTGTTAACTCTGTCAATTAAACATAGCTTTACTGACTCAGATTAAAGCACCTGCTTTCATGACTTGTGGTACTTAAGCAGCTACTATTGTAGACCTATGCAAATTTCATGATAATAAAACTTCAATAATGTTACATCAATGAAACACTGTCTCTACTTTTTTTAGTTTCAAATAGGATCAACTTCATTATCAACCATTCCTGGCTGTGAGTCCTTCATGATGAATTTAGATAAATACTACAGATTCAGGAATATATGTGGGGAATTATCACTGAGAATACTAGCAAACTAATCATCAAATAAGTTATCATGGATGGAATGTCCTGACATATTGTATTGTAATCACAATAAATTAAATCAAATATTAGCTTAATAATATAGTGTTTACTAATCCAGATTTTGTCCCCTTACAACCCATCCTGCTCAATAAAATTTCAAAACTTGGACATGGTATATTTTTATTGATAGGTAAAACTGAAAAAAATAAGAATGAAAATAATCTTACAATTTACATAAATGTTGCTAGAAAACAAAAATATTTGTGCTGTACTTTAGCTTTGGAGGCAGCACAAATGATAATAGCATGATTCTATTTTTGCCATTTTCTATGCACAACACAGACAATAATATGTCTTTCTTGACTGCTTAAAATGACTTTTTAATTATTTTATAAAATTGGGAACTTTGACCAGGCGGGAAAGCAACCTATACTCCCAGATGTGAAGACGCTTTGATACTTGTATTGTTCATATATTTGTAAGGTGCCCTGTAATAAACGTATGGTGTTTATATGATATGAACAATTCAACCTATTATTTTCATAAACCTGTATCAAAGTAAAGTTTGGTGTTTGATTTGTTATACCAGGTGCAGTTCAGAAAAAATAAAGTCACACATTTATTCATGAAAGGAATTAATTTTATAATTTATCTGCAAACAAAATTTGTCAACACATTTCATTGACGACAGTAGTGTAATGGATGTGGATATTCAACCATGTGTGTAAACACATACTAATATATATTTCCATAACAGGTGGTGATGATAACATACAAATTGTGCACACTTTTCAAGTAATTTTTAAACCAAATTGATCTAATTGCTACACATGCTTCTACTGGTAATTTTTTATCATGTGAATATTATATCTATTCTTCTATTATGCATTTGATAAGTAGATTATTAACATATAGTTCATAGCATCAGACCCATTTTAAATTTACATTTGTTCACGATTTTACATGTCAAAATTATTAAAGTATACATCAACAGTCGTTTCAAATATTGTTCAATCAAGATTCAGTTAGTTTGTTTAATTACTCATTCAGCTGACAAACAGTTAGCAAGTAAAATGTATAGTGAATAGTGAATTTCATGTGCTTATATAACTGTGTTTAAAAGATTATATTGGTGTAATGCTTTGTCTTATCTTAAAGATATATTAAAATCCTATTAATATCATCTGAGTTTGTTGCGATATGCATATACAGTTACGTTAAAAAAATCTAGAAATGTTCAGCTAAACCAAATCCAAAAAATGGAATCATCCAGGAATCACAAGGTTGGTAAGAGACTGTTAGCAGGTAGCAAATGTCCCTTAGGGTAATTACAAAGGTTTGCCTTCCCATCATGATTAGATTATTAAAATGTGTAATTAACCATGCTCTCCCAAGTTATGTTGTCTGTGAAATTTGAATCAGAGATGGTGCTAATAAGGATGACCCTAGTTTAGATGTCAAACTGTTAGCATTTGGCTGCATGAAAGGAAAAACATGATAATCAAAATGAAACATGAACTAACAGTAAAATGTTATATTCCACCATGTTCCAGTTTCAAAGTGTGTTACATCTACTACTTCTGAAAATTTCGTGTGTTCCATGTACCTTTAGAGTTTCTTTCAAAAAAGTTACTCAAGAACCACTGTGGGGTAGATACTTAGGTCATAAATGGTGGTATTGTACTGTCATAATATACATCATACATTCATTCCGTAGGTAGATATATAGGTAGGTAGGTATGTGGGTAGATTAAATCAAGATAATAAATTTAATGTCTCAGATACCAATACATACCGAAAGCAACTTATTTACCCAGTAAACGTTTGGGCATTTAAGTACAATTAATGATGTTGTAAGAAGTTGAATTCAATTCTGTCTTTAGTGAAATGTGGGAGGTAAAATACTAAATTGATTCAACGTGTGAATCCTTGTTATTGGTTCATTATGCCTTCAATGTCGTTCACCCAGTAAAATCTAGTCTTGTGAAAATTGGTGTAATGATGTATCTCAGTAAGAATCCAAGCAAGTCAGCAATTCAAACATTCTAAATAGGTCAGCATGACGTCATTTTCATGCTCTAATTGCATTATTTGCTTCAGCTGTGTGATTTTTACACCCTTGCTATGCTGAACTCTTATTTCACTCTCTCTCTCTCACGAAATGTGGCATGCGAGTTGTTTATAGACTATTTATGGCATTTTGGATATACTACAATGAAAATAGTTAAGTCTTGTCCAAAGTAAATCAGTGTGATCCAAGTTTAATACTTCAGAGATATGGGTTTTCAGCTATCTGTTCATTACACCCTCAATGCCATTGACCCCATTGCACCTGCACTCGCAAATCGGTATGAGCATCATTAATAAAGAGGACAACTCTACCATGCCAAAATTATATATATATATATATATATATATATATATATATATATATATATATATATATCAGGGAGAGTCCATCAACCATACAATGGATAGGTCGTTGTAATTTCACATGTTAGAGTATTGGAACTATACTTGCTACACGCTTGATATAATTATTAACTGCAACTAGCATTTATGAAATTTGAAGTATGTAAATATCACAGAGTGAGTAATTCAGTCATATCAAAACAGGTCACTACAACGTTTTTGCAAGTCTGAATAATGTTTCTGTGTTCAGACATTTGCTGACATGTTTGTCTTTTAAACCATTTGATGCTATATGCTTTGTGTCTGCATCCGTATTACAAATGCGTTTAGCGTAAACGGTGTGTACTATGATGAGACCATGATATCTTAATGCATCTAAATCAATATTATAGAGCAGTATAAACGTTTCCATTATGGCTTTAATGTGTGCAGCAAAGTGTGTATCACATGACATTTTGTAATTATGATACTGATGTCACCCATCACTCTGCCCTATGTAATCTATATTGGTACATTTGCTGTAAATATTTTTACAAGTATTTAGGTTCACAATGCATCCCTGTAAAGACAATATTTAGCTAACTGATTGCCATAAGGTTTCATCGTTGTTTTACTTTTTAACTTTTCCTGTGTAATTTTGAAAAAATTTTCATTTTTAGCCCAAGATTATTCTTTTTATCCAACAGTGAAAAAATGTTTTTGTTTATTTACCATTTTGGCCCTTACCAAACCACACCAACTAAGGAATAGTTTTTTTATGTTCATATGAATTTTTTCATTCACATATTCTCATACATTTGTTTGATAATATCACATCTGTAGCTACATAATTGAATTATATCTACTGATAAGCACACATATTAATGAATAATTATTAACTTCGTAAATTACTTGCATTAATTGATCAATAAATTAAGTTTAGTTCACTATGTCAATATGCATAATAATTTGTAAATGTCATGAAGACATAAAAAGAACAAAAGAATTTGACTTTCAAAGATTTCTTATAAATCCTCTCTCTCATTTTCAACCAAATTATTATTTAATTAGCAATCATAAACGTGATTAATTACTACCTCATTTTGCATAACAATATATAATGAAATTGTTACGTTTTTCCACAATATGTTTAGTTTGCAAAATCTTTCAGAGAACCTGAGATTTTACTATCAAAACTATCATTACAGCAAATGTTGATATTTAATGTTTCTAAATTGTTTGTAAAATAACATATTTAGTATTAATATTTCATTCTAGCTTGAATAAGGAAGATTACGCGTGTGAACTCTGCAAAAATATACAAGATGTCCCCAACAATAATAGTTTTAGCAATTATTTTTATGTACATCTTGAGCTCTGAATATTACTATCAATAATAATAATAATAATAATAATAATAATAATAATAATAATAATGAGGTCTTTGTATAGTGCCTAATCTCTAGACGCTCTACGCGCTTTACAACATTAGAAAACACCTATTACATAAAAAACGTATATAATGATATGATTATAAAAACAAGAAAGATCATATACTTACAAAAACATTAGTAAACCAGTGTGCATTTATAAATATAAATCATTTAAAGTCTTGCTGCTTGATTAGAGAACATATATAATCAAGTTCTATGATGTACAAGGGGCCACTCACCCGTTATCATGTACGTTTGAGAGAGTGATGTATGTTAGGTGAAATTGTTTGCATATAAAACATGCACAGTGGAGAGAATGTTGGCATACCTGTTTGCTACTTTGATGTAATATAGCTGGGTTTTCTGTGCATATTGTACTTTTGGAAGTTATAAATAATCTTAGATCACTGCTAACGATAAAGACCTCTTCCTTCTCCAAAAATCAGTCACAATTTGTCTAAAGTACACTTACTTTAGCAGATATTAAAATAGGGAAAATGAATTTGACAGACTAGACAATATCAGCTTCTGAAAGTGCAATGAATGAATTACCAATATATGAAATACACAAGAGTTATTTTTTGATACTATTTACCTCTAATGTTCAGGAGGTGAAAATGACCAAGTAGAGCTAGCACTTTTCTTTCAAGGTTCACATCTAAAGTAAGGCCAAGCTGTATACTCTATAATCCATATTACACCTATCAATCATACAACACAATAAATTGAATTAAAGGTTTTTTGAACAATGTCTGAGATATACGAGGTATTGTTTATATAGCCACTATAACCAGTGTAAAAACTTTTGGAAGTTATTTTTCTTTAAATTTTTTAACCCAATGCAAAATATTAAACTGTAGATCGCCAACCAAGGGATGATGGGTAGTGGTATCTGTTGGTAAACCAAAAGCAACAAAGTTTACTGTAAAATCATGCAAATGACATGAAGCATACTACATACCATATCATTTTGAGTAGATAAGATATTTTTAGTAAGAAGGAATTCTACGGAGCAAAGTTCTTAAGTCTGTAAAGGTTAAGTTAACCATTTTTGTGGCAAAACAAATATCATGACAATTGCAAAAACACTCTTATTGAAATACAAGACATTGGTTGTAACATTTCTTTAATGTTTTTGCATTTCTATTTCTATCAACATTACTGAATGACTTTCAACTTTTTGCGTTTTCTGTTTATGTCAGAAATCACCTTCGCTCTTTCCAGTTTCTCTCTCTCTCTCTCTCTCTCTCTCTCTCTCTCTCTCTCTCTCTCTCTCTCTCTCTCTCTCTCTCTCTCTCTCTTTTACTGACAATATGAACATTCCTTATATGTAAGCTAAGACTTAAAAATGTTGGATAAGAATATGGGATAAGAATATTTTGGCAAATATTAGAAGTAATGTACTGATCAAAGTCAAATATCAAGAATGTTTGAATAAAGACAGCAGATGACTCATTTAGAATTGCCTCTATGAATTTGCCAGGGGTTGGGGGACCCAGATAAAAGTATCGATCTATGGTATTACCTAAAGAAAAGAAGGAATACTCAATATGTCTATTGCGAGATGCACATTTTATTAAATGACAGGAGACTTATATTAGATCATCTTTGGGTTACAAATGTATCATTTATTTTGCATTCAGATTCAAGAGGAGTATCTATTGTATTGAATAAAAACTTTAAGTTTCTATTTTCTATTTTTAGAAACATTAATTAAGAACACTTAGTTTTTATTTAATCATCTGCAATTGGTTTTCAGTCACATATGATTAGATTTATTAACTCAATCATCAACATAATCATTCAATGGAATATTATGTTTTTCCCATTTCAGGTTAAGATTAATGGGTTACTTATTATTTTAATTGGTAACATGTTACACATTTGAGGTGTGGAAGGCAGAAATGCTGTTTGATACCATACAAGTTCTGCATAAAGGGGACATAAACAGTGTCACATAAAATCCTATGGTAAGTGATTGTCATACACACCCACCAAATATGGCTGCACACAACATTTTAGAACAATAATATAAAACAACAGTACATATTACACTAATAATGTTATAATAATGGGACACTAATAGATCTATAAAATAGGATAATCATATTTGATTTTACAGTTTAGCCACCTTAACTTAAGAAACATTTTCCATTAGTGATTTATTTATAAACCATGTAGATTCATTTTAGTTTGCCTCTCTATCGTGCTTCACTAATTATTTAAATGTTGTCATTCTCAAGCTCTGGCCATGCAAGAATCATCATTCAAAATGAATGTATGCAGATCCGGTAGTACCAGACCCTTTAAAAAATAATGTCATTGTAACCTACGTATACACCATGTATACTTATAATGATGGGCTACTGAATGTATTTCTACATAATTCATTTTTACCATGGCTGCTGGAGACAAAAGAGCTGGTGCAAAGCTTTTCTGGAGTTTGAGTGGAAAAAATTTTGGCCAAATTAGGTCCATTTTGGCCAAATTTTGGCCATTGATGGCCAAATTTTGGCCATTACAGTGAGCAGAAAGTCGCTCATGTTGAGCAAAAAGTCGCTCAAGTTGAGCAAAATGTTGCACACATGGAAAATAAAGGAAATAGCGTATTTAAAGCGAAAGAAATGTGTTGGAGGTGAATATAGATACATTTGAACCTGAAAATGCCAAGAAAACATTTTAAAATTGAATGGAATGGGTTGAAGACAAAATCTAATGAAATTGTCAAATTTGAAGACATTTTCAGCTGGATTTGTACCTATATATATTGCATTGGCTTGAATGTATGGATTGCCTATTTAAATGGAAAGTCTTTGTTTGAGGTGAATATAAAAACATTTGAAGTGGAATGGAAATGTTTTTATTAAATTTGAAAGGACGATGCAGGAGCAATTTGTTGCTCAGACGATACGCAGTATACTGTATCGAACTGGTCAGCCTGGACCAACTTGATAAAGTAGTATCGAAATGGTCAGCCTGGACCAACTTGATAAGTAGTATCGAAATGGTCAGCCTGGACCAAATTGATAAGTAGTACAAGTTTCCCTCCCATTGCTGTCGGCGTCATCGTCGCGGAGTGGTGAACAAGCTGGCAAAATTGCGGCTTGGCCAACTGGACAGCAGACAACGTTTTATTAATGGCGGCTGCATTAGCTAGGGTCCTAGGCGTCTAGGGTCCCTTCAAGGAACGTACGGCTCTACCTGCGTAGGCGCTAGCTGGTACAGGGTACCTCTAGGCAGGCAGGGAGCTTCTGGGGCGGAATACGAAGCTAGGGTCCTAGGCGTCTAGGGTCCCTTCAAGGAATTTGCAAACATGAAAAAAGTGCTACCTATATATTGCTTTGGCTTGAATATATACAATACACGATACATTTGAGAATGGAATGGGATGAAAAAGAAAGTGAACGATAGAAATAAGGGTCCTAGGCGTCTAGGGTCCCTTCAAGGAACGTACGGCTCTACCTGCGTAGGCGCTAGCTGGTACAGGGTACCTCTAGGCAGGCAGGGAGCTTCTGGGGCGGAATACGAAGCTAGGGTCCTAGGCGTCTAGGGTCCCTTCAAGGAATTTGCAAACATGAAAAAAGTGCTACCTATATATTGCTTTGGCTTGAATATATACAATACACGATACATTTGAGAATGGAATGGGATGAAAAAGAAAGTGAACGATAGAAATAAGGGTCCTAGGCGTCTAGGGTCCCTTCAAGGAACGTACGGCTCTACCTGCGTAGGCGCTAGCTGGTACAGGGTACCTCTAGGCAGGCAGGGAGCTTCTGGGGCGGAATATATGGCACGTAGTGGAAAGCCAGCTAACGACGAGCGATGCTCTAGGCTGGCTGGCAATGGTCAGGCTGAACCGAGATTTTAGCCTAGCTCGGCTTTGGGCTTCGAACCCGGACACGGAGATAGCCCCACGAGGGTCATGTGCGGTAACGCAAACGAACTCGGAGACGTCGGCGGGGGTCCCGGGAAGAGTTCTCTTTTCTTTGTAAGGAACGGACTCCCTGGAATCGGCTTGCCCGGAGATAGGGACGTTGTTCCCGTAAAGCACCGCGGCTCTTGCGGTGTCCGGTGTGCCCCCATCGTCCCTTGAAAATCCGAGGGAGACAGTGTGTTTAACATATTTTCGTGCCGGTCTTCGGCTTGTTACTAAAGGCGACCGAGCGGCTGCATTATCTGGCGAGGCACTTTTTAGTGATTCCCTGATCGCAGTCCAAGGCTGTTTTCTTCGCTCTCGAGCTATATCGGTCAGTGAGTGTCGGTTTACGTTTATTGTCGCTCGACAGACCTGTAAGACTGCCCCCCCCCCCGGGAAGGGGGAGCCAGTCAGCGTCTGCTCTAGACCCCTTTGGCGTTCGTGTTCGAGGGGGTCTTGGGACCTGGAGAGATAAAGGTGAGTATAGCGAACTCCGATTCGTTCGGAGATGGGTCCAATTGACCTTCGGGTGTCGTTGGAGTGAGGGTCAAACTATCGCGTCGACTACCTTTATGGCCATAGGTAGTTGCACGATAGTTTTGATTCTTCTTGCGCTCTCGTAGGTCGCTTACCTCGCACCGGTAAGGTCCGGTGAGCTATGGTTGATCCTACAAGTAGTTATATGCTTGTCTAAGGTGCGTAATGGGTGGTTGGTACACGGTACCCCATAAGCATGCACGGCACGGTATCGAAATGGCAAATACAAGAAGCTCCGAGTTAGCTGGTACACGAGACAAGAGAGGTGTAGCACAAGTGGGAGAGGGATTATGACTGAACGCCTCTAAGTCATAATCCAATTGACCTCGGGTGTCGTTGGAGTGAGGGTCAAACTATCGCGTCGACTACCTTAATGGCGCCAGAGGTAGTTGCACGATAGTTTGATTCTTCTTGCGCTCTCGTACGTCGCTTACCTCGCACCGGTAAGGTCAGGTGAGCTATGGTTAATCCTGCAAGTAGTTATATATATGCTTGTCTAAGGTGCGTAATGGGTGGTTGGTACACGGTACCCCCATAAGCATGCACGGCACGGTATCGAAATGGCAAATACAAGAAGCTCCGAGTTAGCTGGTACACGAGACATGAGAGGTGTAGCACAAGTGGGAGAGGGATTATGACTGAACGCCTCTAAGTCATAATCCCGCCCCGAAAATGCAACGAAAGTCATGGGTCATAGGCGGCTATGACCCTGAAATGAGAGGTGTAGCATACATTTGAAAATGAATGGAATGGGATGAAAGTGAACGATACAAATAACGTTGTGCAAAAATTGGCAAACATGAAAAAAGTGCTACCTATATATTGCTTTGGCTTATATACAATACACGATACATTTGAAAATTCAATGGAATGGGATGAAAAAGAAAGTGAACGATAGAAATAAGGGTCCTAGGCGTCTAGGGTCCCTTCAAGGAACGTACGGCTCTACCTGCGTAGGCGCTAGCTGGTACAGGGTACCTCTAGGCAGGCAGGGAGCTTCTGGGGCGGAATACGAAGCTAGGGTCCTAGGCGTCTGGGGACCCGCAAGGAACGGACGGCTCGACCTGTGTAGGCGCTAGCTGGTACAGGGTACCACTAGGCAGGCAGGTAGCTTCTGGGACGGTGTACGAGGCTAGGGTCCTGAATGCAAAGAGGTACGGTTATAGCTGCGTAATCGGTGGATGATACAAAGCACCCCCGTAGAAATGTTCAAAATTTAGTTTCTGGGGCGTTCAAGCATAGGGTCATTGGCGGCAATGACCCTGAAAGGAAAGGTACGTAGCTTAGGCGGTGGCTGGTACAGGGTACCCCCCTAAGCAGGCAGGTGTAGGAAAGTCAGTTTACGATGAGCGTTGCTCTAGGCTGGCTGGCATAATAGATTGGAGCTACATCGGGTAAGCGAGTCGCTTGACAGACCATTACGACTGGAACCGGGAAGCATTTGGGAGATGGCTAGAGGTTTTCTAGGTACCTTGAAAGACATGCGAGTGATGGAGAATAGGTGGAGGGAAGAGACAAAGAGAGCCAAAGTATCGTGTGGGCTACCTGCTGATCAGAGGTAGTCTGGACGATATTATCGTGTGGGCTACCTGCTGATCAGAGGTAGTCTGGACGATAGCTTGACTCCCGTTGTCACTTTTCTCCATCTTGATCCCGTCACTCGCCTTTCTCTCCAGGTCCCTAGACCGCCTCTATGAGGATAGATAGGCTACAGACAGACGGACATGGCAAAACTGTATCGAGATAAGCGACTATATGGAACCGGTAGAACCCGAACCGGTAGCTTCCAAGTAGAAAAGGATAAACGTAACTGCCACGGAAGAAATGTAGTGTTATACCCCCTAAACTGAAATGGTAGCAAATAGTAGCTTATGGGGCGGTGCACGTGTTAGGGACCTTAGCGGCAAGGTCTGGCTTCTCTGGCGCAATACACGATTCGGATCCTAGGCGGCTTTAACCCTGACACGGTATCGAAATGGCAAATACAAGAAGCTCCGAGTTAGCTTTAAATTCTCTAGAAGCGGAAGACACAATTCGGGTCCTAGGCGGCTAGGAAGGACCCTGGCACGGTATCGAAATGGCAAATACAAGAAGCTCCGAGTTAGCTTAAATACAAGAAGCTCCGAGTTAGCTTCAATACAAGGGTACCAGCATTGATTATGTATTAGCATGGCCCTCTCCCATTGCTGTCGGCGTCATCGTCGCGGAGAGGTGAACAAGCACACTGCTTGGCCAACTGGACAGCATTGCCATTGTCTCTCTCTTTTCCTTTCCTGCAGTGGTAAGGAATAATTCTTTTTGCAACGAATTTGGTCTTGCGAGACACTCTGATTTTATTTCCCATGGTGGCAAGGAAGAATTCCTTTTGTAAACATTTTGGTCTGGCAATAATCAGATATTCTTGCATCTGCTATTCCTCTTTCTTAGAGAAAGAGTATGTGTGTGTGTGTGTGGGGGGGAGTATATCATTAGGAACTGGTGAGATGTCGTCGACTTTTGGGTCCAGTTGGACTTAGTTTTTTTTCCTTATATATCAGAAACTGGTGATGTGTTTGGACTTAGTTTATTTCTTTTGCGTCAGATATCAGAAACTGGTGAGAATTCTGGACTTAGAAAATATTTCTAAAGTGTCGTCGACATTTGGGTTCAGTTGGACTTAGTTTTTTCTGGTGGTGTGTGTATGCTATATCCATGTGTGTGTATGCTATATGTATGTGTGTGTATATGCTATAATGTGTGTACGTATATAATGTGTATGTATGCCTGTGTGTATGTGTGTATGCTATAATGTATGTCTATGTATGTCTGTGTGTGTATGTGTCTGTGTGTGTATGTATGTATGTATATGTATGTGTATGCTATATTATATGTATGTCTGTGTGTGTCGCGCATGGTGTGTATGTATATGTGTATGTATGTATGTGTATGCTATATTGTATCAGATGTCTGTTTGTATTCCAGCTGTCATAATTCTAAGTTATTATAATAAATTTTACCAGCTCTATACACGTATCAAGTCCATACGCAATTCCTTAGTACATACTATGAAATCACGATATCACCTATAAGGTGCCATGTCAAGAACTCGAACCTGTATAAATATATATATCCACAACTTCAATCAACCGAATGTCGCGCCATGAAAAATTGCTGTATAAATATATATATATATATATATATATATATATATATATATATATATATATATATATATATATATATATATATGCTTACATATATATACAATATAGCATACATACAATATAGCATACATACAAGCACACATACAATATAGCATACATACAAGCACACATACAATATAGCATACATACAATATAGCATACATACATACATACATACATACATACATACATACATACATACATACATACATACATACATACATACATACATACATACATACATACATACATACATACATACATACATACATACATACATACAATATAGCATACATACATACATACATACAATATAGCATACATACATACAATATAGCATACATACATACATACATACATACATACATACATACATACATACATACATACATACATACATACATACATACATACATACATACATACATACATACATACATACATACATACATACATACATACATACATACATACATAGATACATACATACATAGATACATACATACATATATACATACATAGCTACATACATACATACATACATACATACATACATACATACATACATACATACATACATACATACATACATACATACATACATACATACATACATACATACATACATACAATATAGCATACATACATACAATATAGCATACATACATACAATATAGCATACATACATACAATATAGCATACATACATACATACATACAATATAGCATACATACATACAATATAGCATACATACATACATACATACATACATACATACATACATACATAGATACATACATACATACATATATACATACATACATACATAGATACATACATACATACATATATACATACATACATACATACATACATACATACATACATACATACATACATACATACATACATACATACATACATACATACATACATACATACATACATACATACATACATACATACATACATACATACATACATACATACATATATAAATACATCTGTCTTTATTCTATTATTTATATACTTAATTGTAATCATTATATATGTATAAATATCACAATTCCTACAAAATTAAACTGATTTTAATAAATAAGATATGTAGTCCTATGTTTCTGATGCTGATATAAACATTGGCGTAATCAAATTTTCATAAAAATGTCAAATAGAAAAGTTTACATTTTTGAGCGAGTTTTCAAAAATACAGGTAAGGAATCTTTACCTGTCTAATTGGGGGGGGGGGGGGTGTTTACCTGGACCATACTAACACTGCTCACTATCCTTTTGTACATGTATATAATATAGCTTAGTTTCGTTAGTATCTTGAATAAAGCGAATGTCGCGCACTGAAAACGTGGAGGGTACCTTCCGTTAGCTGCCTCGCACGGACGAACGGACCATACGATTTTCATGGCGTTTTCACCGTCAGATGCGTCTCTGCCTGCCCTATCAGACGATGTGTGGCATGTCACCGTGTTCCCAAGGGCCCAGCCCACAGCTTCCAATCAACCGAATGTCGCTATATATATATATATATATATATATATATATATATATATATATATGCTTATGTTTTGTATTACATCTGTCTTTATTCTATTATTTATATACTTAATTGTAATCATTATTAATTTCTGCAGGTAGTCAATATGCATGGATAGTAGTACGTTAACATTTAAGGTTATAACAATTGTGTATGATCTTACTCCAATTACCTAACTTGCTTTTCAGTTGTTACCATGGAGAAAGGCAATCGTGCAATCCTTAGACGTGTACCACGTGCATCAAAGCGTGACAATACCCCCCAAAAGTTCTGCCGCTCTAGAGATGCGCCTCAACACGGTTTCCCCAGCGCCCAGTCATCCCCACGGACCCTGGATTCCTGGATTGTCGTCACCCCAGGCGGAACCAAACGACATGGCCAGGTATCCGTGCTGCTATGTTTATCTTTGTGTGTTGCAATTATTGGTCGTTCTGTCGTATTCTTCATGTATAACACCATTATTTGGTCAGTAATGTAATCATTGACATATTATTTTCTATTGTAGGTTCCAATCTCAAGCAGCCCGCCGAGCCACGCAGCAACCTCGACCACGACGACGATGTCGCGCTCCGACAGTTTGCCGGATTTAGCTGCCACCAGTGCCACACCGCCGGCTAACGTGACCAAAACGTATGCTAGCGTGGCCGCTAGCCCAGCTAGACACACGCTTCCTCCTCTCCCACTTTCCCCATCTCAGAGAGATGTGCCCTTGTTCCCCCTCCCTCAACCCGGTCCATCTAATACAATAAACATTATTCCCCCCACCTTCGTTACGACTGAGAACCTTTCCTCGTCGGTGGCAGTGACGCACGCAGTTCCTTCCCAATCGTCTTTTCAAAAAGAGGCAGTTGCTAGCGCTGAGTCACTGCCCCCAACGACGACTAGCATACCTAAAGAAGTTGCCCCAAAGAAAGTCGTTATTAAAAAACCCAAACCCATTTCACAGGTTAATCAGCATATCGACTCCGGCGACGTACCAAGCACTCAATCGGGAGTGTGCCCCATTTGCTACAAGCGCGTTGAACGTTTACAACGCCACCTTCAGCGAACTTGTTTAGCAAAGGGATACACAAAGACCGAGGCTCTACGGTTTCTGGCGCAGGAAGAGGTTCGCCATAGACTCTGGCGCAACAGCATAACCGTACAGTCCAATCTCCTTCTACACGCGGTGTTAGGGCCCGATTATGAACCCTACCTGAGTGTCGATTTTGTATTGCAATATATACAGAGTATTGGGGGTATAGTATGTTTTGATGTCAATAAAAAGCCAAATTTTACACATCTTCCCATGTTAATTTCAAACAGTGAACCCCATGACTTTTTTACACGCAATAAAGTACAACTCCCTTCTCATTTACACTTAGCGCCATCTTCCGAGGGGTTAGGGTTGAAGCCAGCCGCTAACAAAGCACCTCTTCCACGCCCAGTTTCTCCAGTAGCTGGTCCCTCTGGAGTACTACCAGAAAGGCGTCTATCGGAGGCAAGACGCCAGCTATTCAATGATGTAGACGTAGAAGAACCTGTTGCACTACAGATGACCTTTTTAGAAGATAGTGAAGACGCAATGGACCCCGTTGTCAGTGTTGTTATAGCAGCCCCAAGTCAGCGTCGCGATTCATCTTCATCCGAGGATATTCCGCTTGCAAGGATGTTCAAATCCGTGGGTACTCAACTCAAGTTAGAGGACTGTCCAGCTCTCAGTATGTATAAGCAGCACCTAACCGAAAAGTTACAACCCAAACAGAAGTTTTACATCAACAATTTAATCGCCAGTGTTAATAAAATTCTATTCTTTCTAGATCCCGCTTCCGAAAAGTTGGATCTTCTTGGCGATACAACGCAACTTCGGTTCTTTTTCTCCAAGCTGCCAAAGGAAATGTTGGCCAGCAGTAAGTTAAATTACACCAAATCATTACAACGATTTTTAAATTATTGTGAGGAGACCCCTGAGATTGCATTAAAGCACCCCTCACTCATGTCCGATATGACTGGTATCCGCGAAACCCTCTCTTCTCTTCGCACCGAGATAATTGCTACCTCTGCAAAACGTAAGGCTGTAGATAGTTTATCTAGTACCAGAAAAGTCGCTAAGACTAAAGAGAATCCGACATTGCCACCATCTGCCTCTATAGATTTATATTATGATTTGATTGTGAACAAGTTTAAACTCTCATGTAATGATAAATTACCAGTACTGTCTCAAATTCGGGAAAGTCTAGCTCAAACTAATATTGGTGTACAATTTGACCTTGCAACCTTAACTAAAATTCGCGACCGCTTTAAGTACCAGCGCATTGTTTTACGAGTTGCTGAGACCATTTCCTCGTTCCCTCGTACTCGTCCTACAGAACAGCAACTGAATGACTATCTGGAACAGAAAGGCTGGTTACAGAAACGAATTACAACCGATGTTCTGAAACAATGGAAGCCATGCGATAAAAGAGATGCAACTAACAAACGCAAGGACACGTTAGAGACTCAATGGATCCAGTGCATCGAACATCAAAAATGGCCCAAGTGTATCGTTCGGCGTGCTAACGACCCATCCATGGGAAAATGTGTATTCGCGAAGGAGCTCATCCCTAAAGGCGAAGTAGTCTGCGACTACCACGGTGATTTAATATCGCACGCGGAAGGTCTGAGGAGGTATAACTCTTATCCACAAGATGTTAACCACTTCATGATGTTTTTCGAACTTGGAGGAACGAAATATTGCATCGACGGCAACAACAACTGCAATTGCCACAACTTCTCTAAGGACCAAACTAAGGGAAGGTTTGTGAATCACTCCAAGGCCAACCCTAACCTTGTCTGTAAGCCTTATTTGCTAGACGGTACACCCCGTGTTTTACTGTACGCAAAGATAGATATTGATTTAGGAACCGAATTAAAATACGATTACGGTGTGGCAAAGGACCGTTTGTCTCGCGAAGATGGCGCTAATGAATTTCTTACTAAGTAAACGATCCAACTGTCTCTTAAATAGGACCAAAATACAAAAGCATAAAAAGTACGTAGGCCATTTAAAACCTTAGGACACACACGTGACGATGGATATCTTTGACGTGTCGCTTAACGGCCCCTGATATTTTCGGCAGAGATATCCACTTCTTGTCACATAGATAGGACCAAAATACAAAAACATAAAAAGTACGTAGGCCATTTAAAACCTTAGGACACACACGTGACGATGGATATCTTTGACGTGTCGCTTAACGGCCCCTGATATTTTCGGCAGAGATATCCACTTCTTGTCACATAGATAGGACCAAAATACAAAAACATAAAAAGTACGTAGGCCATTTAAAACCTTAGGACACACACGTGACGATGGATATCTTTGACGTGTCGCTTAACGGCCCCTGATATTTTCGGCAGAGATATCCACTTCTTGTCACATAGATAGGACCAAAATACAAAAACATAAAAAGTACGTAGGCCATTTAAAACCTTAGGACACACACGTGACGATGGATATCTTTGACGTGTCGCTTAACGGCCCCTGATATTTTCGGCAGAGATATCCACTTCTTGTCACATAGATAGGACCAAAATACAAAAACATAAAAAGTACGTAGGCCATTTAAAACCTTAGGACACACACGTGACGATGGATATCTTTGACGTGTCGCTTAACGGCCCCTGATATTTTCGGCAGAGATATCCACTTCTTGTCACATAGATAGGACCAAAATACAAAAACATAAAAAGTACGTAGGCCATTTAAAACCTTAGGACACACACGTGACGATGGATATCTTTGACGTGTCGCTTAACGGCCCCTGATATTTTCGGCAGAGATATCCACTTCTTGTCACATAGATAGGACCAACATAAAAAATAAAATTAGGTAGGAGATTCACTGGGGAGACGGCTTCCACGCAGCGTGAATCGGGCAACGTTCAGATAATTCAATTCTGAACGGCAGACAGTCTCCCACTTCTTAAGTATGTTATTCCTATGGTGTTGATATTAATTAAGGTCGTAATTAGAATGTTATACAGGTTACATTACCTAAATCAATATATTGTAACGGAATGTGTAAATGTTCTAAAGAATTATTATTTAATTATATTTATGTCATTTTATTGTAAAGGTTGAATTCGCTACCAACTTCAATGAACTTTTATTATAAAGTTTTTAGATGTGTTTCTAGAATGTATTCAATATATTTGTGTTCTTTAATTAAATAAAATTCAGTTCCGAGGAAATAGATCTTCGCCTTATCATTTGCGAACCTTTTGCCTGAATTCTTTCTTCTCTCTCAATGTCGCGCCATAAAAACGTGGAGGGTACCCTCCGTTGGCTACCTCGCACGGACGAACGGACCATCCGATTTGCATGGGGCATGCACCGTCCGATGCGTCTCAGCCTGCCCTATTCGACGCTGTGTGGCATGTCACCGTGTTCACAAGGGCCCAGCCCACAACTTCAATCAACCGAATGTCGCGCCATGAAAAATTGCATACATACATACATACATACATACATACATACATACATACATACATACATACATACATACATACATACATACATACATACGGACGAACGGACCATCCGATTTTCATGGGGTTTTCACCGTCCGATGCGTCTCAGTTTGCCCTATCCTACGGTATCTGGCATGCCACCGTATTACCAAGGGCTCAGCCCACAACTTCCAACAACCGAATGTCGCGCCTTGAAAACGTGGAGGGTACCCTCCGTCGGCTACCTCGCTCGGACGAACGGACACACCGATTTGCATGGGGCATGCACCGCCCGATGCGTCTCAGCCTGCACTATCCGGCGGTGTCTGGCATGTCACCATATTCCCAACGGCCCAGCCCACAGCTTCAATCCACCGAATGTCGCGCCTTGAAAACGTGGAGGGTACCCTCCGTCGGCTACCTCGCACGGACGAACGGACACACCGATTTGCATGGGGCATGCACCGTCTGATGCGTCTCAGCCTGCCCTATCCGACGGTGTGTGGCATGTCACCGTGTGTCCAATGGCTCAGCCCACAACTTCAATCAACCGAATGTCGCGCCATGAAATGATGTATAGCATACATACAATATAGCATACATACATACATACATACATACATACATACATACATACATACATACATACATACATACATACATACATACATATATACATACATACATACAATATAGCATACATACAATATAGCATACATACATACATACATACATACATACATACATACATACATACATACATACATACATACATACATACATACATACATACAATCAACTATTTTGTATTTTGCATAGCACCATCCTTCTGCTACCTCCTACGGACGAACGGACCATCCGATTTTCATTGGCTTTTCAACGTCCGATGCGTCTCAGCTTGCCCTATCCGATGGTGTCTGGCATGCCACCGTGTTACCAAGGGCCCAGCCCACAGCTTCCAAAAACCGAATGTCGCGCCATGAAAACGTGGAGGGTACCCTCCGTCGGCTACCTCGCACGGACGAACGGACACAACGATTTGCATGGGGAATGCACCGTCCGATGCGTCTCAGCCTGCCCTATCCGACGGTGTGTGGCATGTCACCATGTTATCAAGGGCCCAGCCCACAACTTCAATCAACCGAATGTCGCGCCATGAAAACGTGGAGGGTACCCTCCGTCGGCTACCTAGCACGGACGAACGGACCATTCTATTTTCATGGGGCATACACCGTCTGATGCGTCTCAACCTGCCCTATCCGACGCTGTGTGGCATGTCACCGTGTTCCCAAGGGCCCAGCCCACAACTTCAATCAACCGAATGTCGTGCCATGAAAAATTGCATTCCGTCTGCTACCTCCCACATACGAACGGACGGACGGACGGACGGTTCGATTTGAACGGGTGTTTAAACTACAGCTGCCTCTCGTCAAGACCTACATGCCGCTGCCTCGTACATGCCTATAGCTTTTGCAGTCTTAGACAAATTGGGTGGGTTTTCCAGGCATTTCCAGGCACAAACCCATCCTACCAGCCGAAGGTTTTAAGGTGGAAATTCTGCCACTACTAGGCCTCTATATTCCGCAGACTCGAACCACGGCCGGTTTCTCCTGCGGAACTTGTGCCGTTAGTCCGTCCGCAATTCCTCGTAGCAAACCCTTCAAAGAGTGTTACTGATAACTGGGGATATGCCCGCTGTCCTATTTCTAATAATTCTAGGAGTTATTGTCAAAGTATTATCCCGCTATAAACCGCTAAAAATTCCCTACCCAACGGCTTATTACATACTAGGATATGACTACTAATTTTTATAGAAAATAAAATTTATATACCGACCAGCCGAAAATTTCATCTGGATCTATACCTTTCAATACATTTTTTATACCATATATATCGGTATATTTTGTGTCCGTATGCTCTAGTCTAACGACTACTTCTCGGGCTACGATATAACGTATATAATACTTTATTGTAATCAGTATTACGTTCACATTTAAGGTTATACCAAATCGATCCTACCAGCCGAAGGTTTTAAGGTGGAAATTCTGCCCAGCCCACAACTTCCAACAACCGAATGTCGCGCCTTGAAAACGTGGAGGGTACCCACCGTCGGCTACCTCGCACGGACGAACGGACACACCGATTTGCATGGGGCATGCACCGTCCGATGCGTCTCAGCCTGCCCTATCCGGCGGTGTGTGGCATGTTACCATATTCCCAAGGGCCCAGCCCACAGCTTCAATCCACCGAATGTCGCGCCATGAAAACGTGGAGGGTACCCTCCGTCGGCTACCTAGCACGGACGAACGGACACACCGATTCGCATGGGGCATACACCGTCAGATGCGTCTCAGCCTGCCCTATCCGACGGTGTGTGGCATGTCACCGTGTGTCCAATGGTTCAGCCCACAACTTCAATCAACCGAATGTCGCGCCATGAAATGATGTATAGCATACATACAATATAGCATACATACATACATACATACATACATACATACATACATACATACATACATACATACATGCAATATAGCATACATACAATATAGCATACATACATACATACATACATACATACATACATACATACATACATACATACATACATACATACATACATACATACATACATACATACATACAATCAACTATTTTGTATTTTGCATATTACCATCCGTCTGCTACCTCCAACGGACGAACGGACCATCCGATTTTCATGGGCTTTTCACCGTCCGATGCGTCTCAGCTTGCCCTATCCGACGGTATCTGGCATGCCACCGTGTTACCAAGGGCCCAACCCACAACTTCCAACAACCGAATGTCGCGCCATGAAAACGTGGAGGGTACCCTCCGTCAGCTACCTCGCACGGACGAACGGACACACCGATTTGCATGGGGAATGCACCGTCCGATGCGTCTCAGCCTGCCCTATCTGACGGTGTGTGGCATTTCACCGTGTTATCAAGGGCCCAGCCCACAACTTCAAACAACCGAATGTCGCGCCATGAAAACGTGGAGGGTACCATCCGTCGGCTAACTAGCACGGACGAACGGACCATCCTATTTTCATGGGGCATGCACAGTCTGATGCGTCTCAGCCTGCCCTATCCGACGCTGTGTCGCATGTTACCGTGTTCCCAAGGGCCCAGCCCACAACTACAATCTACCGAATGTCGTGCCATGAAAAATTGCATTCCGTCTGCTACCTCCCACACACGAACGGACGGACGGACGGTTCGATTTGAACGGGTGTTTAAACGACAGCTGCCTCTCGTCAAGACCTACATGCCGCTGCCTATAGTTTTTGCAGTTTTAGACAAATTGGGTCTGTTTTCCAGGCATTTCCTGGCACAAACCCATCCTACCAGCCGAAGGTTTTAAGGTGGAAATTCTGCCACTACTAGGCCTCTATATTCCGCAGACTCGAACCACGGCCGGTTTCTCCTGCGGAACTTGTGCCGTTAGTCCGTCCGCAATTTCTCGTAGCAAACCCTTCACTGAGTGTTACTGATAACTGGGGATATGCCCGCTGTCCTATTTCTATTATTTCTAGGAGTTATTGTCAAAGTATTATCCCGCTATATACCGCTAATAATTCCCTACCCAACGGCTTATTACATACTAGGATATGACTACTAATTTTTATAGAAAATAAAATTTATATACCGACCAGCCGAAAATTTCATCTGGATCTATACCTTTCAATACATTTTTTATACCATATATCTCGGTATATTTTGTGTCCGTTTGCCCTAGTCTAACGACTACTTCTCGGGCTACGATATAACGTATATAATATATATATAATACTTAATTGTAATCAGTATTACGTTAACATTTAGCCCACAACTTCAATCAACCGAATGTCGCGCCTTGAAAAATTGCATAGTACCATCCGTCTGCTACCTCCTACGAACGAACGGACCATCCGATTTTCATGGGCTTTTCGCCGTCCGATGCGTCTCAGCTTGCCCTATCCTACGGTGTCTGGCATGTCACCGTGTTACCAAGGGCACAGCCCACAACTTCAAACAACCAAATGTCGCGCCTTGAAAACGTGGAGGGTACCCTCCGTCGGCTACCTGGCACGGACGAACGGACCAACCGATTGTCATGGGGTATGCACCGTTTGATGCGTCTTAGCCTGACCTATCTAACGTTGTGTGGCATGTCAACGTCTTCCCAAGGGCCCAGCCCACAACTTCAATCAACCGAATGTCGCGCCTTGAAAACGTGGAGGGTACCCTCCGTCGGCTACCTCGCACGGACGAACGATCCATCCGAATTTCATGGGGTAGGCACCATTTGATGCGTCTGAGCCTGCCCTATCCAACGCTGTGTAGCATGTTACTGTGTTCCCATGGGTCCAGCCCACAACATCAATCAACGGAATGTCGCGCCATGAAAAATTGCATTCCGTCTGCTACCTCCCACATACGAACGGACAGACGGACGGACGGTTCGATTTGAACGGGTGTTTAAACTACAGCTGCCTCTCGTCAAGACCTACATGCCGCTGCCTCGTACATGCCTATAGCTTTTGCAGTCTTAGACAAATTGGGTGGGTTTTCCAGGCATTTCCAGGCACAAACCCATCCTACCAGCCGAAGGTTTTAAGGTGGAAATTCTGCCACTACTAGGCCTCTATATTCCGCAGACTCGAACCACGGCCGGTTTCTCCTGCGGAACTTGTGCCGTTAGTCCGTCCGCAATTCCTCGTAGCAAACCCTTCAAAGAGTGTTACTGATAACTGGTGGTATGCCCGCTGTCCTATTTCTAATAATTCTATGAGTTATTTTCAAAGTATTATCAAGCTATATACCGCTAAAAATTCCATACCCAAAGGCTTATTACATACTAGGAAAGGACAACTAAATTTTATAGAAAATAAAATTTCAATACCGACCAGCCGAAAATTTCATCTGGATCTATACCTTTCAATACATTTTTTATACCATATATATCGGTATATTTTGTGTCCGTATGCCCTAGTCTAACGACTACTTCTCGGGCTACGATATAACGTATATAATACTTAATTGTAATCAGTATTACGTTCACATTTAAGGTTATACCAAATCCATCCTACCAGCCGAAGGTTTTAAGGTGGAAATTCTGCCACTACTAGGCCTCTATATTCCGCAGACTCAAACCATGGCCGGTTTCTCCTGCGGAACGTGTGCCGTTAGTCCGTCCGCAATTCCTCGTAGCAAACCCTTCACTGAGTATTACTGAGAACTGGGGGTATGCCCGCTGTCCTATTTCTAATAATTCTTGAAGTTATTACAATACTACTCGCCATAAATATACACGTGGAAACTCTCTACCTAATGGTATCATACACACTAGGAAATGACGATTAATTACTAAGATAGCTACATTGAAACTAACGTCATACTATAACATTTTTGGATTATATAGTCAATTGATATATATTATTATTATTATATTACAACATCTCTTTGTATAAATTTTGTCTGATTTCCGTGGTCAATAGAGTAGTTATCTGGCTACATAGTAACTTATATAATATAAGATTTGGATCAGTAATGTGAGTAAAATTCACGACCCTACTCCGCCTGTTATTCTAATTTGTATGTGTAGTTTCACGGGTGGAATTTTCCACGTACTGCTACCCCCAATTCCATGTCCTCAAACCAAATCCGCGATATATGCTATTGCATTTTTAGTTTGTGTAAAACCTATATCTATTTATTATTTTTATCAAAATCCTATTATCTATTGCATACACTGTCTTATTACCTTCCAAATAAGTACATGTGCATAACATTTACTCTATGTGATTTAATAATAATTGATCATAATGAACCACTATTGTTTGCTACCATTTTCGGTGCATTATTTTACATTTAAAATTATTAATGCTGACATTTCCATGCAAGTTTTAATAACAATATTATTGAAACCTTATTATATCGAGTATCTTACGCCTGGAAATGATGACCTCAGTCTTGTATGTAGTATACTTATAAAGATACAGACATACCAAATTGCCGTTTCATTTTGTTGTTGATATCGTATATCCGTATAGAGTTTTTTATTTATTAATTTTTTAAGACAAATAATACATCACCAGGTAGGTAATTTTATTTCGCGTATTTTGACAACTCGATCGCCTAAATCGTTCATCAAATAAGTCTTGAAACCAGTATATTAAGCAAAATCCCGGCTATATCAGTCTTTTGTCCGACACAAACCGATTGAGTCAGAATTTGGATTATCTCAAAAACTACTTAAACTATTGTAACATACTTGGTACCATTTGAAAGGTAATTCAATTGCACATCTAGTGACACCACACTCATTAAGTTATTTAGTAAGATAAAGATTTTTTTTTGCGTCCGACCACGTCCGACCCAAGGTGGAACTGGCAACGTCTGGTTTTAATGGGTTTGACGGAAATCGTCCGGCAAAGTCCTTATAAGTCCGTAATCCGGGGCGGACCTTTACCGGAAGTAGTGGAAGCTAACGTCAAGGACCGTCCCTCACGTATCTCAAAAATTGCTTGTCTCCGTGCCCCGACCACCGGGCCACTACTGGCAAGTGAAAAGGCCATCTCGCACAAGAGTCCAGGTTCCACCACCGCAGCAAGACTGTTGATCAATGCTGTTCACATATTATGTTGATTAGGGGTTGTGTAACTGATATGTATGCATCCAGCAGTAACATTTTAAAGAGTTACTGCAAGAGGTGTTCATCATACACAAGTCTTACATGTGTCATGATGAACCAGTTTAGTAGTGAAATTTACCCCCCTCCACCTGAAAAATTGCCAAGGTAAAGAATTGGCAAGGTGATTTATGTTACTGCAGGGCAAGCAAAATATTTCCTCCATCATCTAAATGTTTGTCCTGAGGAAAGAAGTGGGTAGGTGATTCTCCCCTCCTCCAAAATAACTGGAGAGCAAATTCTTTCCCCTCCAACTACATCTGTTAAGCATGAGAAAATGAAAAACGAAAATCTATAAAAATGGATACTTATTTTAAGAATTTATTAAGAACTGATTTCCCCCTGCAAATGAATATTTGTTTCTAAAAACAACCATATTTAATTAAATTTTAATTGTATAGCCTACCATGGATGATCGGGTAGGTTTATGTTTTTATTACTTTGTTTGGAGTTTATATATAATCAGAATATAAAATGATGAAATATAACTAACGGTTATTTTAAGTGTTTCTTGAAAGAATTATGAATGTCAGGAAAATTTTTGCTGTTAATTTAATTAATGTCTCTGTCTTTCACTCTCTTCTTCTCTGTTATTTTGTCTGCCTTTATCTTCCACAATCTTTCTTTACCTCTTTCTCTCTTTCATTTTTCCCTCTGTTTCCAGTCTTTTCTATATTTGTCTCTGCTCATAATCTTCCTCTCTCTCTCTTCCTCTTTCTGTTATTCTCTCTATCCTATCCTTTCCTCCCTGTTACCCTCTTTTCCTGTATTTGCCTGTCTTCTCCCCCTTCTCTCTCTCTCTGTCTCTGTCTCTGTCTCTGTCTCTGTCTCTCTCTCTCTCTCTTTATTCCTATCTGTCATTACCTCTCGCTTTCTCTCATTTTATTCCCTGCATGAAACTGCCTCTTTCCTCTCGCCTTCTTAGTCTTTATGCATCTCTTATAACATTTTCTCTTTTACTTATCTCTTCTTGCATCTTTCTTTATCTATAATCTATGTTTGGACCTCTCATTTCTTAGTGTATTCCTATTCTTCTTTATCAGTCTCCCTCTTGTGTTCCTCTCATTTTCTCTCCTTTTTTATCTCTCTCTTCTGTCTTCTGCTCTTTTCCTATATCGGTATTTCTATATTGCTTCTCCCCCTGCGGGTTCGGGGTTGTAGAATTGGCCCGACGTGCCTCGCCACGTGTCGTAAAAGGCGACTAAGTAGAGGCAACCTGTTTGCCGTGGGTTGCGTCCCGTGTCGGGGGAGGAAAGGATCCTGGTAGTTGCAACACACTACTTTGGCCTCTACTTCTCTTAGACGGGTGGTCGAGATGGGCCCGGTCTCGACAAATCGGCTGGTCACGCCGGGCCCTAGGAAGTCTTTATTAACTCTGTCACCTCCTTTTACTTTCTCCTTGTATCTTTTTTGATACCACCGTTGCCCCTATATTCTATTCCTATATCTTTCCCTTTTCCAAATCTTAGAAGACTTCCTAGAAGGCGGTGGCTCAACGGGTCAATCGGGGGGTAATTTTACTGACCCTAGAATTTGGCGACTTCAGGGTCATCCAAAGGTAATTTTATCAACTGAGTATGGCATCTGTGTATCCTTGGCACTTTAAAAGTGTCCCCTTGTTGGGCTCCTTGGTGGGTGGGGAGCACGGGTGCTGAATTTTAAAATCTAGCCATCATGGAAAAAAAATCCAATAAACGTACTAAACCACTGTCTGACTCTGATGAAGAACCACGTGGCGTGGAATCATTTCCACGCTTCATGGTTATTCAATCAAAAGATGATGCTAAACCGCTTTCAGGTTTATCTCCTTTTATTATCGAGAAAACCATTACGGGATCGATTGGCACACCAAAAAGTGTGAAAAAACTAAAATCGGGTAGCCTTCTTGTAGAGTGTGAGCGAAAGGGGCAAACAGACAATATCATGAAAATGAAAACATTCTTTGATATTCCAGTGACCTCATTCGCCCACACTACACTGAATTCGTCCAAAGGCGTAATACGATGTCGTGACTTGGCTGGAGTCACCGACGCAGATATCATCGAAGGGATGAAACATGAAGGTGTCACTGCAGTGCGAAGAATACGTATCAAACGTAATAACACCCTGCAGGACACTAATACATTTGTACTCACCTTTAATAAACCGACAGTGCCCAAAGTGGTCAAGGTTGGGTTTTTACAAGTAAAGATCGAGATCTACATTCCAAACCCCCTTCAAATGCTATAAATGTCAAAAATACGGCCATCACGAGGATCGATGTTCCAGAGCCAAGGTATGTGGCCGATGCGGAGAACACTCTCATCAGGAAGCTGATTGTAGAGCAACTCCGCATTGTGTCAACTGTGGCAAGGAACATCACGCCAGTTCCAAAGATTGTGATACATGGAAACAGGAGAAGGAAATTCAGAGGGTAAAGTTTACTTCGAACATTCCCTACCCAGAGGCCAGAAAGCTTGTCCAGGCAAAAGCATCCCTTCCTGGCCCATCCTTCTCCACAGTCGTAAAGCACAATCCAAAATGCACGAAGGACGCCCAAACACAGACGGATCAGCCCGATTCAACCACATGTGCCAACATCCCTAATTATAAGCCACAGAAAAGCACAACATCAACTCAGACAACAACTAATAACAATCCACCACCAAAATCACCAAGACAGAAACACAAAGCACAAACAAATAAACAGCAAAAGGGGTCAGATGACCCCATTAAACTGTACAATAGGTTTGGAGACTTTGAGAGCATGGATGCAGAAGAAACTGCTCCGTGTACTCAAAGTAGCTCCAAACCTAATAAAACTAAATATACTCCCGTACTTCCTCCAGACAAATAACAACACATACTTCCTTCGCGAATAGTCTAACCTAGTTCCAGAATCTCCAGCATAACATTAGAATGAAGAACACCATCATACAATGGAATTGTCGAGGACTTAAAACAAACTACAATGATATTCTTCTGCTTTTAAATGAACACGATCCTGCTGTACTATGTTTACAGGAAACATTCCTGAAAGAGACCGATAACATTACTTTTAAAAACTTTTCCCTGTTTAATGCGTACTTTCAAAACGCAGACATGGCCTCAGGAGGAGTCTTTATTGCTGTGAACAATAGAGCCCCTCACAGAGTCGTTCCTTTAAATACAAATTTACAAGCCATTGCTGTAAGTGTCACTCTACATCGAGTGATTACTTTTTGTTCCATTTACTTGCCACCAAACACCAACCTAGTACAAAATGAATTAGACAATCTTGTTGAACAACTTCCCACGCCCTTCGTTTTACTCGGGGATTTTAATGCCCATAACATTTTATGGGGATCAAATCACATAAACGACAGAGGCCATAAAATAGAAGATTTCATTTCTAGACACGATCTGTGTCTATATAACACCAACTCACCAACATATTTACACCCAGGAACCGGTACGTACACATGCATAGATTTGACAATTTGCTCTCCCTCACTGCTTTTGGACTATGAATGGAAGGTCGCTGATGACCTTCACAGCAGTGATCACTTTCCAATCACTCTTGAAAATAACTCCAAAATTGATGACGCAATTCCACAATGGAATATAAAGAAAGCCGACTGGGCTATGTTTGAAACACTATGTAAAACTAGACTAAATAATGATACAGTATTAAACGCTGTTAATCCTATACAGCATTTTACCTCCGCTTTAATTTCAATTGCAGATGAATCTATTCCTAAGTCCTCAACGAACAGTAAGAGATCGCAAAAACCTTGGGTAACCAAGGAATGCAAAGAAGCCATTAGACAACGCCGAGAAGCATTAAAAACATTCAACAATCGTCCAACGCCCGAAAATTTAAATAAATATCGTATTGCCCGGGCTAAAACTCGACGCACAATCAAAGAATGTAAACGTGCATCATGGAAGAAATATATTTCTTCTTTAAACTCTCGTTCCTCAATGAAACAAGTTTGGGATACTATTCGAAAAATAAATGGAAAGAGGAAACACAATTCTATTCGACATCTAAAAATAAACAATAGCAATTTCAGTTCGAAACGTGACATAGCAAATATTCTTGCCGATAGTTTTTCGAAAAACTCATCATCATCTAATTACTCAGATGCCTTTAGAAGATTAAAATCTCAAAAAGAAAAGTCACGTTTAAAATTTACATCGAACAACACTGAAAATTATAACCAGCTGTTTTTTTTTATTGGAGCTTAGGGAGGCATTAGACAAGGCCCATGATACATCCGCTGGGCCTGACGAAGTACATTACCAGTTCTTGAAACACCTCCCAGAATCTTCTCTCACATTACTTCTTAAAATCTTTAATGATTTATGGATTGCTGGTAATGTACCTAAGAGCTGGAAAGAAGCAACAGTGATACCGATTCCCAAACCAGACAAAGATAACGAAGATCCTAACAGCTATCGGCCTATTGCATTGACAAGCTGCATATGCAAAACAATGGAACGAATGATTAATTCTCGGCTTGTATGGTACTTGGAAAGTAATAATTTAATTTCTCCTTTCCAAAGTGGCTTCCGTTCTGGTCGTAGTACTAACGATCATCTGGTTAGACTGGAAACATTTATTCGCGATGCATTGATCAAGAAGGAACATTTAGTAGCAGTCTTCTTTGATTTAGAAAAGGCCTATGATACAACATGGAAGTACGGGACACTAAATGACCTGCACGATTTAGGTCTAAAAGGCCGTCTGCCCGCTTTCATCTCCAGTTTTCTCTCCGACAGAGAATTCAAAGTACGCGTGGGCTCTACCCTCTCCGATATGCACCAGCAAGAGATGGGTGTGCCCCAGGGCAGTATTTTATCTGTGACGCTATTTAATATCAAAATCAATAGCATCACTAAGTGCTTAACTCCCGGTGTGGACTGCTCTTTATATGTAGACGATTTTTTAATTTGTTATCGATCAAAGCACATGCATACAATTGAAAGGCAACTTCAACAAAATATCAATAAGATCCACCATTGGGCCAGTAATAATGGTTTTAAATTCTCTAAATCGAAAACAGTATGCATGCATTTCTGTCAATTGCGAAGACATCATGATGACCCTAAACTCACGCTGGACGGAACACTTATTCCAGTTGTTGAGGAAACAAAGTTTTTGGGTATTATCTTCGACAGAAAACTGACTTTTATACCACACATCAAGAATTTAAAAGCTAAATGCTTAAAAGCTTTAAATTTACTAAAAGTAATTGCGCACACTGACTGGGGTGCTGATAAAAAAGTCCTCCTCAATTTGTATAGAACATTTATCCGTTCTATACTAGACTATGGATGCATTGTTTATGGTTCAGCTAGGAAGTCTTATTTGAAAATGCTTGACCCAATTCATCATCAGGGAATAAGACTTGCTCTAGGAGCATTCAAGACATCTCCATGCGAAAGCCTTCTCGCGGAAGCGAATGAACCACCCTTATCGCACCGCAGAGAAATGCTTTCTATACAGTACGCTCTTAGGTTAAGATCAAATCCTCTGAACCCTGCTTTTTCGGCTGTTTTTCAACCAAAATACAAAACTTTGTACGAAAACAAACCAAATGCCATACCTTCATTTGGCATCAGAATATCATCCAGTTTTGACACTATCAAAATTAATCTCCCTACAGTTCAGAACACGTTTGTCTCGGAAACACCACCTTGGCTCCTTAAGCAACCCAAAGTGATTTTTACGTTGCACGATGGGAGAAAATCTGAGACGAATCCTGCCGTTTTCCAGAACTCTTATCATGAACTCTTCAACGATTTTAAAAACTACACAAAATTTTTTACTGATGGATCAAAAGTTGATGACAAGGCTGCTGCAGCCTTTGTTAGTGGCAAGCACATAACCAAAGTGCGCTTGCCAAACGATGCGTCCATATTTTCAGCGGAAATCAGAGCAATAGACCTTGCTCTGAAATTTATTGAACAAAAGCGCATTTTAAATAGCATTATTTTCTGTGACTCTCTGTCAGTACTTCAGTCGCTACACCATAGAAAACTGGATAATCCATTACTAGTCGATATTCTCGTCAAAAACTCTGAGCTTAGTAAGTCCTACAACATAGTATACTGTTGGCTACCTAGCGATATTGGTATTAGAGGTAATGAAGAAGCAGACCGGGCTGCTAAGATGGCTCTATCCCAAGAACCATCGGATTTTAAATTACCTTTTACTGATTTTAAACCTTGTATCAAAAAGTACCTACGTCAGAAGTGGCAGGCGTCATGGGATGATGCAGTCAATAACAAACTTCATGCCATCAAACCAACCCTGGGAGAATGGACTCCTTCCTACAGAGCTATCCGTAGGGAGGAGGTTGTCATTGCAAGAATCAGAATCGGTCATACATACATTACCCACTCCCACATACTGAAAGGTGAAGATCCACCAGAGTGCGTTTCTTGCAATGAGCCATTCACTGTTAAACACTTTATGACCGAGTGTTCCGACCTGCAACCTACGCGTGTTAAATACTATAATGTACATGACATGAAGGAACTTTTTGATACAATACAAATCACTTGTATTTTAGATTTCCTAAAGGAAGTAAATCTCTATTTTAAACTATAACTTGTATGCCATCACGTAGAATATTTTTATCTAATGCAAATATCACCTTTTATTTACAACATCTTATCATCAACATAACACCATTTACATCTCCCGTTGATTGGGAAGCTTCATATTTTCCTGTTACCAACATTTTACCATTTTATATTTAACTATTGTTTTTTTATATATATCGCTGGTCGATGTTAAACCTTTCTTGTTTTTGAACATCTAACGTATTGTATGGCGCTAAATAGCCTAAAAGTGCTGGTGCGCCGTTAAAATTCAAGTAAACAAACAAACAAACTATATTGCTTCATCTCTACCTCTTCTCACCTCTGTCATCCGCTTTTTAATTTTATGAGTGACAGTACATTTATCTGTATGTTTTGAGTTATAAACTTTGCAATTTCATAAAGCTATGACAGCTACAAACTTTCCTGAAATAGTGTTATCAGGTAAATGTCTCGACAATGGTTACTAAAAACTGAGCAATCACATTAACCACATCTAGAATGTAAATATGTAATATGGATTCAAATATGGTGTGGGAAAAACATGCCAAGATTATGAGTGCAACATCATTTATGTCTACTGACATTTATGTGAATAGTTATTTTGGTTCCAATTCCAAAAGGATTTAACCAGTATAATTGGTTGAGATGCACAGCATATTTGTTCTTGGACAAATTTTACACCTTCTGGAATTTATTTACAGAATCTTGCAAATGACCATGCGTGTGTGTGTGTGTGTGTGTGTGTGTGTAGTTTTGAATTTTCATTACTGCAGTGTCTGCAGTGCGGCACTTTATATATAGTGATGTCCAGCACTGATGCATCACCCGGCAGACATGTAGCATCATGTCCCACCCAGTCACATTATCATGACACCAGGCCGACCAGTCTTAGTACTAACAACTTATACTGAGCAGCATATGAGGCAGATGTTAGTATCATTTTTATAAGTCTTTGGTATGACACAGCCAGGGTTGGACCCACAACTTCCCACATCACAGTCGGATGCTCTAACCACTTAGGTCATCAGAATGATCCCCATTTCAATGTAGTGTTAGTGTGCTAAGAAGGTCCAGGATTTTTCTTTACAAGTTGTGTCTTATACCATGCTGGTGACTTTTGAAATGCTATTAGTCCATATGGTAACGTCTATTATTGTAAAGGTTCATAAAAAAAACAATACTTGTGTGATTTTGTAAAGTGAACCATAAACTGCATTTTATTTCAAATGTGTGCCTTAAGAAGATTAGGAGAGAGTCCATTAAGGAAAAGAAACTAATTGCTTTTGGGAGAAATAGTCCGCAATTTGACATGATCATGTCACCCCACCCCAACCTCAATTTATTTTATGACCTGTTTATACTTGCCTTATTGTTTTACAAAAACAAACACCTACAAGTCTTAAAAGGTCGAGAAGAAACACCTACACCATACACAATTAGATACAAACGGGGTGTCACCTCTAAGTCTTAACCAGCCTTATATGCTGGGATGGGGCTAGAAGTGTAAACAACAAGATAATATTTACTGCAAAATGCCATTAGGGAAACTTGAGACTGGAAATTTTAATTTTTAAGTTTGTTGATAGCTTAGAAACAACATTAAATATGAAAGATATTCAGAAAATATTTGAAATTTATTTGACCACCAAGTTTGAAATAGAGATAGTGAACAACTAAATATATGTTACGGAAGAGGACAATGAACAGCATTTAAATAAAGGAAGCAATTACAATATACATTCAAAGTTTTGCACATGTATGAATTACTCAACCACTCTCACGAGATTCATTGGTTGATCTCTTAAGTAAAACCTGACTCCTTAATGCATATTACTTTCTTGTAGCTTATGAATTGTACTCTGGAACCACTGGATTTGACTGGTAGTAATATTTCTCCTTAAGTATTATGATTGGGTGATTCTTGTCAAAGAAACCTACTATGCTACAACTTACTGGTTCTTAATGGATTAAACAGCATCTCTGTAGCCACTAGGTCTCATCAATTATTTTTTAATTATAATATAAGATATGTCTTTTAGAGTGTTTAGAAATTTATACATTTAACCACTTGCCATTAAATCACTAAAGTTGAACCTCGGGCAACCTTTGAAATGGAATTTTTTATGCTGTTAATATATAGAAATTAAAACTATGTTAATATTTAAATATGTTACAAAATATCATCATATAGGAGCAAAGTTTTACATAATTATTAACATTTACATTTGAACTTTAAACAAAGAAAACACCATTATGTTTGTGTTTACTGTTATATTTAAAGCTTCATTCACTTCTCTTATGTGATGTCAGGTAAGAATTAAACATACAATGGAATGCCAGGGTACATACTTGATAATATGCTTTTTATTACTCTGTCGGACCTAAGTAGCATCATTCAACATGTGCCTCCTATCCTTTTTTATGAAATATTCAAATAAAGACACAATATCAATTGCAAGCTTTTCCTTCATTCATTTACATTCTTTTTGCATAGATTTGTTGGTTGAACAGATTATACATTTTAGCTGTACTTTATTTATATGCTGCAAAGGTTTATGGTTTTCTGAAGGTCAAAGCCAATTAACTTGTTTCTTACAAAGATTTATATACAGGAAATACTGGTCAAGTGTTTTGCATTTTAAAATTTCAGAAGTTATGTCAAGATATCATTTTATGGCAAAACTTGACAAAGCACTACCTGAAATAATAAAATTTCAGAAAGTTATAAAATTTACATTTATAATAAGGATATCCAAGGTCCATGTGGTTGATTAATTGATTGAATGTTAATTGTGCACCAGCACGTTTAGGATATTTAGCGTTATACAATCTGTTATATGAACATAAAGATAAAAAGTAAAAGGTTTAATATCGACAAGCGTTATCAAAGACCGTAACAGTAAAATATATAACTTCCTGATCAACGGGGGATGTAAATGGGGTATGTTAATGAAGACAGATGAAAAGATGTTGAAAATAATGGACGCTATTTATATTACATAAATATGCTCTAGGTATTATCATTCAAAATATGGATATTTAATAACAATGTGGTATTATCATTTGGATTCTCTATTCAATTCCTCTGGATTACAGCTTAGAAAATATCTATTCACTAGAGAGTATTTTGAATACACATTTATTAACAGTAGGGCTGGCACACATTAGAATGGAATGGTGGTGGATGCAGGTAAAAAAGATAATTTACCTAATGAAATTATATACAAATATTAACCTTATATGAATCACTGAGATGGTTTAGTGTTCTCCCATTCATTACCGTTGAATGTTACACAGTAAGTTCTATGCTCAAGTATATACATTTTAAAATTGCACACAACATTAGCAGTCCAACACAAGGATCACATGTGATCTTTAAAGATGGCCTTACATATTGATAATTGTAATGTGCAAGCATTTAAGAGAAAAGCATGACACAACAAAGAGAGAGAGAGAGAGAGAGAGAGAGAGAGACAGAGAGAGAGAGACAGAGACAGAGAGAGAGAGAGAGAGAGAGAGAGAGAGAGAGGCAGCAGATAGAGTGAAAGAACATAAACAATAGTTGGCCAAGTACATATAAGTAGATGGATAGGTATAAGGATTGATAGCAGGTAAGTTAAACAATGCACATTGCAAGATTGCAATAAACTGAGTTGTATATGCAATAAATGTAATTAGGGACAGTTATTGAAATCAGGCAGTTGAGATTGCAAATAAGTCTTATTAAGTGTGATTGATTAGTTCAATGATGGGGAGATAAACATGCTTAGATAATAACGGTCACAGTACACAAGGATCCATGAGAGAATAACAGTTGTCTCTGATCAGGTGGTCAAACTCGGCAGGAAAACTTGACAGAAAATTGAAAATGGAAAGGATGAGATTTGTCAGCAAGTGGCCACTAAACCAGGTTTTGACTACTTAATACCAAACTCCGTTTGGATTTATAAGGGTGCTATACAGCATGAGTCTACTGTATAAACACTTGTTCAGAAATACATAAATATTGTTTTTGTTATTTTTCCAAGCTTTTATCTCAATTCTTCCAAATGTTGGCTAATCATTCACTTATCCAAAGTATACTTTATTTTTTTGATCAAACCCTTCAGCTTATGACAGTATTTCTTGCAGTTATTAAACAAATATTTGCTAAATATATATTTCTCAAAAATTTGGTTTGTGCCTTGAGGTCATGTATGTACATTATGGTAAGAAAGACTCAGGTGGATAGCCAAATTTGGCTAATTATACAGCTTTTAAGATTTTTAGTTATAACAGCTACACATGCAACTTGTACTAAAAGCTACAGATGACACTAATCAAGTTTTGGCTAAGCATACATTTATCCAAGATTTGGTTTCTACCTAAGAGTATTAACTAAATAATGCTAAAAGTAAATTAGTTGTGTATCAATCTCACTGAGAATGGCAACAGTAATCCTTAGCCAAATTTTGTCTAATTTAAAACATGCCTAGCCCAACTCTTCCAAGAGTCTCGTTATGTTCCTTTTCAACTTTGATTTAAGAGATTGTAGCCCATAGCATAGGCCTGATTTGAGTAAATGGAAAAGCTCAAGTGCAATCGGAAGTTGTTATGTTAAGATCGGCAAAACATTCCGTTGGAAAACATAATGTATTAAAAATTGGATTGCCAGTAAATTAAAAATAAACGATGTGAGAAACCTAATTAACACTAATAATGAGGACTTTATATAGCTCCTAATCTTTGGACGCTCTAAGCGAATACAACATCTATAATAATATAACTACACTACAGAAAAACAAAAGAAAACTAAAACCTTGAAATTGGAAAACATAAAAATTGCTGAAAATATTTAAGATACGAAACATTATTAGGCCTCTACATTTGTTCTTGCAGTCGAGAGAGGTGCGTTTTAAGAGCACTCTTGCAAGGGATCACTGTGAGTTTCAATGGGCAATTTGTTCCACATTGCTGTTCCCTGGTATGTAAAAGAACGTTGTCCATATGACTTCGCTTTCACGATGGGAACAATGAGTATACGATTGTCAGAAGAGAAGCGTAATTATCTTGCTGGTGGGTATACATGAGTGAGGCCGGATTGGTGTGTTGGACTGGATTCCATGACTGAAACGTAGCACAGAAAAATAAGTTTGTGTTTGATTCTGGATCAAATGGATAGCTAGTGTAGGGTACAGAGCACTGGGGAGGTGTGCTCTGATCGTGGTACTCTAAAGATGATCCGCGCATCTGTGTTTTTAACTTTTTGAAGTTTCTGGAGTAGATATGGAGACTAGCCAGACAGAAGTGAGTTGCAATAGTCCAGTCTTGAAAGTACTTATGAACACACATGTGTTTTAGTGGTATCAACTGAAAGATATTTGCGAATGTAGCTGATGCGTCTCAGCTCAAGATATGCAGTCTTGCATATATGTTCATTACATGTTGGTGCAATGTGAGAGTACTGTCTAGAGCAACACCTAGGTTTCGTACTGTGTGAATTTAATGTTGGTGTTGCTGATATTTATTGTTTGATATAAACCTGTGAATAGTATTTTTAAAAGAATCCCAATGTTGTGCGTATCCAGAAATAAAGGAAACTTAGAAAAAACATACACAGTCGTTGCCATTTATCGTTTCAGAAACAATCTTTAAAGCTAAAAAAATTTTGGAGCAGAAAGTGTATTTTTAACTTAAGTTTAGTCGAATAAACCGTAGCATGTTTTGGTTTGTGAAAAATTCTGAGTAACGAGAATTCGTCTTTGTTACACTTCGTTCCATTTCCCTTCGAGATGTTTGTCTTTATTTACAATTTACCTCGTTTAGTATGTACGTTCGCGCAACTCCGCATCTACATATATTGAGTGGATGGTACAGATTGTATTTAGATAATACCGTTTTGTACTTGTGTATATTGTCGGCTTGACATAATAATAAATCCGTGATCTTAAAAGTTGCACTCATTTCGACAGACACCTTAATATCAAACCGTACAAATAAATTATTCATTAAAAAACTTTATATACTCATATTTGTTATTAGGAACTTTCGTGCAAGTTTAATTATAGATGAATAGAAAAGATACTACTTATTCAAAAAGTAATTGTTTGTTTCATATAAATGTAATTAGGTATACGGCAATATGCCTATTTATGTTTCGGACAACAACATTATAAATAAAACATTTGCTGACTTATATAGGAAGATATTTAATAAAACGATACCAAAGTTAATACATAAATTAAAATGTTACTTCAGATAACGACTCTTCCATGTTCAGTTAATCATTTTATGACCTAACATAAAACAGCCACACAGTTGGGATGGACACAAATGTCGCTGATACTCGCTTTCTTTGAGGCAATTTGTCTTATTCCACTTATTAATGTAAATAAAATACATATTAGACTAAAGGTTCTAGCAAAAATGAAGGAACTACTTCTCTCATATTGGACTAAAGGTTCTAGCAAATATGAAGGAACTACTTCTATCTAACCTAGATACCTTGTTTAGCTGTTTCAATTCTACATTCGTCATGTCACATTTTACAGAGGAAAACGTGAAGTAAGTTTAACTTAAACACGAGGACCTAAGAATGTCCTATTCTTTTCTTAAGTGTAGACTATAACGGCAGAGAAATTAAAAATATATTAAGGTGATAAATAATTAGAATATTATGAATTCAAACGATCTAGGACGAAACGTGCAAAATATAGTAACTGGTTTGATTACGCCTAAACGTGTTTTTGGTACATGAGATTGCCCTATTCAAGTTATGTTACGTAACAAAAAACGTATCGATTCATTCGTGTGTTTAAAGTAGTACTCAATAAATATAACACCAAATAAGAGGAGCATATTACTAAATGATTCCAAGCAAAATATGTTCATAGTAATAATAATATATATAATAATAATATAATATAATAATGAAATAATCATATGTTACTGTACTTGTGCCTGGGTAGTGTGAAGCGCGAAAGGAACAGTGTAGCAAACTTGCAATCCCACGTGGATCGAACGAAACCACAAAAATACACTAAATAAAACATTATAAGTATATGTTTCAAAAATATTTATTCACGAAAGTCCAATATTTGTTAACGATACATTGTATTTTAAAGTTTTTATCAAGGAAAAACCATTGTAAATGTTTGTTTTTAATGTTACGACGGAATCGCGCTTCATTACATATATATAAAATCTTGAATGGATATCATGTGTAGCGAGTTGAATGAGCTTCAGCTGCAAACATAGATTGTTGACATCAAGGAAAAGATGTGAGATGCGGATCGGGAGCTTACGCTGATAGTATAATTCCTCCAGTATAGAAACACATTGTAATTATTGTGAGATCTACCAGGAAATGTAGCAAACATTCAATAATACTTACAACCAGGTGATTGAACGATAATGTCAGAAAAGAATGCTATACAGAGAGACCTGAAAGAAACATTGCAAGTAACAAGTTCTATATAATTTATACCAGATAATCTTACTGCCACACATATTCAAGATTCTTCATGAAAACCTAAATGCAAAACATTTATGCAAACATTTAAAACGTACATAAAAGTGTATGCTGAGAACATTGAAAAGATATTTCGTTGTCTTAATAACAGACTGAGATAATATCCCTATAATATAGTTCTTATAAACAATCCAAATACAACATTATGGTAACTTATACCACCAAGTTAAAATGTGGAACTGGTAATGCATAAGCAAAAACCAAAAGCTGCTTTTCTTTGCAGTCTAGTAAAGTAAATGTATAATATTGCTTGACTTTGAGCATCATTTAATCTTTTTTGCAATACTGGTAAATAAAACTTCATGTTACGATTAGAATAAGTTCACTTATAGGTCATCTGTATGTTGATTAAACAAACAATCAATGCATATATTGTAGTTCACTATTGAGTTATTTTTCATTTCTGATCTCTCCCCCACCCACCCCCACTTTCTCACTCTCTGTATATATATATATATATATAACCTACTAGGGTTTAGTGATGTGTTTGTATATTTTGGACATTCGGAATCTTCAGGCTTTAAAGGTTATAGTTTATTTAAAAATAGAGTTACCTTAGACCCTTTCATAAAAGTTTTGTACAAATATGAATAAAACGTGTAAGTCGATGATTTATAGTACATTATCTAGTAATATTTGTTGTGTACATCTTTTACGTCAGCTTTGCATCATCCCTTTAACATTACTATCCAAAAGTACATGCCACCTTCTCGGAATGTATTTTCCCCATAGAAACCTTGTTTATGTGCTTTTAGTTTGCAAGAATGTTAACAAAGTGAGATTGAGAACTGAAACTCGTTAAGAATCGTATATAGAAATAAAATAACATGAAATACGACACACAAAATCATCTGTACTCATCACCACAATAATCAGACATTCTTCGCCTGTATTCTTGATTCCGAATGTTTACAAGAAATTTGAATTATTGCTTGATTACAGATGAATCAATACATATAATTCAATATCACTGCGTGGCATATAAATGAAATAGAACGATCCCATACGTCATGGTTCTCTATTCAAGAATGCATGAAATTCTTCAATTGCATTGATACCTTGCTGGCTTGCGTTGTTTGGTATATAATATGGCCAATTCTGTGTTTCTGGAATAAATTAGCTCTGTGAAAGATTCAAATACAGATTTATATGAGATATTTAGATTAGACCACTATCCAATACAATTATTAATATTGTATAATGCAGTGAATGTGGAGGTGTTTTAACTTTCACCTAGAAGGTAAATTAACTTGAATTATAGATAGTCCAGCATAATGGCTTCAACATATTATATACTTCGACAGTTAGGTCAACTACGCGTTGGAAATATCTAGCTAATATCTAACAAGAGTAAAGATTAATCTGAATTGTCTCATCGGCTTTTCTTCTAGTGTATATGTTGCACTGTGCGTGTGTTTGTGCGATTAAGTGATTTGTTTCTATATCAATCATAAAGAAAGAAGAAAACATGTCCATGCAGTGATACAGAATTATTTGCCATTGACAACGACATGCACGCCACCCTACACATAATTCTACGAACACCTTTCGCAAATATTATATAAATGTGATATTCATTTGTAATGTGTAGATGCATGAAGTCTCGATTCAGCTACTGTAGGAACGGTGAGTAGGTTCACATTGATGAGTATTGTCATTAATTTGAGACTTTCGTGATTGCTTTTGGAAAGTAGATTAGTAGTAGAGGGGGTTTGCCCACCATTATTAACAAGCCTCCATTTGTAAAATAACGAGCATTTTTACATGTAAAAAAATAATAATTCGCGTTATAGGTCTCTATTTGTCAAAAACGAGCTTGCAGAGTAGGTTTGCCTACCACTCTTTACAAGCCTTCGTTTGTAGCAAAAGAGTTGTTTTACATGTAAAAAAAATAAAAATATTCGCGTATAAAAAAATTATCACGGAGATATCCTGTGGTGGTGTCTTCGTGTCGTCGCGTATTATCGGTTACTACGAATTAATCAAATATTTTATCAAGACCAATCAGATATCGTGTTCGAGGATCGTGTAAATTTATTGTTACAAATCCTTGTGGGGTAATCGGAGGAACCCTAAAGAAATTTCAAAATTTGTTTATATCCATATCAACGCTGCACTAAGTCCGGTGAATATTTCCTAAATTATTAATACTTCTACCAAGATCGTCAACACTTGAAACTTCATCGATATTCAACAACATCTTCATTGCTTATCATCTTTGCGCGATCGATATAATCTTTTAGCACTTCATAACATCGTTGATCGTCTACACTTGGAGCTACCAAATATAGTTTATCCCATTTCATCCATTTCAGTATCAGATTAAGTAACAACTTTGTCTTTCCACTTTCAGATGGACCAATTATATTTATTCGAAGAGAATTTGGTAACATTGAATGATGTTTAACAGTTTCTTGTTTTCTTACCGCGAAAAAATAAATGATTTCCATATTATATAAAAGACTAAATACATATGGATTTATATTGTGTGAAATGCAAGATGCGTACCCATCAGATACATTAACACCTGTTATGACAAAAATAACAGAGATGCGATCACTGGTAAGTGTACACGATGTGGTATAAAATTTGTTAGTATAAAAAAGAGAGGTGATATCGCCTCCAAGTTAACAAAATTCCCCAGAGCTCCGTGGGCTAAATATCCAGGGGAAAAACATCTTCCAGGATATAATTACTGCGGACCTGTAACTCGACTCGATATCCGACTTGATAACCAAGATCAAACCAAACCATGTGAATATCCAGTAAACGATATCGATAAACTTGTCAAACTCATGATGTTGCGTATCGACATATCACAGATGTGAAATTGATTCACGTGCTAAATTCTATCACTGATAAAACATTCAAAGAAAAATTAGCTAGTTGGTTAATAAAATCTGCAATGAAAGGTAAATCGGTATTAGGTGCTGGTAATTAATATTATAAATAGAATCTATTTATTTTTCTCCATGTGGATATTGGAAGGTAACTCAGCGATTAGTAATCTTGCCAGCGCAGCAAAAGTCAAAAAGGCAGATTGGTTATCCCGACAAGCTATATGGCAAATATATTTACGACCTCCTAAGACGTTCACTTTGCACATTTTGATGTTAGTGTCACTAATGAAGTTTACCAGGCTGATATATTATTTCTGCCTCATGATACTGTCAATACACATACTTACAAATACGCGTTAACCGTCGTTTATATTGCGAGAAGATAAAAAGAAGCAGAACCGTTATCGACTAAGACTTCAGCTGAAGTGGCCTCTGCGTTTAAACGAATTGATCCTAAGGACTTGGACCACAAATTGGTCTGCGGTAGCCAAATCTATTACAGGTTGATCCGCCATTAGACGAGGACATACTGCATTACACCGTGATTAGGCAATTGTTGAACGATTTAATCGAACGCTTGCAGATCGGTTATTTGGATATCAATACGCGAGAAAATTTATCGAGGATAAACGATCACGTGAATGGGCTGCAATATTACTAAGTGTGATAACCGCGTTGAATAATGAAATTACTCGAACAATCAATATGAAACCTGTTAACGCGATTGAAAAGAAATTGTAAATGTACAACGGCGTGATTTTTCCACACAGCCGATATTAGGTAATGTCATTGTGAGATATTTATATGAACCTGGTGAACTTAAAGGTGGTATAACAAGATCAACCGATCCTATCTGGATTATAACCACGCATATTATATTTAGCGTGGTCACATCTAAAGGTAGACCAGCAATCTAAAGATTAGATTCAACTGCTCGTCAACGTGGATTTACACGCGAGCAACTACAGGTGATTCCAGATGATACTCAATTACCACCGCGGTCACTCAACTAGCACCACGACGTCGATTACACTCAAGACATGTCAACATCACATTTTCTCGTGTGTGATCATATTTCTATCTACGGTAAATTGTCGTAGATCTTTATCCGACCAACACCACATCATTATACCATTACAACTCAAGCAGTGGTTATCTTGTTGTTGTTTTAATTGTATAAAAAGTTCAACATCGAGATCGAATTCTCTGTTATTTTTGTTGTGTCACTTTGTTTATACCCGGTAAGTTGTTTTCTTATTACAGTATCGTTGATACTATCGTTAATTATATAATTGTTAAAATTTTCAAAACCTCTTCGAAGTTGAGTCATTCTTCTGACTCGAGATACCGCTAAATAAACTAAATTTGACCATTCGATGCAAGCATTGATGATCCAAACAATTGTATCAGAGATGGTCAATCCCCGAGAGGAATGGATTGTTATTGCGTATCCTAGCGTCCAAGGAGATTTTTCAGCGTTTATTATATCTTTCAGAGCGTTAATGTCAACTAGTACAATATCACTGAATACGGGATTTTGTCGCTCAGATGTTCCAGGGATATCAACATCGATATTTTGTAGTCGTGTATCAGCTAGTCTGTAACACAATGGAACTGGACACGTCCAAAATGTTTCTTCTTGGATGCAAAACAGTTTCATCTGATGTGCGGCTCTGACTTTCTTTTTACCCGCGGAGGGAGCAAAATTAAGTTAAACACCAGTGTTTGCTTTTAACGCCTTATTGAAATGGTTATGTTGAGTTTAAGCCAGCGTTAGTTTATTTGGTCCACCATTAGCAATCTGTTCTTGCTTTAAAGTTATTGTTGCCACGCATGTACTAACTTTTTTCAATTGTAATTTCTTTGCCTGTCAGAGAGTCAGAGTGACATTAACAGGATTATATGACATTTTATTTAATACGAGATTGATCTAATTGTTTACATGTTTTACATGTTTTCTATTGATGCGTCAATGACTTTCATTCGTCCACCAGAACCTTCGAGTAACATCGATTTATCACTGAGAATGATAGCAATTACTCTATACCAGCGGCGGGGTAACTACCTATGTGAACTCGAAAAAGTTATATCAACAGCAGATTGCTGATATAATCTAAATGTTCCAGTGAAAAATAATAGATTGGGTATAATGTTGCAAAATTGGGTATAATGTTGCAAAATTACGTTGAGATATTGACAAACCAGTATCAATATTTAAGTCACGTCCTAAATATGTCATCAAACAATGACATGCTTGTGCAAAGTGATTATGTTCAAAATTTATTAACATATCTTCAGATGGTTCTTGATGTACGTTTATTTTTAAGGAAACCTGTGAAACATTAAGGGTGTCAAACACCATTGTTTTTTTTTTCTTGGTTACCTATTCTCGTATGTTCTTCAAACACGACGAAAACATGTCTCGGAGCTGACAATCCATGTTGTGATGATATCTGCCATGAAATTAATCCAGGAGCATGACCAGGAGCACTACTTGTGGTCATTGACAACCATGATAACAACGATTTATCACCTGATTCCATAAAAGAAACTAACCGTTGTTCTTCGGTAATTGATGGAGATATTGCAGGCATCCACAATGAGAGTTTTGTTACTATTACTTTTCCAGGGGTAACTGCATTTTGTCGCCAGATTGCACCATCGTCATCAGGTTTTCTGTTGAGTACAACTGTATGTTTTGCACAAAATATAACCTTTTTAACATCTCTGCAAAATCCGAAAACATGAGACAGTGGAATCACACATGAAAACGTTCCTTCACGGTTAAACATTATTTTACGTGCTGCAAATCCCAAGTTGTAATTTTCATTCATCGATAAAACTACATCTGTTGTATTATCCCCAGCAGCATTTCTCACTTTACCTAAAGTTACATTTCTCCTTTCTGGTTGATCAACTATATCTTTTAAAACATCATCAACGGACCAGCCGATCTTGTATAATCATCGGAATATCGTGCTAAACCTAGTATTGTTGTTGCAATATCAAGATTTTCATGAATTGTTTCAATTTCTCTTCCATAAATTATATACCTAGCACTGTTAAACAACGCGACCACACCGCTATTAACAAAACCAACTTGATCACCAATTCCATAATTTGTATCATCTGCCTTTAAAAGTCGACCTTTGATTTCGATAAATCCCTTAGCTGGGTAGAAATACTTACTACCGTCCTGAACTTAAAGTTCGATTCTTCCATGGGCATTGGGGACCTTCGCGTCATAAGAATAATGTTGATAATCACGCAGAGATGTATCTTTTGGTATTGGTTCATTTATATCAAATGCAGAATCGGATATAAGTTTAAACATTTTATGATAATTGAGTATCGTCTAAAACGAAGACCACTACCTGCTGCCAAATTGGCAGTTATATTTTTTCTCTTTGTTTATCAGATACACCAGCCAACTCTGCTAAATTTTGATTTACAGTTTGATTTATTACCTTACTGATATTTGCAGGCATAACTTCAGTACTAGGTAATGTTACAGGTTGGATAGCTTTAGGTGTTTGAGGTTTACGTATTAATCTTGCTAATCTATATTTAACCACCGAAAATGCTTTTCCGGCGAGATCACCAACAGCGCCAGTAGCCTTATCACGAATAACACCGATTGCTATGATCGATAATTATTTTGGAAATGGCACAACCCTTAAAGCCATTCTAGTAAATAAACCTTGGACGAAATTTCCAAGCCCATCTCCATAAATTACTTTATACACTGGCAACCGTGAATTTACCACGCGATTTTGTTGTCGTCGTTGATCATGTATAATCATTTTATATAAATGTTAGTTTTATCTAAAACAACTAATCACTGTGATATCATCAATTATTTCATCAATAAGAGATCGATATATACCGATATCCATAATGAAACCTTGAAATAATCGTCGACAGATATCAGCAGCTTCGTTAATTATTTCTGGAGAATTATTTCCAGCTCGTGTACCTGATACGAGAACTTCTAACCTGGATTCATCGTTGATATATTGTTAGGACAGTTAACGAGACCACTTCCTGTAGCAAAACCACTCGCGGTTACAGGCTCATGTGATGGTTGTCTTCGTGGTCGAGATTACTGCTTTGTTGATGTTGAAATACTTTTTTTCATGTCATTAACTTGTTCAACAAAACTATCATTTTCGGGTTTATACTTTGCACTAATTTGTGAAATACTCTTATACTCGCGAAATACTCAGGCATTCCACTCTTTTTTCGGAATGTTACTAAATTTTAATTTTAGATCATTCCGCATTTGATATCCCACCGTAGTAACCTTAACAGGATCAACCATACCTTCCATGTAGCCTTGTTGAGTGAAATATTTAGTTGTAAAAACTGGTTTAGATAAATTTTAGCAGATTATATAGCTTCGGTAATTTGTTGGGGTAATGCTGTGACGCTTTTGTAGCTACAGCGGTTTGTTTCAACACTGGAAAAATACCCTTTTTTCTTTCCTCCTCATCTGTAATATATACTAATAGAGCTCTTTCAGTAACAATAGTAACAGGTTTAAATAATTGTTCTGTACTTCTTACACAATCAACTTGAGATTCTTGTCGTTGTTGAAGTTTTTGTTTATAAGTCTATATCGTACTGGTATACATTTCTTAATCGCTTTCGAGCTAATCTAGAAGAATATGATTCTCCGATGTTTGCCATTATCAATAACACAATTTTGTAATTGTAGCAACCGATAATACTCGACGACACGAGGACACCACCCCGGGATATCTCCGTGATAATGTTTTTATACGCGAATATGTTTTTATTTTACTTGTAAAAAACAACAACATTGGGAACAAACGGAGGCTTGTAAAAAGTGGTAGGCAAACCTATTCTGCAGGCTCGTTTTCGACAAATAGAGACCTATAAAGGTGTGAGCAAACCCACTCTATAATGTCTCCGTGCTTATTTTTTTTTACATGTAATAAAGCTCGTTTTTTACAAATGGTGAAGGATAATGTCCCGCAAGCATAACAATTTGCACTGATTAGCTACAGGTACCAAAGTTTCTCGATCCTTTTTCGTGTGGAACAAATATTTTTGTGGTATTTCTTTCTACATTTTGATTTCAACCGTCTGTATCATTTATGAAACGAACACCAATGTCTTTATCATAACTAAATCGAGAACTACATCATTATATTTACGCTGCCTCGTATAATTCATATTAATAATCTTAATATTAGCTCATTAATTTGTTCTTCACTAAAGTGTCTGCCTTAATTCCAAGGTTATTTAGAGAAACATAATTTTAGCGTAAATATTTGCAGGTTATTTCTTACAACGCATCTATACGTCGCTTATTGTATATTCAACCTTGATAAATAAGTGGTATCAAAACGAGTAATTTAGCATGAATAGAATCGTCTATTAAAAAGACACTGTTTCAAATAACATTCACCAAAATTTGAAAATATAAAGAAAACGATGTGTTGCATCTTTAAGCAACAGTAGTAGTAATAACAATTATAGGTGGTGGTGATCATGGTTGGGGTTGTAAAACTTATTGATGCACATCATTTACACCAACACAGACATCATCATCATTACTGTAAGAAAACCAAAGAAAACGACCGGTTAGTTTCAACGTGTAGGTAACTTTGTGACAGTATATAACATGTTTGAAGCCATTATAGTTTACGATACAAAGTTCAATTTAGTTTTCCTGATCAGCTGATCCATTTTTAATAATGCCATATGTATATATATATATATATATATATATATATATATATATATATATATATATATATATATAGAGAGAGAGAGAGAGAGAGAGAGAGAGAGAGAGAGAGAGAGAGAGAGAGAGATCACATTTAGTCAAACTTACTAATCTTTGCCTATTTGGAAATAAGTGAAATGTGTAGCAAAAATAAAAATACTAGAATTATGTCATATTACATCATTTACTCAAACCATAGTTTGTGGAAAAAAGCAATTGCAGTGTTATATTTATGAATCTTAGAGAATGATTTTATTCGAATAAGTTTGATACTTTCTCTTTTCCTGTGTCTCTTTCTTTTGCCTTACCTTATTTGCTCTCAGTCATTGCCTAGATCAAACGCTAAATGTTCTCGGAAGCAATACTTCTTAGTTATAAAATACGTTGTTTGGGATCGCGATAATTATGTTTGTATGTTATTATTACCTTTCGTACACGTATTATTATAGAGAACATTAATTTTCAAGTGCGTTAATGGACATCATTAGAGTCATTAATTCCATAGATATAGATGCAAAATGTTTCGACCATATTGTTCTGCTTTTACTGAATTTCGTTCTAAATGTAATGATAGCGTTTTGTATAATTTGGGACACAATTTGAATTTTTTTTTTCTTCTAATCACAGGCACTGGCTGTGTACTATAGGATGTTCCGATTGAGCAAATGTAAATGGCTATATATTGGTCTGCTTCTGTTCACAATCATTCTCTTTACAAATACAATCAGACACACACTACGTAGTAGTGGAGTATTACATCGTAGTACTACATCGAGTAGTACCCTCGGTGACGCAATTGACACGGAGGAAAGAAGAATTCAATGTGGACTTGCCGTTTGTACCGCTTGTCAAATTGTACAAGATGACGAAAAAAAAGATCTACTTGATAGTTATGCTAATACGGCTATATATGCTTCTCTTCACAAAACGTTTCCACCTCCTATAACAAAGGAGTTAGAAACGCTACCTACTTCAGGAATTAACAGAATTGAAACAATAATACACCAATCATGGAAAACCAACGAGGTGCCCATACAATTTGAAAACTTCATAAAATCTTTTATGAAGAATCATGCTTCATGGGAGTATATGTTTTGGACCGATAATTCCATGAGAAAATTTATCAAGGATCATTACCCAAATATTTTATCCCTATATGATAGTTATCCCCATCCACTAAACCGCCCCGACGCTGTTCGGTATATGATATTGTTCCACTTCGGTGGGGTATATAGCGACTTAGATGTACAAAGTTTGCGTCCACTTGATCCTATGTTAAAGAAATATACCTGTTTCATAGCACAAGAACCGCATGTCCATTCTATCATATATCAGAATTATTACGAGCAGGCTACAAATGCGATTATGGCATGCAGAAAACGACACCCTTTCATGAAGAGCGTAATTGAAAATCTTTTTCACTTTTATTACTTTTCGGATGTTTTCGATTCAACAGGACCTAGATTTCTGACGTTTACCCTAAGACAATATTTAAATAAAAACGTTAATCTAGATGAGTCAGACGATGACTATGTGTATTTGCCACCACCTGAATATTTTCAGCCATCTTTTCATCCTGACATGATTAACAAGTTAAAACTTTTATGTGGCGGATTTCCATGTCTCTCTGTTCTGCGCCAGTGGCAATGCGATCAATGGAAACAAGAAGGCTTGAGATCCGAACCCTATTCATTTTCATTTACAAACCATGTTTGGGCTCACACGGTATTCAATACTAAACACATTTTAAACATGACAAACATCAACATATATAACATTGTTCCCAATGCAACAGAATATTTTAGAAATCATTAAGACGATGATAGCACAATTATGTTAACGTTGATGAACACGTGTACAACATGTATTGCCTATGTCACGGACGAAGATACAAGTCACATATATGTTTCTGTCTTATATGACGTGACACAAAATAACATATAACAGACCAAACACAAATTTTGGTGTCGCTGAAGTCAAACCTAAAACAATATTCTCGATATGCATGCTAACTCTATCTGGACTCCATGCATATAATGCTCTCGCTGATTTATTTGATAATTTTCAATCTTACAAAGCAACAATTCTTCAGCACCACAAATCAGAAACATTCAGTTTATTTGAATATGCACTTTTGCGGACAGTTTGGGAAGTTCTTAATAATATGACAGTTCTGCAAAATTATTTTGTTTGACAGTTCAAGTGAATGATATGGAATGCATTGACCTTATAGTACCGAACATAAGTTGCAAAAGCTTATAATTTTCGATTGATGGTTTTAGTTATAAAATACATTACATATTTTGATTATATTGTGTCTGTTTCATTTGAAACGATTCTCTAGAGATTCCACCTTTCACTTTCCAAAAGGCAGTGGGCAAGATGAACTTTGTTGACATGGTTTTGATACGCTCCAGTGTTGGGTGTTATTTAATTCTAGGTACAGTAATTGAGGATATTGTAGTAGTGCATATAAACGAAATACTCCAAAGTAATCAGCTGCATTGTTTGTGCAATATGCATATTAGTACTTAGTCTTTATGTCTCTTCGTATTAATTTTAAATGTTTAGCATCTATTACATTTATTAGACATGTGCAATGACGAAACATTTGTTAACCCGATCACTTTAATCTTTTTATTTCGATGGCATATGCATTAAACAAATAAAGAACGTTGGAGCATTACACATATAAATCACATACTCATTGTGTTTCCTTCAATTAGGCAAAACCTTTCATGTGCGTTATATTTGACAAAGATGAAGAAAAGTAATTTATTGAGGTTTATTTTTACTTTGCAATGCTTGTTAAAACACATTGCGTCGTATAAATCAAACAGCATTGATACAACCGAAACGTATAATCAGAAAGAATTGGTGTACTTGGGGGTACATACTGATAAACTTTATACCAAATTATTAATTAATTAATTATCAAATTTGGTAAGGCACTAAATTATGCTACTAATAAATAACGCAAGCCATTATAAATTTACATCAAATATAAAGTGTGATCATTTAACATATGAATATTTGAAATCGAAGATGTTTTTACTGAATCATTTGATGTTTGATACCAATATAACGGATCATGTTTTAAACCAAAATACCAATTCGAAATTTTAAAAGAATTCAAAGCCTTTTAGTGATTAAATATTCTGAATGAGGCAAATATTAAATGAATAACGTTAATCTGTGTATCCCATGAAACACTAATACACTAATATATATATATATATATATATATATATATATATATATATATATATATATATATATATATATATATATATACAGTCACGTGCTATAAGTCGCTGCCACAAGAAAAGTATTATTTCGAATATGTATGCTGGATCAAATTATTATATTCCTCTAAAAAAATATTTCTTTTTAAAACCACAGAAGCCAATAGCCAATAATAGATTGTAATCAACTACAGAACTCATATGTCATTTACTGTTCCAAAAGTTTAGCGAAAGTAAGATGACATGAATTGTATATATAAACATTAAAGTTTCCAATGGAAAATATAAACGAATATTTCAGAATCAAATTATTTGAAAAGTGCCAAAGTATTAGAGAAGTGTCATAAACAAAGGAATGCAATTAATCCACGTATTCTAAAGTAGTAAAAGCTATAGAAAGTAAGGGTATAGGAAAAGTTAATGATATTATTAAAAGTGTTTTATATGGTCTCCATAAGAATACATGACGACATTATGATATTTTGTTCGTTACAATCCACGTTTTTTTAAAACTTTATACATCTCGTGGACACGCACACACACACACATATGTATATATATATATATATATATATATATATATATATATATATATATATATATATATATATATATATATATATATATATATATATATATATATATATATATATATATATAGTTTTAAAAAAACGTGGATTGCAACGAACATCTGTCATAAATATACCTGGATGTCTAATTTTAAGACAAATACATAGTGTCTCCAGAATACCTGTATTGCAAATGTTTCCAGAACATAATCTAACGATCTAACAGCTACGCAAAACTTACTGTAGCAAACTTACCGAATTGTTATCTGGTAGATAAGGTAACACCATAGTTTGATTTGGTTCAACCCACAAAATAGCACAATGTTTCATAAATGGCTTAAAATGTACAACAAAATCACGGTATTGTTATTGTTTGTGTGAATTTACCAATTACTGGCTTATCGTATGGGCTACATATAGGGATTATTATGGCACACATGGCACACATGGAAATGTATCAGCAGAAGAAATGTACTCTGTATTGGAAAAAGTATCGTTTTGTATTCATGAAAGGACAAAGTAACATTAAGATGTTTGCATCCACTCTAGACCTTACTCAAACTTTATATAGAACTTTGTGCTACATGAAAAATAATCGAAAAAATTATGTATGGCGGATAAAAAAAATTCTGATCACAAGACTTAAACAAACATTAATGTGTATTTCAAACTTAGAAAGAAATATAGATTTATTTAAAAAGAAATAACGGCATCGATTCATTAATGGCCAATTTTAAACTCTGCTGTTTTTAACTGTTGTAATTTTCTTTATTATTGTAAATATTATTGATATTATTATTATAATTATTATTATTAATATTATTAATATTAATATTATTAATATTATTATTGGTACTACTACGTATCATTATAAAAAACGAACGCACTATTTTTCAACATCTATCAATATTACATTATGTCAAGACTTCATTTGTAAAAGACAAAAATATAAATGCTGACCATCCCGTGGTGAAAATGATGCCAATCCAGAAATATCTTTTGATGGGGTTGAATATATAAGTAGGCGATGACACTGTATAACGGAAAAAAGAACGCAATGTTTAACTTTTTAAGTGTTTCTTAATCATATTCCAAATGCTTATCATGTTAAAGGTTCATGTACTGGACTCGGAGGAGTATTTGCATGAACTAATCCATTCCTATCCGGATCGGCACTTGATGTATGGAAGCTATTTTACATTTTCAATGTCACTGCTCTATGGCCTTAAGCAACGTAAAAGAAAAGAGTTAGATGCAAAACGCTTTGCAAAATATATATAATTCTATTTTATTTTCCCTGCAAACAAAGTGAAAAATGCAAACAGGATTTACATTATTGCAAATTTAATCCCCCAAAATCATAGGATTTCTAACAATAGTCCTAATGATTAAGGTTCTGAATAAATAAACCGCTATATTCATATTTAAAACGTTTTAACATCACGTGATTACACTATTTTGAATTTATAACAAAATAAGAGATATCTTGAACTTTTATAACTTATTTTATTTTTTGTAAAAAGTTCCAATAACAGACAAACGTATTACAACCAAAGTAACGCAGTCTCTCTTTCCTTTAAGGAGTAAAATCAATGGTAGGATGGACGGTGGTATTGTGATCACAAGCAACTAGTGGTTATGATCAAGGCAACTACGCGTTATAGCGATTATATTCACACATGTGCAGGTAGGCGATAAACTGTTAATCGACACCTAATTCAGTAGGCTTCGACTACAGTGTGTCTTGTATGGCACCACTGAGTAAATCTTTTAACAGACACAGTAGTCACATCAAGATGAACATTATCTGGAAAATTGCAGTTTACCTGCTCAATCTCCTCTACGGAATTCGCTGTTTAGATGCTAAGAGCATGGTCTGAAACGCTTGTCATGTAATGAAGAATATATTGTTTTACACGAGAAAGGTTAGAAAAACTTAAGAATATATTGAGAATTAAACTATTTGTGTACAATTACTCAATCCCAACACAAAATACGATTTACGTACTATATAGCCAATATTTTAAATTATCAACAAATAACTCATGTCTTTACATTGTAACATTTTTTTTGTATGGTTTAACGCCATTTTTCAGCACAATATAGGCTATACATAGCGGCCAGTATTAATGGTGGAGGAAGAACACGGACAATCCCCAGAAAGAACCACCGACCCACGAGAAGCTACTGGCAAGCTTTCTCACATAACTACATTGTAACATTTAACTAGTAGTGTAATTCCTGGTAAACTCTGTATTTATTTTTTATAAACATCATCGGCTTGAATAAATGTTGGTAAAGTCAGACAAATCAAAAGATTATTGTATTTTGGGCTAATTCGACCACATTCATTTATGTATGTTAACAGTATGTCAAGAGAAACATAACGGACGAAATCGCTTATATTCCATAGCAGGTAACTCATGAGACTGTTGAACCTAAATTGTCAAAGTTATTTCCCTTCAATCAAACTGAAGTACTGTGATGAATTCATTTACAGAAAAATAACTAGTGATAAAAAAGAATGTTTCGAAGAGATAACAATCAACACTGAATGGGTTTTAGAAGTAGTAACAATTTATTAGCAACACATAACATTTAATCGTTACCTGACATGGACTATAAATTGTATGCTAAATAAACACTTTTTATTCATTTAAAAGCAAGATTATAATGCTATCATAAGTCAAGTCCCATTCTGATGAAGATAGCAACGTTATAAATCTTCCCAGGAAGTAAAATGCAATGCATGATCATAAAAATACTTAATATACAGTGAGTAACGGTAACCTTAGCTGCCAAGGAAAACCCATTAAGAACATTTTACCATGAATGCCACACAGACCGAACTCCATGAGTCAAATATATCAGCACTTTGGAAATATACAACTATAGTCTTATATGGCAATCGAGGAACAAAACACACAATTTAACATAATAATATATAGTTTACAATTTAAGATAATAATATATAGTTTACTCCATGGTGCAATCATAACAATATTATTATAATAAAATAGGTTAAGTGTAATGTGTGATTTAACGCAAAGGAATACAGCTTCCAGAAGTCAACAACAATACATTTTAATTTAATGTGACATTGCACTTCATACAAACTAAAAATTTATGTACGTACTTATATTATATTAGTTTCAGACGAGTGACATATTGCATGTAAATGAAAAATGTTTGTAGTTAAAAAGGCATTATGGTTTTCATACTCTGCTTTGTAATTTATCTGAAGTCCATCAGTTGAAACAATCGAATTAAGGAATGAATGAACTCTGCATAGTGTACACGTATTATTAGACCTTCTTTACGCTGTGGTAAACATACTGGTGCAATCACCTGGACCATTCACGTTTGCAGCTATTCGTTGTGCAGAGACAAGATGGTATTCTTGAGGCTGAAAAGAAATACTGAATGTTTTATATATAAAATGTATAAATATTTTTGAAATATAATAAATAAAGAATTGTATTGTATTTGTGTGTGTGATTGGGATTTGTTAACGTAGCTTTCACAATTTTTGGTCATATCGCTACGACGTCTGCAGTGTGGCAGTTCATAATGATCTCTAGCACGGGGGATGGTGCCACATACATGTAGCATGATGTCCCACCCAGTCATTATCATGACACCAGGCCGACCAGTCCTAACACTAACCTCTTAATGGTGAGCGATAAGCAAGGTAGCTGTTAGTACCATTTTTTGCATGTCTTTGGTATGACTCGGCCGGGGTTTGAACCCATGACCTCCCGCTTCCGATTCGGACTCTCTAACCACTTGGCCACCGGAGCGGTTTAAAGAATTGTATTTTAAACTACATTGTGTAATTTTCAGTACCAGGACCTGTCCCGGAATTATATTCATATTAAGGGACTGGATTCTGTACATTTAGAAATAAATTAATTTTAATGAGAGTTTGAACCTAAACCATTAAAATATTTTCCTTCACGTCAAACGGCGCAGTGTACTGACAAGCATACGTCAAAACAGTGACACTAAATAAAACCTTCTTGGACATATCAAAGAATGATTCTGATCTGACTGTTAACCGCGTCCCAATATTACGGTTTGAAAGCAGAGAAAAACATACAGGGATATGAATAACAAGATGTATACTGTAATATACAATGAACAACCATGCAAACGAATAATATACATTGAATAACCCAAACCTTAGCTCAAGTGGAAAGGTCATGGCATTACATATGTGTGACATAACCACAAGTAATATATCTCCAGAAACCGATCTACCACATCCATAAACGTCCTTTCTTATGAAAGTGGTTGGAGAAACTAAACTTCTAAGTGTTTCAAAGAACAGTTAATTACAGTAAACGTATGAGACCATCATCTCTAAATAATTTGAGATCTAACTGATAGAAGTTTTTTAAAAAATTCAAGCGACAACTCTACTAGCACTATGATTTGTTTTAGGTTAGCACGTTCTTTCGCTACTGAGGAGAATGTATATGCTCAGGTGAATGTTGAACATTGTATGTGTAGCATCCCAGATACAGCCTATAAGCGTATCACCCGGCTGCGAAGGACTTTGGTTCTCATCAATGTCGGTGTTACGCTGACTAATATAAATCACAGTTGGAATGACCGCTATGGATAATACATCACCGTAACAAGAGAAGTTCTTACCATGTATGGGCGAGATAACACTCTAAAATTAGATCGAAAATTAACTTGCCAATGACTTTGTTAAACGGTTAATAAAACTTAATTGGTACAATGATGGTTCATTATATGAAATGAACATATCGCATATCGTCCCAGATGGTTGGAAGATAAGATAATTTCCATGTTAATAAATTATAATCATATTAATGTATGTAACTAATATTTTGTAATCTTGTCAGCATTTATAATTTTAGGAAAGGGTCCCACGTTACAAATATGTATTCCTTTTTCCATCTTCGTTATCAGTAAAATACATACACAAGTACAATATGCACTATCGATATGGTGGAACAAATTCAAAATTAATTTATGAACGGGTCATCACAGGTACAAAATAGAAACGTTACTTTCCTTGGAATGGGGAAATTATAACAGGATACAACGATTTCTTTAAACGTATTTTGTTCGTGTATTAATTTTTCAATTTATTTATTAATCTAATGCCGCTAAATTGTAAATTTACAATAAAATCATTTAAATATATATTTGCAATTGATGATGTATCAAGTTTAATCCATTCAACATGAGCCATTGAATCAATTTAATTTTTTTTTAATCATTGCTTTACATTTGTAGCCCAAATTTGGTTTTGTTAATCTATGATATAATTTCCCTTTGAATTATATAACTCAAATGTTTTATATTTTTCAAAACAAAGACGTAATTATCTTATTTGACAACTGATCAATATTTTATAGTTTATAAACTGAACAAAGCAAACTGTAAGATTTTCAATTATGAAAGGTATCAAAACAACAATAATATTAATTGATTTATGTATTCACAAAGATCCATTACTAATGCGTAATTATAACATCCTAATATGCACTCAGCCATTGTGGAAACTACACTAAAATTCTAGGTTGTGAGAATTGACTTATTCGTCTGTGTTTAAAAAAAGCAACAAAATTAAGTATGTTTTGTTACCAACAGACCCTACCTCAGCGTCTGAGGCCTCATAATATCAGTCAGAAAGGCGGCTATTGTCAAGTCGATTGAAAACCTTTTACTTTGCATCACTCTTTTGAAGTTTCTATTTTGACTAAGACAGAGCAGAGAGAAATATATGATTTCAGGACATCTGTCACTGTACTGGCTCGATCCACCAGAAAGCAGCTGTTTGACTTGTCAGCGCTATGATATTGCATCAATGACGATTTGCCGTTTGTTAGCATCTTACGATACAAACGAAGGTATGAGTCACTTTAATCTCCGTGTTCTCTGATTTTACATTGTGATCAGCCTGTCTTTTTCACCACCTCAACGACAAATCCGTTAGAGTGCGTCATCGGCGCGCTTGACACAGGTTTAATGTAGGCATCTTTACTCTTTATCTTTCCTTCGTTAACGTTTCATCCATGGGTAAAATAGATGACTATGAATCTTGATGTCGCCACACGCATTTATGTTGTTGTCCGTTATGAATCTCTTCAGAAAAAATATACAAGAAAATATAATTGTCTCCAGTATAAGTCAAGTATTTTATTACCTCAAGTTTTGTTATTACTGTTTGAACTTTGGACAAAGCCAATATAATGTTTGTCCTGAGACAATCCATCAATGCGCACTGTTACCATGTGATACAACATTTTGTGTCTTTGGTGCTCATTTTATACATAATTAACTATCGATGCATTTTATACATACATTTCAAAACCACGCTATAACATTTCCTCGTTCATAGCTGAGTTCTAAATAAAATGCGTTTTGAACTTTGTACGTTTATGAAAATTGGGATATTTCAATATACATTGTTGTCAATTTTTAAGGTATGAAGTATTTAAAAAAAATAACTTTCCCAATATTAACTATCTTAGAGCATGTCAAATTCTTCAATGAGAAGACAGAATAAAGCAATGTGAACCTTGAATATAGCTGTGTCAGGTAGAATAAATATATTTGTTTTCTATGTCGCTTATTCTACGTGAAACCTGAAACGACTCTTATCGATATCATTACCTATATAATATGATGTAAATATTGTAAAGGTCCTTCGTAGGATGTCATCTTTACATGAAGTCATGATAAATTGCCTATTACATCTCCATATTGTGTCAATAATTAATACTTATATTTGGCAAGGCGAATGGGCCTTTATTGCTCAGTTATAATATTTTAAAATAATTGGCGTCTGTTTTCAAAACTGCATTTAACACGTTGATCGTTTCCTTTCATATTGTTTGTCATGGGATATGTAGATTCGCTACACTGATTCCATATATTCTTTATTTCGAAAGATTAAAAAGACCTCGATATTTTAAGATTGCTATAATTTACAAATACCAGATACAATGCGGTGTTTGGGATTTGTCGTTGGTTTTAAACATATTTAATATATACCATTTTATTAGACTTTCTCTATTTAATACATCATACTTTACATTTCAAATTTTTGTTTATATTAATTTAATTAATAACTCTAACACCACGAAATAAACCAAAATGAAAGGGTTACTCACCGTTAAACAACCGTTACGGCTGCGTAGGTTTACAGCTATGAGGGTGACGCTTGCCAACAAAGAGATAACGCATGACTTGATTCCAAAGAGATGCCAAAATTGGGGTTTGTGTTAAGGTTGATCATTTCCTTATCAACATCATAGTAACAACCTAAGGACTATCCTGGACATTTTACTGTGCAATAGATTTGTTGTTTCTATGGTTTGAGACATCTTTCAGAAAATGATAACACATGCAGTCCATCATTACATTCAGTTCGGAAAATGGCAACAATTTCCATTTATTTCAAATTAGTGGGTTTATTTGTGTTCTTATGTGTTAGAAATCTCCATTTATTTCGCGACCTACATATCATCCTTGCACTCCATTGCTACTAATTCATGTACTTTTTATATTCGGAGCAGGGTACTATTTTTAAAACTTTAACAATCAAATATAGACTATATTATTTTCTTGTTAATTTGTATTTCAATGATAATGAAGCTCTCTGAAACATTCACCAACACGCCATATTTAAAGGACTGTTAACCTTTAGATAACCAGTACGGCTGCGTAGCTTTACTGGTATCAGAGCTACACTTGTCAAAAAAAGAAATTGTGCATGACCTGATCTCAAAAGCACGCCACTTTTCAGGTTTGTATTTCCCTTGAAACTTTCGTCATTTACATCATAGCAACGGCCGATATGCTATATCCTGGACATTTTACTGTGCAATAGATTTGATCTTTCTATGGTTTGAGACATCTTTCAGACAACGATAACACATACAGTCTCTTATTATTTTGAGTTCTGAAAATGACAATAATTTCTATTTAAATTCAAATTAGTGGGTTTATTAGTGTTCTTAATTCATATAACAGTCACCATTCAGGCTTCTTATTGATACATATGACTTAGACGCTATTCATGTTCAATATTGATGTTACAGTCTATAACATCATACTCCCTTTTGTACATTGTTCTTTCATGGAAAGATGAGTAATTTCAATGTAATTTGTAGCTGATTGTTTTGGAAGCAAGTATTACAAAATGAACTTTGCATAGGTTAAGAATCTTGAAAGAAGGTAATTCCTTTAAATTGAAAACCAAAGAATGAAATGGATACCCGAATTAGGGTAGGATAATGCAGACACACATTCTTTGTCATGAAACTATTCTCCATGAAACTTAAAAGACCTTCTAACAGATGATGACTTGTAAAATCTGATGTGAATATTTATATAGGTTGCACATACTGTACCCATTTAAATCGAAAAGAAGAATTAATTTCATATCAAAACCATATATTGTGATATTTTGGATTCATCTTTGAATTTAAATAGAATTTCATATTTCACCATCATACTAATTATTTGGGATATATATCCAATTAGAGTCTTGCTGCTTTTATTCTATATTTGTATCTTCCTTTTGTTATCACTCAGAGGTATTTACACATCCAAACTACAACGAACTTACATTTTTTTTGTCTTATCTTACATCGGCTGCTACTAGTGTATTTGTAACGTTTCTCCGTTCTCAATCTTGTTGATGACGATCATTTTGAGCCCGATGTTTAAATTCTTAAAAAGATGTAGTGGCTAGCGATCATAAATGGTTTGTTTTTATTTGAAAAAACCTCGTTACGTCTGATACTTTTTCATGCATTCAACTGATTAATTTTATTATAAGGAAATAATGTTCCCGGAAAGACTTCTGTAACGTTACATTACAGTTCTATCTTCGTTTGTTTCTTCTAATTTAGGGAATTCCTCGATGAAATATGTAGTTATTATTGCATATATATTTCAAACATCGAATTCATACGTGACCTAAAAATATCCTCAATATTGCATTTGAGGAAAAAAATATAGATTTATATTCTGACTTGGGACAGTTCTTAAAATCATAAATATAATACAAGATCTATTATTTTCTCTTAGTGGAAAAACGCTTTAAATTATAATTAATTTCCCGTGCATGCATGAAAACACCACCTGTATAAACACTAAAATAAATTTGATAAGCAATCCGGTTATATAGTTGATAGGTAAGAGTGATGCACTTAGCAACAATCCGCCTGTGGAAGATATTTCTTCAAGTATCTGTCCAGTTTATGGCTAGTTTTAGTATTTATCGTTATAGCCTAGGCGTACGTGCAAAGTCCACTTTTCCCATAGATTTAGGTCTTATTTTACAATACAAATAAGAAAATCAAAAGTTCAACGTCTTTCGAAAACGTAAGCACTAGATTGCAAATTTTATATCTCTGTACCCCTTTTCAAAACGTTAGAGACCTTATTTGTATTGACTAATGTTTTAAAATTGCAATATAAAATACATTTTTAAAAATGGAAATATTGTAAATATTACATACACATAATAGATTATAATCATATCCAGCAATCAATTGATTAAAGTGCCAGTATTGAAACAATCATCAATCTGATACCAACGGAAGTAAAATTCTGTGCATTGTTGGTGCCAAGTATGCAAGAGTTTATAATATTTAAATGCCTTTTTATATAGCGCTCATCCCTTTTGATCTGTTAGTTCATTCCTTGTTATTTTGTTTATATTCGGTGTATCTATACATGTTTCTATATTCCAGCTTATTGTACTGATAGAGAACCTCAAATCATCTGCTAAAGTGAAGTCCACTTAATAGTATTTTTCCGTTGAACTCTCACGTTTTAAGAAACACATTTTTAATATAGTGTTTCTTTGCGTTGAATCTTTCCTTCGTGAACGTGTCAAACATGGATACAAAAGATGATTTTGAATCTGAATTTTGCCAACTGCATTTTTGTAACTTACAAAAATACTGTACATATTGTGGTGATTGGAATATGTCGTTGGTTTTAAAATAATTTCATATAACTGCATCATGTTTAATCGACGTGCTCTTTTGAATACGAGAAAATTTACTTCTCTATTTTTTCCTTTTCTTAATTTATATTTAACATTTGGTAAGCACGAAAATTGCAATAAGATGGCCAAACTACTATTTATATTTATATCCAGGACTGTCACTATTGCGTTTGTTAAATTTATCATTTTTCATTCTTGTATAATACGATAATAGTCCACCAGCACGTCCTTCCAGGGTTGTAATTATCTTAGTGCCCCATTCACTAGTAAATCCGTCACCTCTGAAACTTGTTTTAATGTATTCAACTGCTTTTCATGTAAGAACAGTTTTTTCTCCAAAGCCTATTTCTGTACATTTCATTTAGAAATAGAAGTAACGTATATACCCGATTATTCATATATTTCGAATTGTTTATGTGTTAGAAATCTCCATTTTATTCGCGACCTACATATCACCCTGCACTGCATTGCTACGAATTCATGTACTTTTTATATTCGGAGCAGGGGACTATTTTTAAAACATTAACAATCAAATATAGACTACACTATTTTTTTGGTAAGTTGTATTTCAATGATAATGAAGCTCTCTGAAACATTCACCAACTCTCCATATTGAAAGGACTGTTAACCTTTAGATAACCAGTACGGCTGCGTAGCTATACTGGTATCAGAGCTACACTTGTCAAAAAAGGGATTGTGCATGACCTGATCTCAAAAGCACGCCACTCTTCAGGTTTGTATTTCCTTTGAAACTTTCATCATTTACGTCATAGCAACGGCTGATATGCTATATCCTGGACATTTTACTGTGCAACAGATTCTTTTTATGGTTTGAGACATCTTTCAGACAACGATTACACATGCAGTCTCTCATTATTATGAGTTCTGAAAATGGCAATAATTTCTATTTAAATTCAAATTAGTGGTTTTAATAGTGTTCTTAATTCATATAACAGTCACCATTCAGGCTTCTTATTGATACATATGACTAAGACGCTATTCATGTTCAATATTGATGTTACAGTCTATAACATCATACTCCCTTTTGTACATTGTTCTTTCATGGAAAGATGAGTAATTTCGATATAATTTGTAGCTGATTGTTTTGGAAGCAAGTATCACAAAATGAACTTTGCATAGGTTAAGAATCTTGAAATAAGGTAATTCCTTTAAATTGAAAACCAAAGAATGAAATGTATACCCGAATTAGGGTAGGATAATGCAGACACACATTCTTTGTCATGAAACTATTCTCCATGAAACTTAAAAGACCTTCTAACAGATGATGACTTGTAAAATCTGATGTGAATATTTATATAGGTTGCACATACTGTACCCATTTAAATCGAAAAGAAGAATTAATTTCATATCAAAACCATATATTGTGATATTTTGGATTCATCTTTGAATTTAAATAGAATTTCATATTTCACCATCATACTAAATATTTGGGATATATGTCCAATTAGAGTCTTGCAACTTTTATTCTATATTTGTATCTTCCTTTTGTTATCACTCAGAGGTATTTACACATCCAAACTACAACAAACTTACATTTTTCTGTCTTATCTTACATCGGCTGCTACTAGTGTATTTGTAACGTTTCTCCGTTCTCAATCTTGTTGATGACGATCATTTTGAGCCCGATGTTTAAATTCTTAAAAAGATGTAGTGGCTAGCGATCATAAATGGTTTGTTTTTATTTGAAAAAACCTCGTTACGTCTGAAACTTTTTCATGCATTCAACTGATTAATTTTCTTATAAGGAAATAATGTTCCCGGAAAGACTTCTGTAACGTTACATTACAGTTCTATCTTCGTTTGTTTCTTCTAATTTAGGGAATTCCTCGATGAAATATGTAGTTATTATTGCATATATATTTCAAACATCGAATTCATACGTGACCTAAAAATGTCCTCAATATTGCATTTGAGGAAAAAAATATAGATTTATATTCTGACTTGGGACAGTTCTTAAAATCATAAATATAATACAAGATCGATTATTTTCTCTTAGTGGAAAAACGCTTTAAATTATAATTAATTTCCCGTGCATGCATGCAAACACCACCTGTATAAACACTAAAATAAACTTGATAAGCAATCCGGTTATATAGTTGATAGGTAAGAGTGATGCTCTTACCAACAATCTGCCTGTGGAAGATATTTTTCTTCAAATATCTGTCCAGTTTAAAAGAACATAAAGTTTAAAAAGAAATTAAGTTCATAATCGTAAATTAAATAAGGAATGTACTCCAGCAGATAAATATCATGAAGGATTTTCGATGGCCTGTGAAATTGACTAGAACGTGTGATAGTTCTTTCCAGTCTCAGACCTAAGTGCCGGTAACAATGAGCAATCAATCAGAACCAGATTGAGCTGTAACAGCATTGTACCTATTGTACATATATTGACTTATATTGTTTGGTTATATTATATACATCAACACCTTCGTAGATGTACAATTTCCTAGATCCTGAAACACTAGATGCTTGTTTAATATCATTCAGCAAACTGTTTCTTCCTACCTGTACCGTCTGAAATAAAATGTTTCTATAAATCACAAAGAATGTGGACGTTTATACGTTGTATGTTATTTCCCGATTGAGAGTTTCCTTCTATTTATTTTTTAAATACATTTTAATACAATATGTTGTTGATAAAATGTTATAATGCTTTAAACTACTATCGATCTCATTAGTTAGGCCCAATTAATAAATCTCTAAAAAACATTGTTCTGATTTAATGCGATTGGCTTTAAAACAATCTGCATTTTTTAATCATTTTGCATATTTGCGCATATATATATATATATATATATATATATATATATATATATATATATATATATATATATATATATATATATATGTGTGTGTGTGTGTGTGTGTGTGTGTGTGTGTGTGTGTGAGTGCGTTCAAACCTTTACCAATTAATACATTGTGACTGAATGACTAAACTAATAAATAAATAAACACGCATAACCTTTCCAGTTGATAACAAGCCCTTCAGAGTTCAATGTGTCATTGTTTTTAAGACGTGAGGGGAATTTGTTTCTACTATACTGCCATGTATCTTTCTCTTTTATGACTAGACGAATGGGTCAACCTACAACAATGTTTTTATATGTTGGCTATAAACAGATATATTATTTTGAATAAGGCTAGAATATTAGTACAATAAATGGATGATTAAATACAAGTGTAACCCGTTGGTAATGAACTGCTTAGAAGCTAATGTGTTATGGCTATACGATGAACATATGTATCATTTATAACAACAGGAAACATTGTGATATTCTTATTTGAATTTCTTAACTGTATTCTTGTTACCCGTGAAGATCCTCCCTGAAGAGATCCACATTGATAGAAAAACATGCGCTTTTGTTTCCAAGAAGTTTAATTAAATTAAGGCGTTTTATTATCACTGCCTACCACTCAATGATTTAGATTTTCTAAATACATTTCTTAAATACTTAGGTGTTGCCATGTCAACGTCTATTATTGCATTACATTACCGTCGAATACAACTATACATGGTGTCATTCTACAACGATAGACAAATCCCATTTATTAATGAATACAATCTATAAAAGATTCGATTCAAATTTACAGATTTTTTTGTAAGATAACATATTTCAATAAAATTATAACCGGCGGTGGGGCGTTATGCACAGGATCTACACCGTGAGACTCAGATTTAAAGTCCCTGGCTAACGTATCTTAATCAATAAGTATTTGTATGCCATACGCATAGATAATAAAATCGTTTTTTTAAAGTCCCCTCGTTCAATATTGATCCGCAATATCACCGTGTCAGGTCGCTTAGTTTGATAAAATAAGAACGTCTCATTTAATAATATTCACCCTACGTCTTCTGTCGCTGTAAGACCGTACTTGAGACCTAACATAATTTGAATAGTATCTAGGTTTTATTACGTGCACTCTTAATATCTTTTGAAAGGCGTCACACATCTCACACATCTTGTACATTGAAAGTCAAATTTATTTTATGTTCGATCCGCTCGATTACATCGCCTTTGAAATGTCACCTTTCACACTGTATATGGTAATAAAAGCAACGGCTCAGTAGATAAAGCGTTGGACTCCTACTCCAAGGTTTGCAGGTGCGACACCCGCCCAGACCAAACTGGGTCGTCCCCCTCGACGAGCCCATGGGATGGCAAATAGTTTCCATTTAAATGGCATCATATAACTCATAACATCCTAACAATTAATTACTACGGGGGAACATAGTGTTGTTGCTAGAGTAGAAAATCTCTGAAATTGCAGATCTAAATTGTAGTAGGTTTTTGTGAAGAAATACAGGCGACATTTCTAATGTGCAGTATTAGTACTATTTACCGATATGAGCTACCAATGATAATCATGTTATTTAATTCGTTGTCAGACTTTAGCCTTAAGAAGAAATATAATAACATTTTGAGACATGGGGTAAGTGGCGATGCTGGATAATTGTGATGATCTGATGCCATATAGAGAAGCTTTATTGCCTTAAAGCTTCAAAACTGTAGACCATTTCTGATAATCAGTGTATTATATCACTAATTTTACGTCAATAGACGTCATGTCTATGTTGATCAGTTTGCCGTCTGCTTCTTATTGATAACTTAATGCAGACGAGATGAACATATGAAATTCGAAATATAAAATGTCACCGTAACAACTCCATGAAGTGATACGTAACAAAGAGCGTCAATCGACTGTGCATTTAGTTATTTAAAGTCGAAAAGAAATACTTGACAGGGGTTGTTACATATTATCCATATGTTATAAAGGGAATCCCCATCAGCATACATACCAAAAGGGTCACACATTGAGATAGAATACTTTGATTCGGAAGGTTTTGTTTCAGAAATAATTTACAAGCCGTGCGTAGAAAAACTCCAAGACATTGACAATCTACGTTAGTTGTATTTAAAGTGCATATTTAAACAAAATGTAGTTCCTCTTCACTTTACTAGACAGTCTAGATTTCGGAAGAGAGAACAAAACCATAGATTTTAAATTATCATGAAAACTATTTCACACTACCAAAACGATTCTCAAAACGATATTTTAATTTTTTTAAAATTTACTTTTGTAAACTAACTTTTAGATTGAACGTTTTGTGTCCATATAATAAGGGAGTGTGACGGTAAGAACAATAGTCACAGTTTGCAGCTTTGTATGTACATATTCAATGTGATTGCCAAAACATGTTAAATATATAATTATGTAATGTTAAATGTAAATAGATAGAAAAATATGTGTGTGTGTGTTTGTGTGTGTGTGTGTAATTTTTAATAATTCTTAAAGATTGTCATATCCTGCATAGACGTGTACAAATATAACAGAGGGTTATACAAATTATACAAGTATAACATACTGTTATAAAATAGATGTATCACAGCTACAGCATACAAACGATTTACAGCAGTTGCATAACAAGACATTTCTACTTTCTTTCCTCTCCGCAAAACATAATTCTGGTGTTCCTACCAGTAAAACTGTTCTTTGATTAAATGGTTGCCCAGTCCTCTCACTTTCCTCATTTGTGGAGGCTGCTTGGAGGACTACTACACCAGTGCTATACGGTCAGAAAATCAGGACTGTTCATCAACATATATTGAGCAATTAAAGTTCTTAATAATTGAAACATGTTTGGTTTTTGTTGGATTTCACTATACTTATTCAGCAGATTGATATATATATATATCTATATCTATCTATCTATCTATCTATCTATCTATCTATCTATATATATATATATATATATATATATATATATATATATATATATCACCCCAATGAGACGGAAATTAAGGGTTATTTGCGCACGACACATAAAATCAGAAGAGCCGGGTTGGCCTGGGCCGGAATCGAACGTGCATGAATCGAACAATTTGCAGTATAATATTAAACAAGATTCTGATGTTTCAGCTTTTTTAATGAACATATATTTTAAGTTTCTAAGCGAATATCACTGTCGCAGCACGCATTCAAGAAACCCTACAAAGTGCGGGAAGTGGGGTGATGATGTATTCTTTCCATTAAATAACAATTTTCTTGGTGCAATCCCCGGAGTTAAATTTAGGGAGATTAGTTATACAAAATAGCTGTGATGTGTGATATGTGTATATATGCATATGATTACAGTATGCTAAACAATCATAACTTGCATTAACTTCAGTTAAATTTTGCATTCTTGTATTTAGTAGATGTTAAACTTGTAGTTTGTTGCGAAATACATGAATATTTCTTGCTAAAATTGATTTATTGAAGGGGATAATGTAAACTACTTGTTGCCCAATTATGACTTAGTGGACAAATAAATGATATTATTACTAGCATTTGTATATTGTTTTGTTCTTTTCACAATTTTATTTGTAGTTTACTCAAGTGTGAGCTCCGCTAAAGTGTTCTTATCTGGCATGAATTTGTTTATAAACACCTTAGTTCTTATTTAATGTGTTCATTGTTTGACGAGAAATCACACTGTTTAAGTGTGAGAATGAGTTTAGTGAATATTGTGCGTGTGACATTTGACTGTTTGAAATGACAAGTATTTCAACATTTATAGTTGATATACAAATAAAAGGAACTTGTTCTTTGGTGGTTGTTAATGGTTCTAGATCTGATTATACGGCCATTTTCACACAATACCTTTTATAGCTTATTTCTTTAATCAATAATTATTTGGATTTGTTACCCACATAATATACAATAGTTCAATTCTTGGACCTCACTGTCAGAATGGCTTTGCAATGTTACAGTTTCAAGTCAGTGGGATAAAAAATATTTTTGTCAGTTAATATCTTATGTATATCTAATTTGTATTTTTGTTATTTTTCCTCCACGATCATATGCTATTTATATTTCTAATTTGTACTTGGCTATTTCCAAAGTCAGTTGCCTATTATACTTGACTTGGAACGTTCAAAATTACTCATTCTTGTATTTAACATCTGAGACAGAATCAATCTTATTGTTATTTTCAGCATTTCATTAGGTAGTATTTTTTACTCGATTTATTATTCGCTGGAACTTCAAGGTTCTCAACAGTAATATTCATTGACTGAAACATTTTAATCTCAACATTTGAGGACGATATTATTATGATATTTCAAACGACTGGTGGCACTTTTCACTTACTAGGCCGCTACAATTTTTAAGAATGTACCTGTTAAACTAATACGCTCGTTGGCTGTCCATCTTACGCCACCATTACATAGTATGGTGATGTTTATTAAGTCGTGATTTGTTTCATCACTGTGAACTAACTGAGACTAACTGAGACTAACTGAGACGGTGCCATTGCAAGGTCATTCTGACGTAACGAACTCAAAGACAAGACTATTATATATCCTATGTATAAGGAGCTTAAAAACGTGTTCATTAAAGACATTATCCAATGATTGCAAATCTAGACGGCTGTTTCAATTTTCTTCCTGTATGCAGTGTCCCCAGATGTTGATTTACCAATCACAAAAACATGATGAAGACAATTAAATATTCCTGCCCACTATGTCACAGTGAAAAGAAGACACGATATATATTAAAATTTACAAGCATGTTGTTTCGTGAGTTTCAGTGTACATCTGAAAAAGCGCGTAAAGAAGAATTTTGAATCTCCATTTACTTTGCATTATCTTTGGAGTAGTGATGGTTGCTGCGATGATCTCGGGTAAATCAAATGCTGAAATAAAGCTGAATGACGGATTAAAATGTTTGAATTGAAAAGCTATATGTCTGAATCAACCCATAACAACTACTCGCAGATGTTGACTATGCTATTTAAGTCATCTGGAAATGGCCTGAATGGTGTTAGAATAAATGGATGTGTCGCTAGTTGCTAAATGTTGCCTTTCTAATACTTGATCAAGCGGTTCGAACTGACTTAAAGCTGGATTTAGCTTCTTGGAACTAATGTTCTTTATACTTAAGGAAAAATGGAATTTTGAAAGACAAATTCTGAAGATAAAGAAAATTAAAACCTTTAATATTAATAAACTTGTCTAAAGTATAGTGATTTATTATCAGTGATATATATTCATCAGCGTCTTACCTAGATCAGGCTCGTCATGAGTAACTATGATAAACAAGCGATGTTCATAATAGTGTTTCATGCAACATTAACATTTAAATTAATACACCATGTCCATAAATAATTAGGTTTGTATAGATTTATTCGTTTTCAATTTCATCCTATTATTATTTTTAGTAAAAACTATGTCACCAATAAGATTATATCCGATTTGTTTTCTTTCGTTTAACTATCATTCATTGTTTATGTTCTCTTTCTGTGCTTCATATATTAATGGATCTCATAAATTGGCAGCGACTTAGTAAAGAGATTTTACTCTTCTAATCACGTAACTGGCAACAAATGTAGATACGGAATAGAGAGATTTATGTGTCAGATGAAATTTTAAACAACTATGGCGTACGGCTGCACACTTGAACCAATATATTCAGCAGCGTCTTACTTAGATCATGCATGTCATGAATAACTATGATTAAACGAAAGATTTTTATAATAGTGTTTAATGCATCATTGACGCTTAAATTAATGGAAAATGCCCATAAATAATTAGCATAATCATCAGAAATTTAAACAAATATTACACATTTGCGAATAAATCGAGCATCCAGCTCACAATATAAAAAGGAAGGTTATCTAAATAGTCATGATGTCCTTATATAATTTACGAAATATTTATATTTTCAAGGCCCCACTTTATAGAAAGCAACCATATTCTACATACAACTATTTAATAATAATAATTATAATGAGGACTTTGTATAGCGCCTAATCTTTTGAAGCTCTAAGCGTTTTACACCATCAATAATGATATGACTACACTACAGAAGAACAAATGACAAAAACAATAAAATTGGAAAACATAAAAACATGCTGAAAACATAAGATACAGAACATGATTAGGTCGCTAAGTTTGTCCCTGCAGTCGAAACAGGTGAGTCTTAAGAAGGGGATTGGTAGTTTACTTGAATACTTTCTGTTATTTGCATTGACATGTTCTCTCCTTCATATGTGTTTTATTCGTTGTACAAATGGAGAAATGGTAAAATATTACAATGCAGCATGTATGTACTCACCATTTGCTTTATTTGTGTATTATTCAATTAACTATTATTTCATTTATTTATTTATATATTCGTTCCTTGGTTATTACGACTCCAAGCCAATTAATCTCTTGAACACCACAACTACTATCGATAGTGTGTTACCGTATCCATATACATTCAACTGTCACCATGACAAATCGACCATGGCTATAAAAAGGTGGTACAAAAACAAATCGTCGTTAACATGTGCATTTAGGTACGTAAATGAGATAATAAATACTTGACAGGGACCGTTACATATTATAGATAATTTAAAAGTACAGAACTCTTTAGCAAAACATCGTTAAGCGGTTTAAATTGAGATAAAAACATTCAGGCAGCGGAGATTGTTTCAAAGTGATTTAGCAATTATACCGAACTGAATCCAAGTACATTCACAATCGGCGGCATTTCTATATAAAAGAAATATTGAAATAAAATGTATTTCCTATTCATTCTGTTAGACAGACTATATTCCGGAAGAGAAAAATGATTTGATCTTAAATAAATACTAAAGCTATTTTCTAACTTTAACATTCTCGTAACTATATGTAAACATATATAAATATCGTTTTGCAAAATGTTTCCTCATTTTTTTGTTTCTAGTGTAAAGGAGTGGCATATTATAAAAATGTATAATTATAAATAGGGATCATCATTGTCTCTAGTTTGATGAACATGATTTCAAAACTATTTTTACTTTTTAATTTTTGACACTAATATTTAAATGACATCGTTAATCTTCAAGATTATTTCCCTTTATCAAACAAATTCGTACCATGCCTGAAACGGGGAAATCACGAGAAAATAAACTGGAACAAGTCTGATGTTTTATTCATCACTCAGGGAAGAAATAAACTACTGTAATATGTATACAAAGTTACCATGGTGAGAGTTATTCTCTTTTTCAGGTCACCTCTGTATGGAAAAAGTCATTACACAAATTAATTTTAAAAAACACATATGATAAAGAAAGCGTAATCCTGGAAGCACGTCACATGCATCCAATATGGGGACGGAAACGATAAATTTCCCTATAAGAGAATATTTAAGATAAAGTACGGCTACATAATGGAATCTAACCATGTATCACCTATTGCCTACATCAAGTATGTCCTGAGTAAAGATGATCAGGCAATTTTGATCAAAATGTTTCATATCACATTTACTCTTAAATAAATGAAGAATGTCCAGAAAATGATTAATAAAAGCATTCAAAATTGCAACAAAAAAAATCACATCATTCCGAAAAAGTCGCGCATTCTATATCAAGAAGATTTTATAGTTTCTTGCTTGGAAAAGAAATGTTTTCTAATATATGTTTTTCCTTGTCACTAAAAAAAACTAGCAGGTATTCAACCTGTATGCCTTTGATTACCAGTTGAACGAATTGAGTTACGGTGACTATCCATGATTATAATTGAAATCATTTGGTTGATTACCATGAACAGTGTGTAAGGTGACATTTAAATGTCGATGTAATAGAGCGGGTTGAATAACAAAATGTTGTGTGATAGCAACGATCAAAATGTGTGAGATGTATGACGCCTATTTTAAATATTTAAGGAATGCGCCTTTGACGAAATAGACAAGCTTACCCTTTTTGTTTGATATTCCATCTTAAGCTCCCAGGAGGGGGCATAGAGAATATTATTAACTGTGTAGGTTGTTTTATCAACCTTAACGACTTGCAAATGTTGCACAGGCATTTTGACTGAGGGAACTGAAAAATAAATTAATTTATAACCAGTGAGCACGGCATGTAAATAATTATTGATCAAAGATACTGGCTAACAACTACAACGTTTTGAAGTATAGGTCATGGTCTACACAAATCCGATGAGACCAGATTCATCAATAAATAAAAGTTTGCAACATTACTCGGTCTTCTTGTGTAACAAAATAGTAACATATTATTAATATTGATAAGGGTTGTTGTTTCTTCAGCTATAGTAATGCTGAAATATAGATTTAATCTCTTTACATAGTACCACCTTAATGTTTCCATGGCTACATTTATGACCGCAAAGGGGTTTCGATTGCTGCACGACAGTAATTTACTTGATTTATGTGTATGCATTGTAAAGGCAGACATCACAGTCAACCTACTATAACAGTTCCTACATGTTGACTACGTTGGAAACAAAATCACTTTCAACATGCCTTGAATACTGTCAAAATAAATGGGTGAATAAATACAAGTGTATACCGTTGCTATCGACCTCCTTAGAAACTATATTGTCAGGAGCAACCGATTAACAGGTGAATCTTAAATAACTACAGGAAGGAAGGCACTATTCTTATCCAGATTTCTTCACTGTAGGTTTCTCATCCACGATAACAAGATACATGCTGATTTAAACACTCATGATTTTGTTTTCAATAGCTGGTATCTCTCCACCTGTTGCATAAACTGAATTTTGAAAGACCTTTCGGAAGTTAAAAAATATGGAAATGGACCGATTCTTTAAGCTTGTCGAAAGTACGTGGATCAGTTTCAGTGTGTACCTTTCATTATTTATGTTTTTGCTTTTAGTTACTTTGTGTTGTGTGTGGGTTATTAAATGATTTACTTTGGAATGAAAATTAAATCTCTGAGTTCAGGTGTAACTGATAACATTTTGGCGATGTTAGCGAACCTACTAAAAATGTTTCATCGGTAGTCGGGTAGAATGAATCAATCAATGGGTATGTGTTGTTGTTGTTGTAGGGTTTAACACCAGTTTTCAGCACACGATAGGCTATACATGGCGGTCAGTGTTAATGGTTGAGGAAGAACCCAGGAAAACCCCAGGAAAGAACCACAAACCCACGAGAAGTTACTGGCATGCTTTCTCACATATCCACATTGGCCGAATCCGAGACTCGACCAAAGAGAGAAGTGACATGGCAGGGATCCGTAAGGGAGAGCGCTTTTGACCACTCGGCCACTCGGGACCCCTAATGGATATGTGAATGATTGAATCGATTCCGAGATGTTGTACATTTATTATGAACTTTTCTATACAATGTAGCGCGGATTATCAGATTAGATGATTAAAGCTGAATCAAAATTTCGTGTAAAACTTGTATTAGTTTTCTTAATTAGGTTTATTAATTTGGCCTTTATTGTTAAAACTAGTCAATGGTGGTGTGAAGTATGGTATCCATCTATGGATCAACGCTGTATATTGTAGATATTAAGGTGAAATACAAACTAAGGAAAATCTCAGTTACATATCGAAAACATATAACTGCCCAATGAATCCAACGTCGACTTTCTGATACTTTTTGTTATTTGTATTAATCTTTTTTTTATGCCGTTGAGTATGATGGAACAGTTTTATGCATGATCGTAAATAGGCTTCTGATGTTTCTGTTGTTAGGAGATAATACATCTAAACAATATATTGATTATTCACTCTAGACAAGATGAATAGATGACATTGGAAATATAGAATCGTACTTTCTACTCATTATGCAAAAACCTCGGAGGATGTATAATGATATATAGATGATATTAAGTGTTAAATTTTGAGTAGAAAATCCTTGTCTGTTAACAGCGTTTGTACAGTTTAATATATATAATGGACAAGAAATGTAAATGTAGAAAATGGAGATATTCTCTTGGTCTTGACTAATTACTGTGAAAAAGAAATATAATAAAAAAATGAAGGAATTTTTACGGAATCACAGATATCACTGGCGTTGCTGCCATCTAAGCAGCCCTGACTACTGCGGAATATAGAATGGCGCATGTTCCATTTCTATTAGATACTCTTGATCCTGATTGAAGCCCAATAATTAAAGTTTTCTGAGAGGGAGGGGAGGCAGGAATTTCGTTCTTTACTTTTATGTTTCGGGAACGTTTTTCCAAAATAGTTAGCTTTTAAGTTGACATTTACATTCTGCGTACTTAGTACATACTTCACTGATTGTGGCTAAACATGTCAACGTAGAGAGAAGGAGATATTCTCGTTTAAAATGATGTAATATTCGCAGAATCACAGAAAGTTTTCTTTAGGCAATCAACTGACTTACCTTGGGTCAAGGTATACCGGAAGCAAATACAGATGTGAAGGAAGCAATCGTGGTTAGATGTTTGCTAAACTACAGCATGTAATTTGATAGCAATCTTGCAGAATCGAGTAATCTATGAATGAATCCACTACAACGGTTGACGAGGCTAGATAATGAATATGACTTGAATATTGTGAGAATAAAAGGATAAATAAATATATGTGTAGTCCCATGCTTATGAACTACTTAGAAATTAAAGTCTATTGGCTTTGCGATGAACATTGATATCTTAAATAACTACAGGAGACGACGACATATTCATATCTGGATAATTTAATTGTGACATTTAAATCCGTGATAAAGTGATCTACACAGTTTAAAACACGTGGTTATTTTCCAGTACGTGATATCTTTTCACTACAAAGAGAAAGTGAATTTTGAAAGACCTTGACGAAAATGCAAAACACATTATCTCTTATTATCAAGCATGTCGAAAATATGACAATTTATTATCAGCGTGAACATTTCATTGTTTACGATGTTGTTTGAGGTACTTTTCCTAAAAGTGTTAGCTGATAATATGTTAAGCTAGATTATCGTGTGCAGGAGATTACGATCTATTCAAAATATAAACGCTGACCTTGTGTGTGAGGCTTATTTTAAATATTGAAATAATGCGTCTTTGATAAAATGGATAAACGCTGACCTTTAACATCGACAAGCAAATCCAATTTTGTTTCCTGAAATTAATCTTGGACATTTTAGATTTCGGTTTACACACTTGTTAAGCATCCTAAATTTGAATTACCACCGAGGTCGGAGTGTTATTTTTGATAAGCAGAAACTGTGAATACGAGCATTCTTTTCTAATTTGATAATGTTTCTTTCTGTAGAAATAAAGTGGATATTTATATATTGTACACTGCGTATATAATGTATCGTTAGTGGCTAGAATGGTAAACGTAGAGAGCGGGAGATATTGCCTTGGTCTTGAATGATTACTGTGAAATACGACCGTAATAATGACATGTAAATTTTTGAAAATCACATATATTTGTGTCTAGGTTATCAACTTACTCAGTTTGGACTGTAAAGTAAATAGCTGGGTCAAAGTGTACCGAAAGCAGTTACCGGTGTACTGGAAGGAATTAGGTTCAAATGCTTTACTAAACTACAACAAATACTTTTACAGAAGTATGGTAGAATGAATGAATCAATGAGTCTAAGAATGAATGGAATCAGAGAGGTAATACATATGTTATGATCGTTCCCATAAAATGGTACTCTGATGATAACCTATACGCCTAGAAAAGAAACAAAACGTTGATTAAATCTTGTAACTTTTCTTTTAAACATTATTAATTTATTCTTATTAGTGAAATCGCGGTCCATTGAGCTTTGAGGTATTTTATTACTGTTTTGCTGACTAAGAGCGAAAAGGACACTAAATATAAAATTTTCTTTACACAAAATAATAGAACACGTGTAACTTTCCAATAACCAGCTCTCAAAAGAATGACAGATTATTCGTCGTTTGTAAAATATCCTGTTCATGCCGGTACAATATTTATAGAACAGTTTGCATTATTGTATTAAACAACCTTATGATGTTATAGCTTTATTTATGAACAATCCGTACTGTCTGAGTGAATATCACTGGATCACACATTCAAGCAGCTCTCCAAAGTCCGGGAAGTGGGACAGGTGCTGAGGGAAGCTGTAAAGTTTCCATTAAAAAAACATTTTCTTGGTGCAAGCCCAGAACTTAAATTTTGCGTTGGGAGATTAGTTGAACACGGTAGCTGTGATATATATATATATATATATATATATATATATATATATATATATATATATATATATATATATATATATATATATATATATATATATATATATATATATATAACGGCTAGTTTGTTTTATAGATATCTGTCTTGGTATTTGTTTTTCTCTCTACATCAGTGTTAAATAATAGTTCGCACTTGTATAGGAAACGTAGTCGAGCTTTTCGTCTTCTGTGTGTGTATAGTATAAATACAGTGCTAGGGTATATCGGTTGGTGGGTTGAGTAGTTGAAAGGTTGAGAAGCTTCCAATTAATGGATGCATTTTTATACTTTAACTCTGTAGAGAATATATTAATCGGTGTGTTTTCTCTTCAATATTATGTCAATAGACGACAGGTTCAATGCCCATAGTCGTCCTCCCCTTCGTATCGATCACTCACTGTAGATAACAGGAATATAAAACTAGAGATATAAATCCGTACTTTCCAATCATTATGCAATAGCCAATGACAATATATATGATGAGTATCCCTCAGATTTTTGTTTCTGAGTACAAACTACTCGTCTTCCTTACTTTCTCGTCCTATTCAGAGACACGGAGGAATAGAGGATAAATACAAAAAAAAAACTATTTAGACCCAACTTTATATATAGGTGTCGTATTATACTTGTAGTAATTTTGTGAGTTTGAATACATTCTAGATTTCGCAAGGGAAAAAAAACTTTATCTGTAACAAAATTGCAATCTATTTTCCACAACCGGAAACATTATCACAAGCATATTAAAAATATATACAGTTTCAGTTGTAAAGTTATTTCCTGATTAAATGCTTTGGTGTTTGATGTAAAGGAGAGAGCCAGTTTAAAAACAAGTAATACCATGGCTGCTTGATTGTATCTATTTAATGAATATGATATATAAATTATTTTAAATGTTTCTATTTTTGACATTATTAATTAACTTTGTCATCCGTTATCAGTAAAATTATATCGCTCTAATCTGGTAGAGTCGAATCGATGTGTGTTTGAAACAGGGTCATTACGAAAATGTAAATCAAAGATTGAAACAGGCTAAATGTTATTTTCCATCGCGAAAAGACGTAATGAAGCTCAATTAACATGTTTGCAAAGTTTCACTGACATAAACTATTCTCTTATTCGGGGAACACTGTATTGTGTAAGTCCATCCGCAAAATGGGTAACAAACGAGATGTAGATTGGTTATCGTTCGTTTATCATTCATTGTTTACTTTTGGTTCAAATTTTAACTTATTTTCATAAAGTGGGCAAAAATAATGATAAAGAGCATTTAATGGTGGAATGACGTTGCATGCACCCAATCTTGGGACAGAGAAAATTGTTTTAAAAATCCTACGGCTACACCATGGAACCCAATATTTCTCAACGTCTTGCCTAGATTAAGTATATTATGAATAAATATAAGTCAAGTTTGATCAAAATCAAACATACCACATTTAAGCTGAAATTAATGGATATCCCAAATGATAACAAGAAGAATCAAGCAGTACATTGGGTGCACACGACAACAGCAAGCAGTATCTTAATCTTGATTAGAACGACATTTTTATATTTCCACAACTCAAATTATATTAAATTGATATGTGTAGTTTTCATAAATCTTCAGATCACACACACACACACACACACACGCACACACACACACACACACATATATATATATATATATATATATATATATATATATATATATATATATATATATAGGTTCACACACGCAGACACACGCACACATATCAAATATTTATGTCACCTACTGTGAGCAATCAATGAAAATCACATGGCGCCCGTATCAGCATTGTGCATATCGTATCGCAAATATATTGACGTAAAACTGATGATGAAATAGAATGGTTTCAATTATTGTCGAAGAGGAAAGGAGGCACGTTTTTTAAAAAAGACTTCTCCACCTGACTTCCGCTGTTCCAGCCACACCCCAACGTCCCAGACACATCTATATCGTTCTCTTTAGACGAAAGTCACATAGACGTTTAACTAGTATAATTATCTTCCATGAATAAAGTGCTAATTTTAATCTGAAACTGATGTAGACAGAAACAGATACTGAGATAGACAATTAAAAAACTAAACGTATCTTTCCCTACCTCAGTATAAAACTACATTTGCGCCATGAAAGTGTACAAATATAACATATGTTCGTTCAAATTAGGCAAGGTGAAAATACGTTTATAACATAAATGTATCACATTAAATTAAGGCGTTGATTATCAATGTCGATCATTCAATGATTACGATTTTCTAAATACAGTTCTAAAATTCTTAGATGTTGCCATGTCACACTCTATTATATTAGACTACCATCGAATTCAACTATAAATCGTGTCATTCTACATCGAATGACAAGTCATGGATAAAACTGTTAAATGTTTCGATTCAAATTTACATATTTGTTTTAAAATAAAGTATTACATTATAATTATAACTGGCCCGGATGAGGGGGGAAGGGTACGCACAGAATGTACACAGTGTGATCCATAAGTCAATGTTTGCAGTGCCTGGCTAAAAGATCTAATCAATAAGCATGAAAACGCCATGCATATAGATTATGAAATGTTGTTTTTTAGACTGCTCATTCAATATTGTTCCGCAATATCACCGTTTCAGGTCGTTTGGTTTAATATAATTCGAAAATCACAATACTACCTCCTGGTGGTGTTAGATGGGACTTGATGCATAACAGTATTCTAATAGCGTTTAGGTTTTATCAGGTGCAATCTTAATATATTCTGAAAGGCGTCACACATCTCACACATTTTGTACATTGAAAGCCAAATATATGTTATGTTCAATCCGCTCTATTACATCGGCTTAGAAGTTTTCACCTTTCACAATGTCTATGGTAATAAAAGCAACGGCTCAGTAGATAAAGCGTTGGACTCCTAATCCAAGGGTCGCAGTTTCGTCAAGCGCCCATGTCAGACAGGGTTTCCCTCCTCGACGATTTCATGAAAAAGCAATTAGCTCCCATTTCAATGGTTTCATGTAACTAGCAACATCCTAAGTATTAATTACTATGGAGGTGTGTGATGATGTTTATATATTAGAAAATCTGAATTTAAAATTTCAGATCTAAGTTGAATAAGCTTTTCCAGACGAATACAAGCGAGATTTATATGTTGCAGAATTAGTATCATTTACCGGTTGGGGCTAGAAATGATTGTCATGTTATTTAATCCTTTGTCATACTTTTGCCTAAGGAGAAATATATAATACATTTTTGAACCAGGGGATGGGGTGGAGAAGCTGGATAATTGTAATAATATGATGCCATGTGGAGAGCTTTATTGTTTTTAAGTTCAAAACTGTAGACAATACCTGGTAACCAGTGTAATATATCACTAAGTTTACGTTAGTAATCGCCGTGTACAATCGTGATCAGCGAGCAGTCCACTTCCTTTTGATTACTTACTGTAGTCGAGATGAATATATGAACAAGTAAATATAAAATATCACGTTCTAATCTTTCTGAAAAGAAACCATCAGAAGATAAATAAGGATATTGTCCTGTAACATATTACAATGTTTAAAGAAATATATATATATATATATATATATATATATATATATATATATATATATATATATATATATATATATATATATATATATATATACCATCAGAAAAGTGTAAACGAGAAATATTAATTTAAAGAATATAAGTCAAGTATTGTATTGCCTCAAATTTTTTAATAACTATTTTAACTATAAGAATGTTTGTCCTGAGACCAATCTGTACATGCGCAGTGTTGCTGTTGGATACAAACATTTCGTGTCTAGTGGGCTCACATTATACATCAGTAACTATTGAAGCGTTGTATACAAACAATTTACCACGAAACTAAATCTTTTCCTCATTCTTAATAGAGTTCTAAAATATATGCCTTTTGCACCTAGTACGTTTATCAAAATTGGTATATATCAGTGCACATTATTGTCGAATCTTAGGGATTGAAGTATAAAAAAGAACTTTCTCAATATTCACTTTCTTAGAGCATGGCAAATTCTTCAGTGAAAAGAAAAAAAATAAAGGATTGTGGATTCCTAAAATATAACTGGGTTATGTAGAATAAACAATATGTTTTCTGTGTCGCTTCTTCTACGTGAAACCTGTAACGCCCGTTTCGGAAGTATTACCTGCATCAAAAGATGTAAATATTGTAAACGTCCTTCGTGCGAAGTCATCTTTACATTAAATCAAAATCAATATCCTGTTACATCTCCATATTGTCTCAATAATTAATACTTATATTTTGCAAGGTGAATGGGCCTTTAATGAGCAATTACAATATTTTAAAATATTTTTCGTCTGTTTTAAAACTGCTTTGAACTAGTTGATCCTTTCGTTTCATCTTGTAAACGTCCTTCGTACGAAGTCATCTTTACATTAATCATAATAAATCTCCATATTGTGTGAATAGGTACTACTTAAATTTGGCAAGGCGAATTGGCCGTTATTGCTCAATTACAATATTTTATTCTGCTTTGAACTAGTTGAGCTTTTCGTTTCATCTTGGTTGTCATGGGATACGGATATTCTCTTCTCTGATTCCATATATTCTTCATTTCCGAAGAGCTAAAACTCCACGAGATTTTAAGGTGGCTGTAATTTATAAATTCCCGACATATCAAACTACTGGTGCACATTGCACTTACCTTTTGAGAATGTACATTTTAAACTCCCACGCTCTTTGGATGTCCATCTTACCTCACTATAACAAAAGTATGATGAAGTTTATTCAGTCGTAGTGTTTTTTTTAAAATCACAATGAACTGAGACGGTGCCATTGCAAGGCCATTCTGACAGAACTGATTCAAAGACAAGACTATTCTCTAGCATGGATATAAAAAGCTGAAATATTAAAGACATTATCTAATGACTGCAAATCTAGACGTCTGTGTCAAAGTTCTACCTGTATGCAGTGTCTCTAAATGTTGATTTGCCAATCATAATGACATGATGAAAACAATTAAATATTTATGCCCACTGTATCCCAGTGAAAAGAAGAAGCCGTGAATCATTTTAATATTGATAAACATGTTGTTTCTTCAGTTTTAGTAGCTCTGAAAATGCGTGAAAATATTACCTTTTAGATCTCCATTTACCTAGCATTATCTTCGCAGTAATGATTGTTCCTGCGATAAACACTCGGGTGACTCAAATGCTGAAAGAAAGCTCAATACATATTATAAAGCATGCATTAAAAGCTAAACATCTGATTCGACCCCTAACAAGCAGCAGAGAGGGTGAACCCTACAACGTTTTCAGACAAAATTTTGATTGAAATCTTAAAACGAGCCTTCCTACGATCTCATTTTAACCAAAAAAAATGTCTCAGGGGCAAACCCTACAACGTTTTCAGACAAAAAATTGATTGAAATCTTAACGAGCCTTCCTACGAAATCTCATTTTAACTAAAAAAATGAAAACGGAGACTTTTACGATTTTTTAATCAATTTTGGTCGCAACTTGTTGTCATCCACCCTCTCTGCTGCTATGGGTTAACAAAAAATAATAAATGATTTGATCCAGTCTTTATGATGAAAGTCCTTAGGACGAAAATCATTTATGATTTCACAAACAGACTAATCGCTAACACTTCTTCTTGTAAATCAATCAGATTATTTGACTGGTCGGTGAGTTTGAAATTAATTCTGGTTAATGAATTATTATGGCATCGCATGTAGACAGGATTAATTGGGTTTTCAATAATTAGGTATCCTGGAGGAGCTGTTGGTGCAAACGAATAAAGAATATATCCCTGCTGAGCTTGATTTGATTGCTCTAGATTAATTTGATAGCTTCCTTCAATTACATCACATACTAAATTAAGCGCAATCACCGTTGAAATATTCACGTTGAACGGAGCGATATGCCTACCACCACCATCTGGATCATTATTATGTTTGAGGAGGACAGTTGAATCTGATTTTTGTAGCGCTTTGATATCGGTTTTAACAATTCTTGCTAATTCATCAGCGTTGTATTTCGGAAACTTGAAATTACGCAGATTGTCTTCTGTGGTATTGTAATCGGTTAGGAATCGTTGTTTATTGTCGCTGTTGTCATTAATTATTGTTTGAATAATTAGTTCATAGATATATTCCATGTCGGATACAAGCTGATTTATTATTTCAACGTGTTTTTGCGATCTTGTTTGCCGTAGTTGTTCTAGTTGTGTTTCATATAATTGTTTAATTTCATTAAAATAACCACGGACGTCAGTTAGCGTAAATGAAATAGTAACAGATGAGTCGGCCGTTCTTTTAATGATAAAAACCCATTGCAATGTGTCTTTGTTGGTGAATATAAATCTATCGGCGATTTTTCCTTTTCTTATATCAGATAAATTATCTCGATAACTGGGATTGATTTCATGATATGATTGTACGTCCGTGGTTAAGTCGGTGGTGGATTTTTCCGGTGGTAATTCAGGCCATCCTAGTACGGTTCTAATAGAACTTTGATAGATATCTACGACGTATCCTTCTGTGTTTATCTCAATTGCGGATGATAGCGTCGGTTCATGAACTGTTATAGCGATTTTTGACTCTACTCCAGTAATCGATTTTATTCTACGCGCGAATTCATTATTGATTTGTTCGATTTGGTATGACCCTGTTGGTATCGAAACAACTTTCCAGTCTGGAGTCCCGTCATCTTTATTCTTATTCGCAAACACTAAAGAATTATTGGGTTGTTGACCACCAAATGATTTTGATCTGATATTAGGCCAACTGTGGTATACTCGTAATTTTGCTAGCGCTATCTCCTTCACGGGGACTGGGCTAGGGAAATTCACACTAAACTCGGGTTCCGTTGATATTATTGATATCATGCTTGTTTGTACTGGGTTCGTGTTCTCCACTATTTGTTGAAGTAATTCCATCGGTGTTGTCATCGTTGCTATACTGTTGTTGTCGCTCTAATTTTGACACCGCGGAATCATAAATACTGACCATCACTGAGAACTCACAATTTGGTATGGTTGAGATTATTGAGATCATTTTGGTTTTCGGGTTCGTGTTTTCCAATTCCATCGGTGTTGTCATTGTTATTATATTCATGTTGTCGCTCTAATTTCGATATCGCGGAATCAAAAATACTGACCATCGCTGAGAATTCACTATCTGATATAATCGTATTATCGAGTGACGATGATATCATCAATGATAATTGCGAGTATGCGGTTGATACAATATGAAATTGAAGTAAGTAATTCTGCAGTTTACTCTGGCTGCATGATGATATCTTTTTTATGATCCCGGTTGATATACCCCCGATTATAGCCACTTCAGAAATGCAAATTGGAACTACGACCGGGGCAATCATTGTAACCGATGCAAGTATTATTCCGGCGCCAGCGAGAACGCTTGACACCGAGTACATAGTAACATCAATTGCGGTGATTCTTCGTCGGTATTTTTTTATTTTTATTTGATACTCCTCGGCGAGGGTTTTGAGTCTATTTTGAAATTCTCTGACCTGATCATAGCGACATTGAGTTGATGAAATCATTGTTATTTTAAAAACGCTAGCGTTTTCAATTGTGAAATCCGAAGGATTTTCCTTTCAATTATCCTATTAACGAAGTGGTTTTAGGATCGGATGAGGGGACACCGGATACAAATTCTATTATCCAGGGTAGTGACTCCCTAATCACATACTCGTCGGAATTGTTTATAGTAATCGTAAGCGGGATTGGTATAGAGGGTGGAGGTGGTGGTACTTTCTCTAGTATATACATCAATGTGTTAACACCTCTGATACCTGTGTTGCTGAATTCCAAATCAAATTTACGGTGATGTATTATTGTAAGTCGGTAGCAACCTGGTGCACCAGTATGTCTGTTGCCAACATAAAGATAATTTCTGTTTACTCGGATCCAATCAAAAGTCCCACTATCAACCGTGTACACGATGTTATTAACGGCGCTTACACTATGTGGAATTTTTACCTTATTGATAGCCGCGATAATTTCAACGAGAGACATACCCGCGTTGTGTGGAATTCCAAAGAACTTATCAACAATGTCATTGACTGGTTTTTGTACCCGCTCAAAATTCCCCTTTAGTTTAAGAATATCGTCAATGACGTCGGAATAGGTTTTATCGATTTCAGTATATTTCATCAACGTTTTATTGCGGCGTTTAAAAAATGAAGTCAAAAAGAAGCCAAATTCCATATCTACTCGGAGTTTATAATCACTAGCGAGGTCAAAATATGTCGTAGTGGTATCGTAACCTTCAGGTCCTCTAAAGAAATTATCAACCATTTCACTGGCGGATTTTTTGTTCGTCAATAGCTTTTTTAACTTCAGCGAGGGTCGGGCCTGTCAACGATGTGGTTTCAGACACAGGTGTTTTCCCTAAAAATTTATCCACGATGGTATTAAGTGTTGTTTGTCTCACCATAAACATATTAATATCTTTGAGAGTCATCGTAGATGTAGCCGGGACACCAAAGAAACTATTAGCGATGTAGGTATTGTGAGTGTGCTTGCCGATAAACTCACTGATTTCAGCGAGAGTCATGCCTGCCACAAGCGGGGTTCCAAAAAACTTAACAATGACGTCGTTAGTGGTTTTTTGATCTTCTATTAGTTTAGAAATATCGAGATAATTTGCCTTGATTTCATTTTCATTCATCATCCTTCCCGCGTCCTTGTTAAAAAAGAATAGCGATAGATAGTTTTTAATTTCAGTGAGAGTCATGCCAACCACAAGCGGGGTTCCAAAGAATTTATGTACGACATTTTTGCGAAAAGAATTATAACCTCGTATATGATCATCCAGCTCACGGCCGTGGGTGGTAATCATGCTGTCTTGGGCGGCAATCTTGTTGTCTTGGGTGGTAATCATGCTGTCTTGGGCGGCAATCTTGTTGTCTTGGGCGGCAATCTTGTTGTCTTGGGCGGCAATCTTGTTGTCTTGGGTGGTAATCTTATTGTCGTGGGCGGCAATCGCGTCGGTGATCGTAGACACAAGTGCGCCTGGTTTAAGTCGTCCGTCGTTGGAATACAGCGCAATAGAGTTTTCAGCGGCGTCGCGCTGCCGTATCAAAATGTCATTCAATGACACATCACTGCTTTTGAATTTACCCTGCTTGTCTTGAAATACAACTATTTCGTTCGGGTCAACATTTACTAAATTTAACGTCTCAGCGATTTCATCTTTAATTAATTTTTTTATATCACCTGTCGCAGTGCCATCGGGTTTGGGTTTCAAAGATCTCCCCCAAATATCAATCATGTTATTGTAAAAATCTTTCTCTCTCTAAAATAGTTTTTGACGACTTCGTTGAAAAATCTTCGATTTTCTCCAGCGATTACTAGTGTATTCATTCACGACAACATGTGGTGGTTTTCCGCTTGGGTTACTCAAGGAGTTAGAAATAGCGTTAAGGACATTTAATACTTCGCTGCCACATATTGGTGGGTCAATCATCGTTTGTGTTGGTAGCGTAGAATACCAAGTCTTCATTGAAAGGGTTTTTATATAACGCATAAACTCTTTTGGTGGGGCTAATCCATATGAGTCAAAATAGACAATCCCACGTGGATCAATAGCGTATGCAACCCAGTGAGTTCCAGGTCCGGTGCTGTTATCTAAATTAATGATTCCGGTTTCAACGCTGTTTGGTTGATGTGGTAATTGATCTTTCATAAAGACACCTCTGAAGTTTTTAATCGCGAGTTTTTTTAGCAGCATCGAGTAAATCAAAATTGGACATGGGAACCATAGGTTCCTGAGTCAAAGACTCTCCAATTAATAAACCGGTCCTAGTCTTAGACCCTTTCCGCTGTACCATGAATACGGGGTTCCTGGTAGTCTTAGACCCTTTCCCTTTTTTTATATCCTTTCCCAGTTGCCTTCTTTAGTGCCATTCCTGCTGCAGTACCAACGGCTCCTAACGCTGCCGCTTTAGCCACCGCTGGGGCTGCTGCTGCAATCAATGCTGGAATCGCAGCTAACAACGGAAATATACCGCCTGTTTTAATCATATTTTTGATAGCAGCCGCAGAGAGAGTTATCTGGACACCCTTTTTTGCTACTAGTGCATCATTGAAATGTTTTATTTGACGAGTTGTCAGCGATAATTTATTTGCACCACCAGTCATTTGGTTGGGTTTCAACGTGATTGTGGTTCCACATTTTTTAGCTGATTCCGATTGCAATTTTTTGATTTGACCAGGAGTTAACGCAACACTAATATTACTATATAACATAATACATAATTGATTGATTCTAAATCGTTTACAATTTCAATTACATGTTTTCCACTGGTGCATCTACCACTCTCATTCTTCCTCCAACACCTTCAAGTAACATTGATTTGTCGCTGAGAATGACAGCAACCGCTCTATAATCAGCAATAGCACCACGAGTCACATTAGCTCTAAAATATATATCAACAACAGATTGTCTCATCAAATCGAGATGTTCCAGTGAGAAATAATAGATAGGATATAAACTCTTAAAGTCGTATTGTGATATTTGCAGACCAGTATCGACATTTTGATCACGTGCCATAAATGACAACAGACGATGATAAACTCGTGCAATATGATTTTCTGTGTAATTAAGTTGTATATCTTCAGATGGTTCCTGCTGGCCGTTTATTCTCAGTGAGACGTCTTTCACACCTAATTGATCAAATATCATATGGCTGAAGAGTTGATTGCCAACTCGTGCGTTATCTTGTAACGCAATAAATATATGACGTGGCGCAGCAACACCTTGTTTTGATGATAGGTTCCAAGTGAATAACCCGTTGATATTTGATTGTTTAACATCTGTACTCACGGTTAGCCAACTTAGTAATGATTTTCCTCCTTGGTCCATAAATGATAGTAATCGTTCTTCTGCGGTAATTGCTGGAGTCAACACTGGCATCCACAATGATATTTTTGTTAAATTGACTTTACCAGCATCAGCATTTGGATTTGCATTGTCTGCTGGAATCCTCCAGATTGCGTCACTATCATCACTCTTTCGTACAAGTGATGCTGTATGCTTCGCTCCATAAATAACTTTTCTGACGTTTCTACAGAATCCAAATATGTGATGCAGTGGAATCGCGCATGAAAATGATTTACGCCGCCCTTCCAACATTGAAATACGTGTTGCAGCTCCTAGATTGAAATTAACATCGTTGTTTATAATCATATCTTCGGCATCAATATTAGCGGTGCCAGCATTATTCTTTGGTCGTCTTACAACAAATTGTTTTCCTCCAGCGGTATTTGTAGCATCTTTTGCAAACATCATAGAAGGTCCTGCTGATTTTGTATAATCATCGGAATATCTCGCTAACCCGATTATTGTTGTAGCCACATCAACATCGCGATCTATCGCCTCAATTTCTTTTCCATCAATGAGATATTTTGCACTCTCAAATAACGCCATGATACCATTATTGACAAACCCGACTTGAGTACCAGCTGGATACTCTGTATCATTTGTTCGTATAATTTCTCCTTCGATTTCGATAAATGCTTCACAGGGCAAAAAGTATTTACTGGTATCATGGACTTGAAGATCAATTCTTGCTCGACTATTTGAGTCTATGGCATGATAGGCGTAATATTGATAATCGAGTACAGAATCATCCTTGCGAACTGGGGCATCTATATCAAACGCTGGATCAGGTGACTGTTTGAACATTTTATTCTATTTATCAGAGTCTAAATCGCGATTTTCCATTTCATCGACGTAGTTTTTTAAAGCCACTTCCTGCTATCATATTTGCAATATTGCTTTGGTCGGGGGTTAAAACCATCGACGCTAATTTTTCATCTACTGCGTTATTTATAATTCTACTAACACTTGCAGGCATTTCCGCTGTAGACGGTAACGGTTTTGAAAATCCTTTGGATTTCATCCGTGATTTCACTAATGATGTTAATTTATTCTTCGCAGTTGAAAACGCTTTTCCCGCAAGATCTCCAACAGCACCAATACCCTTATCACGAATAACATCAATTGCTTTCATTCCTAATTGTTTAGCCAACGGCATCACTTTTGGAGCCATTCTCGCAAATAACCCTGCAATGGTATTACCTAAACCATCTCCGTAGTATGCTCTATAAACCGGAAACCGTGAATTAACTACGTAGACGGGGGTTGGTTTATCATGATTGTAGTGTATGATCATTATTTGAAATCAGAAACAATTTTTCAATTGTTATTTATCTAATCAATTGACTTTTCAATTCAGTCACTATGATACCCACTTTCCACTAACTCGCCAATGAAATCTCGATATGTGCTGATATCCATGATACCACCCTGAAATAATCGTCTACAGATATCAGCTGCTTCATTAATTATTTCTGGAGAGTTATTTCCAGCTCGGAACCCTCCTACAAGAACCTCTAATCGTGATATATCACTGAGAACACTACCAGGACATGAAACGCTAGCGTTTCCAACTAGACCACTCCCCAGAAATTTCTTCTCATCGTATGGCTGTCTTATTTGGAATTGAAATTTTCTCTTGAAGTCTCTGTATTCCTTCATCCTTCTATCTAAACTCCCAGTATTTATTTCATACACTATATCAGCCCATTCATTATGTGACATTCTATAATCCGAATAATTGTCCGTGAAAAACTTCTCTTGTGAATCATAGCTGTTAGCAGCGAATTCACCTAAATTGTCTATATCCTCGTTGAGAATTTGTTGTTTAGCGCTCTCGGTAAATATAATTGATTTAGGTAGTCCACTAACTAGTTCTTCCTGAAATCCTTTAAATTTTCGTTTCGAAGCGGTTGATATATCCTGAGGAAGTGATTGCAAGGATTTTTTTGTTTGTTTAGTTCTTTTTGCTATTTTTTCTAACACAGGAATAAGACCCTCTTCTTTTCTTTTACCGTCAGGATCATCTCCCAGTATAGCACGCTCTATCTCCTTCGTTGCTGTGGTTACTGGTTTAAACAATTCTTCAGATCCCGCAGCAAAATCAGTCTGAAGACTCTGTCGTTGTTGTAGTTTATTCCGTACAGAGTCACGAATTGGTACAAATCTCCTGATTGCATCCAGTCGTTCACGAGCCAATCGGGTTGTTAATGCTTCATTGACCATTATTTGAAATCAGAAACAATTTTTCAATTGCAAAACAATTTTTCAATCCGACCTAACACCATCGTGGAAGTGTTATTTTGACATTTTAAGGGCGTTAGCATTGATGAAGGAAGTGTGGAAATTGTATATAAAAATAATAATACCACACTTCCTTCATTCTATTTTGATCAATCTGAACCGTCCATCAATTTTTATTCAGTGTGAAATATTTTCACTGTTTTTGACATTATCAATCAAAAAATGCTAAAAAAAATTAAAATCTCTATGAGGGACGGTCACAATCAAATAATGATAAATGGACGGTCACAATCAAATAATGATAAATGGTCGGTCAAAATTGTTCATTTTCTTGAATTAACGCCCGTAGGTTTCTAATTTTAGAATTAACCTCCTTTTTCAATTCGTATTGGTTACCTAATTCTTTTCGTATTCGTTCTACGATAGTATATAACGGAGCGAACACACTTACGTCACTGGAGAATGCAAGAGAGTCCCGAATAGAATTCTGAATTCTTTTGATGAGCGCGTATTGCTTTGGCAGCATATATTTATTGTTGTTAACTCCGTATTCTATATCCTGAAAATCAGACATGATTTGATCAGGATTTAACCCATCCGATAGTTCAATATCCCAACTTTTCAATTTTGAAATCTCGGATATAATGCTATTCATATTTTCAGAATTCATATTCTATAACAATGACATATTTCTAAATGAAAAATATGACGCATTAGACATAACTAAATCGAATTTTCTGTCCAGTCCCTTTTGAAATCGCAGATCGATAAATCCCCTTTGCAACATTTCGTACTGAGGGTCCACAAATATCGAAATGCCTACCGGCGCTAGTTATTTATTGAAATATTTTTTCTTCGTTAGTTATCGTATTCAAAGATTTCACAGGGCTCTTCCCAACCGTTTTGCATTTTCCAGTCTCTCCTCGTTTGGTATTCTCACTTTGTGTGATAGCCTGCAGATTTGATAAAGAATTGTTCTTTGGATTAGAGTCGATATGATCAATAACAAAATCATCCTCGATCAATCCATTGAAACATTCAAATACGAAACGATGATTGAGATAACATTTCTTTCCAGCGCCAAACTTCAAATACCCCATACCATTATCAGAACCAACTGGTTTCTTCAGTCTGCGGTTTCTTACAACACCATCACTGGATGCTTCATAATTTGTGATCACAGGGTGTTGTCTGAATTCTTGGTTCATTCGTATACTAAATACTCTTTGTCTAATTCATTGTTTGGTTTAATGATTACATCACTGGAAAATCTTTCAATGTAGTCTTGAGGAGTTCTTATGATTTTGTCAAGGACGTTGTCGCTGACAGTGTCAGGGTCATAGACTTTATCAGGGTCATAATTTCTGATTGATTGTCCATTTTTGATTCTTTTATCATAATAACGCTTCAATTCCCTGTATCGCTTACCACCGCAATTCAAACACAACTGCGATTTTCCCCTGACCCCAACCCCACATCGAATACAGGGTAACGGACCAAGGCTTCCACGTCGAAAGCTTTGCATATGATACCCACAAAACTCATTTCTGCATGATTTGTTACACGGGGTTACTGATCCAATCATAAGCCACTTGCAGTGATTCATTATATATAAATTCTTCATTTAAATGCTTGTTTTAATTATAGCATGAGGGAATTAAGGAGAACGCCTTCGAAAAATGCTGAATTCAATGCTGATAAGGAGTTTAAGAGATTATTGAAAATTAATCCTAAATTTAATATCAATAGACCCAAAAAACGTCCAATAGACGGAAATATGAGGGAGTTTAAGAGATTATTGAAGATTAATCCTAAATTTAATCTCGATAGACCAAAAAAACGTAACAAAATTAATCCTAAATTTAATCTCAAACGTCCAAGAGACGGAAACATGAAAGAGTTTAAGAGATTATTGAAGATTAATCCTAAATTTAATCTCGATAAACCCAAAAAACGTTTAATAGACGGAAACATGAAAGAGTTTAAGAGATTATTAAAAATTAATCCTAAATTTAATCTCGATAAACCCAAAAAACGTAACAAAATTAATCCTAAATTTAATCTCGATAAACCCAAAAAACGTTTAATAGACGGAAACATGAAAGAGTTTAAGAGATTATTAAAAATTAATCCTAAATTTAATCTCGATAAACCAAAAAAAAACGTCCAAGAGATTACCCTGGAAAGATGCTCAATTCAATCTTGATATAGTTTCTAATACACCAAAGAATACAATTCTTGATAAAGCCATGATTAGTAAAATCAGAGACTGTTTTAATGAATTCAAGCGTGATGGAGCATCTTATTGTTGGTCAACATTTCGAATTGATGGTGTTGTTGACGCTACCATGAATGATGAAAAAGCAGCAGTGATAATTTCACGTGTTGGGGAAAAAAGGTATTTTTTCCGAATAAAATTCATTATCGAAGTCGATGGCAAATGGATTATTAGGGATAAATTTGAACCAATCCTCAAGAATAAAAAAGCTGTCATTGTGAGTAGAGATTCCAAACCAGGAATTCTAACCGGCATTGACAAACCATACTACGAAAGATCTTATCCCGTAACAGCAATGGTTTATGGGATATATCCGTTAAATGATAAACCCGATATCGCAAAACTAGCTCCTATGAAATATTCTAGTTCACTGAATTGCGTGGCAACACGGGTAATGGAACACTTCACAAATGCATCCCGAGGAAATAAACTAACTGATCTGCGACGTAGGAAAATAACCGAATGGGAACTGACAGTGAAACAGCATGGTGCAAAGATTTCTGATATAGCTAAATTAGAAACATCATTAAGATTTCCAATAACCGTTATGACGATAACCGGAGAGGTTTTATACGAACCGAAATATAACAAAAATGGAGCGCCAATACAGATTATTGATCATAACAAACACGCATGGTCACCTGCGGTAACAGTATTTCCACGAGAACGAACCGTGAAATATATCCCCGAGGAATTCGTCGGGGAGTTCGTCGGGGATGTTTTCTATGAAGAGAAATTATTCGATGCTATTCATGCGTTGTGTAAAGATGATCCTGTGTCAGTGTGGTTACTTAGAAGTGATGAAGATCCCGAAATAGGATTTGATCAATTTGTAAGACCAAATGGCGAATTATATCGCGTTGAAGAATTAGATAACAGAATGAGAAAAATCGCTAGTGATTTTTCACCGGAGAATTCCCATGAAAAACTACTCACGGATAGTTTTACTATTCCATGAGTGGTAGCTCACTTCGCAAGAGAAAAAAACTCATGGCGTCCAACACGAAGTGATTTTCTCGAGGATGTTAAATTGAGTTGCGTCAAATTTGGTCATGGAGGACTGTGGAATACGAAATACTCACGTGATGGTATGATTTCAATTGATATATCCGCGTGTTATCCCGGAAGTTTTCTCGGATATGGGGAATGTGCTGAGTACTTCAAACGATTTGGACACCCCACGCATGAAATGACTCGTGTTGCGATTAATGGACCATTGCCTGATTTTGATTTAACCGGATTCGCTCGTGTGATATCATTCGAATTAGCTACAGGGTTACATCCGTGTAGTTATGTTTGGCTCGGTAGACACCTATCTGAAAAACACTGGATGCCAATAGTGCTATTGAGATATATGATTGATTGTGGTATGCTAATATCGTTGATTGTTTCCGAGGCTATTATATGCTATCGAGCTCAGAAAGAAGTTTGGCTACCACAACCCGATTTAGATCGTATAATCAGCGAACAGCGAAAACAATTCCCTGATTTCAATGAAGAAAAAATCATGAATTTGTCTAAGAAGTTATTTGAAAGTAAAAAAGAACAAGCAAAAGATTTTGGACGAAGAATAATCGGTAAATTTACCCAGGGTGGAAGATACGACAACGCAAAATATTCTTCGCGGTTGATCATAGACGTCGCTGAATACGATTTTATTGTAACGGATTTAATGAAACAGGGAAAACTTGTATCCCGTAAGGATGCTTTTCTATCCAATGGTGAGAAATTAGGTACGGTTGTTACCTACTGTGATGGATATAATTCCCAGTATACACATTTAAGATCATCTATGCTAGCCTATGCTTCTATTAATCTATTTTCGATGATAAATAGATTTCCTAATACCGCGGTTAGAGTGGCCACTGATTCGATGTATATACACAATAAGTACAAATCAGCTGTAGCTAAATTCACAGATCCCGAAGAAAATTGGGGGCGTTGGCGATTTAAAAAGGAGATGCTACATGAGTATTGTGAATCGGCAGACGTTGCCATGGATGATAAATATCTTTGTTGTAACCGTATTGAAATTCAATCAGAATTTTCTAATGCACCACCGGTATCTGATCCAGTATGTAGATACAAGACAGTTTATTTAAACGGTTGTGGTGGGTCAGGAAAGACAACTCGTGCAATTGAATTATTTCGTCGGTCAACCATGATTGTGCTAACACCGACTCACAGACTCGCCAGAGAGATGATACAGCGAGGGGTAAATGCCTGTACTTACCATAGTTTCTTTCGATGGAAGGGTGACAAATGGACTCTTGAGCGTATGGGTGATAAATTCATTCTTGAAATCATAATTTGGGATGAAATATGCACAGTGTCATTAGATGTATTACAAACATTTCTCGAGTGGTTGTTAAACAAAAACACAAAAGTCGTCATGTGCGGTGATCACGGCCAACCACCACCATTTGTCGGTGCATCTCCACATGAATGGCTAAGGGGTTTTGTAGACTATTATGAAGAAATTACCACTGATTATAGATCAATTGATGAACGATTACGAGAATTCAAAGCGCTAATTAGATTACAACCGGATAGAATCCAATGCGAAACAGCGCGTGAAGTGATTTCAGAAACTCCAATGAATGATTTCTGGGAAACATGGAGACCACATGATTTGATAATTGCAAGTAGAAAAATAGTCAGGGACACACTTCAGATGAAGTTATTTGAATTGCATAAAGAAAAATTTGCAACGCTTCCAGTACCCCTTTGTTATAGGCCATCGGATACACGAAAACAGAATATTGAAGTTGATATTCCAGGACAGAGTGAAAAACAAATTCTCGTATTAAATGATATTGTGCTGGTTGATATCAATGTCGTTGAAGATGCATTGCGTGCTAATAAATCCCCGTGGACGCTAGGATACGCAGCAACAATACATTCTTCACAGGGATTGACTATATCGGATACAATTGTTTGGATGGTGGATAATCACATCGAATGGTCGAATTTAGTCTATCTCGCAGTATCCAGAGTACGAAAAATAAATCAACTTCGAATAATTGTTTTCGATGATAATGACACCACAATAAATGATATTGATGTTAAAATTATTGATAAAAAACTCTCCGGTTACAAACAACAGGACAAAAAAAAAAACAACGAGAATTTGATATTGATGCTGAATTAATAATCACTTTGAAGAAACAACAGAATAATCACTGCGCGAGTTGCAATTGTATAATGCATTGGCAGTATTCGGATAAGGATCCTCGCCAATTCACCGTAGACAGAAAAAATAACAATCTCGGTCATGTCAGAAACAATGTGATGTTGACTTGTCTTGAGTGCAATAGACGCAACGGTGCTAGTTAAGACCATGCGGTGGCAATTGAGTATCCTCGGGAATTACCTGTAGTTGTTGTCGAGTAAAACCCCGCTGAGGGGCAGTTGAATCCAGTTTATAGACTGGAGGTCTACCAGTTGATCGTGTTATACTAGATATCTTGTGTGCAGTAACACTCCAAATAGGATCAGTAGCCCTTTTTCTACCCCCTTCAAGCTCTCCTGGTTCGTATAAGTACCTCACAATGACATTACTACCAAGAATTGGTTCTTTGAAATCTTTTTGTGGTTTTTCAGGTATTGACTTCTTTTTAATCGCGTTGATAAGTTTCATGTTGATTGTTCTAGTAATCTCGTTATTCAGTGCAGTAATCACAGATGGTAATCTTTTAACCCATTCACGGGATCTTTTTTCTTGGATGAATTCTTTTGCGTATTGATATCCAAATAACCGCTCAGCAATCGTCCGATTAAATCGTTCTACAATGGCCTGATCGCGATGTAGCGCAGTATGCCCTCGTCGTATGGTGACATTATGATGTTTCATTGTAGATAACACTGCACCCTGAAATTCCTTGCCAGGATCAATCTGCAATAGATTTGGCCAGTGCAGAGGACCTCGTCGATAAATCCTTTCAAATGCAGAAGCGACTTCAGTGGCTGATTTTGTTTTTAACGGTTCTGCTTCTTTGTATCGACTTGCAATATCAACTACGGTTAAAGCGTATTTGTAACCACGATCATGTGGCAGAAATAATATATCAGCCTGATGAACTTCATTAGGAGCGGTCACATCAAAATGCGAGAATTGAATTTGTTTAGGCGGTGGTAGATAAATTTGCCATAGTGCCTGTTTGGATAACCAATTAGCCGCAGTGGTTTTTTTCACTTTTGCAGCGCTAGCGAGTTTATGGACTGCTGATTTACCCCTCCAGTATCCTCTTGGGGAATAATAAATTGATTCCATATTATTAATTACCGGCACCTAACATCAATTTACTTTTCATAGCCGATTTTATCAAAAATGAAGCCAATTTTTCTTTGAAGGATTTATCAGGAATAGCATTTAACGCATGAATTAATTTCACATCCGCGAGATGTCTGTGTTGCAGATTGCTGCTTTTATAAGCAACATCATGAAGGTGACAGGCCTTATCAATGGCGTTTATTGGTTCTTCACCGGGTCGGGGCTGATTTTGATTATTGAGTCTGATATCAAGTCTGGTTCCCGGTCCACAGTAGCTATATCCTGGAAGGTGTTTTTCTCCGGGGTACTTTGCCCATGGGGTTCCAGGGAGCTTTGCCAATTTGGCTGCGATATCACCTCCTCGTTTTTTTTAAAAATCAGATCTCATAGACACAAATCTAAATTTCTTTGTACCACATTGCACGCATTTACCAGAAAGCGCTGATCGGTTATTTCTGGTTGTAATCGTTGTCACGTCATCTGTGCCAGTACGCGTTTTACACTTCACACAATATAGATCCATAATTTATGTATAGAGATATGGATATAATTGATTTTTCAGCGACTAAAACAAGAGAACCAGTTAAGCATCATGCAGCGCTACCAAACTCTATCCGGATGATTATAATCGGGCCATCTGGATCCGGTAAAACGCAATTGTTACTCAATTTAATAATGAGATGGATGAAGTGGGATAAGTTGTATTTAATTGCCCCTAGCGTAGATGATCAACGATGTTATGAAGTGCTAAAAGATTTTAACGACAGCGCGGTAGAAAAATCCGGAGAGGGTATTATTGAGTTTATAACCGATATCGATGAAGCACCGAGCATTGATGATATTGATGGAGATATTAACAATTTAGTCGTATACGACGATATAATGTTAGATAAACAAAAAAATCCTGCTAGGATCTTTTCCAGAGGTAGGCATAAAAACACTGACGTGATATATGTCACTCAACGCTACACTCAGGTTCCAAAAGTTATCAGAGATAACTGCAATATTCTTGCTGTATTCAACGGAGTTGATACTCATACTCTTAGAAATATATGGCAGACATGGTGTTCTGATATGGACTTCAATCAATTTAAAAACTTCTTTAGTCATGCTCAGTCAACCCCGTACGGATTCGCAACAATAAATTTGCATGATCCTCGGACACGATATCGTATCGGACTGGATCAAATATTCGGTTAAAATCATTTATTATTTTTTGTTAACCCATAGCAGCAGAGAGGGTGGATGACAACAAGTTGCGACCAAAATTGATTAAAAAATCGTAAAAGTCTCCGTTTTCATTTTTTTTAGTTAAAATGAGATTTCGTAGGAAGGCTCGTTAAGATTTCAATCAATTTTTTGTCTGAAAACGTTGTAGGGTTTGCCCCTGAGACATTTTTTTTGGTTAAAATGAGATCGTAGGAAGGCTCGTTTTAAGATTTCAATCAAAATTTTGTCTGAAAACGTTGTAGGGTTCACCCTCTCTGCTGCTTAACAACTGCTCGCAGTGTTGACCATGCTTTTTAAATCATCTTGAATATGGCGTGAATAGTGTTAGAATTAATGAATGAATAAATGGAAGTGTCGCCAGTTGCACTGACTTAAAACTGGGTTTACCTTATTGGACCTAATGTTCTTTAACCTTAAGGAAAAACGGAATTTATAAAGATAAATTCTGTATAAAGAAATATAAAACTGTCCCGCATTAACAACCTTGTCTAAAGTTTTGTGATTTATTATCAGTCAACTCATTCGACGCTTCGTTATATTTCAACGATTGGACCAAATAAGTCCGTCAAAAATTAAGCAGTGCTCTCTTTTTTGTTTGCTGCGTTCGTGGGAACATTTCATTACCCAGTCTAGTGGAATGTTTTGCTTTTGCTATTACCACTAACATTTTCGCGGCAATTATTTGAATCGAATTCCAAAAGAAAATTCCGTAAGAAAGTCACGTCTGTCTGAATATGATTCATTTACCTCCACGTGGCCTCGTCGCGCCATGCATTGATTATCAACTCAGTTCACTGATGAATGTTGACTTATACCGGAATTCAAACTGAAACAGAGCCCGTATCATGTATACATGTCTACTATAATCTACTATTCCAACTCGAAGAATGCAAATACTCATTCAGAAATAGACAAATGTGGATCTAAAATAACTGGAATATCATAATTTCCACATATCCAACAATTTGAATGTTTAGAAGTAAAACTTATAGTGACACCTTTTCGTTGCTACCCATTTCTCTTTGACACATCGTTCTGAACTTGTATATATATCTCGTGTCGAAACCTATGTTGTTTGAGTGAGATATTCTATTTATTCGGAAAGACAGTTACTATTTGATTTATAACTGGTAACATTTAAACTAAAAACGCTTTCTAATAATAGAACAGTGCAAAAAACTCCAGAAACTGCTATGTACGTGCAACAAATGAGACGTCTAGAGTCAAAATTAATGAATTTATTTATTCTTCTTTCACAAATTATTTCCTTTTTAAAAAAAACTATCAGCTTAACAGAATATCAATGGGTAAAGATTTCATTGTGAGTGTAAGAAATTATTTGAATAACGTGCATCTTGTCCTCGCTAAGGATTGTAAATTTCAAGTCGTTTCAAAATTCCAACATTAACCGCTTCGAAATAAAACACACTCACACTCACACACACTTGATTTGCATTGACAGACTAGTTTCCGGAGTGAAACAGGCATTGATTTTCAGTAAGCTTGAAAGCTATTTTCTAGTAACTTGACCATTCTCAAACGTTAGGTTTAAAATAGACAAATTTTGCTTAGCAAAGTTATTTTATGGTTTCAAGTGTGTTACGTTTGGTGTAAAGGATTAGACACTTTGAAGAAAGGTGTAATAAATAGGCTGCAGCTTTGTATATATTTATTCGTTTTCAGTTCCATCCTATTTTTATTTTTGGTTTCTCTTAGAAAGCTATCTCACCAATAAGATTATATCCGATTTGTTTTCATTCGTTTATCTATCATTCCTTGTTTATATGTTCGTTCCTTGCTTCATACATTAATGGATCTCATAAATGGGCATATACTTAAAAAAGAAATTTTACTCCTGGAATCACGTAACTGGCATCAAAGGAGGGACGGAACTGAAAGATTTCTGTCAGAGATAACTACGGCTGCACACTTGAACCAATATATTCATTAGCGTCTTACCTAGATCAGGCTCGTCATGAGTAACTATGATAAGCAAGCGATGTTCATAATAGTGTTTCATGCAACATTAACATTTAAATCAATAGAACATGTCCATAAATAATTAGGTCAAACAAATAAATTGTAAGAAATATTACCCAATTGCGAACGAATCAAGCATCCAGCACACAAATAATACATTACTGAAAAAAGGAAAATGCTCTAAATATTCCTGATGCCCTTATATCATGCACTGAATATTTATATTTTCAAGGCCCCACTTTATTGAAAGCAGCCATATTCAACTTACAACTATTTAAGAAGTGGATTGGTAGTTTACTTGAACACTTTCAGTGACTTGCATTTACATGTTCTCTCCTTTAAACGTGCGATATTCATTGTAATAATGGAGAAATGGTAAAACCATTCGTTGTATTCGTTTATTACTCCATGAAACTATTATTTCATTTATGTATTCATCTATTTATTCGTTTGTTATTACGACTCCAGGCTAATGAATCAGTTGAACCCCACTCCAATTGTCGATAATGTGTTACCGTATCCATAGACATTCAACTGTCACCAAGACAACTCCACCACGGCTATAAAGTGATACATAAAAGATCGTCGCTAGCATTAGCATTTAGTTATATACATGAGATAATAAATACTTGACAGGGACCATTACGTATTATCAATATTTTAAAACTAAAAGCCTCTTAAGCGAAACGTTTTAAGCGTCTTAAATTGAGATCGAAAATATTCAGGCAGTGGGCATTGTTTCAAAGTGATTTACAAATTGTCCCAAAACTGAATCCAAGCACATTCACAATTGGCGACACTTCTATCTAAAAGAAATGTTTAAATAAAATGTATTTCCTATTGGAACTGTTACACACACTACATTCCGGTATAAAAAAAACATATGATCTTAAAAAAATACTAAAAAAATTTTCTAACTTTAACGTTCTCGTAACTATATGTAAACATATATAAATATCGTTTTGCAAAATGTTTCCTCATTTTGTTTTTAGTGTAAAGAAGTGGTATATTATAAAAATATATAATTATAAATAGGGCGTGCCAATTTCTCTATTTTGATGAACATGATTTCAAAACTATTTTTAATTTAAAAGTTTTGTCACTAATAATTAAATAACATCCTTCATCTTCCAGATTATTTCCATTTATCCGACAACGTCAAACCCGTTTGTGTCTGAAACAAGGGGTAATCAAGAGAACATAAATCAAACTTTTAACAGGTCTAATGTTTTATTCATCACGCAAAGAAGAAAAATTTACTCTATTATATATATAAAGTTACCTTGATGAGAGCTTTTCTCTTATTTGGGGCACCTCTGTATGGAAAACGTCATTGCACAAGATTGGTTGTAAAATAGGACTGAAGATTTGTTTTCATTTATTTACCATCCAATTCTACTTTTAAGTTATGTGCCTCATACATTAATTTATTTCATTAAGTAGACGCACACATATAATAAAGAAAGTGTAATCCTGGAAGCACGTCACATGCATCCAATGTGGGGACGGATACCTGAGAATATTTAAGATAAAGTATAGCTACAGAAAGGAGTCCAATCATGTATCACCTATTGCCTACATCAAGTATGTCCTGAGTAAAGATGATCAGGCAATTTTGATCAAAATGTTTCATACCACATTTACTCTTAAATAAATGAAAAATGTCCAGAAAATGATTAATAAAAGAGTTCGAAGTTACAAAAAAATCACATCATTCCGAAGAAGTATCGCATTCTATATCAAGAAGATTTTATAGTTTCGTGCATGGAAAAAGAATGTTTTGTTTTCCATTGTCACTAACAGACAAGCCGGTATCCAACCTGTATGCCTTTGATTACGAGTTCAACGCATTGAGTTACAGTGACTTTCCATGATTATAAATGAAAATATTTGGTTGATTAACATGAACATAATGTGTAGGGTGACATTTCCGTGTCGATGTAATAGAGTGAGCTGAATAAAACCTGAAGTGTGATAACAACGATCAAAATGTGTGAGAGGTGTGACGCATGTTTAAATATTTAAGGAATGCGCCTTTGACGAAATAGACAAGCTTACCCTTTTTGTTTGATATCCCATCTTACCCTCCCAGGAGGGGGCATAGTGAATTTTAGATTTAGATTTACAAACGTTTTAAACATCCTAAGAAGCAATTACTGCGTTATGTTGTTACTTAGTGGAACATCAGAACGTGAGATTGCAGATCTCAACTGTAGTAGTTACTTGTGAGGAAATACATGGAACATTTATAGTTTGTATAATTGGTATCATTTAACGAATGGGACAAGAAATGTAGATGTAGAAAATGGAGATATTCTCTTGGTCTTGACTAATTACTGAGAAACAGAAATATAATAAAGAAATGAATTAATTTTTACGGAATCACAGATATCACTGGCGTTGCTGCCATCTAAGCAGCCCTGACTACTGCGGAATATAAAAGGGCGCATGTTCCATTTCTATTAGATACTCTTGATCCTGACTGAAGCCCAATAATTAAAGTTTTCTGAGAGGGAGGGGAGGCAGGAATTTCGTTGTTTACTTTTATGTTTTTGGCACTTTTTTCTAAAATAGTTAGCTCTTAAGATGTTTAACTAGATTATGGTATATTACGACCGATTACAAATATAAACGTTGTCATCTAACAACAACGCAAATATAAATGACTCATGGAATCAATCTATTAATTGTTCGATTCTTCTAAACATCCTAAAATTTATTTACTAAATTAGGCGGTTGAGTTATCTTGTTACAAAAGCAGAAAAGCTGAATTTGAGAATTCAGATTATTATTGATACACTGTCACTCTGAACAAATACAGGTCACATTTATATTCTGCGTACTTAGTACATACTTCACTGATTGTGGCTAAACATGTCAACGTAGAGAGAGGGAGATATTCTCGTTTATAATAAAATGATGTAATATTCGCAGAATCACAGAAAGTTTTCTTTAGGCTATCAACTGACTGGCCATGGGTATACAGGAAGCAAATACAGGTGTACAGGAAGCAATCGTGGTAAGATGTTTGCTAAACTACAGCATATATTTTGATAGCATTCTTGCATAATCGAGTAAATATTGAATGAACCATTACAACGGCCCCTAAAAGTTGACGAGGCTAGATAATGAATATGACTTGAATATTGTGAGAATAAATGGATAAATAAATATATGTGTAGTCCCATGCTTATGAGCTACTTAGAAATCAATGTTTATTGGCTTTGCGATGAATATTTATTGATATATTAAATAACTACAGGAGACAACGACATATTCATATCTGGATAATTTAATTGTGACATTTAAATCCGTGATAAAGTGATCTACACAGTTTGAAACACGTGGTTATTTTCCCATACGTGATATCTTTTCACTACAAAGAGAAAGTGAATTTTGAAAGACCTTGACGAAAATGCAAAACACATTATCCCTTATTATCAAGCATATCGAAACTATGACAATTTATAATCAGCGTGAACATTTCATTGTTTACGTTGTTGTTTGAGGTACTTTTCCTAAAAGTGTTAGCTGATAATATGTTAAGCTAGATTATCGTGTGCAGGAGATTACGATCTATTCAAAATATAAACGCTGGCCTTGTGTGTGAGGCTTATTTTAAATATTGAAATAATGCGTCTTTGATAAAATAGATAAACGCTGACCTTTAACATCGACAAGCAAATCCAATTTTGTTTCCTGAAATTAATCTTGGACATTTTAGATTTCGGTTTACACACTTGTTAAGCACCCTAAATTTGAATTACCACCGAGGTCGGAGTGTTATTTTTGATAAGCAGAAACTGTGAATACGAGCATTCTTTTCTAATTTGATAAAGTTTCTTTCTGTAGAAATAAAGTGGATATTTATATACTGTACACTGCATATAAAATTTATCGTTAGTGGCTAGAATGGTAAACGTAGAGAGCGGGAGATATTGCCTTGGTCTTGAATGATTACTGTGAAATACGACCGTAATAATGACATGTAAATTTTTGAAAATCACATATATTCGTGTTTAGGTTATCAACTTACTCAGTTTGGACTGAAAAGTAAATATCTGGGTCAAAGTGTACCGAAAGCAGTTACCAGTGTACCGGAAGCAATTAGGTTCAAATGCTTTACTAAACTACAACAAATACTTTTACAGAAGTATGGTAGAATGAATGAATCAATGAGTCTGAGAATGAATGGAATCAGATAGGTAGTACATGTGTTATGATCGTTCCCAGAAAATGGTGCTCTGATGGATAACGATAACCTATACGCCTAGAAATGAAACAAAATGTTCATTAAATCTTGCAACTTTTCTTTTTAATTTTATTAATTTGGCCTTATTTGTGGAAAAACGGTCCATTGAGCTTTGAGGTATTTTATTATTTTATGTATGAACACTGTTTTGTTGACTAAGAGCGAAAAAGATACTAAATATAAAAGTTTATTTACACATAAAATAATAGAACACGTGTAACTTTCCCATAAACAGCTCTCAAAAGAATATTATTCTTTATTCTTTTTATTATTATTCTGTTATATTATTAACAGATTATTCGTCGTTTGTAAAATATCTTGCTCATGCCGGTACAATATTTATAGAACAGTTTGCACTATTATATTAAACAACGTTACGATGTTTCAGCTTTATTTATGATCAATCCGTACTGTCTGAGTGAATATCACTGGAGCACACATTCAAGCAGCTTTCCAAAGTGCGGGAAGTGGGACAGGTGCTGAGAAAAGCTGTAAAGTTTCCATTAAAAAAACATTTTCTTGGTGCAAGCCCAGGACTTAAATTTTGCGTTGGGAGATTATTTAAACACAACAGCTGTGATCTATATATTGGCTTTTCACTGAGGAATTGACAGAAACGGTTAGTTTATTTTATAGATATCTGTCTTGGTATTTCTTTATCTCTCTTCATCAGTGTTACATTATAGTTCGCACTTGATATAGGAAACATAGTCGAGCTTTTCATCTTCTGTGTGTGTATAGTATAAATACAGTGCTAGGGTATATCGGTTGGTGGGTTGAGTAGTTGTCAGGATGAGAAGCTTCCAATTAATGGATGCATTTTTATACTTTAACTCTGTAGAGAATATGTTAATCGGTGTGTTTTCTCTTCAATATTATGTCAATAGACGACAGGATGAATGCCCATAGTCGTCCTCCCCTTCGTATCGATCATTCACTGTAGATAACAGGAAAATGACACTAAAGATATAAATCCGTACTTTCCAATCATTATGCAATAGCCATTGACAATGGTTATATATATATATATATATATATATATATATATATATATATATATATATATATATGATGGGTTTCCCTCAGATATTTGTTTCTGAGTACAAACTACTCGTCTTCTTTACGTTCTTATAATGTTCAGAGACACGGATGAATAGAGGACAAATACAAAAATACCTATTCAGACCCCACTTTATATAAAGGTGTCGTATTCTACATGTAACAATTTTGTGAGTTTGGCTACTTAACATTCAGTGATTTGCATTGACATTATCTGTCCTTTACAAATGCGGTATTCGTAGTATGTAAGTAGAATCAGTTTAATAGAACAATCTAGTATGTATCTACTCCTGAATTGTTTATTTATTGTATTCATGCATTCAAATCTTATTTGATTCATTCATTCATCCGTTACTTATTACGACACCAATGTAATGTTTCTTTTGGTAGGTCTTTATCGATTACACTGGTATTCAACCGTCACCATGACAACTCTACCAAAGATATAAAGTCAAACGAATCATTGGATTATGTTATCACGTCAAATCTTTTTAACAGAGCTTTCAGACGCGTCTCAAAATGAGATTGAGTACTTCCAAGCAGAAGACGCCTTTTTAAAAATGATTTACCAACTGTCCGAACTAAATCCTAATACATTCACAATCTATTAGACATACTAGATTTCGCAGGAAAATAAAACCTTTATCTGTAACAAAATTGCAAGCTATTTTCCACAACCGGAAACATTATCACAAGCATATCTAAAAAATATATACAGTTCCCGTTGTAAAGTTATTTCGTGATTAAATGCTTTTGTGTATGATGTAAAGGAGTGAGACAGTTTAAAAACAAGTAATACCATGCCTTCTTCATTGTATCCATTTAATGAATATGATATATGAACTATTTTAAACGTTTCTATTTTTGACATTATTAATTAACTATGTCATCCGTTATCAGTAAAATTATATCACTCTAATCTGAAAATGTCATATCGATGTGTGTCTGAGACAGGGTCATTACGAAAAGGTAAACAAACATTTAAACGGGCTTAATGTTATATTCCATCGCGAAAAGACTTAATGAAGCTACGTTAACATATATGCAAAGTTTCCCTGGCATAATCTATTCTCTTATTCATTGAACACTGTATTGTGTAAGTCCATCCTTGGTAGGAAATGGGAAGTATATTGATTTCGTTTATCATTCATTGTTTACTTTTGGTTCACATTTTAACTTATTTTCATAAAATGGGCAAAAATAATGATAAAGAGCATAATGGTGGAATGACGTTGCATGCACCCAATCTTGGGACAGAGAAATTGTTTAGAGAAAACCTACGGCTACACAATGGAACCCAATATTTCTTAACGGTTGCTTAGATTAAGTATATTATAAGTAAATATAAGTCAGTTTTGATCAAAATCTCTCATACCACATTTACGTTTTAATTAATGGATATCTCAAAATGATAACAAGAAGAATTACAACACAAATATTATAGCTTTCCACAGAATTCGAGAATCCAGCTTCAAAACTATTTTGTAGTTTTTTTATATATAAAAATGAACGTATATATTCGTGTAGCCCTTATACGTATTTTTATTTATATAAAAGTGAGAGTTAATATTCGTGTTCCCCTAATTGCTAGTAGAAAAGCACAAGTTTTGAAACAGGCTAGACATGGTTTAGTCAAAGTAACTAAGGACGATGTAAAGGAAATTCTAAAAAGTAATTATTACAAGAGATCGATGCTATATATTTAATTGGATTATTATTTTATTTTTTGAGATCTTTATGTCCACTGTAGTGAACAATCAATCAAAAAAAAATATGGCGCCCGTATCAGCATTGTACATATCGTACATATATTGACTTAAAATTGATGATGGAATCGACTGGTTTCAATAATTGTCGAAGTGAAAATGATGCACATATTTTAAAACAAAAACTTCTCCACCTGACTTCCGATGTTCCAGTAACACCCCAGCTATACATACACATTTATATCGTTCTTTTTAGACCATAGTCGCACAAAAATGTCAACTAGTATAATTATCTTGAATAAATAAAGTGCCAATTTTAATCAGAAACTGATGTAGACAGAAATAGATACTGAGATAGATAATTAAAAAAAAACTAAACGTTTCTTTCCCTACCTCAGTATAAAAATACATTTGCGCCATAAAAGTGTACAAATATAAAATATTTTCATTCAAATTAGGCAAGGTAAAAAAAAATTATAACATAAATGTATCACAATTTGAGGCGTTTGATTATCAGTTTCAATCATTCAATGATTACGATTTTCTAAATACATTTCTAAAATACTTAGGTGTTGCCATGTCAAACTCTATTGCATTAGACTATCATCGAATACAACTATAAATCTACAACGAATGATAAATCATATTTAGTCATGGATTAAACTGTTAAATGTTTTGATTCAAATTTACAGATTTGTTTTAAAATAAAGTATTACAATATAACTACAAGCGGCCCCGGCGAGGTGAAATACGCACAGAATGTACACATTATGATCCATAAGTCAATGTTTGCAGTCCCTGGCTAAAGTCTCTAATCAATAAGTATGAATACGCCTTGCATATAGATTATAAAATGTTGTTTTTAGACTTCTCTTGCAATATTGACCAGTAATATCACCGTTTCAGGTCGTTTGGTGTCATATAATACGAAAGTCACAATACTAACTCCCGGTGGTGTATGATGGGACTTGAGGCATAACAGTATGCTCAAAGCGTTTAGGTTTTATCGTGCGCATTCTTAATATCTTTTGAAAGGCATCACACATTTGACACATTTTGTACATCGAAAGCCAAATATATCTTATGTTCAATCAGTTCTATTACATCGGCTTAGAAATGTCACCTTTCACAATGTCTATGGTAATAAAAGCAACGGCTCAGTAGATAAAGCGTTGGACTCCTAATACAAGGGTTGCAGTTTCGTCACGCGCCCAGGCCAGACAGGCTCGCGCGCCTCGACGATTTCATGAAAAGGCAATTAGTTCCCATTTCAATGGCATCATATTACTAGCAACATCCTAAGAATTAATTACTACGGAGGTGTGTGATGTTGTTCCAATTGTAGAAAATCTGAATTTGAAATGACAGATCTAAAGTGTAGTAGCTTTTTCAGACTAATACAGGTGACATTTATATGTTGCAAAATTAATATCATTTACCGATTGGGGCTAGAAATAATTGTCATGTTATTTAATCCTTCGTCAGACTTTTGTCTAAGGAGAAATAGTGACAATCTGATGCCATGTATATATATATATATATATATATATATATATATATATATATATATATATATATATATATATATATATATATTCCTTCAGAAAATTGTAAACGAGAAAATATTAATTTAAACAAGATAAGTCAAGTATTGTATTATCTCAGATTTGGGAATAACTATTTTAACTATTATAATATTTGTCCTGAGACCACTCTGGACATGCGCAGTGTTGCCATAGGATACAAACATTTCGTGTCTTGTGGTCTCACTTTATACATCAGTAACTATTGAAGCGTTTTATACATACAATTTACCACCATGCTAAATCTTTTATTCATTCTTAGTAGGGTTAAAAAGTATAGGCCTTTTGCACCTACTACGTTTTCGAAAATTGGTATATATCAGTGCACATTGGTGTCGCATCTTAGGGACTGAAGTATTATAAAAAAGAACTTTCTCAATATTCACTAAACTGCTTTCAACTAGTTGATCTTTTCGTTTCATCTTGGTTGTCATGGGATACGTATATTCTATTCTCTGATTACATCTTTTCTTCGTTTCGGAAGATCTAAACGTCCACGAGATTTTAAGGTGGCTGTAATTTATAAATACCCAACATATAGTGGTGTTTGGAATATGTCGTTGGTTTTAAAATAATTTAAGATCTGCAGTATTTTTAACGGACTTGTTAATGTTTAATACCTCATACATGAAGAAATCCATATATTGTCCCTCCATCTCATCCATCCAAAGATGTACAAATCATGTGCCCTTTCAACTGTAAGGCTCGGCACTGCTGAAAATTGTTTTAATGTGTTCAACTGCTTTTCATATCAGAACAGTTTTTTCTCGACAAGTATTTTCTGTACATTACGTATAGAAATAGAATTAACGTATATTCCCGATCATTGATATAGTCCATCTTGTTTATGTGTTAGAAATCTCTATCTTATTCGCGATCTACATATCTCCCTTGCATATCATTGCAGCTAATTCATGTTTTTTATATTCTGAGCAGGTGACTATTTTCAAAACCGTAACAATCAAATATGGACTATACTATTTTCTTGGTAAGTTGTATTTACATGATAATGAAATTCTCTCAAACAGTCACATACACGCCATATTTAAAGGATTGTTAACCCTTAGATAACCGGTACTGCTGCGTGGCTTTACAGGTATCAGAGCTACACTTTACAACGAAAAGATTATACATCACCTAATCTAAAAAACACGACACTCTTCAGGTTTGTATTATGTTTGATCCTTTAGTCATTAACATCATAGTAACGACCTACATTCTATATCCTGGACATTTGACTGTGCAATATATTTGTTCTTTCTATGGTTTGAGACATCTTTCAGAAAATGATATCACATACAGTCTCTCATTATTATGAGTTCTGAAAATGGGAACAATTTCCGTAGAAATTCAAATTAGTGGGTTTATTAGTGTTCTTAATTCATATAACAGTCATCATTCAGGGTTGTTAGTGATACATCTCACTAAGACGCTACACATGTTCAATATTGATATTACAGTCTATAACATCATACGATCTTTTTTGTTCATTGCACTTGAATGGAAAGATCGGTTATTTTAATGTACCTTACTGCGAAATGTTTTGGATTCAACTATCACAAAAAAAACTTTGTATATGTTAAGAATCTTGGAATTAGGTAACTCCTTTATATGAAAATCGAATAATGAAATGTATACCCTAATTAGGGTAGTATAATTCAAGACACGCATTCCTCCTCATGCCACGATACTCCATGAAACTTAAAAGACCTTCTAACATATGATGACATGTAGAATTTGTTGTGAATTATTCTATAGGTAACCCATGCTAAATATATTTGAATCGAAAACAAGAATTCATTTCATATTCGATATACAAAGATTCGGAATCAATAATTTCCTCCTTGAAATAGTTCTGAAAACCTTAATTGATCAATGAAATAGTTTAGTCTCATGCACGCCTGTTTCAAAAATACTGCAAACACCTAAATATGTCCCTTTCACATTGGTTACCATTGATTATTCACACTGAATCAGTGAATTTCCTATTTCTACACATGATACAACCCGGAATGGTTTATTGACAAGAATCTACAAGTAACCCTGATATTGTAATATTTTGTATTCGTCTTTGCTTTTAAATAGAATTTCATATTTCACCATCATACTAAATGTTTGGGATATATATCCAATTAGACTCTTGCAGCCTTTCTTCTATATTTTTATCTTTCTTTTGTCATCACTCACAGATATTTACACATCGACACTACAACAGACATACATTTTTTTGTCTTCTCTTACATCGGCTGGTACTAGTGTATTTGGAACGTTTCTCCTTTCTGAATCGTGTTCATGACGAACATTCTGAGCCCGACGTTTAATCCCTTAAAAAGATATAGTGGCTAGCGATAATAAATATTTTTTTTGATAACGCTCGTTACTTTTGATACTTTTGCATCTATTCAACTGATTCATTTTCTTAGAAGAAAATAATTTTCCCGGAAAGACTTCTGTAACGTTACATTACAGTTCAATCTACGTTTGTTTTTCTCCTAATTAAAGGAATTCCTCGATGCATTATGTAGTTATTATTGCATATATATTTAAAACATCGATTTCATACGCGACCTATAAATATCCTGACAAATGCATTTGAAGAAAAGATATAAATTTATATTCTGACATGCGGACAATTTTTAAAACCACAAATATAATACAAGATCGATGATTTTATTTTAGTGGTAAGACGCATTAAATTATAATTAAATCCCCGTGCATGCATACAAAAACCACCTATAAAAACTACAATGAATTTAACAACCGATTCTGTTATGCAGTTTATAAGGCAGATAGTTGCTCTTAGCAACAATGGGACTGTGCTAGATATTATTTCAAATATCTGTCCAGATTATGGCGTGATTTAGTATTTATCATTATCGCATCGGCGTACGTGTAAATTCCACTTTTGTCATATATTTAGCTCTACCTGTACAATATAAATAGGAAAATCTAAGTTAAACGTCTTTCGTAAACATTAGCATCAGATTGCAAAGTTTGTATATATATATATATATATATATATATATATATATATATATATATATATATATATACTCCTTCAGAAAATTGTAAACGAGAAAATATTAATTTAAAGAAGATAAATCAAGTATTGTATTATCTCAAATTTGGGAATAGCTATATTAACTATTATAAGATTTGTCTTGAGATCACTCTGGACATGCGCAGTATTGCCATAGGTTACGAACATTTGGCGTCTTGTGGGCTCACTTTATACATCAGTAACTATCGAAGCGTTTCACACGTACAATTTATCACCACGCTAAATCTTTTCCTCATTCTAAGTAGATTTAAAAAGAATATGCTTTTTGCACCTAGTACGTTTATGAAAATTGGTATATATCAGTGCACATTGGTGTCGCATCTTAGGGATTGAAGTATTATTAAAAAGAACTTTCTCAATATTCACTTTCTTAGAGCATGGTAAATTCTTCAGTGAAAAGAAAAACATAAAGCAAAGGGGACCTTAAATATAAGTGGGTAATGTAAAATACACATATATGTTTACTGTGTCGCTTCTTCTACGTGAAATCTGAAACGCCCTTTTCGGAAGTATTAACTGCATACAAAGATGTAAATATTGTAAACGTTCTTCGTAGGATGTCATCTTTACATGAAGTCATGATAAATCACATATTACATCTCCATATTGTGTCAATAATTAATACTTATATTTGGCAAGGCGAATGGGCCTTTATTGCTCAGTTACAATATTTTAAAATATTTTTCGTCTGTTTTAAAACTGCTTTCAACTAGTTGATTTTTTTTGTTTCATCTTGGTTGTCATGGGATACGTATATTCTCTTCTCTGATTCTATATATTCTTCATTTCGGAAGATCTAAATGTCCACGAGATTTTAAGGTGGCTGTAATTTATAAATAGCCGACATATAGTGGTGTTTGGAGTATGTCGTTGGTTTTAAAATAATTTAAGATCTGCAGTATTTTTAACGGACTTGTTAATGTTTAATACCTCATACATGAAGAAATCCATATATTCTCCATCCAGCTCATGCATCCAAAGATGTACAAATCATGTGCCCTTTAAATTGTAAGTCTCGGCACTGCTGAAAATTATTTTAATGTGTTCAACTGCTTTTCACATCAGATCAGGCTTCTCTCGACAAGTATTTTGTGTACATTACGTATGAAAATAGAAGTAACGTATATTCCCGATCATTGATATAGTCCATCTTGTTTATGTGTTAGAAATCTCTATCTTATTCGCGATCTACATATCTCCCTTGCACTGCATTGCAACTAATTCATGTTTTTTATATTCTGAGCAGGTGACTATTTTCAAAACCGCAACAATCAAATATGGACTATACTATTTTCTTGGTAAGTTGTATTTAAATGATAATGAAGCTCTATGAAACAGTCACAAACACGCCATATTTAAAGGATTGTTAACCCTTAGATAACCGGTACGGCTGCGTAGCTTTACAGGTATGAGAGCTACATTTTACAACGTAAAGATTATGCATGACCTGATCTCAAAAACACGCCACTCTACAGGTTTTTATTACGTTTGATCCTTTAGTCATAAACATCATAGTAACGACCTACATTCTATATCCTGGACATTTGATTGTGCAATATATTTGTTCTTTCTATGGTTTGAGACATCTTTCAGAAACTGATAACACATACAGTCTCTCATTATTATGAGTTCTGAAAATGGGAACAATTTCCGTAGAAATTCAAATTAGTGGGTTTAATAGTATTCTTAAATCATATAACAGTCATCATTCAGGCTTGTTAGTGATATATCTCACTAAGACGCTATACATTTTTAATATTGATATTACAGTTGTTCATTGCACTTGAATGGAAAGATCGGTTATTTTAATGTACCTTACTGCGAAATATTTTGGATGCTATGTTAAGAATCTTGCAATTAGGTAACTCCTTTATATGAAAATCAAATAATGAAATGTGTACCCTAATTAGGGAAGAATAATTCAAGACACGCATTCCTCCTCATGTCATGATGCTCCATGAAACTTAAAAGACCTTCTAACATATGATGACCTGTAGAATTTGTTGTGAATTATTTTATAGGTACCCCATGCTAGATATATTTGAATCGAAAACAAGAATTCATTTCATATTCGATATACAAAGATTCGGAATCAATAATTTCCTTCTTGAAATAGTTCTGAAAACCTTAACTGATCAACGAAATAGTTTAGTCTCATGCACGCCTGTTTCAAAATACTGTAAACACCTAAATATGTCCCTTTCACATTGGTTACCATTGATTATTCACACTGAATCAGTGAATTTCCTATTTCTACACATGATACAACCCGGAATGGTTTATTGACAAGAATCTACAAGTAACCCTGATATTGTAATATTTTGTATTCGTCTTTGCTTTTAAATAGAATTTCATATTTCACCATCATACTAAATGTTTGGGATATATATCCAATTCGACTCTTGCAGCCTTTCTTCTATATTTTTATCTTTCTTTTGTCATCACTCACAGATATTTACACATCGACACTACAACAAACTTACATTTTTTTGTATTCTCTTACATCGGCTGGTACTAGTGTATTTGTAACGTTTCTCCTTTCTCAATCTTCTTCATGACAAACGTTCTGTGCCCGACGTTTAATCTCTTAAAAAGATAAAGTGACTAGCGATAATAAATATTATTTTTTTTGATAACGCTCGTTACTTTTGATACTTTTTCATCTACTTGATACTTTTTCATCTATTCAACTGATTAATGTTTTCAGAGGAAAATAATTATCCGGGAAAGACTTCTGTAGCGTTACATTACAGTTCGATCCACGTTTGTTTTTCTTCTAATTAAAGGAATTCCTCGATGCATTATGTAGTTATTATTGCATATATATTTAAAACATCGATTTCATACGCGACCTATAAATATCCTGTCAAATGCATTTGAAGAAAAGATATAAATTTATATTCTGACATGCGGACAATTTTTAAAACCACAAATATAATACAAGATCGATGATTTTATTTTAGTGGTAAGACGCATTAAATTATAATTAAATCCCCGTGCATGCATACAAAAACCACCTATAAAAACTACAATGAATTTAACAACCGATTCTGTTATGCAGTTTATAAGGCAGATAGTTGCTCTTAGCAACAATGGGACTGTGCTAGATATTATTTCAAATATCTGTCCAGTTTATGGCGTGATTTAGTATTTATCATTATCGCATCGGCGTACGTGTAAATTCCACTTTTGTCATATATTTAGCTCTACCTGTACAATATAAATAGGAAAATCTAAGTTAAACGTCTTTCGTAAACATTAGCATCAGATTGCAAAGTTTGTATATATATATATATATATATATATATATATATATATATATATATATATATACTCCTTCAGAAAATTGTAAACGAGAAAATATTAATTTAAAGAAGATAAATCAAGTATTGTATTATCTCAAATTTGGGAATAGCTATTTTAACTATTATAAGATTTGTCCTGAGATCACTCTGGACATGCGCAGTATTGCCATAGGTTACGAACATTTGGCGTCTTGTGGGCTCACTTTATCCATCAGTAAATATCGAAGCGTTTCATACGTACAATTTATCACCACGCTAAATCTTTTACTCATTCTATGTAGATTTAAAAAGAATATGCTTTTTGCACCTAGTACGTTTATGAAAATTGGTATATATCAGTGCACATTGGTGTCGCATCTTAGGGATTGAAGTATTATTAAAAAGAACTTTCTCAATATTCACTTTCTTAGAGCATGGCAAATTCTTCAGTGAAAAGAAAAACATAAAGCAACGGGGACCATAAATATAACTGAGTAATGTAAAATACACATATATGTTTTCTGTGTCGCTTCTTCTACGTGAAATCTGAAACGCCCTTTTCGGAAGTATTACCTGCATACAAAGATGTAAATATTGTAAACGTCCTTTGTAGGATGTCATCTTTACATGAAGTCATGATAAATCGCCTATTACATCTCCATATTGTGTCAATAATTAATATTTATATTTGGCAAGGCGAATGGGCCTTTATTGCTCAGTTACAATATTTTAAAATATTTTTCGTCTGTTTTAAAACTGCTTTCAACTAGTTGATCTTTTCGTTTCATCTTGGTTGTCATGGGATACGTATATTCTCTTCTCTGATTCTATATATTCTTCATTTCGGAAGATCTAAATGTCCACGAGATTTTAAGGTGGCTGTAATTTATAAATAACCGACATATAGTGGTGTTTGGAATATGTCGTTGGTTTTAAAATAATTTAAAATCTGCAGTATTTTTAACGGACTTGTTAATGTTTAATACCTCATACATGAAGAAATCCATATATTCTCCCTCCAGCTCATCCATCCAAAGATATACAAATCATGTGCCCTTTAAATTGTAAGTCTCAGCACTGCTGAAAATTGTTTTAATGTGTTCAACTGCTTTTCACATCAGATCAGGTTTCTCTCGACAAGTATTTTGTGTATATTACGTATGAAAATAGAAGTAACGTATATTCCCCATCATTGATATAGTCCATCTTGTTTATGTGTTAGAAATCTCTATCTTATTCGCGATCTACATATCTCCCTTGCACTGCATTGCAACTAATTCATGTTTTTTATATTCTGAGCAGGTGACTATTTTCAAAACCGCAACAATCAAATATGGACTATACTATTTTCTTGGTAAGTTGTATTTAAATGATAATGAAGCTCTATGAAACAGTCACAAACACGCCATATTTAAAGGATTGTTAACCCTTAGATAACCGGTACGGCTGCGTAGCTTTACAGCTATGAGAGCTACATTTTACAACGTAAAGATTATGCATGACCTGATCTCAAAAACACGCCACTCTACAGGTTTTTATTACGTTTGATCCTTTAGTCATAAACATCATAGTAACGACCTACATTCTATATCCTGGACATTTGATTGTGTAATATATTTGTTCTTTCTATGGTTTGAGACATCTTTCAGAAACTGATAACACATACAGTCTCTCATTATTATGAGTTCCGAAAATGGGAACAATTTCCGTAGAAATTCAAATTAGTGGGTTTAATAGTGTTCTTAAATCATATAACAGTCATCATTCAGGCTTGTTAGTGATACATCTCACTAAGAAGCTATGCATTTTTAATATTGATATTACAGTCTATAACATCATGCGATCTTTTGTTCATTGCACTTAAATGGAAAGATCGGTTATTTTAATGTACCTTACTGCGAAATGTTTTGGATGCTATGTTAAGAATCTTGGAATTAGGTAACTCCTTTATATGAAAATCAAATAATGAAATGTGTACCCTAATTAGGGTAGGATAATTCAAGACACGCATTCCTCCTCATGCCACGATGCTCCATGAAACTTAAAAGACCTTCTAATATATGATGACCTGTAGAATTTGTTGTGAATTATTCTATAGGTACCCCATGCTAGATATATTTGAATCGAAAACAAGAATTCATTTCATATTTGATATACAAAGATTCGGAATCAATAATTTCCTTCTTGAAATAGTTCTGAAAACCTCAACTGATCAACGAAATAGTTTAGTCTCATGCACGCCTGTTTCAAAATACTATAAACACCTAAATATGTCCCTTTCACATTGGTTACCATTGATTATTCACACTGAATCAGTGAATTTCCTATTTCTACACATGATACAACCCGGAATGGTTTATTGACAAGAATCTACAAGTAACCCTGATATTGTAATATTTTGTATTCGTCTTTGCTTTTAAATAGAATTTCATATTTCACCATCATACAAAATGTTTGGGATATATATCCAATTCGACTCTTGCAGCCTTTCTTCTATATTTTTATCTTTCTTTTGTCATCACTCACAGATATTTTCACATCGACACTACAACAAACTTACATTTTTATGTGTTCTCTTACATCGGCTGGTACTAGTGTATTTGTAGCGTTTCTCCTTTCTCAATCTTCTTCATGACAAACGTCCTGTGCCCGACGTTTAATCTCTTAAAAAGATAAAGTGACTAGCGATAATAAATATTATTTTTTTTGATAACGCTCGTTACTTTTGATACTTTTTCATCTACTTGATACTTTTTCAACTATTCAACTGATTCACTTTTTTTAGAGGAAAATAATTATCCGGGAAAAACTTCTGTAGCGTTACATTACAGTTCGATCCACGTTTGTTTTTCTTCTAATTAAAGGAATTCCTCGATGCATTATGTATTTATTATTGCATATATATTTAAAACATCGATTTCATACGCGACCTATAAATATCCTGTCAAATGCATTTGAAGAAAAGATATAGATTTATATTCTGACATGCGGACAATTTTTAAAACCACAAATATAATACAAGATCGATGATTTTATTTTAGTGGTAAGACGCATTAAATTATAATTAAATCCCCGTGCATGCATACAAAAACCACCTATAAAAACTACAATGAATTTGACAACCGATTCTGTTATGCAGTTAATAAGGCAGATAGTTGCTTTTAGCAACAATGGGGCTGTGCTAGATATTATTTCAAATATCTGTCCAGTTTATGGCGTGATTTAGTATTTATCATTATCGCATCGGCGTACGTGTAAATTCCACTTTTGTCATATATTTAGCTCTACCTGTACAATATAAATAGGAAAATCTAAGTTAAACGTCTTTCGTAAACATTAGCATCAGATTCCAAAGTTTGTATATATATATATATATATATATATATATATATATATATATATATATATATATATATATATATATATATATATACTCCTTCAGAAAATTGTAAACGAGAAAATATTAATTTAAAGAAGATAAATCAAATATTGTATTATCTCAAATTTGGGAATAGCTATTTTAACTATTATAAGATTTGTCCTGAGATCACTCTGGACATGCGCAGTATTGCCATAGGTTACGAACATTTGGCGTCTTGTGGGCTCACTTTATACATCAGTAAATATCGAAGCGTTTCACACGTACAATTTATCACCACGCTAAATCTTTTACTCATTCTATGTAGATTTAAAAAGAATATGCTTTTTGCACCTAGTACGTTTATGAAAATTGGTATATATCAGTGCACATTGGTGTCGCATCTTAGGGATTGAAGTATTATTAAAAGGAACTTTCTCAATATTCACTTTCTTAGAGCATGGCAAATTCTTCAGTGAAAAGAAAAACATAAAGCAACGGGGACCTTAAATATAACTGAGTAATGTAAAATACACATATATGTTTTCTGTGTCGCTTCTTCTACGTGAAATCTGAAACGCCCTTTTCGGAAGTATTACCTGCATACAAAGATGTAAATATTGTAAACGTCCTTCGTAGGATGTCATCTTTACATGAAGTCATGATAAATCGCCTGTTACATCTCCATATTGTGTCAATAATTAATACTTATATTTGGCAAGGCGAATGGGCCTTTATTGCTCAGTTACAATATTTTAAAATATTTTTCGTCTGTTTTAAAACTGCTTTCAACTAGATGATCTTTTCGTTTCATCTTGGTTGTCATGGGATACGTATATTCTCTTCTCTGATTCTATATATTCTTCATTTCGGAAGATCTAAATGTCCACGAGATTTTAAGGTGGCTGTAATTTATAAATAACCGACATATAGTGGTGTTTGGAATATGTCGTTGGTTTTAAAATAATTTAAAATCTGCAGTATTTTTAACGGACTTGTTAATGTTTAATACCTCTACATGAAGAAATCCATATATTCTCCCTCCAGCTCATCCATCCAAAGATGTACAAATCATGTGCCCTTTAAATTGTAAGTCTCAGCACTGCTGAAAATTGTTTTAATGTGTTCAACTGCTTTTCACATCAGATCAGGTTTCTCTCGACAAGTATTTTGTGTACATTACGTATGAAAATAGAAGTAACGTATATTCCCCATCATTGATATAGTCCATCTTGTTTATGTGTTAGAAATCTCTATCTTATTCGCGATCTACATATCTCCCTTGCACTGCATTGCAACTAATTCATGTTTTTTATATTCTGAGCAGGTGACTATTTTCAAAACCGCAACAATCAAATATGGACTATACTATTTTCTTGGTAAGTTGTATTTAAATGATAATGAAGCTCTATGAAACAGTCACAAACACGCCATATTTAAAGGATTGTTAACCCTTAGATAACCGGTACGGCTGCGTAGCTTTACAGCTATGAGAGCTACATTTTACAACGTAAAGATTATGCATGACCTGATCTCAAAAACACGCCACTCTACAGGTTTTTATTACGTTTGATCCTTTAGTCATAAACATCATAGTAACGACCTACATTCTATATCCTGGACATTTGATTGTGTAATATATTTGTTCTTTCTATGGTTTGAGACATCTTTCAGAAACTGATAACACATACAGTCTCTCATTATTATGAGTTCTGAAAATGGGAACAATTTCCGTAGAAATTCAAATTAGTGGGTTTAATAGTGTTCTTAAATCATATAACAGTCATCATTCAGGCTTGTTAGTGATACATCCCACTAAGAAGCTATGCATTTTTAATATTGATATTACAGTCTATAACATCATGCGATCTTTTGTTCATTGCACTTGAATGGAAAGATCGGTTATTTTAATGTACCTTACTGCGAAATGTTTTGGATGCTATGTTAAGAATCTTGGAATTAGGTAACTCCTTTATATGAAAATCAAATAATGAAATGTGTACCCTAATTAGGGTAGGATAATTCAAGACACGCATTCCTCCTCATGCCACGATGCTCCATGAAACTTAAAAGACCTTCTAACATATGATGACCTGTAGAATTTGTTGTGAATTATTCTATAGGTACCCCATGCTAGATATATTTGAATCGAAAACAAGAATTCATTTCATATTCGATATACAAAGATTCGGAATCAATAATTTCCTTCTTGAAATAGTTCTGAAAACCTTAACTGATCAACGAAATAGTTTAGTCTCATGCACGCCTGTTTCAAAATACTGTAAACACCTAAACAGGTCCCTTTCACATTGGTTACCATTGATTATTCACACTGAATCAGTGAATTTCCTATTTCTACACATGATACAACCCGGAATGGTTTATTGACAAGAATCTACAAGTAACCCTGATATTGTAATATTTTGTATTCGTCTTTGCTTTTAAATAGAATTTCATATTTCACCATCATACAAAATGTTTGGGATATATATCCAATTAGACTCTTGCAGCCTTTCTTCTATATTTTTATCTTTCTTTTGTCATCACTCACAGATATTTTCACATCGACACTACAACAAACTTACATTTTTTTTGTATTCTCTTATATCGGCTGGTACTAGTGTATTTGTAACGTTTCTCCTTTCTCAATCTTCTTCATGACAAACGTTCTGTGCCCGACGTTTAATCTCTTAAAAAGATAAAGTGACTAGCGATAATAAATATTATTTTTTTTGATAACGCTCGTTACTTTTGATACTTTTTCATCTACTTTATACTTTTTCATCTATTCAACTGATTCATTTCTTTTAGAGGAAAATAATTATCCGGGAAAGACTTCTGTAGCGTTACATTACAGTTCGATCCACGTTTGTTTTTCTTCTAATTAAAGGAATTCCTCGATGCATTATGTATTTATTATTGCATATATATTTAAAACATCGATTTCATACGCGACCTATAAATATCCTGACAAATGCATTTGAAGAAAAGATATAGATTTATATTCTGACATGCGGACAATTTTTAAAACCACAAATATAATACAAGATCGATGATTTTATTTTAGTGGTAAGACGCATTAAATTATAATTAAATCCCCGTGCATGCATACCAAAACCACCTATAAAAACTACGATGAATTTGACAACCGATTCTGTTATGCAGTTTATAAGGCAGATAGTTGCTCTTAGCAACAATGGGACTGTGCTAGATATTATTTCAAATATCTGTCCAGATTATGGCGTCATTTAGTATTTATCATTATCGCATCGGCGTACGTGTAAATTCCACTTTTGTCATAGATTTAGGTCTACCTGTACAATATAAATAGGAAAATCTAAGTTAAACGTCTTTCGTAAACATTAGCATCAGATTGCAAAGTTTGTATATATATATATATATATATATATATATATATATATATATATATATATATATATATATATATACTCCTTCAGAAAATTGTAAACGAGAAAATATTAATTTAAAGAAGATAAATCAAGTATTGTATTATCTCAAATTTGGGAATAGCTATTTTAACTATTATAAGATTTGTCCTGAGATCACTCTGGACATGCGCAGTGTTGCCATAGGTTACGAACATTTGGCGTCTTGTGGGCTCACTTTATCCATCAGTAACTATCGAAGCATTTCATACGTACAATTTATCACCACGCTAAATCTTTTCCTCATTCTAAGTAGATTTAAAAAGAATATGCTTTTTGCACCTAGTACGTTTATGAAAATTGGTATATATCAGTGCACATTGGTGTCGCATCTTAGGGATTGAAGTATTATTAAAAAGAACTTTCTCAATATTCACTTTCTTAGAGCATGGCAAATTCTTCAGTGAAAAGAAAAACATAAAGCAACGGGGACCTTAAATATAACTGGGTAATGTAAAATACACATATATGTTTACTGTGTCGCTTCTTCTACGTGAAATCTGAAACGCCCTTTTCGGAAGTATTAACTGCATACAAAGATGTAAATATTGTAAACGTTCTTCGTAGGATGTCATCTTTACATGAAGTCATGATAAATCGCCTATTACATCTCCATATTGTGTCAATAATTAATACTTATATTTGGCAAGGCGAATGGGCCTTTATTGCTCAGTTACAATATTTTAAAATATTTTTCGTCTGTTTTAAAACTGCTTTCAACTAGATGATCTTTTCGTTTCATCTTGGTTGTCATGGGATACGTATATTCTCTTCTCTGATTCTATATATTCTTCATTTCGGAAGATCTAAATGTCCACGAGATTTTAAGGTGGCTGTAATTTATAAATAACCGACATATAGTGGTGTTTGGAATATGTCGTTGGTTTTAAAATAATTTAAAATCTGCAGTATTTTTAACGGACTTGTTAATGTTTAATACCTCATACATGAAGAAATCCATATATTCTCCATCCAGCTCATCCATCCAAAGATGTACAAATCATGTGCCCATTAAATTGTAAGTCTCAGCACTGCTGAAAATTGTTTTAATGTGTTCAACTGCTTTTCACATCAGATCAGGTTTCTCTCGACAAGTATTTTGTGTACATTACGTATGAAAATAGAAGTAACGTATATTCCCCATCATTGATATAGTCCATCTTGTTTATGTGTTAGAAATCTCTATCTTATTCGCGATCTACATATCTCCCTTGCACTGCATTGCAACTAATTCATGTTTTTTATATTCTGAGCAGGTGACTATTTTCAAAACCGCAACAATCAAATATGGACTATACTATTTTCTTGGTAAGTTGTATTTAAATGATAATGAAGCTCTATGAAACAGTCACAAACACGCCATATTTAAAGGATTGTTAACCCTTAGATAACCGGTACGGCTGCGTAGCTTTACAGCTATGAGAGCTACATTTTACAACGTAAAGATTATGCATGACCTGATCTCAAAAACACGCCACTCTACAGGTTTTTATTACGTTTGATCCTTTAGACATAAACATCATAGTAACGACCTACATTCTATATCCTGGACATTTGATTGTGTAATATATTTGTTCTTTCTATGGTTTGAGACATCTTTCAGAAACTGATAACACATACAGTCTCTCATTATTATGAGTTCCGAAAATGGGAACAATTTCCGTAGAAATTCAAATTAGTGGGTTTAATAGTGTTCTTAAATCATATAAAAGTCATCATTCAGGCTTGTTAGTGATACATCTCACTAAGAAGCTATGCATTTTTAATATTGATATTACAGTCTATAACATCATGCGATCTTTTGTTCATTGCTCTTGAATGGAAAGATCGGTTATTTTAATGTACCTTACTGCGAAATGTTTTGGATGCTATGTTAAGAATCTTGGAATTAGGTAACTCCTTTATATGAAAATCAAATAATGAAATGTGTACCCTAATTAGGGTAGGATAATTCAAGACACGCATTCCTCCTCATGCCACGATGCTCCATGAAACTTAAAAGACCTTCTAACATATGATGACCTGTAGAATTTGTTGTGAATTATTCTATAGGTACCCCATGCTAGATATATTTGAATCGAAAACAAGAATTCATTTCATATTCGATATACAAAGATTCGGAATCAATAATTTCCTTCTTGAAATAGTTCTGAAAACCTTAACTGATCAACGAAATAGTTCAGTCTCATGCACGCCTGTTTCAAAATACTGTAAACACCTAAATAGGTCCCTTTCACATTGGTTACCATTGATTATTCACACTGAATCAGTGAATTTCCTATTTCTTCACATGATACAACCCGGAATGGTTTATTGACAAGAATCTACAAGTAACCCTGATATTGTAATATTTTGTATTCGTCTTTGCTTTTAGATAGAATTTCATATTTCACCATCATACAAAATGTTTGGGATAAATATCCAATTAGACTCTTGCAGCCTTTCTTCTATATTTTTATCTTTCTTTTGTCATCACTCACAGATATTTTCACATCGACACTACAACAAACTTACATTTTTTTTTTATTCTCTTACATCGGCTGGTACTAGTGTATTTGTAACGTTTCTCCTTTCTCAATCTTCTTCATGACAAACGTTCTGTGCCCGACGTTTAATCTCTTAAAAAGATAAAGTGACTAGCGATAATAAATATTATTTTTTTTGATAACGCTCGTTACTTTTGATACTTTTTCATCTACTTTATACTTTTTCATCTATTCAACTGATTCATTTCTTTTAGAGGAAAATAATTATCCGGGAAAGACTTCTGTAGCGTTACATTACAGTTCGATCCACGTTTGTTTTTCTTCTAATTAAAGGAATTCCTCGATGCATTATGTATTTATTATTGCATATATATTTAATACATCGATTTCATACGCGACCTATAAATATCCTGACAAATGCATTTGAAGAAAAGATATAGATTTATATTCTGACATGCGGACAATTTTTAAAACCACAAATATAATACAAGATCGATGATTTTATTTTAGGTGTAAGACGCATTAAATTATAATTAAATCCCCGTGCATGCATACAAAAACCACCTATAAAAACTACGATGAATTTGACAACCGATTCTGTTATGCAGTTTATAAGGCAGATAGTTGCTCTTAGCAACAATGGGACTGTGCTAGATATTATTTCAAATATCTGTCCAGATTATGGCGTCATTTAGTATTTATCATTATCGCATCGGCGTACGTGAAAATTCCACTTTTGTCATAGATTTAGGTCTACCTGTACAATATAAATAGGAAAATCTAAGTTAAACGTCTTTCGTAAACATTAGCATCAGATTGCAAAGTTTGTGTGTATATATATATATATATATATATATATATATATATATATATATATATATATATATATATATATATATATATATACTCCTTCAGAAAATTGTAAACGAGAAAATATTAATTTAAAGAAGATAAATCAAGTATTGTATTATCTCAAATTTGGGAATAGCTATTTTAACTATTATAAGATTTGTCCTGAGATCACTCTGGACATGCGCAGTGTTGCCATAGGTTACGAACATTTGGCGTCTTGTGGGCTCACTTTATCCATCAGTAACTATCGAAGCATTTCATACGTACAATTTATCACCACGCTAAATCTTTTCCTCATTCTAAGTAGATTTAAAAAGAATATGCTTTTTGCACCTAGTACGTTTATGAAAATTGGTATATATCAGTGCACATTGGTGTCGCATCTTAGGGATTGAATTATTATTAAAAAGAACTTTCTCAATATTCACTTTCTTAGAGCATGGCAAATTCTTCAGTGAAAAGAAAAACATAAAGCAACGGGGACCTTAAATATAACTGGGTAATGTAAAATACACATATATGTTTACTGTGTCGCTTCTTCTACGTGAAATCTGAAACGCCCTTTTCGGAAGTATTAACTGCATACAAAGATGTAAATATTGTAAACGTTCTTCGTAGGATGTCATCTTTACATGAAGTCATGATAAATCGCCTATTACATCTCCATATTGTGTCAATAATTAATACTTATATTTGGCAAGGCGAATGGGCCTTTATTGCTCAGTTACAATATTTTAAAATATTTTTCGTCTGTTTTAAAACTGCTTTCAACTAGTTGATCTTTTTTGTTTCATCTTGGTTGTCATGGGATACGTATATTCTCTTCTCTGATTCTATATATTCTTCATTTCGGAAGATCTAAATGTCCACGAGATTTTAAGGTGGCTGTAATTTATAAATACCCGACATATAGTGGTGTTTATAATGTGTCGTTGGTTTTAAAATAATTTAAGATCTGCAGTACTTTTAACGGACTTGTTAATGTTTAATACCTCATACATGTAGTAATCCATATATTCTCCCTCCAGCTCATCCATCCAAAGATGTACAAATCATGTGCCCTTTAAATTGTAAGTCTTAGCACTGCTGAAAATTGTTTTAATGTGTTCAACTGCTTTTCACATCAGATCAGGTTTCTCTCGACAAGTATTTTGTGTACATTACGTATGAAAATAGAAGTAACGTATATTCCCCATCATTGATATAGTCCATCTTGTTTATGTGTTAGAAATCTCTATCTTATTCGCGATCTACATATCTCCCTTGCACTGCATTGCAACTAATTCATGTTTTTTATATTCTGAGCAGGTGACTATTTTCAAAACCGCAACAATCAAATATGGACTATACTATTTTCTTGGTAAGTTGTATTTAAATGATAATGAAGCTCTATGAAACAGTCACAAACACGCCATATTTAAAGGATTGTTAACCCTTAGATAACCGGTACGGCTGCGTAGCTTTACAGCTATGAGAGCTACATTTTACAACGTAAAGATTATGCATGACCTGATCTCAAAAACACGCCACTCTACAGGTTTTTATTACGTTTGATCCTTTAGTCATAAACATCATAGTAACGACCTACATTCTATATCCTGGACATTTGATTGTGTAATATATTTGTTCTTTCTATGGTTTGAGACATCTTTCAGAAACTGATAACACATACAGTCTCTCATTATTATGAGTTCTGAAAATGGGAACAATTTCCGTAGAAATTCAAATTAGTGGGTTTAATAGTGTTCTTAAATCATATAACAGTCATCATTCAGGCTTGTTAGTGATACATCTCACTAAGACGCTATAATTTTTAATATTGATATTACAGTCTATAACATCATACGAACCTTTGTTCATTGCATTTGAATGGAAAGATCGGTTTTTTTAATGTACCTTACTGCGAAATGTTTTGGATGCAACTATCACAAAAAACTTTGTATATGTTAAGAATCTTGGAATTAGGTAACTCCTTTATATGAAAATCAAATAATGAAATGTATACCTTAATTAGTGTAGGATAATTCAAGACACGCATTCCTCCTCATGCCACGATGCTCCATGAAACTTAAAAGACCTTCTAACATATGATGACATGTAGAATTTGTTGTGAATTATTCTATAGGTACCCCATGCTAGATATATTTGAATCGAAAACAAGAATTCATTTCATATTCGATATACAAAGATTCGGAATCAATAATTTCCTTCTTGAAATAGTTCTGAAAACCTTAACTGATCAACGAAATAGTTTAGTCTCATGCACGCCTGTTTCAAAATACTGTAAACACCTAAATATGTCCCTTTCACATTGGTTACCATTGATTATTCACACTGAATCAGTGAATTTCCTATTTCTACACATGATACAACCCGGAATGGTTTATTGACAAGAATCTACAAGTAACCCTGATATTGTAATATTTTGTATTCGTCTTTGCTTTTAAATAGAATTTCATATTTCACCATCATACTAAATGTTTGGGATATATATCCAATTAGACTCTTGCAGCCTTTCCTCTATATTTTTATCTTTCTTTTGTCATCACTCACAGATATTTTCACATCGACACTACAACAAACTTACATTTGTTTTGTATTCTCTTATATCGGCTGGTACTAGTGTATTTGTAACGTTTCTCCTTTCTCAATCTTCTTCATGACAAACGTTCTGTACCCGACGTTTAATCTCTTAAAAAGATAAAGTGACTAGCGATAATAAATATTATTTTTTTTGATAACGCTCGTTACTTTTGATACTTTTTCATCTACTTGATACTTTTTCATCTATTCAACTGATTCATTTTTTTAGAAGAAAATAATTATCCGGGAAAGACTTCTGTAGCGTTACATTACAGTTCGATTCACGTTTGTTTTTCTTCTAATTAAAGGAATTCCTCGATGCATTATGTAGTTATTATTGCATATATATTTAAAACATCGATTTCATACGCGACCTATAAATATCCTGACAAATGCATTTGAAGAAAAGATATAGATTTATATTCTGACATGCGGACAATTTTTAAAACCACAAATATAATACAAGATCGATGATTTTATTTTAGTGGTAAGACGCATTAAATTATTATTAAATCCCCGTGCATGCATACAAAAACCACCTATAAATACTACGATGAATTTGACAACCGATTCTGTTATGCAGTTTATAAGGCAGATAGTTGCTCTTAGCAACAATGGGACTGTGCTAGATATTATTTCAAATATCTGTCCAGATTATGGCGTCATTTAGTATTTATCATTATCGCATCGGCGTACGTGTAAATTCCACTTTTGTCATAGATTTAGGTCTACCTGTACAATATAAATAGGAAAATCTAAGTTAAACGTCTTTCGTAAACATTAGCATCAGATTGCAAAGTTTGTATTTATATATATATATATATATATATATATATATATATATATATATATATATATATATATATATATATATATATATATATATACACCTTCAGAAAATTGTAAACGAGAAAATATTAATTTAAAGAAGATAAATCAAGTATAGTATTATCTCAAATTTGGGAATTGCTATTTTAACTATTATAAAATTTGTTCTGAGATCACTCTGGACATGCGCAGTGTTGCCATAGGTTACGAACATTTGGCGTCTTGTGGGCTCACTTTATACATCAGTAACTATCGAAGCGTTTATGAAAATTGGTATATATCAGTGCACATTTGTGTCGCATCTTAGGGATTGAAGTATTATTAAAAAGAACTTTCTCAATATTCACTTTCTTAGAGCATGGCAAATTCTTCAGTGAAAAGAAAAACATAAAGCAACGGGGACCTTAAATATAACTGGGTAATGTAAAATACACATATATGTTTACTGTGTCGCTTCTTCTACGTGAAATCTGAAACGCCCTTTTTGGAAGTATTACCTGCATACAAAGATGTAAATATTAAATATTATAATTAAATCCCCGTGCATGCATATAAAAACCACCTATAAAGACTACAATGAATTTGACAACCAATTCTGTTATGCAGTTTTTAAGGCAGATAGTTGCTCTTAGCAACAATGGGAATGTGCTGGATATTAATTCAAATATCTGTCCAGTTTATCTCGTGATTTAGTATTTACCATTGTCGCATCGGCGTACGTGTAAATTCCTTGTTTCGCATAGATTTAGGTCTTCCTGTACAATATAAATAGGAAAATCTAAGTTAAAAGTCTTTCGAAAACATTAGCATCAGATTGCAAAGTTTGTATCTCGAAATTCCTTTGCAAAAAGGTATAGACCTTATTTGTCTTGACTGATGTTTGAGGATTGCAATACAGAATACATTTTTCAAACTGGAAATATTGTAAATATTACATACATATGGTATTTTATAATCATATCCAGCAATCAGTTGATTAAAGTTCCAGTATTGAAACAATCATATTGTTGATACCGAGGGAAGAAGAAGACTGCATTGTTTGTGCCAAGTATGCAAGAGTTGATAATATTCAATTACCAAGTTTTAGAGCGCTCATCCTTTTTGACCTGTTTGTTCCATTCTTGTTATTTTGCTTATATTCTCTTAGCCTATACACTTTGCTACATTTCCGTTTTTGTACTGATAGAGATCCTCAGTTAAGTGCAGTCATCCTAATAGTATTTCTCAGTATAACTATAAAGTTTTAAGAAACAATTTTTTTTAATATAGTGCTGCTTTGCCCTTTATCATTCCTTCGTGATCGTGTCAAACATAGATACAAAAGATGATTTTGAATCTCAATTTTGCATACCGTATTTATGCTGTTGTTCGTTATTTATACATTTAGAGAATTCCAATGAAGAAAGTTTTAATTTAAAGAATATATGTAAATTCTTTTTATTACATAAAATTTGGGCATTTCTTTTTTAACTATGTACAAAACCAGCATAAAGTTTGTACTGAGACCAATCTATCATTGCGCACTGTTAGCATGGTACTCAAACATGTCGCGTATTTTTTCGTGAAGCTATACCACTGCAATTACTGAGACGTTTTATGCTTAGATTTCACGACCACGCTAAATATTTTTATCATTCATAGTAGAGTTCTTTTGCTACCTATATGTTGATGAAAAAATGGGATCTGTCAGTGCACGTTGTTGTTGAACCTTTGAGAAAGAAAAACATAAAAACTAGCTGTTTCAGTATTGCCTCTCTTAATGCACGGCAACATCTTCAATGAGAAGAGAAAAAAAACCAGTGTGAACCTTGAATACAGCTGGGTAATGAAGAATACACATGATTGTTTCCTGTGTTTCTTCTTGCTCGTGGAACCTGAAACGCCCTAATCGATATTTTTATCTTTAAAATATGATGTGAATAATGAAGACGAATACCGTACCAAATTATTGTCTTTTTCATAGTAATTAGTCAAGACCAAGAGAATATCTCCATTCTCTACATTGACATTTCTAGTCCCATTCGTTAAATGATACCAAGTATACAAAATATAAATGTTGCTTGTATTTCTTCACAAGTAACTACTACAATGATACCAAGTATACAAAATATAAATGTTGCTTGTATTTCTTCACAAGTAACTCTACAATTGAGATCTGCAATCTCACATTCTGGTGTTCTACATTTATTAACAACAAAAAGCAGTAATAAATTCTTATGATGTTTAAAACGTTTGTAAATCTAAATCTAACCTTTAATATATTGATTTCCGAAGCAAACTGGATTTGCGGTGTCGTTGTGAAACGACCACGTATATATTTGTAATCTATCGTAATCTAATGTACAAGAAAATCTAGTTTAACATCTTAGCAGCTAAACATATTAGGAAAAATACATAAAACAAGAAATAAAAAGAATAAAAGATTCATACTCGGAATAAATCAACATACTTTTGATCAGTTTCTTACCTCAAAACTTGAATAAAAAAAATTTTGGAAGAGTTTTCAAATATTAGTTTCTCCTTGTAATGTTACGATACCAGTTATCAAAATCAAAACTGTTTTAAATCAGTGTGGATCTCTTTAGCACTCGCGAAAAAGTCACGCTTAAGACATTTATATAAGGAGATTGCTTTACTTTCTATAGTTATGTATGATAATCCTGTTGGTGGTAATGCCAATACATCTTTGTTTGTACACATTTTCTTAGCAATGGTATACACTTGTATTTTTTCATCCATTTATTCAAACGATATTTAAATCATCTTGAAAGTGGAATATTTTGTAGGCGTTGTTATGGGTTGACATTCTTCTGCTTTGAATTGCATGTATCTTAATCAATTAGAGATCGTTCATGCACCATTCGAGCCCCATCTACAATCATAACTGGATCCACCGTTACTGCAAAAGTAATACGTTTTAAACAGATACTCAAAAGTCAGATTTGAATATCGTTTTAGCACTACTAAAGCTAAAAACATACCAACCCTTGAAAATATTAAAATTTCACATCATCTTCGTTCCTCTCGGATACCGAAAACATGAAAATTCAAATGTTGGCAGATTGTTATTTTGATATGGGCACACCGGATACTCTCACACTGTGACCCATACATAAATATTTGCAGCCCCTCTCTAATGTCTTTAATCAATAAGAATTTGTGCCCAATGCAAGTAGCTTATGAAATAGTTTTTGTAGCAGCCGTCCCAGCAGCCTCCACATCTGCAGCAAGTGGGAGGGCGGTTTAACCATTTCAATGAAAAAGAGTTTTACTAATAGGAGCTTCATAGTGATATTTAGCGACGGGGGAAGGAGGGATAAATTTCTTTTTATGCAACTGCTGTATTCCGCTTGCATGTAGTATATATGAGACACCTGTTTTATAACAGTATGTTCTACTTGTATAATTTGTATAAACCTCTGTTAAATGGGTACCCTATCACGCAGTATATTTAGTTGATGAATTACATGTATATCTTTTGCATAGTGTTTTAATAGCCGATTAGTACTCAAAACTATTTGGTGGCTATTCAAATATAAACTATTTCGTGCAATGATATGCAATTTATCATTGAAAGAAAGGTTTAGTTTTTAACTATCTCCTGATTTCTTTCTCTTACATTGTCTCTTTATATAAATATATATATTTAGTTGATGAATTACATGTATATCTTTTGCATAGTGTTTTAATAGCCGATTAGTACTCAAAACTATTTGGTGGCTATTCAAATATAAACTATTTCGTGCAATGATATGCAATTTATCATTGAAAGAAAGGTTTAGTTTTTAACTATCTCCTGATTTCTTTCTCTTACATTGTCTCTTTATATAAATATATATATATATATGTATATATATATATATATGTATGTATGTATGTATGTATGTATGTATGTATGTATGTATGTATGTATGTATGTATGTATGTATGTATGTATGTATGTATGTATGTATGTATGTATGTATGTATACAAATATACAAATTTCAGATAAAGGTTCGCACTTAATTTACAAATCATAATTATGTTGGTTGGTTCTGCTGTTGTATTATTGTTTTACGCCAGTGTCAGCTATACTTGGCGGGCAGTATATATGGTAGAGGAAGATCTATGGAAACCCCAGAGAAGTACCAACGATTCATGAGAAGCATCTGGCAAGCTTTCTCACGTACCAACGTTCACCGAACCTGAGAATCGATGCTATGCAGAGAGAAGAGAGATGGCAGTGAAGTGGACCAGACAACGCTTTAGACCACTCATGTTGGAGGAAACTTCATCAATGTAAATATATTTAATAAACAATATAATTTATCATGCATTTATTTTTAAAATAAATACGATATCTGATTCTTATTGAGTATTCACTATAGGAACATGAATATATTAATTTCGAAAGAAATATCCACAGGGCCTAATGATTATACAATAATCGTATATATATATTGTAAATCATAATGATGCAATGAATTACCTTCAGCGTTTGTAATTTTGTCCTCGTTGTCAAGTTGGAGCTGCTGAAATCTCTCCCTTTCTGTATCTGTGTCTGTATTTATCTCTCTCTCTCTCTCTCTCTCTCTCTCTCTCTCTGTCTCTCTCTCTCTCTCTCTCTCTCTCTCTCTGTATATATTTATCGTCTTTATAACATTGATAATATGATACAGTCTTTATAAAGTATTTATTTTCTCCTTTACATGCTTTAAAAGACACGCTAGCGACTCCTTGTTCTTATGATTTCCTGAGTTGTGTTGTTGAAAGTTGATTTACTCTTATACGGTAATACCTTTGCGACACTAAGAGTTCGCTAATAGGAAGAGTATTACGTTTGAGTCGTTGTTATGAATAAACGATTGAACAAAGGATGAAATGAAATCATATTTAAAGATAACGGTAGGGGATAAATAACACTGTTGAAAACATACATGGTGCATTATCATATTTAACATTTTCTCTGAATACTGGAAACATCGAATTTGTGAAGGAGCGAAAATTTTAATGCAAGGAACTGAAAGTTGTTTCGCACAATCTCCCAACCCACTTCAAAAAATTTTACATAGAGAGTATCATCTGTTGCTCTAAAATGTGGCCAGAAATTAAATAGTTCCACAAGGATTCTCTCTCTCTCTCTCTCTCTCTCTCTCTCTCTCTCTCTCTCTCTCTCTCTCTCTCTCATAAATATATATATATATATATATATATATATATATATATATATATATATATATATATATATATATATATATATATATATATATATATATATATATATATATATATATATATGTATATATAACAATGCTAAAGCTGTTAAAAGATAAGTATTTTCTACCCAATATTTAACACTTTATATTAGTTATATATCATTATACATCCTGTGTGGTTCTGCATAATGATTAGCAAGTACGATTTTATATTTCCAAGCTCATTTATTCATCCTGTTTAAAGTGAGTAATCGATATATTTTCATCCACCATTAATACTGACTGACATGTATAGCCTATCGTTACCTGAAAACTAGCGTTAAACCCTTCATCAAAAAACATCACACATCCATTGATTGATTCATTCTTCCCGACAGCCGCTAAAACATTTTTAGTATGTTCACTAACATCGCCGAAATGTCCTCAGTTACACCTTGACCGAGAGATTTTTGCATTCCAAGATAAGTCGTTGAATAACCGAAACACAACACCAAGTAACTAAAAACATAAAGATAAACAATGAAAGGTACACCTTAAAACTAATCCTCATACTTTTGACAATCGTGAAAAATGGGCCATTTCCATATTGTATACCTTCCGAAAAGTCTTTCAAAATTCAGTTTATCCTACAACTATCCGCTATTTCAACCAAAACCACGAGTTTTTAAATCAGCGTGCATCTTATTATCATGTATGAGAAACCTACAATTAAGAAATCTAGAAAACAAACTATTGCGTTCCTTCCTGTAGTTATTTAAGATTCGACTGTTAATCAGTAGTTATTGACACATTAGTTTCTAAGGAGGTCCATAGCAACGTGTATTTATTCAACCATTTATTTTGACAATATTCAAGGCATATTGAAAGTGATTTTTCCAACGTATTCAACATGTGGTAGCTGTTGTAGTAGGTTGACTGAGACTTCTGGCTTTACAATACATGCACTTTAATCAATTAAATTACTTTCGTGCAGCAATCGAAACGATTCTGTGGTCATAAATGGAGGCATATTAACGTTAAGATGACACTACATAATGAGACTAAAAACTACATTTCAGCGTTACTATAGCACAAGAAACAACAACCCTTATCAAAATCAATATGTTACTTCTTCTTTGTTACACAAGAAGACCGAGTAATGTTTGCAAACTGTTTATTTATTGACGAATCTGAGTAGACCATGACCTACACCTCAAAAGTTGTGGTCCCTGGCAAATGTCTCTGATGTATATTTGTTTACACCCCGTGTGCACTGCTTATAAATTAGTATTATTTTACAGTCCCCTCTGTCAGAATGCCTGTGCACTGAAACGTTTTTAAGTCGTTAAGGGTGATGAAACAACCTTGCCAGTTAATAATATTCACTATGCCCCCACCCGGGAGCGTAAGACGGGATGTCAAAGATAAAGGTTACGCCTGTCTATTTTGCCAGAGGCGTGTTATTTAAATATATGAAATAAGCCTCACACACAAGGTCAGCGTTTATATTTTAATAGATTGTAATCTCCTGCACTTGACAATCTAGCTTAACATATTATCAGCTAACACTTTTAGGAAAAGTACCTCAAACAACAACGTAAACAATGAAACGTACACGCTGATTATAAATTGTCATATTTTCGACATGCTTGATAATAAGATATAATGTGTTTTGCATTATCGTCAAGGTCTTTCAAAATTCACTTTCTCTTTGTAGTAAAAAGATATAACTTATTGGAACATAACGTGTTTTAAACAGCGTGGATAAATTTATCACGGATTGAAATGGCACAATTAAATTATCCAGATATGAAAATGGCGTTGTCTCCTGTAGTTATTTAAGATGTCCCTGTACATGATAAAGCCAAGAGACATTAGTTTCTAAGTAGTTCGTAAGCATCGGCCTACACTAATATTTATTTATCCATTTATTCTAACAATATAAAAATCATATTGAATATCTAGTGGAGCTATCAAAATATATGCTTTAGTTTAGCTAACATCTAACCACAAAAGCTGGAGGGATGGACAATTGACTTGTGTGCAACTGCTTTATTCCGCTTGCATGAAGTAGATGTGAGGCATCTATTATGCAGAATATGTAGTTTATGAATTACATGTATATTTGTTGTATAGTGTTCTAATAGCCGATTCATACTATAAACTATTTCTTCGCTAATTATGTCAACATTGATTATTAAAGGATATTAATCTTTTGTTTGATATAATTTTCGTTTGACAATTTTCCTTTTATTTTCATAGAAAATTTAACTCTTAATATATTTGATTATCTCTTGCTTTAAAGCGTGGCCTGAAATTAAATATTTCCACAAGGCTGATATATATATATATATATATATATATATATATATATATATATATATATATATATATATATATATATATATATATATATATATATTAACTAGTACTAAAGCTGTTAAAAGACAAGCATTTTCTACACAATGTTTCACACTTAATATCAAATATATACCATTATACATCCTCTGATCTTTTTGCATCATTATTAGAAAGTACGATTTTTTTGTTTGCAATGTCATCTATTTATCTTGTCTACAGTGAGTAATCGATATATTTTCATCCACCATTATTACCGGCCGAGATGCATAGCCTATCGTTACCTGAAAACTGGCGTTATACCCTACATCATCAACAACATCACGTATCCATTGATTGATTCATTCTACCCGAGAGCCGTTGGATCATTTCTAGCAGGTTCGCTAAAATCGCATCAATGTCCTCAGTTCCACATCGACCCAGATATTTAATTTTCATTCCAAGGTAAGTCACTGATTAACAAAAACACAACACCAAGTAACTAAAAACAAAACTACAAAAAAGGTATGGTGCACCCTAAAACTAATCCTCATATTTTCGACATACTTTTGGTGAAAAGTACCTAAACCAAGAACGGGAAAGGAAAGAAAGTCACAAATTGATAATAAATCGTCATACCTCGAGAAGGTTGCTACATCGGAACAGATTTTTCAAAAATGTTCGGCAAGGTCTTTCAAAGTTCAGTTTCTCCTTGTAGTGGAAAGATACAAGTTATTAGAAACAAAACTAAGAGTTTTAAATAAGCGTGGATATCTTCAGCACTTGTGAGAAAACCGCACTTGAGTAATCAAAATAAGAATATTGCGTTTTCTTTGGTAAGACTCGGTCTATGGTAATACCCGGTCACATTAGTTTCAAGGCAGTTCATTAGCAACGGTATCCACATGTATGTATTCATCTATTTATTCTCCCGAGTTACCTAATGGTCTAAAGCGCTCACCGTTACTGATCACTGCCATCTCACCTTTGTCTGCGTTTGTTCAAGTCAATCACATTTGACACCCATTTTTACACTGATAACACTTTGCATTTTATAATCAATCCTTTAGTACATCGGCATTGAAATGTCACTTTATACACTGTTGATTTATAATCCTTGTCACAGCAATTGATAGCTCGTTGAACTTGTAATCGAACTCTTTCAGGTTCGATTCCTTCGCAGGCCAACCCGCATCTTCATATTTGATGTGTCTTGTGCAATAAAACCCCTAATTTCCGTTTCATCGGTGTGATATAGATACCTGTCTGCCGAAGAATTATAGTGAAATCCTACAAAAACCAAACAAATTTCAATTGTTAAGAACTTGTATGGCTCATTCTTATGAACAGTCCTCATTTTCTGACCGTATAACAATCGAGTAGCAGTCATTCAAGCAGCCTCTACAACTGAGGAAAATTTGAATCCTGGGACACCATTTATATCAAATAACAGTGTTAGTGGTAGTGACCCCATAATTAACTTTTGCGCAATGGAAAGAAATTAGAAATGTCTTGTCATGCAAGTGTTTTATACCGTTTATATGCGATAGTTTTCATACATCTATTTTTAACAGTAGGTTATAGTTGTACAGTTTGCATAAGTCTCTGTTATATTTGTTCTCTTTTAGGCAGGATATTGTAATCTTTAAGATTGATTAAGAATCACACACTCACACTCATATTTATATATATATATATATATATATATATATATATATATATATATATATATATATATATATATATATATATATATATATATATATATGTTTATATGTGTGGTCCAAGGTTGAGATTGCAGGGGTGGGAGTGGGAGACAAGCTCCCCACTCCTCCAAAAATGCCCCATAGGGCTTGCGACTCTGATCGCCTCTGTTAACTAAAATCCAGCTCCTGGCCTTCGCGAGTGGCTTAGCTTCTAAGTCCGGCGGACCATGTTTTCACTGACAGGAGAAGGGGTGAAGGCGGCCACTGGCGCCTTAAAACCAGTCGCTTCGGGTAGATGGGGCTCGTAAACCTTGGATGGTAGCTCATCTAGGAGAAGGAAAATTCTGATCCCAAACCTCCGCTGCCTTGCGGCTATACCCACTCACGGGAAGGCTAAGGGAGTAAACCCCGACAGAAAATACGGAGACGGAGTCCCTAAGGCGGTCTGACGTTGACTTCAACGTCATTCCGGTAACTCCTGCGACGCCGTTGGTGCCAAGCTGTAGCGACATTTGTCGTTCCCTTGGAATCACAAACTGCGTGGAGATGGGGGATCTGCTGCATGGGCAACAGCTGATTCTCCATTCTAAGTCTGCCCAGGCTTTGTAGCTCCACTGGAGAGGACACTCCAGCGTCGTCTTAAGGCGTCGTCACAACACAGGAAGCAGCAGTCTACCAGTTATAAGCCATAGCTCGATTGGCGTAGAACTTTGCGCCAGGGGCTGCTTTCATCGGTGGGAGAGATCGCCATGTCTAATTGGAAGCTACCGCCCGCCTCAAGCTGGGCAGCCCCCAGTCAATAAGGTGCTTCCCGCCATGGCCTGCCTGCTTCACTGGGTGCGTGGAGCATAGAGAACCATTTTGACAAGCGGGCCAAAAAACTCTGCACCAAGTAAGATACAAAGAGGAAACAAGAAGACTCCAGCTCTTTGTTTCGCAAGCTGGAACACCAGAACCTTGTGCCCTGGACTCACCACTGACCTGCAGAAGATCAACGACGCAAGGAAGACTGCCGTCATTGACAGAGAACTCTCCCGACTGAATGTCGACATTGCCTGTCTTCAAGAGACCCGACTGGCCGACAGCGGCACCATCAGGGAAGCCAACTACACCTTCTTCTGGCAAGGAAAACCATCAGACGAACCCAGGCAGCATGGTGTCGGCTTCGCTGTAAAGAACACCATCGTCGCCTTCATTAAGCCTCCATCATCAGGCACTGAGAGGATCCTTGCCCTCCAGCTATCAACATCCTCAGGCCCAGCCAACGTCTTCAGCGTGTATGCCCGAGCCCTCTACTCAAACCCAGAAGAAAAAGACCAGTTATACGAGGCTCTGGATCAAGCAATATCAAATATCCACAGTACAGAGGGCCTCTACCTACTAGGAGACTTCAGTGCGCGAGTGGGAGCTTACTACGAGGCATGGCCCACCTGTCTCGGCCCGCACGGAAGAGGCAAAATCAATCAGAATGGCCAGCGACTGCTGGAGATGTGCTGCACTCACAGCTTATGTGTGACCAACACCTTCTTCAAATGCAAGGAGATCCACCAGGTATCATGGAGACACCCACGTTCCCTCCACTGGCACCAGCTAGATCTAGTCAACACGAGTCGCGCGAAACTAGCCAGCGTCCTTCTCACAAAGACAACTACTACAATGCCTACTGCGACACGGACCACTCCCTTGTGGCCAGCAAGGTGCGAATAATACCCAAGAAACTGTACCACGCCAAGAAGAATGGTCGCTCACGCATCAACACCTGCTGTGCAAGTAATCCTGAGAAGACACAACAGTTCATCTGCAAACTTCACGAGGCTCTCACCAAAGAGACACCTGATGACACCATCGACTCCAAGTGCTCCCACCTCCGAGACGCTGTGTACAGTGTACAGGAGACCGCAGTGACTGCAACAACTACCGGGGCATCTCTCTTCTCAGTATTGTTGGAAAGGCGTTCGCCCGTTTCGTCCTGGCGCGCTTGCAGACCCTAGCATCCCGAATCTACGCCGAGTCCCAGTGTGGTTTCCGAGCAGGCAGGTCAACTGTAGACATGATCTTTTCACTACGACAGCTGCAGGAGAAGTGTCGTGAGCAGCAGATGCCCCTATACATTGCCTTCATAGACCTGACCAAGGCATTTGACCTGGTCAGCCGGAGCGGACTCCTCAGGATCCTTAAGAAGATAGGCTGCCCCCACGACCGCTCGCTATCATAACATCGTTCCACGAGAACATGCACAGCACAGTGTGCTTCAACCGCGCAACATCAGAGGCCTTCCCAGTCAGCAGCGGAGTGAAGCAAGGTTGTGTCCTTGCGCCAACTCTCTTTGCCATCTTCTTTTCCATTCTCCTCCAGTACGCCTTCAAGGACTGCAGCGAGGGTGTGTATATACACACCAGGACTGACGGAAAGCTGTTTAACATCGCCCGTCTCCGTGCAAAGACTAAAGTTACAAAGGTTCTTATCCGTGAATTGCTCTTCGCCGACGATGCAGCCTTGACATCACACACGGAAGATGGACTGCAGCAGCTAATATGCCGCCTCTCCCACGCCTGCAAGGAGTTCGGACTGACAATCAGTCTGAAGAAGATAAATGTAATGGTGCAGGACGCAGACTCCTCTCCCACCATCGCCATTGATTGGTACAACCTGGAAGTTGTTGAGGACTACACATACCTTGGGTCTGCCATCTCCAACTCGCTCTCAGGTGATACTGATATAAATTGTCGGATTGCCAAGGCATCAGCAGTTATGGCGAGACTGAACTAGAAGGTCTGGGACAATCACAACCTTACCGAGAAGACCAAACCGATGCGTCTACCAGGCATACGTGCTCAGCACACTCCTTTACAGCAGCGAGGCATGGACCACCTACGCGAGTCACGTGAGGAAACTCAACAGCTTCCACCTGAGATGCTTGCGGCGTATTCTGCGTGTCCAGTGGCAGGACAAAGTTCTCAATACAGAGGTTTTGAAATGCACCGGCATGAACAGCATGTTCTCCATTCTCAGCGAGAGGCGCCTTCGCTGGCTAGGCCATGTTAGGAGAATGGACCCAGGCCGCATACCCAAGGACCTGCTGTACGGCGAGCTAGTAGAAGGTGCACGAACGACTGGAAGGCCACGTCTGCGCTACAAAGATGTCTGAAAAGAGGACATGAAGACAGCCAACATCAACATAAACAATTGGGAAAGCTGTGCTGACGACCGCTCCGCGTGGCGTCTTGCTGTCAGACAGGGCACTCACAAAGCTGAGGAGATGAGAAACACAAACCTCGCTGCAAAGAGAGCCAGGAGGAAGGCGAACCAAAAACATCCTCAGCAAGCATCAACTCTTCAGCCACTCGCAAAGGTGCAGATAGGTACACCATCGTCTCTCGAAGACGGACGGATGCCGACGATATATATATATATATATATATATATATATATATATATATATATATATATATATATATATATATATATATACATGTTGTTGTATATATATATTTGTTGCATTGCTTCTTCATTGTAGGATGATGTTTTTAACTACATGGTAGCTAATGATATCAACATTGATAAATAAATGTCATTATTATTATTATTATTATAATTATTATTATTATTATTATTATTATTATTATTATTATTATTATTATTATTATCTGTTGCCGTGTTTTATTTTTTGTTTCACAATTCTCTTCATTTTCATTGGATTTTTAGCCGTTAGAATTGTGCAGAGTTACGCTTCTACTTCGCCATTGAAATACAAATTTAAGCGTTTGAAATATCTCTTTGTAATTCTTTCTTTCTATATATCTTTTTCAGATTAAATTTCACACTTAATTTACAACAAATGATAATCATGTTGGTTGTTGTTGTTGCTATAGTTTTAACGCCATTTTGAGCACAAGATGGGATATACATGGTGACTAGTATAAATGGTGGAGAAAGAAGTCTGGAAAACCCCGCGAGGAACCAAGGTTACACGAGAAGCTTCTGGCAAGCTTCCCTTTTACACATACCCACCATAGTGAGGCTGATACTTGAACATATGCAGACAGTGGTGAAATGACCGTGATCCGGACGGTGTGCACTTTAGACTACCTGGTCACTCGGACCCCTCAAAATCATGTTAGAGTTACCTTAACTCTAAATATATTTGATAACCAGTATACTCTATCATCCAGTTTTTGTCAAAATACATACGTTAGGTAAAATGCTGATACGGACGCCATCCGGTTCGTATTGATTATCCACTGTAGGAGACATGTATATATAATTTTTGGAAAGATAAATCCACAAATTATAATCAATATACAAACGATGTACAAAATAGTAAAAAATTGATGCACTGAATTACATTTACTGTTTAATTTATTTGTGTGTAAGAACTCACTAGTTCTTCACTTTTGTCCGGTTGCAAGATAAATTTCTTTCTTTATCACTTTATATATAAAATTACATAAGTATCAATCTATGTTTTTTCTCTTCCACTTAATTTGGCCTAACTAATGAGAAATGAGATTGAAAGTAGTTTTAACCCTTTTGTGAACGAACACACTGTAATGTAAATATTAAAAATCGAGAAAAGAGGAAAAGCTCAATTACTCCTGAAAAACATAAAACATATCAATGCCGAATGTATCAGTTGCCGAAAGCATCGAACATTTTTTGTGATTTGTAGAAACCTTTATATATATATATATATATATATATATATATATATATATATATATATATATATATATATATATCTGTGTGTGTGTGTGTGTGTGTGTGTGTGTGTGTGTGTGTGTGTGTGGTGATCTGTTGATTTATGGAAACCACACATAGCACGTGTATTTTCACATGATCTGAGGATTTATGAAAATTACACATAGCAATTTAATAGAATTTAAGTTATCGAAACATACAAATGTCGTTCTATTCAAGACTGATTAAAATAATTCTTGCTGTTGTCGAGTGCACCAAAAATGTACTGCTATAATAAAAAGTGGGTCGTTTTGTTTTGTTGATGACTGACTATGGGTCGTACGATTGCTGATAAATACCTTTATCATGTGCGCATGCAAGCATGCTTACTTAACATCGACTATAAAGGGTTACACTGAATTTGGTACTACCATAGTTTGGTACATGTAGATGACCTGACAGGATTTAGAGGATATACATGTTTCTTTATAAATGCTGTATGAAGTTGTTAGACTTAGAACGTTGAGTCATATTATGCATACACGATCCAATTTAAGATAAAGCAATATTTTATGCATCGATCTTTACAATTATCATTTTGTTAGAATTTCTTTTACATCGTCCTTAATGCTTTGCATGGAAATTTATTTATTTAGTTACTTTGATTAAACCATGTCTCACTAGTTTCATAATTTGTGCTTATATGCTAGTGATTAGGGCGACATGAATATTAACTTTCATTTTGATATAAAAATACATATAAGGGCTACAAGAATATGTACTTTCTTTCATTTTTATATAAAAACTACAAAATACTTTTGAAGCTGGATTCTAGAGTTCTACGGAAAGCTATTGTTGTTGTAATGTCTGATTCTTCTATATATTCAGGACATTTTTGATCTAGGCAAGACGGTAAGAAATATTGGGGCTCTATTGTGTAGCCGTAGTTTTTTTCTTCAAAACATGTTCTCTGTCCCAACATTGGACGCATGCAACTTGATACCACCATGAAATGCTATTTATTATTATGTGTGTGCACTTCATGAAAATAAGTTAAAATTAGAAGCAAAAGTAAACAATGAATGATATACGAACGGAAACCAATCTGCATCCCGTTTCTTACCAATTTTGCTGATGGACTCACACAATACAGTGTGCCTTGAATAAGAGAATAGCTTTTGTCAGGGAAACTTTGTATACATGTTTACGTAGCTTGCGTCTTTTTGCGATGGAATATAACATCAAGCCTGTTAAAATGTTTGATTTACATTTTCGTAATGACCCTATTTCAGACACACATCGATACGACTCTATCATATTATAGACTATCATATTATAGAGATATAATATTTCTGATAAACGATGATATAGTTATTTAATAATGTCAAAAATAGAAAATTTTGAAATAGTTTATAAATAATATTCATTAAATTGATGCAATGAAGCAGCCATGGTATTACTTGTTTTTAAACTGTCTCACTCCGTTCCATAATACAGAAAAGCATTAAATTAGGAAATAACATTACAAAGGGAAATGTATACATTTTTAAAACATGGTTGTGAGAATGTTTACGATCGATTGTGGAAAATAGCTTGCACGTTTGTTACAGGTAATGATAAAAAAGTCTTGTGAAATGTAGTCTGTATAATAGAGTGAAGAGGAAATACATTTTGTTTAAATATTTGTTTTATGTAGAACTGCAGCAGATTGTGAATGTACTTGGATTCAGTGCGGACACTTGGTAAATACTTTATAACAAGGCGCCTTCGGCTTGGAAGTATTCGATCTCATTTTGAGACGCTATTGAAAGCTATGCTTATGACATTTGTCGTGATAACATCATCCAATGATTCGTTTCATGGTCATGGTGACGGTTGCATACCTGTGTAATTGGTAAATACCTACCAACAGTCCGAGTGGGCTCCAAAATAATCATTACATTGGAGTCGTTATAACTAATGGATGAATGAATGAACGAAATAATATTAGAATGCAAGAATAAAAGAATAAATAATTGATGAGCATTGTCTATGACCAATGCATAATGATTAGAAAGTACTAATTTATATTTATAATGTCATATATTCACGTCGTCTACAATGAGTGATCAATACGAAGTGAAGGACGCCTACTATCAGTATTCAACCTGTCCTCTATTGACATAATATTGGTGAGCAAACACACCGGTTAACAAATATTCACTACAGAGTTGAATTTTAAAAATGCATACATTTAATGGAAGCTTCTCCACCTTACAACTACGCAACCCACACCCACCCCAGCATATTTCTTAGCTTCGTATTTAGACTATACACACATGGAAGATTAAAAGATCGAATGTGTTTCCCAAATTAAATGCGAACTATAATGTGACACTGATGTAGAGAGATAAAGAAATACCAAGATAGATATTTATTAAAAAAAGTAACCGTTTCTATCAATATCTCAGTTAAAATCAACTGCTGGCTACATTAATTTCAAAAAATTATCGTTGTACCATCAGAACAGTTATATACTTTATTTCTACAGAAAGAAACTGTATCTAAGTAGATCAGATATCACGTTTTCTGTTTAGCAAAAGTAACACTCCGACCCGGAGGATAATTAATATTAAGGATGCTTAAAAATTGTGCAACCGAAATCTAAAATGTACATAATTGATTCGGGGGGTGGGGGGGGGTGGGGGTGGGCAAGATTGGATTTGTTTGTCGATATTAAAGGTCAGCGTTTACATTTTTAATAGATCGTAATCTCCTGCACTCGACAATCTAGCTTAACATCTTAGCAGCTAACACTTTTAGGAAACGTACCTCAAACAACAACGTAAGCAATGAAAGGTACACGCTGATAATAATTTGACATATTGTCGACATGCTTGATAATTAGGGATAAAGTATTTTGCATTTTCGTCAAGGTCTTTCAAAATCACTTCCTCTTTGTAGTGGAGAGATATCACTAATTGGAAAGATAACAAAGTTAAGACAGAGTGGATCACTTTTTCACGCATGGAAATGCATCCATTAAATAATCCAGATATGAAAATGACTTGTCTCATGTAGTTATTTAAGATATACCTGTTCATCGTAAAGCCAATAGACACTAGTTTCTAAGTAGCCCGTAAGCATCGGCCTACTCAAATATTTATTTATCCATTTTATCCATTTATTCTCACAATATTCAAGTCATATTCATTATCTATCTTCACCAACATTTGGGAGCCGTTGTAGTGGGTTCATTCAAAGATTAACTGATTCTGCAAGAATGTTATCAAAATATATGCTGTAGTTTAGCAAACATCTAACCACGATAGCTTCCTGTACACCGGTATTTTCATCCGGTATACCTTGACCCAAGGTGAGACAGTTGATAACCTAACGACAACTATATGTGATTCTGCGAACGTGACATCCTTTCATTGTAAACGAGAATATCCCCCTCTCTACGTTCATATATGTATCAACAATCAATGAAACATGTGGTAAGTACGCAAAAAAAAACGTCACCTGAATTGGTTCAGAGAGACATTGTATCAATAATAATCTGAATTCTCAAATACAATTTTATGTTTTAGTAACAAGATAGCTCAAACAATTATTTCGATTGATTCTATGAGTCAATTATATTTGCGCTGTTGTTAAATGACAACGTTTATATTTGTAATCGATCGTAATCTTATACATACATGAAGTTAAATACCTTAGGAGCAAACTATGTTAAACAAAGTACCAAAAACAAAAAGGTAAGCAAAGAAATTCATGCCTCATCTACCTCGCAGCAACATTTAATTCTGGCGTTTTAAAAAGGATCAAGAGTATCTAATAGAAATGGCATACACGCCCTACTACATCCCGCAGTAGAGCTTCTTGGTGATATCTGCGATTCCAGAAATATTATTTCATTTCTTCATTATATTTCTTTTTCACAGTAGTCAAGACCGAGAGAATATCTCCATTCCCTACATATACATTTCTAGTCCCATTCGTTAAATGATGCCAAGTATACAAAATATAAATGTTGCTTGTATTTCTTCACAAGTAACTACTACAATTGAGATTTGCAATCTCACATTCTGGTGTTCGATATTTCCTAACAATATAACGCAGTAATTAATTCTTAGGATGTTTAAAATGGTTTACAAATCTCAATCTAAACTTTAATAGATTGATTTCCGGAGCAAACTGGATTTGCGATGATGTTGTGAAACGCGAACGTATATATTTTTAATCTATCAACCCTAATGCACACGAAAATCTAATTTAACTTCTTAGCAGCTAAACATATTAGGAAAAATACATTAAACATTAAAAATATTTATGAAAATGTCACACTGAGAATAAATTGTCATACTGTCAAAACTATTTTAAAAATTTATTTTCGGAAGGGGTTTTCAAAGTTTTGTTTCTCCTTGTTGTGGAGAGATACCATTTATTAGAAGCGTGGATCTTTATAGCACTCGTGAAAAAGCCACGCTTAAGAAATGTAGATAAGATGACTGCTTTACTTCCTGTAGTTATGTCAGATACCCCTGTTGGTGGTAATGGCAATACATGTTAATTTATAAGCATTGTAATAGCTACGGTGTACACTTGTATTTATTGATCCATTTATTCTCACAGTATTTAAATCATATTGAAAGTGGGATAGTCAACAGTTTGTAGGCTTTGTTATGGGTTGACTGATACTTCTGCTTTAAATTGCATGTATCTTAATTAGAGAGCTCTCATGCACCATTCGAGCATCCTTTGCAGTGATAAGTGAATCCACCTTTAATGCAAAGGTAATACATTTTAAACAGACACTCAAAAGTCAGATTTGAATGTCTTCTTAGCACTACTAAAGCTCAAGAAACACCAACCCTTGCGAACACGAAAATTTCACATTCTCTTCGTTATACTAGGATACCGAAAACATGGATATTCAATTATTTGCAGATTGTTTTTTTTATATGGGCACACCGGATACTGTTACAATGTGACCCATCCATAAATATTTGCAGACCCTCTCTAATGTCTTTAATCAATACGCTTTTGTGGCCAATGCACGTAGGTTATCAAAATGTTTTCGTAGCAGCCGTCCTAGCAACCGCCACAAGTGCGGGAAGTAGGAGGGCGGGGACAACAATTCCTTCAAAAACAGTTTTATTAGTAGGAGCCCCAGAGTTTTGTTTAGCGAAGAGGGAAGGAGGGACATTTATTAGTATGCAACTGCGTTAAACCGTTTGTATGTAGTAGATGTGGTACATTTATTTTATAACAGTATATTAGATTTGTATAATTTGTATAAACCTCTATTAAATGTGTACTCTATTACGCAGGCTATTTAAGTAACGAATTACATGTATATTTGTTGAATAGTGTTTTAATAGCCGATTAATATTATGAGCTATTTGATACTAATTATGTCAACATTGATAACTAAAGAAAATTAATCTTATGCTTGATTTAATGTTCGTTTCACAATTTGTTTCTCCATCTTCATATAAAATGTAACTGTTAGAATGATGTTGATTTATGTTTATTATTGAAAAAAGGTTTAGTTTTTAAATATCTACCTCTGTATTTCTCTCTCTCTCTCTCTTTCTCTCTCTCTCTCTCTCTCTCTCTCTCTCTACCCATTTCAGATTAAAGTTCGCACTTAATGTCCAAATCATAATCATGTTGGTTGTTGTTGCTGTTATAGTATTGTTTAAAGCCAGTGTCGGCTAGACATCGCGGCCAGTATAAATAGTGGAGGAAGAACCATGGAAACCGAAGAGAAGTACCAACGACCCACGAGAAACTTCTGGCAAGCTATCTCACGTACCAACGTGAACCTGCGAATCGAACTCATGCAGACAGAGGTGAGATGGACCGGTCAATGTTTTAGACCACTCGGCCACTCGAAGCCCATCATCATGTTGGAGGAAACTTCATAAATGTAAAAATATTTGATAAACGATATAATTTATCATCCATTTATTTTCAAAATAGATACACTATGTAAAAATGATGATACGGACACCATAAGCTTCTTATTGAGAATGCACTGTCTGCAAATGAACATATTAATTTCGAAAGAACAATCCTCAATGTCTAATCATTATACAAAAATCGCATAAATATTGTAAGTTAAAGTGAATTACCTTCAGTATTTAATTTGTAATTTCCAACTTGTCACTTTGGTCATGCTGGAATCTTTATCTCTCTCGCCTTTTCTTTGTCCCAGTCTGTATAAGTTATTTAAACGAGGGTCGTCTTTATAACATATAGATAATGTGCAAAATTCTTTGTCAAGTATGTATTGTCTCCTTTACTCCACTTAAAGCACATGGCTTATATATATATTGTTGACAGTTCTAAAGCTGTTAAAAGACAAGGATTTTCTACTCAATATTTAACACTTAATATCAGATATATATCATTATACATCTTCTGAGGCTTTTGCATAATGGTTAGAAAGTAAGATTTTATATTTCCAATATCATCAATTGATCTCGTCTAGAGTGAGTAATCAACATACTTTTAGATGTCTTATCTCTTAACAACAGAAACACCATTAAGCTTGTTTACTATCACGCCTGAAACTGTTCCGTGATACTTAACGACATAAACAAAATATTTCTACAAATGACAAATATGTGTCGCAGGTTCGACATAGGATTCATTGTGCAGTTTTATGTTTTCTATATGTAACTGAGATTTTCTTTAGTTATATTTCATCCCAATATCTACAATACAAAACGTTGATCCATAAAAGGAGAGCATGTTGCACACAACCACTGACCATGTTTAGCAAGAAAGGCCATAATTAATACACCTAATAAAGAAAACAAATGCAAGCTTTATACGAAATTGAAGTGATTATCCAAGCAACATTGTATGGAAAAGATCATAATAAATGTACTACATCTCTGAATCAGTTCAATCATTCCTTTATTCATTAGGGGCCCCGAGTGGCCGAGTGGTCTAAAGCGCACTCCGTCACGGATCACTGCCATCTCACATCTCTCTAGGTTCGATTATCGGATTCGGTCAATATGATTATGTGAAAAAACTGACAGTAGCTTCTCTTGGATCTTCGGTTCTTTCTTAGGGGTTTCCCGGGCTCTTCTTCCACATTTAATACTGGCCGCCATGTATAGGCTATCGTGTGCTGAAAAATGGCGTTAAACCATACAACAACAAAACCAACACATATACATTAATTGATTCATTCTACCAGACAGCCGTTGAATCATTTATTGTAGGTTTCCTGAGTTCCACATTGACCCAGAGATTTAATTTTCATTCCAAGGTAAGTCATTTAATTACCCAATCACAACACCAAGTAACTAAAAACAAAAACATAAACAATTAATGGTATACATTAAAAGTAATCCTCATACTTTCGACAAGCTTGAAAAATCGGGCCATTACCATATTTTTACCCTCTGAAAGGTTTTTTAAAATTCAGTTTATCCTATAGGTGGAGAGATCACAGCTATTGGAAACAAAACCGTGAGTTTTTAAATCAGCGTGCATCTTATTATCATGGATGAGAAACCTCCAATTAAAAAATCCATATAAAATATTGCGTTCATTCTGTAGTCATTTCAGATTAACCTGTTAATCAGAGGGGCCTGACGCATTAGTTTCTAAGGAAGTCGATAGCAACGGTATACACTTGTACTTATTTGTCCATTTATTCTGACAATATTCAAGGCATATTGAAAGTGATTTTTCCAATGTAGTCAACACGTGAGAGCCGTTATAGTATTTTTACTTAGACATCTGGCTTTAAAATGCATGCACATTAATCAATTAAATTACTTTCGTGCGGCAATCGAAACCCTTCTGCGGTCATAAATCTAGCCATATTAACGTTAAGGTGACACTATTTAAAGAGACTAAAAACTACATATCAGCGTTACTATAGCTCAAGAAACAATAAACCTTATTAATGTCAATATCTTACGTCTTCTGTGTTACACAAGAAGACCGAGTAATCTTGCAAACTTTTATTTATTGACGAATCTGGTCTCACCTGATATGGGTATACCATGACCTATACTTCAAAGTTGTAGTCCCTGGCAAATGTCTTTCATATATATTTATTTTTAGAAACATCAGATACAGTACGTATTTACCTGGAAGAACATCTTTGTCGTAGATACAGATTAATATGTACATTTTCTTCTCATTAATAATTGTTTGCATATTCGATGCACAATCATATTAAACTATTATATATGTATTCTATTGTTTGACATTTAATTGTTTCTGGTCAGGTATAAGACGCGGCTGATTTTGGAAATAGCCAAGTACAAATTATAATAACAAATAACATATGATCGTGGAGGGAAATAACATAAACTACAACTTAGATATACAAAGAAGTTATTAACTGACAAGGTTATTTTTCTATCTCACAGACTTGAAACGGTGACACTGCAATTTTGACAGAGAAGTATAATTATTTGACTATTGCATAATCTGTGGGTAACAAATCAAAATACTAATTGATCAACAAACTAAGCCAAAGACTGAACATTTTTACGTCTGGGTTACATTGCACACGTATTCAGTGCACCCATATGTAGTTTCTCCAATCAAAATGACATTTTTCAGACATTTAAATTTTAATGACCTTGGTTTTATTATGTACGAGAGAGGACGAGAAATATTAATATTGATCAGGGATCGTGTTCCATCAGTTTTAGCAACTCTCAGAATGCGTGAAAATGTGATTATAATTACAATTTGCATATCATCACGTTTTGCGGTAATGGTGTTTCCAGTCATGATCGAGCAGAGATCAATAATGTTGTATGAAAGTTGACTTATATACTTGCATTACAAAACTATACGTGTAAGCCAACCCATAACAACGGCTTTCATATGTTGACTATGTCAGTTAAATTATTTTGAATATGGCTTGTATGCTATTAAAATAAATGGTTCAATAAATACACATATATCCTGTTTATCCGCTAGTTTATAACTTTGGTTTTGTTACCAGTAACTGGTATATTTGAACTACATAAATAAGGGAAATAAATATATCCCGCTTTAACAAGCTTGTCGAAAGGTGACTTATTTTCAGTATGTACACTGCATTGTGTACGTTTCGTTTCTTAGCTATGACGATGTTAAACTGTTTTGTAGCTAATAAATCACGATCGATTCACAATATTTACATCCACATCGCATATCCGATATTCTCTTGAAACCAGTGAATTCTATTTTATATTTAAATCAACAGAATGTCTTCCAGGCATTCTAAAATTTAGTTAGAAACCAGGGATGACATATATTCTGATTAAAGCAGAATCATCGACTTGGAAATTCAGATATGATTTGTAATAGTTTGTTTCAGTAGAAATACAGACGATATTTGCATTTTGCGTACTTACTATATTTTTAAACCATAGGCGCTAGAAATGGAAATGTAGAGAAGGACCATTCAGGGTCTTGATTAATTAACATGAAATCGGTATAAAATAATGAAAAGAAGTAATAGTTGCTGAATCACAGATAATTGTTTCCGTGCTATGCACTGACTCACTTTCGACTGCAAAGGTAAATCTCTTGATCAAGCTGTGCACATGGCAAGTACGACCATATGTTACCTAAGCTTCTAATATCGTTATATCTTTATTGTAAACTAAAGAAATATGCGAATGCAGAACATGCAGTAGACATCCAGTACATTTATTATGAACTTTTCAATAAATTGTTTTTCGGATTAACATCCTACCTGTTTAAAGTTGCGGCACACATTAAGGTAAGCTTTGCAATCTTTTTCTTTATTAGTTTTATTTTGACCTTACATGCAGGAAAGAGATTCAATTCGTTTTAAATGCTCTGTCCTTTTCTGGATTAACACTCTGTGTTGCAGATTTGTGAACGAAATTAAAACAAAAGAAAACTTCAATTTCACATAAAATAATAGAAAATGATTAGCTGCCCAAAGAAGCAGTGGTGCAACGTATGACACCTTATTTCCACTTTGTAGAAATCTTTTCTTAATGCCAGTATAGCATGATGGAGCAGTTTCCAACATACTATTAAATAAGCCTCTAATGAGTCGGTTTTCAAGAAATTTTATAGCTAGACGACCAGGTAGACCCATAAGTGGTCAGGTAGGAGCCCCAGATGTAAGTCTTGTCGGAGGGTGGGAGAATATTTTGGCATGCCATTTCTGTATACCATTGTTCTTGGTAGCTGTGATACATCGAAGTGACGGTATTTTAACCGTATTGTATAATTTGCATGAACGTCTGATCTGTTATGTTTGTATTTTTTATACATATATGCTACACTTTAATATTCTGTACGAATTACGTGTATATTTCTAACATTATTTAAGCGATATTCAAAGTCATTTAACTGGTTTGGTCCACATGTGGGACCCGTTTTTATTGGTTGACTCAGACGTCTAGGTCTGCAGGTAATCGGAGAACATTAAATTAGCATTTGAGCCCCTTGTGCGGTCATAACAGAAGCCATCTTGAGTGGAAAGGTGAAGCGATATATATGGAGATTCGGAAATTTTCTCTTGTCAGTATTAAAATTTCTTGTCGTTTTGGTTAATAATTAATTATTTTAATTAATTTGATATTTTAATTTGATTGATCGTTACACAAGAGTTCAGTTTTGCAGTTTTGACGACTTATTTTTCCTGCGCTCACAATACTGAAAAAGAATGTTCATTTCTTGTGTAATAATTTGAAATATATGGCTGCGTAAGTACTAAGTTAGCATGTATTTGAAGGAAATCAAGTTAAGGTAAAAGTTGTTTTTGTTATATGTTTTGTGGTGGGGTTTCTCGAAAGAGTGTAAGATGGAATTTCCAGTACACAAGATTAAAGTATTTACTGTAATATGAAACAGTGTTACTCATCAACACCGCGTTTGTCACAAAATAATATAGCAAGGTAAGTCAAGAGTTGAACAACGCTGTGATCTGGCCAAGTATTCTTACATTGTTTTAAACAAGTAACTAAAGTCCAAACTTATTGATAATTTATATGTGTCACTAAGACAAAGCGAGTCATAGATCTTTCATATTTTGTTACACTTACGCTTGTTAACTAGACTTTCAAAAATTGATGACGTTTGTGCATCATATGTGACATATCAAAATTGTAGCTTTTCAGCTGAAATGTGGGTTATTTGCTCAAAATGTTCAGAGAATCCAAAGATAAACTATTAAAAAAGAATATGTAATGCAACCTACGGTTGCTAAGGAAGGGGAAAATGAAACAAGTAATAACAAAATGATTAAATGATTACTCCCCATTTTCACAGTTATTGCTCTTTATCGGATTAAGCAAAGGACAACAAATGCACGGGTATTCAGATGTCTACACCTTTAGAGATATAAATTTCAATATCACAGCAAGATATCCAGTATTTATAATTGCTTCCTGTACACCAGTATTTGCTTGAGGTACGCTATGACTCAGTGATATTTACTTTTCAGTTGATAACCTAAACACATATATCAGTGATTCCGGTAATATTACATCAATATATTGTTATATTCATATTTCGCAATATCAGTCAAGAGAAAGACAATATATTTCCCTTTCTATGTTGACATTTTAGCCACTATCGGCGAATCCTTTACTAAGTACGCAAAATTTAAATGTTACCTATAATTGTACAGAGAGCAAACCTATGAATGAAATCTGAATTCTGAAATTCAGATTGTCTGCTTTACGAACAAGGCAACTCTTCCGCCTAACTTAAAAAATATTTTTTAGTATTTTTTTACAATCTGTAATACCATATCTAACATTTCATTGAGAGATTCCATGAGTCATTTGGATTTGCTATATTTAAGTTTCTAGCCCATATCGCTAAATAATAGTAACTCTGCAGATTATAAAGGTCGTTGTATTTGTTCAGGAAAAAGTACTATAAATTAGATATGCAATCTCAAATTCAGATTTTCTGCTTTAGAAACAAGACAAGGCTCCCACGTAGTAATTAGCCAATATGATGTTTAAAAACAGTCTTGTAAATCTAAATCTAAAATTTAATAAATTCATTCTAGGAGCGAAGTGGATTTGCGGTGTTGTTGTAAAACGACAACGTATATATTTTTAATTTTTCGTAACCTAATGCACACGAAAATAAGTTATAACGTTCTTTTCAGCTAAACATTTGGTGAAAAGTACCTAAACCAAGAAAGGTAAAAGAAAGAAGTTTGCTACTTCGGAACAGATTTTCAAACATATTCGCCAAGGTCTTTCAAAGTTCAGTTTCTTGTTTTAGTGGAAGGTTATTAGAAACAAAAGAGTTTTAAATCAGCGTGGATCTCTTTAGCACTTGTGAGGAAGCCGCACTTAAGCACTCAAGATAAGAATATTCAATTTTCTGTGTTGTTATTTAAGATAACCCCTGTCCATGGTAAGGCCCGGTCACATTAGTTTCAAAGCAATTCATTAGCAACGGTATCCACATGTACGTATTCATCCATTTGTTCTCCCTAGTTACCTAGTGGTCTAAAGTTCTCACTGTTACCTATCGCTGCCATCTCACCTCTGTCTGCGTGTGTTCTAGTCTATCACATCTGACACCTTTTTTTACACTGATAACACTTTGCATTTTATAATCAATCCTTTAGTACATCGATTCCGTCCCAGGCCAACCCAGATCGTCTTATTTGATGTGTCTTGCGCAATAAAACCCCTAATTTCCGTTTCATCGGTGTGATATAGATACCTGTCTGCCGAAGAAGTATAGTGAAATCCTACAAAAACTAAACTAATTTCAATTGTTAAGAACTTGTATGGCTCATGTTTATGAACAGTCCTCATTTTCTGACCGTATACCACTGGCGTAGCAGTCATTCAAGCAGCCAATACAACTGTGAGGAAAATGTGAGTCCTGGGAAACCATTTACATCAAATAACAGTTTTACTGGTAGGGACCCCATTATTATGTTTTGCGGAGTGGGAAGAAATTAGAAATGTCTTGATATGCAACTGTTGTATACCGTTTGTATACGATAGTTTTCAAACATCTATTTTTAACTGTAGGTTATAATTGTACAATTTGCAATAGCCTTTGTTACATTTGTTCTCTTTTAGGCAGGATATTATAATCTTTAAGAATGATTAAGAATCACACAAACACACACACACACACACACACACACACACACATATATATATATATATATATATATATATATATATATATATATATATATATATATATATATATGTGTGTGTGTGTGTGTGTGTATCTATCTATCTATCTATTTATCTACCTATCTATCTATCTATCTATCTATCTATCTATCTATCTATCTATCTATCTATCTATCTATCTATCTATCTATCTATCTATTTGTTGGATCGTTTTTTTCATTTTAGGGTGATGTTATTTCCGACTTGGTAGATTATGATATCAAAATTGATAAATAAATGTCATTATTATGATTATTATTATTATTATTATTATTACTTTTATTATTATTATTATTATTATTATTATTATTATTATTATTATTTGTTGCTTGGTTTATTTCGTTTCACAATTCTCTTCATTTTCATTGGATATTTATCCGTTAGAATTGTGCGGAGATAGGCTTCTATTTCGCCATTGAAATACAAATTAAGCGTTTGAAATATCTCTTTGTATTTTTTCTTTCTATATATATTTTTCAGATTAAATTTCACACTTAATTTACAAATGATTATCATGTTGGTTGTTGTTGTTGTTGTTGTTATAGGTTTAACGACATTTTGAGCACAAGATGGGATATACATGGCGGCTAGTTTAAATGGTGGAGGAAGAACTCTGGAAAACTCCGCGAGGAACCAAAGTTACACGAGAAGCTTCTGGCAAGCTTCCCTTTTACACATACCCACCTTAGTGAGGCTGATTCTTGAACATATGCAGACAGTTGTGAAATGGCCGTGATCTGGACGATGTGCGCTTTAGACCACCTGGTCACTTGGTCCCCTCAAAGTCATGTTGGACTAACCTTAACTCTAAATATATTTGATAACTAGTATACTTTATCATCCAGTTTGTTTGTCAAAATACATACGCTAGGGAAAATGCTGATACGGACGCCATCTGGTTCGTATTGATTATCCACTGTAGGATTCATGTATATATAATTTTTGGAAATAAAAATCCACAAATTATAGTCATAATGAAAACGACATAGAAAATAGTAAAATATATTGATGTACTGAATTTCATTTACAGTTTAATTTATTTGTGGGTAAGAACTCGTTGTCTTTCTTCAATTTTGTCCAGTTGGAAGATATATTTCTCTCTTTATGACTTTATATAAAAAATGACATAATTAACAATTAAAAATGTTGTGGCAATCACAAAGAATATGTACATACAACGGTATAGGCTGTGACCATTTCTCTTACCGTCGCACACCCTTATTCCATGGACACAAAACGCTGAATCTAAAAATAAGTTTGCAATTAAAAAAAATCTATATTTTTTAAATTTGGTTTTAAGAATCGTTTAGGTAGTGGGAAATAATTTTCATGATTTTTTTAAAATATACGGTTTTTTTTCTCTTCGAAATCTAGACTTTCTCATAAAGTGAAGATGAACTACATTTTGTTTAAATATGTATTTTAAATTAAACTGTCGAAGATTGTCAATGTACTTGGATTTTGTTCCGCACGACTTCAAAGTATTCCATCTCAATGTGTGACCCCTTTGGTGGTTATGCTGAAGATGATTTACTTTATAACATATGGATAATTTATAACTATCCCTGTCAAGTGTTTATTTTCTCCTTTAAATAACTAAATGCACAAGCTAACGACGGTCTCTGTTACGCATCACTTCACTGAGTTCTTACAGTGACAGTAGAATGATTGTGTATACGGTAGTTTCATTGGTTTGATGGGACACCAAGAGTGGGCTAATAACATACTCATTCCCTTGGAGTCGTAGTAATGAATGAACGAATGAACTATAAATAAAGTATATAATATTTGAATATAAGAGTAAGGGATTACATAACATTGTTTGATTCATACATGGCGTATTATCATGTTAAAGATTTCTGCTCATATTAGGAATATCGCACTTGTGAAGGAGAGAACATGAATTAATGCAATTCACGGAAAGTTCTTTCCGGAAACTCCCAAAACACTTAAAGAATTATTATCTGGAGAGTATGATTGTTTGCTCCAAAGGTGTGTGGGTTTTAAATAAAATAGTTCCACCTGGCTTACATATATGTATTTCTTTAAACATTGCTAAGGTGTTACAGGATTTTCTACTATTAATTGAACATTAAAGAGGACATATATTATAATCTATAATCATATTCATATTCATACGTATTGATTAGAGACGTTAGCCAGGGACTCCAAACATTGACATCTGGGTCACAGGGTGTACATCCTGTGCTTACCCCCCTCCTTCCGCCGGTTATAATTATATTGTAATACTTTATTTTAAAAGAAATCCGTGAACTTGAATCGAAACACTTATCGGTTTTATCCATGACTAAAAAGGGTTTATCATTCGTTGTAGAATGACATGATGTATAGTTTTATTCGATGCTAATCTAATGCAATACAGTTTGACATAGGAACACCTAAGTATTTTAGAAATGTATTTAGAAAATCGTAATCATCGAATGATACACACTGATAAAAGGCCTTAATTTAACTAAACATATTGGAAACAAAAGCTCAAGCTTTTCTATCAGACTGAGTGTGGATCACTTCAGGGAGGATCTTCACGGTTAACAAAAATACAGTTAAGAAATTAAAATAAGAATATCACAGTGTTTCCTGTTGTTATAAAAGATACATATGTTCTTCGTATAGCCATAACACATTAGTTTCTAAGCAGTTCATTACCAACGGGTTACACTTGTATTCAATCATCCATTTATTGACAATATTCTAGCCATATTCAAAGTGATATATCTATTTATAGCCAACATAATGAAAACATTTTTGAAGGTTGACTCAAACGTCTAGTGATAAAAGAGAAAGATAAATTGCAGAATAGTAGAAACAACTTCCCCCTACGTCTTTAAAACAGTGACACATTGAACTCTTTAATGCTTGTTATCAATTGGATACGTTATGCGTGTTTAATTAATGATTCGTGTAGTCATTCATTCACAGTTCATTCATTGGTAACAAGTGTACAACAGCAAGTTAGTCAAGACCTGTGAGAGTTTATAACTGGTAAACATATCGCTGGAATCCAGACGTCCCGCATCTATCACTTACATGTGGAAACAAATTAAAGGTTCATTAATTTGGCCCAAGTAATGAGAAATGAGATTGATAGTAGTTTTAACCATTTTAGAAATGAACACACTGTAATGTAAATATTAAAAATCGAAAAAGGAAGACATCAATCACATGTGAACTAACATAAAACGGATCAATGCCTAATGAATCAGGTGCTGAATGTGTCAAACATTTCTTGTGATTTGTAGAAACCTTTCGGTTATGCCGGTACAATATGAAGAAACAGTTGTCTTGATGATATTAAGTATGCATCTAATATGTCAAGATCTATGAAATTATATATCTACAAAGATTTTGATGAATAATTCTGATTTTCTGACCTTATGTCACTGACGTATAACCCATCAATGAAGCCTCCATCGCGAACTGTCACAGTAGGACGACATATCCAGAACATGGCAATGTGATGGCAGAAACAACATAATTAAGTTTTAGGGAGAGGTGGGGGAGGCAGAAGTTTTTTCTGTGGCTGTGTTCTAAAAGTATGTTAACCTTGCCTAATTTGAATCAACATATGTAATATTTTTTATAATTTTATGGCGCAAATGTAGTTTGATACTGAGGTAGGAAAAGAAACGTTTAGTTTTCTTAATTATCTATCTCTGTATCCATTTCTGTCTACATCAGTTTCAGATTAAAATTTGCACTTAATTTATGGAAGACAATGTCACTAGTGAAAATTCCATGTGACGTTAGTCTAAAGAGAACGATATAAATGTGTCTGGGGCGTTTGAGTGTGGTTAGAACACCAAAAATCAGGTGGAGAATTATTTTTTTTAAAAATGTGCCTCATTTTCTCTTCGACAATAATTGAAACAAGTCCATTCCATCATCAGTTTAAAGTCAATATATGTACGGTATGTACAATGCTAATACGGCCGCCATCTGGTTTTGATTGATTCCTGACTGTAGGCGACATGAAGATATCACACACACACACACACACACACACACACGCACGCACGCACGCACGCACGCACGCACGCACGCACACACACACACACACACACACACACACACACACACACACACACACACATACATACATACATACATACATACATACATACATACATACATACATACATACATACATACATACATACATGTATGTCTGTGTGTGTGCGTGCGTGCGTGCGTGCGTGCGTGCGTGCGTGCGTGCGTGCGTGCGTGCATGCATGCATGCATGCATGCATGCATGCATGCATGCATACATACATACATACATACATACATACATACATACATAGATACATACATATATATGTGTGTGTATATATATATATATATGTATGATATATATGTTTGTTTGTGTGTGCGTGTGTGTGTGTGTGTGGTGATCTGATGATTTATGGAAACATAGTATGTGTGTGTTCCTATGATCTGAGGATTTATGAAAACTACACAAAGCAATTTAATAGAATTTAAGGTATCGAAACATACAAATGTCGTTTTACGTTATAATGAAGACTGGTTAAGATAATTCTTGCTATTGTCGCGTGCACCAAAAATGTACTGCTATAACAAAAAGTGGGTCATTTTGTTTTGTTGAGGACTGACTATGGGTCGTACGATTGCTGATAAATACCTTTATCCTGTGTGCATGCAACCATGCTTACTTAAAAAGGTTACACTGAATTTTGTACGTAGCTTGGTACAAGTAGATCACCTGACAGGATTTAGAGTCTATACATGTTTCTTTATAAATGCTGTATGAAGTTGTTAGACTTAGAACGTTGAGTCATATTATGCATACACGATCCAATTTAAAATATAGCAATATTTTAAGCATCGATCTTTACAATTATTATTTTGTTAGAATTTCCTTTACATCGTCCTTTATGCTTTGGATTTTGAAAATTTATTTATTTAGTTACTTTGATTAAATCATGTCTCGCTAGATTCATAATTTGTGCTTTTCTGGTAGTGATTAGGGCAACATGAATATTAACTTTCATTTTGATATAAAAATACATATAAGGGCTGCACGAATATGTACTTTCATTTTTATATAAAAACTACAAAATACTTTTGAAGCTGGATTCTCGAACTCTGCGGAAAGCTATTACATTTTTGTTGTATTGTCTGATTCTTCTATTTATCATTTCGGGATAACTAGTAATTTAAGCGTAAATGTGCTATGAAAGATTTACCTTATTCTATATATTCAGGACATTCTTGATCTAGGCAAGATGTTAGGTAATAATTGGGCTCCATTGTGTAGCCGTAGTTCTTTTTCAAAACATGTTCTCTGTCCCAACATTGGATGCATGCCGCTTGATAACACTATTAAATGTTATTTATGATTATTTTTGTGCACTTCATGAAAATAAGTTAAAATTATAAGCAAAAGTAAACAATAAACGAACGAAAACCTATCTACATCCCGTTTCTTACCAATTATGCGGATGGACTTACACAATACAGTGTGCCCTGAATAAGATAATAGATTATGCCAGGAAACTATATATATATATATATATATATATATATATATATATATATATATATATATATATATATATATATATATATATAATAACGCAGCTTCATTATGTCTTTTCGCGATGGAAAATAACATTAAGCCTGTTTATATGTTTGATTTTCATTTTCGTAATGACCCTGTTTAAGACACACGTCGATACGACTCTACCAGATTAGAGAGATATAATTTTCCTGATAAACGATGACATAGTTATTTAATAAAATGTCAAGAAAGAAACGTTTAAAATAATTTATATATCATATTCATTAAATAGATACAGTGAAGCAGCCATGGTATTATTTGTTTTTAAACTGTCTCATTCCTTTGCATCATACACAAAAGCATTAAATCAGGAAATAGCTTTACAACGGAAAATACATTTTTTTTAAATACGCTAGTGAGAATGTTTATGATCGATTGTGTAAAATAGCTTGCACGCTTGTTACAGATAATAATTTAAAAAAATTCTTGCGAAATGTAGTCTGTATAATAGAGTGAAGAGGAAACACATTTTGTTTAAATATTTGTTTTATATAGAACTGCTTCAGATTGTAAATGTACTTGCCAGTTCGGACAATTGGTAAATCATTTTTAAAAAGGAGCCTTGTGCTTGGAAGTACTCGATCTCACTTTGAGTCGCGTATTAAAGCTATGCTTAAGAAATTTGTCATGATAACATTCCAATGATTCGTTTCACTTTATATCTGTGGCAGAATTGTCATGGTGACGGTTGAATACTGTGTAATTGGTAAAGACCTACCAACAGTTTGAGTGGGCTCCAAAATAATCACTACATTGGAGTCGTAATTACTAATGGACGAATGAATGAATGAAATAATATTTGAATGCAGGAATGTAAGAATAAACATACATGCTTTTTGTTATATTAAACTGATTCTCTATATATACTACGAATACCTCATTTGTAAATTAGAGATCATGTCAATGCAAATCAACGAAAGTTAAGTATTCAAACTGACAAAATTGTTACATATAGAATACGACATCTTTAAATAACGTGGTGTCTGAAAAGTTATTTTCCCTCCATTCCTCCGTGTCACTGAACAGGACCAGAATGGACAGAAGACGAGTAGTTTGTACTCAGAAACAAAAAATCTGAGTGGAATCCATGCCATTGCATAATGATTAGAAAGTACTGATTTATATTTCTAGTGTCATATATTCATGACGTCTACCATGAGTGATCAAGACGACGCGGACGACACCTGTCATCATTCAACCTGTAGTCTATAGACATAATATTGGTGAGCAAACACACCGGTTAACAAATATTCTCTACAGAGTTGAAGTATAAAACATACATCTATTTAAAGGAAGCTTCTCCACCCCAACTGGCAACTGCTCACCCCCTACAACATATTTCCTAGTTTTGTATTTATAATATACAACACACACAGAAGATTAAAAGCTCGACTGTGTTTCCTAACTTAAGTGCGAACTATAATGTGATATTAATGAAAAGAGAAAAGTAAATCCCAAGACAGATATATATCTCAAACAGTACTAAACCTGTTAAAAGACAAGGATTTTCTACCCAATATTTAAGACTTAATATCAGATATATATCATTATCCATCCTCTGAGGGTTTTGCATAATTATTAGAAAGTACGACTTTATATTCCCAATGTCATCTATTCATCTTGTCAACAGTGAGTTATCGATATATTTTCATCCACCATTATTACTGGCCGACATGTATAGCCTATCGTTACCTGAAAACGGGCGTTAAACGCGACATCAACAACAACATCACATATCCATTGATTGATTGATTCTACCCGACAGCCGTTGAAACATTTTTAATAGGTTCGCGAACATTGCTTAATTGTTCTCAGTTACACCTTGACCCAGAGACTTAATTTTCATTCCAAAGAAAGTCATTGAATAACATAAATACAACCCCAAGTCACTAAAATCAAAAAGATAAACAATGAAAGGTACACCGTAAAACTAATCCTCATACTTTCGATAAGCGTGAAAATCGAGCTATTTTCATATTTTATACCTTCCGAAAGATCTATCAAAATTTAGTTTATCCTACAATTGGAGAGATACCGCTATTTCAACCGAAACCACGAGTTTTTTAATCAGCGTGCATCTTATTATCATGGATGAGAAACCTACAATTAAGAAATCTAGATAAAACTATTGCGTTCCTTTCTGTAGTTATTTAAGATTTGACTGTTAATCAGTAGCTCATAGTACATTAGTTTCTAAGGAGGTGGATAGCAACGGTATACACGTGTATTTATTCAACCATTTATTTTGACAATATTCAAGGCATATTGAAAGTTATTTTTCCAACGTAGTCAACATGTGGGACCTGTTATAGTAGGTTGACTGAAACCTTTTGGCTTTACCATGCATGCACATTAATCAATTAGATTCCTTTCGTGCAGCAATCGAACCCCTTCAACGGTCACAAATGGACCCATATTAATGTTAATGTGACACTACGTAAACAGACTAAAAACTATATTTCAGCGTTACTATAGCTCACGAAATAACAAACCTTATCAATGTTAATATCTTACGTCTTCTTTGTTACACACGAAGACCGATTAATGTTTGCAAACTGTTTATTTATTGACGAATCTGGTCTCACCGGATCTGGGTAGATCATGGCCTACACTTCAAAAGTTGTGGTCCCTGGCAAATGTCTTTGATGTATATTTATTTACACGCCGTGTGCACTGCTTTTAAATTAGTATTATTTTACCGTCCCCTATGTCAGAATGCCTGTGAAATGAAACTTTTTCCAGTCGTTAAGGGTGATAAAACAACCTTTCCAGTTAATAATATTCATTATGGCCCCTCCCGGGAGCGTAAGATGGTGTCAAACACAAAGGGTAAACCAGTCTATTTTATCAAAGACGCATTATTTCAATATTTAAAATAAGCGTCACTCACAAGGTCAGCGTTTATATTTTGAATAGATCGTAATCTCCAGCACACGATAATCTAGCTTAACATCTTAGCAGCTAACACTTTTAGGAAAAGTACCTCAAATTAGCGTAAACAATGAAAGGAACAGCTGATAATACATTGTCATATTTTCGACACGCTTGATAATAAGGGATAATGATTTTTGCTTTGCATTTTCATCAATGACTTTCAAAATTCACTTTCTCTTTGCAGTGGAAAGATATCACTTATTGGAAACATAACAACGTGTTTTAAACAGCGTGGATCAATTTATCAATGATGGAAATGTCACAATTAAATTATCCTGATATGAAAATGTCATTGTCTAGTATAGTTATTTAATATGTCCAAATACATGGTAAAGCCAATAGACATTAATTTCTAATTGGCTTGTAAGCATCGTCATACACAAATATTTATTTATCCATTTATTCTCACAATATAAAAATCATATTCAATATCTAGCCTCGTCAACATTTGGGAGCCGTTGTAGTGGGTTCGTTCAAATATTAATTCATTCTGCAAATATGCTATCAAAATATATGCCGTAGTTCTGCAAAGATCTAACCAAGATAGCTTCCTGTACACCGGTATTTGCTTCCGGTATACCTTGACCGAAGGCGAGTAAGTAGATAACCTAAAGACAACTATATCTAATAGAAATAGAAGTAGTCAGGGCTGCTTGGATGGCAGCAACGCCAGAGATATCTGTGATTCCGTAAATATTACTTCATTTCTTAATTATATTTCATTTTCACAGTAATTAGTCAAGACCAAGAGAATATCACCATTCACTCCATTTATATTTCTAGTCCCATTCGTTAAATGATGTAAACTATAAATGTTGCTTGTATTTCTTCACAAGTAACTACACCAATTGAGATCTACAATCTCATATTCTGGTGTTCTACATTTACTAACAACATAGCTCATTCATAAATTCTTATGATGTTTAAAACGTTTTGTAAATCTAAATTTAAACTTTAGTATTTTCATTTTCGGATCAAACTGGATTTGCGGTGTCGTTGTGAAACGACCACGTATATATTTGTATCTATCGTAATCTAATGTACACGAAAATCTAGTTTAAGATCTTAGCAGCTAAACATAATAGGACATATCCTTAAAAGAGGATCGACTTTATAAAATTGATAATTTGCAACAGTGTTTGTTAAGTATTTATTTTCTCCTTTACGTGCTTTAAAGCACATGCTAGCGACCCTCTGTTCATATGATTTCGTGAGTTGTAGTGGTGACAGTTGATTGACTCTTATACGGTAATACCTTGGCGACACTAGTAGTCTAGGAGTTTGTTAATAGGAGGATTATTACCTTGGAGTTGTTGTTATGAATCACGATTGAACAAAGGAAGAAATGACATAGTATATGAATATAAAAGTAGGGGGATAAATAACATTGTTAAAAACATACATGGTGCAGTATCATATTAAACATTTCTCTGTATACTAGAAACATAGTATTTGTGAAGGAGCGAAAGTTGTTTCGCCACAATCTCCCAACCCACTTCACAAATTCTTACATAGAGAGTATCATCTGTTGCTCTAAAGTGTGGCCAGAAATTAAATAGTTCCACAAGGCTTGTGTGTATATATATATATATATATATATATATATATATATATATATATATATTAGGGCATAACCGATTAGCATTTTTCTACCGATTTCCGATTCCGGATTTTGGGCATGAAATTTTTCCGATTCCGGATACGATTCGATTAATCGAAAATGCTAAATCTGTATTTTTTTTCTAAAAAATTTCATCTTCCGTTTCCGGTTTTCAACCGTCGGTTCAAATAGATTGTCTCAGAGCGTGGTTGTGTTGACCATATTGGACTTTTCTGACTTCTTATTTAACTTTATTAACGCACTATCGAATGAAGCGCAGTGTTAGACACGGTGCTATAGAAATTCAACTTTATTATTTTTATTATCCGAATCGGTCGTTCCTGCCTTGTCCGAATCCGATTAATCGGAAGTTCATACTATCCGGTGGAATCCGATTTCCGGATCAAACGTCGGTTATGCCCTAAATATATATATATATATATATATATATATATATATATATAACCATCAGTGTTTAATTTGGTAATTTCGAGCTTATTGTCACTTTAGTCCTGCTGGAATCTGTTACTCCCTTTATCTGTCTGTGCCTGTCTGTCTGTCTCTCTCTCTCTCTCTCTCTCTCTCTCTCTCTCTCTCTCTCTATCTCTCTCTCTCTCTCTCTCTTTCTTTTTTCTCTCTCTCTCTCTCTCTCTCTCTCTCTCTATATATATATATATATATATATATATATCTATACACATATGTATATACAATTATTTATAACTTATCCTTAAAAGAGGATCGTTTTCATAACACCCTCTTTATTTCTTATGCTTTCGTGAGTTGTCATGGTGACAGTTGAATGCCTGTTATACGGTAACACCTTTGCGACATCAGGGGTTTGCTAATAAGAGGAATATTACCTTGGAGTCGATGTTATGACGGTATACACGTGTATTTATTTATTTAACCATTTATTTTGACAATATTCAGTTCATATATTAAAAGTGATTGTTCCAACGTAGTCAACATGTGGGAACCATTGTAGTAGCTTTATAGACATCTGGCCTTACAATACATTCACATTAATCAATTAAATTACTTTCGTGCAGCAATCGAAACGACTTTGCGGTCATAAATAGAGCTATATTAACTTGAAGGTGAAACTATGTAAATAGACTAAAAACTACATTTACGTTACTATAGCTCAAGAAACAAGAACCTTTATCAGTGTTAATATCTTACGTATTCATTGTTACACAAGAAGACCGAGTAATGTTTGCAAACTGTTTTATTTATTGACGAATCTGGTATGACCGGATCTGGGTAGACCATGACCTAGACTTCAAAAGTTGTGGTCCCTGGCAAATGTCTCTGATCTATATTTACTTACACCCCGTGTGCACTGCTTATAAATTAGTATTATTTTACAGTCCCTTAGGTCAGAATGCCTGTGCAATGAAACTTTCTCAAGTTGTTATGGGTGATAAAACAACCTTCACAGTTAATAATATTCACTATGCCCCCTCCTGGGAGGGTAAGATGGGATAGAAAACACAAAGGTTAACCTTCTTTGTTTTCTCAAAGGCGCACTCCTTAAATATTTAAAATAGGCGTCACACATCTCACACATTTTGATCATTGATATCACACAACAGGTTTTATTCAACCCGCACTATTACATCAACATTGAAATGTCACTTTACACACTGTTCATGGTAATCAACCAAATGTTTTTATTTATAATCATGGAAAGTCACTGTAACTCAATTCGTTCAACTCGTAATCAAAGGCATACAGGTTCGATAACTGCTAGTTTTTTTAGTGACAAGGGAAAACAAATATTTATAAATGATTTCTTTTCCATGGAAGAAACTATAAAATCTTCTTGATATAGAATGCGCTACTTTTTCGGAATGATGTGATTTTTTTTGTAATTTCGAACTCTTTTATAATCATGTTCTGGAATTTTTCATTTATTTAAAAGTAAATGTGGTTTGAAACATTTTGATCAAAATCGCCTGATCATCTTTACTCAGGATATACTTGATGTAGTCAATAGGTGATACATGGTTAGATTCCATTATATAGGCGTATTTTATCTTAAATATTCTCTTATAGGGAAATGTATCGTTTCAGTCCCCATATTGGCTGCATGGGACAAGTTTCCAGGATTACTCTTTCCTTATCATATGTGTTTTTTAAAACCAATTTGTGTAATGACTTTTTCCATACAGAGGTGCCCTGTAAAAGAGAATAACTCTCATCATGGTAACTTTGTATACATATTACAGTAGTTGTTTCTTCCCTGCGTGATGAATAAAACATTAGACTTGTTCCAATTTATGCTCTCGTGATTACCCAGTTTCAGACATCGGTACGACGTTTTTGGATTAACGGAAATAATCTTGAGGGTGAAAGATGTCATTTAAATATTAGTGTCAATAATTGAGAACTAAAAATAGTTTTGAAATCATGTTGATCAAAATCGAGACAATGATGATCCCTATTTATAATTATATATTTTTATAATATGCCACTCCTTTACACGAGACTAAAAAAATGAGGAAACATTTTACAAAACTATATTTATATATGTTTACATATAGTTACGAGAACTTTAAAGTTTGAAAATAGCTTTAGTATTTATTTAAGATCAAATCATTTTTCTCTTCCGGAATGTAGTCTGTCTAACATAACGAATAGGAAATACATTTTATTTAAATATTTCTTTTATACGGAAATGCCGCCGATTGTGAATGTACTTGGATTCAGTTCGGAACAATTTGTAAATCACTTTGAAACAATCCCCACTGCCATTATGTTTTCTATCTCAATTTAAGACGCTTAAAGAAGTTTTGCTTAAGAGTTTTGTCGTTATAAAATATCGATAAAATGTAACGTCCCTGTCAAGTATTTATTATTTCATGTACACACCTAAACGCACATGTTAGCGACGATCTGTTTTTATCACTTTATAGCCGTGGTTGAGTTGTCATGGTGACAGCTAGATGTCTATGGATACGGTAACACACTATCGACAGTTGGAGTGGGGTTCAAGAGATTCATTGGCATGGAGTCGTAATAAGAAATGATCGAATAGATAAATAAAGAAATGAAATAATAGTTTAATAGAATAATACACGAATAAAACAAATGGTGAGTACCTTCATGCTGCAATGTAATATTTTACCAGTTTCCATTTTTTCAACGAATTCCGCATGTTTGAAGGAGCGAACATGTCAATGCAAATCACAGAGTATTCAAGTAAACTACCAATCCCCTTCTTAAATAGTTGTATGTAGAATATGTTTGCTTTCTATAAAGTGGGGCCTTGAAAATATAAATATTCCGTGAATTATATAAGGACATAATGAGTACTTAGATAACTTTCTTTTTTATTCAGTAATATATAATTTGTGAGCTGGATGCTCGATTTATTCGCATATTTGGAATATTTCCTTCAATTTCTGATGTTTATGCTAATTATTTATGGGCATTTTCCATTAATTTAAGCGTCAATGATGCATTAAACACTATTATAAAAATCTTTTGTTTAATCATAGTTATTCATGGCATGCATGATCTAGGTAAGACTCTGCTGAATATATTGGTTCAAGGGTGCAGCCGTACGCCATAGTTGTTGAAAATTTCCTCTGACACAGAAATCTCTCTATTCCATTTCTACATTTGATGCCAGTTACGTGATTCCAAGTCTGTATTAAGTCTCTGCCCATTATGAGATCCATTAATGTATGACGCACAGAACAAAACCATAAACAATGAATGATAGATAAACGAATGAAAACAAATCTACAGCCCATTTCTTACGAATTTTGTAGATGACCTTATGCCATATCGACGTGTCGTGTATGAGAGCATTGTTACATTAGGGTAATCTTGTATACATTTAGTAATTCTACTACTTCTTTACGTGATGGAATATAACATTTTAAATGTTCAAATTTTAAATTGTTTTCGCAATTATCCCCTGTTTCAGGCACATATCGTTAAACACTTGAAACAATAAAATAACTTTGAGAAATTTATCTATTTTTACCTTAGGTTTTTAAATGTTCAAGGTACTATAAAATAGCTTTCACGCCTATTTAAAACCTAAGCTTGTTTCTCTCCGGAATATAGTCTGTCAATGCAAATCATGTGTGTGTGTGTGTGTGTGTGTGTGTGTGTGTGTGTGTTTGATTTCAATGGGGTTAATGTTGGAATTTTCAAACTTGTTGAAATTTGCAATTATCAGCGAGGACAAGATGCACATTATTCAAAGAATTTCTTACACTCAATATAAAATCATTACCCATTGATATTCTGTTCAGCAGATAGTTTTAAAAAAATGAAAATATGTGTGAAAGAACAATAAATAAATTCAATTAATTTTGACTCAGACTCTAGACGTTTCATTTGTTGCACGTAAAAAGTAGTCTCTGAAGTTTTTTGCACTCTTTTATAATTAGTAAAAGTTTTGAGTTTAAATTTTACCAATTATAAATCAAATAGCATCGGTCTTTCCGAATAAATGGAATATCTCACTCAAACAACATGATGTTCCAAATGGAATGTATATGCAAGTTCTGTACCATGTGTCAAAGAGAAATGTTTCAAAACGAAAGTGTGTCACTATAAGTTTTACTTCTAAGCATTCAAATTGTTGGATATGTGGTTATTGTACTTCCAGATCCACATTTGTCTATTTGTGACTGAATATTTGCATTCTTCGATTTGGCTTAGTAGATTATTGAGCGTAAACATGCCGTGTTTGGCTAATTTTTTTTTCAGTTTGTAGGCCGGTTTAGGTCAACACTCATCAATGAACTGAGTTGATAATCTTCCAATGGCATGACGATTACACATAGAGTAAAATGGGTCATATTCAGACAGTCGTGACTTTCTTACGCACGATACTTTTGAAATTCGATTCAAAATAATGGCCGCGAAAAAAAACACGCTGCTTAGCTATTTGACAGGCTTATTTCGACCAATCAGGATCACATAACATAATTGGTAAATATGTTGTAATATAAAAAAACCATTAAATTGTGCACACTATTGCTAACGTGTACCGAATATGCGATAAACATATATATATACACACACACACACACACACACGCGCGCGCATAGTTCCTTAAATATGAGAAAAACTAAAAAAGACACTTAAAACACTGAACGTAATCCAGAAGATAGACATCATTCAGTATTTTCTGCGACATGTGCATAATGGTTAGACGGCGAACTTATCAGTATAAAACATGTATGCTGACGGACGTAAAATTGGTAATAACATAAACTTGTTATGAAGTTGATTCCAAGTAAATGGGTATTCCAATGTTACCTTGACATGTCCGTGACTTTTATTAGAGGATTGCTAGATTCATGAAGCTTTAATATGTCTAAGAACTTACATTCCTGTACTAATAATCAGCCAGTTAATGAACTGCTATGTCACTGGCATTGTCTTGCTCGTTCTTATGCCTCGATATGATAACAGTACACTAATCCTGCATAATCTTCATTAACTTTTATTGTATGTCTATTACCTCTCTCGCTGCTTGCAGAATTGCATGCGCGCGCATTAACGTTTAACATCTTGTCAGCTAAATACTTTGCAAAAGGTACTTAATAGAATCAAAAGTAAACAATGGAAGTTACAGATTGATAATCAATCAACATACTTGCCATACACTTGTTCATTCTAAATAGTTTTACTTTTCTCTAGCTTCAGTAAGGTGTTACATATTTCAATTTGCACTTTTAGTTAAATTTATGAGTTAGGGGAAACATAAGCAAAAGTTTTAAATCGGTTTGGATCACTCAATCATGGTTAGAAAAGAAACAATTAAGAAAAAGACTTGAGAAAACTGCAGTTTCCTGTTAAATTAGCAGAATGGTTTCCAAGCATTCTAAAATATATTTAGAAAACAGGGATGACATATATTCTTATTAAAGCAGAATCAGTGCATTTAAAATTCAGATATGATTTACAATTGATGGTTTCAGTACAAATACAGGCGATATTTGCATTTTGTGTACCTACTACATTATTCAACCAAAGGCGATAGAAATGGACATGTAGAGAAGGGAGCATTCAGGGTCTTGATTAATTAACTTGAAATCGGTATAAAATAATGAAAAGAAGTAATAGTTGCTGATTCACAGATAGTTGTTTCCGTGCTATGCACTGACTCACTTTCGACTGCAACGGTAAATCTCTTGATCAAGCTGAACATATGGCAAGTACGACCATATGTTACCTAAGCTTCTCATATCGTTATATCTTTCTTGTAAACTAATGAATATGCAAATGAAGAATATGATGCAGACATCCAGTACATTTATTATGAACTTTTCTATAATTGTTTCTCGGATTAACGTCCTACCTGTTTAATGTTGCGACACACATTAAGGTAAACTTTGCAATTGTTTTCTTTATTAGTTTGATTAATTGACCTTACTTGCAGGAAAGAGATTCAATTTGTTTTAAATGCTCTGTCCTTTTATGGATTAACACTCTGTGTTGCAAATTTGAGAGCGAAATTAAAACTAAAGAAAACGTCAATTTCACATAAAATAATAAAAAATGATTAGCTGTCCAATGAAGCAGTGGTGCAATGTATGACACCTTATTTGCCATTTGTAGAAAATTTTTTTTAATGTCGCTTTAGCATGATGGAACAGTTTCAAACAGTCAAAAGCCACACGCACAATGCTCAGTAAATTCATTCTCATTCATATACTATTATTTAGGTAGCAAACAATATCAATAATTCTATTATCCTTTAAGAGGCTTAAGCAGTGTGATTTCTCGTCAAACAATGAACAAATTAAATAAGAACTAAGGTGCTTATAAAAAAATGCATGTCAGATAAGAACACTTTAGCGGAGCTCTCACTTGAGTGTTTTGCAAACTACAAATAAAATTGTGAAAAGAACATAACATTATATAAATGCTAGTAATACTATCATTTATTTGTCCACTAAGTCATAATTAAGAAACATGTAGATTACATTATCCCCTTCAATAAATCAATGTTTGCAAGAAATATACATCTTTTTCGCAACAAACAAGTTTAACATCTAATACATACAAGAATATAAAATATAATTGAGGTTAACGCAAGTTATAATTGGTTAACATACTGTAATCATATACATATATACACATATCACATATCACAGCCATTTCGTAAAACGAATCTCCCAAAATGTAACCCCCGGGCTTGCACCAAGATAATTGTTTTGTTTTTTTTAATGAAAAGATTATAGCATCTCTTCCACTTCCCACACTTTGTAGGGTTTCTTGAATGCATGCTGCGACACTGATATTCGCGTAGAAACTTGAAATCATTGTTCATAATACAAACAAAAGCTGCAAAATCAGAAGCTTGTTTAATATCATACTGTATACGGTTCAATAAATAGTGTACCGGCATGGACAAAATATTATCTTTTACAGAGGAAAAATAATGTGTCATACTTTCGACAACCGCCTATTGGGAAGTTACACATTTTCCATTATGTTAGGTGTAATTGACCTTTTTCAGTTTTTCAGTTTGCTCTGAAAATTTTGTGTCACCTTTGAGCAACATTTTATAGGAACGTTCATAATATATGTACTACATCTCAGGATTCATTGATTCACAGATTCATTGATTCCTCGAGAATCCTATCAAAAAAACAAAAAGTTGTAGTTTAGCAAACATCTTACCGTACTTCCATCATGTATACCGGCATTTGCTTGCGGTACACCGTGACCCATATATTTACTTTTCAGTGCAAGGCGCGTCAATTGATAACCTAAACACAAGTATCTGATATTCCGGTAATATTACATCAATTCATTATTATATTCACATTTCATAGTATCAGTCAAGAAAAAGAGAAAATAATCCCCTTTCTATGTTGACATTTTAGCCAATTTTGGCAAATCATATACTAAGTGCGCAAAATATAAATGGCACCTGTAATTGTACAGACATTAATTCTATCAATGAGATCTGAATTTTCATATTCAGATTTTCTGCTTGAGGAACAAGATAACACTTCCGCCTAACTTAAAAAGTAATTTCTGGTATTTGTTTTTAAAAATCTGCTAAGCTATATCCAAACTTCTTATTACATGAGTCATTTGGATTTGCTGTATTTAAATGTCTAACCCCTATCGGTAAATGATGCTAACTATGCAAATGATAAATGTCGCCTGTATTTCTTCTCAAAACACTACTACAAATTAGATCTGCAATCTCAAATTCAGATTTTCGGTTTTAGTAACAAGAAAAGGCTCCCCCGTTGTAACTAATTTTTAGAATGTTTAAAACGTTTTGTAAATCTAAATCTAAAACTTAATAACTTGATTCAAGGAACAAAGTGGATTTGCGGTGTTGCTGTAAAACGACAACGTATATGTTTTTTAATGTAATGTAATCTAATGCGAAAATCAAGTTATAACTTTCTTGGCATCTAAACATTTGAGGAACAGTACAAGAAAGGAAAAAATATGAAAGGTACACACCGGTAATAAATCGTCATATGTTCGACAAGCTTGACACTTCGAAACAGTGTTTCTTTTTATAAATATTTTTCAAGACCTTTCAAACTTCAGTTTCTCTTTTTAGTGGAAGGTTATTAGAAACAAAACTAACAGTTTTAAATCAGCGTGGATCTCTTTAGCCGCACTTAAGTAATCAAGATAAGAATATTCAATTTTCTTTGTTGTTATTTAAGATAACCCCCGTCCATGGTAAGGCCCGGTAAAATTATTTTCAAAGCAATTCATTAGCAACGGTATCCACGTGTATGTATTCGTCCATTTTTTCTTCATTCATATGGGGCACCAAGTGACCTAGTGGTCTATAGCGCTCACCGTTAATGATTCCTGCCAACTCACCTCTGTCTGCGTGGGTTCTAGTCTATGACGTCTGACACCTTTTTTTAAAACACTGATACCACTTTGCATTTTATGTTCAACGCTATATTACATCTGCATTGAAATGTCACCTTATACACTGTTGATTTATAATCCTGGGAGGTCACATCAATTGATTGAAAGATGAATTCGTAATTGAATTCATGCAGGTTTGATTCCGTCGCAGGCCAACCCGGATCTTCTTACTCAATGTGTCGTGCGCAACAAAAACGACTTATTTTCCGTCTCATCGAGGTGATATGGATACCATTCTGCTGAAGCAGTATAGAAAAATCCAACAAAAACCAAACATGTTTCAATTGTTAAGAACTTTTATGGCTCCAAATATGTTGATTAACAGTCCTGATTTTCTGACAGTATAACACTGGCGTACCAGTCATTCAAGAAGCCTCTACAACTGGGTAGCTGATGATGGCATTATGTCTTGCTCTTATTTTTCGTTTCAGAATTCTCTTCATTTTCATTGGATGTACAGCCGTTAGCATAAGTGCAGATTTAAGCTTGTACTCCGCCATTGAAAGAAAAATCAAGTGTTTGAAATATCTCTCTATATTTCTTTCTCTCTACATATCAGTTTCACATTAAATTTCGCTTTCAGTTTAACAAATCTTAATCATGTTGGTTGTTGCTGTTGTCCTTATAGAGTTTAACGCCATTTTGAGCATAAGATGGGTTATACATGGCGGCTAGTATAAATATGGTAGAGGAAGAGCCCTGGAAAACCCCGGGAAGAACCAACGACCCACGAGAAGCTTCTGGCAAGCTTTCGCACAACCCACGTTGGTGAGGCTGAGACTCAAACACATGCAGATAGTGGTGAGATGGTAGTGATTCGGAACCTTAAATCTTAAAATATTGATAACCACCATACTTCATCACCAATACGCTAGATGAAATGCTCATGCAAACGCCGTCTTCTTCTTCTTGATTATCTACTGTAGGAAACATTTACATATCAATTTTCGAGAAACAAAATCCAAAAATTCTAATCAGTATACTATTGATGTACTGAATTACATTCAGTGTTTTATTTGTGAGTAAGATCTCATTGTCGTTCATGACTTTGGTTCTTCTGAAAGAGAAATCACATTCTTTCTATCTCTTTATATATAAAATTACAGAATTATATCTTAATAATGTTTTGGAAATCACATATATAACGTACATACAAGGGTGAAGACTGTTTCTTACGACCAATTATCTTATCATCGCACTCCCTTATTACATGGACACAAAACGTTCAATCTGAAAATAAATTGGCAATAGGACATTTACAAATCTTTAAAATATGGTTTTGAGAATAGTTTAGGTAGTGGAAAATAGCTTTCATTATAATTTAAAATCTATGTTTGTTCTCTTCCGAAAACTAGACTGTCTAATAAAGTGAAAAAGAACTTTTGTTTAAATATGTCCTTTACTTACAATTGCGTAGATTGTCAATGTCCTGGATTTTGTTCCGCACGACTTGTAAATCATTTCTGAAACTAAAGCTTCCGCTTCAAAATATTTCATCTCAATGTGTGGCCATTGTAGTAGTTGTGCTGAAGGGGATTGCCTTTATAACATATGGATACCATGTAACTATCCATGTCAAGTGTATATATATATATATATATATATATATATATATATATATATATATATATATATATATATATGCATTATATTTCTGAGATTTTTGCATAATGGTTGGAAAGTGCTATTTTATATTTCCAATTTCATATGTTCATCTCTTCTACAGTAAGTTCTGAATAAGAAGCAGACGGCTCGCTGATCAAGATTGAAATGGCGTTTATTGACGTAAATTTAGTGATGTAATACACTGGTGACCATGTATTGCCTACAGTTTCGAAGCTTTAGGACAATGAATCTTCTTCACATTGCACGAGATTATCAAAATTATCCAGCATCGCCGCCCCACCTCCTATCTCAAAATTTTATTTTTCTTCTTACGGCTAAAATCTGACAAAGGATTAAATAACATGATTATCATTTGTAGCGCCTATCGGTAAATGATACTAAGACAGCAAAATATAAATGTCAACTGTATGTCGTCACAAAAGACTACTACAACTTAGATCTGCAAATTCAAAGATTTCCTACTCTAGTAATAACGTCATGCTCCTCCTTAGTAATTATATATATTCACTGCAGACTGATTACAAGATACAGATTGTTTTAAAGCCAATCCGGTAGACTGACATTTTTAAGGTGTATCAATTTGTAATAAATAATGAGATCAATAATAATTTAAAGCATTCTTACCTATTATCAATAAACACACTCTCTTAAAATTTATTTAAAAAATAATTTAAAAACATAAAAGCTCAATCATACGGCAAATGACCAAAAACGCATAAATACCTAATGAATCAGTTGCCATAATTGTCACACATTATTTGTGATTTGTAGAAACATTTTGTTTATGCAGGTACAGGTATGAAGAAACGGTTTGCTGCATGATATTAAACAAGCATCTATTTTTGCAGGATCTAGAAATTTATACATTTACAAAGATGTTGATTGAAACAATATAATATAACAATAAACGTCAATATATGTACGATATGTACGATGCTGATACGGGCGCCATCTGGTTCTGATTGATTACTTGGTGTAAGGGACACTAAGATCTGACATTGGAAAGAAACAGCCACACGTTCTAATCATTATGAAACGGCCATCGAAAATCCTTCATGATATTTATTTACTGGAGTACTGTCCGTGTTTAATTTACGATTATGAAATTGATTTCTTTTTAAACTTAATGTCCTATTTAAAGACGTCCGCACACACACTCACGTATGTATGTATGTATGTATGTATGTATGTATGTATGTATGTATGTATGTATGTATGTATGTATGTATGTATGTATGTATGTATGTATGTATGTATTTATGTATGTATATATGTATGTAAGATTAATGATTACTACACACCCAATTTAATATAATTTGAGTTATCGAAACAAGCAAATGCTGTTATAATCAAGACTGATTAAGATACTAATTGCTGTATGCTATAGTATAAAGTTGGTCATTTCGTTTTTTTGCTGACTGACGTTCGGTCGCACGATTGATGATACCTTTATCCTGTGTGCATGGAAGCATGCTGACTTAAAATCGACTCTAAAGGGTTACACTAAATTTGGTAAGCACCATAGTTTGGTACAACTAGATGACCTATCCGGATTTAGAGGATAAACATGTGTCTTTATATATGCTGAATGAAGTTGTTAGACTTAGAACGTTAAGAAGATAACGCATACACGATCCAGTTGAAGATGAAGCAATATATTAAGCATCGATCTTTTGCAATTATTATTTGTTTAGATTGTTCTTTACCTGTGCCTTATACGCTGCATTTTGGAAATTTATTTATTTATTTTCTTTGATTAACCCATGTGCGTCTCTATTTTTGATAGGTTTAGCACGACTATTAACTATCATTTTTACATATTTTTGTATATAAAACTATAACATATTTTTTTATGCTGGATTCTTGAGTTCTGCAGAAATCTATGATATTTTTGTTCTTCTATTTATCATTTCTGGATTTCCATTAATTTAAGCATAAATGTGGTATGAAAGATTTTGATTAAAATTTCCCTATCATATTTATTGAGGACTTACCTGATCTTGGCAAGAGGTAAATAAATATTTGGGTTATATTGTGTAGCCGTATTTTTTTTTCTCAAGACATTTCCTCTGTCAAAACATTGGATGCATGCAATATGATTCCACGATTCCTTTATTATTTTATTTGCCCACATTATGGAATAAATTAAAGTTTGAAGCAAAAGTAATCAATGAATGATAAACGAAGGAAAACCAATCTACAGCCCGAAGGACTTGCACAAAATAAAGAGTGCCCTGAAGAACAGAATAACTTACGTCAGGGAAACTTCTATATCGATGGAATATAACATTAAACCTGTTCAAAATTTTGATTTATGCTTTCGTAGTTACCCTACACACTTCGATACGACTCTTTCGGATTAGAGCGATATAATTGTACTTAAAAAGGATGACATAGTAACTACTGTAAAAAATTAAAAGTTTAAAATAGTTTATAAATCATATTCATTAAATGGATACAATGAATCAACCATTTTATTATTTGTTTCTAAACTATCTCACTCCTTTACATCATACACAAAAACATTAAATTAGGAAATAACTTGAACAACGTGAAATGTATACATGTTTTAAAATATGCTTACGCGAATGTTTAAGGATGTGGAAAATAGCTTTAATTTTTATTTAAGACCAAAGCTTTATCCTCTTGCGAAATGTAGTATGTCTAACAGAGTGAAGGAGAAACACATTTTGTTTAAATATTTGCTTTAGATAGAACTGATGCTGATTGTAAATGTAATTAGATTCATTTCGGGACAATTGGTAAATCATTTTTAAAAGGCGCCTTGTGCTTCGAAGTACTCGATCTCAATTTTAGACGCGTTTGAAAGCTCTGCTTAAGAGATTTCAAGTGACAACATAATCCAATGATTCATTTTTCCTTATATATGTGGTGTAGTTGTCATGGTGACGGTTGAATACCTGTGTAATCGGTAACATCCTACCAACCGTCCGAGTGAGCTTTAAAAGAATCATTACCTTGGAGTCATACTAACTAATGGACGAATGAATGAATGAAATAATATTTGAATGCAAGACTAAAAAAATAAACAATTGAGGAATAGATACATGGTCGATTGTTATATTAAACTGTTTATCTACGAATATCTAAGTTGTAAACGAGAGATTATTCCAATGCAAATCATTGAAAGTTACGTATTCAAATTCACAAACACTTTACAAATTGTTACATATAGAATACGACACCTTTATATAAAGTGGGGTCTGCACATGTATTTTTCCTCCATGCCTCCGTGTCTCTGAACAGGACCAGAACGCAACGAAGATCTGTAGTTTGTACTCATACACGAACAACTGAGCTGAATTAAACACACACACACACACACACACACACACACACACACACACTAAGCATTGCCTATGACTATTGCAAAATGATTAGAAAGTACTGGTTTATATTTCTAGTGTCATATATTCATGTAGTCTACAGTGAGTGATCTAAACAAAGCGAAAGACCAGCTTATCAGCATTCAACGTGTCGTCTATTGACATAATATTGGTGATCAAACACGCCGTTTAAGAAGTATTATCTGCAGAGTTGAAGTTAAAAGTATGCGTCCATTTAAAGGAAACTACTCCACCTGACATTGATTTTTAACAACTACTCAGCCCCACCCACCCCCTCAGTAGAAAAAATGTCCTAGCTTTGTATTTGGACTATCCAAATTTCGAACATTAAAAGCTCGACTATATTTCCTTAATTAAGTGCAAACTATTATGTGACACTTATGTTGAGAAATAACGAAATACCGAGATAGATATTTATAAACATAACAGTTTCTATCAATACCTCAGTAAAAAAAACAATGTGGGCTTCATCATTTTAAAACTATTATCTTCTTACGATCAGAACAGCTAAATGTTCTGCAAAATGCAAAGAAAAGTGTTAAAATATCAAACAATAACACAAATTTTAGTAATAATATCATGTATTTATACACTGTGTCAAAAGTAGGTAACAATTTATTTGCATTGTTCTCTTCAAAAAACAATATATGAAACAAATATACATATATTTCGCATAGAATCGACAAGGTTAACATCTACTGCATACAAGAATTAAAAATATAACTGAAGTCAATGCATATTATTCTTGGTTAACAAACTGAAGAAATATATATATATATATATATATATATATATATATATATATATATATATATATATATATATATATATATATATATATACTTGGATCACAGCGAATACATACAGCTAATCTCCACTCTGTCAGCGAGGGTTCGAGTCTCAGATTCGGCCAATGTGGGTATGTGAGAAGGCTTGTCAGTAGCTTCTCATGGGTAGGTGGTTCTTTCGTTGGGTTTTCTCTTGTTCTTCCTCCACCATTAATACTGGCCGCCATGTATAGCCTATCGTGTGCTGCGAAATGGCGTTAAACACAACAACAACAACAATTGCACCAAATTTTTTTTATTTAATTGAAAGATTACAGCACCTCTTCCACTTCCTTCACTTTGTAGGGCTTCTTGAATGAGTGCTACGCCAGTGATATTGTTCATCAATAAAGCTGAAACATCAGAAGCTTGTTTAATATTATACTACAAACGATCTTTTTACAAAGGACAAATAATGTCTCATACTTTTCAGAACTGCTTTGAAAGTTACACGTTTTCTATTTTTTATGTGTAATGGAGTTTTTCTAAATCTAACTTCTCGCTCTCTAGTCGACAATACAGATGGCATCCATTAAAATGACTCAACCCACCATGGGTCGTTTGTTCGCGAATAAGGCCAAAATAATAAAGCTAAAATGACAAATTGCAAGATTTACTTAGAGCTTTTTTTTCATTAATTATTTAGGGTATCAATCCGAGCACCATTTTATGGGAACGTTCATAATACATGTACTACATCTCTGAATCCATTCATTCACAGACTCTTTGATTCATTCATTCTACCAGAATGCAATAAAAGCATTTGTTGTAGTTTATCAAACATCTGAACGTAATTGCTTCCGGTACACCTGTAAACTGCTCCTCGTACACTTTGACCCAGAGATTTACTTTTCAGTCCAAGGTGAGTTATTTGATAACCTAAAGACAAATATATGTGATTCTGAAATATTACATATCATTATTACGTTCGTACTTTACGGTAATTACTCCAGTCCAAGGAATGTCTCTACGTTTATATTTCTATCATTAAACTATATAAGCAGTACACAATATATAAATATGAGCTTTATTTCTACAGAAACTATATGAAATTTGATCGGAAATCTCATATTTGCATTATCTGTTTAGGCATAAATTTTAAATTTAGGATGCTTACAAAATTGTGGAAATCGAAATCTTTATTGTACTAGATTGATTCCATAAGGCAAAATTGGATTTGCTTGTCGATTTTAATAGTCAGTGTTTATTTTAAATCGATCGTAATCTCATGCACACGACAATTTAGTTTACTATCTTAGCAGCTAACTATTTTCGGAAAAGTACTTAAAACAAGAAAGTAAACAATGAAAGGTAAACACTGGTAATAAATTCTCACATTTTTTACATGCTTGATAATTCTCAAAAATTCTTTTTTAATTTTCGTCAAGGTTCTTTGAAATTCAGTTTCTCCTTGAAGTGAAAAGATATCACTTATTGGAAACAAAACTACGTGTTTTATATCAGCGTGGATCACTTTATCACGAATGGAAATGTCACAATTAAGAAATCCAGATAAGACAATGTCGTTGTTTCATATAGTTTTTTTTAAAGCTACCATTCCTAAGATATCTATGTTCATCGTAAAGCCAATTGACGTTAGTTTCTAAGTAGTTCGTTAGCGACGGCCTACATTTATATTTATTTATCGATTTATTCTCACAATATTCAAGTTCTTTTCAAAGTGATTTATCTAGCTTCGTCAACCTTTGGGAGCCGTTGTAGTGTGTTGAATCATACTTCTCTACTTGAAGTGCATGCACACTAATCAGTTAGAGAGCTTTCATATAGCATTCGAGGCCCCCTGTGCGATGATAGGTAGAAGCACTATTACTGTAAGGGTGACACCATATAAATAAAGACTCCAATATCACATTTTAACGCGTTCTCGGTGTTACTAAGGCTCAAGAGATAACAGCCATAGCAATATTTTATTTCGCTTACCCTTCTTTACACTAGGTGATATAGGACATGAAATTTCAAATGTCAGCAAAATGTTATTTTGATTGGTGAATCAACATCTGAGCGCACGGATATGGGTACATCGTGACCAATACGTCAAGATCTGCAGTCCCTGGCTTATATCTAAAAATCAATAAATATTTGCACCCCATGCGCATAGCTTATAAATTAGTTTTACTTTCATTCCCCTCCGTCGAAAAGGTTTTGCAATGCCACCCTTTGAAGTCGTTCAGTGATAAACACACACGTGTCAATGAATGACATTTAACACGCTTTGTTCTGGTGGCGTAAGATGGGATATAAAATAGGAAAGTATTCTAAGACTGTCTATGTTTTAATAGGTCTATTCCTGAAACTTTTACATCTCAGACGTTTTAAATACTGATTACACAATGCAGTTTCCGCTCAACTTGCTCCATTACATCGACATTGAAATGTCACTTTCCACACTGTTCATTGTAATCAAACCTATTATTTTCATTTAAAATTCCGGTAAGCCATTATACCCCAAATGATATCGTATTGTACTATTATTCCAAGGCATGCAGGCTCAATACCGCCCAGTCCGTGGTGCGTCTTACGGAAAATCACTTAGTTCCCATTTCATCGGGATGTTATAGATGCTAATGTACTGAATAAGTGCAGTCAAACCCAACGGCACAAAAACTTTATCAGTTTTTAAGACATGATACATCTACAAATATGTTGATGACCAATCGTGATTTTCTGACCAAATAGCACTGGCATAGAAAAAAATACATGCTGTCCCTACAACTGCGGAAAATGGTAGGGCTTGCAGGGTGGGGAGAACATTTCCATCAGAAAAATGTTTACTGTTAGGAGCCGATTTATTACGTTTTCTGAATGGGGATGACAGACATTTCTCGTTATGTAGCTGTTGTAGATCAATGGTATCTCTCAGCTGAGATACGTCTATATTATAACAATATTTTAGCTTTGTACAATATGTAATAACTTCTATTACAATTGTTATCGTGTATGCAGTATGCGATAACCTTGTAGATTCTCAAGGAATTACATGTATATGTGTTGTATTTTCTTTTTTAATTGCAGGGTAGTATTATTGAGAAGCTATTGGCAAATTATCCCACCATGAATAAATAATTGTTATTTTTATGATAATTTGTAATTTGCTATTATTATCTTTCTTTTCAAAATTATCTTTACATGTTTACAGACAATTTAGCTGTTAGAATGGTGCTGATTTAATATTCCACTCAAGCATTGTCAGAAACGTTAAGTTTTTAAAACATCGATCTCTATATTTTTTATCATTCTGTGTCAATTTCAGATTAGAGTTCAAACTGAATTTATAAAACACATTCGTGCTGAAGAGGTTTCGCTTCGACAATATTTGATATCAAATGCATTTTATTATCAATTTTACATGAACATGGATACGATTTGCAAAGTGCTAAATTAGACACCGTCCGCTCCTTATCGATTTTTCACTGTAGCTGATATAATTATATGACTTTGGAAAGAACGATCCACAAGTTTTAACGTTTACGCAAAAGGCGTAGGAAACAATAAATTGTATTTTTCTACGGAATTACAATCATAATTTCATTAGTGAGTACAAACTAAATCTTTTTCTATACTAATGGTCCCGTTTAGCACAGGTATTTAATGTAATATGAGTTCTCTTAAAAAACAATTGCCATTGTACACAAGACTGATTTAACCATTATTTGCCTTTTTCGAAAACTTTATATATAATTTAGCATTTTCCGTGGCTTGTGCATAATAATGAGAAAGTAAGAAATTTTTATTTCTAGAGTCATATGTTCACGTCCTTTACAGTAAGTGATCAATGAGAAGCCTATCAGTACTCAACCAGTCGTCTCTTGACCTAATGTTGGTGATAGCCCACAACAGTTATCAAGTATTCCCTACATATGTGAAGACAAATCTGTTTCCGTTTAAACAAAGCTTCACCGCCTGACATCGGTTTCTTACAACTACGCAGCCCCCACCCCAGAGGTTTGCTCCCTTAGCTTTCTCGTTAGACTTTACTCCGATATAAGATTAAAAGCATGACTGTTTCTTAAATTAAGCGCAAGCTGTAACGTAATATTGATGTTGAGAGATAAATAAATACAGTAATGGATATTTCAAAAAACGAACCGTTTCTGTCAAAACTTCAATAAAAAAGCAATGTAGGTTTCATTATTTTAAAACAATTATCTTTGCACCACCATAACAGCTAAATGTATTGCAAACTACTAAGAAATTAAGAAAATAACAAAAAGATTATGCAGGTTCTAGTAATAATATCATTTATTTATCCACTGAGTCATAATTAGGCAACAAGTACTTTACATTATCCCTTTCAATAAAACAATTTTTGCAAGAAATATACAAGTATTTATAAAAAAAACTACAAGTTTAACATTTACTACATACAAGAATACAAAATATAACTGGAGGTAAGGCAAATTATAATTGGTTAAAATACTGTAATCATATGCATGTATCACAGCTACTATGAACAACTAATCTCCCAACGAAAAATTTAACTCCTGGGCTTGTATCAAGACAATTGTTATTTAATGGAAAGATTACAGCATCTCTCCCACTTCACGCACTTTGTAGGGTTTCTTGAATGGGCGCTACTCTAGTGATATTGACTAATAAAAGTTAAAATTGAATAAAGCTGAAACATTAGAAGCTTTTATAATATCATGCTATAAGCTGTTCTATACATATAGTACCGGCATAAACAAAAGATTTTACAAACGACAAATAATGTGTCATTCTTTTGAGAACTGCTGATTAAGATTTGTTTACAGATAGACATAAACAAAATATTTTTTACAGACGATAGATGATGTGCCATGCTCTCGACCATATTGGGAAGTTACACATTTTCCATTATGTTCATTGTAATGGACCTTTTTCTAGTGTACATTTTGCTCTCTTTGATACAGTGTCCATCAATAAAATGACACAATTGAAAGATTTACTGGAAGTGTTGTGTCACCTTTAAGCAACATTTTATAGGAACGTTCATAATACATGTACTACATCTCCGTATGAGTTCCTTCATTCACAGATTCATTGATTCTGCCAGAGTCCTATAACAAATATACACCTTAGTTAGCACATATATAACCATAATTGCTTCCTGTACACAGGTATTTGCTTGCGGTACACTGTGACCCAGATATTTACTTTTCAGTCCAGGACGCGTCAGTTGATCACCGAGACACAACTATCTGTTATTCCGGTAATATTACATCAATTCATTATTATATTCACATTTCATAGAATCAGTCAAGAAAAAGAGAAAATATTCCCCTTTCTATGTTGACATTTTAGCTAATATCGACTAATCATATACTAAGTACGCAAAATATAAATGTCACCTGTAATTATATTTATAGAGATAAATTCTATCAATGAGATCTGATTTCTCAAATTCAGATTTTCTGTTTAGGAACAAGATAAATCTTCCGACCAACTTAGCAAATCAATTTTAGTATTTTTAAATTAAATCTGTGAAACTATATATAACATTTCAATGATTGATTCCACGAGTCATTCGGATCTACTATATTTAAATGTCTAGCCCCTATCGGTAAATGATAACAACTCTGCAAATTATAAATGTCGCCAGTATTTCTTCACAACAAACTACTACTGCAATCTCAAATTCAGATTTGTAACTTTAATAACACGAAAAGGCTCCCCCGTAGTAATTATTTCTTAGGATATTTAAAACGTTTTGTAATTCTAAATCTAAAATGTAATAAATTTATTCCAGGAACAAAGTGGATTTGCGAAATCGTTGTAAACGTATATAGTTTTAATCAATCTTAATCTAATGAACAAGAAAATCTAGCTTTAACATCTTAACAGACAAACGTTTAATCAAATGTACCTAAAACAATAAAGATCAATAATCAAATATAGATACTATAGATTATAAAAGATCGTCATACTTTCGATATGCTTGATACCAGTCAACAGTTGTATGTTTTGAATTTTGGACAAGGTCTTTCAAAACTCAATTTTTCCTTGTAGTGGAAACATACCAGTTATTAGAAGCAAAACTAAGAGTTTTAAATCAGCGTTGATAATTTTAGCACTTGAGAAAAAGCCACACTTAAGTAATCCAAAAAAGTATACTGCGTTCCTTCCTGTTGTCATGAAAGAAACCCCTGTTCGTGGTATTGCCGATACAGTTTACTTTTAAGTAGTTCGTTAGCAACGGCATAGACGTGTAGGTATTCATCCATTTATTCTCTCAATATTAACTACTTGAATTATTTGGAAATTCAGACATCAATTTTGCACTGATTCCAATCGCTACTAATGATCAAGAAACAACATCCCTTATCAATTTATCGTTGTCTTCCGCTCCAGGAGATATACATGCAACTAACTGCAAAAAGGTATTGTGATTGGCAAATCAGCATCACGGTGTACTTTTACATGAATACACTGTCATCCAAACGTCAAGATTTAAACTTCTTGTTTAATGTCTTTACTCGATACGTTTTATCACTCATTACGCACAGGTTATTACATAGTTTAATTTTTTAGCTTTCTCTGTGAAAATGACTGTCATTACCACCGTTTCAGCTTGTTCAGTGTGATCAAACACGTTCCATGTTTAATTATTGTTAATCAAAATGCTTTCTTCTTCTGTCGTAAGATGGGGCTTCAGGCATATAGATATTCTACATGTGTTTGTGTTTTCGCGTGGGATTGATATTCATACGAACTTAAACGTGTTGTATTCACTCTTTTATTTATTCTTACTGAATAAAGTAAAATAAGATTTAATCATTTTTGTAAACATCTGGAAGCCATTGTTACGAGTATTTTGATTTCTGACACACATTTATCATTCATTCTGCGTTTAATATTTATGATCATTGTTTAAATATTATATTATAGTTATTAGATTAAATCCCAAATACAATTAATCTTAAATAACACTAAGTAAACATGTCTTTAAATGTCACCTTGGCATGCCTTTTCTTGCGGATAGGAAGCTCAACAGAGGGAGCCTCATGTCAGTATTAAAATATTTTGCCGTCATAGTTAATAATGAATTATCAGTAAATTCAAATTTCATCAGAAAGTAATCCTTGACCGTGAAACAAAAGTTCAGTTTAGCATTTTTGACGACTTATTTCCTTGCGTTCACAATAATGAAACAGAATGTGCATTTCTTGTGGGAATATTTTAAAACATACGGGTGCATAAATTAAATTATCATGTAATAGAAAGAGATGAAATTTAAGTAAATGTTTTAGTTAACGTTTTGTGGTGGGAGTTCTTTGAGGAGTGTAAGATGCAATATCTAGTACACAAGATTAAATTATTTATTTAATATGAAACAGTGTTACTCGTTAACACAGCATTTCTCATAAAATAAGATAACAAGGTCAGTCAAGACTTGAACATGCTGTGATCTGGTCAAGTAATCTTAGAATCATCTGAACAAATAACTAGAGCTTCAACAGAAAGTCCAAACATATTGATAATCTATACGTGTCACTAAAAAAAAGTAAGTCATAGATCTGTCATTTTTTTAAAACAAAAATTGTTAACTAGACTTTGAAATATTGATGACGTTGGTGCACCCTTAGTGTCATTTCGTAATTGGAGATTTGACATTTAAGTTATTTTCTCAAAATGTTCCAAGAATACAAGAACTGAATGTTTTATCCAAGACAATGTTATTAGTCAAACGTAAACGTCAATCAAAATGTATAGGACTCTCGTGCAAAGATAAATTGTTAAATAGGAATAATAATGCAACCTGTTGTTGCTAAGGACGGGAACATTAAACAAGTAATAACCATTTTACCTCACGTCATTAAAGAATTAGTATTAGTATTCATAATCCTTACTTTAGATTGTACACTATGTCTCTCAAAAATGCACCTATACTTTAAAACTAGACGGTATTGTGTTAAAATTGCTGTATAATCAGTTATTCATCCATCAACAACCCCCAAAATACAGGAACCATTTATTTCATTAACAAATATAATTTTTGAATTACTTGTCGTTTCATACAGTCAAAAGCCACACTCCCAATGTTGACTAAACTCATTCTCAGTCATATACTCTCATATAATTAGCAAAAAACTATATCAATAATAATATTATCTTTTAAGAGACATACAGTGTGATTTCTCGTCAAACAATGTATAAATTAAATATGAACTAAGGAGCTTATAAAATAATGCATGTCAGATAAGAACACTTTAGCGAAGCTCTCACTTGAGTGTTTTATCCGTTTAAAAGTTACCGAAAGGGACCGATTTGCCAGGCAAACGTTTTTGTTTTTTAAATTTTAGATAAAAGAATCCGACCATCACCTTAGTTTTCTTAATGTTTGATAGTGATTACCTGTGTCTGACCGACGACTGTTAGCAATAAACATGGTCCTTATCATTTTCGGTTTATTGTTTTCATTTTCTTAAACATCATTTTCAATCCGTCAAAAGAGACAGACCGGGTTCTGTAAATTCCCTTTGTATATTTATTCCCTCACCTCATATGCATATGTTATGTCCATCGGGAACTATTAAGGATCACAAATAATGTAATTAATAGACATATCCTTTAAGTAATGGTTGCATATAGTGACAAAAGTGAGAAAACGATTCATAAATATTGTTCTTGCTTTTGCAGGTATTCTTTGTATTAAGGTGACTGCAACAATGGGTTTCATTACTAAGGATCTCATTCTGTTAAAATGTAAAACTCAGGGATAGTCCAATAAAACTTTTAACAAATTAATGGCATTCATGTAAGTCATTGTTCATTCGTATAAATACATGCAAATATTAAACAGCCTACAATAGTATTAAGCATTTATTTAAACAAAATTAAAATAAAGCATTTTATTTTATTTTTTCTTTGCAATCAAATATATGAAAGTCCAAATTTTGCCATGAACTGTCGCGATACTTTTAGTGAACATTGTTTATAAATATGTTTTACATTCAGTCATATATGATTACCCTCTATAGCTTTAGCTTTCCATATTCTTCCCAAAACTCTGACCTAACCCAACCTCCATTTCAGCCAAATCCTTTTTGCTCTACTCCGGAAAGTTGTTCAATTTTGTACAAAATCCCTCAAATGCTAATGAAAGATTTTAAGACTTGTTAGAATAGTTCCGAAGCTTTTACTATATAGTTTTGAATATATTCTCCGCAACTTTAGAATACACTGCCATTGAGAGCATTTTGTTCCTGACAATTTGATGAGAACAGAACTATTTAATCCACATCATTTGAGAGATATATCTCTACGAGAACTAGTGGAGCTCTGCTTGCTCTACCCATGAGATATATCTTTACTATAGTAAACGTGCATCTAAATATGAAAACATTTTAATGGTACTGATATTTATGATGGATTAGTTTCATTTGCGATCACAGAATGCAAACTATGATATAAGTAATATTGCTCGTATTGCTATGTTGTTATTGTTGTAGAAAATGTTGTTTGCTTTAATAGTAGTTGTTGTTGCTGTTATGATTGGTGTTGTTGAAATATGCAAAGTTAATGCTAGTATTAGTAGTAGCAGTAGTTTTAATGCTACTAATGATGTTGTTTGTGATCTAAACTTAAACAAAAACACACACATACACATAAACATACAAACGCACACGCACTCCAGCCCTGTGAATAGGCAAAATGTTTTTGACTCATAGTAAGCGTGCTGATATTGACATTACTGTTTACGGATCTAAAGATATTGATGAAACTGATATTTTTACATAATCGTTTTGTCAGTAAACCAAGGCTATTGTTTACAGATGCGTACCTGCATGGCGGCTAGATATCCAGATTAATTAAAGATTAATATCACGGTTATCCAAAAATAACTATAAGAGCCTCATACCCGCTCTCCTAGAGATTCTCCAAGTTGTTTTAGAGCCACATGACTTTAATCTAAAACTTGCAACGAATTCGAAGAAAAGGTACGTGCATAATTGAGAATCATCGCCATCTGTTTCTACAAAAGCATCTGCCCGTGATTAACTTGCTGAACACAATACATGGTACACTAGATAACAAGGGTACTATCATAGGAGTTGCAGTACCGTTTCTTAGTCACCGTTGTCGTCATTACAACCACTGTCGTTATCGTGGCTGAAACCTGAACAGTGCGTGCACTTGATGGCAAAGTTAGTTTCATGCGTCTGAAAATAAAGGTTAAAAAGCATAACGAAATGCAGGATCTAAAGTAAACACTATCAAGGACTTTTTATCTCAGGCACGTCAAGGCAATGAAGTATCACATGATAAGTTTAACCTAATCCTAATTGAATACCAAACGAATGCGTAATAGGAAGGAAAGAGTCGATCGAACTCACAAAAAAAACATTATTCAGACGTTATCAATGGAGTGTTAAAAATGCAAATAATTGCACTTGCAACAGATAATGTGGTCCTCTTAAAACTTTGCATTTCTTGGGTTTATTTATATTAAAAAAGAAAAACATATCCGTATTCATAAATTTGTTCTGATATCTTGAGGAATGACCATTTCAAAATCTTTAAAAACTGCATGGTAGGTTTAGAAAGTTAACTCTCGTCCATGTGGACTATGCATGATAAGTTTTGGAAACTAAAATCAAAATATAATTACTTATTACAAGACATAAATTCTACTGTCGATATTTAAACATACAACGATTGTATTGAGCGCTTTCAAACATTATAACCACGCTTCGAGGAATATTAAATAGTAACGTGATTAAATAAAACATGTTATGTAATAAATATATATTTTCGATTGCATAATAAAGTTTGTACTTGATGGACTAAGACGAACTAAAACAACTTTCCAAACTATACATGCATTGTCACAACGAAAAGCGTGGAATCATACAATCTTGGTTTGAGAAGCATTTGCTGAGAAAAGATTTAAATACCTAAAACATCAATCGAAATTTAATATTTTGTATATTGTCTTATTCTTTTTAAACATCAATACCAACACAAACTGGTAATCTTGATATTTGTCTTTGTTGGGGCCTTGTTATCTTAGAGAACATAAAAGGGCAAGGTTTGATTAGCGGTTCACTTGATATCACATGATTCTGAATAACAGGTTTGGGCCCCTGATTGTAGTTTATCTGAAAATCATGGTGCACGATAGGTAAAATAAAAATATATGATTGTGTCTGTTTGATGTTCTTAATTGCCATTGACTATTGCATAACTTAGGTGCTACCTATCTGTAAAGTTCCCTGTAGTAAATAGGAATTGCCTTTTCATATTTACCAGGTCTATCTACTTGACACGAGGCTCATAGTTTACGTTTGGTTATAGTATGCTTGATTTCCTTAAGTGCCTTCAACTTGAAAACTTGTCTTATAAGTAACCACTTTGTATAAGCATGAGTATGAACAGCATCTGCAGATTGCAAACTTTGTTTTTGCTATGTCCCAGCCATATGGCATATATGAAAGAACGAATGAAAGAACGAATGGACAAAATAATAAAAAAACAATGCTACAGATGGTTTTTAATATTTTTTTTTAACACGGTCACACAAAGTACAGGGAAAGCTTTAAAGAGATTATTGTTTACTATGAGGAATCTAGATATATACTTTAAAGCAGTTTATGATGAGGTTATGTTATGGAACATAGCTGATATTAGTTTTATATTTTGGTTATATTTTTAGGCCTACCTTCTGGTTTAGATTCAAAGAATTTATAGAGATAGAGCGCTCGAACGACATAGGTGTCCCATGTGTTTATTGGATGTGTCAAAAAAAATAAGTATTTGCTTGAACTTATTGTGTCTGAATCTACACAAATCTCTATTATGTCCATTAAAATTCTTTTAAAACTACCTTTACAACATATGCTGAAATGTACAATAGAGATTAGTTTTGAAAGGGAAACGTTAATGTTCTCCAAAATATAATTTGAGAATGTTTATTTTGATAGCCGATACCTTTGTTGGTATTTAAGTGGTTACGTTTACATAATGTTCAATGTGGTCACAATAATTTTGCTTGTATATACGTGCTTAAGGTTTGGCAATGTTTAATGTGGTATCCAATAACTATTTTTGCTATTTAAGTGGTTAAGGTTTCATAATGTTCAGTGTTGTCGCCAATAACCTGTAGGTGTATTTAAGTGGTTAACCTTTTGGATAATGTTTAATGTTGTAATCAATAACTTTGTGGTATTATGAGTGGTTACGTTTTCACCATGTTTATGTGGTATCCGATACCTTTGTAGGTATTTACGTTTTGAAATTTTAAAAATGTTTAATTGGTAGCCAACAACCTCGTGGGTATTTACGTTGTTAAGTTTTGATCATGTTTAATGGTTTAACCAATGCGTTTGTGTGTATTTAAGTGGTTATGTTTTCATACTATTATATGGCATAGCTTATAACTTATAGGGTTGTAAAAGATAATGCTTGATATTAATAATTAAAACACTATGCGATATATATATATATATATATATATATATATATATATATATATATATATATATATATATATATATATATCACTGTTAAATATTTATCATCTCTTGACACACGAGGCACAAGATTTATTTAACATAGGAAACTATTTCCGTCTGATCTCGATGTATTATCATGCTACCAAGGCGGTGCTCTCAAGGTGATATTTGAATACCCTTGTCCATGGTAACACAGTTATAACTGTATGAGTGGGCTTCGAAAGAACCTTTATCTTAAAATAGTTGTAGCTATGAATGAGCGACATTAGCTGAAAATGTGATTGGTAATCGAATACTATTAAAAAATTGGACCTAAGTATTCAATATCTTGTTCTTGTTCTTTTTCTTTTCTTTTTGCTCGTTTCTAACATGAATGAATGAACAACTGGGCGAGTGTATCAATACTACATATTTAGAATTCACTTTTCCATAATAATTACAAATACCGCGGACTTCAAAGACATACGCTGTTAATACTTGGAAGATGTATATCATACTTTACCAATTAGTAACTGAATATGTTGTGAAATGCACGAAGCAGAAGTCACAGTTTGCATTCATTAGAAACCAATTAGTCTCTTTCTACTGTGTGTGCGTGTGTATGTGTGTGGCGGTGTGTGTGTTGTTTTCTGTCAGTAAGAGTCATTAGAAGATTCAATAATTACAATGTATTTCATTCTTCTTATTTGAACCAAACTGTTGCCGATTTGATTATCATTAGATTCATGTTGAATCTTGATGTATTTCTTTTTTGCTGTAAAGATTTTCAAACTATTTACTGGTTATCTATTTAATCCTAGTAGTTAGTGTTGAATGTGCTCATAACATACTGGTCCGTATACCTAGACATGTGTAGTAAGATTTACTTCTTGAAATACGTCTTGATATTTTATTTTAAGCTTCAATTTATACTTCAGGACTGGGACAAAAGACGTTAGACTTCTGAATCTAAACTTTATTTCTGAAAAAAGGAGTTTGTACTCTCTGAACGTCAACAATCTTACTTTGAGACTTTGTAAGACAAATTTACCCCAATAGATGAATAATTGGTTCTCACTTCAAATGTTTACATTACTCCTCTCTGGTTGAAACATTACACAACCATATGCAATTTTTACTATTAAATTCACATCCATCTTCATTATTGATAGTACCATTTTACTCCTATAACATAATATATATTTTCAGTTCAGGATATACGTTTACGCTTTATGTATGAAATGAATTATATAAGCAGTCAAAACAAAAACTATTTGCCTACAGAGCTGTGTTCTCATTCGAAGTATACGATCATGGCTTGAGATGCATGCATGTTTTAAAAAAGAAAATTTAAAACAGAGTAAGCCATTAAAGAGCAGACGAACTTTATTAACTCTGATTAGATTCGTTTGCTTTGTTAAATCTACTTAAGATTTTTAAGACCAAAGATACAAGCGTTAGTATTATAATGGATTAATAATGAGTGAATCAATTAAAACGATTGTAGCCTCTTCGTTATAATGACGTTATAAAGTACACTTAACATCTTTAATCGTGAATGTTTGAGCCTGATACAAATGAGTACAACGGGGATTATTTCTATTTAGATACAATGACAAGATAATTGACTTACGGACCTGATGTGCTTAAAGACAAGAGAAAAAAATTATTTTTGTAGATATTAAGTTTTTGTTTTAAAAAGCCGCTTTAGTCGATCATAGATGAACTGGACAACGTTATGTGGTGATATTTCAATGCCCTAATCTTTAAGTCATTCCTCAAGAAGAGACATTTATTGATTGCCTCGAGAAGAGCCTGCCTAGACTTATGGGTCAAGATAAGAGTTAACAGATATTGTTTGATCAATGGATACGCTTTTTTCAGACGAAAATTCTATTTACATGTAGCTGATATTTTCGTATAACCAACACGGGTTGACAAAATACTTTGTTTACATCATTTCGATTCAGAAATCGCACATAGGTGAATACGCATGTACCTGTATCACCTTCAGAAAAGAATAATTAGTATGTATTGAGTAATAGTCTTGAATAATTTGATCCTGTCTGCTTGATGAATGTCTGCACTTAAGCTATACATCTACCCGTTGAAAGTCATCCAGGTTTTCACAAGCATAGGCAAACTCCTTTTCTATCTCGTCCCGGTATCAATAATAATGACTTAACGAATAAAAAAAATTGTTTAAATGCACACTGTAGCCAGTTATAAATCACCTAGAATTTAATGTTTCACTATCATACAATGTACACGAATATTGTGGATCAGGAAATAACAAGTGAAAAAAATCTTTTAACTTTTATTCCTAAACGTTTATAAATGAATACTATTATTAATATTATTATTATTATTATTATTATCATTATTATTATTATTATTATTATTATTATTATTATTATTATTAATTTTCTAGTCGGAAAGAAAGATCATTAAAAAATAATCTTATGCCTTTCTTTTCAAAAATAAGGTACCAGATCACGGTGTGGCTGTATCAAGTGCGGCCATGTTTTGACAGACCTAGTTAACATTTTAAGGCCGCAGTTATATTTAAAAAAAAATAGAAAAGAAAATAGGTTATTAAGTTTATAATAAAGCGATTTTGGCAGGTAAGGACATTTGATTTCAGAAATTCCCAGTTGTAATGTCAGTGTCATTTGCATAACTGTGTCCATGGTAACCCCTTTACGACATGAGGAGTGGGCTTTAAAACAAACAGTAGTAGTAGTAGTAGTCATGTTCCTTATTCGAGGATAAATGATTAGTTAAATTATTATTTCAGTTAATATCAAGGAAAGATATTAATTCAAAAGACTAAATTCTGCATAAAAATCACAGAATTTTTTTTTGGTGGTGTTGAATTTTCTTCTCTTATTGATAGCATCGTCTAAGCGAATAAACCAGTGGAAAAACCGTCACCAGTCTCAATTTTGCACATTAGAGAACTTTGCCAGCTTGTACATTTCAATTGATCTATGTGGTTAATAATACACTTGAAATGAAATTGTGTGCGTATGTATGCATGTTTGCGTATCTTATGGTCAATTAAACCTTTATAGTGTAACTAAGAAACATATTGGGAACTGCATACGGTGACATTGGCGCAGGAAGAAGACAACGCTCACACAAAGACTCTGTTGGATTAGGTAAATATACACTCCATTGAAGGTGATACAATCTTGATTGTAAATTCGATTGAATTTTAGGGTCACCAACCTCTACAAAGAGGTTTCGTCAAAAAAAGGTTCTTACGAATAAATAAACATTATTAATATGTAGCTTAATAGGAGAATGATCAACAAAAAACGTTGAAATGCTTTACATACGTTTAGGACAAAGAATTTATTCTTGAAAACAAATATATGCACTAATACATTAATCATGTTGTTTTGTTTCGTTTCTATGTATGTACAATTACATTATAATTAACTTACAAGCTTAAAGTGTTATAATAACTGAGAAAATAATTATTTTAGAAGAGATAATGTTCTCATTTTAGAAAACTTCCTTACTCGAGATTAGTTGAATTTGATAACGTCATAATGTGATATTTCAATACTATAACTTTCTAATCATTTCCAATGTGCACGAGTATTTTGAATCAGATTAGATCTTAGTGAAGAACTTTTGTGTCGGTTACGATAATTCGAGCATCAGTATTTACATAACTTTCTTTGCCGTTACAATTTCAACCCTAATCCATGATGGATGGGCAGTACCATTGCATTTTGATTTGAAACACTAGACCCATGCTTGGAACATCCAATCTTGTACCCTCATATTCTGTTTCCTCCGACTGAGAAACGTATCGTTTTCATCCCTATGTTGTATGCCTGTTACGTGCTTCTAGGTTTCAAATATAGTTAATATGCTTTTAATTACTTTTTTATATATAAATAAATGGAGAAAAAAAGAGACAATGAAAGAAAAAGAGTAAATGATGAACGAAAAATGGGTAACATTAAGCAAAGAGCTCGTATCAGGTAAACCATAATAATATATTTTATTATGTCATTAATTGAGCATTATTCATGCTCAATCGTGTAGCTATGTTAATGTGGTTACCGTCTGTTTCACAGAGCTATTGAATGAAAAAGGTGCAGATTGATATAATGTAGTTAAATAGGACCGTCACCAAAAAATAAAAATAGCTTAGAAATCATAATGAATAAACATATACAAAGGTGCAGCTTGTTTTGTACGACATCTTTTAACATAAACTTGCAATCGGAACAATAATTTTCAAATGTAGATTTAATTTTGAAAATATGTTTCTATGTATGTTTAAGGTAGTGTGGGAGAGCTTCATGATTTTTAAAAATCTTAGCTGTTTTTCTTACGGGAATCGAGTCTGTCTGACAGAAAATACAAATTTTAAATATTCCTTAGATACAAAATTTATTGTTGTATAAGCCATTAGACTGAGTTCATGATTTTAGTCTTCTTTTAAACAATGCACACTGCTTGAAAGTATTCGATGTCAATTTGAATATTTTCCAAACTTAATTTAAGTTGTTTATACTATTATCATTCGTGGATGCTTGCTTTTAATATATTATATCTCTTCTGCATTACACGAAACGCAGAAGTGTAATTTGAGAGGTAACGATTTCCATTTGGTTTTTAACTTTCACCGTGGTGGAGATGGCAAGGTGTCATGTGAGTACATGTGTCCATGGTAACACATGTACGATATCAGGAGTGGGCTGTCATGTAACTTATTTGTCGATAAATAATTAAAGGATTATTTAAATGACTATTAACAGAAGGCAGGAATTTAAAATATTAAATGCATCATAAATAAACACCAATAAAATATTATTCTTTCTGGTGCCTTGGATTTTTTCCTCTTAGTTATGAATTTTATCATCAAAAGGAATAAACCAGTAGAAAAATACAATCTGGTCATAAAAAGTCTCAAATTTGAAAATTAGAAAACGTTGCGAGTGTGTACATATCAAATAATTCATGTGGTTAAGCATACATTTTAATTGAAATTGTATTTGTATCTAATGTCGGGAATTATTTTCGTTAACCAATCTAGTCAGTCAAAGAAAGATCAGAGAAAATACAAATTTTTAAAATTTCTATAGATACAAAAGTTATATCTCGTATCCGACATTAGAGTGAGTTCGTGATGCTTTTTAATCTTTTTTCAAACAATGCATCCTGCTTCGAAGTATACCAATTCAATTGGAGTCTCTTTCATATCATGCTTAAGATTTGTATACTACGATCATTAGACAATGCGTGTTTTTAATATTTATTATCTCTTCCACATTACAAAATGATCTGAAGTGAATGTGGACAGGTAACGATATCCGTTGGATTTTAAGCATGACCGTGGTTGAGATGTCATGATATCATTTGAATACCTGTGTCCATGGTAACAATTTTACGTCGCTAGGTGTGGGTTTTAATAGTAGTAGTAATAATCATGTTCCTTATTCGAGGATAAACAATTAGTATGAGTATTAATGCGTTCAATATCATCAAAAGGTCGCAATTAAAAAACCTAAATTCTTCATTGAAAAAATAAATAAATAAAACGTTGCCATTTTCTGGTGGCGTGGAGTGTTATCCTCCTACTTATTAATTGTATCGTCTAAGCGAATAAACCAGTACAACCCCCCCCCCTCCCAAAAAAAAAACAACCATGTCATTGTAGTCTCAAATTTACAGATTAGATAACCTTAGAAGTGTGTACGTTTTAATTAATATGTATGGCAAAGCATACATTTAAATTGAAACTGTACGTGTGCATGTTAGTTTCAATGAAACTTCTGTATTGTAATTCAGATATATATTTGAAACTACGTGTGGTGACATGGCACAATATGGCGAGGAAAGAAGACAACGCTCGCACAAGCGCTCTGCTGGATTAGCTAAAAATATCAACTCCAATACATTTAATACAATCTAAATTGTAAAGGTGATCGAAACTTAGGGTCACCAACCTCTTCACAACAGACTCGTGAATTAATGGGTCTCGCATAAACATTACGAATTTGTAGCTTCATTGGAGAATGATTAACCGAAAACGTTGGAATGTTTTTAAGATATATTTAGAAACAAGAAGTTATGCTTAAAAATAAATAAGCACTAATTCATTAATCATGGTGTTTTGTTTAGGTTTTTATTTAGTTACACTGACAAAATATTCAGCTTAGAAGCTTAATGTGCTTTCAAAACTGAGAAAAAATTATTTTCATAGAGATAAGTTTTCATTTTAGAATACCTCTTTAGTCGCTTAGTTGAATTGGACAACGTAATATGGTGATATTTTAATACCTGAAGTTTTAAATCACTCCGCAAGATGCGTGATTTATTGATTGCCTGATTAACTACATTCCTCGAGAAGTGCTAGTCTAGACTTATGGGTCAAGATAAGTGTTCCTAGATGTTGTTCGTTCAATGGGTTTAATTCTGTTTTAGACGAAAATTATATTTACATGTAGTTGATATTTCCTTATTACCAAAACTGATTTACAAAGGAAGAATACAAAATAGTTGCGTTCATGTAAATACATATTTCATTGGCATCATCTACATAAAATAGTAATTAGTATATATTGACTAAGGATCTTTAACAGTTGAATGCTGTCGGTTTGACGAGTGTCTAAACTTACACTATACATATTCCAATAAAATAGCACCCAAGCATATGCAAACTAATTGTCTATATTTCTTTTCAGTACCAATAATTTATTAACTAAAGAGTTTATTGACTTAACGAATAATTAAATGATTAAATGCACAGGGCAGCATGTAAGTTAAAAAACTTTCAGAATTTAATTTTTCTCTGTTTTATATTGTACACGAGTTTCTCGGACAGGAAATTACTAGAGGTTATTACTAAATGTTTACAAATTACTACCACTACTATTACCACTACTACTACTACTACTACTACTACTACTACTACTACTAAAATTAATAATAATAATTATTATTATTATTATTATTATTATTATTGTTATTATTATTATTATTATTATTATTATTATTATTATTATTATTATTATTTGCACGTCAGAAATAGAGATCATTACTTTTACGGCCATTTTGTGACAGACCTAGTTCAAATTTTAAGGATCAGTTATAAAAAAGAGAATCCAAGGTTAATCTAAAGTTTATAAAACCTCCACTGTCGATGAGTAATGCTGTTTACAAAGAAATTTAACTAATTTCTCAAACTTAATTTATTGATTGCCTGATTAACTACATTTCTCGAAAAGACCCAATCCAGATTTCTGAGTCACGATAAGTATTTACAGATGCTGTTTGATCAATCAAGATGCTTACGTTTCAGACGAAAATTGAATAGGTCATCTCATTCGAATACATGTTTAAATTGAATGACCTTTAGAAAATATTTGTCGGCAATTTGTGAGCTAGAGTTTAAAATAATATTTGATTATGTCTGTTTGATGAGTGCATTTACACTTTACAGCTAACCGTGAAAGGGCACACAGGTGTTAACAATTATAGGCAAAATGGTTCCGTATATCTTTTCAGTACCAATAATTTATGTAACTAATGATTCAACGAACGAATCAATGAATACATGCTTAGTGTAATTAGTTAGATACAATATAGGCTAAAGATAATATGGAAATAGGTCTTTTAAGGTAATATAACACTTTTAATCAGCAAATAACTATCTAAAAATCTTGTATATTTTTGCTTATATTTTGTATATTATTATTATTATTATTATTATTATTATTATTATTATTATTATTATACTCGTTTACAATTTAATCGATGCAAAGTTTTATATTGCAGTTTTCTTTTCAAGAATAAGTTTCCAGAATACGGTGTAACAGTATCAAGGGCGTCCAGGTGTTGATAGACCTAGTCGAATGTTTTAAAGCGCAATTATAAAAATCTATTTAGAAATGAACGTTATTATATTGATGAAATCTGTACTGTCAATTAGTGATGATTTTACAAATACTTCGAGATATGGATCTTTCAAAATGCTATATTTGATTATTCTGTATTAAACTGACATCTTAGGAGACATGAATTTAAGAATAACAAATCGACTTTATTTGAGGTTGTTTACTTTAGAAAACACGAGATGTTGACGCTTCAATTTTTAGCGACAATACCGGCCAAAACAAAACAGTTATTCACCCTTTCTGCGACGACATGACTGAGAAGGAATGTATTCGTCCATTAGCTTGACTGAAGGTCATAAGAGCTAAAATACAAGATAATGAGAAAATTTCTTTATGATCATAAGCAAACTATTGAAAAACGCAATGGATTGTAAACATCTAATAAAAAGTGGCGTTAATCAGACAATGTTAAATATATATATTTCATATCCCTTTTCGAACTAAAAATATAAAAATCTAATTCATGAAAGGATTTCTTTTGTTTGCCAGATACACGACGTTCTTCAGTATCAGGTTTTGTCTAATATTAAATATCAACGTGCGAACTTGTTATATTTTTAAATATGTAAATTTCTGAAACATTAAAGACTATTACAAAAGACGCAACAATATGTAGTTATGCTAATTATCTAGCGTGATTGTAAAAAAAATAGAAAATTAGCAGTATATTTCCAAAGAGATTCGGAGGTTATAAAATGATTGTTTAAGAAAAAAGCAGAGTATTCGTTTTAAATAAATAAAAGTCCGATCGATTTCATCAACTGAATCTGAAAATACACAGTGTTTTGCATTAAATTGCGCATATTATAACATTCAAATCGCAAGTGCGATACAAAAATCTGCAATAATGACCTGTGGCATTGACAATACCGAAACAACAACAAGAAGCAAAATCTTAAAATCAAACGGACATTGCATATTAATAGCTTCTTAAGTACCGTCGTTTTCGTAGGAGATTGAACATATATCTCTATCTTCGACTTGCATGATCATGAATAAAGTAAATAGTTTTAATAAATGGTCAGAAATATTTTTTATAATGACACGGTAAAGTTTCAATTTGGGAGCATGGACAAAACATAAAACATACTTAAAATTTAAAACATTAAAACTGTTAGACGTTTGATTCAAATAGAAACGAGACTTGAACATTATGTATTGTCGATATTAGTACTAATTAGTACTAATTGTTTAAGAAAAAAAGCAGAGTATTCGTTTTAAAGAAATAAAAGTCCGATCGATTTCATCAACTGAATCTGAAAATACACAATGTTTTGCATTAAATTGCGCATATTATAACATTCAAACCGCAAGTGCGATACAAAAATCTGCAATAATCACCTGTGGCATTGACAATACCGAAACAACTACAAGAAGCAAAATCTTAAAATCAAACGGACATTGCATATTAATAGCTTCTTAAGTACCGTCGTTTTCGTAGGAGATTGAACATATATCTCCATCTTCGACTGAATAAAGTAAATAGTTTTAATAAATGGTCAGAAATATTTTATATAATGACACGGTAAAGTTTCAATTTGGGATCATGGGCAAAACATAAAACATACTTAAAATTTAAAACATTAAAATTGTTAGACGTTTGATTCAAATAGAAACGAGACTTGAACATTATGTATTGTCGATATTAGTACTAATTATCACATTATTTATAATAGGAATTAATGCAGCATAAACAAATTAAATATATTACGGTATTTGAAATACATATTTAAGTTATATGTAGAACACTCTGCATAACGATCAATGCATGGTATAAGGGAGGTAACACATTATGTAGAATATAAGCCTCTAGAGTTGAAACCCTATTAATTACATTCTGTCTGTTCATTTATGTCCATTTTTAAGAGAATACAAAATATGCAAAATGCAAATACAGTTTCTGAGAAGCTTTACCGAAATGTAATATCCTGAGTCAATATATCTCCAAGGTATGAACGTATTCTTCATTTATTTGCCACAAAGCATCCAGCCTGATTTAAAAAAAAAACTATTTAGCAACTTCGTGCAGTTATGCACATGTGCCGAAACTCCATCGTCAGATACCTGACTCAGAACGGTAATCACAATGATTAACATATTATGGCATTAAAGGGACAAACAGTGACTTCTGCTTAATCGTATCCTTGGATAGGTGAGTTCGAGCCATTATGGTGTCATATCAGTTGACACTGAAGATACAAACCTGACTGCCATTACGATTTTTGACGATTCATATATGTAAGAACTTCTTACACTTTTGTATAGAACGTATGTTCGCCCACTAATTTTGCCTTATATATATATAAACAAACATGCAAAGCAAAACCAGTACCTTCTGTGCATTAATTAATACATATTATTGAGCACATTCTGGACAAGAAGTTAATAATTGAAAGAGTTAATGCAAGTTCTCATACATGTAAACAAAACAAATGTTGTTTGAACCTCATGTCAAATCATGCTGATTTCCGAACCACACAACCCGATAACATTTCAAACTGAAATCACCTGTTACAATCGATATTAATGAGACTATCCAAAAGTTCAAGTTTAATGTTCCTAGATTTTATATTCAAGGAGGAAATCAATGACATTATGACAAGTATATTCACCGCAAGTATCAGTTGTTTGCAAGCCTAGTAAGTTAATCACCAACAGCAATGCAAGCAAGTACCCGACCGTGAAATGACTGTTTAGACCCACCATACAATCACCTTTTGTAACCAGAAATAATGCAAATTTCCAAATATTTTCGGCAACTAAAACTAATGATGGCTTTAACCTTCAAGGTTTTAGTGACAAAATCAGCTTGGTTTTTGAAGAGCGACGAGAGTAGAGGCCCAAGTGGTCGGACGGCGTCTCAGTTAGAGATTAGCAATTGGAGGCGGCGAGCTAGTGAAGCGGACGTAGAGGGCTTAAGAGACCGGAAGGGGTGATAGCAAACCTTTTGCTACTAGTACCGAGGTTGGATTAATACATTGTAGCTACAGTTGTATCAACGATCTCCAACAATTACCTGGTCGGGCGTGTTGAAGAATATATTAAGGAGATCCCTCACTGCGAAGTTTGGGTGGCGTAACCCCATGCGGGCAGCGAGATGGGTTTCCCTGAAAACCAATTCTTCTAGTTTCAAATCCCTTACTAAATTAATTCTCATAAAAGAAGACTCTGAAACCTTAAGCCAATTTCACACTTTTAAATTGACAAACAACTAGCTGAAACGGGTTTTGTCGAAGTTAAATCTTCCAAAATGTTGTTGACATCGAGCAATGCATAACAAGTATTGAGGACTAGTATAACAAATTAGACTTGCGTGGAGAGAAATGGCAAAACCTTCACTGACAAAGAGTTTGTATAATGGATGAACAACTATTCATGAAAATTAAATGTAATCGTTGTCGGATGTTGCTATCCTAGCATCAGCATGTTTTAATCCGTACATTTCTACCAATTGTTTATCAAATAAATCGAAGACGTAATTAAGTAACGATTATTCGACATCAGATGTTTTGTAAATTTGGCTTCTACTTTGGAGTCGTTTAAGTTAGGACAACCACACTAACTATGCGTGTGATAAATATTTAATTTTCTATTGCTATTTTGTTTTTCTTTTTTTTTTCTTTTTATTCTTGGTACTTTGCTTATGGTCTACGTAAGAGTAGTGAAAACACTATGTTTGTTAAACTTTAACAAACCAAGCTCGTGATTTTGCTGTAAATTGAATGGCAGATGAACAAAAGTAAAATATAGATCAAAACACGATTTAATTATTGTTAAAGTAACTCCACACAAGAAGAAATATCCAGGTAGAATCGACCTTGTCAAACACGATTGATAGAGTAATCAATGGTCCTTATATAATTGGTTTAGATTTCTCACTCTATTAGCAAATAATTAAATACATTTCCCAAGACGAAATGACAATTGATCTGTTGATCACTGGAAAATTGGACTGTGAAAGTACACAAATTGTAAATAATATAGGAGAATTAATCAAAATATTATGCAACACAACGTACATTATTGATTGTTACCGACACTTTTCTTATAAAGAAGATTTTATTAATTCCAATACGATTTGCAAAATATGATTGAAATTTATGAAAAGATAAATTTGATCGCTCAAGGTTTGATATCTTTATCAGCAGTTGAATAGTATATCCGTTGATAAATCAAAATTTGAATAAAGTAGATTATATATTTAAAGCTGCATATATAAATGGTAGATAAAACATACTTTGAAAGGAGAATGCTATGAAGTTTAGGCTGCAGACAAATAAATTTTAAAAAATTCTTTAAAGAAGTAAAACACAAGAAAGTTGTTAGACTGAAGAACAATACAGCATTTACAATTTTAAAGTGGAAGCAAATTAGTATGTATACAGTTTTAGAAAGCAATATTACAGCAGCTGCCAATTTAGTGTCTGGCTTTTCAAAGGTAATGAGCACTTTCTACGCTGTCAGTATCAAGAACAAACTGCAGTTGTAGGTCATTCATGTGAAACAGATAAATAATCCTTAAGATGGGTATAAATATATATATATATATATATATATATATATATATATATATATATATATATATATATATATATATATATATATATATATATATATATATTTCTTTTGTACGCAGAACATATTTTAAGTCTTTTATAGCGGAAATTTTCCAATTTATTATGAAGCCTGCATTTACGTATGCACCTCATGCTTTTAAAAAAAACTATTGGTATTTTCACATAGTTTACATGAAACATGGATTTTTGGGAATTTATAAGTTTATCACTGCAGCTTATTCTCGCCAGTTAACTACATGAAATCACGTGATAGTCTATCTGGCACAACTGTTTCAAAATAAATAGGGGAGCAAAAATAGAGATGCATTTATCTTAATGGAGGATAGGATGGTGGGCTACATGTATTATGTCATGCAGGGTACACATGTTCCCTTGGTTTTGAGTTCTAGATACAGTATTGATTCTGATCCTAGAAGATTCTAGAAACGAATTTGGTTAACAGTTTGATGGAAATTTTCATCAAGCTGATCATCCTACTTTGTTGTTGCTGTTGTTGTTGTTGTATTATTTAACGCCATTTTTCTGCACACGATGGGCTATAGATGGCGACCAGTATTAATGATGGAGGCAGAACCCAGAAAAAAGCTCCGGAAAGAACCACCTATCCACGTGAAGCTACTGCAACGTATTCTCACATACCCACATTGGCTGAATCTGAGGCTCAAAACTACACAGACAGAGGTGAGACTGCAGTGATTCGTAACGGAGAGCCGTTTAGACCACTCAGCTACTCGGGCCCCTCCTAATATTTATTTTGACTTTGGTTTCTATATTAGTGTCGTATTGTGTTACCCATTCCTATCTTAAACTCCGAAGGAATCAGTCGTTAGTTTTGTTCAGTTCTTAGTCTGAGAAGATTTATTTAGTTTTCTTATTAATTATTCACTAGAATTTCAAGGAGCATAATAATACTGTCTGACTAAGTAACTAGTTTGGATTATTGTGAGTTCATTTAGAGACAAATTAGATTCTCTCATTGTGGTACATCATGAATATAAGAAGAACATTAACATTATTAATTGATATTGGCACATTCATTCAGAACACCAATGAAATGCATTTGGAATACGTTTTAATTATGATGAAACGTTTATCTCTCTCTCACACACACACACACACACACACACACACACACACACACACACACACACACACATATATATATATATATATATATATATATATATATATATATATATATATATATATATATATATATATATATATATATACACCGTCAATAGGTCTCACACTATTTAACATAAAGGAACGAAAACCAACACGTTTTATCAGATTCTACAAAACTTAATTTCCTTAGCAAACAAAGTAAAAATTTAAAACAATCTTTCAATAGTGTGGAACAAAAATAATTCTACAAGGCCGAATGAAGTCTAATATATTATACGGATGTGTCAAATAGTCAGGGATAGTTTTGAGTTGTCACATTGATAAAATTCAAATTGTATCTGAATGAATCTACATTACTTTTAACCAAGCTAATAAGCCAAAGTTTATTAGCATTTTGTAATTCCAAAAATATATTGACAAACATCAATTAAATTATCTCAATTAAACAAAACCAAACGATTTCATTAAGACTAATGTTCATGGTAGGAATAACTGACGTTTTCTGTATTCGTCCCTTATATGAAAAACTAAGAAACTGTTCCAGAACCAGAACGAAGGTCTAATAACGATTTCTAGAACATTATACTTGTCAGCAAGGTCAGTCCCGTTGCAGCTAACCAATCATAAGTCAGATACTTTTCGAACATCAAATCCGTCATCAAGATATCTTTAATATTTTTCAGTGCCAAATGGCATTAATACCATATCTACCAAACGAAATAACCTTGTCTTAAAGTACACAATCACTGTATTGAAGCGTTGTTATGGTTTCAAAAATGACTCTTACAATCTATAATCGGAAACATTGAAACACGTAATGCAAATACACATAACACACAACGATATATATATATATATATATATATATATATATATATATATATATATATATATATATATATATATATATATACTGATTATGTACCAAGTACATTGTTTAAATCAAAAAATTTGTGAATAGCATACCAAGATGAACGCCTTCTATATCATGTATAGCGAGATTGCTCTTCCCGCGTAAGAAACGTCTTGTCGCTGTGTTTACATAAAATATTTAGATAAATATAAGAATTCTTTAGTTTAGACTACGTACGCAATACCTCTGAATTAAAATGTAGATAGAAAATAAAAAATATTTTTAAGATAATATATCATAGGTTTTTGTATACAAGTATAGAGACACATCTGCTCAAATGTGAAGAATAAAATTAAAGGTTCAAATATACATAATCTACTTGGCTATATAGGAAGGCGCGTAAGTGCCACAACGTTAGATTACTACATATCTTAGAATTCTTAAGATTGCACTAGTTCAATTCCTTTAAATTGTCTTAATTTGTCTCCGTTAAGTGTAGAGTTTAAAATAGCGAACAGGAGAGTTATACATTATATGCAAATAAAAAAATGACAAAATCTTTATAAAAGCTAGCTGTATGAACTATCCCAAATTTTCATGTGGTATGAAAACCATAAACTTCTTATGACAATTTTACATACTCAAATTAGGGAAGCACAACGAATTCATTTGATTAAGAGATATAATGAATATCAACAAAATGTTATGCATTAAAGTCACGGATAGGTTTGTCAATCAAGATTTACATCCCAATTTTTGCGTGTGGATAAATATGTTTAAAGCACAAATAAAATTCGTGATAAAATCGTTCTAGTTATATGACAGTAAGAAACAAAGTTAGATATAAATACTTAAATCTTTTCAATTGTGAATGCATATCACGTGAAAGAATAATTTTTAAAAAAATACATAATCAAAGCTTTTGTACAATTTATAATTCGAAAAACTACCCTCCCTTTTTATATAAATGGCCTCTACCATTTTGATCCAAGCTCTAATAAATTTAAGGTCTTTCATGTATCCTCCATTATAAAGCTCCTTATATGAATGTTGGAGGCTTAGTGATATGTGTGTATTAAAACTTTATGATATAAGATATAATAGCACGTTGTTTCTCATGTACAAGTCATTTTCTTCTTTGAGATCTTTCAAAAGCTCATCACGATTTCGATTCTTTTAAAATATATGGTGTACAAATATTTACTTTATATCATGACAATGGAAAAACTACTCTGCGATATAGCGTCTTCAATTATCAGTGACACGTCCATCAGCACTGATTGGGAGGGGATGATAGTGAAACGCTGACATCGCGCATGAAGATGATTGGGCATTTAATGGAGTAAAGACACCTTTCGGAATTATGAAGAATAAGTGGTTCTCCAACACAGATTTAAAATTAAATGATTGTTTTGGGTGAATCTATATATAGCATTAACATCCGGTTGTTTATCTGCCAAGGACTGGATTATATCAATTATCAAAGAAGCATTTGATTGGCATAAAGCTGGAGTTAAAGCAGGATTACCTATTTCATCCAAGAAAAATATCCTGGGCCATGAATACGTTTCATTGACACCAAAATGTCTGTTCAATACGAATGCCGCTGGGATGTTTGATAGAAAATGACGCACATGCGTAATAGCAGTGCAAGTAGCAGTTAACAATGTTCATCATCAAAAAATCTATATTTACTCTTCACAATGATGAATGCACGTATATAACTAATATTGTTTCTGCCGACGTGTTTCCATGACAACGCATTTGAAATTACAGGGTACAATTTGCCGTTATCATGGTGCTCCAGATATATAACATTTACTACTTTGTATTCAAAATTCAAATATATAGGACTCCTTAGACTGTGTTTGGATGTCAGCGACTACAACCATACACCACTTGGGGGTTTTAACAATGTACCTGACAGATTATTTTGGCTCACAATTCGTGGTAACTACTGCTCAAATTTTACAATTTGTCTTGTTATCATCGATCAAATATACTTCTTTCTCAAATTCAGATTTATTGGAATATCATGAAATAACGTTCCAGAAAAAAGTCTCTTACGTATTCGGCAACTCAATTGTGACCTCGTTTACAAACTATTTACTGGATTTCCTATGGTACATTTGGATTTAATGGATGAAAAATATAATTGATGAAGTAAATAGAAACGGAGAAATAAAGTAAAATAAAATTTAAAAATACATGTATGGGTAATATTTAGTATGATGCGGATAATGTTATTTTAAACTGCATCATTCATATCCTGTAAATGGAATATCATTCTTCCTGAAAATAATATCAGCACACCCTGGTGTTCTCATTTTTATCATTTTTCTATATCCCTTTTCCTCTAGGAATCGTGTGATCCCCTCTTCACTTGAATGTATGTATTCCACGGTCAACATCCCGATATTAATCTTATCAAATGGTATAGTCTTTAGCACGTTTAATTCTTCGCCTTCCACATCAAGGGTAAAGAAATCTACATGGTTCACCTGCATTGCTAAAAGTAATGAATATAGTGGAAAGCATTGAACCTTAATGCTATTAAACCCGATGTTTTCCTTTTGAATCCACTCTTCAGCTTCTTTTGTCTCGTGTATGCGTCCCATTTGCTCTCTGAGTCCGTGCCCTATGTTGAATGTAACCTGCATCAGGTCAAGAATCATAGTATTAATAATAATGCTCTAAGTAACAGTTTTCTGGAACAAACACCATTTACAGTGAAACGTATACAGTGACCAAGTGACCATCAAAATATTAAACTTCTTTCAAATGTTGACTTAGATACATAACGGTTATTCTTTATTTAAGCGTGTCTGTGTGTTATATCAAAACAAATTATCAAAAATATTTTCAAATGAACTCTTCTATATGACCATGAATATATGCGAGTAAGGCTTGTTGAAAAGATGTTTATCTTACCACCTTGTGTAACGGTTTCGGATATAATCTATTTTGGAAGAAGATAAACAGCTTTTTCCATAATAGTGTTCAGCTTGTTGTCATATTTAGACAGAACGTTTTACGAATGACCAGGAGAAATAAAATTAGTACGTGAGAGGATACAGATTTAAATCGTCATAATAAAATCTAACCATAGGGCGTATTATGTTCCAAGCGACACAAATGTGATTTCGCCAATTAATGATTTATTTGTATTCTATCAAAAGACTTATTAAAGAATTATATCCTAACATACCGAATTTGTTTAACATTATATCTTGCAAACACATATAATATAAATAACGGTCACTTATATATCCCTGGTTATATACCTATCTGAACATACTTTAAACAGAGTAAATACGTCTATATCGAATGGTAATTGAACACGAAAATTATAATAATGGAAGCAAACTAACGTATATTATAGGCATAAATCTGATTAGAGCTAAAACTACGAGTTATCACAACTCATAAGGCACTCACTCTTAACTTCCAAAAGAACATATTAATATGTAAAGGGCTATAATTATCGCAGCATATTAATTCAACAAGACAAGAACAATACGTCTTAGACTCATTACTGATCTGAGTGTATCTCGGGGCTGTATAATGAGTGCGTTTTAACTTCTTCTAGCTGTATGCATCATCCAAGTAAACAGAACATATTGTTATTAATATAATCTCTATAGTAAGTTGGTTTAGTGATTCAGATTCAGGTGAATTGTCTGTATCTATATAAGAAAGCAGTTGCATTGTTATTGTAAATTAACAACAATTTAAAGTTACCTGTATAGGGTAAGTTTTAGTGCTTAAGCAAGCATTAATCCTGTACGCTTTTCTGTGTTTTGATTGTATTGTAAAATAATGTCTAGGATCCGGCTCTATAAGCAGACCATTCCATTTTCGGTACTTCTCAAAAAATAAGGAGGTAGACGAGGATTCACCGTCATATGCACCTGCTTCAATGAAAAAGCCATTTTCCTAAAGAAAGAAAAAAAATCCCACTCAAACATATTACGAATTTGACTCTTCGTGATTTTTCATTGTCCAAACTTCGAATTAATTTAGCGAAACAAGACATAATGATGTCATATCGTCATTAATGCAAGACGTAATGACCACGGCATACTTTTGCAAGTCATTTAACTGCACAAATTCGTTGTTTCCTAAAGTAAAATAAGTTTGTTTTGTCGTTTTATAGATATAATTTTACATGTTTACTCATTCAAATAGCATTTTGTAACTCGTCGAATTGAAAGTCATACATACATTATAATTCTTGACTAGTTTCATAAATTTCAGTTCATATTAGAATTCATATGAGAGCAAGTAGAATTTTTACTTTCTCATATACCGGCCGGTTTCTCCTTGTTTGCTCTATATATTTTCGTGGCTTGGGCTAAATTCAGCAACTAGAATATCGCATTATATTAGAAGATATCTGATTTACTTTTGCATTTTGCGGTAGTGTCTTGCAAACATTAGACAAATCAGGATATGAAAAGAAAAGAGACAAAGTCTACGAGACAATGAATGATTCATAATAATTAACTGAAAACTGTATTGTATCCACTCATCTGATATTTAACCCTTGTATCATTATTACATTCTCAGTGTTAGAAAGATGTTCTTAATAGGGTTAAGAGTACGTGCTGCAAGTTGAATTTATATGTGAAGATATTCGATTTTGTCCGCAGTGAATTAATTAAATTCCTTGAAAGTTGAATTCGAGAGAACATATATTTGATCGTTTAATACATAATAAAATTACCATTATATGCCACTATATAGTTGCATAAAGTTAAATGGAACAAGTTATGTATAATATTATCTATCCAAGAATCACAAATAAATTGCTACAAGCAAATCTGCACAGAGAGAGAGAGAGAGAGAGAGAGAGAGAGAGAGAGAGAGAGAGAGAGAGAGACCTTGTGGTTCATACGGCTGTCCGCATATGGGGTCTGTCCAGCTGAATAATCCTCCAGATCTTTTTTCAGGTTATATGGCTCTTTAGAGGGCGGTTCTATCCAATAATTGCGTATCAGTTCAATTAGGCGTGGGTCATCCATTTCTACCTCCGCCTCATTCAATTTCATCGTTTCTTCTTTGTAATCGAATGAAGTATTTCTTAGTTGGACATATGGTTGGAACTTATGATTGACATTTAAAAATTGCGCATGCTTTGCTCCTAAAATACTCCGCTGCGTCCAAAATGTTATCCCAATGACCAACATCAGGAGAAATCCAAGATAGTGCACTTTATACCTGGACTTCAATACTTTCATTTTGATTGATGCAAAGTTACTACAAAAGTACATGCCATTATTATTTTTCAACACAACACATTTAAAATGACTGTATATATCTCGTATTTATGGTGCAATGCCTATATATTTACTTATGCATTTGGCTATCTGCCTCTCTTTCAATCACTTTGAGAATGTATGTATGTATGTATGTATGTATGTATGTATGTATGTATGTATGTATGTATGTATGTATGTATGTATGTATGTATGTATGCATGCATGCATGCATGCATGCATGCATGCATGCATGCATGTATGTATGTATGTACGTTTGTTTATTTGCGTGAAATAACAATGATTGTGTTCGTACATGAAACTGAACTAGTTACTTGATTGTATACACAAGTAAACTATAAAGACTAACAAATAAATACATTTTTAGATTCATGGTACGAAGTAATATACACTGTTATGTTTCCTGCTTGAAAAAGGTTAAATTGACATGTTTCTGGTGACATCACTGTATTGTTTCTGAAGTAATTAAAATACGTTTCAAAATTATTTCTGCAACGGGCAATTTATTAATTGAAATGCAAATGTTAAAAGCTACCCACGGAGTTAAACTTTACAAACAGACAAGCATGATAAATTGCTTTGTTATTTTTTGTAAAAAAAAAAATTAAAATTGTAAAATGATTAGATAAAAGAGAAAGTTACTTCGTTTGATACAAATTGTAAGGATACAACCCATGCAATTAACAAATTAACGTGCAAAAGTATGGATGCACCAATCTGTCTGTAAGCGTTAAGTTTGTTTGTTTAGGGTTTAACGACATTTTCAGCGCAAGATAAGCTATACATACCTGGTGGAGAAAGAACATGGTAAAACCACGGTAAAAAAAACAATGACCCACGGGAAGCTAGTAGCAAGCTTTCTCGCATATCCACATCGGCCAAACTCACCCAATAGGACAGAGGTGAGATTGCGTTGCAGAGATCTCTAAAGGTGAGCGCTTACTGTAAGCGTTAATTTAAGGAAAACATATGTAAACTACTTACCTCTCAGAATCAAATATTTCAGTATCCTATGGAACCTGTTTTTAATGTTTGATTGATTGCTTTGATTAGTTCCGCCTACCTCATAACTGTTGTTGCTATAGACGCTTATATACCGTTACCATATAATGATGATAAAACAGAGGCCATATTGATCACAATACAAAGACTTTATCATTCACATTATTGACCTCAAACAATAAATATCAGCAACAACAACATTAAATTCACACAGTCAGTAGGCAACCTAGGTGTTCCTCTGGACATTTAACCAACATGTCATGAACATATGCAAGGCTCATATCTTGAGCTGAGACGCATCAACTCCATCGCAAATATCTTTCAGTTTATGCCATTAAAACACACTTATGTGTTTATTAGTACTTTCAAGGCTGGACTATTGTAACTCAATTATGTCTGGTTCGTCTGAATATCTACTCTAGAAACTTCAAAATGTTCAACACACAGCTGTCGCATCATCCTTAGAGTAACACGATCAGAGCACACCTTCCCGATGCTATGTACCATACACTGGCTATCCATTCGATCTAGAATCAAACATAAAATTGTTTTGCTGTGCTACATTTCACGGACGGACTCCAGTCCAACATACCTATCCAACCTCACCCATGTATATACACCAGCACATTACTTACGCCCCTCTTCTGACATTCATAAACTCATTATTTCCACTATGAAAATGAAGTTATATGGACAATGTTTGGTTGCATACCAGGGCCCAACAACGTGGAACTAATTGCCCACTGAACGTAGACACAACGTTACAGTGATCCCATTCACGAATGCTCTTAACACTCACCTACTTCGACTGCAAGAACAAACTTAAAGACCTAATAATGTTTCCCACCTTAAATATGCTCAGCATATGTTATGTTTTATAATTTCATGGTCTTTTGTGCAATCATATCATTATATATGTATGTTTTTATGTTATAGGTGTTTTATATGTTGTAAGGAATTTAGAGCTTCTAGAGATTAGACGCTATACAAAGTCTTCATTATTTTTATTATCATAATACTGATGTTATCATGTAGTTATATAATAAATTGCCTCACAAGAACTTTGTTTTAGATAATGCATTAGTTGGGATCATTGATAAAGTTACACAGACGTTGTTTTTTTTTTAAAGCAGACGTTCTGTGCAGCTGTGGAATACGAACTGCTTTTTCCACATATCTCCATTATTATTTAGTTCTTTAGCCACTGAAAAATATTGCTTTCCATGATTTATGAAATACTTGTATTCGGTAAAGATAACTGTGATTGATAAAATATTAACTTTTACAATAATGTTAGGACTGTATAATCAAGAAAATAATGAATGAATGAGTAAATAAATTCATTAATTAGTTGTGTAACTTACAATGAATATGAATGGTCTTTATTATTCTATAACTACAGCACCGGGACAATTAATTCATCTTAAAATTAAAATAGCAATGCCGCTAAAGTGCGTATTGCCTTTTACACTTTTGGATCTTGATGATCGCCAAAGCATCTTTCCCCCCAGGCAGGTGGTTATTGTTCAGCAATGCTGGATCGATACTCCCAAGCATTACATATTACGCTAATGTAGTTACATTAACAAGTTATAACTCGCTGGAGATATAATCAATATAGCTTATTTACTGTGTAAGAGTAGTTATGAAAGAAACAAAGGCCATTTTGATTTATTTATATAATGTATTTTCTTAGACTTGTATAAATTCAAGAGGAAATTAATTAAAGTTTCGACTTATAACAAAATATATTATTCTTATATCAAAAAATATTTGGAATATTTCTTCTGAACACGCTGGAGAAAAATCCCGTTGAAACAATTACTATATCATGAATATGTGTGCTTATTATCACACTGGAGCATGTGTGGATATGCATAATATTGTAAAAGAGTCGTTTCAAATGGTTTATTTTTCAAAATTAGCTGCATATTGGGAGGGCCACTGACTTGTGTTTCAAAATATGTCTTAACTCTAAATACATGTTGTTTTTTATATAAAGAAAACAATTACTATCTTAACACAGACAATATGATTTGAAAGCTAACCGTTGTGTATTTCAACAAATTGGAAAGATACATTGTATTATTTTTATCATCATGACATTTTCTTTTAGACTCCATTGGTAAAAATACACAAACGGCATGTTGTCGTTTTTATGTTGTTATGTTGGGTTGACTTTCTTCAGCGCCCACGTAGCAGGAGACATAACGGGTGAGCAAATAGCATGGTGTGTCTAATTACTTTTCTCGTTCAGGAGTGGAAATGAGAATACGTTTGAAATTTGCATATGTATTTGATTTAGATACAGTTAATACTTGACCCTTGCAGAGATGCAAGGTACCAATGAGCACTGATGCAATCAGATTTGATTGTCTCTAACATAGGTCATGTGCCGGAACCTTAACGATATTCTAGATAAATGTAGTTCACACATACCTTTATATAAGGTAATAATCTTAATTTTGTTTGCCGGATTTGGATTAGCTTTATCGTTTGTACAAATGGCTTTAAGTTTTAGCACAAAAAGCCACTTTACAGCCAAATGTGACGCCATGAGCTCTTGTCTATGTAGTCATATAAAATAATTTTCAACAATCAATTGCAATTTTAAGTTGTTTCAAATATTGATACATCGTGTGATATGGTATAATCATGTTAATAACATGTTTGAATTTTTTGAATCTGTGGACTAAAAATGGCCTTAGAGTACTCATTTTCATCATCGTAGTGGTGAATTAGAAAATTACGTGGCAAATTATCACACACGGGGAAAAAAAAACAGATAAAAATGCTCGACAATGTTAAAAAGTATGGTTTCTGGAATCACATCAGCTTTAATAAACTTTGTCCACTCGAATTAAAACAAATGTTGTCCTTAATGCGCATTTGGTTAACACAAATTGACAATGAAGGAGTTAAACGTTTTACACCGTGGATTCATACAGGTTCGAGATAAAGCCAGAACCTTAGCGATAACAAACATATTAAAAAGATTTTCGAGACATTGGAGAAATATACCAAAGCAGCAAATGGATGGACTTTCAAAAGATGAACTTAAGTCGAGTTACCAATCTCTCCATATAAAATTTTCGTGGATCTAGTTTTATATCTATACTAGCGTAGGCTCCGACAAGGTAAGTGATAAACGTAAAGAAACGTCGACAATGGATGGTTTGAATGGGCAATTTCGTAACCGTTATAACGTAATTTTCTAACATACTTTAAGAGAAACATTGAATCATTTAAACCGAGAACATTTAATGCAACACTAAATTAAATTATATGGCGAAGAAGTGTTACAAGCAAAAATATCATCAATTAACGTTTGCATCCCGGCGCAAACAGAAACAATAATTGATGGACACAGGAGAAACATTCTTTCCGGGTAGTAAATATTTCAGAAAATGAAAAACATTACGATCACTGATGGTCATATTAAATATGGTTACATTAATCAAGTTACGTATAGTCTGTTGCATAGAATATATCTGTGCTATTTTAAAAGGTATTGTAAATTAGTATTCTTTTCCTTTCCATGTCGTACATCGTCGTCGTCTGCTGACATTTCAAACGTTTTGGTAAAGCACCACTATACAAAAAAAAAACATTGTATCAAGTAGAAAGGAATTGGAAGAAGGAATGTTGCCGTTTATGATTATTTTTAAAATATTCAATGTTAGTTTTTCTTTGCTTCGTTACAAATGTTTTTGTCGCCGGCATTTAATACGCTGAGTGAAATATTACCAATGATAATGCTCTATTTGGTAAAAAGAGGCAAGAAGGTTCATCATTCTGACAAACTAAATCAGAATTTGGCGTGCGGCTTAGGATTTCTGTATGTTTGTGACATTTTCTGTTTTAATTTGAAAACGACAAACCATGACTGATTTTTTGTATTGTACATGGAAGCTACTTTTCTGAGCCTGTCAAACATTGTTATCTTTTTATTTAAATCTCTCTCTCTCTCTCTCTCTCTGTATGTATGTATGTATGTATGTATGTATGTATGTATGTATGTATGTATGTATGTATGTATGTATGTATGTATGTATGTATGTATGTATGTATGTATGTATGTATGTATGTATGTATGTATGTATGTATGCATGGTTAACTGCAATCACTTTTACTGGGCTCGATAAAATCAATCTCCAGCAAATATTGAATTTCCTTTTTTAAGTATTCCTGTCTGAGTGGATTCATCCTGTATGGATGTTGTTTGACAGGTTTGGAATTTACAATTTCAACGTCATGAAATATTGTGTTTGTGCTTGTAGGAACATCTGGAAATAAGTGCTCATCTTCAAATAATAACTGTTTCAGTTCATTTTTTTCTTGCACTTGCAACTGTGAAAGTTTCTGGTCTATATCTTTCATAATTTCTGAATTACAAAGATTCTTCATTTCAATATCATTAGAATCTGATGATATTTCTTCACTGAATGGGACAGGTACAACTAAATTAATTACAGGTTTAACATAGCTATCTCTTTCAATATACTCTTTAAGCATGTTTATATGGCAGAGTTGTTTTTGTTTGCGCCTCCTAGGAGTATTTATGATGTAATTTAAGTCATTAATTTTCCTGTTAACTGTGTAGGGACCATAATATTTGGCCTGAAGAGGATTTTGTGGCATTGGTAAGAGAGCCAGGACTCTATCACCAGGCTGAAAACTCCTTTCCTTCAATTTTTTTATCATATCTTGATTTCAGTTTAGATTGAGCAGAGTGCAGATTTGCTCTTGCGACCTCATAAGCCTTTGACAACTTGTATCTAAAATCGGAAACATAATCAAGAAGATTGATCTCAGTATATTCATTAGAGAGAAGTTTCTGTTTCAATAACTTCAATGGTCCATGCACAGTTCAAAGGTACTGAAGCCTAAAGATTCTTGAACTGATTCTCTAACAGCAGACAGATAATAGTAAATAAATGAATTCATCTCAATCTTTATTCGTATCAAAACAATATGATCGGATCATATTTTTCAAAGACTGATGGAATCTTTCTAATGTCCCTTGGCTCTCAGGGTGATAAGAAGAAGATTTGAATTGCTGAATGCCCAATTCATACATAACTTGTTGGAAAATTCCAGACATGAAGTTTGAACCTTGATCAGACTGAACCGATTTGGAAAGGCCATACTGATTAAAAAAAAACTTTATCAAAGCTTTTACTATTGTTTTAGATTTTATATTCCTCAACGGAATTGCCTCTGGATACCTTGATGACGCACACATAATAGTCAACAGGTATTGGTTACCTGACTTGGTCTTGGGTAAGGGACCTACACAATCTACCAAAACTCTACTAAATGATTCGTCAAAGGCAGGAATAGGCTGTAGATGAGCCTTAGGTATCTTCTGATTGGGTTTTCCTACCATTTGACAAGTATGACAAGATCTACAGTATTTGGCAACATCACTTTTGATTTTTGGCCAATAGAAGTGAGTCACGATCTTGTGATGAGTTTTATTAATCCCTAAAAGACCAACCAAAGGAGTTTCATGGGCCAGATTAAGTATTTCCTGTCTGTAAGGTTTTAGAAACTACTATTTGATAGTTCACCGACCACTCGTCATCAGCAGGTACCTCGGGAGGTCTCCATTTTCTCATAAGAATTCCATTTTTAATGAAATAACAGATAGGAACTTCAGTGGCTTCAGTCTCACTTATGGCCCTTTGAAACAAACAGGAGATCTCAGGATCTTTTTCCTGTTCGACGACAAGTGACTGTCGTGTATCACCCTGATTAGAATAAAGAGAATGAGTTGTTAAAAGAGGATCAATATGATCAATACCTTCTGATTGATCCAAACAAGGAGTAAAAGTTACAGGAATACTGGCTTCATCAACATCATTCTCAAGAGCTTTCTTTCCCAAAGCTCTAGTAACTGCACAAGCTTGAAATATATCAGGGAGTTCTTTTTCAATTGGATCAACTTTCTGATCCAAATCAGGCTTGTCAGTTACAAGTGGATTAACCACAACCTTGTCTCCAGCTAAGTCGTTGCCTAGCAATAAATGAATGGCCTCAACGATAAAACCGAGACTGTTCCGACTCTTACAGGTCCTGACACTAAGTCTGATGACAACTTTACACAATGGATAGGAACATTAACAAAGCCGCACTCTACTCCCTGAATAAGGATACTTTCATTAGGAGAAGACTTCTCAGAAAAAGGCAAAGTACCTGACAATAAAAGACTCTGAGAAACTCCTGTGTCCCTTAAAATTTTAATAGGGATGGGATTGGCTGAATCACCCAAGAGTGATATAGAATCCTTCGATATGAATGGTTCATAATTCTCCATAATAAAATTCAGACTGGGATTTATTAGACCCAACAAATGTATTGCTTTCAATACATGACCGTGACCTTGACCTCTTAGAAATAAGAGCATTTGGAACAGGTCTGTCTTAATTCTGATGCCTATTTTTCGGTTTGTAGCAATCAGAAATAACGTGTACTTTTGTCTTGCAATAGGTACACGTCGGAAGAGACAAGGATCTAGAATCAAGCTTCTCTGAAGTTTGATTTTTGAAAGTTGTGCTAGTTTGAGTTTTAAAAGGGCTGGTATTAGGCTGAAATACTTTTCTGCCAGAAGACTGTTGAGTAGAAGTCTTATTAACAAAATTAATTTTATGTGTCAAAGAATATTCGTCAGCAGCTCGAGCAGCATTCTCCAAGGTTTCAATACTATGCTTCTCGAGATAAGTTTTAACGTCACTATGGACACAGTTTTTGAACTCTTTTAATTAATATCATTTGCTTGAGATTTTGATAATCTTGTTCGACTTTCTTGGCTAAGCACCATCTATCAAACAACTGCTCTTTTTCTCTAGCAAATTCGAAATGAGTTTGTCCAGCTTCGTTTCTGTAATTTCTGAATTTTTGCCTATAAGCTTCAGCCGCTAACTCATAACCCCTTAGAATGCATTCTTTAACCATATCATAGTCACCACTTTGGTGAACAGACAGTGAAGTGTAAATCTCACTAGCCTTACCAGTGAGTACACGTTGCAATAACTGAGTCCAATCCCTTGGCCACTTTAAATTTTCTGCAACTTTTTCAAAATGAATGAAGTATTTATCAACTTCTTTTTCTCTGAAAGGGGGCACTAATCTAATATTCATTGCTAAATAAAAACTTAAATTTGGATTTGAAGTATGAATGTGTTTTTCACTTGCCACCTCTAATTCTTTCATTCTATATTGATATTCCCTTTCTTCCCTCTCTTTGTCATATTGTAATTGTCTCTCTCTCTCCCTTTCCTCAAATTCCAGCTTCTTCAACTCTAATTCCATCTTGGATTTTAATTCTAATTCCTTTAGTTTAATGTCAGAGTCTGATGCAGACTTACTGACCGAAATCAAAGCATTTTTTTCCAAAACATTCTCTTCTACCAAATATTGGACCAAAATCTTTTTGATATCTTGTTTCGTTAAAGAAGCCTTGACTTCATAAAGATTTATATTTTCTGGGAAGTTGAATCAGCTTATCTTTTTTGAAAAGATCTAATTGCACCTGAGTAGGATTAGAAAGAAATATTTCTACTTTAGATGTCAATTTAACACAAACCTGTCAATCTCACTGAAGATTTTAAAAATTTCAAAAAAAACCCTAGGGGAATTCAAATTTAAAACATAAGTTTTCTGAAAAAATTTCTAGCCAAATTCCAATTTCGGACAAGACCACCAATTTCTGTTACGTGCTTAGGCTCGAATAAACAGTAACATAGAAAGAGTGAAAATAACAAGCTTGCATAACTTAATAAACAATTTACTGAGTACAAATATTATTTCAGAAAAGAAAAATAAATTTACGGTATTAAGAATCAATTCCAAAATTAATCCAAAAATAATTCAAAGTATTATCCACTAGAGAAATTGCAAAAGTCCTGGTAAAAAAATGTCCAAATAATTCTAAGTTCGAATTCCAGCGAAGTATCCAATATGGAAGACGATGTCACTTGATGAAGTCAGTTCTTGTTAATAAAATTTCTATGAGCACAATTCTTTTCCAGATAAATAACAAAATAATTCCTCTTGATCCAAACGAATTGACATAATTTCCAGTACAAGGTAATTTATAACTCAAATAGACACAACTTAATATTCTAAAGACTCAGCTTCTACTGAATAGCTCGCTACCAAAACATAGTTTATATATTTGTTTTTACGTAAACAAGTGGTAACGTGATCTTCTAGAAACTATCAGAACAAATTTACGTTCCAAAACTCAAAAACTCACGTACCCAGCGTATGACCCAACTAAAATAGAAAGATGTTTGTACAAAGCACCATATTGTCCTTGAAACCAACCAATCATTTTAAAAGCTTGTTTACAACTCTAAAGCCAGGTCAGAAATGAGGTCAACACCTGGTGTTTACTCTGCAAAGTACAGGTCCCCTCCCCCATCAATGAACGAATCTTAAAACTTAAAATGCCAAATTTAAATCTAACAAACAAACATTAAAAATAAATATAAATCACTTATATCAAATATACGTAACTATCTCTCTCTCTCTCTCTCTCTCTCTCTCTCTCTCTCTCTCTCTCTCTATATATATATATATATATATATATATATATATATATATATTGAAGATGCTACGCTCTTAAAATAAGTAACAGAAAAAAGTGAAGACAACAAGCTTTGTAAAATGCACCAAATAAGTTTTCCCTAGATAGCAAAGATACAAATGAGGGCAAAAAACTTGCGAATTAAATCCAAAAATACTCCAAGAATCAGAAACACGAGTCATATCAATGAAGCGTTCTAAGTGAATCTGAGATCAAATCCCAATGAAAAGCAAGATGGAAGGCGATGACGTCTGTAATAACCTGCAAACTGCAGATGTGTCAACAGTCTCTTGTTGAATCTCAGAAAATACTATTCCAGTTCTGAATTCGGCATAACTTTCATCGAAAATCTTTTTCCAAAATTTGTGTCACAACACTTATGTAAAAACAGGGAAAAAAATAACTTGAATTCAATAATTAAAAGAAAAATAAAAATTCAGCCCAAAACTGGACACAACATAATACAACTTAACGTGTCAAGTCTTTTAAGCCCAGCTGACACCACCTTATATAATCATCAGTTATACAACGGACTAAAATGCAAAACATATTCCTGAACGGTATCCAAGAGTTCATTCTTCGGGAAAATAGAAGTTTGTTACCAATTGACACATCACACATATCACCTAGTCCATTTATGACCTTGACTCAGCTTAGTCAGTCTTACTCTGAGACAAATAAAAATACTAAACAATAGTTGTTTACTTGAACAAAAATTCGGTCAATCAGCCAATATACATAAATCTAATGAAGCTATTTTTAGTTGCTTGCATAAATGAAACAACTTTTTTTGTACAAGAAATCAGGTTAAGCGGAAATTAATTCAGTTTTGGACAAAGTCAATTCCACTAAACAATGTTACAGTACAATAGCATATAATACAATAAAATTAAAATTTAGACTAATAGACAAATAATTAAATTAAATATACGTGTAAGCCATGAAAGCGACCTCGTGTGGTCCATTCCTCTCAACATGTCTATGATCCCTCATGAATTTCCGTACTTCGAAGATCTGTTGACCTAGCGTTAACCAGTATTGTCGCTCGAACCGACGTCTATGCTGACTGTAGAATCCGGGTAACACATCCCCAACAAAGCTCAACAACTCCTCTCCTTATAACAGCTATAAATACAATAACCAAACTGTATACTGTATGATCTTTATATTTGGAGTAATTCAGTGTTACACATTGTCTCCGTTGTTACTTCTCTTTAATAAATGACATCGAAGAATAATATGTACACAGCGGTCAAAATGTGTTAGCTGTCAATTTCTTCAAACGTGTTATGTTATCATAAAATATATGATATTTTATTTTAATTTGCTTTGTTTTAATTATGTTAATTTATGTTCGTTAGAATTCTAAAATTGTTTCAATATTAAGACAGAAAGTCGTATTATTTTTGAAAAGGAAGATAAGTACTATACAATAAATTAAGACTCTCAAGAGCGGATACTTCACCAATAAAACCCTCTTTAAGATGCATCTAATGTTTGCATATTATAAGGAAATTTATTATATATTTACGTGTGAAATATAGAAACTTATTGACGAAATATTTTTCATATTTTGTGGCTAATATTATTTGTTTACTTTCAATTCATACTTTTTATAATTTTGGGGGTAAAAATAATTAGGTCGCCCGAATATATGTCTTTTGCTCTCTTGAAATATTCTCGATCATCAAATCCTCAAGAATGCACCATTAAAATATAAAATCACTAAGAACTAAAGGTTTTGGTGAAAAAGAAAAAAAAATTAAACGAAAAAAGAATGCAAGACGTAGGAAACATGCAACTATTATTATTAGTTGTTTGTTTTGTATTCTTTCCTTGTTAAATGTGTAAAAACAATAGTTGTAACGATATCAAATGAAAACAGTAAGGGAATTTTAACTTAGAAGAAAATGTTCAAAAGCCCCTTACCGAGATACGGATTGGGAATACATATTTGAAAAGTTTTAAAAAATATGGATTAAGAGTTTTATTACTTACTAAAATGAGTTAAATTGTGTACGTTACATCGACATCTTTTTATTTCTAGGACTGGATCTACACATAAGGCTGTCGCAGAATCCTTCTGTTACTAGTCCTAACAGAAATTCGCCTAGTAATTGCGCGAGAGCCGAGGTAAACGTGTTGGCCGAGTGTCGGACTGGTATCCCATTGCTAACGGATTCGATATCTATCCACGCCAGCTCAAGTCGCCTACCCCAAATACTTCTTTGGAAATGTCTTTAGCTACCATTTCCGACCTATAAACTCACCAACAAGAAGTACTGTAGATATTGCCACGAAAAAACTGCGTCACATATAGGTCGCAAAGAATAAAGTTTCTAATCAGTGACACATTATTGTATATAATTTCTAAGAAAGAGAAAAAATAAACGTACTTATAAAAAATACGCAGGAACAATAACTGATATGATAACATTACAAGTCAAAGTTGTTAACAATAACGGAACCTAAGTTCCATACGTACAGACAGACAGACATATACAAATATAAGGTATTAATGGTCATCAAAGATACAATATTTAACCTATGGCATTGGTAACACGAGTATAACATTCATCAAGCAATACCAGTTATGGGACAAAGAGGAATAACCCAAGGTAAAGAGGAGATACCATGAAAGAGTCTTAAAAGAGTTTTGTCTCCTTGATAACTTGATAATCTACCTGTATGGGAAGCTATCTCAAAACAAAATAGAAAGCCCAAATATAAATATTGTGGTTTCATTTGGACGAAATGTAAAAAATGGATTTGTTCTTTGACGAATATAACGATAAAGCTGAAAGATGAAATAAAACCCTAATTAGAAAATACATCATTTTCAAGCTTAAAAAATATGAGGGAAACGACGCTTAATATATATATATATATATATATATATATATATATATATATATATATATATATATATATATATATATATATATATGATTCCACTAATTAAATACTTTCATCCGTTAGTTTTGTACATTTAAATTACAACCATGATATTAGTTCAAGCTTAGATAAATTTTATATTTCTTAAAAGTAACTAGAATACGATACCTAAAGGGGTCAGCACATATCACGTGGTATTCTGAATATTTTGTGAATATGATTCATATTGCCAAAGTAGATACATTCAGGGAACTCTTCCAACGGTTTCTCATACAATAAGACCACCCCTCATCCTCCCCCCTTCTCTCTCTCTCTCTCTCTCTCTCTCTCTCTCTCTCTCTCTCTCTCTTAGACTGCTCCCTTGGCATAATGGTTAGAGCATCCGCCTCTGATGCAGGAGGTCGTGGGTTCGATCCCAGACCGAGTCATACCAAAAAATGAACACAAATGCTACTAACAGCTGCTCGCTTGGCGATCAACATTATGAGGTTAGTGTTAAGAAAGGTCAGCCTAGTGACAGGATTATGCGACTGAGTGGGACATGATGCTAAATGTCTATGGCAGGATGCTCCAATGCTAGACATCACTATAAACTGCCACACTGCAGACATCGTAGCGATATGGCTGATAAATTGTTAAAGCTACGGTAAAATACAAAACATACACACACATGCACACACGCACATCTCTGGAAGATAAATACAGGCTCTTACAAAAACTGTAAAAGAGAAATAATTTAAAATTAAGTCAATATTATCAAGTAAAGAGTCTTATAAGAGCTGTGCCCCTTGTGACAAATTTTTTTTTGGTTTTAATTTACTTTTATTTTCCTAAATTCACTCTACAGTTAATGGATATATGTATAGTAATAATACATATAAAAAGATAAGTAGGTCAGGATGTATGTATATGTACTGCGTATAATTTCGTTAAAACATAAAATGAGATGTGTGAGAGAAAAACATATGGAGAAGTATGGGAAAGAGATTCTAAACAGTAATGTTTACCGTCTCTAAATTGAGCCCCAGTAGTTCATTTGCTGGGGCGTCAGTTTCGTGGGTTCTATACCCATGCAAGCCAGTTTGAATGCGCTGCCTTGAGGGCGTGTTCTAGGTAAAGGCACTCAGTTCCCATTTGCCATGATGCACCGAATAATTTGTAAGAACGTGCAGTTCAGAAAATTCAAATACAATGATCTGCTACACATAATACCAGTATCAACAACAATTATAGCCCTATTTGCGTAATACGAACGAAATCTATCACTCTGAAATGCTGCAAATGATGATATAGATAAATAAATTCACACCTATATAAATACGTATGTAACTATATGCACACTTTTCTAATGTTGAGTCCTCGTATGCCCTTTAAAATCCTTGCCAAAGAAAAGACCGACAATATCAAATATACCAGTAGTTGTATTACTTTGTTATGAAAGAAATACAACAAAAATCGCTTCGAAAGATTATAATTATACTTATCTGTCTTCTCTCGCTAGATATCGTATGCACCTATCTAAAAAATATAAATACATTATATATTCAAACCAGCTGTATATCTCATGAGAAAAGTAAAGATAGATAACTCAAAAAACATTATCCTAATGAGGTGAGTCAGAATGGAGTAATGTTTCTTGTGTGATTTTAGGTTCGCAATCAGCAATGTAGTTTTTGATTGTTGTATACATGCAATGTTTTGTTGACAAAAACACTTAGCTCGCATTATGTCGGTATGATAGAGCCTATAATATGTATTTTTTTTTTAAAAAAACTTAAAATTTCAACCAACCAACCCGTCCTTCCTATATAAAGAATAATTTATATATGTTCATATATATATATATATATATATATATATATATATATATATATATATATATATATATATATATATATATATATATATATATTACGGTATGTATATTTTCTGCCGTATACTTATGTCAGTGGGAATTTCTTAAAAGAGACCTTGTTTTAAAGATGAGACCTATTCTTATATTTTGCATACCATTCATTTTGTAGTGTGATCTTAAGCTACGTGACAGAAAGAAGCAAAACCAGGAAATTTTGTGCAGTTCAACAAACAATATATTTCCCTCTAATACGAAAGTGAAAATTTGAAGGAAACTTATAGCATTGTTAACTAAATCCCAACGCGTCAAATATTTTCTATGACAAGTCAAAAAGTATAGAATGTTTTGACTGAATTCAAATAATCATAAATGTATTGATATACACAGTGTATCCATGTACCACAAAAACGTAATCCAGAATGTCTTTGAGTTAGCCCACAGTAATCAAAAAACTGTGTCTTTCAGTATTAAAAACAATTTCATTAACACTTTGTAATTCCAATTATTAATTCAAAAACTGATTAATCTCAAATTATAGCTCAACACAACTAAAACTGATTCCACAGTCTGATATTAAAACAGAAATGATAATTCTTTAAAAAGTCTTTATATTTAGATTGTCACCTGACCCGTAATGCCACAAAATGAATGTTGGTCATTTAAGTGGAAAATTCCATTAAATACTGTCAAGAAGATCACTTTTAGGGCACTATAAGGCCGTAACCAATGCTAGGTCCAGAACTCAATGTCATGAACATCTAATGACAATAGTCAAGTCGGCGAGAATTGTACCCTCAGTTACTAACAAAGGTGAAACACTATATACATTAAATATACATATCATGCAAATCGTAGTAATGCTTTTGAGGCTGGAAATAAGATCTTAACGCGGATCTATCATAAAGTAAATATGTTTTGTAACTATATTAACATACGTATTGGGTTATGTATTTGATCTTTGGGCTTTAACATTTTAGTGCGGTTAACAGAAAGAGACAAAAAACAGAAAATGAAAACAATGATAAACAAGAAATGAACAATCAGTTGGGAAGGCCTTGACCGGACTCTCATCTGTAATAGACATATAGGAGTCATACAAGAACAAGATAGGGTGAGAAGAAGGCCTTTCAACGAGACGAAGATAGATAACTCTAATGTTGTTCAATTAAGAAAAAAGGCATATAAGAGTTGTTCCCCTTTAAAATTAACATCAAACGTTTCTAGACATGCGACAAATATCAGGAAAAAAGGATTGTGAATTGCTAATACTTCAGTTTATGTCAATGATCGAGTTTAAGCTGAGCACACAGAAATAGCTTTAACTTTGGTCCTTCCATAAAGTATCCTGTAACCCATAGCAATGTCTGTGAAAGAACTGATCACAATATTTTTAAAAATATAATTTTCTGAAGAAAGAGTACATCCATATGAGTTTATATGCAAAGAAATGTATTACTGACACTAATAGTGGCAGCAAGTATATGTGGATTTTGTTTATGACATTTACATTGAACGTTAACTGTATCTACACATACTGTTTTGGTGCAGTTGCAAATGCCTTATCTGCTTTGGAAATGGACGCAACAACTCATAAACGAGTCTCCTGTTGCCATGCAGGTCGGCTTTGGTTAGCCATACACAATGGGAGTAAATTCTATAAGAAAATCAAGAGTGGAGACCTTAAGGCAGCTAAACGATGTACTACATACCTTTCTGGTAACTCCTTGGTCTGTAGAGGGATGGGCTCCGCCAGACGACTTTTGCCCTAGACACACTGTTAATGCTGGACAACTCTGAAGTTACCATACCGGATCGGTCGTCGCCTGGATCTACAATAACCGCGCATGTCGTTGTCCACCAGGACGTAGGTGACAAGTGTGCTACTGGTACATTGCATAAAATCAAAGCGATAGACAGTATCACCATCGCCACCTGGAACATTAGAACTCTAGAGCAACTTGGAAGACTCCAAGAGTTGAAACATTAGCTGGAACACTACATATGACACATTGTCGGATTCTGTGAAGTAAGATGGAAAGCCCTAGGAGAACACCAAACTGAAGATGCGCATATATTATACTTATTGGAGAGTTGGACAAGTCTATCAATGGATTAGGCTTTCTTGTGAACAAAGCCATAACAGGATATGTGCTTGAATGCCGCCCAATATCTAGCTGAATCATCTCAATTCGTCTGAATGCATCTCCCTTTAACATCACAATTATCCAAGTCTATGCTCCAACTACCGATCATGATGATGAAAAAATAGAGGAGTTTTACAACAAAATCCAGGGTATTCTAAACAGGTCAGTAAAATACATCCTCATCAACTAAGGAAGACTTGAATGCCAAAGTTGGCAAAGATGCTATAACAGACTGGGATGATTATCGTAGATCTTCTTGCATTTAGCAATCAAATTTGTTTTTAAAGCAAGTTTTCACACACTGCACGCTTTCGTCTCTTGAGTTTTATTGCATATCAGCTCATTAATCTGAAAACTGTGCATTGTTTACAAGACCAACAACAGAAAGGAAGTACCGGAGTACAATAACTTGAAACAAAATTAAATGGAAAAAATAGATATTTATATTAAACTAAGATTGAAATTCAAATATATATATATATATATATATATATATATATATATATATATATATATATATATATATATATATATAATCTGACCATCATAGATGGATGTATACGTCCTAATGAATGATAAATGTGCTTAATTCCGGATTGTGACTGCCAATTCTTAATTCTTAATGCTCTTTTTTAAAATGTATAAATATGAAAGAGGGAGACGGCTTCTTGAGTTCTCAAGCTACAGCAATCTAGTACTAGCCAACACCCTACGCTTACATAAATCACCACGATGCTGGATATGTCACATACCAAATGGAACCCATCATACATAGATCGACTACATAATGGCTTAAAACCGTTACCGATCTGGCATCAATAGAGCAAAAACAATAACATTCCCAGGTGCTTTGTTGGGAATGATCACGACCTCGTGATTATGAACTTACAAGTGAGGCTGAAGACAATTAACAAGCAAATCAGACTAAAATGCAACCTTGAACAACTGAAGGACCTTAACATCTACAAGTCATTCAAAGCCACAGTTTTAGGAAACTTTCCTCCACGCATTGTTAAGAATGTTGATGTTAAAGTGATGACAGACACTTTCAACACAGTCTTGACAACAGATGCCTGGGACATCATTGGCCCCCATCGCATAAAATTAAAACCCTGGGTTACAGAAGAGATTCTGAATTGGTGTGATACCCAAGAGACCCTGACAACATCAGACACAGCAAGTATAATGGAGTGCCGAAAACTGGATCGGATAAAAGTGCACAGAAATAGAGAGCAGTCTAATAACGAATGAGAGCGAAAAGCATTCCAAATTTTGAAAGATCTCACCAGACAGAAGCAACCAAGCTTCAGCACCATTCAAGACGAAAATGGAAATTCCCTCAAAGCGAGTAACATTGCAGGAAGATGGACTCAGTATTGTAATGAACTCTACAATCATCAGTCCACAGGAGACCAAGAGATGCTTAAAGTTCCAAACTCCACAAATGATGATGATTTACCCATTCTCAAAGAAGCATTGGTGTCAGCAATAAGAGCACCGAAGAGCGGAAAGGCAGCTTGAGTAGACAACAACCCAGCTGAACTCACAAGAATGCGGAGGGGTGGGGGATAGTGATAGAGCTACTAACAGAAATCTGCAACAAGATCTGGTAGGCAGATGAATGACCAACACAGTGGAACCAGTCACTGATTATGACACTCACCATAAAGGCAATCGCCAGCTGTGCCAAAATTACAAAACTATGAGTTTTATCAGCATGCTGGAAAGGTGATGCTGAAGTTCATGTTCAACAGACTGAAACGACAATCAGAATACAAAATCGCTGAAGAACAGGCAGGAATCTGGGGTGGAAGAAGCACAACAGAACAAATATTAAAACTCGGGGTTCTGTGTGAAAAGCACTCGCAACATCAACAAGACATATAAAATGTGTTCATCGATTTCAAAAATGCCTTTGACAGAGCGGTACGAAAGCCATTGTGGGCCACAGCGAAGAAGTACTACATGGGTCTAAAGTTGACCAATAACATCACGCAGCTGAATGCCAAGGTTACCAGTGCATTAATTACTTAAGGTTCTGTGGGGTACTGGTTCCAAACACCAGCTGGACTACGTCAAGGCTCTCTCCTGTCACCCACGCTATTTCACATCAAATTTGCGCGCATCATGATCTAAGCATTGGAAAAACACCGAGGGACACTGATGGGCTGGCAAGCTTGCTACCTTAATGAATAACCTGGATAAAACATATTCCTTATTTGAGATGGATATAAACATGGAGAATACAAAGATGATAACACACAGTGGCAAACAATTTTCAACCAAGATTAACGTCAGAGAACAGGAACTGGAAACAGTGGGCCAGTTAAAATAGCTTGGTTCCATAATCACCAAAGAGGGATCAATACCAGAACGTTTGTCACGATCAGCACAAGCAACGACAGCTATGTCAAATCTAAGACCTGTCTGGCGAGACAAGAATATATGTGTGAAAATTAAAATGAGACTATTGAGAGCACTGGTCATCTCAATCTTGTTGCATTCATATGAGGCCTGGATCCTGATAGCAGAATAAAAACGAAAAATCCATGCTCTTGAATTGAGATGCTACATAACCATCCTTGACATTTCTTATATGGACCACATCACAAATGAAGAAGTGCGTAACACCATCAGGAACAAAGTAGGCAAATATAGAAACCTAATCACACCGTCAAAAAGAGAAATCTGAAATGGTATCACCATGTCACTAGAGCCAACAATATATTCACAGCAGTTGTGCAGGACAACTTTTAAGGTGGCAGAAGGAGAGGCAGACCGAAAATAAAAGTGGACTGACAACATCACAGAATGGACCAGAACACGTTTTGCGGAGACACATGCATTGGTACATGATCGAGATAAGTGAAAGGGACTATTCAGATGTTCAGCATCACAGTGCCTTGATGACCATACAATGTCAAGACACCGGTGATGACGAGACTAATGTAAGTGAAAAACATTATGACGATACCCAAACGGAACAGTTTTAAATATTTTAATAATCTTCGTTCATTTGTCTCTGTGTACTTGCTGTACGTTTATCTATTTATGTGCCCACCATTCTTTATTCAATTTAAAGTTTGTACCGCCACTGTGGCAAGTACACATGGGGCCCCGAGTGGCCGAGTGGTCTAAAGCGCTCTCCGTTACGGAGCACTTCCATCTCTCCTCTGTTTGCGTTGGTTCAAGTCAAAGATTCGGCTAATGGAGTTATGTGAGAAAATTTGCCAGTAGCTTCTCGTGGATCGGTGGTTCTTTCCTTTGGGTTTTTACCAGGTTCTTCCTCCACCAATAAAACTGGAAGCCATATAAAGCCTAATGTGTGCTGAAAAATGGCGTTAAACCCTACAACAACAATGTCAAGTACAACATAAAATAATATCATGTCCCTGGATGGTTACAGGACTGCCGATATAATTTATTATATTCTGGACACCCTCACATGCACGTCTACCACCAAACTCTACTATCTTTTAGAGTATCTCACATACAAGACTTCCAGTATGATCTACTATCTTTAGGAGTCTCTCTGATACAGGAATGCCAATATAATTAAATATATTCTGGACTACCACTCATTCAGGACCACCACTGTACTCTGCTATATTCTGATCTCCTAACATACAAAGACGCAGCAATACTCTACTCTCTTTAAGAATCCCTCTCATACAGGACTGCCCTTCACAAAGGAACCTGACGCAAAAAGTTGTTTTTGGTGGACGACATTGGCAGTGCCAGAAAAAGAACCTCGACCAAATTAACAACACTTCATGCAAGATGTGTTTAGCCCGTTCCATCGTCGTAGGATGAACCCATGCCGACAAGAACGACACGTTAGAATGAAAAAAAGCCTGGAAAACTATTCAACGATCGGACCGAACCAAGCAAAATTACTGTTACAGCAAGCGGGGCTATCACAAGACACACCCTGTGTCTTTCCCGAAATGCAAAATTTGCCAGAGGTCCTGGATCCATGCAACACATTGAAAGTGCACATTCAAGAAGTGCGGGGACCTCGAGTTGCTTTCGAGGCAAAAAGTTCAAAGACACAAAATACATTCACGTCTATCATGACGAGGAACATTTTGTTGCCATCACCAGTATCGCCCCATTCGTGTGATAGTTATTATTGTGAAAACTGTGACTCCAGTGGCCAAGTAGTGAGAGCGTCCGCCGCGGAAGCGAGAGGTCGTGGGTTCTATCCCCGGCCGAGTCATACCAAAGACTTTCTACAAAAACTGTACTAACAGGCGTTAGGACTGGTCGGACTGGTTTCAGGATAATGTGACTGGGTGGGACATCATGGTACATGCCTGCGGCATGATTCCCCAGTGCTAGACATCACTGTGAACTGCCTCACTAAAGACACCGTAGAGATATGACTGAAACAATATGTCAGCTACGTTAAAAATCATAATCACACAAAGAAACAAACAAACATGAAGAGAAAGATGCACAGAAGGAAGGCAATTTCGAATGCGTGCAACCAACCGGTATTCACATTCGTAATTTCTGCGTGGCTCGTCGAACGTGCGATAAGTGCATCCAAGAACCTATCTTTTAGCCATTGTCCTCACTGCAGCAAGATTCTGGAGGATGTTCAAAACATTTTTGGGGACGAACACGCTAACCATTTTCGCCCAACGGATCTTAGACCTCATCGTCGAATTGTGGAGCAAGAGGGCATCGAGGTTACGGAGATTGTTATCGCCATGCTACGATGATGGCTTGCAATTTATTGGGATTGGATGGACAATTTATTCTCATATATTTTACGGAACAAAGTACCGAACGTCCTAAAGTGACTTTGATTGGAGCCAAAATCATTTCCATGCAAGTGGGACAAGCGCGGTTTAAAGATTCCATGAGTTACATGGCCATACCTTTGAGTCGAATGCCTAAAACATTTCAAATGACAGAAATGGCCAAAATGTTAATTTCACATTTTTACAGAAGCCAATCAACACGCCGTTCTACTCCAATTGTCTGACGCTGTCTACTTCGACCCGGACAACATCCGCATCAAACAACGAGAAGCCTTCTTTGCTTTGTACCAGACTCATTCCTCTGACCCCTTCGAATTTCAGGAAGAAATGTTTAAGTATTGTCGTTTTAACGTGGACATGTTATGGCGTTGGTCTAAAAAATTTCAAGAGTTATTCATGAAACACGGAGGGATCAATCATTTGAAAGAAGCCTGAATCATTGCCAAAGCGTTTTCCTGAGTGTACCGCCACAGATGCATGTCTGAAAACATACAAGCTGTTATAAACACCCGGACGACAAATTTTGTCAAACGTCAATTCTTGGTCAAAGTCCTACGCTGTAAACAATAATTGTGCGACACGGAAGACAAATGGATTCAGCACACCCGAAAAGGAGGAGGCTTATCGGAACGTATTTGTTGGATAGTTGGGATCTAGAAAATCCCAATACCGTGTACGTGTTAAACGGGTGCCTTTTTCACATATGTCCCATATGCTACCCTCAACGTAACACTGAAAATCCGTTTGACAACGTACCATGGAAGACTTCTACGAGACCACTTGTGATCGGAGCTTAAAGTTAGAACAGCAAGGATACCAAATGGTGGAAATGTGGGAACACGAGTACGATCACCGTTTGAAAACCGACCCCGAGTTTAAACGCATCGTGGAAAGTTAGTGGACCCTCTGAACCCACGGGATAGTTTCTAAGGGGGATGGACGAATGCCACCTGTTTGCAGTACGACGTCGATGAGGAGAAAGGTGATGAAATCAAATACTTGAACGTGTGTTCGTTGTATCCTGACGTGTGCACATATTGTCACTCTCCGCAAAGCACACGCAATTACTGATAGAACTAATCGACGTGGAAACAATTCGATAATACGAAGGATTGGTCAAGTGCAAAGTCCTGCTTCCCACGGACATGTACCATCCCGATTTACCTCACTATTGCCAAAAACAATTGATGTTTCCTATGTGCCGTACTTGTGAAGAAACGTTCAATCAAGATCAACTTTGTCAGCACACCCAGGAAGAACGGGCCTTGACATACGCGCGGGTGGAATTGTTCAACGCTCTGGACCTTGAATACCAATTATTTGAATTGTACGAAATTTACCGCTTTTCCAAGACAGAAAAATACCACACGGGCGACCAAACTCAGAAAGGCATTTACACAGTTAATGTGCATGCCTTTTGAACATGAAAATAGACAGCGGCTATCCATCCTATCGTCATCTTCCCGAAGACGATAAACAATTAAAAAGATAAATACTGGGAGCAGTAAAACATCACTTTAGACAACGTGGAGTAAAAACAAAGGAAGGCGATCCATTTCGAAAGTGATGTTAAATTGCTTTTGAGGTAAAATCGCACATCGCCCGTGTTACCAAAGACGGAGTATTTGTCCGATTCTTTCCGCTACTTCCAGATTCACGACAAAACTAAATACATGAAACACGTGTACGTCCTTCATGAAGATTTGATCCTAGTCAATTACGAAGTAGCACTTGGCTTTGCAGAAACCGACGAATATGGAAAGACCATCATTGCTACTTACGTAAGAGCCCATACTCGTTTATAATTGTAGGAAGTTTTCGTACTGTAAGGAGATCGCATCCTGTATTTTGACACGGAGAGTTGCATCTACATTGATCAGCAGGGTCATCGGCACGTTGACATCGAAGGAGACCGTTTAGACGACAAGATTCTAAGTTTATCTAGTGGTAGTCCAAAAATGTACGGCTAAGGTAACCGGGACCAAAGAGTGCAAATGAAGTGTAAAGAGAAAGGACTGACTCTCATTTATCGCGACAGTCAAATCGTGACGTTTCGCGTATGGAAAGAAGCCTTGTAGTCTGGAAAGCATGAAAAATTTAAAGAGACACCTGCGAACAGCACATTGATTGTACGTTTACCCGCACACCAAATTGTCAGTCGACCTTTGTAAAAAGTCTATCAAATCGTGTACCAGAAGAGAGTTTATCTTCCCAATCACTTCACATTACCGTAAGGACACGTCGATTTTGGGCATATAAAAGGGAAAACGTCCAAGACCGATGGTTCATTATAACTACAAAGAACAAGCGACAAAAATACTTTTAAACATACATCATTCAAGTTTTGATATCCTCAAGTGGAGTGCGATACTGTGCCTTGCGATTAGAGTGATGCCGAACGCTGTAACCTTAGGGATTCAGAAGTACATCATGGGAACTTTGCTCTGACTACTACTAATACTACCATACCTACTATGCAACATGATGCTGTTCGTTTCCAACCTGACGGATGAGAAAGCGATGCCACTAGTTACAGAACACATTATCACTTTACTGGTATACAATGTCAATGTCATCCTCGACGTGAAACCATGCAATTACCACGCTACGGATGTCATCCAGATATGGGCCTGTGAAAGACGAATATTCGTACCCTGTGGGTATGCCTCAATACTTCAATTTTGAACCATTCCAGACGTTCCAAGGAAAATGACCTAAATATCTGTGAGGACTTACCCCCCATCCTCCAAGAACTAGCAACAGTTCTACTTTTCTACTTCAAGGATTAGGATAAAGCCATGTGTTTCGGTTGGGGTGTGTCACTTTACAAGTGGGAACAGAAAGATTCCGCTTACCTTAAACATTCTCGATGACCCCATAAAACAGCTTCTTCTCGGAAGATGCCACGCCATGCAACGACGGTGACCTCGTCTCCAGTAGCTTTAGGTTCTTCCACTTCTCCCTTGCAAGTAATGCCAGCTAAGCCCAATTTGACACCCGTGATTCCTCATTTGATAAAACTATGGAAACCCGCGTCTCCAGGAACGTCTCCTACATCGGTGGCACCTTCCTCCTCATTATTTGCATTGGCAGCTGCTCACTAAGTACCTGCTCCCTAAATCAAAGTCCAATCAGATCGGACATGTTACAGAGTTTACTGTCCCGATTGAGTCCGTTGCGAACCCCTCCACGATGTGTGCTGCCTGCCATCAAGTTGGTACGACGTAAAGAGAATCAGTGGCGACGCATTCCAGTATAAACAAGACCTGCGGTAAAGGATCGGGATCAGTGTTTTTGCGATCCTAAAGATGTCCTCTGATAGAAGTGTACACCACTCTCTCGCTATAAGAGGAAAGAAAAGAAAAGGACTGCCTCCACGTTTAGACAAACATTGTCACATGTTATCTGTTCTGTCCAAAGATCTGCACCAATTCGAAAACAACTCATTCAAACAGTTTTCAAAGATGTCATCGATACCGTGAGCGAATGTTGTTTGAACGTCTTGAAATGAATGATACCTTTGTCTAAACACCAGAAAGAATGCTTAGCTAAACATCGACATGTTCTTTGACAAATGGTCCAAAAGAAAATAGCCATCCGTCAAAAGAAAAGATGATGGTACCCCACGGAGGATTTATGTAGGACCTCTTGTCAAAGTAATAGTGGGAGTATTACTGGAAGGAATGTTGGGATGTGTTTTACCCATGGGTCAAAAGAAGATAAAAGAGACCTCTGGAGTCAAAAGATCTCAGACATGACTTTTAAAATGAAATGAAAAGACGAAAAATTGTTTTATTGTCTTTTTCAAACGATGTATGGAATACCATCGTTGACAAGAACAACGGACTTTGCATTTGCTTTTCCAATCCTAATTTCAATGCGATGTCCCAGTTACAACACAAATTGCAGTCGTTGATAGATCGCAACGACCTGTCCGAAACAGAAAAATCGCAAAGGTACGGTCAACTATTGCAACAACAGCATATCTTTCACCAGAAAGCTGTAACCGAAACAGCTCAACCGACTCTGAAAGATTTTAAGACCCTGATGAAATGTCCACCACCACTACCACCACCCCTGTGACAAAGACAGAGAAAGGAGAAGAAGTACGCAAGTTAACAACACCGCCAAAGTACACAAGTTAAAAGCAGCATATACATCCAGAAATCAAATGAAAAGACGAAAACTTGCTTTATTGCCTTTTACAAACGATGTATGGAATACCATCGTTTGCAAGAACAACGGACTTTGCATTTGCCTTCCATTCCTCATTTCACTTGATGTCCCAGTTACAGCACAAATTGCAATCGTTGATGGATTACAACGACCTATCCGAAACAGAAAAATCGCAAAGGTACGGTCAACTATTGCAGCAACTACATATCTTTCACCAGAAAGCTGTAGCCGAAAGAGCTCAACCGACTCTGAAAGATTTTAAGACCCTGATGAAATGTCCACCATCAGCCCCGTGACAAAAACAGAGAAAGGAGAAGTACGCAAATTAACAACACCACCAAAAGTACACAAGTGAACAGCAGCATATACATCCAGAATTGAATGGTATTTAAAAAAAAACAAAAACAACGGCCACCCATTCATCCACAGAAGAGAAGAGGAAGGGGAAGACAGAAGTGAAAGTAGAACCGATTACCCCTGTTCAAACATCCTCCTGATCGATACCTATCGTTCGCCAGATACGCAAAGCATTACAAACCAAAATTATACCACACGAAAAGAAGTATATCAACAGTAAAGAGTGGATGACGTATTAAGAAAAATGGAGAAGATGTAGTCCACTGCATTCCTGAACCAAGCTTTCCAAAAAGAATTAAGAAACGTGACATTCATCTTTTCACAACCAAGAAGCTCCAAAACCAGCATCGTGGATTGTTTTCAACACAGCTTGAAAGAACGCATGCACAAATATTTTACGTATCAGCACACCCTCAAGTTCATCGACATCTTACAGCATTTGGTTCAAGCGTACAACCAATACATCGGATCATCGGATACGCCTTTAAGACGTGACTCACGACAACAAGTGACTGTTTTGAGCGCCTCTTTCGGTACATCCATGACAGAGAAAATTGAAAGCTGTGATCTTTTGGGACAGACAATATTTTATAAAAGGGATCTTAGCAAGGTACATAACCAGATAGTTTTCTTATGGCAGTAATACCCCACCCCCAAACCACCACCTTCCGGAATTATCAGATTCTGGTGAGAAGAAGAAAAACGTTTGCCTCCATGATCAGCCCTGACTAAACTGGTTTCATTAGTAAAATTGTCAAACATCTGAAAGGTTTCAATACTGGAATATGATGTGCTGATTTAGTACACTATTTCAGTTTTGACTAAAATAAATTTGCACACAAACACACCTTCCTGTCCCCCTCACCACCCGCCTTTCTATACGTATTCCAACTAAGATTATGACATTAATTAATTGTACATGAATGTCATATTTACACCTACACAAGAAGAAATACAGATTATCTAACTCATGTCAAACTTCTCTGCATTCTCTCATCCAATCTTTAATGTTTGTGCGTACTATATAAGGATACAGAAATATGGACATTTAAGCTCCTTTAATGTCATGCCGAAGGATTACACCTATAATTTGTCCGTATTTAGTTTGGAAGCGGGCAATACTTTTAATTCAGTTATTATTCATTCTTCTGCATTGAGAAGTATATAGTGCTGAAGTGTTTCTTTTCTGCTTCAAAGCGGAGATGTTAGTAACTATACTGACTATATGGTGCCGATTAAGTAAACGTTAAAATAATAGATGAAACAGTAGGTTCTTCAAAATCGATGAAAGGTATATCTAAAAGATACAGGTAAAAAGTATGCAATATTTCAAATATAGGTTCAACATTTGTTATATAAACCTTTTTCCCTGAAACAAAGATTTTCTCTGTCGGTAAATCATCGCAAAATTTCTTAATAAATATAATATTTTTTTAATGAGTTTAATAAAGCATGTCTCACAAAGTGGAATGTCGATACACTCTACAAGAATGTGTTTCACTGTCAATGAATGCAATATTCACCGTTTAAGATATATTTATAAGTCAAGAATGTGTGTTTGTTATAGTGGCCGCCTGGATTATTTTTCCTGGGCCCACAAATGATGTGCACAACTCTTGTTCTATATGATGTAGTTTGTTCTCATATCTAAGTTTCTGTTTTATGGAGGTTGTTGAAATATTCACTCATGAATATACATGTATATAACTAATGGCATGTGATCTGCTCGATGTCCTTTCTTTAGTTGCAGGTTTCTCGAAATCGGCTCGACGAATTTTCTTACAATTTTCTCTACTGTTAGAATAAGGTCTTTTCTCGATACAGCGTAAGAGGCGATGAAATTAAAATTCTCTAAGTAAGGTTCAAATGAGTACAAACTATTGATACCGTTTAGTAACATTTGCATGATTTGTCATACCTACCACCCCCAAGGTGACCCTTTTTTTGGCTGTTTCGTTACCACGAAATTCGTCAGGACTTCTTTCGTAGGTGGACCCTATTTTCTAGAGATAAAATATTCATGTAAAGAGTATACAGAGTGGACGCAATGAACTATATATATATATATATATATATATATATATATATATATATATATATATATATATATATATATACATGTATATAATCTAACGGCATGTGATCTGCTCGAGGTCCTTTCTTTAGTTGCAGGTTTCTCGAAATCGGCTCGACGAATTTTCTTAAAACCTTCTCTACTGTTAGAAATGGGTCTTTTTTCGAAACAGCATAAGAGGCGTTGAAATCAAATTCTCTAAGTAAGGTTCCCATGATTACAAACTATTGATACCGTTTAGTAACACTGGCATGGTTTTTCTTCACCAACATCAGATTTCCTTTCCGTTAGCCTTTTATGTCATAGAAAAGACACTGGTATCCCCTTTCTCACTGTTAACTATGTTAATCCGCCACCCTAGGCCACTTAATGTTCACTTTTACCGGCGTATTACTCTCATATAACTACTGCTATTTCCCCCTATGGATACACAAATGGTATCTACCAAGTCCCTACTTATTGATTCCATTGTGTAGTTTACTTCTTTTCTACTATATATATATTGCCATCTCAGCCACACTTCTATTTTACGCCACTAGATTTTATTATGGACTATGTTACTAAAGGGACAGTCATTCGGATGGAACCTTAATTCACTACTAGCGAACCATGGCATGATTCTGACTTACTAACACTCGACTCCGTGACGTTTGCCCCTAGTAATTGGTGAATTATTTCGCGCTAGGAATATTTTCATGGCGCAGAATCCCAATAATCACACAAATCTAAGAATTGCTAAAAACGGGGCGCTGTCCAATGCGCATAGTCCAAATTTATTACATTATATTAATCTATGGATTCCAAAAAATCGGCTACACGATTTTTTAAAAAGCGTTTTCTGTATTTGGGAAAAATACCTAACTGCATATTGTCCGAGAGGCGTTGAAATCTATATATTATAGTTAAGGGTTCAATAATTACAATCTATTTAATCAATTAAAATTGTGGATCTTTTTCATACCCGGTCCCCACAGGCTGCCCCTTTTATGGCTGATTCCTCTCGATGACATTCATCGGGACTTCTTTACTGGCTCGACAATATCACTTAGAGATAAACTGTCTGTGAAACGTCATTTGTCAAAACTCATTAAAGAGAAGTATTGGCCCACCTGTATAAGTAAGATATTATTGTCGTGCCGTATGTGCTGTATCCACCCCCACCCCCTTAATGTAGCCCCAATGTTTGGCAATCGATTAAACAAATTTATTAAAAAATTTGGCTTATGTTGGAACAGATTCATGAATATAAAATATCCAGCAAAACACACTAACGTCTAATTAAGAACGCATATATGCATAAATTGCGTTCTGATAATTAAGACTACAAATATTGCGTTACTGTAATTATGAATTGATAAAAATGAATTTCGGTAATTGTGAATGCATATAATGTTGTTGTATGACATTCCGGTCCAGTTTCTCAGAACACGTGAATTATTCCCGAAGTTGCACCAAAATGTAGAATTTTCATATGAAAAATTCCAATATACAAGAAAATTTAGCAGACCTGATTTTTTATTGGACTTGTCTAGATCTAATTTGTCTAACAATATATGTAACAGAGACATAACCAAACGATTTGCATGAGAGCCGACAGTCAATGCGCATGTTTTTGTTCGCTGCGGTATATAGTATTCTCAGGGCGACAGTTAAAGGGTTTAGTTTCTTGCGGACTTCCTTGTGTTCATCAGGTAAGTGTGAAATCATTTTATATTTGCACCAGTGACACTCACTCACTCACTAACTCACTCACTCACTAACTCACTCACGAGAGAAAGAGAGAGAGAGAGAGAGAGAGAGAGTATTCTCAGGGCGACAGTTAAAGGGTTTAGTTTCTTGCGGACTTCCTTGTGTTCATCAGGTAAGTGTGAAATCATTTTATATTTGCACCAGTGACACTCACTCACTCACTCACTCACGAGAGAGAGAGAGAGAGAGAGAGAGAGAGAGAGAGAGAGAGAGAGAGAGAGAGAGAATATCTATATTTCAACCAGAATTCTAAATGTCAGCCCATTTCTTCATCAGGCTTAAGGATGCTAAGTAATACATCGGATTTGTCTGAATCAAATAAAGAGATAATTAGCTTTTCTTAAGATGCAGTCTGAATGTTGGATATGTGCCTTGCAAGATGACCAGTGGTTAATGTGAATAAGAACAAAAGTCTAGGATTTATTATCTGACTCAATACTTTGCTTATTGTATGTGGAAGACGTAAGTCAATCAGTTGAGTTTTTGTTTGTTGTGGGTTTAACGCCATTTTTCAGCAACTAGTAAACTATACATGGCGACCCGTATATTTAGTTGTTAGGAACCGGACCAAAAACCGGGATAAACTACCGACCCGCGAGAAGCTGCTTGAAAGGTTTGTTCTACACATGGGCCAACGTTGGGTTGGCTAGGTCGAGATAGCGATGAGACATGTCAGTGATAGACCTGCTGAGATTAATGACATTCTCAATTGTGTCAAACGGAACTGTAATGTTAGTGTTGCGATACGAGATAGTTAATTTCGTGATGCTGTTAAAAACCATCGCCATTTGATATCAAAACAAGGGCTCTTTTAACCGAACATCTGAATTTTTTAAACTGCTAAAACTGGTAGTTTGAAAAAACGCTCTCTACATACTCTCTCTCTCTCTCTCTCTCTCTCTCTCTCTCTCTCTTCGACTATCGATCAATGTTATGCATTTTGTGGTTTCAACACTCCATTCATTATCAAGATAACAATTGAATAGACTTTGGTTTCTTTTTCGTTTTTCTTTTCCTTCACACTTACAAGCTTTCACTTTAACTTTCTTCGCAACATGTGATGGTTATTGTTGAGAGTCTGATTTCACAACATCTATCTGAACTATCCAATAAAAGATTTAATGCCTGGCTTTGCAGCCTGAGGTTTTATCAGCTTCGTCCAGCATTCAGTCAAACTCTCATGTGTTTGGAAACACTATCTACAAACTGATAAAATAAAATCAACCCTAATTAATTACTGATTCACAAGTAACAAACTCAATCAGAATTGAAAAAGGTCATCAATGTAAGTTCGTTATTCCCGTCTCAATGTAAGATACAATGTACTCATTGTATTCCAGTACTACCGCTCAAACTGGCATGAAAAAAGGCTGATAGAATCGGTTTTTGCTTTGCTGTAACTAATAGGTCGAATTTAAACGCTGGCCAATTAGACACGATATGCTATACATGGCGGCCAGTATTAATGGTGGAGGGAGAACCTGTGGAAAAAAACCCCAAAAGAACCACAGACCCACGAGAAGCTACTGGAAAGCTTCCTCGCAGACCCAGATTGGCAGAAATTGAGAATCGAATCCACGCAGACAGCGGTGATCAGTAACGGAGAGCGTTTAAAACCACTCGGCCACTTGGGGCACCGAGTGCGTATATAGGTAGGTCGGTATATTTACATAGCAATTTTCCGAACCATTCAGTTAGTAACCATTAACAACCATATTAACGATAGTAGCGAGACACAATTGATTCGGAAAGACTACATTTTGCAGTTGTTTTCTATATATGTCTCCTGCACCTGTGTACAGAATATTTGTAAATTTTGAAATGCTTTTGTATTATCATTTTTATTACAAAATAAGTTGTTCTTAGTAATAATTCGAAATATCATGACCCCACACTTGTGAGATTGAATTGGGGCCCAGCTTCGAGGTTCAACATCCTGTAGTTATGGACAGGTGCTCACCATTAAGAGGTTTTTTTTAGGACTGGTTGGCCTAGTGTCAGGATAGTTTGACTGGATGTACCATCATGCTATGTTTGTTGCATGATGTCCCAGTGCTAGACATCACTATAAACTGCCACATTCCAGACATCGTAACGACATGACTGAACAATTGTGAAAGCTACGTTACAAAAATCCAAATCGCACCAAATTCAAAGCATGTGGTTATGTGTACAAATACGACGCATTCCTATAGTCAGTTTTCTGAAATTGAGACCGACCATAAAAAAATATTATGCAGGCTTAGATCGGTATCCGGTAGCTACATGAAAGGTATGAGGTTCTGACATTACCAAAACGATATGATAGTGACCCGGATACAGACTTGCATCTCAGATTTCGCTGTTACACACAAACTCCAAAATTAACTTATTCATTGTTAATGTCCTTTAGTAACTCAGTCATGGATAATATTTCAACAGAGGTATGTGGGAGTTTTTTTATTTAAATCTTACCCTTAAAACTAGTAAAACAGTTTACGAAATCTGTCACCTTCTTTAAAATTGCGTAAATGGCATAATTTTCTTTAAACAAATTACCAATGGTCCTATTCAGGGTCACCTATATCTATTAGAAAAGTAATACTACTCATTGATTACCAATCAACTAAAACTTAAATCCCTGACTATGATTCGTTAATGTGCGTCTGAGAGTGTGTTGAAGTATTTATTCATATTATAAGGTTTTCATAAAGCAAATAGACAGAGAGACACTTACGTTTCTTTGATATATTTTATTTCAATAAGAATCATACTGACGATTTTATAACATAATACAAAAGTCCTTTTCTTTTTTTCTTTCTTTGTCGCTACTTTTGAATTTATTTCCTGGTCTTGGATTCTTCCTCGTCAATTTCCTTTAACTGTCTTGCCTTCTCAAATATTTTGACGTGTGTTGGAGTTTATCTTTCTGTTATGTTTCTGTTTCTGAAGGACGCTCTTCTTCTGCTTGTTCTCTTTTTTCTTAGGATGCTCTGAAGACGAGAGTTTTTCCTGACAATGATAACAGGTATATTCACCGTTGTCGTTTTGGAACTCCTGTCTTCTACTTTCTTTCACGTTGTGGGAAGTATACTTAACAACGGAACATATATTACTCGTGACGTCCGGTACAAATGTTACCACAGATACCAGCACACACGGTACGAGAACCCACATAGTGTTACGACTTCCCATCCAAGCCATACCACTACATCTGAAGATTGCTCGTATATACTGTATGTTATTGGTGGGTATTTCTCAACCATTACCTGATTTGGTTGGCCAGAATCCACTGTTAAGTATTTGACCTTAAAAGGTTTATGGTCTAGAAACATCCGTAAAGTGGATAGATTCCTGATACAACTCTTTGTGTTGTGATAATATAGTCAGGTGCAAATAAATAAATACTCTGGTTATGGTGAAAACCAAGGAATGGGAGATCAAGCCCTTTGCTCGTACAGGATTGGGTGAACTAATCTCTGTATATTAAAATAACTACACACAAAACTAAACCACATGTACGCGGTACCGAAACACGAGCATACATATTAAATGCACACAATTTCTTCACAACAATATTGGTTAGAATCTTTAAATTGGGGTAGCCGAACTTATATATGCCACAGCTCCTGAGCTACAAAACAGGTGAATGTATATGTGAGGTGAATGTTTGTATCTTGGGTTAAAAAAGTGTTTTCCTTATCCATAAGTATGCGTTTTTATTCTTATTGTCATCGCGTCTTTTCACGTTTCTTTTACTCTTTGTGTGATAATAGTGCTAGAATTGTACGATTAGGTAGGTAATACGGGATTTGTACCTTTGTTTTAAATGAGGATAGTACGGTATTTAGAGAGTGGATAGATAACGTAGTTTTGTTTCTAGCTGATGTTCCCAGCAAGAGTCCGTTTGACGTTTTTAACATCACAATTTCTAGTGTTGCCAAATATACCCATAACAATAAATCGGTGGAAATGTTTTAGCAGTAAGAATGATATTAGAGTTCAGAAAGTCACATAATAATGGATTCCAATTATAACATGTACTGGCTTGTTTTGAACGTGAATTTTATATAAAAAAGATGTCAAATATAAAGGTGTCGAATATAAAGGTGTCAAATATAAAGGTCTTTATGTTCCTTAATTTAGTGTGTATCGATGGCACAATGACATTGTGGTAGATCATTAGAAGTCTACAATTACTCCACAACGTTGTCAACCTTGTAAATTCGTTTATGTTCATGTTTCGTATCTGCACATGTAGAGGTAGGGATAATCCCAGAGACCAATGTATATGTATAATGTCTTGCCGTAGTCAACATTAATTGTAGTCAAAATGTGTACGTGAAGACCATATAATATAGAACATAGTACAGTAAACAACTATTAAAATAAAGAAAGTGTTGTGATATTTCTATCATTTTTTAAGACTTCATTTATAATTTACAATAAATATAATTGAACCAGTGAAGAACACTCTAATTTGGTGGCTTTTAAATAAGATTTATAGGTCCTGAATGATAGCTTTACATTTCAAAACCCAAGAAATCTTAGTTCAGTATTAAGAGATTGAATTTTAGTGTCAGGTTAGTTTCTTGTTTACCGGCAAGAAAAGGGTGTTCAATACCGCATCAACCTAGCATCACCTTTTTATTCTATCCTATACGTAAATGTGGTTTCATTTTGACGAAACGTAAATAATGGATTTGTTCTTTGATGAATATAACGATAAAGCTGAAAGATGAAATAAAACCCTAATTAGAAAAATATATCATTTTCAAGCTTCCAAAGTATGAGGGAAACGACGCTGAATATATATACGATTACACTAATTCAATACATTTTTTAATTTAGTTTTGTACATTTAAATTACAACCATGATATTAGGTTCAAGCTTAAGTAAATTTTATATTTCTTAAAAGTAACTAGAATACGGTACCTAAAGGGGTCAGCACATATCATATATATATATATATATATATATATATATATATATATATATATATATATATATATATATATATATATATATATCAACCTTGGTGCTTTCGTTGGTTATGATATCGGTATATAGAACATGCTAGTGCCCAGATCGAGTAAATAACAAACTAAGCTAATAAATTAATAACGGATATATGATATGAGATATATAATAGAACGATACGAATCTTGTATATAAAATATACCAACTGAATAAATTATATAAATAAAATGAAATTGACATTAAGTTTGAATGATGCATTTCCTCTTAGAAATCATTACCAAATTTAGGCGAAATGCAATTACCCGTTCATTACTGATACAAATTTCATAATGATATCCAGTAAATGATTCGTGTAATTTGCTCTTGCAAATAGATATAGGGGTAGATATAGGATTAGTAGTCATAGCAAAGTTCCCACGATATACTGCCGAAACGCTGAGGTCACAGCGTCATGCATCACTGCATTCGTAAGGTTTAGCATCGCACTCTGTAACGCAATTACAATGGAGACCGCAAGGACACTTACAATTTCCTTCCGGACAACTTCGGTTGCAATGCATGGGTCTTATCCATCCAGTACTTTGCACACACGGGGAAGGTACATTTGTTTTACAATCCCCAAATTTGAATGATGCCTGTTTAAATGGATTCATCTTCTTTTCGCTTGGTCTTTGTAGTTACAAATGAACTATTGGTCTTGGACAATGTCCCTTTTTATATGCTGTCCAATTTCGACGTGACCGTACGGTAGAGTGAAGTGATTGGAAAGTCGTACTCTTTTTTGGTACACGATTTGATAGACTTTTTCCAAAGTTCGGCTAACGATTTGGTGTGTGGGTGAAAGGACAATCTTGTGCGGCTCATGGGTGGTCACTTTAAACGTTTCGTCCTGTCCAGACTTCAAGGCTTCTTGTAGCACGTCAAAGTTCACCACTCGACTGGTGAGATAATTGAGAGTCAATCCTTTCACTTTACATTCGGTATGCATTTCTCCTTGGGGGTCTCGGTATTCGTAGCCGTAATTTTTAGGACCACCACTTGCAAAACATAGAATCTTGTCGTCGGGATGTTCCGGTCCAGACTCTTAAACGGTCTCCTTCGATGACAGGGTTACACTGGTTCGGTCGGTGAATTTAGATGCAACTGCCTGTGTCAAAATACAGCACACGATCTTCTAACAGTTCCAACACTTCGTACAATTTAAAGCGAGCGTGGGCTGTCACGTAAGCCGCAATGATGACATTTCCAAATTTGTCGGCTTCTACAAAGTCGAGTTCATCTTGGTAATTGACTAAGATCAAGTCCTCACGAATGACATCCACGTGTTTCATAACTTTGGTTTTGTCGTGAATCATCTGGAAGTAGCGAGAAGGTCGGACAAATACTCTGTCTTAGGTAAAGACGGTCGTTGTGCCATTTTACCCCACAAGCAATTTAGCATCACTTTGGCAAACGACTGCCTTCCTTCGTTTTTCTCGATGTGGTCTAAAGTGATGCCTTCCTGCTCCCGATATATTTCTTTAAATATCTTTTGGTCTTCGGGAGTGTTGTTGTGTCTTGGGAAAGTGGTAAATTTCGTACACTTCTAACAGTCGGTATCCCAGGTCCAGACCTTTAAACAATTCCACGATCACCCACGTTCCTGTCAAAGCGCGTTCTTCCTGGATGTGCAGACAAGGATTGTCTTGGTTGCACGTTTCAGCACATGTTCGACACAAAGGAAACAACAGGTTTCCTTGGCAATGGTGAGGTAAAACGGGATGGTACAAGTCTGTGGGAGGTAAGACGTTTCACTTGATAAATCCTTCGTACTGGCGTATGTGGTCCAAGTTAATGTGTTCTGTCATCAATTCTGGATGCCCTACGGGAAAGTGACAATATTTGCACACGTAAGGATACAGCGAACACACTTCCAAGTATTTTATTTCTTCTCCCTTCTCTTCGTCCGCTTGGTACAGCAAACAGGTGGCATTCGTTCGTCCACCGTACAAACTATCCCGGGGGCTCAGGGGTTCCACCAGCTTGTAACTTTCTACGATGCGTTTAAACTCGGGATCGGTTTTCAAACGCTGATCGTACTCGTGTTCCCACATTTCCACTACCTGGCATTCTTGCTATTCTAACTTCAAACGTCGTTGACAAGTGGCCTGGTACAAGTCTTCCATGGTTCGTTGTAAAAACTGATTTTTGGTGTTACGTTGAGGGTAGCAAAGGGGGCATCCGTGAAATAAGCATCCGTTAAACTCGTACACGATCTGAGGGTTTTCTAAGTCCCAACCATCCATTGAATACGTTCCGATGGTCTTTTCGCCTCCTACGTTGCGAGCGTGTTGAATCTATTTGTCTTCCTTGTCACACAAGTAATGTAGCCAGCGTTGGGCTTTGACCGAGTATTGACGTGTGACAAAATTTGTCGTTTAAGGACTGATGACAGCCAGGGTGTTTTCGGGTATGAAGCGTTTTCGGTAAACTAAGGAACATGTTTTGGCAATGGTTAAAGATTCCTTCAAATGATCGATCCCTCTGTACTCCATGAACAATTCTCGAAATTTTCCACAGCAACGTCGTAAAATGTCCACGTTAGATCGACAATACTTTAACATTTCTTCTTGAAAATCGAAGGGGTCCGAGGCGTGAGTCTGGTATCAAGCGTGGAAAGCTTCTCGTTGTTCGGTGCGCATGTTATCGGGGTCGTAGTCGTCAGCCTCAGGCAAATGGTTTAGAACGGCACGTTGATTGGCTTCGGTATTGAAAAAGTGTGGAAAACAACCTTTGGCCATTTCTGTCATTCCAAACGTTTTAGGCATGCGACTCAAAGGCATGGCCAGGTAACACATTGAATCTTTAAACTACTTGTCCTACTTGCATAAAAATAATTTTGGCTCCGTTTAAAGTCACTTGAGGACGTTCGGTACTTTGTTCCGCATAGTATCTGAGCAGAAATTGCCCATCGTATCCGAGAAATTGTGAGCCATGACCGTGGCATGGTGATGACAATCTCCGAAACGTTTGATGTCTTCTGGACTCCACGATTCGTCGATGGGGTTTAAGATCCATTGGGAAAAATCGGCTAGTGTGTTTGACCCTCGAAATATTTTTTCACGTCCTCCAGAAATCTGGCTGCAGTATGGGCAATGACTAAAGATAGGTTATTGGATGCACTTCTCGCACGCACAGTGAGCCACGCAGAAATAAGGAATGTGAATACCAGTCTCTTGCATGTATTCGAAATCAAAAAAGATAAAATTCCCTTTCTTCTGGGTCTCTTCTGGTCGGGGTTGATATTTTTGAATGAAGCATTCGTGCTCCATGTCTACGATTTGGTGACAAATGTGACATCGTTTCTTCCATCGACAAACGTGAAACTTGGCATTACTGGTACGTATACATTGTCCACAAGTAGGACACAATCTCAGAAGCTGACAAGTACCTTTCTGCTGTGAAGCTTGCATCTTCAGATGTTGTTGGTAAGAGGTAAGACTGACAAAAGTGCGCTGACAAACAGGGCAATGCACTCTATATTGTCCTTTGTCCAAACAAGGTTGAGAGAACAAACATCCCTCACATTTTGATCCACAATGCTTTTGTTGTTCTCGATTTGTATAACCATAGTCACATTTTTCACAGTAGTAACCGTATCCCAGGAATCCAGTGATACTGGTAATGGTATCAAAATGACCATCGTGATGATAGACGTGAATGTATTTTCCGTCTTTAAAATCGTGGCCTCGAAACAAAAGTGGACCACTCACATCTTGAGGGTGCATTTTCAAGGTTTAACGTGGAGCCAAGACACCTTGCAATTTTTGCATTTCTGGAATGCCGCAAGGGGTGTCTTTGGATATCCACGCTTGCTGCAACAGGGGTTCTGCTTCACTTCGTTGTTTGGCTCGGTCCGATTGTTGAATAGTTTTCCAGGCTCTTTTCCATTCTACCGTGTCGTTCTTGTTGGTATACGTTTGTCCCACGACGATGGCTCGGGCTAAACACATCTGGTCTTGAGGATTGTTAATTCGGACGAGGCTTAATTTGGTATTGCGAAGGTTGTCCACCAATAATAATTTTTTTGCGTCGTCCGGTCCCCTGAGGAAGAGACACGTGAGTCATGAACAGTGTGGCTTTTCCATCGGCGATGTGAAACTTGTCGTTGGATTGTTGCAAATGTTGAATCTTGGCGATGACTTTGGAAGGAGTTAATTGTGATGGGTTAGTACACTCGATCCAAACGGGATACTTTAAATTGTCGTGATGAATAGAAAGTCTCAAGCGATCATCTTCTTTGGCTTGACATTGCTGTTTCAGTGCAGTTAACACAGAATCCCATACTTCGGTAATGAACCCTTCTGTATTCTTCAAAGGTCCATTAGACTTGAAATCTTTAACCATTACGGCATACGTGTAAGCTGTTGTTCTAAATTTTCGAGATGAGCATTTTTCCGTCTCTCGAATGTGATAGTAATTTTCAGGGTTTACTAAGTGTGATGCACTTTGCTTGGACGTCGATTGCCTGGATGTGGATTCGGGCTCACTTAAGGCATCTTCAAAATCGCTTGCATGAATTTGAGCCAAGACTTCAGCTACTGTGCTAGGCGATACATTACGTTTCTGTCTCTTACTGTCTTCTCCTTTCTCGAAAACATGATGCGGTCTTTCCATCTTGTCTGCAAAAAGTCAAATGACTACCTTTTAAAGACCATAACCCCTATATAATCATGTCCGATCCGTGCATATACAAAGGGTCAGTGTCTAACCTTTCAGTATTCATTTTATTCTCACATTCACCAGCACGATGGAAGAACCTACACAAGTGGAACTTCTCATCAGAGCTTTACGTGGGTTCAAACGAAAGTTTTCCTCAGACAAGCCGACAGACTATTGTCCCTCCTGTCGAGATAAAAGTAAAGATACTTGCTATATCTGTAAGAAGAAAGGACATTTGGCTACAGAATGTCTAGATCGTGACAAAAATAAAAAGGTACCAACAGAGACAAAAGTCAAGATACCTGTTATTATTGTAAAGAGAAAGGACATTGGTCTCCAAACTGCTCTAAGAAACAACAGGAACAGAAGGAGGAAGGGGAGAGGAATTCTGAACAGGATGAGGAGAAAGGGGTACCCACCCCCAAGGAAGAACCCCGACACGTTCACAAAGACAAGAAAAGAAGACAAAACGAAAGTGAAGAGGAATAAGAAAAAGAAAAATCTGACAGTAAAGAAAATGAAAAAACAGTAAGAGTGAACAGAAGAAACCTATGAACTTTTTAAAGTGGTATGGTGTTATGTTATGTTGTGATATTGAATTGTAACGTTTGTACCAGAATATACCAGAGACAAAACGTGTCTCTTGGTTTTGATTTTATAGAATAAGAACCTACACTCGCACACTCCTACACTCACACGTATATAATGGGCATAAAAGGACTTTTGAGTTTTCTTTGAATTAGGCAATTTAAATAGTATTTTTTTTCGAAATAATTTGAGCGGCCCTGAATAGGACCATTGGTGTTTTGTTTGTTTAAAAGAAAAGAAACTCAGAAACGGGACGTAACCATCTTGAGTTGTCTTAAGCTTTTGCCACGGCCAAGGCCTACTTCGGGACTTGTGGTTCCTGTCCTTGATTTGTTAGAAATCACTAACGGTGGAATGTAGACGTAGTCACAGATAGATTGGGCTGTTTAGCTCGAGAAGGTATTTTTCTCTTCATTCGTGATAAAGAAGTCTAATACATTTGTTTCATACTCCTTAACTCAGCTAAAATATCTAAAAATACCGTCGTAACCGTTTGATTTTCCCTATACTCTTTCTGTCCTTGGTATTCTTTCTTCTCTGTTGCTGCTACTGTTTCTTCCTGGCGTTTCCTTCTTGCATTCTTCTTCCCTCTGTTGAATAAGAAAAGCTTGTTCTTCTACTTTCTGTTGTTGTAAAAATCGCTCCAATTCTTCTTTTTGTCTCTGCTTAAAATCATCGTAGTGTACATAAGAAGAAGCAGCAGGTAACATAGGTTTCGGAATAAAATCTTGTGATGTTAAAAAATCCACAATATCCCAGTTAAAATTTCTTCTGAATGTTGATTTGTCATGACTTTAGTAGTCGCTGCTAACCCATTACTTGCTGTCTCTACTACTGACTCACCCCAATTCATCGTCTTCTTAATGTCCGACCTCATTGACAACTCTGTCGCATCGATTGACTGCACACAGGCAATAGTACCTCTATATAGGAAAGGTGACGTCACAGACTGCTCTGTCTTCTGATTGGATGACTGTGACTGCCTTTCGTAACGCACGTTTGGATTGGTGAATACACTCAATCCGTTTCGATCCGCTCTTCCCCTATAAATAACTGCAGTACACGGCATTCGCTTCACCTGTTTCTCATCACAAATATGTGGACCAACGTAGAATCTTCTACCCTTGTTTCTAGTATGCTGTTTCGGACTGACTTACCCATGTATGTCAAATCATCGTGTACAGTCATTCATATGACGGATACAACCTAGCAGCAGAGGGGGCAAATCTCACAGCTTTTCAAACAAAAAATCGATAAACCCTTCAAAACAACAAATAGAGACATCCTACTAAATCTCGTGTTTTAACCAAAAAAAAAGAAAGTCTCCATTTGGCAAATGGAGCCTTAGTGATTTTGTCTGGAACACGATCTTGCAGGGGTGAATTATGGCTTCCTCGAAATGCCTCCATTGGGTAAAACACTCAAACAATCTTTTTAGGATGAAATTCTTTACGACTTCACAAACAGACTAATTTGTAGAACCTCACCTTGTAGATCAATTAGATTATTGGACTGGTCAGTGAGTTTAAAATTAATTCTCGTTAGTGAATCATTATGACATCGCATATAGACTGGATTAGTTGGATCCTGAATTATTAGAAATCCTGGAGGGGCTGTTGGTGCAAATGAATACAAAATATATCCCTGCTGAGCTTGATTTGATCGTTCGAGATTTATTTGATAGCTTCCTTCGATAACATCACATACTAAATTGAGCGCAATCACCGATGACATATTCACGTTGAACGGAGCTATATGTCTGCCGCCTCCATTTGGGTTATTATTATGTTTGAGGATTTTTATTTCCGGTGATGTTGTTTTTTTCCATGCATCATTAATTATTTTAAAACCAACATCGATGGTGTCACTGAGAAATTTTTTTTAGTTCTGGTACGTTATATCCTGGTAGTTTGAATGCTGGAATATCTTTGACGGGGATTTTATAGCCTGTTGCAAATGTTGTTCTCGATAGGGGACTATTATCATCTAATATATCCTGAATAATTTTCAAATTAAATGTTTCCATATCGTCGATAATTTTGTTGCATGTTTCTACGACGCTGATAAATTCATCTCGGGTGAGAGAGTCGGATTTAAGAGATATTAACAACAGTGAAAAATCATTATTCATTGCTGTGGAAATTTCAATAATTTTAGTTTCGTTAACAACATGATGTTGCTCTACTCTATCCCTTTCCCACTCTCTCCAGTTAGTTTGTATCCGAAACCAAAAAAATTCAATTTATTGTAATCGCTATAGCTTTTTACTAGATTGTCAGATTTTATCCTGTCGGTGATATAATCAGATTTTTGTGGTTCAGGTGGTAAATTAACGGTTTTCCCCCCGGGTGGTAATTCAGGCCATCATAGTACGGTTCTAATAGAACTCTGATAAATATCTACGACGTATCCCTCTGTGCTTATTTCAATTGCAGATGATAACGTCTGCTCATGAACCGATATAGCGATTTTTGATTCTTTTCCAGTAATCGATTTTATTCTACGCGCTAATTCAGCATTGATTTGTTCAATTTGATATGATCCGGTTGGTATCGAAACAACGTTCCAGTCTGGGGTACCGTCGTCTTTATTCTTATACGAGAACACCAGTGAATTATTGGGTTGTTGACCACCAAATGATTTTGATCTGATATTAGGCCAACTGTGATACACTCGTAGTTTTGCTAGCGCTATCTCCTTCACGGGGACTGGGATAGGGAAATTCACACTGAATTCTGGATTTGTTGAGGTGATTGATACCATGCTTGTTTGTACTGGGTTTGTGTTCTCCACTATTTGTTGAAGTAATTCCTGCGATGTTGTCATTGTTATTATATTCATGTTGTTTTTCTAATTTTGACATCGCGGAATCATAAATACTGACAATCGCTGAGAACTCACTCTCTGATATTAATGTATCATCGAGTGACGACGATATCATCGAGGATAATTGCGAGTATGCGGTTGATACAACATTGGGATCAACACTTGCTAAATTCAACGTTTCAGCTATTTCATCTTCGATTAGTTTTTTATATCACCCGTTGCAAATGTTTCTGTGGTTGTTTTCTTCAGCGCTGATAGAGGTCTTCCCCAAATACAATCATGTTATTGTAAAACTCTCTCTCTGTCTCTCTCTCTCTCTGTCTCTCTCTCTCTCTCTCTCTCTCTCTCTGTCTCTCTCTCTCTCTCTCTCTCTCTCTCTCTCTCTCTCTCTCTCTAAAAAGCGATTCCTGGTGTATTCATTTACGACAACATGTGGTGGTTTTCCCCTTGGGTTACCCAAGGAGTTAGAAATAGCGTCAAGGACATTTAATACTTCGCTGCCACATATTGGTGGATCATTCATTTGTTGTGTTGGTAGCGTAGAATACCAAGTCTTCATTGGAAAAGTTTTTAAGCGATTTATATAACGCATAAACTCTTTTGGCGGCGCTAATCCATATGAATCAAAATAGACAATCCCACGTGGATCAATAGCGTATGCAACCCAATGGGTTCCAGGTCCGGTGCTGTTATCGAGATTAATAATACCGGTTTCAACGCTGTTTGGTTGTGTCAGCAATTGATCTTTCATAAAAACACCTCTGAAATTTTTAATCGCGATTTTTTTAGCGGCATCGAGTAAATCAAAATTGGACATAGGAACCATTGGTTCCTCAACCAAAGATTTCACAATCGAAGATTTTTGAGTTAATAAACCGGTCCTAGTCTTAGACCTTTTCCGCTGTACCATGAATACGGGGTTCCTGGTAGTCTTAGACCCTTTCCCTTTTTTTATACCCTCGTCCTTTCTTCGGTGCATATGATTCAGCAATGCTTTGTACCGCTTTTGCACCAAGACCTCCAGCTGCCCCCAATGCGACCGCTTTTGCAACTCTTGGTGCGGCCGCTGCAATTAATTCTGGAATTGCAGCTAACAACGACACTGGAAATTGGATCATCAGGGATAAATACGAACCAATTCTTAAGGATAAAAAAGTGTCAATCAAGATTCCAAACCAGGAATTTTGACTAGAATTGACAAACCATACTACGAGAGATCTTATCCTGTAACAGCAGTTGTGTACGGAATATATCCGTTAAATGACAAACCTGATAATGAAAAACTAGCACCAATGACATATTCTTCGTCGTTGAATTGTGTAGCAACACGAATAATAGAACACTTCACAAATGCATTGCGTGGAAATAAATTGACTGATCTAAGACGAAAAAAATAAATGAATGGGAATTAACGGTGAAACAGCATGGGGCAACAATTAAGGATATAGTTAAATTAGAAACATCATTGAGATTTCCAATATCAGTAACGACAATAACCGGAGAAGTATTACACGAACCGAAATATCAATCACAAGGAGCGCCAATACAAATTATTGATCATAACGAACACGCGTGGACACCTGCAGTAACAATATTCCCCCGGGATAGAACCGTAAAATATATACCCCAAACCGGAGAGTGTTTTTCCGAGCAGAAATTATTTGATGCTATTTACAATTTGAGTAAAAAAGATCCTGTGTCGATGTGGCTATTTCACAGTGCTGCAGACGATGAATGTGGATTCGATCAGTTTGTAAGACCCAACGGAGAATTGTACCGTACTGAAGCGCTGCATAATCAAATGAAAAATCTAGCTAGTGAATTTTCCCCAGAGAATTTTTTTTTTGGGGGGGAAGACAACGAACAATTACTAACAAACTGTTTTACACTTCCCTCGGTTGCAGCACATTTTGCTAGGAAGAAAAAAGCGTGGAAACCAACGCGAAGTGAGTTTCTATCAGATGTCAGATTGAGCTGTCTTGAATACAGCCATGGTGGATTATGGAATACAAAATATGACACTGAAACCGTTAGTTCCGTTGATATGATTGTGTGTTATCCAGGGAGTTTTCTCGGGTATGGAGAATGTGCTGAGTATTTTAAACGATTTGGACACCCAACACATGAAATGGCTCGTGTTGCGATTAATGGTCCATTGCCACATTTCGATTTAACCGGATTCGCTCGTGTAGTATCATTTGAATTGGTTACAGGACTTCATCCGTGTAGTTTGTTTGGATTGGTAGACACATGTCTGAAAAACACTGGATGTCAATAGTGCTATTGAGATATATGATTGATTGTGGGATGTTAAAATCGTTAATTGTCAGTGAAGCGATTATATCCTATCGAGCACAGAAATCAGTCTGTTTACCACAACCCGATCTAGAAAAAAACAGTTAGCGAACGAAAACTGTTTCCAAATTTCAACAAAGAAGAAATTGTAAAATGGTCCAAACAGTTATTTGAAATCAGAAACAGAGAAGCAAAAGATCTTGGACGAAGAATAATTGGTAAATTTACTCAGGGTGGCAAATACGACAATACAAGATATTCTTCACGGTTGATTATAGACAACGCTGAATACGATTTTGTAATCGCGGATCTGACGAACAAAGGCATATATGTCAATCGTAAAGACGCATTTCTGTCTGATGGAACCAAATTGGGTAAAATTGTTACCAACAACGATGGATACAATCCGCAGTATACACATTTGAGAGCTTCTATGCTCGCATATGCTTCTAGCAATTTATTTTCGAAAATAAATAAATTTCCTAACACAGCGGTTAGAGTCGCCACTGACTCATTTTACATAAACAGCGATGTGGCTGAATTCATAAATTCTGACGAGAGTTGGGGATCATGTAGAATTAAGAGGGAAATGCTTCATGATTATATTCAATCAGCAGATGTTACGATTGAAAATAATTATTTAAAAAGCAATCAGTGTTCAGAATTTTCTAATGCACCATCGATATCTGATCCAATCTGTAGATATAAAACAGTGTATTTAAACGGTTGTGGTGAGTCAGGAAAGACAACTCGTGCAATTGAATTATTCCGTGGGAAGTCAAACATGATTGTGCTAGCACCAACTCACAGACTTGCAAGAGAGATGATACAGCGAGGGGTAAATGCCTGTACATATCACAGTTTCTTTCCTGAGCGTATGGGCGAGAAATTTATTCCTGAAATCATAATTTGGGATGAAATATGCACAGTGTCATTAGATGTATTACAAACATTTCTCGAGTGGTTGTTATTAAAAAATACAAAAGTCGTCATGTGCGGTGATCACGGCCAACCACCACCATTTGTCGGTGCATCCCCACATGAATGGCTAAAGGGTTTTGTAGACTATTATGAAGAAATTAACACTGATTATAGATCACTTGATGAACAATTACGAGAATTCAAAGCGCTACTTAGATTACAACCGGATAAAATCCAGTGTGAAATAGCGCGTTAAATAATTTCAGAAACTCCCATGAATGAGTTTTGGGAGGCGTGGAGACCAAATGATTTGATAATTGCAAGTAGAAAAATAGTCAGAGACACACTTCAGATGAAGTTATTTGAAACGCATCAATAAAAATTTGCAACACTTCTAGTGCCCCTTTGTTATAGGCCTTCGGGTACACGAAAACAGAATATTGAAGTTGATATTCCAGGACCAAAATCCGAAGGATTTCAAAGACAGAATTTAGTGGTAAATGATATTGTGTTGGTTGATATCAGCGTCGTTGAAAATGCATTGCGTGCCAACAATTCCCCGTGGACGCTAGGTTTACGCAGCACCAATACATTCTTCACAAGGATTGACTATATCAGATACAATTGTTTGGATGGTGGATAATCGCATCGAATGGTCGAATTTAGTCTATCTCGCAGTATCCAGAGTACGAAGAATAAATCAAATCCGAAGAGTTGTCCTTGAAAATCCTACGGATTTTGGCTAGTTAAGACGCCGCGGTGGTAATTGAGTATCCTCGGGTATCACTTGTAAATGTTGTCGAGTAAATCCTCGTTGAGGGGCAGTTGAATCCAGTCTTTAGATTGCTGGTCTACTCGTCGATCGTGTTATGCCGGATATTTTATGTACAGTAACACTCCAAATAGGATCAGTAGCCCATTTTCTAACACCTTCAAGCTCTCCTGGTTCGTATAAATACCTAACAGTGATATTACTACCAAGAATTGGTTGGGAAACGCTAGAATCCTCTTGTGGGAGTTTTAGTATAGACTTCTTTTTAATCGCGTTGATAGGTTTCATGTTGATTGTTCTAGTAATCTCATTATTCAGTGCGGTAATCACAGCTGGTAATCTTTTAACCCATTCATGAGAATTTCTTTCTTGGATGAATTATTTCGCGTATTGATATCCGAATAACCGCTCAACAATCGTCCGATTAAACCGTTCAACAATTGCCTGATCACGATGTAGCGCAGGATGTCCTCGTCTGATGGTGACATTATGATGCTTCATTGTTGATAACACTGCACCCTGAAAATCCTTGCCAGGATCAACTTGTAATAGATTTGGCCAGTGCAGAGGACCCCTTCTATAAATCCTTTCAAATGCAGAAGCGACTTCAGTTTCTGATTTTGTTTTTAGCGGCTCTGCTTGTTTGGATCGACTCGCAACATCAATTATGGTTAGAGCGTATTTGTAACCACCATCATGTGGCAGAAATAGTATATCAGCTTGATAAACTGCATTAGGAACGGTCACATCAAAATGCGAGTAGTGAATTTGTTTAGGCGGTGGTAGATAAATTTGCCATATAGCCTGTTTGGATACCCAATTAGCCGCAGTGTTTTTTTCTCACTTTTGTAGCGCTAGCGAGTTTACTGATTGCTGCTTTACCCCGCCAATATCCTTTTGGAGAATAATAAATAGATTCCATATTATTAATTACCAGAACCTAACATCAATTTACCTTTCATAGCCGATTTTATCAAAAATGAAGCCAAATTTTCTTTGAAGGATTTATCAGGAATAGCATTTAATGCATGAATTATTTTCACATCTGCTAGATGTCTATGCTGCAAATTGCTGCTCTTATATGCAACATCATGAGCGTGACACGCCTTATCAATAGCGTTTATTGGTTCTTAACCGGGTTTGGGTTGGTTATGATTATTGAGTCTGATATCAAGTCTTGTTCCCGGTCCACAATAACTATACCCTGGAGGATGTTTTTCTCCTGAAAACTTTGCCCATGGGGTTCCAGGGAGTTTAGTTAGCTTGGCTGCGATATCACCTCCTCGTTTTTTCTTAAGGTTCCTTGGGTTTACCAAGGGAAACAAATCTAAATTCCTTTGTACTACATTGTACGCATTTACCAGAGAGTGCTGATCGGTTATTATTAGTTGTAATCGTCGTCAAGTCATCTGTGCCAGTACGCGCCCTACATTTCACACAATATAGATCCATCATTTATATATAACAGCATGAATGTAATTGATTATTCAGCTACCCGACTACAGGAACCTATTAAACAACATGCAATGTTGCCGAATTCAATTAGAATGATTATAATGGGACCATCTGGAAGCGGCAAGACACAACTGCTACTTAATTTGATAACGAGATGGATGAAATGGGACAAATTGTATTTAATAGCCCGAGTGTAGACGATCAGCGATGCTATGAAGTGCTAAAGGATTTTAACGAGAAAGCAAAAGAATTTCAAATCGATGATATTATTGAATTTATTACTGATATCAACGATGCACCGAGCATTGATGATATCGATGGAAGTATTAACAATTTAGTCGTATATGATGATATCATGTTAGATAATCAAACATATCCTGCTAGGATATTTTCCAGAGGTAGGCATAAAAGCACTGATGTGATATATGTCACTCAACGATACACACAAATACCAAAAGTGATCAGAGATAACTGCAATTTATTGTGTGTATTTAATGGAGTTGACACACATACTCTTAGAAATATTTGGCAAACTTGGTGCTGCGGTGATATGGATCATAATCGATTTAGAAATTTATTTAGTCACGCTCAGTCAATACCACACGGATTTGTGACGATAAATGTATCAGCCCCGAGGACACGATATCGTATCGGACTTGATAAAATATTCGGTTGAAATCATAGGGGTGAGTGTCCGTCGTTTTTTTTACCGAATGGAGGCATTTCGAGGAAGCCTCAATTCACCCCTGCAAGATCGTGTTCCAGACAAAATCACTAAGGCTCCATTTGCCAAATGAAGACTTTCTTTCTTTTGGTTAAAACACGAGATTTCGTAGGAAGGCTCTATTTGTTGTTTTGAAGGGTTTATCGATTTTTTGTTTGAAAAGTTGTGAGATTTGTCCCCTCTACTGCTAACCTATTGGAAGAGAAGGATCTATGTGGAAAGACAAGGTTGCTTAAAGAGAGTTCTCGTCTATGGCCCGACAGTGAGGAGAAGTTTAAGGATGAGGAGAAGATTTGTGAGATGTCCTCTGTGTTAACAAGATACTGTTAACATTACACATAACGGCCCTTTTCAGGGCCACTCCTATACCTCGAAAAGATATTAGCTTTATTTGCCTCCATTTTCCCCTTGTCGCTATACAGGCCCAAATACAAATACAAATCATATTCCCCATGTTCCATTTCCCTTGACGCTAGATAGGCCCAAATAGTTCCCATGTTAAATTCTCCTTGACGCTAGATAGGCCCAAATAGTTCCCATGTTAAATTCCCATTGACGCTAGATAGTCCCACCATGTTAAATTCCCCTTGACGCCAGAGTATCCCAAGCTGTTTTTGACTGGATTTTCCCTTGACGCTATATCGTCCCATATTATTACTAGTAGTTCGTCAATCTGTACATGCATTTTCACGTTCATATTTTACAATAACAAACATTGGACGGTGAAAACTGTAGAAAGCTGGAACCATGTGTGTGTTTTGTTGTTAATTTAAAAATTTCAGATTTGACTATTACAAATTGATTCGATTTAATTTGATTGACACTTAGCTAATGATAACTTCATTTGATTGTTGAACAATTATGTTGTTAACATTCTACAAACTTGAAATGATTGTCAAAAAGGAAATATTGATCACAACGATGTTCGTATCTTTCAAACTGATATCGAGATACATTTAACAGATATTAGTTGCATGGTTTGATTTAGTGTTAGATATGTCAGACATAAGCTGGTATTAATGTTACAGACCATCATTTCCGTCTTAAGCTGGTGTTAATGTTACAGACCATTTCCGTCTTTGAAGAGAAGAAAATCACATGTTTGTGCTCCAGGATTTAAATGAAGTTTGTTTTCTTCTTTGCTCTTTTCTACTGATAACCATTCAGCAGCAGAGGGGGTGGACAGACCAACTTTGTAGGCGTCAACGAGGCTTCCTTCTCGTTAATATTTACTAGAAAGGTCTATTTGACAAATAGAGGCTTCCTTCTCGTTAATATTTACTAGAAAGGTATATTTGACAATCTGAGGCTTCCTAGTAAATATAATAGAAAAGGTATATTTGGTAACCTCGTAGGCGTCCATTAGCAAAAAAAAGACGCCATTGTCGTTGGAGTCCACCCCCTCTGATGCTCCGGGTTAACAATTCTTTTACGATGAAAGTCACTATGATTTCAACCGAATATTTTATCGAGTCCGATACGATATTGCGTCCGAGGGGCTGATACATTTATCGTCACAAATCCATGTGGGATTGACTGAGCGTGAGTAAAGAAATTTCTAAATCGATTATGATCGATATCACCGCAGCACCAAGTTTGCCAAATATTTCTAAGAGTATGTGTGTCAACTCCGTTAAATACACATAACAAATTGCGGTTAGCTCTGATCACCTTCGGAATTTGTGTGTATCGTTGAGTGACATATATCACATCAGTGTTTTTATGTCTGCCTCGGGAAAATATCCTAGCAGGATTCTTTTGATTGTCTGACATCACATCATCATATAAGACTAAATTGTTAATACTTCCATCGATGTCATCAATGCTTGGTGCTTCTTCGATATAGGTTATAAACTCAATAATATCATTTCCGTTAATTTCTATTGCTCGTTCGTTAGCATCTTTTAACACTTCATAGCATCGCTGATCGTCTACACTCGGGGCGACTAAATGCAACTTATCCCATTTCATCCATCTCGTTATTAAATTAAGTAACAATTGTGTCTTGCCGCTTCCAGATGGTCCGATTATAATCATTCTAATTGAATTCGGCAACATCGCATGGTGTTTAATAGGTTCCCGTCGTCGGGTAGCTGAAGAATCATTTACATTCATTTTATTATATATAAATTATGGATCTATATTGTGTGAAGTGTAAGTGTGTAGAATGTAGTAAAAAAAAATTTAGATTTGTTTCCCTTGATAAATCAAGGGGATTTAAAATAAACGAGGAGGTGATATTGGAGCCAAGCTAACTAAACTCCCGGGAACACCATGGGCGAAGCATCCAGGAGAAAAACACCTTCCAGGATATAGTTATTGCGGAGCCGGGATTAAACTTTATATCAGACTCGATGATCATAACCAACCCAATCCGGTGAAGAACCAATAAACGCTATTGATAAGGCGTGTCATGCTCATGATGTTGCTTATAAAAGCAGCAATCTGCAACACAGACATATCGCAGATGTGAAATTGATTCAAGCGTTGAATTCTATTACTGATAAATCCTTCAAAGAAAAATTGGCTTCATGGTTAGTAAAATCGGCTATGAAAGGTAAATTGATGTTAGGTGCTGGGTAATTAATAACAACATGGAATCTATTTATTATTCTCCAAAAGGATACTGGAGGGGTAAATCAGCAATTGGTAAACTCGCTAGCGCCGCGAAGGTAAAATATACCACTGCGGCTAACTGGTTATCCAAACAGGCTATATGGCAAATTTATCTACCGCCTACTAAACGAATTAACTACTCGCATTTTCATGTTACCGTTCCTATTGAGGTTCATCAAGCTGATATATTATTTCTGCCGCATGAACGCGGTTACAAATACGCGCTAACCGTAGCTGATGTTGCGAGTCGATACAAATAAGCAGAGCCGCTAAAGACAAAATCAGCAACTGAAGGGTCCTCTGCGCTGGCCAAATCTATTACAAGTTGACCCTGGCAAGGAATTTCAGGGTGCGGTTATATCAGCGATGAAGAATCATAATGTCACCATCAGACGAGGACATACTGCGTTACATCGCGATCAGGCAATTGTTGAACGATTTAATCGGACAATTGCTGAGCGGTTATTCGGATATCAATACGCGAAGGAATTTATTCAGGATAAACGATGCCGTGAATGGGTCAAGAGATTACCAGCTGTGATTACCGCGCTGAAAAATGAGATTACTAAAACAATTAACATGAAACCTATCGACGCGATTAAAAAGAAGTCTATACCAGTACAATCGCAAAAAGATTTTTCAAAACAACCAATACTAGGCAATGTTACTGTTAGGCATTTATACGAACCAGGAGAGCTCGAAGGTGGCAGAAAAAGAGCTACTGATCCTATTTGGAGTGTCACCACGCATAAAATATCCGGCATAACATGATCATCGGGTACACAAGCAATCTATATACTGGATTCAACTGCTCCTCAACCGCGTGGTCTCAACTAGCACCCAGGGTGCTGGCACCCCGGCGCCTGTTGCACTCAAGACAAGTCAGCAACACATTATCTCTGGTATGACCAATGCTGCTATTTTTTCTATCTACGGTAAATTGTCGAAAGTGCTTATCCGACCAACACCAACTCATTATACAATTGCAACTCGCGCAGTTATTATTCTGTTGTTGTTTCAACGTAATTATTAATTCAGCATCAATATCAAATTCTCTATTATATTTTTATCATGCTGTTTATAACCAGAACTTTTTTTTCTGATTATATCCTTGACAGACTCGTCGTTGACAATAGTGTTATTAACATCGTCGTCAATGACGAAGTCATCAAGGTCAACTCTTCGAAGTTGATTTATTCTTCGTACTCTGGATAATGCGAGATAAACTAAATTTTACCACTCGATGTCATTATGCAACATCCAAAAATTGTATCTGATATAGTCAATCCCTGTGTATCGTCGCTGCGTATCCTAGCTTCCACGGGGATTTATCAGCGCGCAATGCATCTTCGACGACGCTGATATCAACCAACACAATATCATTTAACACTAAATTTTGCTTTTCACGCTGTCCTGAAATATCAAATTCTATATTTTGCTTTCGTGTATCCGAAGGCCTATAACACAACGGTACTGGAAGTGTTGCAAATTTTTCTTTATGCGTTTCAAATAACTTCATCTGAAGTGTGTCTCTATTTTTCTACTTGCGATTATCAAATCGTTTGGTCTCCACGCTTCCCAGAAATCTTTTAGCGGCGTTTCTGAAATTATTTCACTTGCTATTTCGCATTGAATTTTATCAGGTTGTAATCTAATTAGCGCTTTGAACTCGTGTAATTGTTCATCAAGTGCACTATGATAGGTGTTAATTTCTTCATAATAGTCTACATGATTCTTTAGCCAATCATGTGGCTATAAACCGACAAATGGTGGTGGTTGGCCATGATCGCCGCTCATGACGACTTTTGTGTTCGCTAGTAGCAGCCAATCAAGAAATTTTTGTAACACTTTCTAATGACATCGTGCATATCTCATCCCAAATTACGACGCCGGGGACAGATTTCCCACCCATTCGTTTAGGAGTCCATTCATCGCCTTTCCATCGAAAGAAACTATGATAAGTACAAGCATTTACCCCTCGTTGTTTCATCTCTCTGGCGAGTCTGTGTGTTGCTGTTAGTACAATTATGTTTGATTTACCACGAAATAATTCAATCGCACGAGTCGTCTTTCCTGACCCGCCACATCCGTTTAGGTAGCTTGTTTTATATCTACATATTGGATCAGATATCTGCGGTGCATTAGATAGAGCAGCACAGAGGGTGAACAGACCAAATTTTTAGGCGTCAACGATGCTTCCTTCTAGTTAATATTTACTAGGAAGCCTCAATTTGTCAAATCGACCCTTCTAGTTAATATTTACTAGGAATCCTCAATTTGTCAAATAGACCTTTCTAGTAAATATTAACTAGAAGGGGGTCCATTTGGCAAAAAAAAGGACGCCATATAGTTGGCGTTCACCCTCTGTGCTGCTATGCGCTAACCGAATTAGCTATAGATACGATGATGAATTAGCGATATATTTTTTATATAAATGTCAAACATCGGAGAAGCACAATTAACTAGATTAACACGAGAACGGTTGGCTGCGATTAAGAAATTTATCCCGGTAAGGGATTCTTTCAGAGATAATCTTCAAGCGCGTCAACAAGCAAAGATGGATTTTACTACTGACACTGAACAATTATTTAAGCCTATAACTACAGCAACTGGTGAAGTTGTAACCGCGATAAAGGAATCTAAACCTACGGTTGAACCTGATGTTGAACCTGAGGTTCAAGAACTCCGCAATAGATTTACCGAAGAAATTTTAGCATATATCGATGAAACTAATTTAGGAAAATTAACAGATTTTGCTGCGCTAGGATATTATAAAAAAAATGATTATTTAAATCCTAAATATGTAGGTTCTGTTTCAAATGTAAAAGAATTTTCTGATGCAGTTTTTAAAATTAAAAGTAAGATACCAAAGGTTGATAATACTGATCCTTCATATCAAGCATATAAAACTGCCATTGCCAACAAAAGATTTTCAATATCAACAACAGCTAGGTGTGTTAGAAACTGAACAACAACGACTAGCAACAGAACGGCAACGAGAAAAACAAACAGGAGCAGAAGAACGAGCACGTGTACAATCAACTCCAAAAAAACGAGGACGACCAAAAAAACAATCAGATCCTGTTATGGAAGAACCTCTGGGAAAACCTGAAGAAGAAAAATCCGGCGAGGGATATCGCGGTGGTGGAATTGGAAATTCAATACCCTGTTCAAGAAGTGTCCTCGATGATATATCACGGTTAGAAGTTCTTATTGGAGGAAAACGAGCTGGAAATAATTCTCCGGAAATAATTAACGAAGCGACTGAAATCTGTCAACGGTTATTTCAATGTGGTGTAATGGATATCGGACTATATCGTAGTTTCATCGATGAACTTACCGATGATTATTACAGCGACTGAAAATCTTTTGGATTTTTCATTGAAATTGCTTTGCAATTTACGATTAGATATATAGCATTTAAATAAAATGATAGTACATCGTAGTATAAACAGAGCAAACCTGTTTACGTTGTAAACTCAAGATTGCCGGTTTACAAACTTACGTATGGAAATGGATATTGTCACTGGATTATTTACTAGAATTGCTCCAAAGCTGTTACCGGTTGGTAAAGAAATAGCGTCAAAAGCTATTGGGGTTTTCGGTGATAGAGCTGGTACAGTTATCGGCAACAAGGCATTTGATATGTTGGGCGATGCAAAGGAAAAACTTATGTCGTTGGCGAAACGTAAAAAGAAAATTGGAAATGGAATTGGAAAATCTGTAGGATTTCAACAAAGAAAGTTTCAATTACAGTCTACGGAACAAATGCCACCTAAGATAGGTAACTCGATTAATAAAATTGCAAGGTTGAGATTAATTGCTGGCTCCGGGTTGGCGCGGTTAAACATTTAGATCAACTATGTTAGTATGAAATGTTTCAGGATGAGATTGATGATGCTTTTAAAGTAAATGATCCTGTATCAAGGAATAATTCTATTCGCGATTATCAGTATTTCTCATATCGAGCTCAGGATCCAAACACAAGATCACGAATTGAACTTAGATTCGATGACACATCTAAATACTTCTTACCGTGTGAAGCATTCATTGAAGTAGAAGGACAACTGCGGAAACATGATAATACTGAGTTTGCAGCTGGTGATAATCTTAAAAATATCCCGATTGGATTTGTCAACAATGGCATAATGGCGTTATTTAACAACGCCCAATACATGATTAATTCTACTAGAATTGAATCCATCGATAACGATGTTGATCTCGCAACCACAGTTGTAGGTTTATCTAGATACTCTGATGATTTTATTAAATCTGCGGGTCATTCAATGATGTTTTCGAAGGATACTACCAATCACGCTGATCTTAATCCATTTACATTAAGAACACCAAATAAGCTAGATAATTCTGCCTTCGATGCTGGTAGTAGAAGTGAACCTGTTGTTATGGGTGATAATCCTAATTACAATGCAGGATTTCATCACGAAAAAAGAATATTGATGCCAATGGTAGATTTTCGTGTACGACTCCGTTGTCGCATATATTTGGATTTTGTCGAGATGTCCGAAGGGTTATCTTTGGTGCTAGTCATACTGTAATTCTCACACGAAGATCAACTGACGATTATGCTCTTTGGCACGGCCCTGATCCTGTACGAGATGGTACTGTAGCATTGACAAAATTAGCGTTATGGATGCCAATTATGACTCCATCCTTGACCGTTGAAACTCAATTGTTGTCGTTTATGGACCAAGGAGGAAAGTCAATGTTGAGTTGGTGTGATGTCACAACAGCTATTACATCCGGTACAGGTACTGGAATTTTTACTTGGCAACTTGCGCTGACGAAAAATGTTTCCGCACCAAGACATGTTTTTGTTGTGCTACAAAATTCGAATAGAGCTCAAAAAATAGCCGATGCTGCAAATGATAGTCTACAATTAAGATCTCATATGATATTTGACAAATGTGATGTCATTGAAGTATCATTGCGAATAAGTAATCAACAAGAACCCGCGGAAAATCTTATCATCGACTACGTTAATAATCAAATAGGACGAGTTTATCATCGATTGTGGTCATTTATGGGTCGTGATCAAAACATCGATACTGGACTTCAGATATCACAGGTGGATTTTAAAGAATTATATCCGATTTATTACTTTTCGCTGCAACATCTTGATTTATATATGCATTCAACCGTTGATGTAAAATTTCAAGCTCGTATCGGTGATGCTCTTGGAGGATTTAGGGCGGTTGCTATTATTCTCAGTGATAAATCTATGATACTTGAAGGAGGTGGTGGAAAAATGAGAGTCATTGATGCACCAGTGGAAAATATGTAAGTGAAATTCTTTCAGTGAAATTCGAAAAATTTTCATTTCATTCGAAGACATGTAATTGAATCAATCGGTGTTATATAAAAATGTCGTATAACACTATTAATGTCACATTGACACCCGGTCAGATAAAAAAATTTCAATCGAGTTCAGCTAAAAAATGTGGATCTACGATTACGCTAAAACATAATCAGATGACCGGCGGATCAAATAAACTATCGTTGACGAAAACTCAGGTTAATCATTTCAATAACGCTTTTAAAACAAAGAAAGGAGTTCAGATTACACTATCTGCAGCTGCAATAGCGAATATGATAAAAATCGGAGGATTTTTCCCGTTGTTGGCTGCAATTCCAGGATTGATTGCATCGGCGGCTCCAGCAATTCTTGGAGCGTTAGGAACTGGTGCAGCCGGAGCACTTGCTTCTACTGTTGTCAATAAAGTACTTGGTAAAGGTCTGAAATCCAAAGGATTTTCAACGGAAAAATCCACGAAAAAAAAAGGGAAAGGGATTCAGACTACCAGGAAGTCGATTCACAAGATATTACAAAACCAGTTAGTGAAATCTTACGGGGTTTAACCAATGTCAAATTTTGATCTATTAGAAGCAGTAAAAAAATTCCAATAAAGCATTTCAGAGGTGTATTCATGAAAGATCAATTACCAGCAGCACCAACGATACCAGAAACTGGAATAATTAATCTCGATGATAACACTGGACCTGGAACTCATTGGGTTTGTTACGCGATATTTCCACGTTGTATTATTTATTTTGACTCATATGGATTACCACCTCCGATTGAATTTGTCAAATATACTTCTAAATTACGTAGTAATTCATTGTTTACAATTCAATCAATTCCTGGAATTCGAAGAATTCCCATTTGGTATTCAACGTTGCCCACGCAGACATTAACAGATCCTCCAATATGTGGTCGAGAAACTCTTAACGGGTTGATGGTTATCTCGGCAAATCCTAAATTACCTCACAAGGCCATCCATAAATACACAATGATGAAAAATTCACAGTGAAAATTTCTTCAGAATTTGAGAGATAGATCTAATATAACAACAATGTCAGATATTTTTGGAAGATCAGTACCACGTGTTTCCGCAGAAGGAGTTACTATCACACAGGTAAAAAAAATAATCAACAAAGCTATCTCATCGATAGCAAACTTAGATGAATTAAAAAAAGTATATGATCAAATAAGCACTAACACACAATTACAAGAAACCATCGATGATGTTAAAGTCACTGCTGGTGACTCCGTCAATGATATGAAGAAACTACGTGACGATTATAACGATCATATAACCAAGTTTAATCAGCTCCAACAGGATATCATTGACACCATTGAAACTCCACTCAATAATTTCTTTGGTGTTCCGCGTGCATACCCTGATTTACATATCGCACAAGTAAAAGCAACCGTTGATAATTTACCAAGATTACGAACTGATTTTGATTCTCATGTTGATCAATTTACTACGCTACGAAAATTTTTTCGAAAGGCTTATGACGCCGTTGATAAGTTTTTCGGAAAGAATGCAAAACCAGAGAATATTAAAACAACTCTTGACAATATTATTGCAAAACTCGAAGAAATAACCGCGATTAATACCCGGTTAGGTGTTATTCGCAAAACGAGATCAATTTCAGATTTAATCGCGATTAATAAGAAATCCATCGATGATCTTAGAGCGACCACAAATAACATCGTATTGGATGGAACAAGGATGATATCAGTGCTCGAAAAGGTAAAAATCCCTCATGATAAAACTATCAACGTAGTATACACGATTCAACACGGATCATATACGTGGACACCTGCAAATAATATTTTACATATCACTGCAGCCGTAAAGGGTATTTATCGATTAACGTTAGTGACACCAACGATGTTTAATATATCCTCATCGAGTTCATCTGGAGTCAATAATACGATATCAACAATTATCGACAAGGATACGATTGAACAATTCACGGTTATATCCACTGATAATAATCTAGCTAGGGTTTCAATGACATGGTATGTTGAATTTGTAGCTGATTTAAGTAAATAGTTAAACTAAAATCGAAAATTCTTTGAATTTTCAGGGATTTCAACGAAGGATTTCAAAGAATTGCTTACTTCGTTAATAGATAAAATGTCAACAACGTCATTGGCACCGACAGTGTTTGAATATCGTTATAACACTGTCAAAGAATATCAAAACAAACTTGAAGCGTTAATTACCGAGTATAAAACAAAAAAGAAAAAATACCAGCGTAGAATCACCGTGTTAGATGTAACTGTTTACTCGGTGTCAGGTGTAATTGCCGGCGCTGGAATAATACTATCTTCGGTGGTTATGATATCCCCCGTTGTTGTACCAATTTGTATATCCGCGGCTGCAACAATCGCAGGAGTATTCACCGGAATAACAAAAAAAATATCATCGTGTTCTCAACAAAAATTACACGATTACGCTGTTAAACTTATTACTGCGTCAAACGCTTATTCGCAATTGTCAATGTTGATCTCATCATCGATTGATGATGAAATAATATCCGACGATGAGTTCTCTAGGATGGTACGGTTATATGATTCAACGATTTCAAAATTGGAAAAAAATAACAATAATGTCAACAATGACAACGTCATCGCAAGAAATCCTTCAACGAATAGCAACAAATACTACCACGACAAAAACAAAGTTGATCTCGGTGGTAACGAAAACACCAGAATTCAGCGTTGAATTTAATCCTCCGTTGGCAGTATCTGCAATCGCGTTAAAACAATTAAGATGCTATTATAGTTGGCCTAATGTCAGATCATCACCGTTTAATGGTAAACCTCCCAACAACAGTTTTACGTTTTCATGGAAAAACCCGGTACTGATAAACCAACCACACATACAATACATCTGCCAACAGGTATATATGATATCGAAGATATCAATGACACAATCATAGAATCAATCCAGGCAATAACAGGACCAAATATCATCGAAGTCAAAGATGGACCTGATAAATATCCCATTGAAATACACGGACATGAGCCGCTGCTGTCAACGGTCATAGAAGTAAATTCATCTGACTACACCGTGGATATATACAACAGCTCAATTAGAACTTTATTGGGATATCCTGAGTTTATTACAGGCACAGTCGATATAAAGGATTTACCACGTGAGCCGTTGAAATCCGACTATGTTTCCACGAAAGAAGATTATCATGGTTATAAAGATAATAAATCAATTGAATCTATCATTAAACGATTGCGAGAAACCCATGAATCGCATCCTGATACATATCTTGACATAGATGAAGAAGTAGTTACTGGAGATTTCATAAAAATGTATACCGATTTTAATCGATTTCTAGGTCATTTGATAACGGCAATTAGTGAAACTCCACCACGTCGTGACGACGTTATCAAAAACATAGAAATATGTAATACAATTATCTCCGATATGGAACATTATAATTTGGGATTAATTCAATTAATTCTCAGTGATGATGATCCTGAAACGAGAACAAATTTTGCAGCAAAAAATAAAATCCGCGTCGAAGACATTCCCACGTTTAAGCTTCCAGGATATAACGCACCAGAACTAAAAAAACGTCTCAACGACGCCATTGATGAAAAGTTCAAACAGATTCACCAAGCATGGCAGGATAGTCTCCCCGTGGTTCATTATCAATTGCCGGAACCTAGCAAATCTGACTTCACCACTGATGATTTACCAGCGATAGATCCAAAATTCAATTACAACTTCGATATTAGTTTTCTACGTCCTCAAGATATTTACGGTAAATACTCATACAACGTCTACGATGGAACAGAAACTGATACACTTAGCAAATACGAATACAACGAAAACGGTAAAATAATATGGCGATTTGCTCTTGGTGATCAAGGTGTATTTGTAATTACAGAGAAATCTCTTACTGGGATCTTCAACTCAATGACACAAATGTTCCAGATGAAATTAGGACAATTGAGAGATTATCTACAACGATCTCTGTTGCTAGATTTAACAACTTCACGTGATACAATCAAACAACAACAACAACAATTAAATCAAATTATCGCTGATATGAACTTTCTCAATGATAGATTACTTTTGTTTGTATACGAAGATAAATCGCCAAACAAAGAAAAGTTCCAAAGAGTGTTTTCACGCACCAATGATAATTTACCATTCATAAAATTCCAAGGATATGATGTACCAGCGTTAAAAGCATCATTGAAAAAACTCATTGATGAATTCTTTCCTCAGATTCATGCGTTATGGTTTAAAATAAATCCTCCCACGGAAATCTTAACATCAACGAATTCAGTGTACCGCAACAACAAACACAGATCTCCCGGCAACGTTGATATATCATCCATCATTGCAATACACGTTATCTGTGATGGTATCTTAGGAAGTTTCTCAGTTGACGTTTCAAAATCAAACAAAGCCACCCAAGGATATATCATGTACACGTTCTCTCCTGACGTATCCCCGGAAAGTCTTATAGTGAAAAACCCACCTAATTTGACTTATCTCGAACCCATTAATCCGTTCCTGTCCAAGATGAATTTTTCAATAACCGACCAAGAATTTAACCTAACTGACCTTCGCGGGGAAACACTACAAATAACGCTAGATGTGAAATCGTAAAATTGCTTTGCAATTTCAAAAACGATTTTCAGGTCCTGAATTGCTTTGCAATTTCAAAGGACTTTCATTGCAATTTCAAAATAGAAATTCATCAAATTTCATATTTAATATAATAAATGTATCAACACGTGCTAGTATTTATTCACAACAAAGAACTTCTTGAACAAGCTATCAGAGAGGTATTCAGCGGAGCAACAACAGGAGAATACCACGTGGATATAGTCATAGATAACCGAGGTCAGGAAAAGTTTCTATTGACGGATTATCAACTGCTACAACTTCACCAAAACGTTATAACCGTAGTACGATTAAACTGTGATAAAATAATGCAATACGTACATTCATGTTTATCCGTGAAAGATCTTAAATAAATCTTACATATTTTCTAAAATAGAAGGATTTCACTTTTTCAGAGCTAAAAAAAAATTACTGTATAAGTATTATACTTCCTTGTTGTCATACACACTAACAGGTCAGGTTTACAAACTTTGTTCTAGTTGAGTGCGCGTGGAAATACAAAGGATTTCACAAACAGGTATTATACATGCGTTTTACCTGTACTAGGTTATATATACAACAGGAGGCTCTCTACGCGTGGGAATCAGCCTGCTCGATTAGAGTTTTTAACTGTCTCACCTTACAATTGATAAGTTTCCTTTGTTCATACTCTGCACCTAATTGCCTCCTAACATCCTCTACGATCGTACATAATGGTACAAAAACACTAACGTCTTCAACATTAACTAAACTCTCAAGTATGGATTTTTGTATGCGCTTAATTAAATAATAATGCTTAGCGAGTACATATTTTCCATTGTTTTGTGCAAATTCCATATCCTCAAAATCAGTCATGATTTGATCACAATCTAACCCTGAACATAGTTTTATATTTTGATCTTTGAGCTTATTAATTTCAACAATAATATATCTGATATTTTCAGAATTCATATATATGAAAAAAGTATATTTGTTTAATTGTGAATGGAAACTCACAAAATGAATTCTGGACCCGCTAAGGTGTTGGTCATCTTAGCATGTCCAGAAGCTTAATGCGATTACGATGATGATGGTTACATACAATGGATGACGACGGCACACACAACCCCACGATCTAGTGTGTATGGCGGTTGTATTATACATATACGACATCACATTCAACCCCACTATCTAGTTTGTATGGCGGTTGATATATACATATACGACGGCACAATTACACATCACCGTTTTGAACCTCCTTGTTGTACAAATATACACCAAGGGCGTCCAACGGCTACATATAATCACTAAACGTATTCCCCACGAGTAGAGTCTAACTCGGATAGCGGGTTTGACCTACAAGAGGATACGTTTGGTGTGTGGACACGGACAGTACAACAAGAGATTATAGGTGATTATGGTTATATACAGATGCAATGAATGACGACGGCACAATAAGAGATTATAGGTGATTATGGTTATATATGTACAATGAATTGATTCAATGACAATGAATGACGACGGCACAACAATATATTATAGGGTGACACAATGAATGAATTGATTCAATGACAATGGTATGTACAATGAATTGATTCAATGACAATGGATGACACGGGCTATTCTACATTCAAGTGTAAAAAACAAACCTCAAAATCAAACCCGGTTTGAATGTCAATAATAACATTCACACCACATGTGACGGTGTGATTTGTTTTTACACTTGAACTTCGAGCTAAAGCCCAAACATAACACAGACGAGACTGTATATAACCACTCATTACAACGAAGTTAGATAGAGAGATGTGTGCTTTTTATTCGTTGTTGTGTATAATTCTGATTATTGACAGCGCAGAATTAACACATAATACTTGAAAAACACACTAAAAAAAAGAATTAAATACGACGTGTATATAAAATAGTTCTGTTAATACTTGAAAAAAGACAAAATTTATTATATGTTATTGAGATTTATGACAATTATAACAGCCAATCAAAAACTACCTCCGCGTTCACCAACGGTAACTCTGTCATTGGTGATTTATCACTCGCGCGTTACCTAAGGGAGTTATCTCCGTTAATTCACAATATACGATTATACATAAACAAATCGAATACTATTATTGAAGCGTTTTTAAAAAGCGGTCTTGGTTATATTCTCTGCTACTTTTGTACCGAGGGGGAACAAATATCGAAATACATACCAGCTGAAGTCATAGACTGAAATACTATCTCCGTGTTATTTTCAGTATTAATTGATTTTACAGCTCTCTTCCCAATTGATTTACAGGTACCAGTTCTTCCTCGTTTAATATTTTCGCGTTGTGTAACGGCTTCTAAATTATTTAAAGAATTATTAGTCTTAATGCGATCAATATGATCAATAACAAAACCATCCTTGATCAATCCGTTAAATACTTCATAGACGAAACGGTGATTATGATACATTTTCCCTCCAGCTTTAAATATCAAATATCCTTGATTACTCAGAAAACCAACCGGCTTCTTGAGTCTACAGTTTCTAACAACACCATCACGAGAGGCTTCGTAATTGGTGATCACTGGATGTCGTTGAAATTCTTGGCTCATTTATATACAAATATTTTATTTGTCTAAATCATTATTTGGTTGAATTATAACACTGGAAATCCTTCTATGTAGTCCTGAGCAGTTTTTATGATTTTGCCGTTGGCAACGTCATTGACGTCATTGACAGAATCAGGATTTTTTATTTTTTTGTTGTCATAATAACGCTTCAACTCTCTATAACGCTTACCACCGCAACTAATACATAACTGCGATTTGCCTCTAACACCTACCCCACAATATACGCACCGGAGAGGACCTTTTGAACCGTTTCTCACACTTTGCATATGATACCCACAGAACTCATTTCTGCATGATTTGTTACACGGTGTTACTGATCCAATCATGAGCCATTTGCAATGATTCATTATATAAAGAACTTTTTATTTAAATACTTGTTTTAATTATAATATGAAAGAGTTCAAGAGATTAACGAAATTCAATCTCGATAGAGTCTCTGATACACCAAAACGTCTAAACGACGATAGCATGAAGGAGTTCAAGAGATTATCGAAAATTAATCCCCGATTTAATCGGGATAGAGTATCTGTTAAACCAAAACGTCTAAACGACGATGGCATGAAGGAATTCAAGAGATTAACGAAAATTAAACCTGGATTTAATCGGGATAGAGTCTCTGTTAAACCAAAACGTCTAAACGACGATAGCATGAAAGAGTTCAAGAGATTATCGAAAATTAATCCCGGATTTAATCGGAATACTAAATTCGATCTCGATAGAATCTCTGATATGAAGGAGTTCGAGAGATTATCGAAAATTAATCTTTGGAAAAATGCTAGATTTAATCTCGATAAAATCTCTGATATATCAAAAAGTCTAATAGATGACAAAACCATATTGAGTAAAATCAGCGATTGTTTTAATGAATTTAAGCGTGATGGAGCATCTCATATCTGGTCGACATTTCGAATTATTGATGAAGATGGCAATGTACCCGTAATCGATGCTACCATGAACGATAAAAGAGCAGCTGAGTTACTTTCACATCTTGGCGAGCCAACGGGGAAATCCAAACGTGTAGCATCCAAAGGTGTAAAATCCAAACGTGTAAAATCCAAAGGTGTAAAATCCAAAGGATTTTCATTGCAAAGCAATTCCCAACAAAGTAATTCACAGAGGTTCTTTTTCAGAATAAAATTCATTATCGAAGAGGAAGGAAATTGGATTATCAGAGATAAATTTGAACAAATGCTCAAGGATAAAAAACTGTCATTGTGAGTAGAGATTCCAAACCAGGAATTCTAACTGGAATTGACAAACCATACTTCGTGAACCGTTACCCTGTAACAGTAGTTGTTTACGGAATATATCCGCTAAATGATAAGCCAAGTATTGCAAAACTAGCACCTATGAAAACAGCGTCACCGTTGACTTCGTCAAGGCTCAATTGTGTAGCAACACGGTAAATGGAACACTTCACGAATGTATGCCGGGGAAACAAATTAACTGATCTGCGACGTAGGAAAATAACCGAATGGGAACTGACAGTGAAACAGCGCGGGGCAATGATTTCCGATATAGCTAAATTAGAAGCATCATTAAAATTTCCAATATCGGTAGCGACGATAACCGGAGAAGTATTATACGAACCGAAATATCAATCGCGAGGAGCTTCAATTGAAATTATTGATCATAACAAACACGCATGGACACCCGCAGTAAATGTATTTCCACGAGAACGAATTGTAAAATATATCCCCGGGGAGTTTTGTAAGGATGTGTTCCACGAAGAGAAATTATTCGATGCTATTCATGAGTTGTGTAAAGATGATCCTGTGTCAGTGTGGCTACTTCGCAGCGCTGAAGATTCAGGATTTGATCAGTTTCTAAGACCTAATGGAGAATTATATCGCACTGAAGAGTTACACTCGAGGATGAAAAAACCGCTGTAAAATACTTGAATAATTTCCATGAAAATTCTAAAGAATTTTCCAATGAAAATTCTAAAGAATTTTTCCATGAAAAACTATTCACGGATAGTTTTACGATTCCATCAGTGGTAGCTCATTTTGCACGAGAAAAGAACTCATGGCGTCCAACACAAAGTGATTTTCTCGAGGACGTTAAATTGAGTTGCGTCGAATTCGGTCATGGAGGACTGTGGAATACAAAATACAACCGCGAGGGTATGATTTCAATTGATATATCTGCGTGTTATCCAGGGAGTTTTCTAGGATATGGAGAAGCCGCTAAGTACTTTAAACGATTTGGACACCCCACACATGAAATGACTCGTGTTTCGGTTAATGGCCCATTGCCTGATTTTGACTTAACTGGATTCGCTCGTGTGGTATCATTTGAATTAGCGTTAGGATTACATCCGTGTAGTTATGTTTGGATTGATAGACATATGTCTATGAAACACTGGATGCCAATAGTGTTACTACGATATATGATTGATTGTGGTATGCTAATATCGTTGATTATCAGCGAAGCAATTATATGCTATCGAGCTCAAAAAGAAGTTTGGCTACCCCAACCCGATCTAGATAGTATAATACGCGAACAACGAAAACAATTTTCTGATGGAAAATCGGAGACTTTCAATGAACAACAAATTATGGATTTGTCTAGGAAGTTATTTGAAATTGAAAATAGACTAGCAAAAGATTTTGGACGAAAAATAATCGGTAAATTTACTCAAGGTGGAAGATATGACAATGCAAACTACTCTTCACGGTTGATCATAGACAACGCTGAATACGATTTTATCATAGCGGATTTAACGAATCAAGGAAAACTTGTAACTCGTAAAGATGCTTTTCTATCCAATGGTGAGAAATTGGGTACGGTTGTTACCTACTGTGATGGATATAGTCGTCAGTATACACACTTAAGATCATCTATGCTCGGTTATTCTGCTATTAATCTATTTTCGATGATAAATAGATTTCCTAATACCGCGGTTAGAGTAGCCACTGATTCGATGTATATACACCACAAATACAAATCAGATGTAGCTAAATTCACATCCCCGGAGGAAGCGTGGGGATATTGGCGATTTAAAAAGGAGACGCTACATGAGTATTGTGAATCGGCAGATGTTATGATGGACGATAAATACTTGAAAAGCAACCGGTGTTCAGAATTTTCTAATGCACCACCGATGTCAGATCCAATTACGCGATATAAAGTCGTTTATATAAACGGATTAGGAGGATCAGGAAAGACAACACGAGTAATTAATTTATTTAATAAGAAAAGAAAACCAATTAAAAAATCCGTTGAAAAACCAATTGAAAAACTTACAGATGATCAAAAACAAATACAAGAAATCATACAACAAATTCTACACGAGGAGTCTCCAGAAATCATACGACAAATCTTAGGGGAAAATTCTACGGAAACCCCTATGGAAACCCCTATGGAAACCCCTATGGAAAAGTCTACAAATTTCACAAACATGACTGTGCTAACACCAACTCATAAACTTGCCAGAGACATAAAACAACGAGATGTAAAAAATTCTGGTACTTATCACAACTTCTTCCGATGGAGCGGTGATAAATGGACCCCTGAAAGAATGGGAAATAAATATATTCCACCGGTGATATTATGGGATGAAATTTGTACTGTACCGTTACATATATTAAAAATGTTTCTTGGTTGGTTAAAAACGAAAATTACAAACATTATTATGTGTGGGGATCATGGTCAACCACCGCCAATTTTCGGTGACCCCCCCCCCCATGAATGGCTCAAAAAACACGTTGATTATTACACAGAGATGAACGATGACATTAGATCGTTAGATGAAGTATTAATGGAGTTGAAACAACTAATCAGATTACAACCGGATAGAATCCAATGTGAAATATCGCGTGAAATAATTTCAGAAACTCCCATGAATGATTTTTGGGAAACATGGAAACCAGACGATTTGATAATAGCAAGTAGAAAAATAGTCAGAGATAAACTTCAGATGAAATTATTTGAATTGCATAAATGTAAATTTGCAACACTTCCAGTGCCGCTCTGTTATAGACCCAAGGATACACGAAAGCAGAATATCGACGTTGACATTCCTGGACAACGTGAAAAGCAGAATTTAGTGTTAAATGATATTGTGCTGGTTGATATCAGCGTCGTCGAAGATGCATTACGTGCTGGTAAATCCCCATGGAAGTTAGGTTACGCAGCGACAATACACTCTTCACAGGGATTAACTGTCACAGACACAATTGTTTGGATAGTAGATAATCGCATTGAGTGGTCAAATTTAGTTTATCTTGCAGTATCCAGAGTACGGAGAATAGATCAACTTCGAAGAATTGTTGTTGACGAAGTCAGTGACGATAATGACACTACAATCAGCGCCGATGATATCATCGGGGACATAATCAGAAAAAACTCTCTGGTTATAAACAACAGGATAAAAAAATAATAGAAAATTTGACATTGATGCTGAATTAATAATTACACTGAAGCAACAACAGAATAATCACTGCGCGAGTTGCAATTGTATAATGCGTTGGAGTTGGTCGAATAAAGATCCTCGCCAATTTACCGTAGACAGAAAGAATAGCAGCATTGGTCATACCAACGATAACGTTATGCTGACTTGTCTTGAGTGCAACAGACGAAGAGGTGCCGGCACAATGATTCTGGGGGGTGCTAGTTAAGACCACGCGGTGGTAATTGAGTATCCTCAGGAATTACCTGTAGTTGTTGTCGAGTAAATCCTCGCTGAGGAGCAGTTGAATCTAGTTTATAGATTGCTGGTCTAGAAACGCTAGCGTTTTCACCAGTTGATCGTGTTATACTAGATATCTTATGCGTAGTGACACTCCAAATAGGATCAGTAGCCCTTTTTTTTACCACCCTCAAGCTCTCCTGGTTCGTACAAGTACCTTACAGTGACATTACTACCAAGAATTGGTTCTTTTGAAAAATCTTTTTGTGATTGTACGGGTATATACTTTTTTTAATAGCGTTGTTAGGTTTCATGTTGATTGTTCTAGTAATCTCATTATTGATTGCGGTAACTACACCTGGTAATCTCTTAACCCATTCAAGGGATCGTGTATCCTGGATGAATTCTTTCGCGTATTGATATCCAAATAACCGCTCAGCAAGTGTCCGATTAAATCGTTCAACAATTGCCTGATCGCGATGTAACGCAGTATGTCCTCGTCGTATTGTGACATTGTGATGTTTCATCGTTGTTAAAACAGCGCCTTGAAATTCCTTGCCAGGATCAACTTGTAATAGATTTGGCCAACGTAGAGGACCTCGTCGATAAATCCTTTCAAATGCAGAAGCCACTTCAGTTGATGATTTTGTCCTTAGCGGTTCGCTTGTTTGTATCGACTCGCAATATCAACTACGGTTAACGCGTATTTGTAACCGTTGTCATGTGGCAGAAATAATATATCAGCTTGATGAACTTCATTAGGAACTGTCACATCAAAATGCGAGTAGTTAATTTGTTTAGGCGGTGGTAGATAAATTTCCCATATCGCCTGTTTGGATAACCAATCCGCCGCTGTATTTTTTTTTACTTTTGCAGCGCTAGCGAGTTTACTAATTGCTGCCTTACCTCTCCAGTATCCTCTCGGAGAATAGTAAATAAATTCCATGTTGTTATTAATTATCCGCACCAAATATTAATTTTCATTTCATGGCGGATTTTACCAACCACGAGGCTAATTTTTCTTTTAACATTGTTATCAGGTGCTAAAAGATTACAACGAAGCCGCTTCAGAAGCTTGCGGTGGAAGTGTAATTGAATTTATCACAGATATTGAAGAGGCGCCATCCGTGGAAGACCTGGATGGATCCGTTAATAATCTAGTCGTGTATGACGATGTGATGTTGGACCAACAAAAGAATCCAGCTAGAATATTTTCCCGAGGACGTCACAAAAAACCGACGTAATATATGTAACTCAGCGTTATACACAAATACCAAAAGTAATAAGGGACAACTGCAATTTGTTATGCGTGTTTAACGGAGTTGATACTCATACTCTTAGAAATATTTGGCAGACCTGGTGCCCTGACATGGATTGTAATCGATTTCAAAATTTCTTTAGCGGCGACAGAGCTACCCTACATGGATTTGTAACGATAAGTATACACGATCCTCGGACACGATATCGAATTGGATTGGATCGTATCTATAACTAATTCAGTTAGCGCAGAGCAGCACAGAGGGTGAACGCCAACTATATGACGTCCTTTTTGTTTGCCAAATGGACCCTTCTAGTTAATATTTATTAGAAAGGTCTATTTGACAAATTGAGGCTTCCTAGTAAATATTTAATAGAAGGGTCGATTTGACAAATTGAGGCTTCCTAGTAAATATTAACTAGAAGGGTCGATTTGACAAATTGAGGCTTACTAGTAAATATTTAATAGAAGGAAGCATCGTTGACGCCTACAAATTTGGTCTGTTCACCCTCTGTGCTGCTGATAGTTCTGAATACTGATTGCCTTTCAAATATTTATCTTCAATTGTTACATCTGCTGATTTGGAATAGCCATGCATCATTTCACGCTTAATTCTCTATGATCCCCAGCTCTCGTCAGAATTAGTGAATTCAGCTACTGCTTCTCGATGTTTCACGTTTATGTAAAATGAATCAGTGGCTACTCTAACTGCGGTGTCAGGAAATATATTTATCATCGAAAATAAATTGATAGAAGCATAAGCTAGCATAGACGCTCTCAAGTGTGTATACTGAAGATTTTCTCCGTCTGCGAAAGTAACAATTGTACCAAATTTTGTTCCATCGGACAAGAAAGCGTCTTTGCGATCTACGTATATACCTTTACTCGTTATATCCGCGATTATAAAATCGTATTCGACGTTTTCTATATTCAACCGTGAATAATATATTTTATGGTCGTATTTACCATCTTGAATAAATTTATCAATTATTCTTCTACCGAGATCTTTTGCTTCTTTGTTTCTGATTTCAAATAACTGTTTGGACCATTTCAAGATATATTCTTCGTCAAGATCGGGAAATTGTTTTCTTTGTTCGCTGATTACACTATCTAGATCGGGATGTGGTAACCAAACCTCAGTCTCAGCTCGTTATGATATAATCGCTTCACTGACAATCAACGATTTTAACATACTACAATCAATCATATACCGTAAAAGCACTATTGGCATCCAGTGTTTTTCAGACATATGTCTTCCAATCCAAACGTAACAGCACGGATGAAATCCTGTAGACAATTCAAATGATACCACACGAGCGAATCCGGTTAAATCAAAATCAGGTAGTGATCCATTAATCGCAACACGGGCCATCTCGTGTGTGGGATGTCCAAATCGTTTGAAGTAATCAGCGCATTCTCCATTCCCGAGAAAACTCGCCGGATAAGACGCAACCATATCAACTGAAATAATAGTTTCAGCGGTGTATTTTGTATTCCATAATCATCCGTTGTTGTATTCGATGCAGCTTGATCTGACACCTGATAGAAACTCACCTCGCGTTGGTTTCCATGAGTTTTTCTTTCTCGCAAAATGACCTGCAACCGACGGAATTGTAAAACAGTTTGTTAGTAATTGTTCGTCGTCGAAATTCTTCGAGAACTACCAGCTAGTGTTTTCATCTTGTCATGGAGGGCTTCAGTGCGGTATAATTCTCCACTGGGTCTTACAAACTGATCAAATCCACCCTCAGGTTTTTCAGCACTGTGAAGTAACCACACTGACACAGGATCGTTTTTACTCAACTGGTGAATAGCATCGAATAGTTTTTTCTTCGCTCGAGAACTCCGCGGGTATATATTTTATAGCTCTATCCCGCGGAAATATTGTTACTGCAGATGTCTATGCGAGTTCATTATGATCAATAATTTTGATTGGATTTCCTCTCGATTTATATTTCGGTTCGTATAATATCTCGTTTGTTATCGTCATTACCGATATTGGGAATTTTAGTATTCGTTCTAACGCTGCCACATTTTTAATTGTCGCCCCATGCTCCTTTACTGTTAGTCCCCACTCGGTTATTTTTTTTGCGTCTTAGATCATACAATTTATTTTCACGCAGCGCATTTGTGAAGTATTCTAGTATTCGTTCTGCAACACAATTCAACGACGAAGAATATTTCATCGGTGCTAGTTTTTCAATACTAGGTTTATCATTTGACGGATATATCCCGTACACAACTGCTGTTACAGGATAAGATCTCTCGTAGTATGGTTTGTCAATTCCAGTCAAAATTCCTGGTTTGGAATCTTGATTCACAGTGATAGTTTTTTTATCTTTCAAGATGGGTTCGTATTTATCCCTGATAATCCAATCTCCAGTGTCTGAACGGATAATCAATTTTATTCTAAAAAAATACCCCTTCCGAGTAAGATGTGAAATTATCTTGGCTGCTTTTTCGTCGTTCATGGTAGCATCAACGCTACCATCAATTCGAAATGTTGACCAATAGTGAGATGCTCCATCGCGCTTGAATTCATTAAAACAATTTCTGATTTTACTTATCATGGCTCTATCACCTTTTAGACTCTTTGGTTTATCAGATACTCTATCGAGATTAAATTTAACATTTTTCGAGGGTGTAATTTTCGATAATCTCTCGCTCGAACTCCTCCATGCTATAATTAAGACAAGTATTTAAATAGAGAATTTATGTATAATGAATCGTTGCAAATGGCTTATGATTGGATCAGTAACCGTGTATAAACAATCATGCAGAAAGGAGTTTTGTGGGTATCATATGCATAGCCTTATAAGCCTTGGCGCGATTCCATATATTCGATGTGGGGTAGGGGTTAGAGGAAAATCACAGTTGTGTCTCGGTTGTGGTGGTAAACGGTATAGAGAGTTGAAGCGCTATTATGATAAACGAGTTGAAAACTCCATCAAAGATTCCATCAATGACTTTACCTCTGACGGCGTCAACGACAAAATCATAAGAACCCCTCAAGACTACATCGGAAGATTTCCAAATGTAATAATTCGACCAAACAATGAATTTGACAAACAATAATAGTATATAAATGAACAAAGAATTCCGAACACATCCTGTAATTGCGAACTACGAGGCAACCAGTGATGGTATTGTCAGACACTGCAAACTGAAGAACCCAGTCAGTGTTGTGAATAATATGGGGTATTTGAGGTTTGGTGCTGGAGGGAAGAAATATCTCAATCATCGTCTCGTATACGAATGTCATAATGGATTGATCAAACGAGGTTTTTGTTATTGATCACTTAAATGGTATTAAGACTGGTAATTCTTTAGATAATTTGCGAGTTGTTACACAAAGTGAGAATACTGCATATGGGAAAACCGGAAAATACTCAAAAAGTGCGAGACCTGTAAAATCATTTAATACAGCAACTAATGAAAAAATTGTATTTCAACCGATGAATGAAGCAGGTAAATATTTCGATATTTGCATGCCCTCAGTACGAAAGGTAGCAGAAGGGATACAAAATTTCGCTTCTTCAAAGCGTTTTAAGAATAAAATTCGATTTATTAACATCTAGATTTAATTTTGCACTATGTGTATATAACACTAAGGGAGAAAACTCGTGTGGGTATGTAATGACTTATTAAAGAGTTACCCTCAATGTTTATTTTGAAACCTAGCATCATCTGATTGGCTGTTATACTTGTAAATGATTCTTATCGGATAATCAATTATCTGCTTTTTATAAGAAAACAATTCAGCGGCGTGGTGTTTACAAATAATTGTATTATTTTTTTAGTGCTTTTCAAGTAGTCGTTGTTAATTCAGCGCTGTCAATAATCAGTATTATGTACATGAAAGAATAAAATCACACACCTCCATGTTTGACTTCCGTGTATTAAACAGCTTATATACCATATTGTCTATTCTATAATTGGGCTTTAGCTCGAAATTCAAGCGCAAAAGCAAATCACACCGTCGCACGTGGTGTGAATGTTATTTACATTCAAACCAGGTCTATTTTGTAGGTTTGTTTTTGCGCTTAAACGTAGAATTGCCCGTCATCCATTGTCATTGTATATACCATATCATCCTATAATCTCCCATTTCATCCATTATCATTGTATATATCATACTATTGTTATATATTATTTGTGCTGTCCATTCATGTATTATACAACCGCCATATACACTCGAATTGGGGTTGGAATTGTATATTGTATTGTCCTGTGTCGTCCATTCACCAAGCATACCTTCTTAGATTCCTACCCCGCTATTTGGCGAGTTAGAAATCTTATCGGAGACTATGTTTCGTGATAGTGTTGTCGTATATGTGAGCGAGATCATGCTTTAGATCAAGAAGGATATAATAATATATTCAAATCGGCTCCTGATACAGCGTTTGATATGGACGCCCCAGTACCCAAGAATGATTCTATACGCAATTATCAGTATTATTCCTATCACGCAGTACAACCGGATCTTCGATCAAGAATCGAACTTCAGGTCCATGATACCAGCAAATACTTTCTGCCCACTGAAGCGTTTATCGAAATAGAAGGAGAACTTGTAGAAAATGTTGGTGATACAACATACGGAAATGATGAAAATATCCGAGTTGGTTTTGTCAATAATGGTATCATGGCGCTTTTTGAGAGTGCTAGATACATGATAGATGGAAGAGAAATCTAGTCTATAGAGCGTGAGGTTGATGTTGCCACAACAAAAGTGGGGTTAGCAGGATATAATGATGATTATACAAGATCGGCAGGTCAATCTATGATGTTCTCTAAGGATTTCACTGATTACGCTGATCACTTTGCGTATACTAAATTACGGACACCACAAAATATCGAAATACCGCATTTGATCCACAACCAGGTGATGGTGAACACGAAGCAAGACCAGGTGCTGCCTTTGATGATATAAAACGCGTTAATCCCGATTACAACTTGGGGATTGCAACACGCGTATCAATGTTGCAAGGACAGCGTATACAATTTTCATGCGCGATTCCACTACATCATATTTTCGGATTTTGCAGAAATGTTAGAAAAGTTAACTTTCTCTGGGTTCCATTTTGAATTTGAATACGTTGGTAAAAAAACGTACAACACTGTTCTGTTAGATAAACATTAATGTGTTTTTGAAAATAACAAATGAATATTTCGAATCTGATAGAGAGACTACAGCAAAGTCTTTAAAAAATATCGTTTGGATGTAACCTGTTCACGTGATGAAATCATACAAATAATAAAATATATGAACACTTATCTAAAAGATATTAAAACCTTAAATGATTTTTTATAAACTCTTTTGATGAATCTATTGACGAGCGAGGAGAAAAATAAAAATTTCTATCCGCATATAATTTAACAAACGAAGAGTTACTAAATTTTAAATTACTAGGATATAATGTCCCAGGGATGGACAAATCTCTCAGTGTCTCCATCGATGATGGTTTTAAAAGGACTCACGACGCATGGAAGAAAATAGCACAACCACAAGCAAGAACAATCCTCAAGCATAATAATGACCCAGATGGTTGTGGTAGGCATATCGCTTATCAAAACGTCAATATATCATCGGTGATTGCATTGAATTTAGTATGTGATGTTATCGAAGGAAGTAAAATAAACCTCGAAGGATCAAATCAAGCCCAGCAGAGATATATTTTATATTCATTTGCACCAACAGCTCCACCTGGATTTTTAATAATTGAGGATCCAATTAATCCAGTCTATATGCAATTTCATAATGATTCGTTAACGAGAATTAATTTTAAACTCACTGACCAGTCCAATAATCTGATTGATTTACGAGGTGAGGCTTTACAAATTAGTCTGTTTGTGAAATCGTAAAAAAAGATTTTTTTTTACCCCCATAGGAACAGAGAGGATGCGACAACGTCTTTGCATCTCCAAAAGAAACTTTCTTTTTACGATTTTGCAGGCAGCCTTGGTTTGCTAAATAGACGCTTCTATAAAGTTGTCCGATTCGCCCTCTCTGCTGCTATATTTTATTAAAGAACCGAAATGGGGAGAAAGCCGTAGTAGTTTAGTTTTTAGAACATTAGATTCTTAACAAATGGGTAACTCGTTCGATACCCGCCCATGCCATCCAAGGTAGTCTGTGGCCTTATCATTGGTAAATACACATAGCTCCCATTTCTCCGTCGTCATAATGTCATTAAAGTGCTAAAATATTCCATTAAATCCAACAAAGCAGAACTTATTATATTCGAAAGTAAAACAATATCTGCCTGTGATACAATTCGAGAGCAAAATAATTATCTTCTACATTTTTACAAGTAGGGCGAAATACATACAACGTTTACATTATAACCTTACAAAATTCCACGTGGCAAGGGCTTATAAAGTTGTTAAATCCGTGTCCCTTAGACTCTTACATTTGTGTTAACCCCGTGTCCCTTGCAAGGAATCTTAAACGTTTTAATCGAATGACCTATGTAAATGTCTTAAAAAGTTGCTACACATGTGCCGCTTGGAAGGGCTCATAAAATTGCTAATGCGTGCCCCTTGTAATGCATCATAAAGTTGTTAATCCTTGCCCTTTGTAATGCATCATATAGGTGTTAATCCGTGCCCCTTGGAATGCATCATAAAGTTGTTAATCATGTATCCACGTGAAACCCGTGTCGAATGGAAGTGGTCACGCCTTAGTAAGGGCTCGTTAAGTTGCTAAAACAGGATCCCGTAAAAGGGCCTATATAGTTGTTAAGGGATCATCAGGTTGTTAAACTCGTTTCCTTAGGAAGAGCTTATACTGTTATAAAGCTGCTACACCAGTGACCTTTGAAACGACTCATATAGTTGTAAAATCAGGAACCCGTGGAAGGGACCTACATTTGAAAAAGCAGTGTCCCTTCAAAGAAATCGTAAAATTGTTTAAGCTGTATCAATGCAAGGGCTGAGAAGGTTGCTAAACCTTGTCTTTTGGATGACCTTATCAAACTTAAAACCATATCCCTTGAAATGGCTATACAATGTATTGATATCTTATCCCCGTGCAATATAGGACCAGGAAAAGTAGCCTTCTGAAACGTTTCAGACATTATATAATGCACAGATTTTATGAGTGAAACGGCATAATGCAAAACAAAATGCCTTTCTTAAAAAGACGAAAAATAATGAAACTCTTTGGAAAGATAGAATGCAGTTCATGAATAATCAGAAGCAGGAATAAGAAAGAACTAAGATCAGAAAGAGACGTACTAACAATTAAGATCAGAGAGAGATACCATGAACTGAGATTTGGAAAGAGGTACGCTACGAAATGAGGTCAGGAAGAGATGGAATAAGAACTGAGATCAGAAAGAGATAGACTAAAAACTGAGACCAGAAAGAGACAGGATAAGAAATGAGATCAGATATGGTAACAACTGAAATCAAAAAGAGGTCCACTAAGAATTGAGGTTAGAAAGAGATGGACTAAGAATTGAGATCAGAAGGATATTGACTAAGATCTCAGATCAGACATATATAACCAAGCCTGCTGCTCCGTCTTCAATTGTTGTACAATATTATCTAAATTCTTCAAATCTGAACGCACGAGTTCCTTATTCCTGCGCTTGACGTTTTAATTTGCGAATGTTTATTATTATGTTGTGTCCCCGACTTACTTCTAACACTCGCGCGCTAGCAATTTGTATGCACAATTTATGATAATGGACGCGTGAAACCGGCAATTCCCATATATTATCATACTGGACACGCAAAAACGCTATTCCTATGGAGACACTAAACCAGCAATGCCCGTTTATTTTGACATGGGATACACAAAACCAGAAATGCCAATGCATTATAAAATTGGACACAAGAAAACCTTCCATGCCCGTTTGTTATGACAATGAACAAGCAAAACAAGCAATGGTCGTGTTTTATGACATTGGACACGCAAACCAGTTATTCCCGTGTGTAATCACGTTGGACACGAAAAACCAGGAATGTCCCTGTGTTATAATATTGGACACGCGAAATCAGTAATGCCTGCATATTAGGACATTGGACACGCAGAACACAATGGTCATGTGCTATGAAACTGGGGATGCAAAGTCAGCAATGACCGTATTTTTTACATTGGGCACACAAAACCAGCAATGCCCTTGTGCTTGTGCTACAACATTGAACACGCAAAAACCATTTCAGCCTGTTATTGTTTTTGTCACAGCTAAAATGTCTACAGTCGGTAGTAGAATATTGCTCATTACTGCCTTCCCTTTTCTGGGACTAGCCTATCATTATATATATATATATATATATATATATATATATATATATATATATATATATATATATATATTGTAAAGCGCTGAGAGCTTATAAAGATTATTATTATTATTATTATTATTATTATTATTATTATTATTATTATTATTATTATTATCTGCATTTAAGCAGTTTGACCGGACTTAACAGGTGGATCATTTAAGGCATCTTGACTATGAATTAACAGGCGGTGCACATTAAAGACTGCTTTCACTATTTATTAACAGATTAACTATTTAAGACTGATTTTTGCCATGTATTATCAGGAGATCAAGTACATTAAAAGTGATGTACTGACTTCGTAATTACGAACTGAGAACATGTTTCAATTAATATGATTACATTTTATCCATCAAGGTGGCTTTCTACGATTTTTGAAGAATGAACTTTATTACGACATTATTTTTCAAGATACTTTTTTGAACTTGTAACTACATTGTTGTTCAGTTATTGTTCTAATAGTGAAACAAATATTAATTAATATAAAATTGATGATGCATATCAAGTCATAACAAGATTTCATACAATGCACGTTTAATGTCCTGTAATTATGCCGATTCTACATTAATTCGAAATTCACTCCCTTTCATACAGCATTCGACGCAGTTTCGTACTAAATAGCACAAACGTGATACCTTGTCAATCACGTGCCAATTAGGTCAAGAGTGATGTCTTGTCGATTTCGTACTAAATTTGACAAGATTGATGCTTTGTCAATTTCGTACTAAATAGCTCAAGAGTGATGCCATGTTAATTTCATACTAAATAGAACAAGAGTGATACCTTACACCAACCGTTTTGCTAGTTTAACAGGAGGTCGTATAAGAAATACATTTTTGGAAGTTTGATGATAGTGTTAGTATTAATAAAAGTAATAATGACAGTGTAATTTTTATGAAAATAATAATGATACTGTAATTATTAATACAAGTAGCAATGATAATGTAAGTATTAATTACAGAACTAATGATAGTGTAAGTATTACTATAGGTAATAATGATAGTGTAAGTATTACTATAGGTAATAATGATAGTGTAAGTATGAATAACAGTAATAATGATAGTGTAAGTATTAATATAGGTAATAATGATAGTGTAAGTAAATTTAATAATGAAAGTGTAAGGTTGAATAAATGTAATAATGATTGTGAAAATATTTTAAAAGTAATGATGATAGTGTAGTATTAATTAAAGTAAAAACGATAGAGTAGGTATTAATTAGAGTAATAATGATAGAGTAGGTATTAATTAAAGTAATAATGATAGAGTGCGTATTAATTAAAGTAATAAAGATAGAGTAGGTATTAGTGAAACTAGTAATGATAGAGTATGTATTACTTAAAGTAATAATGATTGTGTAAATATTTTTAAAAGTAATAATGATAGTGTAGTATTAATTAAAGTAATAATGATAGAGTAGTTATTAATTAAAGTAATAATGATAGAGTAGGCATTAATTAAAGTAATAATGATAGAGTAGGTATTAGTTAAAATAATAATGATAGAGTAGGCATAATACAGGTAACGATAATAGTGTATTTTAAAGATCAGTCAGCTTTGTGAGCCTGCAGAGATATATAGCTAGAAGCAGCAGAGGGGGTGAATCGGACAACCTTTTTCGACATTTTTGATTTTAACTTTCAAAACGGCAAATAGAACCTTCCTGCGAAATCTCATTTTTTAACCAGAAAAAAAATAAGTCTCCATTTGGCAAATAAAGCCTTTAGTGATTTTTGTCTGAAAACATGAGATTTCGCGGGTGATACTTTATTCGCGTTTTCATCGTTTAATCGAAAAACGTCGCAACGTCGTTGTTACTCACCCCCTCTGCTGCTATGGATTACGGTGAAAAGTTGTCCGATTTACCCTCTCTGCTGCTAATTCAACCGAATATTTTATCAAGTCCGGTCCTAGGGCAAAAATCCTTTCAGGATGAAAGTCCTTAGGACGAAAATCCTTTCAGGATGAAAGTCCTTAAGACTTTACAAACAGACTAATTTGTAAAACTTCATCTTGTAAATCAATCAGATTATTGGACTGGTCAGTGAGTTTAAAATTAATTCTGGTTAATGAATTATTATGACATCGCATACAGACTGGATTCACCGGGGACTCAATGATTAAAAACCCTGGAGGAGCTGTTGGTGCAAATGAATACAAAATATATCCTTGTTGAGCTTGATTTGATCGTTCTAAATTTATTTGGTAACTTCCCTCAATAACATCGCATACTAAATTCAATGCAATCACCGATGAAATATTCACATTGAACGGAGCGATATGCCTGCCGCCACCATCTGGGTCATTATTGTGTGTCAGGGTAGTTGTTTGTTGTTTTGTTGTTTTTTCCACGCATCATGAATTATTTTAAAACCGATATCGATGGCATCATTGAGAGATTTTTTTAGTTCTGGTACGTTATATCCTGGTAGTTTGAATGCTGGAATATCTTCAACGCGGATTTTATAGTCTGTTGCAAATTTTGTTTTTGATAGGGGACTATTATCCTCATCTATTATCTCTTGAATAATTTTCAAATTAAATGTTTCCATATCGTTGGTAATTTTGTTGCATGTTTCTACGACGCTGATAAATTCATCTCGGGTGAGAGAGCCGGATTTAAGAGATATTAACAACAGTGAAACATCATTATTCATTGCTGTGAAATTTTCAGTGATTTTAGGTCCCTTAACAACACTATATTGCTCTAGTGTAACCATTTCCCTCCCTCCCTCCCACCCCCTAGTTTCTTTGAATCTGGAATCAAATAAACCATAAAATTTTATAATATCTGTGTGATCTATATAGCTTTTTACTGGATTATCAGATTTTATTCTGTCTGTGACATAATCAGTTTTTTTGGTTCTGGTAAATCAACGGTTTCCCCCCAAGGTGGTAATTCAGGCCATCCTAGTACGGTTCTAATAGAACTTTGATAGATATCTACGACGTAACCCTCTGTGCTTATTTCAATGGCAGATGATAGTGTCGGCTCATGAACCGTTATAGCTATTTTCGATTCTTTTCCAGTAATCGATTTTATTCTACGCGCTAATTCGTTATTGATTTGTTCAATTTGGTATGATCCGGTTGGTATGGAAACAACGTTCCAGTCTGGGGTACCGTCGTCTTTATTCTTATTTGCAAACACCAGTGAATTATTCGGTTGTTGACCACCAAATGATTTTGATCTGATATTACGCCAACTGTGGTATACTCGTAATTTTGCTAACGTGATTTCCTTCACTGGGACCGGAGAGGTGAAATTCACACTGAATTCTGGATTCGTTGAGGTTATTGAGATCATGCTTGTTTGTACTGAGTTTGTGTTCTCCACTATTTGTTGAAGTAATTCCATCTGTGTTGTCATTGTTATTATACTCATGATGTATTTCTAATTTTGACATCGCAGAATCGTAAATACCTACCATCGCTGAAAACTCACTCTCTGATATAATTGTATCATCGAGAGATGACGATATCAATGAGGATAATTGCGAGTATGCCGTGGATACAACATGAAATTGAATTATGTAGTCTTGTAGTTTTCGTTGGCTGCATGATGATATTTTTTTTGTTATTATTGAAATAATTCCAGCGATTGTTGTTGCCGCAGAAATGCAAATTGGAACAGCTATCGGGGCAATCATTGTCACTGAAGATAGTTTAATACCAGCTCCGGTGATTACACCACTCACTAAATACACAGTGACATCAAAAGCGGTAATTCTCCTGCGATATTTTTTAATTTTCATTGAATACTCCTCAGACAGGGTTTTGAGTCTATTTTGAAATTCTCTGACCTGATCATAGCGATATTGCGATGATGAAATCATTTTTATTTTAAAAACGCTAGCGTTTTCAATTACGATTTCAATTGAAACCGTTAGTGAAATTGCTTTGCAATTTTCAACTTAAATCCGCTACGAATTCCACATACCACGTTGTTGAAACCCTAACCAAATTTTTATCAGTAGCTGTTATAGTGAACTTTTCAGTTGTATTCTTGTCGATGATCGTTGAAATCGTATTATTGACCCCGGATGAACTGGACGATGAAATATTAAATTGAGTCGTTGACACTAGTGTTAATCGATAAATACCTTTAACGGTTGCAGTGATATCTAATTTATTGTTTGTAGGTGTCCACGCAAATGATAAGTGTTGGATCGTGTATACTACGTTGTTGGTTTTCTCATGAGGAATTTTTGTTTTCTCAATGACTGTTATCATCCTCGTTGCATCCCCTTTGATGGCTTCGATGAAGGTTTTCGTCTCATCGATGGATTTTTTAATATCCGGAAGTTTTAGTTCAATTTTATCGAATGTAGTTCCAATAAATTTATCAATGATATTTCTACGAAATGAGGTAAACTGTTTTATGTGTTCTTCGGTTTTAGATTGAAGTGTTGCTAGTTCCAACACAGAACTTTTTAATTCATCGTTGAGAGTTTTAAATCTGTCTGTAATCGTCGAAAAAAGTACACCCGGTTTGAGTTTACCCTGATCGGAAAATAACGCGATAGTATTCTCGATTGCGTTTCGTTGTTTAACCAATATATCACTCAACGACACATCACTAGTTTTCAATTTACCCTGTTTGTCTTGAAATAAAACTATTTCGTTCGGGTCAACATTTGTTAAGTTCAACGTCTCAGCGATTTCATCTTCAATTATTTTTTTATATCCTTGATAGAATCAGGGGTTGCAGTGTCATCGGGTTTGGGTTTCAAAGATCTCCCCCAAATATCAATCATGATATATTATACATCTCTCTCTAAAATCGTTTTTGACGACTTCGACTACTAGTGTATTCATTTACGACAATGTGTGGTGGTTTTCTAGATGCTGAAATAGCGTTAAGGACATTTAATACTTCACTGCCGCATATTGGTGGGTCATTGATTTGTTGTGTTGGTAGCGTAGAATACCAAGTCTTCATTGGAAATTTTTTTATGTAACGCATAAACTCTTTTGGCGGTGCTAATCCATATGAATCAAAATAGACGATTGCCCGTGGATCAATAGCGTATGCAACCCAGTGAGTTCCGGGTCCGGTGCTGTTATCTAAATTAATGATACCGGTTTCAATGCTATTTGGTTGATGTGGTAATTGATCTTTCATAAAGACGCCTCTGAAATTTTTAATCGCTAGTTTTTTAGCAGCATCCATTAAATCAAAATTGGACATAGATCTCTCAATTAATAAACCGTCCCTGGGATTCTCAGTCCTTTTCCGCTGTACCATGAATACGGGGTTCCTGGTAGTCTTAGACCCTTTCCATTTTTTTTTATATCCTCGTCCCTTCTTCGGTTCATATGATTCAGCAATGCTCTGTACCGCTTTTGCCCCCAAGCCTCCAGCTACCCCCAATGCGACCGATTTAGCAACCGCTGGGGCTGCTGCCGCAATCAACGCTGGTAACGCAGCAAATAACGGGAAAATACCGCCTGTTTTAATCATATTTTTGATAGCAGCCGCAGAAAGAGTGATCTGAACGCCTTTTTTATCCTTGAAAGCATCATTGAAATGTTTTATTTGACGAGTTGTCAGCGATAATTTATTTGCACCACCAGTCATTTGATTGGGTTTCAGCGTGATTGTGGTTCCACATTTTTTAGCTGATTCCGATTGCAATTTCTTGATTTGACCGGGGGTTAACGCAACACTAATATTACTATATGACATTATACATAATTGATTGATTCTAAATCGTTTACAATTTCAATGAAAAATCGTTTACATATTTTCCACTGGTGCATCAATGATTCTCATTCTTCCTCCAACACCTTCAAGTAACATTGATTTATCACTGAGAATGACAGCAACTGCTCTATAATTCGGGATAAGGATAGGAGGTACCCCACCAACTGGTGGACCAGTTGGACGGGTTACACGGGCTCTAAAGTGTATATCAACGACAGATTGTCTTGTTACATCAAGATGTTCAAGTGAAAAGTAATAAATCGGATAGAGGCTTTTAAAATCCAATTGTGATATTTGCAAACCAGTATCCACATTTTGATCACGTGCCATAAATGACAACAGGTTATGATACACGCGTGCAATATGATTCTGACCGTAATCAAGTTGCACATCTTCAGATGGTTCCTGTTGGCCGTTTATTCTCAGCGAGACTTCATTAACACCTAACTGATCAAATATCATATGGCTTCGTTCTTGATTACCAACTCGCGCATTATTCTGTAATGCAATAAATATATGACGTGGAGCTGAAACTCCTTGTTTTGATGCCAGATGCCATGTGAATGTACCATCAACATTGTCCTGTTTAATATCCGTAGTCACTGATAACCAACTCAACAATGATTTTCCCCCCTGATCCATAAATGATAGTAGTCGCTGTTCGTCTGTGATTGATGGAGTTAACACTGGCATCCACAATGATAGTTTTGTTAAAATAACTTTACCGGCAGCAACCCCAGCATTACGCCAGATTGCATCATCATCAGTACCCTTTCGTACAAGTGCTACTGTATGCTTCGCTCCATAAATAATTTTTCGAACGTTTCTACAGAATCCAAATATATGATGCAGTGGAATCGCACATGAAAATCGTCGACGCTGTCCATGCAACGTTGCTACGCGTGTTGCAAATCCTAAATTGAGATTACCATTAACGCCGCCGAGAACATCAAAATCAGCGCCTGGTCTGGCTCGACGTTCTGGATTAGCCTCTTCTTGTTGATTAGCAACTGCATTATCTTGTGCTGTAAACACTTTAATGTATTGAAGGTGGTCAGCGTTATCAGAGGTATCCTTTGCAAACATCATAGATGGACCAGCTGATCTTGTATAATCATCAGAATATCTTGCTAACCCTATGATTGCTGTGGCCACATCAACTTCACGGTCAATGGATTCAATTTCTTTTTCATCAATGAGATATCTTGCACTCTCAAATAACGCCATTATGCCGTTATTAACAAAACCAACTCGGACATTTGCGTTATCTGCATATGGGGTATTAGCATCGACATTTGTTACAAGTTCTCCTTCTACTTCAATAAATGCTTCACACGGTAGAAAATATTTACTGCTGTCATGAACCTGAAGTTCAATTCGCGATCGGAGATCTGGTTGTACTGCGTGATAAGAATAAAATTGAAAATCGCGTACAGAATCATCTTTACGCACTGGGGCATCCATATCAAATGCTGGATCAGGTGACCTTTTGAACATTTTATTCTATTTATCAGAGTCTAAATCGGATTTTCACCGTAAAAGATTTTTCATCGTCGGGTTTTTTTTTAAGCCACTTCCCGCTATCATGTTTGCTATCATGTTATCTTGGTCACTCGGAGTCACCATTGACGCTAATTTTTCATCTACTGCGTTATTTATTATTTTACTAACATTTGCAGGCATTTCCGCTGTAGATGGCAATGGTAACTGTTTCTTTTTTCGTCTCACTAATGATGTTATTTTATTCTTCGCAGTTGAAAACGCTTTTCCGGCGAGATCTCCAACAGCACTAATACCCTTATCACGAATGACATCAATGGCTTTCACTCTTAATTGTTTAGCTAACGGCATCACTTTTTGGGCCATTCTCGCAAAAAAAACCTGCAATGGTATTACCTAAACCATCTCCGTAGTATGCTCTATAAACTGGAAACCGTGAATTAACTACATAGATGGGGGTTGGTTTTTCATGATTGTAGTGTATAATCATCTTGTTATAAAACTAGTAGTTTTTTAATTAGTGATCAATCGCTGTAATAACCATGGGCATCTTTGTGATTTTCAACTAATTCAGCAATGAGTTTTCGATATACATTAATGACCATGATACCACCGGCAAATAATCGTCTACAGATATCAGCTGCTTCATTAATTATTTCCGGAGAGTTATTTCCGGCTCGTTTCCCTCCGATGAGAACTTCTAACCGTGATATATCACTGAGAATGTTACCAGGACAAGTAACGCTAGTGTTTTCAACTATGCCGCTGCCTAAATATCCATCTCCAGTTGACTCCTCTTTACCAAAAAAATCCAGTTGGATACTCTTTATTTACTCTACTCAATACTTTGTCTTTAAAACTCTCAAAATCATTGCGGTTATTTTCTGTGATTTTAAATCTACCACGGTTTGCCAGGTATACTTTTTTATCCAATTCTCGTCGTTTTTTATATACTCTTTATACTCTTTGTTTACAGCTATTTCTCTTTGATCGAGTGAAAAATTCCGCACGGTGAAGTTAATTAAATCATTGTCATTTTTAAAACTTTTAATTATGCTGTATGCATAGTGTATAAATATACTTTGCGGTGAATACATTTTTTCTATAGTAACGTCTTCTTCCTCTTCTTGTTTTCTTGCAGTAGCACCAAGTTCTTCTAGTACTCGCTCTTTTTTTTTGTTGTTGCCGTGAAGTAGCTACTATATCTACTGGAAGTGTTTCTAAAGACTTTTTTGTTTGTTTAGTTCTTTTTGCTATTTTTTCTAACACAGGGAGAAAAGTCTCTTCTTGTTTTTTTTTCCTTGTTCAGAGATTGTTGACACTATCTGTTTCGTTGTTGTAGTTATTGGTTTAAACAATTCTTCAGATCCCGCAGCAAAATCAGTCTGAAGACTCTGTCGTTGTTGCAGTTTATTCCTGACAGAGTCGCGAATTGGCAAAATCAGTCTGAAGACTCTGTCGTTGTTGCAGTTTATTCCTGACAGAGTCGCGAATTGGTATAAATCTCTTAATTGCATCTAGCCGCTCACGAGCCAATCGGGTCGTTAATGCTTTATTGACCATTATTTGAAATCAGAAACAATTTTTCAATTGTAAAACAATTTTTCCCATCGATGATTAACTAATCGGAACCATCCTTTAACGGTCCAATTTTTTATTGCTGGGAAATATTTTTATTTTTTATTGCTGTGAAATATTTTTATTTTTTATTGCTGTGATTTTGCCTGTTTTTGACAGTTTTGGTGCCATTTTGTGCCATTTTGGTGGTTTTCAGTTGAAAATCACTTTGACATTTTACAGTCAAGTAGTCGATTTTACATGGGATTTTCCATAGGGAAAAGCTGTTAAAACTCATTTTTGATGATTTTTAGCCATTTTTCATCAATTTTTGCCTGTTTTCAGTGATTTTTGGTCATTTTTCATCGATTTTTGGTTAAAAAAACCTCGTAGGGTCAAGTAGTCGATTTTGCATTGGATTTTCCATAAGGAAAAGTTCTTAAAAGAGTTAGGATTCTATTTTATTTTCGCAGTGTGAAATATTTTCACTGATTATATCAAAAAATGCTAAACAAATGAAAATCTCTGAGATTTTACGGTCAAGTAGACAATTTCAATCAAAAAATGACAAAATCTCTTGAGGGTTGGTCAATCAAAATCGTTCATTTTCTTGAATTAATGCCCGTATATTTCTAATTTTAGAATTGACCTCTTTTTTCAATTCATATTCGTTACCCAATTCTGTTCGTATTCCTTCCACGATAGTATATAACGGGACAAACACACTTATGTCACTGGAAAATGCAAGAGAGTCCCGAATATAATTCTGAATTTTTTTGATGAGCGCATATTTCTTTGGTAGCATATACTTGTTAGTGCTAACACCATATTCTATATCCTGAAAATCCGACTTGATTTGATCAGGATTTAACCCATCTGATAGTATAATATTATGGCTTTTCAATTTTGCAATTTCAACTATAATGCTATTCATATTTTCAGAATTCATATATGATAATACATATTTCTAATTCATTTTTAAAAAATAATTGAGCCGTTAATATTTTCAAAATTCAGTCTGTATATAAATATAATTTTTTAAATAATTCTGTATATATAAATATATTTTTTAAAATTAATTCTGTATATATAAATATATTTTTTAAAATTAATTCTGTATATATAAATATATTTTTTAAAATTAATTCTGTATATATAAATATATTTTTTAAAAATAATTCTGTATATATAAATATATTTTTTAAAATTAATTCTGTATATATAAATATATTTTTTTAAAATTAATTCTGTATATATAAATATATTTTTTTAAAATAATTCTGTAAATATAAATATATTTTTTTTAAATAATTCTGTATATATAAATATATTTTTTAAAAATAATTCTGTATATATAAATATATTTTTTAAAATTAGTTATGTATATATAAATATAAATGCAGACAAAAATAAATAACAACCATGATGAGCGGTTATCAGTCATTTGGCCCCCTTGATATAGGCCGCTGTGGTTCTATTTGCATTCATTGGGTCCCTTATTAGGCCTTTGTGTCTTTCATAGGGTTCCTTGTTTTGGGTTTATATCAGAATGTTTTTTTTTTTTTTTTTTTGCTCTTTGAGATATGACTATTGACCGTTTCTTTTAGCCGATAATTCCTTCTGAACTATCCTGTGGGGTTACCCAATGTGCATCCACGAACCTTTTTTTGGCCGGTAATTCATTTTGAACACCATACGGGGCTACCCAAATGTGACGGAGAGCTAATTACATCCATGGATGTTATTTATTTTAGGGCATTGTATATGTTTACACATTCACATCAACTATCAAATTTACGGTAGCGTGGGTTGTCGGTTTTTGACAACTTACGCAACCATGAATTTGATTTCATGGGTTGCATGTTATGTGAATGCACACAGAGGGGTTGTCCTCCCTCCCCTCAATTAAATAGAAAAAAAAAACATCCACCGTTTCACCATCAGACAATTTGTCTGCTATGGGACGCGAACATGTGATGAATAATTGTCAAGCCAAACACGATACCGTTAGACCACTGTTCACGTCTATAAAGAATTACGGTTTTTAACATATATATGTTGTTACTATTCATATAGTATATAAGGTGACTTAATACAGCAATCCGCAGGGTGTGTTATTTTATTTTCTTGAATTACTTATTAATGCTGTTTCACAGTATTTAAATGAGACTGATTATTTGAATAAAACACTAAAAGAAAGAATATAATTGTTTGAAAACATTTTATATTTGATTTCTTTTCTTACAAAACAATACCTCGCCGCTGAATTAGAATCTAAGGGAGATAACCCATAAACAAGGTGACACAATCTAAGGGGAGAGTATATAAGGTGACTTAATACAGCAATCCACAGGGTGTGTTATTTTATTTTCTTGAATTACTTATTAATGCTGTTTCACAGTATTTAAATGAGACTGACTGTTTGAATTAAACACTAAAAAAAGAATATAATTGTTTGAAAACATTTTATATTTGATTTCTTTTCTTACAAAACAATATCTCGCCGCTGAATCACAATAACACCTAAACAAGTTGACACAATCTAAGGGAGATAATTCCCTTGGTTATATTTAAGAGTCATCTCCCTTGGTTCATTTGTATACTAATACTATTTGTCTAAATCATTAATAACATCACTGGAGAATCTTTCAATGTAGTCTTGAGGGTTTCTTATGATTTTGTCGCTGACTTTGTCAGTGTCAGTGTCAGAATTTTTGATTGAAAATCCATTTTTGATTCTGTTATCATAATAACGCTTCAATTTCCTGTATCGCTTACCACCACAATTCAGACATAATTGCGATTTTCCCCTAACCCCAACCCCACATCGAATACAGGGTAACGGACCAAGGCTTCCACGACGAAAACTTTGCATATGATACCCACAGAATTCATTTCTGCATGATTTGTTACACGGTGTCACTGATCCAATCATGAGCCATTTGCAATGATTCATTATACTTAAATCTTTCATTTAAATGCTTGTTTTAATTATAGTATGGAGGAGTTCGAGAGATTATCGAAAATTAAGCCCTGGAAAAGTGTTCAGTTCAATCTTGATAGAGTTTCTGATACACCAAAGAATAAAATTCTTGATAGAACCATGATTAGTAAAATCAGAGACTGTTTTAATGAATTCAAGCGTGATGGGGCATCTCACTGTTGGTCAACATTTCGAATCGATGGTGTTGTTGACGCTACCATGAATGATGAAAAAGCAGCAGTGATAGTCTCAAATCTTGGGGTAGAAAGAAATTTTTTTCGAATAAAATTCCTTATCCGTGATGATGGAAATTGGATCATTAGGGACAAATACGAGCCCATTCTCAAGGACAAAAAAACTGTCACTGTGAATCAAGATTCCAAACCAGGAATTTTGACTGGAATTGACAAACCATACTACGAAAGATCTTATCCTGTCACAGCAGTTGTTTACGGGATATATCCGCTCAATGACAAACCTGATATTGCAAAACTAGCACCCATGAAATATTCTTCGTCAAGGGTCAATTGTGTAGCAACACGAATAATGGAACACTTCACAAATGCGTCCCGGGGAAATAAATTAACTGATCTAAGACGAAAAAATATAAATGACTGGGAATTAACGGTGAAACAGCATGGGGCAACAATTCAGGATATAATTAAATTAGAAACATCATTGAGATTTCCAATATCGGTAAGAACAATCACCGGTGAAGTATTATACGAATCGAAATATAAATCAAAAGGAGCCCCAATACAGATTATTGATCATAACGAACACGCGTGGTCATCTGCAGTAACAATATTCCCACAGGATAGAACCGTAAAATATCTATCCCAAACCGAAGAGTTTTTTTCAGAGCTGAAATTATTTGATGCTATTTACCATTTGAGTAAAAACGATCCTGTGTCAATGTGGCTATTTCATAGTACTTCAGACGAGGAATGTAGATTTGATCAGTTTGTAAGGCCCAACGGAGAATTGTACCGTACTGAAGAGCTTCATAATCAAATGAAAAAACTAGCTAGTGAGTTTTCACTGGAAGGGGAAGACAACGATCAATTATTAGCAAACTGTTTTACACTACCATCAATTGCAGCACATTTTGCTAGGAAGAAAAACGCGTGGAAACCAACAAGAAGTGAGTTTTTATCAGATGTTAGATTGTCCTGTCTTGAATACAGCCATGGAGGGTTATGGAATACAAAATATGACACTGAAACCGTTATTTCAGTTGATATGATTGCGTGTTATCCAGGACGTTTTCTCGGGTATGGAGAATGTGCTAAATATTTTAAACGATTTGGACACCCCACACACGAAATGACCCGTGTTGCGATTAATAGATCACTGCCTGATTTTGATTTAACAGGATTCGCTTGTGTAGAATCATATGAATTGGCTGAAGGACTTCATCCGTGTAGTTATCTTTGGACTGGTAAACACATGTCTGAAAAAAACTGGATGCCAATAGTGTTATTACGGTATATGCTTGATTGTAAGATGTTAAAATCATTAATTGTCAGTGAAGCAATTATATCCTATCGAGCACAGAAATCAGTCTGGTTACCACAACCTGATCTAGAAAAAATAATTAGTGAACAGCGAAAACTATTTCCAAATTTCAGTGAACAACAAATCATGAATTGGTCAAAACAGTTATTTGAAATCAAAAACAATGAAGCAAAAGATCTTGGACGAAGAATAATCGGTAAATTCACTCAGGGTGGTAAATACGATAATACAAGATATTCTTCACGGTTAATTATAGACAACGCCAAATACGATTTTGTAATCGCGGATTTAACGAATAAAGGCCTATATGTCAATCGTAAAGACGCATTTCTGTCCGATGGAACCAAATTAGGTACAATTGTTACTTACAATGATGGGTACAATCCTCAGTATACACATTTAAGAGCTTCTATGCTCGGTTATGCTTCTATTAATCTGTTTTCGATGATCAATAAATTTCCTAACACCGCAGTTAGAGTTGCCACTGATTCATTTTACATAAATAGCAAAATGGCTGATTTTAAGGCTACTGGCAACGATAATTGGGGGTCATGGAGAATTAAGAAAGAAATGCTTCATGATTATATTCAACCAGCAGATGTTACAATTGAAAATAATTATTTAGAAAGCAATCAGTGTTCAGAATTTTCTAATGCACCACCGTGTTCTGATCCAATTTGTAGATATAAAACAGTTTATTTAAACGGCTGTGGTGGGTCAGGAAAAACAACCCGGGCAATTGAGTTATTTCGTGGGAAATCAAATATAATTGTGCTAACACCGACTCACAGACTTGCAAGAGAGATGATACAGAGAGGGGTAAATGCCTGTACTTATCACAGTTTTTTTCGATGGAAAGGAGATAAATGGACTCCTGAGCGCATGGGAGAGAAATTTATTCCTGAAATTATCATTTGGGATGAAATAGACACAGTGCCATTAGATGTATTAAAAATATTTCTTGAGTGGTTGTTATTGAAAAATACAAAATTCGTCATGTGCGGTGATCACGGCCAACCCCCACCATTTGTAGGTGCATCCCCCCATGGATGGTTAAAGGGTTTTGTAGACTATTATGAAGAAATTGATACCGATCATAGATCACTTGATAATGAATTAAAAGAATTTAAGAAACTAATTAGATTACAACCGGATAAAATCCAGTGTGAAATAGCGCGTGAAATAATTTCAGAAACTCCAATGAACGAGTTTTGGGAAGCATGGAGACCAAATGATTTGATAATTGCAAGTAGAAAAATAGTCAGGGACACACTTCAGATGAAATTATTTGAATTGCATAAACAAAAATTTACAACACTTCTAGTGCCTCTTTGTTATAGGCCTTCGGATATACGAAAACAGAACATTGAAGTTGATATTCCAGGCCCAAAATCCGAAGGATTTCAAAAACAAATTCTGGTATTAAATGATATTGTGCTGGTTGATATCAATGTCGTTGAAGATGCATTGCGTGCTAATAAATCCCCGTGGACGCTAGGATACGCAGCAACAATACATTCTTCACAAGGATTGACCATATCGGATACAATTGTTTGGATGGTAGATAATCGCATCGAATGGTCAAATTTAGTCTATCTTGCAGTATCCAGAGTACGAAAAATAAATCAACTCCGAAGAATTGTTTTAGATGATGACACCACAATGGATGATATTGATGTTAAAATTATTGATAAAAAACTTTCCGGTTACAAACAACAAGACAAAAAAAAGCAACGTGAATTTGATATTGATGCTGAATTAATAATCACTTTGAAGAAACAACAGAATAATCACTGCGCAAGTTGCAATTGTATAATGCGTTCGCAGTATTCGGATAAAGATCCTCGCCAATTTACCGTAGACAGAAAAAATAACAATCTCGGTCATGTCAGAAATAATGTGATGCTGACTTGTCTTGAGTGCAACAGACGCAACGGCGCTAATTAAGACCATGCGGTGGCAGTTGAGTATCCTCGGGTATCACTTGTAATTGTTGTCTAGTAAATCCTCGTTGAGGGGCAGTTGAATCCAGTTTATAGATCGGAGGTCTACCCGTAGATCGTGTTATACTAGATATCTTAGGTGCAGTAATACTCCAAATAGGATCAGTAGCCCTTTTTCTGCCCCCTTCAAGCTCTCCTGGTTCGTATAAATATCTCACAATGACATTACTACCAAGAATTGGTTCTTTGAAATCTTTTTGTGAAAGTCTTCGAATTTCCATTTCAGGTATTGACTTCTTTTTAATCGCGTTGATAGGTTTCAAATTAATTGTTCTAGTAATCTCGTTATTCAGTGCGGTAATCACAGCTGGTAACCTTTTAACCCATTCACGGGATCTTTTTTCTTGGATGAATTCTTTTGCGTATTGATATCCAAATAACCGCTCAGCAAGGGTTTTATTAAACCGTTCAACAATTGCCTGATCACGATGTAGCGCAGTATGCCCCCGTCTGATAGTGACATTATGATGTTTCATTGTTGATAAGACTGCACCCTGAAATTCATTGCCAGGATCAAGTTGTAATAGATTTGGCCATTGCAGAGGGCTCCTTCGATAAATCTTTTCAAATGCAGAAGCCACTTCAGTGGCTGATTTTGTTATTAACGGTTCTGCTTCCTTGTATCGACTTGCAATATCAACTACGGTTAAAGCGTATTTGTAACCGTTATCATGTGGCAGAAATAATATATCAGCCTGATGAACTTCATTAGGAAAGGTCACATCAAAATGCGAGAAATTAATTTGTTTAGGCGGTGGTAGATAAATTTGCCATAGTGCCTGTTTAGATAACCAATGAGCCGCAGTGGTTTTTTTCACTTTTGCAGCGCTAGCGAGTTTATGGATTGCTGATTTACCCTTCCAGTATCCTTTCGGAGAATAATAAATAGATTCCATGTTGTTTTTAATTACCAGCACCTAACATCAATTTACTTTTCATAGCCGATTTTATCAAAAAGGAAGACAATTTTTCTTTGAAGGATTTGTCAGGAATAGCATTTAACGCATGAATTAATTTCACATCTGCTAGATGCCTGTGTTGCAGATTACTGCTTTTATAAGAGACATCATGAAGGTGACAGGCCTTATCAATGGCGTTTATTGGTTCTTCACCGGGTCGGGGCTGATTTTGATTATTGAGTCTAATATCAAGTCTGGTTCCCGGTCCACAGTAGCTATATCCTGGAAGGTGCTTTTCTCCTGGATACTTTGCCCATGGGGTTCCAGGGAGTTTAGCTAGCTTGGCTGCGATATCACCTCCTCGTTTTTTTTAAAGGTTCCTTGGGTTTAGAAACAAATCTAAAATTCTTTGTACTACATTGTACGCATTTACCAGAAAGCGCTGATCGGTTATTTTTTGTTGTAATCGTCGTCAAGTCATCTGTGCCAGTACGTTTTTTACACTTCACACAATATAGATCCATAATTTATATATAACGGCATGAAGATAATTGATTATTCAGCTACCCGACGACGGGAACCTATTAAACAACATGAAATGTTGCCGAATTCAATTAGAATGATTATAATCGGACCATCTGAAAGCGGAAAGACACAACTGCTACTTAATTTGATAACAAGATGGATGAAATGGAACAAATTGTATTTAATAGCCCCGAGTGTAGACGATCAGCGATGCTATGAAGTGCTAAAGGATTTTAACGAGAAAGCAAAAGAATTTCAAATCGATGATGATATTATTGAATTTATTACTGATATATGGGAAGCCCCGAGTATTGATGCTATTGATGGAAGTATTAACAATTTAGTTGTGTTTGACGATATCATGTTAGATAATCAAAAAAATCCTGCTAGAATATTTTCCCGAGGCAGGCATAAAAACACTGACGTGATATATGTCACTCAACGGTACACACAAATACCAAAAGTGATCAGAGATAACTGCAATCTGCTGTGTGTATTTAACGGCGTTGATACTCATACGCTACGAAATATTCATCAGACTTGGTGCAGCGGTGATATGAACCATAATCAATTTAGAAATTTCTTTAGTCACGCTCAGTCAAAACCACACGGATTTGTGACAATAAATTTAGCAGACACGAGGACACGATATCGTATCGGACTTGATAAAATATTCGGTTGAATTAGCAGCAGAGAGGGTAAATCGGACAACTTTTCACCGTAATCCATAGCAGCAGAGGGGGTGAGTAACAACGACGTTGCGACGTTTTTCGATTAAACGATGAAAACGCGAATAAAGTATCACCCGCGAAATCTCATGTTTTCAGACAAAAATCACTAAAGGCTCTATTTGCCAAATGGAGACTTATTTTTTTTCTGGTTAAAAAATGAGATTTCGCAGGAAGGTTCTATTTGCCGTTTTGAAAGTTAAAATGAAAAATGTCGAAAAAGGTTGTCCGATTCACCCCTCTGCTGCTCTAGAAGATAGACAAACACAGACCGACATATGGAAATATTGCAATATATAAATTTGGTAGCTGTTATTTGCTGTGACAATATTTGATAAGCTATGCTTGTCACTATAGTGTACGTATCTGCCTCAAAATGTACAATACTAATACCCTCAGCTCACCCAGGTTGACAATAAAAGTTTGTACTTAAATTCCTCCGTTGATAAGACTAAAGTAGGCCACCATTTTAAGGTGTAGCTAGTTTAATGTGACATTTCGTTTTGTCTTTCAAACGGAGACAGGTATCCCACATCGGAGGACGTTCATAACTTTATCGAGACGATTTGTAGATATCTGGTATGTATGGGTTCTCTGTATATAATTCTACAACAAAATGCATGTTTTGGGTATGTTTTAATTATAATACTAATACCTCCAACATTACCTTTGCACACAGATGAGTGATTGTTCATGGAGTCGATGTATAAATTGAAATTCAACTTGAAACAACGTTATACTTACTATGTAATGCTAATGCACTTGTATTTTACAGGCACAGCCAGATATATATTTGAAATGACGTTGTACTAAATAGACACAGTCAAAGGTTTATATGAGATGACGTTCGAAATAGGCACAGTCAAACTTCTATACGAAATTTTGTATTTAATAGGTACAGTCAAACCTGTATATGAAATATCATTGTATTTATTAGACAAAGTCGAAACTATTTATGAAAATGTCGTTGTACTTAATATACACTGTCCAACTTTTATATGAAATGAGGTTTAATATAATACACACAGGCAAAATGAAAACGAGTGTGTATTATCTTGTTTACGAATTAAATTGTCATCGCTCATTGCAAAATAACAGTTCTGAGTATCTCCAGTAAAGGCTTAGTTGTTGGTGAGACGGACTCTCGGCAAAACTTGTGCTAGTTCGAATCCTGCCAAGAACATGCCAAGACGACATCGTTGTATATCTGTAAAGAGCGTAACATGGATAGTTATATAAGCCTTAGTAGCAACATTACAACGTAGGTTTATATGTAGGAGGCGAAATCGGCCATGATAAATCTCATGTTAATAAATGGAGCGTTATGAGCTTTTTCCATGTTTACCAGAGTTAGGCCTGTTGTGGGAATGGTAATGTTAAAATGTATATCTGTGGGAGATTGTACAGCCCTCCTGCAAACTTGCGTAGTGTTATAGGTCGTTTCGATGTTGTAATCTTTGCGATCCCAATGTTAAATGTAAAGCTAATATTTTGTTTCACTAACCATTACACATTGGTATCCAGCACCTGCTGCTTGATATATTATCCCCTACACCCCTCCTACTATCCAGCAAGTCTAAACACGCTACTATCCAGTTCGATCGTTTTTATTGCAATTAAGCACATACACTACTATCCAAAACCCCATTCAATCTTTCTGTCGAAAATTATACGAACATATATACGAACATACTATCACACATAACCAATTCAGGGGTATTTATAGGTGCACTACATCCACACCCAAACATACCATCAAACACAAACACGTAAATGCTATGAGTGTTTCCATATACACTATACTTAAAAGCAAACATGCTATCATACACAAACATGCAGAATGGGCTTTAAGTTTCAGTTGTTAACATAGACATACGCATACACACATATACAAACTTGGCAATGCTATGATCAACATGTTTATTTCTTCGAGATGTATGTGACCCTAACAAAATGGTTCCCTCCACAGAAGAGGGTAAAACACCACAGAACGTTTCAGTTCTTTTCCGCAAATATCTCACTGCATGGCTGTTGACAAATATCCACTTTAGGAATATTTCTCTCTGCACATAAAGTCTGTGTCATATGACTGTCTCCGTATATTCGTGACAGCCTATGATGACGTCAAATATAATAGGCAGTCTGTGATCAATACAACAGCATGCTGCTAATGCTGGTTGACGATTCAACACTGGTAAACGTTTGGCGTTGTCTTGAGAATATGTTGCACGATGGAACAATGCGACTGAAAACATAGACTCGAAACCTTTTACTCGTATCAGCCAAATCTGAAACATTTTTAACATATCCAACTACTCTGTGCATATTTCATTCTAAATAATGATCTTTGGAACATATTTTTCACCTAGCCGATCTGGAGTTCATGCGTCACCTTTCCATCGAAAGAAACTGTCATATTTGCAAGAAATAACTCCCCGCTGTTTCATCTCTCTTGCAGGTCTGTATGTTGGTGTTAGCACAATCATGTCTGTATTCTCCCGAAATAATTCGATAGCACGAGTCGTCTTCCCTGACGCGCCACAGCCATTTAATTAAACGATTTTATATCTACATATTGCATCGGATAACGATGGTGCTATAGATAGTTCTGATATTTGATTATTTTTTATGTAATTATCTTCAATCGTAACATCTGCTGATTTAAAATAATCGTGTAACCTTTCTCGTTTTATTCTCCATGAACCCCAACACTCATCGGAATTTGTAAATTCAGCCACTGTTTCTTTATATATAAAATTAATTTGTGGCAACCCTAACCGCAAATTTAGGAAATCTATTTATCATCGATAGCAATTGATAGAAGCATAAGCCAGCATTGGTGTCCTTAGACGAACGTATTGGGGAGAATTTCCATCTGTGTAGCTAACAATGGCACCGAATTTTGTTCCGTCGGACAAGAAGGCATGTTCACTAGTGACATATATACTTCATGGTCTTGCATCTGCGATTATAAAACAGATTATAAAATCATACTCAGCATCATCTAAAATTCATCGTGAATAATGTCGCTTGTAATCATATGCTCTACCCTGGGTTAATTTACCGATTATTCTTCTACCTAGACCTTTTGCATGTTTATTTCTGACTTCAAAGATCTCATTTGAAGCTTTAAAGATATATTCTTCGTCGAGATCAGGACAATGTTATTTTTAATCTTTAATTATACTATCAAGACTATCGGGTTGTGGTAACCAAATATAAATTTGTTTCCTATCTGAAATAATGGCCTTGGAGACAATCAGCGATATCAGTATTTTACAATCGATCATATACTGTAATATCACTATTGGTACGCATTGTTTTTCATATATATGCCTACTAAAGCAAACATAACAAATTGGATGATATCCTTTAGCGATCTCAAAAGATACTACACGAGTGAATCCGGTTAGATCAAAATCAGGTAGTGGTCTATTAATCGCAACGCGTGTCATCTAGTGGGTGGGATGCCCAAATAGTTTAAAATACTCCGCGCATTATCCATGCCCGAAAAAACTTACTGGATAACACGCAACCATATCAACAGACTAAAACATTTTTAGGATCATATTTGGTATTCCAAAATCCACTATACCCGTATTCTATACGACTGGCTTGAACATCTGAGAGAAATTCAGCTCGTGTTGGTTTCCACAGATATTTCTTTCTCGCAATATGAGCTGAACTGACGTGATTATAAAACATTTTGTAAGTAATTGCTCGTTATTATTCGTTGAAAAATACCGTGCTAGTTTCTTCATTGCGTCGTGAAGAGATTCAGTGTGGCATATTTCACTGTTAGGTCTTAAAAATTGGTCGAATTTACAACCTTCGTCATCACAGAAATAACCATACTGACACAAGATCAATTTTCCTTTCCGCGTGAATAAAATCCAACAAATTCCTCGTGTAGTATTGTATGGTACTATTTCTTGGAAATAGTGTTACTGCGTTAGTCCACGCGTGTGCATTATGATAAATTATCTTCACTGGAGCTCCCTTTGATTTATTTTGTTATGTCTTAGAACTGTAAACCCATTTCCACGCAACGCATTTGTAAAATGCTCTGTTACTCGTTTGGCTAAACAATTTATTCTTGACTTTGTTAACGGTGACTGTTTCATTGGTTTCAATTTCTCAACACTCGGCTTTTCATTTATCAGATATATCCCATAAACAACCGCGGGGAATTAAAACGGGAGAAATATTATGAAGGATAAAATTGGCTTTGAACGCACACAACACCTACAAAACTTTCGCTACTGTCGCCAGCCTACACATGAACCAGTGCTTTTGTTCCGGACCAACACACAACTACAAACGAATAATCAAACTTTTTTAATCAAACGAAACTTATCTTGTGATTCTAGCAACATCATTTACGTGATTACATGCGATGCATTCGGTAAATAATATGTATGACAAAACAATCTGACACTTAGAGATCGTTTTACTACACAACGTTTTGACATAATTCATAAGGAAAATAATTCCATTTCCAATCATTTTAATAGCGAGGGACACTCGTTGGATGACTGTTCCATTCTTCCCATTGAAATGGTAGTAAATAAGGAAAATCTTATAAAAAGAGATGCCTATTGGATCAAAAAAATAGGAATAATTACCTGGTTCGGCTTTAATTTGCACGATGAAGTGATAGAAATCATACTATTCGTTATCACATACAATACTAAATCAACTCTTGCAGCACAATTCATTATAGAAGGATTCGTTAAAATTCAGAAGGACTTCCCTCGAATTTTCAACAAAAGCTCATAACGGCATATCGAAAGAACAAACAACTATGCGACATTCTAATAAGGAACAAAATAAGGAGCTAATGCGATTAATTCTCCCTAGGCCAGTGCACGTTCGAGTTTACAAACTCCCACCCTACTCTTAAAACCTAACCCTAACCCTAACCCTAACCCTAACCCTAACTCTAACACTAATCCTAACTCTAAACTCTAACCCTAACAATAACCCTAACCCTAAAATAGAGCTTACATATAAAATCAAACTTAAAGTCTCGTCGCGAATATCAATCAAGTCGCCGGACTGGTTAGTTAGTTTGAAGTTTATTCTTGATAGCAGTGGGTTTTGACACCAGAGATAGACTGGATTGATCGGTTCTTGCGTAATAAAAGATCCAGGTTAAATTAAATGTGTAAATATCGTTTTCTTATTTCATTACTAATTCGGAATACAATTAAGACTGATCGTTTTAATCTCATTTGTTTTTAATATTTTTTTGTAATTTGGGTAGAAAAGAAAAATGTATAAACGTAACACATTTCCTCGTTTGTTAAGCCAAACGACGCTTTGTGACGCTTTGGATGGTATTATTAGTACAGCGTTAGGTTATAATTAGTTCTATTCCAGTCACATTTTCAGCAGTTTCTTCTCCCTGATCGCAAGCACACACAGATACATATATGGTTCCATGTGAGTAGGAAATATAAAATGACGTTATTCATCACTTAAAAAGGGCAGGCTTGTACAATTAATGAATAGTTGGATTTAAAGTGAAACCGGCCACTAGGGTCATATGTTCACTAATTTGCACTGCCATTTATTTGCATGGCAGTGATTTAATTTATCCAGGAAGATGGAATGGTGCCACATCTTCCTGGCGTTTATGCGCACAGAGTGCGCTATTTAATTTGGTCGTCATGTCATACCCCTCAAATAGGGGCTATGATATGAATGTTAGACCTGGTTGAGTGGGAATAGACCTATCACGCACTCAACCTAAGGCTCGTACAAAAACGTTTAAGCATTGTCATACTTTTCGGTTCCCAGTGGTTTGCAAGATACGAACCACCGTTTGACCTGGGGTAGGGAGGCAGATTTTCATGTAATCCTTTTTTTAAAAAAAATAGAATTTCACGGATTTTCCTCACCTTTTATACCTGCTATTTGAGAGACCTTGTAACTTTGGTATGGTTACAACAACTTTTAATTCCCTTTCTTATGGTGTATGATTGACTCATAATTTGGATTATACTGCATACAACTTGCCCTCACATCAGATGAGCACATATCCAGAAATTGTTAGCTCGCTTGGTCATTTTCACTTCCAGAACTTCAGAGGTAAATTGTGAAACAAGAGCCCATAACGATTTTTACACGTTATATATTTGGCAATTCATGACTTAGTTTTCAAAACGAGAATGCGAGTGTCAAAAGAAAAGCGTATGCTTTAAGAGGGGTATACACATACATAAGGTAGATATATTTATTGGACTGGAGAAAGTCAACAAAATGTAGCATACTGATCACATTTTGTGTTTGATTGTAGATCGACTGGGTAGCCATTGAAGGTTACAGAGTTTGGGGTGGGGGAGGTAAACTAATTTTTCCGTACGATAAGATGATCCGAGCAACCGTAACCAGACATGAGTGAAATACGATAAACGCAGGTTTAAAAGTTCTAAGGAACACATACGTGTTTTAATGCCATAAGCGAAAGAGAATTGCGAAATGAGCTGATGCATCTCATCTTCAGATATATAGCTTTGTTCATTACACGTTGGCGTAATAATTGAGAACTATCAAGAGAGTGACATATATGCTTCGTACTAATTTAATTTAATGCTGGTATTGCACCTTTCTACGCACTGAATGGTAGCCTCAATTTCAGTTGGTCACCTAGATTTTAATAATTGAGTCTCATCATTATACAATTATTGAGACACAGGATTTTGATCTAGGACCATCGAGAGCGGCTGAGTGTATAAATGAAGAGAACTGGGCCGAGAACAGAGACGTTTATGTGCTGATAACAATACCATAACATAACACTGGTGAGCGGAATAATAATAATAATAATAATAATAATAATAATAATAATAATAATAATAATAACGATTATGATGATGATGATGCTAATAATGATAATGATAACAACAAAAAAGAATGATAACGTGAATAATTCAAAAGTTGAAATCCCAACATTGTTAAAGCTTTCAAGGCTAAGAGCATCCAATCATGGACCAGGTGGAATAACAGGTTAACGACGAATAATTGCCATGGGTTGGCTGCTAGCTGTAAAAGGGACACCGATTATGATCGATATAATACGGTAAATAGGGTATTAAATATTTGGCGGAAAGAAGGGAAATCAGGATTGGTGCCATATTAGTTCATATCTACATTTGTAATATTCTTATATGTAGCAAAAGTTTGCACTCAAGCGGATGTACCCCAATGACGTCTTATGTTTCAAGATATGTACCCACACTTGTCTCTGTATGTTACGACTGCCAACAAGAAGAGATCGAGAGTTCAAAACTCACAGCGGAATACCAATCTTGTTTTAACTATTTTCTTTTTTTTTTGGGGGGGGGAGGGGTATTTTATGTTCAAACTTTCTTTTGAACTTATTCATCTCAATTGTTGTATCTTTTCTACTAACCTTTTATTCCTGTCCTAGAAAGAACAATTAACCCAAATAGGAATGTTTGTCAGTGTGTGTGTGTGTATGTGTGTGTGTGTGTGTGTGTGTGTGTGTTTGTGTGTGTTAGTGAAATGAGAGGGAGAGAAAAAGAGTTTGTGATAAAAGATTCTTTGAATAATATGTCAACATCATTTTTTAAACGACATTTTTTATTAAGCTCCACTTACTTGAAATCAAGAGAACGTAATAGGGCTTTTCTCTTTCTTTTTCATCTACAAAAAATAAACATTAATATATCTACACGATTTATTACGTTGTATAGAATGACTACGTTCGCAATAAATTAGTGCAGTATCATTTTAGCACGGTTGTACAGCACGCGTAAGGTTTAAATTGCTACGTATATAGCATGGACGTATTGAAGGTACTTGCTAAAACACTGTTACTCGCTATAAACATTGCTACGTATATGACGGGTATGCATTGAAGGTACTCGCACAAAAACGTGTATGTAACAATACGTTTTGATAAAAAGCATTAACTCTCAATCTGACACTGGTCTGGTGGTTCTGTTTTTGGAAGAAAATATAGTTGGTTTAATTTTTATCGAAAGGGAAAATATATCTGCTATGTAAAATATTTTATAATTCTTCTAGACACGAATTTAGTTCACAGTGTAAAATATCATTCTTAAATAGATGTTACATTGTTAAGATAGAATTACGTTTGTTATTTTCCAGAATTTAAACATGTTACAATTCCACTAGTGTACAGTGAAGTCAAAGTTTCATTCATCAAACTAGAGGTTTGCAATTGCATTACTTCACTAGCTATGGTACCTTGATAAATATACTCACGAACTTTGTTGTACCTCATACAGGATTACATTAGGACATCTTCACGTGTTATCGTAGATTGATAAATGCACTCACGGACTTTGTTTTACCCCATACAGGATTACATTATGACATCGTCACTAGCTACAGTAGACTGATATATATATACTCACGGACTTTGTGTTACCACATACAGGATTACATTACCGCATCTTCACTAGCTATGGTAGATTGATAAATGTACTCACGGACATTGTTTTATCCCATACAGGATTACATTATGACATCGTCACGTGCTATGGTAGATTGATAAATGTACTGAACGACCTTTTATCACCATGGTCGGTTTACTTCTGTCAGTTGGATATTTTAAACAAATCTAGTAACAGTATTTTAGTGAAAATATATGGTGTCTTGGCTAATTTTATTTCTACGTTGATCAAAAGCACCAAACTACAGTGTGTGTGTGTGTATGTGTGTCACAGAAAGTTGAAGTCTATTTAAGTTTTTGTTTTACATTAACACACAACTTAACAAAATAATAATAATAATAATAATAATAATAATAATATTATTATTATTATTATTATTATTATTATTATCATTATTATCATTATTATTATTATTATTATTATTATTGTTAGTATTATTATTAATTTTATTATTATTATTATTTATATCATTAATTTTCGTATTATTATTATTAGTAGAAGTAGTAGTAGTAGTAGTAGTATATTATTCAGGTCATTGGTTTATTATTATTATTATTATTATTATTATTATTATTATTATTATTAATCATGTTATTTTTATTCGTATTATTATCAAAATCACTGAGTTATGACTATTGTTATTGTTTTTTAATTATTGCATTAATGATTATTAAATCCATGTATTCTTCTTCTTCTTCTTCTTCTTCTTCTTCTTCTTCTTATTATTATTATTATTATTATTATTATTATTATTATTATTATTATTATTATTATTATTATCAGTAGTAGTAGTATTAGTAATATTAATAATAAGCTCATTCAATTGTCGCTATTCTTAAGGTTATAATTATTTTTTTATTATTAAAGTTATAGAATATAATTATTAGAGTCATTAAATATTATCACAATAATTATTGTTATTATTATTATTATTACTGTAGTAATTCTTATTGTAGTTATTATTATTGTAGTTATTATTATTATTATGGTAGTTATTATTATTGTAGTTATTATTATTATTATTATTATTATTGTGGTTATTATTGTAGTTATTATCATTAATGTAGTTATTAATACTGTACTTATTATTGTTGTTATTATTATTATTAGTAGTAGTAGTAGTAGTAGTATTTATATTATTAATATTGTAGTTATTCTTTTTGTCGTTATTATTATTATTAATATTATTAGTAGTTGCATTGTAGTTATTATTATTGTAGTTATTAATATTATTGTAGTTATTATTATTTAGTTTTTATCATTGTAGTTATTATTATTAATATATTATTATTATTATTATTATTATTATTATTGTAGTTATCATTATTATTTTACTTATTATTATTGCAGTTATTATTATTGTTGTCATTATTGTTGTAGTTATTATTATTATTTTTGTAGTTATTATTGTTATTATTATTATTATTATTGTAAATATTATTATTATTATTATTATTATTTTATTAATATTGTAGTTATTATTAGTGTTGTTATTATTATTATTATTATTATTATTATTATTATTATTGTAGTTATTGTTATTATTATTATTATTGTAGTTATTATTATTTTAGTCATTATTATTATTATCATTATTATCATTATTATTATTAATAGTAGTAGTATTATAGTTATTATTATTATTGTAGTTATTATTAGTATTATTGTAGTTATTATTATTGTAGTTTTGGCTATTTTAGTTATTATTAATAATAATATTATTATTATTATTATTATTGCAGTTATTATTATTGTAGTCATTATTATTTTAGTTATTAATATTTTATTTTTGTAGTTATTATTTTTGCAGTTATTATTTTTGTAGATTTTATTATTGTAGTTATTTTTATTATTGTAGTTATTATGATTTTAGTTATTATTTTAGTTATTATTGTAGTTATTATTATTATTATTATTATTATTATTATTATTATTATTATTATTATTATTATTATTTGTAGTAGTATGCAGTTTATATAGAAACAGAAATCAGACATCATTATTGTTGTATTAAAGGACAAGACGAAATTAAATACAGATTGCTACATTTTTTGTTTAATTAAGACGAGGGAGAAACCTAAGTTCGATGCATGTTCATTGTCTCATTTTTTTCTTTCATCATTTTCAAACAAACAGTGATATATTAATTGTCACACCTAAACAGAACAGTTTTGGTGTGTGCCAGATCAAACTTAAACAGGACAATTTTGGTGTATGCCAGATTAAAAGTCTAAAATTCTAAATAGGCTACAATGTCAACCCCCCCAAACCCGTCTCCCATCCCAAAAAAGCCCGATCATAATCAGATAAAAAAAAAACTAATACTGTATCTGAATAGTGTTAAGACTAACGCTAACCTCTTAATCCTGAGCGCTAAGCGAGATAGATTCAAGTATACATTTGATAAGTCTTTGGTATGACTCAGGCTGGGTTCGAACTTGTGATGCGGACGCTCTAATCACTAAGTCCACCGGCCGGAACGATCGAAACAAGAGTAAAAACACAAGTTGTTTTATCGGCAGTATGGTAAAATTCGAGAATAAACTTCTGTTAAAAAGGAAGTACATTATTATTTAAGTGTCCAGTGTTTACTTGACATTGGATATTTCCTTGACACGCTGTCAGGCTTGGTCACTTCAACCATCCAGACTGTTCATGCACATATACGTTGGCACTTTCACGGCGGCCTATTGTCATTATGGCAGCTACCTCTGGTTACGCTTAGTCAGTCTGCACTCATTTATCTAAATTTATTCTCTCTTACCTAGGTATCCACAGTTAGTAATCCACGCCTAGTTATCCACACCTAGTTAGCTGAATATGAAAAGAAAAAAACTTTCGAAAATGGTCTGCTTTCAGTGTACCTTGATTAAAATATCTGATTGTCACAAATGGGTTAATATAACACGCCTGAAATATTTCTTATGCATGACTGCGACACACGAATGGCGTCCCATTAAAATAGAAATATGATATATTGAAACTCTAAAAGATACATAATACGTCTTCAGTCTGAGTTATAATAGCGGAAATATAACTGATCAACAGGATTATTGCATTTATGTTCATGCCCCTGTTAATAATCCGAATCGTATCATCTCTCACTACCAAATCACATAAGTCATACACTCTTGATGAATTAAATTACAAGTACGATACAATAACTCAAACATATAATACAACATTGAATGTGTTTTACGAAATTGAATATTAGTTGAAAACAGTTGATTAGGAAGCATATAACTCACCCAACTCGTTGGCTAAAACTAAGCGAACATAATGGCAATACCACCCTGACATCTAAACACATAAAGAACTTCCCTCTAATGGTTGTCAATGCAAGATATCTACATATTATATATATATATATATATATATATATATATATATATATATATATATATATATATATATATATATATATATATATATAGTCGTGCGCGTTCACCTGTATCACGCACGTGCCCCGTTAGTAGGAGTCACGCGATGCAAAGAAAAAGTATATTTACTAAAATACTATGGCGCGCGAAATACGACACCTTAATGATAATTTACCTAAATAAAGCAAAGAAACACTTAAACAAATAATATCAACAACGATAATATCAAACATCAACAACTTTCAAACTGATAATGTTTACTTAATTATTTATTCCGTCCAAACTTCTTCTCAAACTACTCTAAAACAAATGCAGAAGAAGAAGCAAAATTTAAAAAACAAAAACTAAACAAACAGAACTCAGAGAGAGAGAGAGAGAGAGAGAGAGAGAGAGAGAGAGAGAGAGAGAGAGATTCTCTGGAAAATATCCTAGTAGGATTCTTTTGATTGTCTAACATTATATCATCATATACGACTAAATTGATAATACTTCCATCGATATCATCAATGCTCGGTGCATCGTCGATATCGGTTATAACCTCAATAATATCCTCATCGATTTCCAATTTCGCTTTCTCGTAAAATTCTTTAGTACTTCGTAGCATCTCTGATCATCTACACTCGGGGCAATCAAATACAACTTATTCCATTTCATCCATCTCGTTATTAAATTAAGAAGCAATTGTGTTTTGCCACTTCCAGATGGCCCAATTATAATTGCGCGAATAGAGTTTGGTAACATCGCATGATGTTTAATAGGTTGCCGTCTTTTCGTAGCTGAATAATCAATTACATTCATGCTGCTATAAATATAATATGGATCTATATTGTGTGAAATGTAGGGCGCGTACTGGTACAAATGACTTGACGACGATTACAACTAAAAATAACCGATCAGCGCTTTCTGGTAAATGTGTACAATGTAGTACAAAGAAATTTAAATTTATTTCCACGAAACCTTTAAAAAAAAAACGAGGAGGTGATATTGCAGCCAAGTTAGAAAAACTACCTGGAACACCTCGGGCAAAGTATCCAGGAGAAAAGCACCTTCCAGGATGTAGCTACTGTGGACCGGGAACAAGACTTGATATCAGACTCGATGAACAAAACCAGCCTCGACGTGGTGAAGAACCAATAAACGCTATTGATAAGGCGTGATTGGTTACCTAAACAGGCGATATGGCAAATTTATCTACCATCGCCTAAACTAATGAGTTGCTTGCATTTTGATGTAACTGCCCCTAATGAAGTTCATCAGGCGGATATATTATTTTTACCTCATGACAACGGTTACAAATACGCGCTAACTGTAGTTGATATTGCGAGTCGATACAAACAAGCAGAACCGCTGAAAACAAAATCATCATCTGAAGTCGCCGATGCATTTGAGAGGATTTATCGAAAGGGTCCTCTGGTTTGGCCAAATCTATTACAAGTTGATCCTGGCAAGAAATTTCAAAGTGCAGTTCTATCAGCGATGAAAAATCATAATACCGCGTTACGACGAGGACATACTGCCTTACATCGCGATCAGGCAATTGTTGAACGATTTAATCGGACGCTTGCTGAGCGGTTATTTGGATATCAATACGCGAATGAATTTATTCAACATAAACGATCTCGTGAATGGGTCAAGAGATTACCAGCTGTGATTACCGCGCTCAATAACGAGATTACTAGAACAATCAACATGAAACCTATCGACGCCATTAAAAAGAAGTCTACACCTAAAAATCCACATAAAGATTTTTCTAGAAACGCTAGCGTTTCCCAACCAAAACTCGGCAATGTCACTGTTAGGTATTTATACGAACCAGGAGAGCTCGAAAGTGGCAGAAAAAGAGCTACTGATCCTATTTGGAGTGTCACCACGCATAAAATATCCGGCATAACACGATCTACGGGTATTCCAGCAATCTATAGACTGGATTAAACTGCCCCTCAACGAGGATTTACTCGACAACAACTACAAGTGATACCAGAGGATACTAAATTACCACCGCGTGGTCTTAACTAGCACCCGATGCCAGAGGAATTGTGCTGGCACCCCGGCGCCTGTTGCACTCAAGACATGTCAGCATCACATTATCGTTAGTATGACCAATGCTGCTATTTTTTCTGTCTACGGTAAATTGGCGAGAATCCTTATCCGACCAACTCCAAGTCATTATACGATTGCAACTCGCGCAGTGATTATTCTGTTGTTGTTTCAATGTCATTATTAATTCAGCATCATGATCAAATTCTCTATTATTTTTTTACCCTGCTGTTTATAACCAGAAAGTTTTTTTCTGATTATGTCCTTGACGGAGTCAACGCTGACAATAGAGTTATTAACATCGTCGTCAATGACGAAGTCATCAAGGACAACTATTCGAAGTTGATTTATGCTTCGTACTCTGGATACTGCGAGATAAGCTAAATTCGACCATTCGGTGCGATCATCCACCATCCAAACAATTGTATTTGATATAGTCAATCGCTGTGAAGAATGTATCGTCGCTGCGTATCTTAGCGTCCACGCGGAATTATTAGCAACTAATGCATCTTCAACGACGCTGATATCAACCAACACAATATCATTTAACACTAAATTCTGCTTTTCACGCTCTCCTAGAATATCAACTTCGATATTTTGATTTCGTGTATCCGAAGGCCTATAACAAAGGTGTACTGGAAGTGTTGCAAATTTTTCTTTATGAGTTCCAAATAACTTCATCTGAAGGGTGTCTCTGACTATTTTTCTACTTGCAATTATCAAATCGTTTGGTCTCCACGCTTCCCAGAAATCTTTTAGCGGCGTTTCCGAAATTATTTCACGCGCTATTTTGAATTGAATTCTATCTGGTTGTAATCTGATTAGTTGTTTGTATTCTCGTAATTGTTCATCAAGTGATCTGTGGTCGGTATTAATTTCTTCATAATAGTCTACATGATTCTTCAACCAATCATGTGGCGATAAACCGACAAATGGTGGTGGCTGGCCATGATCACCGCACATGACGACTTTTGTATTCGCTAACAATAACCAATCAAGAAATGTTTGTAATATATTATACGATACCGTACATATTTCATCCCAAATTACAATTTCAGGAATAAATTTCCACTTATCTCCTTTCCATGGAAAGAAACTATGATAAGTACATGCTTGAACTCCTCGCTGTATCATCTTTCTGGCAAGTCTGTGAGTTGGTGTTAGCACAATCATGTTTGACTTCCCACGAAATAATTCAATTGCACGAGTCGTCTTTCCTGATTCACCACAGCCGTTTAAATAAACTGTTTTATATCTACATATTGGATCAGATATATGTGGTGCATTAGAAAATTCTGATTGAATCTCAAAAAAATTCCGATCCCGCTTCAAATAAATATTTTCAACGGTGACCTCTGCTGATTGAATATAATCATGAAGCATTTCCCGCTTAATTCTCCATGATCCCCAATTCTCGTCAGAATTTGTGAATTCAGCCACTTCACTGCTTTGTTTCATGTTTATGTAAAATGAATCAGTGGCGACTCTAACTACGGTGTCAGGAAATCTATTTATCATCGAAAACAAATTTATGGAAGCATAAGCGAGCATAGATGCTCTCAAATGTGTTTATTGCGGATTGTATCCATCGTTGTAAGTAACAATTGTACCCAATTTGGTTCCATCGGACAGAAATTAGTCTTTACGATGCAAGTATATGCCTTTGTTCGTTAGATCCGCGATTACAAAATCGTATTTGGCGTTGTCTATAATCAACCGTGAAGAATATCTTGTATTATCGTATTTGCCACCCTGAGTAAATTTACCAATTATCCTTCGTCCAAGATCTTTTGCTTCTCTGTTTCTGATTTCAAATAACTGTTTGGACCATTTCACGATATATTCTTCGTCAAGGTCAGGAAACTGTTTTCGTTGTTCGCTAATTACTTTACCTAGATCGGGTTGTGGTAACCAGACTGATTTCTGTGCTCGATAGGATAGAATCGCTTCACTGACAATCAACGATTTTAACATACCACAATCAATGATATATCTCAATAGTACTATTGGCATCCAGTTTTTTCAGACATGTGTCTACCGATCCAAAAATAACTACACGGATGAAGTCCTATAGCCAATTCAAATGATACTACACGAGCGAATCCGGTTAAATCAAAATGTGGCAGCGGACCATTAATCGCAACACGAGCCATTTCATGTGTGGGGTGTCCAAATCGTTTGAAGTATTCGTTACATTCTCCATACCCGAAAAAACTCCCGATGTAACACGCAATCATATCAACGGAAATAATGGTTTCAGAGGCATATTTTGTATTCCATAATCCACCATGACAGTACTCGAGACAGCTCAATCTGACATCTTATAGAAACTCACTTCGCGTTGGTTTCCATGAGTTTTTCTTTCTAGCAAAATGTGCTGCAACTGATGGAAGTGTTACACAGTTTGATAGTAATTGTTCTTTGTCTTCCTCCAGAGAAAATTCACTAGCTAGTTTTTTCATTTGATTGTGCAGCGCTTCAGTACGGTAAAATTCTCCGTTGGGTCTTACAAACTCATGGAATCCACATTCATCGTCTGCAGCGCTGAGAAATAGTTACGCCGACAGAGGATCTTTTTCACTCAAATGGTAAATAGCATCAAATAATTTCTCCTCAGAGAAACACTCTCCAAGCTGTGGTATATATTTTACAGTCGTGTTTGCGGAAAAATTGTTACTGCAGGTGACCACGCGTGTTCGTTATGATCAATAATTTGTATTGGCGCTCCTTGTGATTGATATTTCGGTTCGTGTAATACTTCTCCGGTTATTGTCGTTACTGATATTGGAAATCTTAATGATGTTTCTAATTTAGGTATATCCTGAATTGTTGCCCCATGCTGTTTCACCGTTAGCCCCCAATCATTTGTTGTTTTTTTTTTGCGTCTTAGATCAGTCAATTTATTTCTCCGGGATGCATTTGTGAAGTGTTCTAATATTCGTTCTGCAACACAATTCAACGTTGAATCCGACGAAGAATATTTCATCGGTGCTAGTTTTTCAATATCAGGTTTGTCATTTAACGGATATAACCCATAAACAACTGCTGTTACAGTATAAGATCTCTCGTAGTATCGTATGTCAATTCCAGTCAAAATTTCTGGTTTGGAATCTGAACGGATAATGAATTTTATTCTGAAAAAATACCTTTTTCCCCAAGATGTGAAATTATCACTGCTGCTTTTTTATCGTTCATGGTAGCATCAACGCTACCATCAATTCGAAATGTTGACCAACAGTGAGATGCCCCATCGCGCTTGAATTCATTAAAACAATCTCTGAATTTACTTATCATGGTTCTATCACGAATTTTATTCTTTGGTGTATCATAGACTCTATCTAGATTGAATTTAACATTTTTGTAAGGCTTAATTGATGATAATCTCTTGAATTTGTCATTCATATAATTAAAACAAGTATTTAAATAGAGAATCTTTTATATAATGAATCATTGTAAATAGCTTATGATTGGATCAACAGCCCCGTGTAACAAATCATGCAGAAATGAATTCTGTGGGTATCACATGCAAAGCGTGAGAAACGGTTTGAAAGGTCCTCTCCCATGCATAAATTTTGGTGTAGGGTTAGGGGCAAATCACAATTATGTCTGCGTTGTGGTGGTAAGCGGTATAGAGAGTTGAAGCGTTATTATGACAAGAAAAGAATCAAAAATCCTGACGTTGACAGAGTCAACGAGATTACATAGAAAGATTTTCAAGTAGTATATAATTCAGCCAATTAATAAATTAGACAAATAAAAGTATTGTATATAAATGAGCCAACAATTCCGACCCCATCTAGTCATTAAAAACTACCAAGCTTCTCGTGATGGTGTTGTTAGACACTGCAGATTGAAAACCCCTGTTGGTGTTCTGAGTAATCAAGGATATTTGAGGTTTAGTGTTGGAAAGAAGAGATATCTTAATCACCGTTTCGTCTATGAAGTGTATAACGGATTGATCAGGGATGGTTTTGTTATTGATCACATAAATAATAACAAGACTGATAATTCTTTGAATAATTTACAAGCTATTTCACAGACTGAGAATTTAAAACGAGGAGGAACTGGTACATGTAAATCAATTGGGAAGAGAGCTGTAAAATCAATTTATACTGAAAATAACGAGGAAGTCAATATCCGAAGCTGGTAGATATTTTGATATTTGTTCACCCTCGGTACAAAGAGTAGCAGAGGGTGTACAAAATTTGGCGATTTCCAGAAAAAATGGACAAAAGATACGATTTATTTACATTTAACTGTATGTATTAGCGGAGATAACTCGTTTAGGTATATCGGCTGTGACAAGTCATCATTGAGAGAGTTTCGTTATCACGTGATTGTACTGGGTTTTCCCACGATTGACTGCTGTCATATTTTACTTCCCCCCCCCCCCAACACTAGATCGTCCTATCTGTTTGTAAACAAAGCAAACCATGAAGTATTTACAAATAGTTATATTTGTAATTCTGTTTCTGAGTAAAATAGTACAGCATTGACTGTAGTGTAAACACGCGTACGTGTGGTGAATAATTACCTACGAGGAAGTATATATCATTCTCGTTGAGTGAATAAACGTGGAATTATCTGTTTGTAAACAAATCAAACATGACGTTATTTACAGATAGTTATATTTGTAATTCTGTTTCAATAAAATGGGTAAAATAGTATTACTTTGTACAGTGTAGCACCTACACGTCTGTGTGGTGAGTAATTACAGCATATATATCTTAACAAACATCATTATCGCAGACGTTAACTTGTAGTGTAATGCAAACATGGTTGTGCTGTGGAAACTCCATAGCTTAAATTTACGGTTCGCTCCTCACAGCGGGCAAATGCCTGGTGATAACGATTTGATGTTTTTCTATTAATTGGGGAGGGGGAGGAAAATCCCCTCTGTTTACATTCAAGCTGCGAACTAAAATGCAACCTATAAATCAAATCCACGGCGACATGGTTGGGTTTTTATTCCAACTATGCAACCATGGATTTGATTTATAGGTTGCTTTTTAGTTCGTAACTTGAATGTAAACAGACTCCCCCCGTGACGCCCATGGTAACAAATGAACGTTAAAATAAATAACAACCTTGGATGTAATTAGCTCTCTGTCACGTTTGGGTAGCCCCGTAGTGTAGTTCAGAATGAACTACCGGCCAAAAGAAAAGATCATAGGGTCAAATCGAAATGAAAATTGCAAAGCAATTTCAGGTGAAAATACTTGATATAGTATTGAGAACCCTATGAAAGACACAAAGGACTAATAAGGGGGCCAAATGACTGACCAACCGCACATCAAGGTTGTTATTTATTATATTACAGAATGAATTAACCGCTCATTAATTTTTCAAAAATTTTATTTTTAAAAGTATTATATTAATATACAGAATGAATTAACCGCTCATTTATTTTTGAAAAATTTTATTTATATAATTGTAATTACAATTAAAATATAAGTGTTATATTTATATACGCTCATTTATTTTTGAAAAATAAATATATTTTTGTAAAACCGCTCATTTATTTATATACAGAATGAATTCTGAAAATATTAACCGCTCATTTATTTTTGAAAAATATATTTATTTTTAGAATTGTAATTACAATTAAAATAGAAGTATTATATTTATATACAGAATGAATTAGCCGCTCATTTATTTTTGAAAAATATATTTATTTTTATAATTGTAATTACAATTAAAATATAAGTATAATAATTATATGCAAAATTAATACTGAAAATATTAACCGCTCATTTATTTTTGAAAAATATATTTATTTTTGTAATTAAAATGTATTTATTTTTGTAATTAAAAGATAAGTATAATATTTATATACAGAATGAATTCTGAAATATTAACCGCTCATTTATTTTTGAAAAAAAATATTTATTTTTATAATTGTAATTACAATTAAAATATAAGTATTATATGCATATACAGAATGAATTAACCGCTCATTTTTTTTTGAAATATATATTTATTTATATAATTGTAATTACAATTAAAATATAAGTATTATATTTATATACAGAATGAATTAACCGCTCATTTATTTTTAAAAAATATATTTATTTTTATAATTGTAACTACATTTAAAATATAAGTATTATATTTATATACAGAATGAATTCTGAAAATATTAACCGCTCATTTATTTTTGAAAAATATATTTATTTTTATAATTGTAATTACAATTAAAATATAAATATTCTACTTATATACTGAATGAAGTCTGAAAATATTAACCGCTCATTTATTTTGGAAAAATATATTTATTTTTATAATTGTAATTGCAATTAAAATATAAGTATTATATTTATATACAGAATGAATTCTGAAAATATTAACCGCTCATTTATTTTTGACAAATATATTTATTTTTGTAATTGTAATTACTATTAAAAGTATGGAATTATAATAATGAATTATGAAAACATTAACCGTATTATAAATGAAAAAAATAAATTAAAAAAATCAAAGAATTAAATTATCGGAGGGTTTGGATTCTGATCAAATATTATCCGACTTTGAAGACATAAATTTTGCACAAATAAATAATAAATATACACTTTCGAAAACATATTCTCTGACAAAGTGGATAAAGAACTCTATCCGTGAGAGTTTAGTTTATTGTGAAGATGTTAGTGTGTTTGTACCATTATGCACGATCGTATAAGCTGTTAGAAAACAATTAGGGGCCGAATATGAACAAAAAAACTTATTAATTCCATGGCGAAACAGATAAAAAAATCTAATTGAGCAAGCTGAGAATTACCCCTTAGAGAGCCTCTCTGTTGTATAACGCGGTGAATAAGCAATCTAGGTGAGTTTAGTCAAACAGTAACGGTGAAATGACATACCAAAGAATTGTGAGATATAGTAAAACTATTTTTTTAATTTTTTTTCATTGATTTTGACTGTACCATCAAGGATGGAGGGTAGTTTTTTGACTGATTTCGATAGTTTTCAGTCGGCGAATTGCAAAGCAATTTCAAAGGATTTCATTGAAAATTGTAAAACAATTTTGAAATCACTTTGTAAATTAAAGATAGCGCGTTATTGTTTTCAATAATGATCAAACAAGCACTAACCACAAAATCAGCGAGTGAGAGATTGAATGCTATTAAAAAGTTTATTCCAGTCCGCGACTCGCTACGTGAAAAGTTGCAGCAGCGACAGAGTCTTCAGACTGATTTTACAGAAAGCTCTGAACAACTTGTTTTCCCCTATAACTACAACAACGAAACAGATAGTGTCAACAATCTCTGAACAAGGAGAAAAACAAGAAGAGGCTTTAACAAAGATAACAAAAAGATCTAAACAAACAGAAAAGTCCTTACAAACACTTCCAGGTGATTTAATAACTGCTATACAACAACCACAAATTGATGTTAGTGAACCACTGGAAGAAACGAGGGGAAGTGACACTCCGAAGAGAGATGTTCCCTTTATAGAGAAACTTACCCCGGGGGTATAGAACAAATTAAAAAAATTAAATCAATAAAAACTGACAAGTATGATGTTTTTGGCGATTTTGCTGCTCAAAGCTATTATTCAAGAAAGGACTTTTTGAAAAACGAGGATAAAAAAGTAACATAACACGAGATAAATGGGTTAATGAGTTGTATAAAATAGTCAAAGGTATTGGTCGTTTGAATACGAAAGAGTTGTCATATAAAAAATTTAAAGATGGAATTAAACAATTTGATATACAACAACAATAAGAAAAACAACAACAGCTAGAACTAAAGGAACAAAAACGACAAACCAAGAAAAAAACGATCCAGAGTGAAACTCTGGAGGGTGCAACCGGTATCACTAAAACAGGTAGTGGTTTCGTTCACAATTGTCCTGGTAATGTTCTCAGTGATATATCACGATTAGAAGTACTCGTAGGTGGTTCGCGAGCTGAGAATAACTCAACCGGAAATAATTAATGAAACAGCTGATATCTGCAGGAGATTATTTAAAAAAAGGAAAGCGTCTAAGACTACCAGGAACTCCACAAACGTGATACAAGGGAGGAGGCATGAGAATCCCAGGAACGGTTTACTAGTTCAGAAATCTTCGATTTCCAAATCAATGATTCCCATGTCCAATTTTGATTTACTCGATGCTGCTAAAAAATTAGCCATAAAAAACTTCAGAGGTGTCTTTATGAAAGATCAGTTGCCGACACAACCAAACAGCGTTGAAACAGGTATTATTAATCTAGATAACATCACTGGACCTGGAACTCACTGGGTTGCATACGCGATTGATCCTCGTGGGATTATTTATTTTCATTCATATGGATGAGCCCCGCCAAAAGAGTTTATGCGGTATATATCAAATCGCTCAATTCCAATATTTTTTTTCCACGCTGCCAACACAACAATTAAATGATCCACCAATATGCGGCCGTGAAGTATTAAATGTCCTTGCGAAGATTTCATTAAAATCCTTTGGATTTCCGTGGAAACCACCACATGTGGTTGTAAACGAATATACCAGTGGGATGTTTTTAGTGAAAAAATCCATAGGATTTTCATAATTGAAAACACAAGCGCGCTAACAATAATGATTGATATTTGAGGACGACCTCTGTCAGCGTTAAAATAAAAACCACCACGGAAACACAGGATGTAAAAAAATAATTGAAGATGAAATGGCTGAGACGTTGAATCTAGCATGTGTTGACCCGGGGGAAATAGTTGTATTTGGCGATCGCCAGGGCAAATTGAAAACCAGTAATGAGTCGTTGGATGACATTTTAATACGAAAACGTGACGCCGACGATAACGCTATTGAGCTGTTTCAGGATGGTAAACTCAAACCAGGTGTACTTGTCTCTACGATCACAGATACACTTGCCAATTACGGTAAAGAATTTGACGATCATGTGAAAAGTTATAACCAATTTCGCAAAATGTCATGAATAGATTCTTTGGATCCCCAACGGTAGTTACACCGTCTCTCGCTGAAATTAAAACATTTATTGATAATCAAAATGCCACCAGTAACCTCAAAGATGAGTTATTAAAGCTTGTTCTTAAATTTTTCAGCGATGATAAATTAATACCAATTAAGGCCGATGACATAATATTAACGTTTCAAAATATCAATTATTCGTTTGTAGAACTTCAAGATGCCCACAAAGTAAGAATTCCGCATCACCGCGATGAAGTTAAAAATGTTGTGTACACGATAGCCAGTGGGATTTTCGATTGGGTTAAAAACACTCAATCTCAGTTATATTATCAATTTCCTGGTGGTGATACAATTTATCGGTTTACATTAATATCTGACGGACATTTTAATATAACATGTGTCCGTTTCGACGATGAAGTTTTAGGAGCGGGTGTTAACACAGTAATGTTTAAATCTCATGTACTTGGTGTATGATTTATAATAAGTGCGGTTAGTGATAGCACAATTAGATTAACGATACCTTGGGTGATAGAATTTATAGCAAATGTACCCGAACATGAAAATCCCGCATTTTAGGATTATTAATTCAACGATGAACGTTTAAAATAACATGACAACGGCGTCACAATATCGCTATGGTACGGTCAGAGAATTTTCAATGAAACTCAAAACACTCGCTGAGGAGTATCAAATAAAAATAAAAAAATACCGCAGGAGAATTACCGCCATTGACGTTACAGTGTATTCGATATCTGGTGTAATGGCCGGAGCTGGTATTATTCTCTCGTCGGTTACAATGATAGCTCCGGTTGCTGTTCCAATCGCTATCTCCGCGGTGACAGCAATCGCTGGGGTTGCAACCGCAATCACTAAACAATTATCATCGTGTTCTATTTAAGTTCATGAACCAACGTTATTATCCGCGATTGAAATAAGCAGAGGGATACGCCGTAGATATTTATAACAGCTCGTTAAGAACGGTGTTAGGATGGCCTGAAAATCCACAACAAACAAAAATCCTGACTGACAATAATGACCCAGATGGTGGCGGTAGACATATCGCTGTGAACAACGTCAATATATCCACGGTGATTGCATTGAATTTAGTATGTGACGCCATTAAAAGAAGCTATCAAATAAATCTCGAGCGATAAAATCAGGCTCAGCAAGGATATATTCTATATTCATTTGCACCAACGGCTCCACCATGATTTCTAATAATTGAGGATCCAACTAATCCAGTCTTTATGCGGTGTCATAGCAATTCGCTAACGAGAATTAATTTCAAACTCACTGACCAGTCTAATAATCTAATTGATCTACAAAATGAAGTTTTGCAAATTAGTCTGTGAAGTCGTAAATTGCTTGGAAAATCTTCGATTTTTAATTTCAAAGGATTTTCAATCATAGCGATTTTCATCGTAAAAGAATTGTTAACCCAGAACTGAAAGTTCCAGCAGCAACAGGGGGTGATGCCAACGACAATGGCGTCTTCAAAGAAGCCTTAGATTGCCAAATCGACCCTATGTTTTACAATTTTCGAGGAAGACTTAGATTGCTGATTCGACCCATTTTTTACGATTTACGAAGAAGCCTTGGTTTACCGAATCGACGCCTCTACAAAGTTGTCTGATTCGCCTCCTCTGCTATTATGCTAATGGACACTTCTATAAAGCATTTTCTAGGAAGGCTTAGATTGCCTCCTCGACGCCCTACAAAGTTGTCTGATTCACCCCCTCTGCTAAAGTTTTAAAAAATCATAAAAAGAACAATTCTGCTTTCGCAACTACATCAGAATAAAAACAAATTTACATATTTGTTAATTGTTCAGACAAGAATGTATATATTTAAAGATTGAGTGAAATATTATTTTGTTGCGCCTCGGAGCAATTAATATGTCATTCTCGCCTGAATTTTCTCGCATGGTAGTATGGCGCGGAGCCAAATATTAAAGGCATGTATCAACCGCATAATCCTAGCAAACTACAATGATGTGTTTACCTACCCTTCAGTATGAGTGGTCAGTAGTAGAGTGGGGCTACCTACCTACCCTCGCGGATGTTTGGCGTCAATAATTTACAAATCACCTTGCGGTTTTATATTATCAAGTGGAATTAAACAAGGAAATTATTATGGCTGTATAGCGTCAAGACAAAGTGGAATATAGGTTAGACTTTTTATAAGGACGATATGAATGGAAGAGGTCAGGTGACGTCACGGTACTGAAGATTGGTAAAAATGTTGCAACAATGGAAGTAACAGGTGTGCACCGGGTTGATCTCAGTGGGGAGTAGAGATATACTCCCAATATACGTAGTCAGGTACTAAAGATTGGTAACACCTACAATATACAACATGCAGTAATATACCGGAACAAACAGTTCACATTATTTTGTTTGTTGAGGAAAACAAAACAAATTTGTTCGAGACCTATGAGTGATCCTGAAAAAGGCCTTTAAGTTATTCTTCTTCTCTTTTTATTCTCCAGTTCTTCCACCAACTTCTGACTTTTCCATTGAATCCTTTCTTCTTGTTCTGCTTATTTTCATCCTCTGGAATCCAGGCAGTATATCCCATCTGACTAAACATTTCCTGAACCTTTATCCAGTTTTTGTTCAGTCTTTCAATGTTTCATTTTTCTTTCTGCGTATTGTACCCTTCTTTCTTTAGTCTAGGTATCTTTAATTTATTTTTGCTTCTTCCAGTACATGTATTATCGTGTCATCGGCTTTCTTTAGTTAATGTAACCTCCTCTTCACACACGAACACTCTGTGAAATTGAATATCTTTTCTAAAACTCACGGGACTTGGATCACATTGTCAAATGTCTCCTTCAAAATCCCTACTTTTACATATTTTGGTGTAATCTAACCTCATAACTTTTCTACTTCTTCTAGTTGCATACTTTCCATCAAATTCCTGACTACTTTCAGGCTAGTCTCTTGACTTGTCACAACGGCTTTGGTATCTGGATAGCTCAATTTAAGTTATAGTCTTTCCACCACATAGGCTAGTAGTAATAGGGGGCACCCGAGCGTTAAGGGAAAATCCATTAAAAAAGGATTTTGGGCAGGTCTGGCGTCAAGATTTCTAGCATCAAGGGGAAATCCAGTCAAAAAGGGCTTGGGCACGTCTGGCATCAAAACAGCTAGGGGTACTCAGGCGTCAAGGGGAATTTAACATAGTGGGTCTGTCTAGTGTCAAGGGGAATTTAACATAGTGAGCCTATCTAGCGTCAAAGGGAATTTAACATAGTGGGTCTGTCTGTCGTCAAGGGAAATTTAACATGGGAACTATTTGGGCCTATCAAGTGAAATGGAACATGGTGGGACTGTATAGGCACAAGGGAAATTGAACGTATGGAATATGATTTGTATTTGTATATGGGACTGTAGAGCGGCAAGGGGAAAATGGAGGCGAAGAAAGCAAATATCTTTTCGAGCTATATGAGTGGCCCTGAAAATAAACCACACAATCTCCTATCAAAATAGAAGGGAAGAAAATTAAAATCACACAATCTCCTATACACACAGAAGGAAAGGAAAACAAAACAAGGATAATATGAACATCATAATTTTATGTGAAATATGTTCATTGTTTTCATTCATTCATACATTTAATAAAAAGGTAGTATGATAGTTATTGGCGGCTGACTTCGTAACATATCTCAGATTTAAGGGATGTCCTGTATTTCTCAGCACACGCTACAAACAATGTTGCCAAGTTGTAACAAATCTAAGTCGAAGGGAATAAAAGCAGCAATAAAATATGCTTTGTTCTATCGACAGTCTAAGATGTGTGTTTTGATTTGAAATTCAAAGTTAACCATAGGCAGGGTCATAAAGTGCAATGACACTCGCGTCAGTCATTGTTACATTGTTATAATTCTTCCGAACGTGTGTTTTGTTCTGGATTTATTTCAAAGTTAGCCATAAGCATGGTTATACAGTGCAAGATCACTCGCGTCATTCTTGAAATAGTTTTTTATTTGTTCCCTTTCTAAAAAACGGTAGATCTAATGCTTAAAAAATTTCCGTGACAAATCGCAGTGCCAAAAAAAGATAAAGCTCTGATAACTGAATTGTATAAGTTTGTCAGCTCAAGATTTTATTTCATCCAACGATTTACTGACTGACTGTTTGTAAGGGTGTAGCGTTTGAAAAACAAATTACATGACAAAAAAAAATATGGTGCCTACTGATTAAAACGTTGGAGAGGTATCTTCAAACGGGAAAATCTACCATTAGGATTTCAATCAAACGTATTACGACGGAGAGAGAGAGAGAGAGAGAGAGAGAGAGAGAGAGAGAGAGAGAGACTACGAGCAGCAGAGGGGGCGAATCCTACAACTTTTAGAAGCGTCGATTTAGCAAACTGAGGCTTCCTCGAAATGCTTAATAGAAGCCTCCATTCAGCAAAATAAAATAAAATTTAAAAAAAAACGAAGCCACCCACCCCATGGATTTAATAATTTATGTAGTTAACGATGAGTTTGAGTGGCGAATCCTAATTTTACAGGCGATTTACCAAACTGAGGCCTCCTCGAAATGCCTAATAGAAACCTCCATTGGGTAAAAATATGACGCCTAACCTCTTTGTAATTCGCCTCCTCTGCTGCTATGGATTAAACAATTTATGTAGCTAACGATGATATAACGATTAAAAGACCAACTCTTTTTGCGTCTGATTTTGGTAAACTGAGGCCTCCTCGAAATGCTTAGTAGAAGCCTCCATTGGGTAAAAAAACGACGCCTTTGATAGTGTGGCGTCGGGTTAATAAATTATTTCAACCGAATATTTGATCGAGTCTGATACGATATCGTGTTCGAGGGTCATGTAAATTTATTGTTATAAATCCATGCGGGACCGACTGAGCATGACTAACGAAATTTCTAAATCGATTATGATCCATATCGCCGCAGCACCATATCTGCCAAATGTGGCAGAAAAAGTGCTACTGATCCTATTCGGAGTGTCACCACGCATAAAATATCCGGCATAACACAATCTACGGGTAGACCAGCAATTTATAGACTGGATTTAACTGCTCCTCAGCGAGGATTTACTCGACAACAAGTGCAAGTGATATCCGAGAATCGCTGCCGCGTGATCTTAACTAGCGCCTCTGCGTCTGTTGCACTCAAGACAAGACAGCATCACATTATCTCTTGTATGACCAATACTGCTATTTTTTATATCTACGGTAAATTGTCGAGAGTGCTTATCCGACCAACACCAACTCATTACACAATTTCAACTCGCGCAGTGATTATTCTGTTATGTTTCAGCGTAATTATTAATTCAGCATCAATGTCAAATTCTCTATTATTTTGTTTTATCCTGTCTTTTATAACCGAATAGTATTTTTCTGATTATGTCATCGTTGACAATAATGTTATTAATATCGCCAATGACGAAGTCATCAAGGACAACTCTTCGAAGTTGTTTATTCTTCGTACTCTGGATACTGCGAGATAAACTCAATTCGACCATTCGATGCGATTATCCACCATCCAAACAATTATATTTGATATAGTCAATCCCTGTGAAGAAAGTTTTGTCGCTGCGTAATCTAGTGTCCACGGGGAATTATCAGCGCGTAATGCATCTTCAACGACGCTGATATCAACCAACACAATATCATTTAACACTAAATTCTGCTTTTCACGCTGTCCTGGAATATCAACTTCGATATTTTGCTTACCTGTATCCTTGGGTCTATAACAAAGGGGTACTGGAAGTGTTGCACATTTTTCTTTATGCGTTTCAAATAATTTCATCTGAAGTGTGTCTCTGACTATTTTTCTACTTGCTACTATAAAATCATTCGGTTTCCATGTTTCCCAAAAATCATGCATGGGAGTTTTTGAAATTGTTTAACGCGCTATTTCACATTGGATTTTATCCGGTTGTAATCTGATTAGTTGTTTGATCTCGCGTAATTGTTCATCAAGTGATCTGTGATCCGTATTAATCTCTTCGTAATAGTCTACAAAACCCTTTAGCCATTCATGCGGAGATAAACCAACAAATGGTGGTGGTTGACTGTAATCACCACACATGACGACTTTTTTATTTTTCAATAACAACCACTCAAGAAATATTTGTAATACTTTCAACGATACCGTGCATATTTCATCCGAAATAAGGACTTCAGGAATAAATTTCTCACCCATTCGATCAGGAGTCCCCAAGTCACCTTTCCATCGAAATATTCTGTGGTATGTACACGCATTTATTCCTCGCTGTACCATCTCTCTGGCAAATCTATGTGTTGGTGTTAAAACAATCATATTTGATTTCTCACGAGATAATTCAATTGCACGAGTTGTCTTTCCTGACCTACCACAACCGTTTAAATAAACTGTACATATTGGATCGGATATCGGCGGTGCATTAGAAAATTCTGATTGAATCTCAAAGAGGTTCCGGTCACACTTCAAGTAATTATCATCCATGGTAAGATCAGCGGATTTTCAATACTCATGTAGCGTCTCCTTTTTAAATCTCCAACATCCCCATTGCTTTTACCGGATCTGTGAAATGCAACCACAGCTGATTTGTATTTCTCGTGGATATACATAGAATCAGTGGCTACTCTAACAGCGGTATTAGGCAATATATTTATCATCGAAAATAGATTAATAGCAGAATAACTCAGCATAGATGATCTTAAATGTGTATATTGAGAACTACTTCCATCACAGTAGGTAACAATTGTACCTAATCGTATTCCATCGGATAGAAAAGCGTTTTTACGATTTACAAGTTTTCCCTGTTTCGTTAAATCCGCTACAATAAAATTATATTCAGCGTTGTCTATGATCAACCACGAAGAGTATTTTGCATTGTCGTATCTTCCACCCTGGGTAAATTTACCGATTATTCTTCATCCAAAATCTGTTGTGTGTTTATTTTTAATTTCAAATAACTCCTTAGACCAATTCATGATTTCTTCCTCATTGAAATCGGGAAACTGTCTTCGCTGTTCGCTAATTATACTATCTAGATCGGGTTGTGGAAACCAAACTACAGTTTGTCCTCGATAACATATAATAGCTTCGGAAACAATCAGCGATATCAGCATACCACAATGGATCATATATCGTAGTAACACCATTGGCATCCAATGTTTTTCATATATATGTCTACCAAGCCAAACATAACTACACGGGTGTAACCCTGTGGCGAGTTCAAAGGATACCACACGAGCGAATCCAGTTAAATCAAAATCAGACAATGGACCATTAATCGCAACACGAGTCATTTCATGTGTGGGGTGTCCAAACCGTTTAAAGTATTTAGCACATTCTCCATACCCGAGAAAACTCCCAGGATAACATGCAGATATATCAATTGAAATCATACCCTCGCGGGAATATTTTGTATTCCACAGTCCTCCGTGACCATATTCGATTTAACTCAATTTAACATCTTCGAGAAAATCACTTCGTGTTGGACGCAATGAGCTTTTTTCTCGTGCGAAGTGAGCTACCACTGATGAAATTGTAAAGCTATCCGTTAATAGTTTTTCATGGCAACTCGTCTAGTTGTCAGGTGAAAATTCATTAGCGATTTTTCTCATTCGTGAGTGTAACTCTTCAGTGCGATATAATTCACCATTTGGTCTTACAAATTGATCAAATACTGGTTCGGAATCAGCACTATTAAGTAGCCACACTGACACAGGATCATCTGTACACAACGCGTGAATATCATCAAATTATTTCTCTTCATAGAAAACCTCCCTACAGAACTACTCAGGGATATATCTTGCGGTTCTATCTCGCGGAAATATTGTCACTGCAGGTGTCCACGCGTGTTCGTTATGATCAATAATTTTGATTGGAGCTCCTTCTGATTTATATTTTGATTCGTGTAATACTTCTCCGGTTATTGTCATTACCGATATTGGAAATCTTAATGACGTTTCTAATTTGGTTATATTTTTAATTGTTGCCCCGTGCTCCTTCACTGTCAGTCCCCATTCGGTTATTTGTTACGTCGTCGTTCAGTCAATTTATTTCCCCGGGATGCATTTGTGAAGTGTTTTATTACCCGTTGTGCCACACAATTCATTCTCGTTGACAAAGTTAGCGGCGAATATTTCATAGGAGCTAGTTTTCCGATATCGGGTGTATTATTTAACGGATATTACGCATAAACAACTGCTGTTACAGGATAAGATCTCTCGTAGTATGGTTTGTCAATTCCAGTCAGAATTCCTGGTTTGGAATCTCGACTCACAATGACATTTTTTTATCCTTAAGAATTGGTTCAAATTTATCCCTGATAATCCATTCTCATTCCTCTCGGATAATGAATTTCATTTTAAAAAATACCTCTTTCCGCCAAGATGTGAAATTATCTCAGCTGCTCTTTCGTCGTTCATGGAAGCATCGATGTTGGGAACATTGACATCATCATCAATAATTCGAAATGTCGACCAAGTATGAGATGCTCCATCTCGGTAAAATTGATTAAAACAATTACGAATTTTACCCAATATGGTTCTATCATCTATTAGACTTTTTGGTATATCAAAGACTCTATCTAGATTGAATTTAGCATTTTTCCAAGGTGTAATTTTCGATAATCTTTCGAATTCCTTCATGCCATAATTAAAACAAGTATTTAAATAGGAAATTAGTATATAATGAATCATTGCAAATGGCTTATGATTCGATCAAAGACTCCGTGTAACAAATCATGCATAAATGAATTATGTGGGTATCATATGCAAAGCTTTCGTAGAGGAAGCCTGGGGCCGAGTCCGTGTATTCAATGTGGGGTAGGGGTTAGAGTAAAATCGCAGTTATGTCTGGGTTGTGGTGGTAAACGGTATAGAGTGTTGACGCGTTATTATGACAAGAAGAGAATCAAAAACCTACCTCTGAAAGAGTTACGACAAGATCATAAAAAAACCCTCAAGACTACATAGTAAGCTTCTCAAGTAGTGTTATAATTCAGCCAATTAATGCATTAGACAAAGAATAGTATAGTATATACATGAACCAAGAATTCCGACCTCAGCCAGTGATTGAAAACTACGAAGCGTCTCCTTATGGTATTATCAGAAACTGTAGATTGAAGAATCCTGTTGGTGTTGTGACTAATATGGGATATTTGAAATTTTGTGCTGGAAAGAAACATTATCATTGTCATCGATTCGTCTTCGGGTTGTTTAATGGATTGATCAAAGATGGTCTTGTCATTGATCACATTGATGGTATTAAGACCAATAATTATTTGAATAATTTACAAGCTGTTACACAAAGTGAAAATAGTAAACGAGGAGGAACTGGCAATTATAAATCAATTGGGAACAGACCTGTACAATAGTTTAATACGGCAACTAAGGAGGAAATAGTATTTCAGTCTTTGACTGCAGCCGGTAGATATTTCAATATTTGTATGTCCTCTGTACAAATATTAGCAGAGGGAGTAACCAAATCAGGGATTTCAAATCGTTTTAATAACAGTATTAAATTTGTTTATATTTGAATTGTTTTACACTAAGGTATTAAGGGAGAGAACTCGTTTTGGGTATTTTACGGCCTAACGAGAGTTATCACTGAAACACTGTCACTGTTTTCGTTGGTAGTTTCTGATCGGCTGGTTTCGATGTCATAAATCTCAACAGGATATAATCAATTATCTGTCTTGTAAGAAATCAAATCAGTGGCGTAGTGTTTACAAACAATTATATTCTTTTTTTAGTGTTTTTCCAAGTATTCTCTGTTAATTCAGCGCTGCAAATAATCAGTATTATACACAAGAAAGATATAACGATTACACACCTCTGTGTTTGACTTCCGTGTTTTAAGTAGCTTATATACCATATCGTCTCTTATACTATTGGGGGTTTTAGTGTGTCGAAAATCAATACGTCAATCATTACAATCTATACACTATCCTGTGAATGGGTACTTGCTTTGTATTCTTACAACCTAGGATTTTATCTAGGTTGTAATGATTGACGTATGAATGTAGACCTGCACCCGTCATCCATTGTCATTGTACATACCATATCATCTTATAATCTATTGTTTGTACCGTCCCATTTATCCATTGTCATTGTATATACCCATATCATCTTATAATCTATTGTTTGTACCGTCCTATTCATCCATTGTCATTGTCATCCTATGACGCCCATTAAGAAACATAACTCCTGATATTTTTTTTTACTCGTTGTTTGACGAGTTAGATAATCCTCGCTGGGGGTTATGGCTTTGTGGTATATAACATGGACGTAAAAAAAATAAGAACCATGAATGCAATTAGCTCTCTGTCACATTTAGGGTAACCCCGTAGGATAATGTATAATACATTATCGGCCAAAGAAACGGTCATAGGGTCAAATCGAGATTGAAAATCGCAGCGAGAGAAAAATACTCTGATTATAACCAACAGAGGAAAAAATACTCAAAGAAAGAACCCTATGAAGGACACAAAAGCCTAAAAAGGGGACCAAATGAATGATAAACGTTCATCATAGGTTGTTATTTATTTTTGAAATATATTTATTTTTGAAATTAAAAATATATAATTATATATAATGAATAATGAAATTATTAACCAAATTTTATTTGAAATATCGAATTTAAAAAAAGGGTGTTCAACTATCGGAAGGGTTAAATTCTGATCAAATTATGTCCGACCTTGAAGATATTAAATATGCTACTATTAATAACAAATACACGCTTTCGAAAAAATATTTATTCATAAAGCGTATACAGAATTCTATATGTGATAATTTAGTTTATTGAAAAGATGTTGGTGTGTTTGTACCATTATGTACTATCGTAGAACGTGTTAGAAAAGATTTGGGAAGGGAATATGAACTTAAAAAATAATTAATTCCAGGGTGAAAGAGATAAAGAAATATAATTGAGCAAACTGAGAATATCCCTTAAGAGAGCCTCCGTTGTATAACCCGTGTTTGTTCAACATGTTCACGGCGGTACAGGTAACGGTGAATGGGCCCATTCATAATGGTGAATACGCGTGATCAATACAGGTATGCCTAGGTAGTTTTAATTAACAATAGCAGTGAAATTATATACTGGCTGCGAAATGCCCCATTCATAACGATGAATGGTATACCAAAGAGTTATAAAATATAGTAAATATTTTTTTTGTCATTTGAAATTGCATTGAAAATCCATTGGAGTTTCCATTTAACAATAACGCTGTTGTTTCAATAATGATCAGACAAGCACTTACTACCCGAACAGCGAAGAAAAGATTGGATGCTATTAATAAACTCTTTCCATTTCGTGATCGTGTGCGCAAAAAATTACAGCAGCAACAACTCCTCCAAACTGATTTTACGCTAGGGTCCGAGGAGTTATTTAGGCCGATAATTAGCGCCACCAAGGATGTAAAATCAGCCACTGAGCGAGCTGTATACGGGGATATCCATAAGGAGGGGGAGAGAACGGAGATTCCTCTTCTCCCTGTACTTGAATAAATAGCAGAACAAACCACACAAACATCAACGTTGTTAACAAAACCACTTCCTGGTTCAAAAATAACAAGTGTTTTCCCCAGAGAAACTCTGGGAGATAAACAAACCAATGAGGCTAAAACACTAATACGAAATTTTGAATTATTAAAAGAAAAGGATTATCACGCCTTTGGTGATTTGGCCGCTAACAACTATCATTCAAGAAAAGAGTTTTTAGAGGATGAATATAAAGATGATAAAATATCAAGCAATGATTGGTATGCTTGGTTGTATAAAATAAACATAAATATTGGTCGTTTGAATAAGGGAGAGTTGGGATATAAAGCTTTTAAAAGCGGAATCAGTAAATATAACAGGAGAGAAATAGATTTACAACAACAACAAATAGAAGAACGACAAACGCAAAAATCGTCAAACACCAAGACAGAGACAAACACAAAGACAACAAAAACAGGATAGTCAGGGTGTAACTGCTATCACTGAAGGGTATTTAACTCCCCCGGAGATGTTTGGGAATGGGATATCAACAGATTTTTATAGAAACGTCAGTTGTCCTGGTAATGTTCTTAGTGATATATCACGATTAGAAGTTCTCATTGGAGGGAAACGAGCTGAAAATAACTCACCGGAATAATCAATGAAGCAGCTGATATCTGTATGCGGTTATTTCAAGGTGGTATCATGGATATTGCAGCATATCGAGATTTCATTGACGAGTTAGTGGAACACAACCATGGTTATCATAGTGACTGAAAATGGTCGCGTTTCCTAAAAAGTAATTGAAAATTACTTTGCAATTTCATTGGAATAGTAGAGCAATTCAACGCTAATGTTTTTTTATAAGATGATCATACACTACAACCATGATAAACCAACTAACGCCTACGTGGTAAACTCTCGATTCCCAGAATACAAAGCATACTATGGAGATGGTCTCGGTGATACCATTATAGGATTATTTGGAAGAATGGCTCCAAAAGTGGCTCCGAAAGCAAAACAACTATCAATGAAAGCCATTGATGTTATGAGAGATAAGGGTATTAGCGCTGTTGGTGATCTTGCCGGGAAGGCGTTTTCAGCCGCGAAAGATAAAATAACATCGTTAGTTCGACGAAGAAAATCCAAAGGATTTTCAAAATCAGAAATAAAGCCATCACCGTTACCATCTACGACAGTGATGCCTGCTGGTGTTAGTAAAATAATAAATAACGCAGTAGATCAAAAACTAGAGTCATTGGCAACTTTCTTTGACTCCCTTGTTGAAATCCGAAGGAATTTCCAATCAAGGAGACCAGGATAATATAACCGCAAATATGATAGCGGGAAGTGGCTTAAACCAACGTCAAAGAAGGTGAACTCGTAACAGCTGCTGATACTCCTGCGGTACCAGCACCATATCCAGCTGGTACTCAAGTCGGTTTTGTCAATCATGGTATCATGGCGTTATTTGAGAGTGCAAGATATCTCATTGATGGAAAGGAAATTGAGTCGATAGAACGTGATGTTGATGTAGCAACAACAATAATAGGGCTAGCAAGATATTCCGACGATTATAAAAGATCGGCCAATCCTTCTATGATGTTTGCAAAAGATATTAAAAATACCGCTGGGAGAAATCAATTTGTTGTAAGACGACCAAATAATCGTGCTGGTGCTGCTGCTGCTATCGAGGATATGATAAATAATGATCCTAATTTAATCTAGGAGCTGCAACACGTATGTCAATGTTGGAAGGAGCGCGCAGATCATTTTCATGCGCGATTCCACTGCATCATATATTTGGATTTTGTAGAAAAGTCAGAAAAGTTGTTTATGGAGCGAAGCATACCTTAGCGGTTGTGCAAAAAGGAACTGACAATGATGCAATTTGGAGGATTTCAGCGGATCCTTCAAATCCAAATGTTGATGCCGGTAAAGTCATTTTAACAAAACTATCACTGTGGATGCCAGTGCTGACTCCGTCAATGATAACAGAATCGCGGTTACTATCATTTATGGATCAAGGAGGAAAATCATTGCTGAGTTGGCTAACAACGAGAACAGATATTATGCAATCAACTGTTAACGGTACATTTACGTGGAACCTGGCATCGTCACAAGGTGTTTCAGCTCTGCGTCATATATTTATTGCGTTACAGGATACGGCGAGAACTGGTAATCAACTCTTCAGCCATATGATATTTGATCGATTAGGTGTCACTGACGTCTCGCTGAGAATAAACGGATATCAGGAACCATCCGAGGATATACAACTTAATTACGGTCAAACGAGTTTATCATCGCCTGTTGTCATATATGGGACGTGATCAAAATGTTGATACCGGTCAACAAATATCACAGTTGGATTTTAGTACTCTTTATCCGATCTATTACTTTTCGTTGGAACATCTTGATTTAACAAGCCAGTCCGTCTTTGATATACATTTTAGAGCTAGTGTGCTTCGTGGTGTTATTGCCGAATACCGAGCAGTTGCTGTCATTCTCAGTGATAAATCAATGCTTCTTAAAATGTTGGTGGACGAATGAGAATCATTGATGCACCAGTGGAAAATATGTAATTGAAAATTCTTCGGATTTTTCCAATGTAACAATTAGATCAATCTGTATTTGTATAATAACGTATAGTAGTATCAATGTCACGTTGACACCTGGTCAGTTACAAAAATTACAATTTGAAGCAGCTAAGCGATGTTGAACCACATTAACGCTGAAACCTAATCAAATGAATGGTGGGGCAAATAAATTGTCGCCGACAACTCGTCAAGTTAAACATTTCAATGACGCACTTGTAGCAGAAAAGGCGTCCGGATTACTCTTTCTGCTGCCGCGATTAAAAATATGATAAAAACAGGTGGTATATTCCCTCTGTTGGCTGAGATTCCAGCGCTGATTGCCGCAGCGGCCCCAGCCGTAGCTAAAGCAGCAGCGTTAGGGGCCGTTGGTACCGCGGCAGTAATGGCACTAAAGAAAGCAACCGGAAACGGATATAAAAAAGGGAAAGGGTCTAACACTACCAGGAACTCCATACACATGAGGTGCAAAGGAAGCGGCCTGAGAATCCTTAAACGATTTACTAATTCGAGAACCTTTAGTTGTAGAGTCTTTGACTCCTATGTCCAATTTCGATTTACTCGATGCTGCTAGCAAACTAGCAATAACAAACTTCAGAGGGGTCTTTATGAAAGATCAGTTACCGGTACAACGCAATGACGTTGAAACCGGTATTATTAATCTAGATAACAGTACCGGACCTGGAACCCATTGGGTTGCATACACGATTGATCCACGTGGGATTATTTGTTTTGACTCATATGGATTTATGCATTATATAAACAAATTAAAAGTGCCTCGTTGGCATTCTACGTTACCAACACAAACGATGACTGACCCACACATATTCGGCAATGAAGTATTAAATGTTCTTGATGCTATTTCATCTAATCAGGGGAAACCACCACATGTAGTCGTAAATGAATATACTAGCGGTCGCTGGAAATCCCCTCCGTGAAATCCTTTGGATTTAGACAGAGAAAGGATTTTTACAATAACATGATTGATATTTGAGGACTATCTTTATCAGCGCTGAAGAAATCCGAACCTGATGGATTTGAAATCAAGGATGTAAAAAAAATCATCGAAAATGAAATAGCTGAAACCTTGAACTTAGCAAGTGTTGATCCCGGTGAAATAGTTGTATTTCAAGATCGTCAGGGTAAATTGAAAACTAGTAATGTTTCTCTTGATGATATTTTAGTTAAACGACGAGACGCAACAGAGAATACTATCGCGTTGTTTTCCGATCAGGGTAAACTCAAACCGGGTGTAAATATTTCAATAATTACAGATAAAATACTATCACTCGATAACAATCACATATCTGTTACGAATTCATTAAAAACATTCAACGATAACTATGATGATCATATAATTAAATTTAATCAACTTCAACAACATATCATTAACAACATCGAAACTTCTTTGACGTTCCACATGTGACCACACCAAAACTCACAGAGATACAAAATTCTATGTTGGAATTTGCAACATTTCAATCCCGATATGAAGAGCATATAAAACAGTTTTCAATACTTCGTAAAAACATTATAGATAAATTTCTTGGAACCACATTCGATAAAATAGACATAAAACTACCTGATATTAAGAAATCCATCGATGGGATGAAGAACTTCATCGAAGCAATGAAAGTTGATGCAATGAGGATGATAAGCGTCATTGAAAAAACAGAAATTCCTCATGAGAGCACCAACAATATCGTATACACGATTCAACACGGATCATTTGCGTGGACTCCTACAAACAACATTTTACATGTCACTGCAGCCGTCAGGGGTATTTATCGATTAACAATAGTATCGCCGACTCAATTCAATATCTCATCGAGTAGTTCATCTGGAGTCAACAATGAAATATCAACGATCATCGACAAGGATATATCTGAACAGTTCACGATAACATCCACAATTTAGCCAGGGTTTCAGTAACGTGGTACGTGGAATTCATAGCGGATTTAAGTAAATAATTAAACTGAAATCATAATTGAAAACACTAGCGTTTTTAAAATAAAATGACAACATCACAACAGTATCGTTATGATCAAGTCAGAGAATTTCAAACTAAACTCAGCTGCCTCGCTTGACGCTCAGCATTAAGAGAATAGTGCTAGGACTGGTCGGCCTGGTGTCAGGATAATGTGACTGTGTGGGTCATCATGCTACATGTCTGCGGCATGATGCCTCAGTGCTAGACATCACTATAAACTGCCTCACAGCAGACATCGTAGCGATATGACTGAAAAAATTGTTAAAGCTACGTTAAAAATCCTAATCAGACAAACAAATCAAACTAAACTCAACACGTTAAATGAGGAATATCAAACAAAAATAAAAAAAATACAGAAGAATCACCGCGGTTGATGATACCGTGTACTCGGTGTCCGGGGTAATAACCGGAACCGGAATAATACAAATTCCGCATCTGTTGCAATGATTGCTCCGGTTGTAGTTCCAATTTGCATTTCTGCTGATGCTGCAATTGCTGGTATATTAACCGGAATAACAAAAAAATTATCTTCATGTAGCCAGAGAAAAATGCATGATTATGTAATTAAATTTCATGTTGCATCTGCTGCATACTAGCAATTATCAGCAATGATTCCCTCGTCGTTGGATGATATAACAATATTAGAGTGCGAATTTTCAGTGATGGCTCAGTTGTACAAGTCAACTTTATCGAAATTAGAGCAGGATAATAAAAATAATGTCACAAAAACTACTTCAACAAATAGTAGAAAATACCACACCGGTGAAAACAAGTATGATATCAATAACGTCAAAGAATCCTGAATTCAGCGAGAATTTCCCGACTCCGATCCCCGTGAGGGTTGCAAAATTACGAGTATATCATAGTTGGCCTAATATCAGATCGAAACCTTTCGGTGGTCAACAACCGAATAAGTCTTTAGTATTTGCATGGAAAAATAAACCAGACGGTGAACCAGACTGGAATGTTGTCTCGTTACCAACGGGGTCATATCAAATTGAACAAATCAATAACGAATTACAACGAAGAATTAAATATATTACCGGAAAAGAATCGAAAATCGCTATAACGGTTCATGAGCCGACGCTATCAGCTGCGATCGAAATTAATATTCCCGGGTATCTCGTAGATATTAATAACAACTCAATCTGAACAGTGATAGGATGGCCTGAAATACCACCTAGACGAAAAATTGATGTTTCAGTGTTCCCACGTAGAAATAATGATGACGCTGAGGATTTCGGTCTAAAATCCTATTCAGAAAGAACCTATAAAGATTACAAAAGATCAGATTTTTTCACCGAGGTGAAAATAGATAATGATACCGTATACTACACACCCCGACAAGAAGAAATCGAGAAAAATATAACAGCGATAAATAATGATGCAACACTGTTATTATCATGCTTTAAAAATATATCCACAGATACATTTGTAGATACTGTAAAAATGGGTAATACAATTATTGATGATATAACCAATTTTAATACAAAAATTATCAATGATGCAGTTAACGATAAAAACCCTAAAACACAAGAGGAGTTTATACAAAAATACAATATAGAAATACCAACCCCTGGAATATTTCATTTTATAGAGATGGAGTGAATAGTATTTTATGGAACTTTAAATTACCAGGATATAACCCGGGTAAACTTCGTTGGAAACTAAATCAATCCTTTATTGAATTTTATAACGACCTAAAAAAATACCTATCCTCAAACACAATAATGACACAGACGGCGGCGGTAGACATATCGCTCCTTAAATGTGAACATATCCTCTGTGATTGCATTGAATTTAGTATGTGATGTCATCGAAGGAAGTTATCAAATAAATCTCGAGAGATCAAATCAAGCTCAGTAGGGATGGATTTCTAATTATTGAAGAACCAACTATTTCAGTATTTATGCAATGTCATAATAATTCTTTAACAAGAATTAATTTCAAATTAACTGACCAATTCAATAATCTGATTGATTTACGCGACGAGGTTTTACAAATTAGTCTGTTTGTGAAATCGTAAAACTTTCATATTAAAAATATTCAATTAACAATAATAAATCATAACAGCAACTTGGGTGCGTGACAACGACAACATCTAAGATGTCGGCGTCATTTTTTTCCCGCTGATTGAAAATCGTGCAGCCACACATGTGACAATAACCCGGCGGATATTTTTTTTAATTTTGTTTTGCCGAATGGAGGCTTCTATTAAGTATTTACGAGGAAGCCTTGGTTACTGAATTGACGCCTTGTAAAAAGTCGTCGGATTCACCCCGTCTGCATTTTGACGATTTTTGAGGAACCCTTGGTTAGTCAAATAGACGCCTTTATAAAGTTGTCGGATTCACCCCTTCTGCTGCTCGATGAATGCTTCAAACAGACGGGATGGGGTGGGGTGTGGACCATTCTTGGCGACTCCGCAAGGATTGATTAAAGCGGGTGAAACCGGATATGCATGTTGGACGTCAAACGGACGCCACGATAGTTGTAAAATACATGTTCCATATTATTGTTATTACCATCTGAGCAAATCAGTTCCATAATTTAAACGACAAACTCATAATTTCATATTTACATCTCTTTGTAAATTCATACATATACCTGTATTTGTTGATCGGGCGATAAAACATTATTCATGTCAGATTCAAATGCCTTTCGTTTAAAGCATCCTTTAACGTTTATGTCATTGAGTTACTTGTTTTTGATAGTTCTATGCTAGGAACCTTATCATTTTCCTTATATTTTGTTTATAATGTTGTCAGATTTGTTTTACATTAAAATTGTGTTTATTAATACACAACTTATTAACGCAGTTGCTAGCGATGTCTTCATAAATCCAGTCCCATCACGGGTTCATCCTGTGACATTGAAATTCGGCAGTGTAGCTTTTCTTAACGAATATGCATCTAGAAACGTTTTGTTAGTCGTCAACGTTTTTAACTATTGCTTGAAGAAATATCTTGCTATTGAGATATTCAATGTCGTATACAAGCTGATTTAATGTTTTAATTTGTTTAATGATTTCATCCTGCGATAAAGTTACATCGAAAATATGTTACTGACATTTGTGTTGTAATTGCATAATATGTGTTGTTTGTTTTTGATTGATGTTTATAAAATGAAAATTAAGATGACTAAGCCAAAACGATGATGAAACGGGTTTTTCAAAAAAAGACTACATGTTCTATAACGCTAAATTTCCATGAACGTTGATCTTTGCTAACATATCTAAAACTCTCATCTACTGAACCTTTCAAATAGCGTAAATCATGCTTGTACGACGGTTAAATTTCGTGGTAAGATTGCACGTCTTTGATATAATCATACCTCGCTGGTTCTGGTATCCTAGCAACTTCAGGTATCGGTGGTAGAATTTCAGGCCATCCTAGCACGGTTCTAATCGATGATTGATATATATCCATGATGTAATCGGGAGAAATTATCTCTATCGCGGCTGACAAGGACGGTTAGTAAACCGATGTCGCTATCTTGATTTATTTTCTGTTATGTATTTTATTATATGCTGGAACTATTCGCTGATATCCTCGATTTCATAATTCATTCCCTATTTGATAAGCCAACAACGATCCAGTCGGGGGTTCCATCTGATTTCTTTTTATTTGCAAATGTCACGCCTGTAGCGATAGCAGGAAAATCACTAAGGATGTAATCTTGCGTTTATTTAATCGTGTCGATAGTTGTTTTAATATCAGGAAGTTCCATGTGGATCACCGGCGGCTTTCCAAAGATATTATTCACGGTTTCATTACTTTTTTCTAAAATTTTCTACGGAGATTTGCAAACGCGGATACATGAACATCATATTCGGCTCTCAACATTGATAGTTTATTGTCTGTGTTATTATGCTCATCGTGTAGCGATGATAGTTTATTTTTGATGACATCTACATATTTTTGTGTCACAGCGTTAGTATCTGATGTTGGATTACCAAGGATCGTTATTTCCATCGAATTTATGTCGATGGGACCTGCATTTGTATCACCTAATTTTTGTACATGTGAGTGAATGCTATCTAGCACAGTTTGAGAAAGAACTCTTGGATTAATCTTACCACTAGAATCAAACACCGCAATGAAGTTTTCGGTTACTCCATTATTTCTGTCAATTATATCAGTCAAGGAAACAGTACTCGTTCTTAACTTTTCTTGTTTGTCTTGAAAAAAAGACTATGTTCTTTGGATCCACATCTGCAAGATTTAACATTTTGGATATCTTTTTTTGATGAGGCTTGTTTGGCCTGTTCAACTAAATCCCCATCACGGGATTTCCCCTGTGAGAGAGATCTTCCCTATATATTTACCATTATACATTTAAGGTCTCTTTAAAAGGTTGTTACTGGTATATTTATATACAATTTTATTCGGCGGTGTGGTCGATGTTGATATAGCTCGCTACTAATGTTTTTATTATTTACGGCTTGATTTATTCTTATACTTACACCCACAGGCAAACCTGCTGTACACTGAAGTTTTACTGGCGTCTTTTGTCGTCGTAATATATTTTTTACCCTGTCTTTGATTGAGTAGAATGCCCTACCAGCAACATCACTAACTACCCCGGTAGCATTTTCACGAATAACATCAATAGCTTTCCTTGATAAATGTTTTTCAGTTGGGCCTGCTTTTGCAACTATTCTTGTAAATAATACCTGGATAAGATGTCTGAGTACATCTCCGTAATACGCGCTGTATACTGGGTATCGTGAATTTACTTCTCAAAATCATCGAGGCATATGTTGAAAATCGTAGATGATCATCCTTTTATTATTTATCTAATCGCTGTGATAACCATCAACTAGTCCGACTCGCGATAGTTTTCAATATTTATGATACCATCTCGTTTTGCCCCGACGAGAACTTCTAACCGTGCTATATCAGAGAGAATATTTTCAGAACAGGCAACAAGACCACTCCCCAAACACCGCTTGTAGTTCCGCTCGGAGAAAAAGCAGTACCACCAGTTACAGTTTGCGTATCATCCTTTCTAGAAGATTTTTTTATTGTTTCTTTTCAGGTTGTGGAGATTCTTTATATCGCGCTCGAGAAGCGAATTGATATTGTGAGCTGGATTGTTGCTGAGGAATTTCATATTCGAATATTTTTTCTCATGTAGATCGTAATAATTGGATGAGTCTTTGAAGCACTATCTTTATTATATTTTATGCAATATCCAACTATCACATTTCATTCTACCTAGAGTTTTATGTTTACGTTTTAAATATCTTTCTTTATGACTAAAACCTGCAACTGTAAAACAAGCTGGATCACCGGGATGATCGTATATTTTAATCGCTTCATCAGTCAACTTTTCAGATAGCGTAACGTCGTGTTGTCACATCTTAGCCTCCTCCCAGCATATATCGCTGGTTAGGACTTAGAGATGAAACCCTGTATTACTTCTTTGATATGATCAGCAACTTCAGCTTGTAGTTGCAGTAATTGGTTTGAACAATTGTTCTGTGCTTGTTGCTAAATCAACTTGAGATTCTTGTCATGTTGTAACATTTGTCTGACCGAATCACCGACGTGTTTTAATTCTTAATCGCACCCAATCTTTCTCGTGCCAATCTAGTAGTTAACGATTCTCCCATCTATTTTGTTATATGATCTGATTTAATTCATAGCAGCAACGAAGGTTCGACAACGATCGGCATCTCGGCTTGTCAGAAAACTTAGTTCTGTTTTATAACACTATTATATTCCGTTTCGTTGTCTGAATTAGTTTCGATTTTTTAGGAGGCCTTTTTCTTGTTTGAAAACTTAGCCTGTTTTTTCTCTCTCTCTCTCTCTCTCTCTCTCTCTCTCTCTCTCTCTCTCTCTCTTTCTCTCTCTCTCTGTCTCTCTGTCTCTCTCTCTCTCTCTCTCTCTCTCTGTTATTAGAATAATGAAGCACCAAAGGGTGGTGACATCAACCATAGTTTAGGTTTCGTTTGTCTGAAATAGTTTCGGTTAATTTTGTCTGAATTAGTTTCTGTTTCGTATGAGGAGTTATTTTGGTTTGAAAACGGGGTCTGCTCACCCTCTCTGCTTCTCTAATATTTATTTTTTCGACGGTGGAAACCGCACAACTCTATATATTTTTTGTAAATATCACGGTAAGTTGTAGCCAACAAAAACCAAAACAAGGGTGAAATATTATCTCCATAACAGCTACATTAAAATGTGTATCTGGTATAATTGCATATAGGCACTGAGTTTGAATTCATAGTTAAAAAACTACAATAGGTAGAGTATACTACACTCAAGGAATCCTTAGGAGCCAAGACAATGTCGGACTAATTTAGCTATGAAAGACATAAAAGATTAAGCCCACAATAGCATAACAGAGATTCTTAAAATATCTGCTAAGATCAAGACCGGCTCTTACACACTCTTTAAAATGAATTCAAACATGATGAATATACAAAAGCTAAATCGTAAAATTCGTGAATTAATCCAATAGATTATTCGAAATGTTGCTGAAATGGACTAATCATGCATTCTAGAGGGAGTCACTGACAATATCTGCCTGTGATATATATATATATATATATATATATATATATATATATATATATATATATACATATATATATATATATATATATATATATATATATATATATATATATATATATATATATATATATATATATATATATATATATATATATATATATATATATATATGAGTATTATTATTGCCGTAAAAACTACGGCACATAAATTACACATAAATGCTGCATAGAAAGACTAACCTTTCAAAGAGATATTACTGGATCATCATAACATTAGTTTTCGGTCTCAAAACCTATCGCAGAAGTTTTGTATATACAAGTGGTGATTCTTTGAAGAAGTGCCAAAGCAAGAAAAAAAGAATAGAGATTATGTAAATATCAAGAAATTATTTTTTGTATTTGTATTACAGTGAGAGACAAGAAAAACAAGTGAGGACTATGGAAAACTACAATGAAACAACAGGTCTTTTTCCAAAAGGTATGAACGTTTATTTGCAAGATACAATTACATTCAAGTAAAAAAAGTGATGTAGGTAAACGTATGTGAACCGTGGTGACACTCACTCAAAAGGAAACTCATGAAAGTCTATGCAAGTTACTGCAGTCACGCATATATATCAGTGATTTCAATTATACTACTGCTGTTTGATTCGTGTGCTTTCGGCCCCATATTTTGTGTCCAAATACCTAGGGTAATCGAACGATAATTGTGCTTCCCAATTGGAGATTGCTGCTCTACTCCATATGGAGAGCAATTGTGTGATGAAACACATTCCTATAACAGATAGGGAAGAGAACACGGAAAATAAGAAAAAATAACGTCGTGAAAAACCAACAAAGCCCTGCTAAAAATACAATATCTTGCATACAAAACATCGTAGACACATCTGAAATGACACAATTTGTAGTATATTAAACGATTCGAACAGCATTCGCAAGTATGAGAATTCGAGCACAAAAGAGAATAACCGTTTATATAATGAACAAGAAAGCATCGACATCACTACAAAACAAATTACACGTAGCTTCAATAAAAATACGTAAAACAGAGAACTGATTAAACCACAAGTAATGGCTGTCAGAATAAAAAAGGAATTGCTTGCTTGTCCTTTTTAAGGGAATTTGGCTATAGTAACAATACTACAACTGATGTAGTATTAATACTACAAAGCTATCCCCACCAAACCCATGTAGTAACATTACCCTTTGTTCAGGCACTAATTTTATGATTTCTAAAACCTGATGTAGTAACAATACTACAACTGATGTAGTATTAATACTACAAAGCTATCCCCCCAAACTCATGTAGTAACATTACCCTATGTTCAGGCACTAATTTTATGATCTCCAAAACCTGATGTAGTAACAATACTACAACTGATGTAGTATTAATACTACAAAGCTATCCCCCCAAACCCTTGTAGTAACATTACCCTATGTTCAGGCATTAATTTTATGATCTCCAAAACCTGATGTAGTAACAATACTACAACTGATGTAGTACTAATACTACAAAGCTCTCCACCCAAACCCTTGTAGTAGCATTACTCTATGTGCAGGCACTAATTTTATGATCTCTAAAACTTGATGTAGTAGCAATACTACAACTGATGTAGTATTAATACTACAAAGCTATCCCCCCAAACCAATGTAGTAACATTACCCTATGTTCAGGCACTAATTTTATGATCTCCAAAACCTGATGTAGTAACAATACTACAAGTGATGTAGTATTAATACTACAAAGCTCTCCCCCCAAACCCATGTAGTAACATTACCCTATGTTCAGGCACTAATTTTATGATCTCCAATACCTGATGTAGTAACAATACTACAACTGATGTAGTATTAATACTACAAAGCTCTCCACCCAAACCCTTGTAGTAACATTACTCTATGTGCAGGCACTAATTTTATGATCTCTAAAACTTGATGTAGTAGCAATACTACAACTGATGTAGTATTAATACTACAAAGCTATCCCCCCAAACCCTTGTAGTAACATTACCCTATGTTCAGGCATTAATTTTATGATCTCCAAAACCTGATGTAGTAACAATACTACAACTGATGTAGTACTAATACTACAAAGCTCTCCACCCAAACCCTTGTAGTAGCATTACTCTATGTGCAGGCACTAATTTTATGATCTCTAAAACTTGATGTAGTAGCAATACTACAACTGATGTAGTATTAATACTACAAAGCTATCCCCCCAAACCAATGTAGTAACATTACCCTATGTTCAGGCACTAATTTTATGATCTCCAAAACCTGATGTAGTAACAATACTACAAGTGATGTAGTATTAATACTACAAAGCTCTCCCCCCAAACCCATGTAGTAACATTACCCTATGTTCAGGCACTAATTTTATGATCTCCAATACCTGATGTAGTAACAATACTACAACTGATGTAGTATTAATACTACAAAGCTCTCCACCCAAACCCTTGTAGTAACATTACTCTATGTGCAGGCACTAATTTTATGATCTCTAAAACTTGATGTAGTAGCAATACTACAACTGATGTAGTATTAATACTACAAAGCTATCCCCCCAAACCCATGTAGTAACATTACCCTATGTTCAGGCAATAATTTTTTGATCTCCAAAATCTGATGTAGTAACAATACTACAACTGATGTAGTAGCAATACTACATAATTTGCTGACAATATGGAGATTAACATGGATGAAACTCTAGTGCACTTTGATCTTGATGGACTGATGATAAAATGGGGGTTAAATGTGTGAGAATTAGCATGACTGGTGCAGATTGATAACAAAATCTGATTTTGGTCCTTACAGTTTCCACTTCAAGAGATGTGTTGCCTTCAACAATAATTATTCATGACATGAGAGAGGTTAACAAATATTCATGCACCGAAATAATGGATCATACATGTGCAGGAGAAGGGTTGTGTAGATGAAATGATGATGCAGTGGACTAGAGAGTTTAATCTCAATTGCACAGTTTTATATTTTTTACAATAACATTAAAGTTGGAGTGTGTTTTCCGACAAATAATTTTGGAATGATTTATAAGTTGTCCCAAAACTTACTACTAAAAAACACGATGTGCTCCAGAACATACAGTGCACAAAGAAATTACTTCAAAAATTAATTTATGGTGTCCCAACAAATATGGTATCCTAACATATATGGTAAATACAGTAATACTGCTACAGAGATGAAGTTTACTGATATGCATTAATGTTTTTAGTTAATGTGATAATATTACTATATTGTTACTTATGACAGCCTTGTTGTAATGATGTTATTTGATAATAATTCTTTACTAATTTGTTATATCAAAACTCTTGCAGTAATATCACCATATTTGTAAGGTCAGTCTTGAGTACCATTGTTTTAATCTGCAAAACCATTAGTAGGTATTATTACTATAAAGCTGAAGTTTAAACCCATGCCATAATGCTACTTGCTGCATTTCTACATTGATAAACTTGAAATCCTTTTGTAATAATGCTGTTCCAAGGAGACTGCATTGTTCTGAAGCTCTCATCACCAAGCCTGGTTTAATAGTATGGCCAGTAATAATACAGTCTAGATGAAATTGTTGAAGGTGCTATTTATACAAGATATTCAGTATATTGAAGTACTTGTACACAATATTTTAATCATCATAAAATATAGATATTTTCAACACTAATGTAAGGCACAATTTCTTTCTCATTTAATAGAATTAAAATGTCAGTAGCATCTCTTGCTGTTATTTCTGGTAGTTCTTCCATATAAGGCAGATATTTGGTAATTCTTTCATTAGGAGATTGTTTGAGTTTCATATAAATTCTGTTCTGCTCTACCATTGATCTCTTTTCAACATATAGCCTACACAGAGAGTCATTGTCTCCACTGATACAGTGTTTTCCTTATCAATTTTCTGAAAAGATAAAATAGTTTATTTGAAAACATTGCAGACACTAGCATGGAAATTTTGTTAATACTACTTTGATCCACCAAACGCATCTCATACAAGTATTCTAACCATATACTATCAATATCTGAATCAATGATCTTCAATAATTTAAAATTCCCGTTATTATATTTAGCTTAACTACTACAGATATTGCAATATTTGCTTATATTATTAAAATAAAACACATTTAACATGTTTAATCATAGAAAAGCTACTTAGGTCATATCTCTAGGAAGTAGTTTCAATTATGTTTGCTTCTGATTTGAAATGGTAGTTGGTGGGGAGCAATAATATTACCATCAGCATTCAGATTTATTTTACTTAATTTTTCATATTAATATTCCAGGCATAACTATTACGTTTCTTTTGTACTTATATTGGTGCATCTTCTACTAGATATACATACTTGTTTCACAACTGGGCATACTTGTCACAATCTTCTTTTTACCTTTTCTCCGCTTGTGTTTTTAATGAGAAGTAGGATATTGAAGAATCATATAAAATAATGTAATTGCTAACTCCTACATCTGAGAAAAATATGGTAGATATTACAATTAATTACAAGCAGAAAATATAGAATCCACAAATACATTGGATTTATTTTAAGGTTTATAAATATTTTGTGGTATAACATTTAAGATGCTACATACCTTGGTCCTTTCAGTAAATGATGGGTTTTCCATCTGGCTATCCTGGAAGCAACTGTTTGAATCTGCTGGTTTTGTAGACATTATTGATGATCCAAATGCATCAACATCATCTTTCTTTGTCATGTTATCATCTTGAAAAGTGATGGCTTCCTCTGCAACTGATATATCTGAAGCATCGTGACTTTTTGACTGATCTTCTTTCAAAGAACTTCCCAATTTTTCAATAAGTGATGTACCCAGAACTTCAATACTTTTGGATATATCATTATCCTGCCATAAATTATTGTCCATTAATGAGGTTCCTAAAGCATTATCATAATTTTTTTCCATAGAATTGCCAAGTTCATCAAAGGCAAAGTCTGTTTCACTGGCCATTTCAGCTTTATATGGCAATTCATTCAAGGATATACTTCAGGCAGCTTATAATACTATCACCTTTAATAAGCCATATGTTTACTTTTACTGCTAGATATTAACTGTTATAATACAAAGCATTCGCATTACATGAACAACATCTAGCATAGCTAATGTTAGTGATTGGACTCTCTCCAGTCAAAACATTTCTACATTAATTAGAGAGCCATTGGGATCCTATTCATTGCCCAACAGGTGCTGATACTCCCACCATCAGATCTCAGACAATAGCAAATTTTACAATTATAGTCCAACAATCCCCCCTCCCCTGCGTCTTGCTATGTCAGTCAAAAGAACTGCACTGCCATTCTCTGCAACTGATATCAACAGCTGTCAACTTTGATTTTTTTCACACAAGGGATTTGTCCCTCTATTTGAAGTAATTATAAAATAACTTTACCAAACCCCAGGTTTCTCCATAATACAAGTGGGTGGGGGATATTATGCTTTCTTCATTCTTGAAACAATCAATTTCCTTGCATGCATTCTGATTAAAGTATATTTAAAGGTGGTATACTTATTACAATGGATGTAGACAGAAATAGGCTTGCATTTTTGTCCTACAGAATAATGATTACATCATATGGACAAGAACTTTGAGTAATGTATGTATGTATGTATGTATGTATGTATGTATGTATGTATGTATGTATGTATGTATGTATGTATGTATGTATGTATGTATGTATGTATGTATGTATTGTTACATGTTTAGGCTCGAATAAACAGTAACACAGAAAAAGTGAAAACAAAAAGCTTTGTATAAGTTAACAAATAATTTATATCCGTGGAAAAATTCTGTAAAATGAAAAAATAAGAACTTACAGTTTTAAGAATCAAATCCAAAAATAATCCAAGAATAATCCATGAATTAAATTACAAAAGTCCTAATAACAAAATGATCTAATGAATTCAAGTTCGAGTCCTGATGGAAAATCCGTGATGGATGACGATGACATATGCTGTAGTCTGTACAGTGTGGTCATTTACAGTTCCGGTGTTTGAAATCCGAATAAAATTTGTAAGCAATGTCTTTCCAAAAATTCTATATGAGCACTCTTCAAATATTTCCAGAGAAAAAGAATTAATCCTTTTGAAATCCAAATGATCTGAAGATAATTATAAGTCAAAATCTGGCTAAAACAAAAGAAAACTTGATTCCAAGTGTAAAAGCCAGAAACTGAGAATATTTCTCTAAAACAAAGGTTATATCGTATTCTAAGATGCAGTTTTGAAAATCACCCAAGTTGCGAAATCAGAAGAGGGAGGACACGTGATCGTGTTTACATATAAAACATGTACACAGAATATGGCCTTGATTAGACGAATGATTTTACTCCAAGAATAAAAAAAATTGTTTACATCTTAAATCATGTAGTCCCATCATGACCTTCACAACAACCAATCATTTTAAAATAAAAATAGAACTTATTTACGTGGCTGCAAACCAATTTTGAATCAAGGTCAGGATCCAGGCCTACACCTGGTGTTTACAAAAAGAATGATTCAGGTCAACCGATTTTCTGGAAAAATATCATCTCCATTGAATAAATTTATATTATAATAGCATGTAACAGATTAAAAAATTGAAAACTGACAAACAATTAAATTAAAATATATATTTAATCAGATATACATAGCAAAATGAATGTATGTATGTATGTATGTATGTATGTATGTATGTATGTATGTATGTATGTATGTATGTATGTATGTATGTATGTATGTATGTATGTACGTATTGTTCCGTGCCTAGGCTCGAATAAGCACGAACACAGAAATAGTGAAAACTAACAAGCTTGTAAAACATTAACAATGATTTTATTAAGTTCAATTATTTAAATAAAATAAATAAACTTACAGTTTTAGAGAATCAAATCCAACAAATATAGAATTCACAAAATAATCCACTAATGGAATTTCAAGTCCTGACAAATAAATGTTCTAAAAGTTCCCGGTTCGAATCTTGTCGATGTAATAATCCAAAATGGCTGACTATGTCACGTGGTACAGTTCTTGTTTTTAATCATCCAAATGAATATCATAAACATATGTCCATTTTTTTAGATAATTCTTCTTTTCCAAAGATTTGACACAAGTCCAGAATAATATTATTAAACTCAAACAGAAAATTACACAACTTCTTTAAAATAAGCCCAAAATCTACTAATTTTAGCTTCCAAACACAGCTATATATATTGTAATTCTCTCGTAAACAAGAGGAATCATGTGAGTCTAGAAGGTCATGGAAGGTTACTAAGAATCATATGTTCAGGACATTTCAAAATCCTGATACTAAAAATAAAATATTGTCACTGAAATCATCCAATAAAATTGAAGACATGTTGACAAAATTTTAAAGCAAGGTCAGGAACTAGACCACTGTAAGCCAAGGTCAAAAAAACTTGTTTACACTTAAAGGACAGTCAGCTGTCTTACAATTTCCCAATTAATGGATATTAAACCCTAAATGATAAATTTGGATTTAATAATTAAAAATAAATAAAATAAAATCCAATAGCCGTAACACCTTCCCCCATAAAATAAAAAGAAAGGTTTATATGATAAAACTTTCTTTTTATCACAAACCAATTTACATCTGAGATTAAAATAACTAGTACAAATTACACAATATAATAAATTATATACGGGAAAGAGTGTCTACAATTATATTATCAAGAAATAGCCTCAACCTTTTAACTTGTCCGTGTCCTACAAAATGTCCTAGGAAAAGCACACAAACACAGCAGAACTCACTTTTAGACAAATTATTTGTCAAACATATATTAGTGAGTCTGTTAAAGAATTATCGAATTGTTGCTAAATGTTCTTTCCAGGTGTCGTTGTCGATGATGACGTCACAAATCTCTAGACCAGAGATGAACATTTTTATGAGACGTTGAAATGGACTTTCTTTATATTGGTAGAGTCCTTATGGAGTCGCAATGTTGAGTTTTCCTTTTTCTTTCCGTAGTGGAATCTGCCAAAATCCTTTCAGAAGGTCAGAATTTGGTGACGTACTTGGCATTCCCAATTTTATCAATGGAATAGTCCATTCTTGTTAATGGGAATGAATTTGTTTTTGTCACTTTGTTCACATTCCTATAATCAGTGCACATACGGAAAGTTTTATCTGATTTAGGAACAAGTATGCATGGTGAACTCCAATCACTTTTACTGGGCTTGATAAAATTATTCTTCAGTAAATACTGAATTTCCTTTTTCAAATATTCCTGTTTAAGTGGACTCATCCTGAATCGGATTCTCAATCTCAACGTCATGAAAATTTTGTTTGTCCTTGTAAGAATATCTGGACATAAGTGCTCATATAATAATAACTTTCAGTTCATTTCTTTCTTGCACTTGCAACTGTGAAAGTTTCTGGTCTAGAATTTTTTTCATAATTTCTGAATTCCAACAATTCGTCGCTCCAATATCAATCGAATCCTGATGATATTCCTTCACTAAGTAGGACTGGTTCAACTAAATTAATTACATATTTAACATGGCTATTTCTTTCATTATACTGGTACTCCTATAATTAATTTAGATCCCAGGAGCACTAATACTATAATTTAACTAATTCATTTTCTTCTTAACTTTGTAAGGACCGTAATATCTAATTTGAAGAAAAGTAAGAAGAATGAACAAGAGTAACAGAACTCCAATATCAGACTCAAAAGTTCTCTCCCTTTCAGTTATCTCAAACCATAGTTTCATTTGTAACTTTAATTGATTACTTGACTTGGTCTTAGGTAAAGAATCCACACAATCTACCACAATTCCACTGAATGTTTCATCAAACGTAGGAATAGGTTGAAGATGAGCCTTACGTATCTTCTGATTGGGTTTTCCTACCATTTGACAACCATGACAAGATCTACAATATTTGACAACATCACTTTTGATTTCTGGCCAATAGAAGTGAGTCAAGATCTTGTAATACATTTTATTAATCCCTAAATGACCAGCCAAAGGAGTTTCATGGGCCAGACTAAGTATTTCCTGTCTGTAATGTTTTGGAACTACTATTTGATAGTTCACTGACCATTCATCACCAGCAGGTACCTCGGGAGGTCTCCATTTTCTCATAAGAATTCCATTTTTAATGACATAACAGACAGGAACTTCAGTAACTTCAGTCTCATTTATGACCCTTTGAAACAAACAGGAGATCTCAGGATCTTTTTCCTGTTCGACGACAAGTGACTGTCGTTTATCACCCTGATTAAGAGAATGAGTTATTAAAAGAGGATCACTATGATCAATACCTTCTGATTGATCTAAACCAAGAGTAAAAGTGATCTCATCAAAAACCTGACCTATACAAGTGCCAGTTGAAGGAATACTGCCCTCTGTAACATCACTCTCAAAATCATCACCCTGATTAGAATAAAGAGAATGAGTTGTCAAAAGAGGATCACTATGATCAATACTTTCTGATTGATCTAAACAAAGAGTAAAAGTGACCTCATCAAAAACCTGAACTTTACAAGCGTCAGTTGAAGGTATACTGGCTTTTTCAACATAAGCCTGACCCACGCATGCGTCAGAAAAGGGAATACTGCCCTCAATAACATAAACCTGACCCATGCATGTGTCAACGAAGGGAATACTGCCCTTTTCAACTTCATTCTCAAGAGCTTTCTTTACCATAGCTCTAGTAACTGTACAAGCTTGAAATATATCAGGGATTTCTTCTTCAATTGGATCAACTTTCTGATCCAAATTAAGCTTGTCAGTCACAAGTGGATTAACCACAAACTTGTCCCCAGCTAAGTCGTTGCCTAGCAATAAATCAATCCCCTCTACGGGCAAAACCGAGACTATTCCGATTGTCACAGGTCCTGACACTAATTCTGATGACAAATTTACACAATGGAGAGGAACATTAACAAAGCAGCCCTCTAACCCCTGAATAAGAACACTTTCATTAGAAGAAGACTTCTCAGATAAAGGCAAAGTACCTGATAATAAAAGACTCTGAGAGGCTCCTGTGTCCCTTAAAATTTTAATAGGGGTGGGATTGGCTGAATCACCCAAGAGTGATACAGAACCTTTCGATATGAATGGTTCATAATTCTCCATATCAAAATCAGACTGGGATTTATTAGACCCAACAAATGTATTGCTTTCAATACATGACTGTGACCTTGACCTCTTGTAAATAAGAGCATTTGGAACTGGTCTATCTTGATTCTGATTCCTATTTTTCAATTTGTAGCAATCAGAAATAACGTGTTCTTTTTTCTTGCAAAAGTTACACGTCGGAAGAGACAATGATCTAGAATCAAACTTCTCTGAAGTCTGATTTTTGAAAGTTGTGTTAGTTTGAGTTTTAGACGGGCTTGAATTAAGCAGGAAATTCTTTTCTGCCATTAAATTGTTGAGTAGAAGTCTTGTTAACAAAAGGAACTTTATGTGTCAAAGAATATTCGTCAGCAGCTCGAGCAGCATTTTCCAAGGTTTCAATCTTATGCTCCTCAAGATAAGTTTTAACATCACTATGAACACAGTTTTTGAACTCTTCAATTAATATAATTTGCTTGAGATTTTGATAATCTTGCTCAATTTTTTTGGCTAAACACTATCTATCAAACAACTGCTCTTTTTGTCTAGCAAATTCGACATGAGTTTGTCCAGCTTCTTTTCTGTAATTTCTAAATTTTTGCCTATAAGCTTCAGGAACTAACTCATAACCTCTTAAAATGCATTCTTTAACTACATCATAGTCACTACTTTGATGAACAGACAGTGAAGTGTAAATCTCGCTAGCCTTACCAGTAAGTACACATTGTAGTAACTGAGTTCAATTCTCTCTTGGCCACTTTAAATTTTCTGCAACTTTTTCAAAAAGAATGAAATATTTATCTACTTCTTTTTCTTTGAAAGGGGGCACTAATCTAATATTCCTTGCTAAATCAAAATTCCGATTTGAAGTATGATGGTGATTCTCACTTGCCAGCTCTAATTCTTTCATTTTACACTGATATTCCCTTTCTTACTTCTCTCGCTCTCTTTCAATTCGCATCTGCTCTCTCTCTGTAATTCAAATTGTTTCTCTTTTTCCCTTTCCTGAAACTCCAGCTTCTTAAACTCTAATTCAGATTGTAACTGTCTCTCTTTCTCCTCTCTCTCTTTATCAATCCGCATTTGCTCTTTTTGTAATTCAATTTGTTTTTCTTTCTCCTCTCTCTCAATTCGCATTTGCTCTTTTTGTAATTCTATTTGTTTCTCTTTCTCCTCTCTCTCATATTGTAATTGCTTTTCTCTCTCCCTTTCCTGAAATTCTAGCTTCTTTAACTCTAATTCCATCTTGAATTTTAATTCTAATTCCTTTAATTTTATGTCAGAGTCTGATGCAGACTTACTGACCGGTGTCAAAGCACTTTGTTCAAAAACATCCTGTTCTACCAAATACTGGACCAAAATCTTTTTGATATCTTGTTTCGTTAAAGAAGCCTTGGCTTCGGAAAGATCGTATTTCTTGGCAAGTTGAACCAACTCGTCTTTTTCGAAAAGATCTAATTGCTCCTGGGTAGGATTATAAAGAAATATTTCTACCTTAGATGTCATTTTGATACAAGCGTGTTAGCTTCACTAAAGATTTGAAATGTTCAAAAGCTAGGGGAAATTCAAATTTATTTAAATCTCAATCTCAATCTCAATCCCGGACGAGCCCCCAATTCTATGTTACGTGCCTAGGCTCGAATAAGCACGAACACAGAAATAGTGAAAACTAACAAGCTTGTAAAACTTTAACAATGATTTTATTAAGTTCAATTATTTAAATAAAATAAATAAACTTACAGTTTTAGAGAATCAAATCCAACAAATATAGAATTCACAAAATAATCCACTAATGGAATTTCAAGTCCTGACAAATAAATGTTCTAAAAGTTCCCGGTTCGAATCTTGTCGATGTAATAATCCAAAATGGCTGACTATGTCACGTGGTACAGTTCTTGTTTTTAATCATCCAAATGAATATCATAAACATATGTCCTTTTTTTTAGATAATTCTTCTTTTCCAAAGATTTGACACAAGTCCAGAATAATATTATTAAACTCAAACAGAAAATTACACAACTTCTTTAAAATAAGCCCAAAATCTACTAATTTTAGCTTCCAAACACAGCTATATATATTGTAATTCTCTCGTAAACAAGAGGAATCATGTGAGTCTAGAAGGTCATGGAAGGTTACTAAGAATCATATGTTCAGGACATTTCAAAATCCTGATACTAAAAATAAAATATTGTCACTGAAATCATCCAATAAAATTGAAGACATGTTGACAAAATTTTAAAGCAAGGTCAGGAACTAGACCACTGTAAGCCAAGGTCAAAAAAACTTGTTTACACTTAAAGGACAGTCAGCTGTCTTACAATTTCCCAATTAATGGATATTAAACCCTAAATGATAAATTTGGATTTAATAATTAAAAATAAATAAAATAAAATCCAATAGCCGTAACAGTATGTATGTATGTATGTATGTATGTATGTATGTATGTATGTATGTATGTATGTATGTATGTATGTATGTATGTATGTATGTATGTATGTATGAGTTTAATTTGCTAATAATTGTAACTGATGAGATAAGCCACTCTTCAGATTTGCGCAAATTCATGTGGGTGCTCTTAGATCTAATTGAGCTTAATTTAATTTTACTTTTTTTTGAAACAGCTTCCAAGCTCAATATCAAGCTCTAATAGTCGGAGTTGGTTTATAAAACTATTATACACATATGTAGACCATCTCCAATAATATCCTAAACTTCTAAGCCTAGAGACCTGAACAGTTTGGAGGACATGTGCAATATTATTAATAAATCAACCCATCCATGTATCTAGGGTCGTATAATCCCTAAATTTTCATCAAAATACTCAAGGGAACAAATAGATTTACTTTCTGTTTTTTGGGGGAAAACAGTAACATTTCCAAGTCTGGACATAGTTATATTTATTCAATCAGAAACTACTCTTGGTTTTACATCTTAATGAATATCTCTCTCTCTCTCTCTCTCTCTCTCTCTCTCTCTCTCTCTCTCTCTCTCTCTCTCTCTCTCTCTCTCTCTCTCATAATTAAGAAATATATTTCAACTACAGTGGTTTTTCACACACTCCTGCTGGGGAACTAGTGATGTTTCTGTGACCACTGCCCCCCCCCAAAAAAAATTGCTAACCTAGCCTGCCCTTCTGTTAAGCAAATTACCCTGTAGGAAATAAAAATATCTATAACCCTTCCCTCTCTCTCTCTCTCTCTCTCTCTCTCTCTTTCTCTCTCTCTCTCTCTCTCTCTCTCTCTCTCTCTCTCTCTCTCTCTCTCTTCTGTTTACATTATTTGTTTGGTCAGATATTTAAGAATTTATAAAGGCCTAATTGGTTGTTAACACCTGCTGTGCATCTAACTGTGTTTTACTACCATCACCAGCTTGCTAAACAAGTATGGGCTCACAATTAGCAAATTCCTCAGTAAGGAGAGTGCATGGATCAGATGTTTACAGTGATAGCTTGGTTTATGCTCTTCATCTTTAATCTGAAATACACTAATCCATTTGCTCTCTTCTACAGATATAATTATCTAAATATATTGAAACACAATAGCATTATCTGACCATGATTTCTTAGAAGTGTCTATGTTGTTACTGCTGGAAAACAATTTGTTGCACATAGATGACATAATAATAATAATAATAATAATAATAATAATAATAATAATAATAATCCCTTTTGATAACTGTTGTTGAACAATTTACTGCCAATGATGAGTTTATATTTATTTAAGAATAAGCTAATCATGTGAAAATGTTAGAAGGTGACTGCTAATTGAGGTAAGAATTTTTGTAATCAAAAGATCAACATCCAAAAAGTTGTTGTTGTTGTTATTGTGGGGTTTAACACCATTTTTCAGCACACGATAGGCTATGCATAGAGGCCAGTATTAATGGTGGAGGAATAACCTGGGAAAACCCTGGGGAGAACCACCGACCCATGATAAGCTACTTGCAAGCTTTCTAACATACCCCCATTGGCCGAATCCTAGACTCAAACCCATGCAGACAGAGATGAGATGGCAACGGAGGGCGCATTAGACCACTCGGCCACTTGGGGCCCCTCCAAAAAGTTAAAAGAAGGTATGAAAGCATTTCAAAGACTGCTGTAATATCCTGGTGATCTAAATAATTTATTTATGTATATAATTTTATGATTCTTAGTTGAAACTTTTTTTGCCATCACACTAAAGTGGATTTGGAATGGGCATACTGATATATGGATATAAGGACATAAATTTCCTGAAGGACACAAGCAAAATTTTTTTAAAAAATGCACAAGGAAGATTTTTAAGGACTTAAACTATGTGATAAAGGAAGATATAATGAAAGCAACACATGACTTCATTGTAAAAGTAAAACATGAATCTTTGGATACTGTTGTTTTTGTAATAGAAGAATATTGTGAAAAATGAATAATGAAAAACCTCAGATTCTGGATGAGATCAAACCTCTCAATACTAAAAGACCACTGACCAAGTATGTAAGCAAAACTTATAAATATAACTTTTTTAAAATTTAATATTTGGAAGTGTTCCTTTCCTACAATGTTCGTCTTATGTTCGATATTTAACTTAATTAAATTGTTTGTAAAATAACTTTTTTCCTATCTAACCGCTAGTGGTTAGAGCATCCACCTCGGATGAATGAGGTTGCGGGTTTGAACCCTGGCCGAGTCATACCAAACACTTCTAACAATGGTACTAACAGCTATCTCGCACTCTGCATTATGAGGTTAGTGTTAGGATTGGTCAGCCTATTGTCAGGATCATGTGACTGGGTGGGACATCAAGCTACATGTCTGCGGCTTGATACCCCAGTGCTATACATCACTATAAACTGCTACACTTCAGACATCATAGCGATATTACTGAATTTTTTTAAAACTATGTTAAAAATCCAAATCACACACACTTGCACATTTAGCCTTCTTTCCATCTTGACAAGGAAGATAACTATTGGTAACCATGCAAAACTGTAAAGGATGTTTCCAAATTACCTATTTTTAGCAATTATTTTTTAGTATAACTGGAGTTCTAGCTTGTGTACTTACAAGGAGAGTTAGAAAACCAAATCATCTAAAGGCTTACTATCGGGTTGGAGAGCATCTAAAATTCACATCTTTGATGTGGATCATGTAGTACGAAAACTGGTCTTAGGGTGCAAGGGACAGTTTGTATGATCAACTTTAATGTTGCATACATCTGTCAAATAAAATTTTTAAACAATAAACAATACACGAGGTCAAAAAGGTCCATGGTTTTGGATAGGCTTAATAAAGCAAAACATAAGAATATCACTCACTTGGCCTAATCAGTCAATGGAAGTTCACAGAATAAAATGTTGTTGCACCCCAACCCAAAATTTTTACATGCATTTTTCATGTTCGAAGGCCTGCCAGTTTTGAGAGCACATGATGCTCACAGTGCAAACACTAGTCCATTCCCTGGGTAATAATGCGCAAAATATTGTCTACTTAATAGCTAGATGTAAGTCAAAATATTTGTCATCCATGCAGTTTTGAGATATTCTACTTGCCTTGAACCAACATGTATGTTGTTATAACTAGCTAGCTCTGCTTCCTAGTGGACTGTTGGTATTTCATTGGCTACATACTGTGCAGACATTATATGAGGTGTACATGCCTCACATCAATTTCAGGAATAATACAAACCTAAAAGACCTAATTAACAAATATATCCATATCTTTAATTATAATATCTAAACAAAAGTCATGCCATAGCCTTAAGTTAAGAAATTTTCCATCTACAATATCTTGTGGGTGGTGTTGGGGGTTGGTGAAGGGTATCCATTGGAAAGCCAAAAGCAAAGCTAATACCATATGAACAGCAATGAAGCAGACTACACAGGCTGCATCATTTTGATTGCTGTAGATATTTTAGATAAAAAGTAAACAAAAAAAGCAAAGTTAAAAGATAAGTGACAAAACAATAGTCACAACAATACTCTTATTGAATTAAAGGGCATTGGTTTTACCATTTTAAAAATATTTCTGCAACATTTAAGATAGTTCTCTTAACAACATTGACAATTTGTGTTTTAGATATCACCTGTCACTTTGTTTACTTCTTCTCTTTCCTCTTTTCTCATTATCTTATTGACAGTATGAATCTTTGTTTTATATGTAACCAAAGAATAACAAATCAAATGTTCACTATTGCAGTTTTGGAGAAGAATGTCTCTGCAAGTACTAGAAGTAAAGTGCTTAGCAATGTCAAATATCATTGATTTTAAAATATGGAAAATGGATGAATTCTTGAGAAATGCCTTCATGGGTTTGGGGAAACCAGTTAAAAGAAGGGATGGCAAGAAAAATAAGCTAATACTTAATATCTATTGCAAGATTCGCATATTATAAAACAATGGGAGACATATATTAGATCATGTTGGGGTTATGAATGTATCTTCAATTCTGTTGCATCCAATTCAGGGGAATAATTTGAATAATTTTTTTTACTGAACAATAACTTTCAGTTTGCAATACACAGAGTTAAAGCAGATGTAAATGGCAACAAGATAGTTTTAAAATATTTCAGCTCAGAATCACAGGTATACACTTATAAACAAATAACAATATAGTTTCACAGTATGCAGATGACACCACTCTTACCCTGGATGACTTTAAGAAATCCTTTAAGTGAACACTAGATGTTATCTGCTAATATTGTAAATTTTTAGGACTCTGTATGAATAGTGAAAAAAAACAATGTGTATTTATATAATCAATGCAGTGAAAAACTACCTAAACTGGTTTACTTCTTACTTAACCGATAGAGTGCAAAATATTTTTTTTAATGAACAACTTTCTGAAAGTTAAAAATATTAAATGTAGAGTACCACAAGGCTCTATCATTGGACCTCTCTTATTCATTCTATTTATCAACGATTTACCTCTTAAGATTGGAACTTCAAGTTCTTCCATTGACCTCTATGCAGATGATACTACACTGTCTGAGACTGGTAAAACCAAAACAGTACTTGAAAATAACTTACAAGATGCTCTCAACAGACTTCAGGTATGGTGCAAGGAAAATAGTATGATTATGAATACAGAAAAACAAAAGCCCTACTAGTTACAACACAACAAAACCGAGCAAGCTAGATAGTGACAAACTCCAGGTTCTATTTGACAATGTGAGCCTAAATATGACCTATCAAAATAGAATTCTTGGTGTATTCATAGGTAACAATCTTACTTGGTCTATTCACATTAAACACATTTCAAAAAGGTTAATTCTTATCTTTGGCTACTGAGGAAAATCAAAACATACATTCCTCTTCAATATAGGGTCATCTTTTATAAAAGTTATATTCAGCCATATCTGGACTACTGTAATGTAATTTGGGGTAATACCTCTAATTCAAACATAACAGCACTTTTAGGAGGGCTTGCCATTTAATTCTAGATCAATGTATAGACAATTTTCAGGATACAATAAAATAATATAAAGTTTTTGAAAATACATGAAAGAATATTTTTTAGAAAGGCCAAATTGATGTATAAAGTCTTCAGAAAAGCCATTCCTGTCTATCTAAGCAATATCTTTCACCAAAAGAGATGCTGATGGTGCTCCAAATTTAAGTTCCATAAGAAGAAAAAATTACATTATACCAAGGCCAAAGAAGGAATTGTTTAAAAAAGTTTTCAATATACTGGTCCACTGGTATAGAACAACATTCCCAGTGACATAAGGCTAGCTCCAAGCATTTCTTCTTTTCATAATCAATGTCTTAAATGGATGAAATCTTTAAAAAAATTTACAGTTCTAGTACCCAAAAATATACTGCCTGCTTTTCTGTAATTTTGCATCATTTTCATAGCTGAGTTTTTCAACGCAGAATGATATTTTATGTTTCTTATATGTTTATGTTTTTACAGATGCCTGTGCATGTGTTCCGGGCTTGATACTTTGAATTTTACAATTACTTAATTATTTAGTGTCAAGCCAGACTTTTCACATCATGTTGTATATACTGTATATATTGTACATAGCAGATAGAAGGCCTCAAGATAGATTAGTTCTGTACCTAACTGAGTTACCTTCTCTAAATAAAGTCTTTATTATATAAAATATAACTGGAAGTACAATAAGGTACTGTGAAGAATATCATTTAGATTGGAATACATCTTTTTTATGTATGTAGGTACATGTGTTACATTCTCTATAGAGTTAGATGATATGGTCAGCTTAATTATGAAAGCAAATTTAGCGAAGTTAAATAATTACTTTTACAGTTGTCGGTATTGCCATGTTTATTTAATGCTTTTGTTGAAAGGAAAAGAAACACGTAGCAGTTGTATATACACATCAGTAAAGTAGAGTAATTTCAAAGGTAATAATGCAGTAAATTTTTAAAGTGCTATTTGTCTCAAAGGAGATTGGTAATAAGAGAAAATAATCATTTAAAATAGTAACAAAATGCAAATATTGACAACAGTATAAAACTTGTAATAACAAGCAAATGTTGAATCTAGTGATAACATGCATATATGTGTATATGTCAAAGTATTTGTGTTTATATATATGTGTGTATACTAAATATGTGTACATGTAAAAAAATGCTTGCAATAAATATATGTTCTTTTTTCTACTCGCACTCTATTCTTTTATTTGCACTCTCTCTCCTTAAGAGACTGCTGACATATTTGTCTCCCTGTTTCTTGTTCTCTCTGTAAAGTAGTCAATATTAAGTTCTGTATTGGGCTTAGAATATAATGCTAAATAGTAGTGTTAACCAATATTCCATATAAAGTAATTTGCTTATAATGAATTATGAGGTAGTCAGTCAGATGGTTCCCTTACCCACTGCTGCCTATGTTTAAGGAATAATTAAAAAAATGTCCCATTCTACTATGGCAGTGGTGTCATAAAAAATGTTAACATGAAATAAGTGCAATTTCTCAACATTAATAATATTTCTGTTTTCCAAAATTGTTCTGTTAGAATTGTTTGCATTTAAAGTTGTATCACATTTGTGCAAATCAACCTTCACTGATGCATACAACACATGATCAGAACATTGTAATGCCAAAAGTTACCTACTATTTATTTGGTTATTTGATCTGATGCACATAAACTTATTTTTACTTAAGTCATTCTTTACCAGTAATGTTTCCTTTTTATTGTCATATTAATGTATTTTTATTGGGATCCTATTTTTGCTAACATGGATATATCCTAAGCCCAATTTGCAAACATGTTGAAATTATTTTAATATTATGTACTTTAATGTACACAGTCTATGACATAACAGTGATTTGATACACAGAGAAAGCTTAGTTGGCACAGTGTAGGACTATAATCCAAGACATTCAGGTTTGATACTGGCCTATGCCAGCCTGGGTTACCTGTCTTGGTGTGTCCTTGGGAAAATTACTTAGCTCCAATTTCCTCAGCATGATTTAGCCAATAATGTGTTGAAAGTCCCATAAAAAGCACAAGAAAATTGATACTGGGAAATGTATATATAATGATTACTAAGCACTTCAACACTTCAAATACTTTGCTAACCAGCTCAATTAGATGCACAAATAAATTTTGGGATTATAAAATAATTAATTTCTTTTTCTTAATCTGCGGGTGTGGGAGTGCTAGGGTCAGCAACAAAAAACAGATTGTCGGCCGACCAGAAACACACATTTTCTTTTTTATGACTAATGTAGTGATTTTTGCTGAGATGTGGCTTAAGCATAGTATTCTAAATGATGAAATACATGACGGAAAGGTTACACTTGAGTGTGAATCAAGTATTAAAAAAGACATTCATACTGTTCTACAGTGTGACTTGGACATTTCTGACCTTGAATGTTTATAGATAGAACTAAACAATACAGGTAAGAAGGAAGTAGCTGCAGGAATATAAAGATCACCCAATTATAACAGCTGTTTAGGAGCAACTTTAATTTAGTATAGAGATAGCCCAATCCACTATACTTAGCCATTTCATTTCAGTCGATTTTATCTGAACATTTTCTCCTTCCTAAATAAAAGAAAATCACTGTTTTGAAACCTAAACTCAGCTAATGTGTAAGGACATAGAAATGGTCCCAAATTTAGTTGGTCACATTGAATTCATAGAAGACTGAATTAAATCCAATACAATATCATGAAATGGGTACTCAAACTAACCAAATATTAATATATGGCTGAAATAAACATGCAAAGAATTACTAAATATGCTCATTTGGGTTATTTTTGTTAGTGATTCCTCATAGCACGAACATACTCAATATATTCCTGATAAAACCTGCAAGGAAGTTTAAAACTTGATTGTCCTTGGAAAAGTGTACACAATGGTTATATTTTATCAAGTTTTGGCTGAAATTCAGTCTCAGTTTGAAGAACTTAGGATTTAATGGACACGATGATTTCTGTATTAATATACAGATATACAAATCTATTTAAAGCATAATAAAGATGGTTTTCCTTAGAAGATATGGAGCTATGAATATGTGATATTGCCACTGATTTTCTTGTTTCAGTTTTTCTTTTCGTTTTTATTCAAGAATGTTTCACAGAGCATACATTCAATGAATTTTGTAATTTTCATATATAAATGATAGCTATTTTAAGTAAATTTATGACCAGGAATGTGTATCTGCCAAAAGTGACAGTCACATTGTACCAAGAGTGACAGTCACACTGCACCAAGAGTGATAGTCACATTGCAGTAAAGAGTGACAGTCACATTGCACCAAGAGTGACAGTCACACTGAACCAAGAGTAACAGTCATTTTGCAGTAAAGAGTGAGTCACATTGCACCAAGAGCAACTGTCACATTGCAGTAAAGAGTGAGTCACATTGCACCAAGAGTAACAGTCACTTTGCAGAAAAGAGTGACAGTCACATTGCACCAAGAGTGACAGTCACATTGCAGTAAAGAGTGAGTCACATTGCACCAAGAGTGAGTCACATTGCAGTAAAGAGTGAGTCACATTGCACCAAGAGTGACAATCACATTGCATTAAAGAATGAGTCAATTTGCACCAAGAGCAAAAGTCACATTGCAGTAAAGAATGAGTCACACTGCACTAAGAGCAAAAGTCACATTGCAGTAAAGAGCGAGTCACATTGCACCAAAAGTAAAAGTCACATTGCAGTAAATTCTAAACTGGTTGCCCATAATTCATGAGAAAACAATCAATGGTGAATTGCAGTCTACAAAGCATGTATTTACTGTGTACTGGTGAGAATTACAGCAAATTCAATTTCTAAAATCAAGTAAAACATATATGTTGCTTCTACTGACACATATGTAGCTTCCTCTTGTGTTTGCATGAAGTTCAGGCATGTATAATACTTTTAATTAGTTTGCCATATTATCCACCATTGCATGCAATAATCAGTATCAATGATATCATGATTTCCAGAATCACTGCAAAGTTATAAAACTGACAAGTTATAAAACTTGTGCATGTCTAGTTTTAAAATGACTTAGACACACAAACCTTAAGATATATTACTACATACTATTGCATAAAGTATGTCTGCAAAGATGGTATTAATATTACTCTGTATCATATCTAAGAAAAACAGACAATGGGACATATATAGCATTTGGCTAAATCCTTGGTAGATATATATTTAGATTGCTTCAATTCATGTTTAAAGCTTGCTTTTGAAGCAATCCAGACTGTGAGTGAGACATTTTATGCAAATTTTATATTTTTATGTAAAATTTGTACAGCTAGATAAATATGTTTTAAGTGTTATGAAGTAAGGTTGGGGGTAACTGGTTACCAATTTTTGTAAATGGTTACCAATAATATCGGAATGATCAGCAGTCATTCCGGGTAATCAACAGAGTACTAATAAATATGGCATAAAGTAGCCACCACAAGAACCAAAACATTTTGAATTGAATTTTATTTGGGTTCAAGATTGACAGATTAGAGGACGTTGAGATTAGGTTTCTGTTCAATGTTCAATGCATCAGAAAGACCACATATTTAAACATAGTTATAAGCCATCATGAGATTGACCTTCTTGGTATATATTTTCATATAATGTTTACATCTGGATAGAGAGGTGATCTATGATTTTTTTTCGAAACTGACAAGACATAATCTTAAACCTAGTTTTTATGATAGTTTATAACATCAGCACTGTTTACAGGAAAAGATACTGTTTGCTACATATAGATGCTATAAATAAATGGAACCAATCAAAAGTACTATATTGTTACTATACAAAATCGTCTATTGTAGTAAGATGTTATACTTACAAGCATGTTTGCTGGAAGCACACTGATGCTGAAAATGTCATACAGTTTGAAAAAATAATAGTGACAGCATCATAGCTTTGAGTACTACACATATAGTTAATACTAGAGCATATATCAGTATATGAGAGAGAGAGAGAGAGAGAGAGAGAGAGAGAGAGAGAGAGAGAGAGAGAGAGAGAGAGAGAGGAATGGGTACACAAAACTTGTGAGGGCTGAATGTTTTTGGGCTTAAAATTCATTTTGGTATGATAATCATATTATACATGGTTCTATATGTAAGAGATTATGCCTGACATACTGGCTTAAAATAAATTCAAGCAATATGGTTCTGGTAGCTTTTTCTCCTTATTTACTTGTGTCCCTTTACTAAATAGTAAGTTCCATTCTGTTATTTATTGTACACTTTTACACAGGTGTAGGGGAGTCATGCACATCAAATTGTTGATTATGGTTAGATCTTTATTGCCATCTTCTCTGCACTCCTAGAGATTTCCCCAAATGTTATGATTTTAAAAATTAGCTATAGAATGACCCCATCAAGATGGGTTCAGGATGACTGCAATCTACTCCAGCAAACCAGGCAAGAACTGTCACTTGTGATTAATTGGTGGCAGAATCAAGGGACTCAATACCACCACATCATTGTATTAAACTAATGACATACATTCAACATAATGCTAGAGTAGGGACTACCATTTATTAGTGAATTATGTGTAAACCATTTTAACAAATTGTTTGCTCATTAAAAACAATCTTCATATTTTGTATCTGAAAAATATCTGATACTTATTTAAATCAATACAATTAATCAAAGTGTATGTTAAGTAGGTGCAAATAAAGCAATATAAATTAGAATAGATCAGCAACATTGGAAATTAAAGCAATTACCCAGAATGCCATTCTGCCTCTCAACTGAAACATCATGGGTAATTGTTCTTTAGTCTCTAAAAACAAGTAAACTATTTATGAATGTAGTATAAAAAAATACTTTTTATAGCAAATGTATTCAAAACCTAAATTTTGGAGTGCTGCAATTACTGAAAGTATATATACTTTCTGAAAGCATATACATGTATCAACATGTCCACTCCCTCCTCAACTTAATTGTAATTCTAATTTAAATTCAAGTAGTGAAAATATAATATCATAATATGTGACACATGCTTCAGATTTAACTGAAAACACACACAGACACACACACAGACATATACACACACATTACGTGCTGTATTTTCTTAACAGTAAAAATAAACAGTGGGAACAAAAACCTGAGAAAAACAACATTATCAATTTTCCAAATAAACATTTTGCTTAACTAAATGGTCTTTGTCTATGTCTCTTTCTCTCTGGGTTTTTGAGTGGCCAAGTAGTCTCAAATGCTCTCAGTTAGGGATCACTGCCATCTCACCTCTGTTTTAATAACAACGTTTTGTTTTTAATACTCAGTCTGACACCCAATTCTGATATATCACCACAAAAAAAAAAAAAAATAACAAAGGATGGTCCCATAAACTTGAGACACTAGCCAAGAGCTATTGAGTTCAAAGATTTTAATTTTATGGCAGACAACTCAATATATCTTGTTCTGTTATGGTGAAACTACATAATTATATAGGATATACATGTACATGTATTTATGATCAAAACATAATGCAAATTTGAATTTGTCTAAACAAAGGCTGACTCTGAACTACAAGCTCTGATACTTTGAAGACCATGCAACTTAGGCAGGTGCTCTGATAATTAAGAGATTGATGTATCATTGGACAGCTAGTACCAGCAAATCTGATTAGTAACACAGATAAGAGATAATTGTGATTGACTGTAATTAAGAAGAGCTATAGAACACTTGTACTAACAGATAAAATAATTTTCAGCCTAACAACTGCATATCAAAGCTATCTTCATTAACTAATTCCCAAGGGTTAGTGGTGAACAGAGTCAGTGTCTGAACCTTGATGCCTCTAATGTTAACCCACTCCTTTTGAAAAGAGCATCACTCTGAATGTAGAATGAAGAAGGTCAGTTTTTTAATTACAATGAATTAGAATAAAGGTATGGTATATCACTCAGCTGATAACTTATGCTAATGTGACAAATTAATTACCATTTGTTACTTTACATAAGCCAGAGAACCATTGCAAATATTTTAGAAAAGCAGTCTCTAGATGCAACTGTTAACAAGAATTTTGAAGTAGAAAACAAATTCAGATATAAGTTATCTTGACAATGAAATTCTGTTCAAAGTGATAATACAGGGCATGTCAAAAAATAACTTTCTTTTAAATGATATAAAAGTAGGTACTATAATGAGTTGCTAAAAATAAAGAGGTTAATTTTGTTTTCCTTGTTATTGTAAGTATTTGTTCTTTGAGTCTGCTTCATTAGCTATTATATTGTTGAGCCGGATTTTACTATTTGCTTTTTGTTTCTTGCTTTTGTTGGTTTTGTCAGCACCGTTATGACCAAATACTTTTCCCAAGGACACACCAAAGCAGTTAGCTCAATGCTGGTTTGAGCCAGCCTGTCAAAGCTTGAATGTTAGGATTACTAGTCTGATTCCCTGTCAACTGAGCTTGTTTTACTAGGTGAAATTACATACATACATACATACATACATACATACATACATACATACATACATACATACATACATACATACATACATACATACATACGTACGTACGTACGTACGTACGTACGTACGTACGTACGTACGCACGTACATACATACATACATACATACATACATACATACAAGCATGCATGCATACATTCACACACACATGCATGCACCCATGGATACATACATACATAAATACATACATACATGCATGCATAAATACATACATACACACACACACACATGCACACACCCATGGACATACATACATACATAGATGCATACATACATACATACATACATACATACATACATACATACATACATACATACATACATACATACATACATACATACATACATACATACATACATACATACATACTTTCCCATATTACAATACGCTTATATAAATACATGTACATACATAGCCAATCATGATATAGACAAAATATGGTGCATTTCTTGGACTTGGAATTGTTGTAAGATAGCATGTTCAAGTACAAAGTGTGGAAAGTAAAACAATACAATGAGGTTATAAATGTCCTGAACATCTAATTGGGTCAATTATACATATATATATATATATATATATATATATATATATATATATATATATATATATATATATATATATATATATATATATATAAGCTGTCTTCTCCAGTTGTTTTTACTTAATTGTGCTAAAAAGTTTTTATTTTCCAAATCTAATTCTGAAACTCCTACATCCAGGTGACCCTGCACAGCTACACAGGAACAGCTGCAGAATCACATGTCAGCAGGTTTCTCTTTGTAGCAATTATAGTCCATTGGATTCAAACAAACTGACATTGATAATCTGAAATCTGATAGCTTTCATGTCCTCCTGTCCAGTAGTTGGGTTTCTCATAAAAGGCAAACTGATATCATTTTGGCTGGGCATTTCTGAAACTCCATCCTTAGTGAAGTGAAGTATAGCCAAATGGCACAGAAAAATAAGTGGGGGATAAAAGACAATCTTTTTGTGTCGAAAGATGTTTTGATGACAGAAAAGATTGTTACTACATCAGGTTTTAGAGATCATAAAATTAGTGCCTGAACATAGGGTAATGTTACTACAAGGGTTTGGGGGGATAGCTTTGTAGTATTAATACTACATCAGTTGTAGTATTGTTACTACATCAGGTTTTGGAGATCATACAATTAATGCCTGAACATAGGGTAATGTTACTACAAGGGTTTGGGGGGATAGCTTTGTAGTATTAATACTACATCAGTTGTAGTATTGTTACTACATCAAGTTTTGGAGATCATAAAATTAGTGGCTGCACATAGAGTAATGTTACTACATGGGTTTGCAGGGATAGCTTTGTAGTATTAATACTACATCAGTTGTAGTATTGTTACTACATCAGTTTTTGGAGATCATAAAATTAGTGCCTGAACATAGGGTAATGTTACTACAAGGGTTTGGGGGGATAGTTTTGTAGTATTAATACTACATCAGTTGTAGTATTGTTACTACATCAGGTTTTAGAGATCATAAAATTAGTGCCTGAACATAGGGTAATGTTACTACATGGGTTTGGTGGGGATAGCTTTGTAGTATTAATACTACATCAGTTGTAGTATTGTTACTACATCAGGTTTTGGAGATCATAAAATTAGTGCCTGAACATAGGGTAATGTTACTACAAGGGTTTGGTGGGGATAGCTTTGTAGTATTAATACTACATCAGTTGTAGTATTGTTACTACATCAGGTTTTGGAGATCATAAAATTAGTGCCTGAACATAGGGTAATGTTACTACAAGGGTTTGGGGGGATAGCTTTGTAGTATTAATACTACATCAGTTGTAGTATTGTTACTACATCAGGTTTTAGAGATCATATAATTAGTGCCTGAACATAGGGTAATGTTACTACATGGGTTTGGTGGGGATAGCTTTGTAGTATTAATACTACATCAGTTGTAGTATTGTTACTACATCAGGTTTTGGAAATCATAAAATTAGTGCCTGAACATAGGGTAATGTTACTACAAGGGTTTGGGGGGATAGCTTTGTAGTATTAATACTACATCAGTTGTAGTATTGTTACTACATCAGGTTTTAGAGATCATAAAATTAGTGCCTGAACATAGGGTAATGTTACTATATGGGTTTGGTGGGGATAGCTTTGTAGTATTAATACTACATCAGTTGTAGTATTGTTACTACATCAGGTTTTGAAGATCATAAAATTAGTGCCTGAACATAGGGTAATGTTACTACAAGGGTTTGGGGGGATAGCTTTGTAGTATTAATACTACATCAGTTGTAGTATTGTTACTATAGCCAAATTCTCTTAAAAAGGACAAGCAAGCAATTCCTTTTTTATTCTGACAGACCATAAGTGTAAAATAAAATAACGAAAGTCTCACTATAGAGAATTAAATTTGAAATAGCAAATTCAGGCGAGACTTTCGACACATGAAACAATTAACAATATAATTTCGTAATACTATGAAGTATTTTTCGTGCTCTGTTCCATGCATTAAAATTATAGATTGATAGTGTTTGTGTACGTATTTGAGTTGAAGAATTAAAGAGCGTGTTCTTATGACACGATTTTGCTGTTTGTGCTGTTTGTATTTCACTTTTGTTTTAGAATGTAGGTTTGCAAATGTGTTTGTATTTGATAGACATACCGAATTGTAAACAATGACATAACTATAATATATATATATATATATATATATATATATATATATATATATATATATATATTTATAGAGAGAGAGAGAGAGAGAGAGAAAGAGAGAGAGAGAGAGACAGAGAGAGAGAGAGAGCGAGAGAGAGAGATAGATTGAGAGAAAGAGAGATAGATATGTCTGTGTATATAATTTATCTTACAGAAACGTATTGTTCCTGTGTGAAGGAAGAACGTCGTGTGAATCAAAGAAGCGAATTGCAACCAGGGGACCACATAACACGTCCTGTACACTTCCAGCTTTGTTGTTTTTGTCTCTCCCACCATGCGATAGTTAAGTCATCAACAGAAGAAACGGTCACATTATTACATTTTGCTGCAGATGGGTGTTGTAAAAAGAAAATTAAAGAAGAGTCGGATGACGCAGATTTTACGACTAGAGATGTTTTCAAATTTGTCTATGAAAACGCAAAGAACAAAGGCAATGATGTTATTAATCAGGCAGAGAATTTAATTGGAAAAAAACATGCTACTGTTTATGCCTTAATAACTGCGAACATTTTTGTAAAGAATGTGTGACTGAAAAGCATGTAAGTAGCCAGACTAAGGAATTTTTAAAATTGTGCATATTTGTCATCGTGGTCATTTTTCTTCGACCTGTCCGCGTTGCATCAGTTTTCTCATCGACATTGTCTGATGATTTATATCGAATTTTCAATTTTCGTATAAATGCCACTATATTCGTATCGGTTGAGATCGCAGCAATTACCATATACTTTCTGATTGCTTTAGGTCAGATTATTGTTTCGTTTCGCGAGACAAACAAAAACCCTGAAGAATGTTGCCGGAAAAAATTACAAAAATGTTTTATTGAATTTATTTTAAGGATGGTACTTGTTACATTGGTATTAGTAGAAATCATTATTTTGGCCAAAGGACACGTTGAACTTAGGATAGAAATTGTACTTTCTGTTGTCTCATTTTTATACGGTACTGTACTTGAAATTTGCTATTCGTGCAGCGCGAGATGTCGTCTAAAATGCATCAGACCTTGCATGTGTTGCAGATGTTGTGATGTATGCTATACACTCTGCTATGACCCATGTAAGAAGTGTCAAATATTTTAGAGAATGATTTAAATTAAATAAGTTTATATATGTTTATATTTATCACAAGAACAGTCACAATTAGTTAATTTCCCAATGAGTTTCAGCCTCATTAACATTTTGTTTCAGTTTTTGTTTTAATAATCGCATTTAGGAGGTAGGAAACCAATGAACTGCATCGTGCAAATGAATAAGACATTTTATCTTCCATTTACAGAATTTCGATATACGAAATTGTCCATTTCTCGTTGTCGTTCATCGTTTTGTCAAATCCTAGACAGAGGTATAAGATCCACTAGAAACTAGCAATTAAGCTTTGATTCTACTCGTACCTGAGTCTTAAGAAAAAAACAGAAAATTGTAGAAAAGAGCAGAATCATCGAATTCAGGTAGGAAATGTTTCAAATCATATTGACATAGTGGTTCTCTTTTGGAACATTTAGTGAATTCAGGATAAGACAATTTTATCACGTGCAATCTTCTTGATAAATTTGTTTAGACAAGGTCTGAGATTTTATTTTTGTTCATTACTTGTACAGAGTAATTCATGTTTCACAGACTATTTGAAAATAATATTATCAATTTCTTCATTGAGTTATTAGATTTCCTTTTCAATATAGTCGGATACTTATCTAATGTGTAATTTTCTAGTAGTAATCAGATATAACCAGAGTCATCATCCGAATTCGAGTACATTTTTGATTACTTCGAGATATCTTATATTCATCTAACAATGGCAAAGTATTAGGATCAACATGCATCATTCTGGCATAAGAAACTACCTGATATTAATTATTACTGCAATAGTGTACTTTGGGTGTTTCATCAATTGCTGCACAACAAATAACGAAAAAAATAAGGAATAGGAATTTGTAAAAATATTTTGTAAAAAATGCAGAAATTGAATCGAGAACGGATAAAAATGTATATATGGAATATCGAATACTCACTTTGAGATAAATATGCAAAAATATTGAAATTAGTCAACTGATCGTATGATTTGTTTCAAAAAGACATCTCTGTTCTTTTAATATTCATGTCATGATAATAAGTTCTCTGTATCAAAATATCTATAGCTTCTAACAACATGATTTAGTATATTCTTGATCATAACAAAATCGGTAAGGCCCTCGAATGTTTTTTGTATCTTGCCACATTCAACCCACCGCTGGAAATAATTTCCCGTCCTACATTTGAACCGGGTGAATGTCTCACCTTTCTTGGGCTTACTATATTTAAGCTTTTTGCGGAACCCTTGTTCTGTCAACTCGTATCTCGTAAGGAGTACCTCTCTTAACGCGTCATACTTCAATGCGTCGATTACGGGTAGACTTGAATACACATCTAGCGCTTTACCTTTAAGTAACGCGCTGAGATGAAACTACCAAGTATCTCTTTGCTACTTTTGGATGGTGGCATATCGCTCAAACCTTTGTAAGTAACTATCTAAGTTTTCTTTGTCGTAATCAAAAGGGAGTAATGTAGGGCCTAATAATTCAAATTTTCTTTTATATTTTTTATGTTCCTTTTCCATATTCCTGTCTTCTGTTTCAATGGTTTCTAACTTTGCTTTCCTTACCAAACTATCATTTCATTTTCTCTCTGCTTCTCTAACTCTATCTTTGCCTTTTCCGCTCTTTCTCTGTTTTTTCCCTCTTAGATGCTATCTTCTCCCTTTAAAATGCTATATTTAATTCCGACCTTTCCCTCTCCAATACTATCTCCTCCATTTCAGATGCAATATTTAATTTCGATTTGTCCCTTTCTGTATCTCTTTCCTTTACCCTTTGATCCCTTTCTCAGGCTTGCTCCTCCTGAACGAAGTTTTTAAGGGTCTCCCCTCATACCTAAACTGTTCGCTCAACTCAACAAATCTTTGAGTGTCAACATGATAAATACTGTTGATAAGATCACCAATTCTAAGTGAACTATTAATATAACACATAAAAATTTAGGATTACGCGAACCAGCGTCATATTCCTTCTACAAATGTATGCAATATGTAAATAAACATAATATGAGCGAGGTATTGACTCAGCAGCATGAATTCATCAACTACCAATCATCCATTTACTTTTATTCCTTGGCAAGTTTGTCCCTCCATCAGACCATTCATCAACCATATCCCATCAATCAATTCACATGCTTTGACTTTTATGCCCATCTATCCTACCATCCATCAGCTACACATCAAACCATCAATACACCTGCTTTGACATATTACGTATTTAAGGGGCCATTTATCCTCTGCCATTTTTCCACCCCATCGCACGACAGTATATGTTTCCCCATCAATCTAACCATTCTTCAATTGCCTATCATCTATCCAATCACATGCCATGACACTGTACCAAATATATATATTTGCAAAAATCCTACCGTTGGGCGACAGCGTCTAAATTGCATCCTTTAAGCGACACCGTTGTATACTAAATACGTACGGATCATAATTTTACCTATATCGTTAATAACAATTTATTTTGTACGTGAGATGGTTTTTTATTTGTATTCTTTTAACTGTATATATCATTCATTATGTATAACAATTTCAGATGATTATACACATTTGTATTGTATGCAATTTTGCGAATCAGTTGATTTTCCATGTAAAATATTTTTTCACAATTCATTGGAGTCGATTTTGGATGGAATCACGGATGGACGAGTGGTCCAAGGCGCACAGCTTTATTAGATCATTGACACTAATCTTGGTCCGCGTAAGTTCGAGTCTCGACTCGAGCTACGGGGCATGCGAGAAAGCTTGTCGGTAGCTTCCTGTATGTCAGTGGTTCTTACCGATACCTCTTCCACCACACACTGTATGAAAAGTTGCCTTTACAAATATTTAAGTTATATTTAAATACAAGTAAAAGATGTAAAATGTATCAGTATCACCTTTACAATATCTTTACATAACAAAAAGATGAAAATTCATCTTTAGTCACTGTAAAGACTATACAAGCAGTTGAGTTGTCTTTACAAAAATAAAAGGCATTGAAAGTCTGACTTTACAGATATTTAATCCAAACTAAACTGCAAGCTTTTTGCCACATGCGCACATACTTTAAATAGTTTATCCACTTTGCTATATTTAACGTAAGGACTAATGGTATAGTTAGGTCAACCAGAGAGATGTGTTTAATAGGACTGTTCCAGCAAAGATACAAGAAATCCAGATAAAAGTGAAATATGATAACAATAACAAATGATCAATAGTTTAATAAATGTATTGCAACCATTTTCTTTGTAAATTATGAATGAGTCATTTACTTGGTGAAAACTTTACTCAGAGAATATTTCTGTGATTCTTGGATTTTATATTCTATTATTCGAATAGCCTTATAACAATTATGGAATACAAATTATATGAACTTGATTGTAAGTTATAAAATTCAAACTATAGGCTATAAACATGTTTAAAAATAGAGTAATATGATGCAGAAGCCGAGGTAATTGTATATCTAATAATCTCCTATATAGCGCCATTGTTTAAATATTAAAAATTGTACCTTTACTACTTCCTCGTTCATGTAAGTTATACATATGCAGTTTCATTATATTTTTTGTGTTATCATGGGCATAGATTCCCACATGTTTTTCGCTACCAGCTTCATTTAAGTTACACATGTGTGTACCAGTGCAATTAGTGAAGTGAATCAGTCTGAATTTTATAGCTGATAGTCAATTTCAATTAAACAATAATCGATTAAATTCAGTTGCTGGGAGCAAATTTTCATTTTTGTTTCTCGAGGACAAAATGTAAATAAATGAAATGAATAATCTTGTTTATCGATTTGCATACAATTAACCAAATAAAAATGTTACTTTTTAAAAATTGTTTTATGTTATTTGTGTTTCACAACTTTGTTAACTGAAGTCAAATGCATATGGTTTATCGACTTTATGAAACTGATATACTGTTGCAAGCCCATAATTAAAAACATTCATTAGTATGTGGTTTGTCTATCGCTGAAATTATGAAGAACATGCTTTTTTTGTTTAATCAGTTTTTACTAATATTTTGATAAAAATATGTAACATTTCAGTTGGAAAAAAATATATATAAAAAATGCTCATACATCTTAATTCAACAACCACAAAGTCAAAAATGCATAATTATGATGACTGATATATTTCAAACACAGCACTGACAATTGGCAAAAAATCTAATAAACATTCTTTTATTTACTGTTACACAATATAGATCCACAAACTAAACACATGATTTCATGAATATAAAATAGAATGAATTAAAATTCTAGATATAGGAATTTCAAGAAATATTTATATTATGCAAAAAACAACCACTCTCTGAATGCAGTTCTAATAAAGTCAGCTTCCCATATGTACAGAATATAAAAAACAACATTATATATATATATATATATATATATATATATATATATATATATATATATATATATATATACATGCAGGACATTTTTAAGATTTACAGAATTTAGTCAGTGTGGTCTTATCTCCCTTTATTTTAGTTGTATTCATTATATACCAACTTCATGAAACAGTAAGTCATACTCATGCATGGTTTCACACAAGTTCTGTATGCTAGCTTCATGTAAGCTATACATGCGCATGGTTTCACAAATATTGTGTGGGTGCAATTTAAGAAGAACTTTCTTGCAATAATTAACATTTAAAGTAACTCTACAATGGCTTCAGTTATTTAAAAGCCATATAGAAATGTATTTCCATCAAGAGGGGACATCAAAAGCACACATTACCTTTAAGAATCCAACACTAAACATGTTATCTACATCAGAAAATTTACAGCTGAATAATACTTCATTTACTTAATCAAGACCTGAATATTAAAGTCATTGCTATCAACGCATTTTTTTATTATGAACAATGGTCGGCCCATCGCTATGTGAAATATAAGCAGTAAATGTGAACCACTTCACAGAAGTGTTGTGTACCAACTTAATGCAAGTTATAAACACGTATGGTTTCACACAAGTTCTGTGTGTGTACCAGCTTCATGTAAGTCTTACATGTACAGAGTTTCACACAAGTTCTGTGTGTCCCAGCTTCATGTAAATTATACAAGCACATGGTTTCACACAAGATGTGTACGTGTACTAGCTTCATGTAAGACATACATGTACAGAGTTTCACACAAGTTCTGTGTGTACCAGCTTCATGCAAGTCATACATGTGCATGGTTTCACACAACTTCATACATGTGCAGAGTTTCACACAAGCTTTGTGTGTTCCAGCTTCATAGAAGTCATACACGTACATAGTTTCACACAAGTTATGTGTGTACCAACATCATGTAAGTTATACATGTGAATGGTTTCACACAACATCTGTGTGTACTAGCTGTGTGTAATGTATATATGCGCATGGTTTCACAAACATTGTGTGGTTGAATTTTAAAAAGAATTTGCTTGTAACAATTAACATTTAAATTAACTGTTCTTAGGATTTAGTTATTTAAAAACCAGACATGCAAAAATATATTTCCATCCAAAACACAATTTGCCTTTAAGAAGCCAACAATAAACATTTTATCTACAACAGCAAATGTACAGCTGAATAATACTTCATCAGGACCTGAATATTAAAGTCTTACATGTTTAGTCATATACATCACAATGTTTTAATTTATGACACATGTAAACACTTAGAAACCTATTAATATTCCATTAAAATACAAATGGTAATAAAGTCCTGTTAATTCGCTTACCTAAAAGTCCCTTTATCTTACACAAGATATCTATCACGAGGGCAGACAATTATGACTTTTTTGGTTTTGATTGTTTTGTATGCATAAACAAACTTTGACTAAATTCTTTGCGCAGGTATAAATACTGCTGGTCCCTCTCTCTCAAATGAATCACTTCTCCAAACTACAACTGGTTTTCCATACATATTTTAAGTGACTCAACTAATTCTCTAAACCAAATAACTTTTGCTATTAAATGCAAACACAATTTCCTATCCAAAAACAGATTGTGTAACAAAAGCTTTTCAATCTGACCTGGCCATGGGGTCAAACCAATCGTATTACAAGCAACAATCTTACCATGTCGATCAGACCAATGAGCCAGTATGACTGATGATCTATAACTCCTTCATGTCTAGTACCCAATATACTAACATATATCGATACCTGTCTAACAGATCTGAATTCGTTCAAAAATATCTCGATGAAATGAAAAAAATTTATCAAAAATTATTTGACATAATACAAATCTACAACTGTTCAGAAAATGTTAGCTTATCAAAAATGGTTTGTGCAAACAACATATTTCTTACAATTGTCTCTACTGAAAGACACGAATTTATTCATTTGGTTACTGGAAAGTCCTGATACAAGGCATTCATGAAATCTGATGAACTTGAGCACAATTACAACACAGATTTTATTAGAATCAAAATATAAGAAAAGGCTCTCTCAGGTATAAAAAAACAGGATTGCCACTTTAAAAGTGCTTTTAGAATCCACCAGATATAATCATTTCCAGATGATTTTTCAGTAACAATTTCGGTTTCACAGTCAGACATAGCATCTTCAAAAGCTGCTTCATTCGAGCTATCGTCGCTTTCACTGTCTAACGAAATGATACCTTGACTCTGAACTGATTCAAAATACATCAATCTATCCTCCTCTGTGATAGTCTTTGGTAATGGCATTGCTGATGTCTGCCAAGGTAAATATGTGCTCTCAAAATACTGCGTACTATTGTCTTCAACTGATCCTTGCTCCTCTTCCTCACCTGTATCACACTGAACATCTTTGCAATTATGACGTCTGAAGTGTCGATCAGAAAACTCATCACCACAGCGCTGACAGTGTCTCCTTTTTTTCTTTTCTTCCATCGCTACCTTAAACTAGAATGGACTGAAATATAGAGAAAACCCATTAATAATACTTGAAAGGAAATGGGCATATATAGACTTTTTTCCCTAGGTTTAACAATTTTTAAAAAATACTATAAAAGTGTCACTGTCAATAAATACTGCATATTTTTACTCAAAATATCATTTTGGGTCTGAAAGCTATGATTTATATCACCCTAGTGGCTATCTGTAACATTGGCTAAGTTTTTGTGGTTATTATAACCACGCATCAACAATGGTATTTTCAAAATGTCTCTGTACTTCTCTGAAACAACAAGATTACCACTTGCATGAATTAAAATGACGATTTGTGCTTCAAATGCCTGTTTATGTATTAATGTTTCAACCGAAAGTGGATGCAACTTTTGCTAGGGGCATAAACAACCAAATCTGACATGGTATCTTCTATTAGAGAAAAGCAACCAGAAGAACGTCAATGACCCCCCTCCCTCAACCCAATGGAACCCACGTTTAAACAACACTGATTTAATGTATTTCAAGATTTAATGGAGTATTCATTTCAATCATTAGTATTATATTCTGTGCATTTATCAATGTTCTCAAAGTTATGTCAGAACAAATTTCACTGGCAGCTATAGCTTTGTTAAAATGGATGCCACTTGATGTTAATATTATTATAAAGTTTCAGTAACCATTATATTCGTTACTGAAACTTTACGATAATATTAACACAAAGTGGCATCCATTTAAACACAAAAATTTACATCAAATTTGAAGCTTCAAATCTGGGTTTCTTAAACAGGTATACCAGCATACAATACTGAGAATAAGCTATAATGTCCTGACAATGTAGTTAGGTCATATGAATATCTATAAATAAATGCCTACCAGATTGATGTATGTTGAAAAGGTCTCACAAAATCATATGCGTAAATGCCAACCCCTGACGAGGGAAAGGTGTAATCCAAGTGGTAAAATGCAAAATCCAGGCAGAAAAAGAGTAATCCACATATAACATGCTAAAATTTAAAAAAAATATTTTCCCCTCTCATCCTTTAACATCCTTTACTGTTTTTAAGTTTTCATATTTAGCACTTTTATCTTTGCACACACATCGACTAGAATCTATCATAAGACTTTTAGCAACAAATATTAACATTCTTTCCACACAGTTTGAAAGAGATGTCATGTGATGCTGCATTTGTGTTGTCATATTTAGAGAACTGATTTTTGTTGTTGTTGTTGTTGTTTTCGCCCTTTTCAAATCCATCTGAACTTTTTTAAGGAGATATTTATGATCTCATATATATGTATCAACTAAAATAAAATATAAAATATTAGTGCCTAATACCGTTAGAATGGTTCTGCAATAAATATTAATTAGAACAAAGAACATGTGCATAAAGATTAAATTTAGAAAACCAGTCTGTTCTCTCCTCACCAAGCCATACAGATGCTGTTAATAGAATTTTAGATCGAAAGTTTTAAAGCATAACAGGCTTTGCTATAAATAAAACAGTATGTTAGGAAACTACACTCAAGTCCACGGACAAGCGTACTCTTATAGTGCAGTGACGTAAAAGCTGTCATGTCTAAAATATAGTCTATGGGATTAATAGAATGGTATTAAAAACGAGAAAAAATTATTGTTATTTTGGAAGGTGGATTTACCAAAAAAGTGTAATCCATATATGTTTATGCGTAATTAAGTGAACGAAAATGTGTAATGATTACGTCAAAAGTGTAATGGTTGGTATGTATGCATATGTATTAGGTTTTTATCAACACTCTATGTATGTATGTATGTATGTATGTATGTATGTATGTATGTATGTATGTATGTATGTATGTATGTATGTATGTATGTGTATACATATATATATATATATATATATATATATATATATATATATATATATATACAATAATGTGTTCAAAAATAAATACAAGTTTATTAAAAATGTAATAGATGGATAGAGTAACAGACAATATGCATATCAGTACTATAGGGCTCTGCTAACTTTGTCAAGCAAGGTCTCAATACGACAAAGATGAAGCATGAAAATGCCAGATCTTCGTGATCTGCACTGCATACCTATATGTTTCAATTACTCCAATACCACTGTATTTTCGGACATCCTTTCTAGCTTTCTGCCACTTTCGTAAGCTAATCACAAGTGGATCCAGCTCTATTTCATCTGTGACAGGACAGGTTGTGTTGTACTCATGACAAGTCTGTGAACCACGATCTGCTGTTGACAGTTCATATCTTGTTTTGTCTTTTTCCTCATCATGTGGTGGTGTAAAGTTTTAAATGGATGCTGCTTTTTCTTCACTAAACTGCTGCTCAAATCGTTTCTTCTTTAAGAGTCTTCTTATTTTGTTTCTTGATTTGACTGCTGATGCTCTTCTCTTTCTATGCTAGTTTTCAAGGAGCACGTCTTCTTGTGCATTCATCCCTGTAAGAGAAAAATAGATAAACCATACCTTTTTACAGTTACAATAAATGCTCATTATACCTAAGTAAATGAAACTTCTGGTGGTTAAATTCTTAAAACAGTAGGATGAAGGGTCAGCAGTATTTGCCAGTCAAATTTTTTCATTTTTCCAAAAGTCTACAACACAGTCTAGTAACTATACTATTCAAGGCTTCTGAATACTTTTATTAAAAAATATTACTACAAACTTTGATATATTTTGAGCTTCTAAAAGAAAGTCAATTATATTTAGAATCTATCCCTTACAGCAATTCAATTTCTAAGAACATAATACCAGTCAAACTCATAATGTATTCCTACATTTTAATGACATTGACTTTCAAAATGGCAGATTTGTAAAGGTATTTCAGCATATAGCATCGTCTGCCATACATTTTATACTTCTACTATAACTGACGTTCATATACTTGTATTTTTATATAAGGTTTTTTTAAATATAAAGGTACATTTTACATTAATCTACTTTACAAAACTTTGCAATATGGGGCCATCCATTTAGTATGCATACACAATTTGGAAAAGCTGGATCATACCCCACACCCACATGCATACATTTTTTTTGCACCCACCCACCTGCGTATGTACGCTTGACCACCCACCCACCCTAGAATTATAAAGAATGATCAATATTTAATCCACGCAAAAACGACCAAGGATTAACAATATTAACATGTTTGATAAAATAGATACTACACCATCGTCTAATGTCTGGCTGCAGCAAATAAATAAACTGCGCAACTTTAAAAAGTTAGTCTAGTGTCCGCTAAAATTAAAATGCTGACTGCAGTCAAGCAGGTTACGTATTAGACATATTATTATCGAGGTTTCACACACACCTGTTCATATGCGTATGTACATTATCAGTATAAACACACGCACACACACACACACACACACACCCTTACGCATCTGCGTTAACCCCCTCCCCTTCCATGCGTACGTACTAAATGGACAGGATACTTGGAAAATAATGAGAAATATATTTTAAACAAATGTAAATATCACTTTTAAATCCATGACACATATATTTAAAATGGTCCGAATCAGCATGGCATTCGTTGCAAATAATTCCGTAATTTGGGCCTAATCAGCCAGCATTCTCCGAGTCTCACTCGCACCCCTTGAAACTGCGAAATATTATATTTTGATAAGGTTACTTACCTGGCTATGTTGCATGCAGCATCAGAATGTTGAACTATGTTCTGTTTTTGTTTTTGGCATCAAGGTTGTAAACAAACATTAATCGTGATGCGAACAAACGCGATTCTGGTGAAGCGTATGTTATCACTGACTCTAGCGAAATCCAGCTGCAGGAAGGCGATAACTGACTCATGCGCAGCTCAGCATCCGCATCACATGATTTCAACCGCCATTTCAAACAGCCTGGCCATTAAAAAAAAGAATGTCTGATGATCTGAGCGATGACGATATGCACATTTACATGAGCCAGTCTCTTCAATCGGACGTTGAATTTGAATACAAAAGACCAGAAGCTGAAACTGCAAGGGCAACGAGTTATTCCCGAGCAAGACTTTTGTCAACTGATTCGTCAGAGTCTGATATCGATTTGGATGAGGTAGGATAGTATATTTTGTTGAATTGCCCACTGAAGACCCCCTATCTTTTCCCCAATTATCTTTGACATTCCATTCTGTATTTAGTTTTCTTTTTTAGCTTTTTCATGTGTAATTTTCACATTTTAATATCTTCTCCCTATCATATTGTTCAATAACGATTTTCACCGTAAGGAAAAAGTAAAAATGTTTTTCCACTTGGATAGCAAACTGACTTTCAATAACAAGGTTCTCTTTTGTAGTTGACAAGAGAGCCAATGCCATGTACTTTTAATTTAAAAAAAGTAATAAATTAAATTAGGTGGTGGCCAGGTGATAATGAGAATGCTGTGTATACATGTATTCTTTTTGTATGCTATGATTTAATGTCTGTTTAAATCATTCTTTAAATATGAATGTATATGTGTATGGAAATGTCTGTGTGTGATATAATGTATTTTCTTCTTCTTTCTAAAGCACCCCTAGGCCGGTTACTGTCTCTGTGCTTGATTTCTTGCTGGAGCAATAGCTCCTCAGACCTAATGTTATTGTTTATAAAATCTAATGCTACCAGTAAAAATAAATTTATGTTTTATGTCAGATTTAATAAAGGCGTCATTTGAAGAGTAACTTTATGATCTTATTTTTTCCATCGACTCGTGATCTTTTCAGACAAATTCTAGTCACAATCAGTCGCTGAAGCCTAGGACATCATTGTCTGCACAAAGGATATCTGCATGTAGCACCCCTGTACATGTACTTGCCAAAGGTAACAGAGCATTGAGAAATGTAATCAAATTTAATGATCAGTCATAATTTTGATTTACTAGTTAACCCATACAATATTTAAAATTTTCCCAATTATGGTCCAATGCAGTTTATCTTTCTCTCTCCCCACAGATTTTTGTTAGATGATAAACCCATTACCAAAGAAAAGGAATTTTGAAACAAAATCACTTGCTAATATTAAAGTGAATAATTATTTCTGAACTAAGATTTAAAGTTTGCTTTTTTAAGTTTGTTTCAAATATCTAAAAAGTCACTAGCAAATATCTTTTTACGAAATGAAGACATTACAATAGTTGTTTTTTACAGTTGTCCAAATTTGTTGAGGTAAGTGTGGCGACATTAATAATAAACATGATAAACTGATATATTTAAAATCTTCTGTATGACTGTCTTTCCATACAAAAATTGATATACATCACTTCCTCGCAAATACGTGTCCCCAATGTCCCTTAATGCCTTATATAAGGCCGATATGACAATCAATTCCATTGTTTGAATTGATTAATCCTGTGGACAACGATGTAGTGAGAAAGTGCTGTATATATATATAGGAATATGTAGATGTCTCATTATCCCCCATATTCTTTTGCATGTTGTTTTTTGATGCATTTGTTTTAAGGAAGCTGCTATGTAAATTCTCTTATTTATTCTGTTTTCAAGATAAGGGTGAGAAGGGACTTTTGAAGGAGATTCTTCAAAACCAGAAGGAAATTATAAGGGCCATCAAACAGATTGAGAGAGAAATTAGAAGTCTGAAGACTAAATTAGAAGAGAGAGATGCAAACTTGAAGGAGCCTATTAAAGTCGCATTACAGATCAAGGTGTGTATACTACTACTATGGTTGACATAATTCATCGATATATCCATGCATTGATACCTTTGCCATATCTATGAAAGAGATTAAGCATCGATACAAAACAATATCTAACTTTGATTTTAAAGTTTTTTTAATCTTCAGCAGCAGTCATGAACAATTATTAGTCATTTGTCTTATTGTTTAAATGTATAACCGATATTTATCATATCGTTAATCGTATCGATACATGGCACAGGTGTACTGTTTCAGCCCTATATACTACACATTCAGTGCAGAACATGACTAGCTTCTGTCACTCACATTCAAGCGAGTTGGGATGAAATATATCAAGTAAAACTGAAAAAATCTGTATAGCATCATATCTAGCTAGAATAACCTATATTTGACATATATTAAAATTTGACATACTTATATTGTTAATCAGTAGTAAAATCTGGTCGCAAAGTAATAACTGGGAAAAGGCTAAATTTAAAAGATGCTGGTATCTCAGGTTGAACATGCTATAAATAGTAGTTTGGAATTTGTAATAGCAAGCCATGAAAGTTCCTTATACTGTATCTTAATTTTGAATTCTTTTTCAGAATGCAGTCCACGAGGTATATGCCAGTGGACTTAATAGGAGTTTGGCATGGCATTTTGACAAAAAGAGGTAAATATGCTCGAGGCAAAATATTCAAACATGATTAGGATATAGCATTGCAATTAGAATGTCCACTAATTTCTATTCCATTTCGGAAATTTACATGTAGCTGTTGTACCAGTTTCCTTCCATTGTATTACAGGACCTGTGCTACTTTGTTAATTACATTAGTTTTTATAAGAAAAATATCTGTAACATATTTTTTATATACATGTACTGCTACTGCAGACGGACTCGATTTTAAGCTATTGAGAATTATTGCGTAAAAGCTGTTTAACAGAGAAATGTTTGGTTTGCATTTGAAGATGACCTAATTCAATTTTCAGGCCATATAACTAAATAAAATCATTTTTTAAGTTTTACTTGAAATTTTCCGTGGAAACCTTGTTAGCACAAATGGGCCAAAATTACTGAACGTAGTCCAAGGTAATTAAATATATGTTGTAAATATATGTATTCCAAACGACATTCTAGCAGGTTCAGATGGCCCGAAATATTCACACAACACAAACTCCTATATGAATTATTAGATTGCCAAACGATATTCTATTAGGTTCAGAGGGCACGAATTACTCAAACATCACAACCGCCATTTAAAACCCTATATTGCCAGATGACATTCTAGCAGGTTCTGCCCGCAAGAAATATTTACAATCTTAATTATGATACACAACATTACCTTAATTCTAATGACGGCACAATACATATACGGGAGCCTTCTCTGCGTTCAACAGATTATTGCTTCCCTGAATAACAACCTCCTGGAGAGTGCGAAAGATCATCCACCAAGTAGTGACATTGAGGGAGGGTGTATTTTACCGTTAAAGTTCTAGTTTTGGGTAGAACCCCCATTTTTTAAATGGAAAATCACGATTTGTTTTTAGAATTAGCCGCGCGCTATCACTGCTGTAACCCCAACACTACATTTCAAGCACAGTTTTAGTCCCAATAATTCGTTCAGGCAAGCATTGTTACAGGGTGTTGTAGAGCATATCATACGCCATTTGCATTTATTTTTTGTTTGAATCATTATATATATATATATATATATATATATATATATATATATATATATATATATATATATATATATATTTAGGGGGTGCAAGGTCTGGGCCTGACGTCCCGCTCGCCCAAGGGAAGTGAAACGTCTCTCATAGCCTCCCCTTTCCAGGTGTAGTGATCGCGGCAGATCCAATGTCTTGCCTTGATGGACAGGAGGTTACTTGCATATAGCCTCTCCTACACTATTGTGTCCACAACAGCACCTTCACGCGGGGCCCCTTGTTCTCACAGAGCCTGTTGTCTGGCGCGACAGAGTGCTCAGCGGTATAACTGGGAGGGCAGACTGGGCTCATTAGCCTTGGCAGGCAGCCAGTCTAAGAGAAGGGAAACTCTGACTCCAAACCCGTGTAGATGAAGCTCGTTAGCCTGGTCAAGGCAATTTTTCTAGGAGAAGAAAACTCTGATTGAAAACCAATGGTACCACTGCACTTCTTTTAGGATATCTTCGGGAGAAGAAAAGGCTATGGGAGTAAACCCAGACAGAAAATCCGGAGAAGAGTCCCCAAGGCGGCTGGATGTCGACTACGACTTCCTTCCCCAGCTCCTGCATCCAAACTGGTGCCAAATGTCATGCTCAGCATTCCTTTAGACACAACCTGCAAAGACGAGAGGGGGATCCTGAAGCCTGGGCAACCCAGGATCTCCATATTCCATGCCCAGGCTTGTGCCCTGGAGAGGTCACTCCAGTCTCCATACCAAGTGAGGAAACAACACGGAAGAAGACAGTTTACAGGTTATAAGTTCCACCCGATTGGAGTAGGGAAGGGGCGCCAAGGGTCAGATTTGACGGTGGGAGGGATCATCGTGTCCCACTGGTCAACTACCGCCCGCCTCAAGCCGGGCAGCCCCCGGTCAATAAGGTGTTGACCCGCCATCGTCTGCCTGCTCCAGTGGGTGTCTGGAGCTTAGTGTGTTGCTTAACATGATAAGCAGACGAAAATTCCACACCAGACAAAAAGAAAAAGAAACGAATAAAGAACACTCCAGCTCTTCGATTTGTAAGCTGGAATGTGCGCACCATGTGTACAGGCATCTCCGATGACCTCAGAGAAGTGGATGACACCAGGAAAACGGCCATCAGCGATAGATAACTCACCAAGCTAAATATCAGTACAGCTGCCCTCCAGGAAACTAGACTGGCCTCTAATGGCTTCCTCAGAGAGGAAAACTACACTTTCTTCTGGATGGGTCGCGAGCCCCGTCAGCATGGAGTGGGCTTCGCCATCAAAACAATCTTCTGCGGTTGGTTGAACCTTCCGCATGGCGCAATGAGCGTCTCATGTCCATCAGCCTCACTCCTACTGCAGGTCCTCTCAACATCATCATTGTCTACACCTCCACACTCTCGTCTTCAGAAGACACCACGGATCATTTCTATGGGCAGCTGGATGAACAGATTAAAAGATGCCCCAAACTCGAATCACTTTTTCTCCTCAGCGACGTCAATGCCAGAGTAGGTGTGGATCACGAATCAGGGCCTACCTGCCTCGGATATCATGGTACTGGAAAGATCAACGAAAACTGTCAGAGACTGCTGGAGCTGTGAACCTACCATGGCCTGTGCATAACAAACACTTTTTTCAAGGGTAAGCCACAACACAAAGTGTCATAGAAACACCCCAGGTCACATCACTGGCACCATCTTGACTTGGTCATCACCAGGCGCTCTGCCCTTAACAGAGTCCTCTCCACCAGAACCTACCACAGTGCAGACTGCGACTCTGACCATGCCCTCGTGAGCAGCAAGGTGAGACTACAGCCAAAGACACTACACCGTTCAAAACCAAAAGGACACCCACGGATAAACACCGCACAGATGTCGGTCGCTTCCAAGGTACAGGACTATGTGTCCGCCATGGACAAGACTCTCCATGACCTGCTAGAGTATGACGCCACAGCCAAGTGGAACGCAATGAACGGTACTATCTACAAAACAGCCATGTCCACGTTTGGCAGAAAGGAAAGACCCAGTCAGGACTGGTTCAACGCACACCTAACAAGGATGGAACCACTAATCGAGGAGAAACGAAAAGCCTTTATAGCGTACTAAAAATGTCCCAATGAACGGACTCATGCTGCTCTTAAACGTGCTCGAAGCAACACCCAACGCATCGCTAGACAGTGCGCTAAGGTGTACTGGCAGCAACTGTGAAAGAATCCAGCGCAGTGCCGAGACCGGAAACATTAAAGGTATGTACAGTGGCATTAAGAAGGCTCTTGGCCCTACAGTGAAGAAAGGGGTCGCTCCCCTAAAATCCATGATGGGAGAGAAGATCACAGACCGTGGGCAACAGATGGCCAGATGGATGGAGCACTACTCAGAGCTAAACTCCCGTGAAACGGTAGTCACTAAAGCAGTCCTCAGCAGCATAAAGAATCTTCCCATCATGGAGGAGCTCGACGAAGTGCCAACCTTAGCAGAGGTCAGCAAAGCAATTGACTCCCTCCCAAACGACAAAGCACCAGGTAGTGACAGCATCCCGCCCGAAGCTATCAAATGTGGGAAACCAATACTGCTACAACCACTGCACGAACTACTTTGCCTCTGCTGGGATGAAGGAGCAATCCCCCAAGACATGCGTGATGCCACAATTGTGACCCTTTACAAAAACAAGGGCGACCGCAGTGCTTGCAATAACTACAGTGGGATCTCGCTTCTGAGCATCGTTGGTAAAGTGTATGCCCGCATCACACTAAACAGACCGTGTGTACCCAGAATCCCAGTGCGGCTTCAGAGCAGGCAGGTCGACAACAGACATGACCTTCTCTTTACGACAACACCAAGAGAAGAGCAGAGAGCAAGGTCAACCACTCTACATGATGTTTATCGACCTCACCAAGGCCTTTGACTTAGCAGAAAGGGCATTTTTGAAGTTCTCAGTAAGATCAGGTGTCCTTCAAAACTCCGCAGCAAAAATAAACTTTTTCCATGCAGATATGAAGGGAACAGTTCTGTATGATGGATCATCCTCAACCTCCTTCCCAGTTAACAGCGGTGTGAAGCAGGACTGCGTTCTGGCACCAACCCTATTCGGGATCTTCTTCTCCTTGCTTCTGTCCTACGCCTTTGACTCATCCGCTGATGGGAGGCTGTTAAACCTGACACGACTGCGCTCAAAGACGAAAGTGAGGACTGTGCACAACAGGGAGATGCTTTTTGCAGATAACGCGACTCTTGTGGCACACACTGAGGAAGCTCTTCAGAGACTGGTAGACCGTTTAGCTGATGCCTGCATGCAGTTTGGACTCAACCTGGAAAAGACAAAGATAAGCGTGCAAGATACCATCATTGCCCCTACAATCAAAATCAACGGTGTTACCTTGGAAGCAGTCAACAACTTTACCTACCTGGGGTCAACCATCAGCAACACTCTCTCGCTCGATAAGGTGCTGGACACAAGGCTAGGAAAGGCAAACACCATCATGTCACGACTGACCAAGATGGTGTGGGAAGTGCTGGCCGAGGACTGAGGCACCTGGAGACTGACAGGAAGTAAAGGTATCTCAGTCGCTGATACGAGGAGAGGTCAGTTAGCAGCAGAGAAACGTGTCACAAAGGGACACGTGTCAGCAACAACAGCAACTCGGGCTTCCCAACATATCTGCACAAACAGCAAGAGGGACTGCCACTCGCGCATAGTGACACAACAGACGATGCCAACAACCCAGCGACAGACGACAAACCCAAGGGCGCTATCCTCATGATCTCCCGGGACTAAGGCGCCAATGATGATGATGATGATGATATATATATATATATATATATATATATATATATATATATATATATATATATATATATATATATATATATATATATATATATATATATAAATATATAACATGTATATATTTCAATTTAAATTGATATTTGTCTTAATTTTTATATGGATGAATTATTAGCGACTAATAACCCCTTACAAACGAAGAAGAGTTCTGGATGATTCGACGAAAAGTCTGATTGAAAGTATTCATAATGCTAAAAGAGAATTTTGCAACGATAATGTATCTCATGTGTGTCAACATTTAAAATCAAACGCAACACCGATGTTATCGATGACACAATGAATGACAAACGAGCGGCAAAAAATATTGATTATCTCGCCAATCAAAGATATTTTTTCAATCTAAAGTTTATTAAGGATGTAGGTGATACTTGGGTTATGAGTGTCAATCGTGACCATGTCTTTCATAAAGAAATGAACGCCATATTAGGTAAAAATTCCAAACCAGGAATGTTGGCTGGTGCTGACCAACATTGCTATGAAAGAGCGTATCCTGTAATATCGGTTATTAGTGTAATTTATTCGATAAATGATAAACCCAGCTTTCATGATCTAAAACCAATGAAATTTTTATCCTTGATTTTGTCAAGGCTAACTTGTGTAGCCGAACGAGTAACGGAACATTTTACAAACGAGATACGTTTAAACGGTTTAACGGATCAGCGACGTGAAAAAATAAATGGGCTAAATCAATCAATGATAAAGGAGCTACAATAAATGATGTTCCTGAATTATGAAAGAAAATAAAATTCCCAAAACACTTAGAACGTTAACTGCAGAGACTCTACATGATTCAAAGTATAAATCGAAAGGAGCTTCGATTGAATTATTAATCTAATGCGCATGCATGGACTAATGAATTAACAATATTTCCACGAAATCGAATTATTAAATTTTACCAAGGAGATGTAGTGTAAGCATTGATCTAATTAGCTTTGAAATATCATTTGACAGTAAATGTAATCATATATCTAACAATGGACTAGAACTGATACACTCCAACAGTTGGTTTATGTTATACATTAGTAGGGTTTAAGTTCCAAATATACTCTCAGGGCAGACTTTACTCCCCTACCTAGCTGTATTGATGTCTTGTAGTGAATAAATTATACATAACGCCTTCTACAGTTATTCTTCAATACCAAATAACATTACAGGAGATATATTTGATTTTATTAGCGAAATAAATAAGAATGATCCTGTATCAACGTGGCTGTTTCAAAGTTCAGATAATGGAAACTATAATGAGTTTGTACGACCTAATGGATATATTTATAGCACATAATCTCTGCATGAATAAATGAACAATCTTGCGTTGAAATATACCCATGACGATATTGAACAATTACTGAGTAATTGTTCTGCCTTTCCGTCAGTTGCTGTTCATTTTGCTTGAGAGAAAATTTGTTGAAACCAACACGATTATTTTTTTTATAGAAATTCAACGCAGTTGTATCGAACACATACACATACGATTATGGAATACCATATACGATTATAAGGATGTTATTTCGGTTGATATGGTTGCATGTTATTTCGGAAGTTTTCTTGGTATGGGAGAGTGTTCTAAGTATTTTGAGCGATTTGGACAATCAACACAAGAGATGAGTTTATCGATAAATGAACCATCACCAGATTTTGATTTGACTGGATTCGCTTGTATCGAGTCATTTAAGTTTGCTGAAAATCTTCATCCGATTTGTTATGCTTGTTTCGGTAGACATTTTTCAGAAAAGAAGTGGGCTCCAATAGTACTGTTACCATATATGCTTGATCGTCTAATGTTGACGTTGATTGTCAGTGAAGCGATTATATCATACCGAATACAGACCGAAGTTTGGTTACCACAACAAAAGGACTATTCTGATGAAGAAAATCCTGATAAAACCGACTTTGAAATTAAAATTGCATAATATCTTGTCAGGAAAATAATAGGTAAATTTACCCAAGGGTGATCATTCGATCATAAACAACATTGTACAAGATTGATCATGGACGATGTTGAATTAAATTTTATAATCGCTGATACTACGAAAAGAAATACATTTAGAAGTCGGGATACACCTTTCGTATCAAATGGAACTACGTTAGGTACAATTGTGAGTTATATTGACAGTGATTGACCGCAGTATACCCATTTAAGATCTTCAATGCTCGCGTACGCTTCGATTAATCTATTATGGATGATAAATGAAATTCCAGAGTTTGCTGTCAGAGTAGCTACGGATTCGTTTTATATCAGTACAAAATATTCAAGATTGCTAGACCAACTAAATATCATCAATCATGCAACATGGGGTGAATTGAGAATAAAAAAGAAAACTATGCTCGATTATTCTGAATCAGCAGATGTTTCAATCAATGATATTTACCGTAGAAATAATCAGATATTAAAGCCATCGTCTGCTTCATCAATAGATGATCCCGTAGCTAGACACAAAACGATTTATCTCACTGGACCTGGAGGATCAAGAAAGACGACACGTGCGATTGAACTGTTTCAGAATTCAGATATGATCGTTTTGACACCTACACATAACCTTGCGCGAGAAATGAGCCAACGAAGAATGCAGTCAGGTACTTATCACAGCTTATTCATATATATATGTACATATATATATATATATATATATATATATATATATATATATATATATATATATATATATATATATATATATATATATATATATTCCAAAGATCATAGTTTGGGATGAAATATGTACTGTATTATTTTATTTCGTCTTTGAGCGCAGTCGTGTCAGGTTTAACAGCCTCCCATCGGACCTGGTGTGTGTGTGTGTGTGTATATATATATATATATATATATATATATATATATATATATATATATATATATATATATATATATATATATATGCCATCAGCGGACGAGTCAAAGGCGTAGGACAGAAGCAAGGAGAAGAAGATCCCGAATAGGGTTGGTGCCAGAACGCAGTCCTGCTTCACACCGCTGTTAACTGGGAAGGAGGTTGAGGATGATCCATCATACAGAACTGTTCCCTTCATATCTGCATGGAAAAAGTTTATTTTTGCTGCGTAGTTTTGAAGGACACCCGATCTTACTGAGAACTTCAAAAATGCCCTTTCTGCTAAGTCAAAGGCCTTGGTGAGGTCGATAAACATCATGTAGAGTGGTTGACCTTGCTCTCTGCTCTTCTCTTGGTGTTGTCGTAAAGAGAAGGTCATGTCTGTTGTCGACCTGCCTGCTCTGAAGCCGCACTGGGATTCTGGGTACACACGATCTGTTTAGTGTGATGCGGTCATACACTTTACCAACGATGCTCAGAAGCGAGATCCCCCTGTAATTATTGCAATCACTGCGGTCGCCCTTGTTTTTGTAAAGGGTCACAATTGTGGCATCACGCATGTCTTGGGGGATTGCTCCTTCATCCCAGCAGAGGCAAAGTAGTTCGTGCAGTGGTTGTAGCAGTATTGGTTTCCCACATTTGATAGCTTCGGGAGGGATGCTGTCACTACCTGGTGCTTTGTCGTTTGGGAGGGAATCAATTGCTTTGCTGACCTCTGCTAAGGTTGGCACTTCGTCGAGCTCCTCCATGATGGGAAGATTCTTTATGCTGCTGAGGACTGCTTCAGTGACTACCGTTTCACGGGAGTTTAGCTCTGAGTAGTGCTCCATCCATCTGGCCATCTGTTGCCCACAGTCTGTGATCTTCTCTCCCATCATGGATTTCAGGGGAGCGACCCCTTTCTTCACTGTAGGGCCAAGAGCCTTCTTAATGCCACTGTACATACCTTTAATGTTTCCGGTCTCGGCACTGCGCTGGATTCTTTCACAGTTGCTGCCAGTACACCTTAGCGCACTGTCTAGCGATGCGTTGGGTGTTGCTTCGAGCACGTTTAAGAGCAGCATGAGTCCGTTCATTGGGACATTGTTTGTACGCTATAAAGGCTTTTCGTTTCTCCTCGATTAGTGGTTCCATCCTTGTTAGGTGTGCGTTGAACCAGTCCTGACTGGGTCTTTCCTTTTTGCTAAACGTGTACATGGCTGTTTTGTAGATGGTACCGTTCATTGCGTTCCACTTGGCTGTGGCGTCATACTCTAGCAGGTCACGGAGAGTCTTGTCCAGGGCGGACACATAGTCCTGTACCTTGGAAGCGACCAACATCTGTGCGGTGTTTATCCGTGGGTGTCCTTTTGGTTTTGAACGGTGTAGTGTCTTTGGCTGTAGTCTCACCTTGCTGCTCACGAGGGCATGGTCAGAGTCGCAGTCTGCACTGTGGTAGGTTCTGGTGGAGAGGACGCTGTTAAGGGCAGAGCGCCTGGTGATGACCATGTCAAGTTGGTGCCAGCGATGTGACCTGGGGTGTTTCCATGACACTTTGTGTTGTGGCTTACCCTTGAAAAAAGTGTTTGTTATGCACAGGCCATGGTAGGTTCACAGCTCCAGCAGTCTCTGACAGTTTTCGTTGATCTTTCCAGTGCCATGATATCCGAGGCAGGTAGGCCCTGATTCGTGATCCACACCTACTCTGGCATTGACGTCGCTGAGGAGAAAAAGTGATTCGTGTTTGGGGCATCTTTTAATCTGTTCATCCAGCTGCCCATAGAACTGATCTTTGGTGTCTTCTGAAGACGAGAGTGTGGAGGTGTAGACAATGATGATGTTGACAGGATCTGCAGTAGGAGTGAGGCTGATGGACAAGAGACGCTCATTGCGCCATGCGGAAGGTTCAACCAACCGCAGAAGATTGTTTTGATGGCGAAGCCCTCTCCGTGCTGACGGGGCTCGCGACCCATCCAGAAGAAAGTGTAGTTTTCCTCTCTGAGGAAGCCATTAGAGGCCAGTCTAGTTTCCTGGAGGGCAGCTATACTGATATTTAGCTTGGTGAGTTCTCTATCGCTGATGGCCGTTTTCCTGGTGTCATCCACTTCTCTGAGGTCATCGGAGATGCCTGTACACATGGTGCGCACAATCCAGCTTGCAAATCGAAGAGCTGGAGTGTTCTTTATTCGTTTCTTTTTCTTTTTGTCTGGTGTGGAATTTTCGTCTGCTTGTCATGTTAAGCAAAACACTAAGCTCCAGACACCCACTGGAGTAGGCAGACGATGGCGGGTCAACACCTTATTGACCGGGGGCTGCCCGGCTTGAGGCGGGCGGTAGTTGTCCAGTGGGACACGATGATCCCTTCCACCGTCAAAGCTGACCCTTGGTGCCCCTTCCCTACGCCAATCGGGTGGGACTTATAACCCGTAAACTGTCAGCTTCCGTGTTGTTTCCTCACTTGGTATGGAGACTGGAGTGACCTCTCCAGGGCGCAAGCCTGGGCATGGAATATGGAGATCCTGGGTTGCCCAGGCCTCAGGTTTCCCCCTCTCGTCCTTGCCGGTTGTGTCCAAAGGAATGCTGAGCAAGACATTTGGCACCAGTTTGGATGCAGGAGCTGGGGAAGGAAGTCGTAGTTGACATCCAGCCGCCTTGGGGACTCCACCCCGGATTTTCTGTCTGTGTTTACTCCCGTAGCCTTTTCTTCTCCCGAAGACATCCAAAAAGCAGTGGAACCATTGGTTTTCAATAAGAGTTTTCTTCTCCTAGAAAAATTGCCTTGACCAGGCTAACAAGCTTCATCTACACGGGTTTGGAGTCAGAGTTTCCCTTCTCCTAGACTGGCTGCCTGCCAAGGCTAATGAGCCCAGTCTGCCCTCCCAGTTATGCTGCTGAGCACTCTGTCGCGCCAGACAACAGGCTCTGTGAGAACAAGGGGCCCCGCGTGAAGGTGCTGTTGTGGACACAATAGTGTAGGAGAGGCTATATGCAAGTAACCTCCTGTCCATCAGGGCAAGACATTGGATCTGCCGCGATCACTACACCTGGAAAGTGGAGGCTATGAGAGACGCTTCACTTCCCTTTGGCGAGCGGGACGTCAGGCCCAGACCTTGCACCCCCTAAATATATATATATATATATATATATATATATATATATATATATATATATATATATATATATATATAATGATTCAAACAAAAAATAAATGCAAATGGCGTATGATATGCTCTACAACACCCTGTAACAATGCTTGCCTAAACGAATTATTGGGACTAAAACTGTGCTTGAAATGTAGTGTTGGGGTTACAGCAGTGATAGCGCGCGGCTAATTCTAAAAACAAATCGTGATTTTCCATTTAAAAAATGGGGGTTCTACCCAAACCTAGAACTTTAACGGTAAAATACACCCTCCCTCAATGTCACTACTTGGTGGATGATCTTTCGCACTCTCCAGGAGGTTGTTATTCAGGGAAGCAATAATCTGTTTAACGCAGAGAAGGCTCCCGTATATGTATTGTGCCGTCATTAGAATTAAGGTAATTTTGTGTATCATAATTAAAATTGTAAATATTTCTTGCGAGCTGAACCTGCTAGAATGTCATCTGGCAATATAGGGTTTTAAATGGCGGTTGTGATGTTTGAGTAATTCGTGCCCTCTGAACCTAATAGAATATCGTTTGGCAATCTAATAATTCATATAGGAGTTTGTGTTGTGTGAATATTTCGGGCCATCTGAACCTGCTAGAATGTCGTTTGGAATACATATATTTACAACATATATTTAATTACCTTGGACTTCGTTCAGTAATTTTGGCCCATTTGTGCTAACAAGGTTTCCACGGAAAATTTCAAGCAAAACTTAAAAAATGATTTTATTTAGTTATATGGCCTGAAAATTGAATTAGGTCATCTTCAAATGCAAACCAAACATTTCTCTGTTGAACAGCTTTCACGCAATAATTCTTAATAGCTTAAAATCGAGTCCGTCTGCAGTAGCAGTACATGTATATAAAAAATATGTTACAGATATTTTTCTTATAAAAACTAATGTAATTAACAAAGTAGCACAGGTCCTGTAATACAATGGAAGGAAACTGGTACAACAGCTACATGTAAATTTCCGAAATGGAATAGAAATTAGTGGACATTCTAAATGCAATGCTATATCCTAATCATGTTTGAATATTTTGCCTCGAGCATATTTACCTCTTTTTGTCAAACTGACATGCCAAACTCCTATTAAGTCCACTGGCATATACCTCGTGGACTGCATTCTGAAAAGAATTCAAAATTAAGATACAGTATAAGGAACTCTCATGGCTTGCTATTATAAATTCCAAACTACTATTTATAGCATGTTCAATCTGAGATACCAGCATCTTTTAAATTTAGCCGTTTCCCAGTTATTACTTTGCGACCAGATTTTATTACTGCATTAACAATACAAGTATGTCAAATTTTAATATAATATGTCAAATATAGGTTATTCTAGCTAGATATGATGCTATACAGATTTTTTCAGTTTTACTTGATATATTTCATCCCAACTCGCTTGAATGTGAGTGACAGAAGCTAGTCATGTTCTGCACTGAATGTGTAGTATATAGGGTTGAAACAGTACACCTGTGCCATGTATTGATACGATTAACGTTATGATAAATATCGGTTATACATTTAAACAATAAGACAAATGACTAATAATTGTTCATGACTGCTGCTGAAGATTAAAAAAACTTTAAAATCAAAGTTAGATATTGTTTTGTATCGATGCTTAACCTCTTTCATAGATATGGCAAAGGTATCAATGCATGGATATATCGATGAATTATGTCAACCATAGTAGTAGTATACACACCTTGATCTGTAATGCGACTTTAATAGGCTCCTTCAAGTTTGCATCTCTCTCTTCTAATTTAGTCTTCAGACTTCTAATTTCTCTCTCAATCTGTTTGATGGCCCTAATAATTTCCTTCTGGTTTTGAAGAATCTCCTTCAAAAGTCCCTTCTCACCCTTATCTTGAAAACAGAATAAATAAGAGAATTTACATAGCAGCTTCCTTAAAACAAATGCATCAAAAAACAACATGCAAAAGAATATGGGGCATAATGAGACATCTACATATTCCTATATATATATATATATATATATATATATATATATATATATATATATATATATATATATATATATATATATATATATATATATATATATATATATATATATACAGCACTTTCTCACTACATCCTTGTCCACAGGATTAATCAATTCAAACAATGGAATTGATTGTCATATCGGCCTTATATAAGGCATTAAGGGACATTGGGGACACGTATTTGCGAGGAAGTGATGTATATCAATTTTTGTATGGAAAGACAGTCATACAGAAGATTTTAAATATCTCAGTTTATCATTTTTATTATTAATGTCGCCACACTTACCTCAATAAATTTGGACAACTGTAAAAAACAACTATTGTAATGTCTTCATTTCGTAAAAAGAGATTTGCTAGTGGCTTTTTAGATATTTGAAACAAACTTAAAAAAGCAAACTTTAAATCTTAGTTCAGAAATAATTATTCACTTTAATATTAGCAAGTGATTTTGTTTCAAAATTCCTTTTCTTTGGTAATGGGTTTATCATCTAACAAAAATCTGTGGGGAGAAAGAAAGATAAACTGCATTGGACCATAATTGGGAAAATTTTAAATATTGTATGGGTTAACTAGTAAATCAAAATTATGACTGATCATTAAATTTGATTAAATTTCTCAATGCTCTGTTACCTTTGGCAAGTACATGTACAGGGGTGCTACATGCAGATATCCTTTGTGCAGACAATGATGTCCTAGGCTTCAGCGACTGATTGTGACTAGAATTTGTCTGAAAAGATCACGAGTCGATGGAAAAAATAAGATCATAAAGTTACTCTTCAAATGACGCCTTTATTAAATCTGACATAAAACATAAATTTATTTTTACTGGTAGCATTAGATTTTATAAACAATAACATTAGGTCTGAGGAGCTATTGCTCCAGCAAGAAATCAAGCACAGAGACTGTAACCGGCCTAGGGGTGCTTTAGAAAGAAGAAGAAAATACATTATATCACACACAGACATTTCCATACACATATACATTCATATTTAAAGAAAGATTTAAACAGACATTAAATCATAGCATACAAAAAGAATACATGTATACACAGCATTCTCATTATCACCTGGCCACCACCTAATTTAATTTATTACTTTTTTAAATTAAAGTACATGGCATTGGCTCTCTTGTCAACTTCAAAAGAGAACCTTGTTATTGAAAGTCAGTTTGCTATCCAAGTGGAAAAACATTTTTACTTTTTCCTTACGGTGAAAATCGTTATTGAACAATCTGATAGGGAGAAGATATTAAAATGTGAAAATTACGCATGAAAAAGCTAAAAAAGAAAACTAAATACAGATTGGAATGTCAATGATAGTTGGGGAAAAGATAGGGGGTCTTCAGTGGGCAATTCAACAAAATATACTATCCTACCTCATCCAAATCGATATCAGACTCTGACGAATCAGTTGACAAGAGTCTTGCTCGGGAATAACTCGTTGCCCTTGCAGTTTCAGCTTCTGGTCTTTTGTATTCAAATTCAACGTCCGATTGAAGAGACTGGCTCATGTAAATGTGCATATCGTCATCGCTCAGATCATCAGACATTCTTTTTTTCAATGGCCAGGCTGTTTGAAATGGCGGTTGAAATCATGTGATGCGGATGCGGAGCTGCGCATGAGTCAGTTATCGCCTTCCTGCAGCTGGATTTCGCTAGAGTCAGTGATAACATACGCTTCACCAGAATCGCGTTTGTTCGCATCACGATTAATGTTTGTTTACAACCTTGATGCCAAAAAAAAAACAGAACATAGTTCAACATTCTGATGCTGCATGCAACATAGCCAGGTAAGTAACCTTATCAAAATATAATATTTCGCAGTTTCAAGGGGTGCGAGTGAGACTCGGAGAATGCTGGCTGATTAGGCCCAAATTACGGAATTATTTGCAACGAATGCCATGCTGATTCGGACCATTTTAAATATATGTGTCATGGATTTAAAAGTGATATTTACATTTGTTTAAAATATATTTCTCATTATTTTCCAAGTATCCTGTCCATTTAGTACGTACACATGGAAGGGGAGGGGGTTAACGCAGATGCGTAAGGGTGTGTGTGTGTGTGTGTGTGTGTGTGCGTGTGTTTATACTGATAATGTACATACGCATATGAACAGGTGTGTGTGAAACCTCGATAATAATATGTCTAATACGTAACCTGCTTGACTGCAGTCAGCATTTTAATTTTAGCGGACACTAGACTAACTTTTTAAAGTTGCGCAGTTTATTTATTTGCTGCAGCCAGACATTAGACGACGGTGTAGTATCTATTTTATCAAACATGTTAATATTGTTAATCCTTGGTCGTTTTTGCGTGGATTAAATATTGATCATTCTTTATAATTCTAGGGTGGGTGGGTGGTCAAGCGTACATACGCAGGTGGGTGGGTGCAAAAAAAATGTATGCATGTGGGTGTGGGGAAAGATCCAGATTTTCCAAATTGTGTATGCATACTAAATGGATGGCCCCATATTGCAAAGTTTTGTAAAGTAGATTAATGTAAAATGTATATTTATATTTAAAAAGACCTTATATAATAATACAAGTATATGAACGTCAGTTATAGTAGAAGTATAAAATGTATGGCAGACGATGCCATATGCTGAAATACCTTTAATCTGCCATTTTGAAAGTCAATGTCATTAAAATCTAGGAAAACGTTATGAGTTTGACTGGTATTATGTTCTTAGAAATTGAATTGCTGTAAGGGATAGATTCTAAATATAATTGACTTTCTTTTAGAAGCTCAAAATATACATATCAAAGTTTGTAGTAATATTTTTTAATAAAAGTATTCAGAAGCATTGAATAGTATAGTTACTAGACTGTGTTGTAGACTTTTGGAAAAATAAAAAGATTTGACTGGCAAATACTGCTGACCCTTCATCCTACTGTTTTAAGAATTTAACCACCAGAAGTTTCATTTACTTAGGTATAATGAGCATTTATTGTAACTGTAAAAAGGTATGGTTTACCTGTTTTTCTCTTACAGGGATGAATGCACAAGAAGACGTGCTCCTTGAAAACTAGCATAGAAAGAGAAGAGCTTCAGCAGTCAAATCAAGAAGCAAAATAAGAAGACTCTTAAAGAAGAAACGATTTGAGCAGCAGTTTAGTGAAGAAAAAGCAGCATCCATTTAAAACTTTACACCACCACATGATGAGGAAAAAGAAAAAACAAGATATGAACTGTCAACAGCAGATCGTGGTTCACAGACTTGTCATGAGGACAACACAACCTGTCCTGTCACAGATGAAATAGAGCTGGATCCACTTGTGATTAGCTTACGAAAGTGGCAGAAAGCTAGAAAGGATGTCCGAAAATACAGTGGTATTGGAGTAATTGAAACATATAGGTATGCAGTGCAGATCACGAAGATCTGGCATTTTCATGCTTCATCTTTGTCGTATTGAGACCTTGCTTGACAAAGTTAGCAGAGCCCTATAGTACTGATATGCATATTGTCTGTTACTCTATCCATCTATTACATTTTTAATAAACTTGTATTTATTTCTGAACACATTATTGTATATATATATATATATATATATATATATATATATATATATATATATATATGTATACACATACATACATACATACATACATACATACATACATACATACATACATACATACATACATACATACATAGAGTGTTGATAAAAACCTAATACATATGCATACATACCAACCATTACACTTTTGACGTAATCATTACACATTTTCGTTCACTTAATTACGCATAAACATATATGGATTACACTTTTTTGGTAAATCCACCTTCCAAAATAACAATAATTTTTTCTCGTTTTTAATACCATTCTATTAATCCCATAGACTATATTTTAGACATGACAGCTTTTACGTCACTGCACTATAAGAGTACGCTTGTCCGTGGACTTGAGTGTAGTTTCCTAACATACTGTTTTATTTATAGCAAAGCCTGTTATGCTTTAAAACTTTCGATCTAAAATTCTATTAACAGCATCTGTATGGCTTGGTGAGGAGAGAACAGACTGGTTTTCTAAATTTAATCTTTATGTACATGTTCTTTGTTCTAATTAATATTTATTGCAGAACCATTCTAACGGTATTAGGCACTAATATTTTATATTTTATTTTAGTTGATACATATATATGAGAGCATAAATATCTCCTTAAAAAAGTTCAGATGGATTTGAAAAGGGCGAAAACAACAACAACAACAACAACAACAAAAATCAGTTCTCTAAATATGACAACACAAATGCAGCATCACATGACATCTCTTTCAAACTGTGTGGAAAGAATGTTAATATTTGTTGCTAAAAGTCTTATGATGGATTCTAGTCGATGTGTGTGCAAAGATAAAAGTGCTAAATATGAAAACTTAAAAACAGTAAAGGATGTTAGAGGATGAGAGGGGAAAATATTTTTTTTTTAAATGTTAGCATGTTATATGTGGATTACTCTTTTTCTGCCTGGATTTTGCATTTTACCACTTGGATTACACCTTTTCCTCGTCAGGGGTTGGCATTTACGCATATGATTTTGTGAGACCTTTTCAACATACATCAATTTGGTAGGCATTTATTTATAGATATTCATATGACCTAACTACATTGTTAGGACATTATAGCTTATTCTCAGTATTGTATGCTGGTATACCTGTTTAAGAAACCCAGATTTGAAGCTTCAAATTTGATGTAAATTTTTGTGTTTAAATGGATGCCACTTTATGTTAATATTATCGTAAAGCTTCAGTAACGAATATAATGGTTACTGAAACTTTATAATAATATTAACATCAAGTGGCATCCATTTTAACAAAGCTATAGCTGCCAGTGAAATTTGTTCTGACATAACTTTGAGAACATTGATAAATGCACAGAATATAATACTAATGATTGAAATGACTACTCCATTAAATCTTGAAATACATTAAATCAGTGTTGTTTAAACGTGGGTTCCATTGGGATGAGAGGGGGGGGGGGGGGGTCATTGACGTTCTTCTGGTTGCTTTTCTCTAATAGAAGATACCATGTCAGATTTGGTTGCTTAAGCCCCTAGCAAAAGTTGCATCCACTTTCGGTTGAAACATTAATACATAAACAGGCATTTGAAGCACAAATCGTCATTTTAATTCATGCAAGTGGTAATCTTGTTGTTTCAGAGAGGTACAGAGATATTTTGAAAATACCATTGTTGATGCCTGGTTATAATAACCACAAAAACTTAGCCAATGTTACAGATAGCCACTAGGGTCATATAAATCATAGCTTTCAGACCCAATATGATATTTTGAGTAAAAATATGCAGTATTTATTGACAGTGACACTTTTATAGTAAATTTTAAAAATTGTTAAACCTAGGGAAAAAAGTCTATATATGCCCATTTCCTTTCAAGTATTATTAATGGGTTTTCTCTATATTTCAGTCCATTCTAGTTTAAGGTAGTGATGGAAGAAAAGAGAAAAAGGAGACACTGTCAGCGCTGTGGTGATGAGTTTTCTGATCGACACTTCAGACGTCATAATTGCAAAGATGTTCAGTGTGATACAGGTGAGGAAGAGGAGCAAGGATCAGTTGAAGACAATAGTACGCAGTATTTTGAGAGCACAGATTTACCTTGGCAGACATCAGCAATGCCATTACCAAAGACTATCACAGAGGAGGATAGATTGATGTATTTTGAATCAGTTCAGAGTCAAGGTATCAGTTCGTTAGACAGTGAAAGCGACGATAGCTCGAATGAAGCAGCTTTTGAAGATGCTATGTCTGACTGTGAAACCGAAATTGTTACTGAAAAATCATCTGGAAATGATTATATCTGGTGGATTCTAAAAGCACTTTTAAAGTGGCAATCCTGTTTTTTTATACCTGAGAGAGCCTTTTCTTATATTTTGATTCTAATAAAATCTGTGTTGTAATTGTGCTCAAGTTCATCAGATTTCATGAATGCCTTGTATCAGGACTTTCCAGTAACCAAATGAATAAATTCGTGTCTTTCAGTAGAGACAATTGTAAGAAATATGTTGTTTGCACAAACCATTTTTGATAAGCTAACATTTTCTGAACAGTTGTAGATTTGTATTATGTCAAATAATTTTTGATAAATATTTTTCATTTCATCGAGATATTTTTGAACGAATTCAGATCTGTTAGACAGGTATCGATATATGTTAGTATATTGGGTACTAGACATGAAGGAGTTATAGATCATCAGTCATACTGGCTCATTGGTCTGATCGACATGGTAAGATTGTTGCTTGTAATACGATTGGTTTGATCCCATGGCCAGGTCAGATTGAAAAGCTTTTGTTACACAATCTGTTTTTGGATAGGAAATTGTGTTTGCATTTAATAGCAAAAGTTATTTGGTTTAGAGAATTAGTTGAGTCACTTAAAATATGTATGGAAAACCAGTTGTAGTTTGGAGAAGTGATTCATTTGAGAGAGAGGGACCAGCAGTATTTATACCTGCGCAAAGAATTTAGTCAAAGTTTGTTTATGCATACAAAACAATCAAAACCAAAAAAGTCATAATTGTCTGCCCTCGTGATAGATATCTTGTGTAAGATAAAGGGACTTTTAGGTAAGCGAATTAACAGGACTTTATTACCATTTGTATTTTAATGGATTATTAAAAGGTTTCTAAGTGTTTACATGTGTCATAAATTAAAACATTGTGATGTATATGACTAAACATGTAAGACTTTAATATTCAGGTCCTGATGAAGTATTATTCAGCTGTACATTTGCTGATGTAGATAAAATGTTTATTGTTGACTTCTTAAAGGCAAATTGTGTTTTCATGGAAATACATTTCTGTATGTCTGGTGTTTAAATAACTAAAGCCTAAGAACAGTTAATTTAAATGTTAATTATTACAAGCAAATTCTTTTTAAAATTCAACCACACAATGTTTGTGAAACCATGCGCATGTATACATTACACAAAGCTAGTACACACAGAAGTTGTGTGAAACCATGCACATGTATAACTTACATGAAGCTGGTACACACAGAACTTGTGTGAAACTATGTACGTGTATGACTTCTATGAAGCTGGAACACACAAAGCTTGTGTGAAACTCTGCACATGTATGAAGTTGTGTGAAACCATGCACATGTATGACTTGCATGAAGCTGGTACACACAGAACTTGTGTGAAACTCTGTACATGTATGTCTTACATGAAGCTAGTACACATACACACCTTGTGTGAAACCATGTGCTTGTATAATTTACATGAAGCTGGGACACACAGAACTTGTATGAAACTCTGTACATGTAAGACTTACATGAAGCTGGTACACACACAGAACTTGTGTGAAACCATACATGTTTATAACTTGCATTAAGTTGGTACACAAAACATCTGTGAAGTGGTTCACATTTATTGCTTATATTTCACATAGCGATGGGCCGACCATTGTTCATAATAAAAAAATGCGTTGATAGCAATGACTTTAATATTCAGGTCTTGATTAAGTAAATGAAGTATTATTCAGCTGTAAATTTTCTGATGTAGATAACATGTTTAGTGTTGGCTTCTTATAGGTAATGTGTGCTTTTGATGTCCCCTCTTGATGGAGATACATTTCTATATGGCTTTTAAATAACTGAAGCCATTGTAGAGTTACTTTAAATGTTAATTATTACAAGAAAGTTCTTCTTAAATTGCACCCACACAATATTTGTGAAACCATGCGCATGTATACATTACATGAAGCTAGCATACAGAACTTGTGTGAAACCATGCATGAGTATGACTTACTGTTTCATAAAGTTGGTATATAATGAATACAACTAAAATAAAGGGAGATAAGACCACACTGACTAAATTCTGTAAATCTTAAAAATGTCCTGCATGTATATATATCTATATATATATCTATATATATATATATATATATATATATATATATATATATATATATATATATATATCTATATCTATATCTATATATATATATATATATATATATATATATATATATATATATATATATATATATATATATATATATATATATATATTATGTTGTTTATTATATTATGTACATATGGGAAGCTGACTTTATTAGAACTGCATTCAGAAAGTGGTTGTCTTTTGCATAATATAAATTTTTCTTGAAATTCCTATATCTAGAATTTTAATTCATTCTATTTCATATTCATGAAATCATGTGTTTAGTTTGTGGATCTATATTGCCTAACAGTAAATAAAAGAATGTTTGTTAGATTTTTTGCCAATTGTCAGTGCTGTGTTTGAAATATATCAGTCATCATAATTATGCATTTTTGACTTTGTGGTTGTTGAATTAAGATGTATGAGCATTTTATATATATATTTTGTTTCCAACTGAAATGTTACATATTTTTATCAAAATATTAGTAAAAACTGATTAAACAAACAAAGCATGTTCTTCATACTTTCAGCGATAGACAAACCACATACTAATGAATGTGTTTAATTATGGGCTTTCAACAGTATATCAGTTTCATAAAGTCGATCAACCATATTCATTTGTCTTCAATTAACAAAGTTGTGAAACACAAATAACATAAACAATTTTTAAAAAAGTAACATTTTTATTTGGTTAATTGTATGCAAATCGATAAACAAGATTATTCATTTCATTTATTTACATTTTGTCCTCGAGAAACAAAAATGAAAATTTGCTCTCAGCAACTGAATTTAATCGATTATTGTTTATGTGAAATTGACTATCAGCTATAAAATTCAGACTGATTCACTTCACTAATTGCACTGGTACACACATGTGTAACTTAAATGAAGCTGGTAGCGAAAAACGTGTTGGAATCTATGCCCATAATAACACAAAAAATATAATGAAACTGCATATGTATAACTTACATGAACGAGGAAGTAGTAAAGGACCATTATTAATATTTAAACAATGGCGCTATATAGGAGATTATTAGATATACAATTACCTCGGCTTCATCATCATATTACTCTATTTTTAAACATGTTATTAGCCTATAGTTTGAATTTTATAACTTACAATCAAGGTCTTATAATTTGTATTCCATAATTGTTATAAGGCTATTCGAATGATGGAATATAAAATCCAAGAATCACAGAAATATTCTCTAAGTAAAGTTTTCACGAAGCAAATGACTCATTCATAATTTACAAAGAAAATGGTTGCAATACATTTATTAAACTATTGATCATTTGTTATTGTTATCATTTTTCACTTTTATCTGGATTTCTTGTGTCTTTGCTTTAACAGTCCTATTAAACACATCTCTCTGGTTGACCTAACTATACCATTAGTCCTTAAGTTAAATGTAGCAAAGTGGATAAACTATTTAAAGTATGTGCGCATGTGGCAAAAAGCTTGCAGTTTAGTTTGTATTAAATATCTGTAAAGTCAGACTTTCAATGCCTTTTATTTTTGTAAAGACAACTAAACTGCTTTTATAGTCTTTACAGTGACTAAAGATGAATTTTCATCTTTTTGTTATGTAAAGATATTGTAAAGGTGATACTGATACATTTTACATCTTTTACTTCTATTTAAATACAACTTAAATATTTGTAAAGGCAACTTTTCATACAGTGTGTGGTGGAAGAGATATCGGTAAGAACCACTGACATACAGGAAGCTACCGACAAGCTTTCTCGCATGCCCCGTAGCTCGAGTCGAGACTCGAACTTACGCGGACCAAGATTAGTGTCAATGATCTAATAAAGCTGTGCGCCTTGGACCACTCGTCCATCCGTGATTCCATCCAAAATCGACTCCAATGAATTGTGAAATAATATTTTACATGGAAAATCAACTGATTCGCAAAATTGCATACAATACAAATGTGTATAATCATCTGAAATTGTTGTACATAATGAATGATATATACAGTTAAAAGAATACAAATAAAACAACCATCTCACGTACAAAATAAATTGTTATTAACGATATAGGTAAAATTATGATTCGTACGTATTTAGTATACAACGGTGTCGCTTAAAGGATGCAATTTTGACGCTATCGCCCAACAGTAGGATTTGTGCAAATATATATATTTGGTACAGTGTCATGGCATGTGATTGGATAGATGATAGGCAATTGAAGAATGGTTAGATTGATGGGGAAACATATACTGTCGTGCGATGGGGTGGAAAAATGGCAGAGGATAAATGGCCCCTTAAATACGTAATATGTCAAAGCAGGTGTATTGATGGTTTGATGTGTAGCTGATGGATGGTAGGATAGATGGGCATAAAAGTCAAAGCATGTGAATTGATTGATTCGATATGGTTGATAAATGGTCTGATGGAGGGACAAACTTGCCAAGGAATAAAAGTAAATGGATGATTGGTAGTTGATGAATTCATGCTGCTGAGTCAATACCTCGCTCATATTATGTTTATATACATATTGCATACATTTGGAGAAAGAATATGACGCTGGTTCGCGTAATCCTAAATTTTTATGTGTTATATTAATAGTTCACTTAGAATTGGTGATCTTATCAACAGTATTTATCATGTCGTCACTCAAAGATTTGTTGAGTTGAGCGAACAGTTTAGGTATGAGGGGAGACCCTTAAAAACTTCGTTCAGGAGGAGCAAGCCCGAGAAAGGGATCAAAGGGTAAAGGAAAGAGATACAGAAAGGGACAAATCGAAATTAAATATTGCATCTGAAAGGGAGAAGATAGTATTGGAGAGGGAAAGGTCGGAATTAAATATAGCATTTTAAAGGGATAAGATAGCATCTGAGAGGGAAAAAAACAGAGAAAGAGCGGAAAAGGCAAAGATAGAGTTAGAGAAGCAGAGAGAAAATGAAATGATAGTTTGGTAAGGAAAGCAAAGTTAGAAACCATTGAAATAGAAGACAGGAATATGGAAAAGGAACATAAAAAATATAAAAGAAAATTTGAATTATTAGGCCCTACATTACTCCCTTTTGATGACGACAAAGAAAACTTAGATAGTTACTTACAAAGGTTTGAGCGATATGCCACCATCCAAAAGTAGCAAAGAGATACTTGGTAGTTCCATCTCAGCGCGTTACTTAAAGTTAAAGCGCTAGATGTGTATTCAAGTCTACCCGTAATCGACGCATTGAAGTATGACGCGTTAAGAGAGGTACTCCTTACGAGATACGAGTTGACAGAACAAGGGTTCCGCAAAACGTTTAAATATAGTAAGCCCAAGAAAGGTGAGACATTCACCCGGTTCAAATGTAGGACGGGAAATTATTTCCAGCGGTGGGTTGAATTTGGCAAGATACAAAAAACATTCGAGGGCCTTACCGATTTTGTTATGATCAAGAATATACTAAATCATGTTGTTAGAAGCTATAGATATTTTGATACAGAGAACTTATTATCATGACATGAATATTAAAAGAACAGAGATGTCTTTTTGAAAAAAATCATACCATCAGTTGACTAATTTCAATATTTTAGCATATTTATCTCAAAGTGAGTATTCGATATTCCAAAAATACATTTTTTTTAGTTCTCGATCCAATTGCTGCTTTTTTTACAAAATATTTTTACAAATTCCTATTCCTTATTTTTTTCGTTATTTGTTGTGCAGCAATTGATGAAACACCCAAAGTATACTATTGCAGTAATAATTAATATCAGGTAGTTTCTTATGCCAGAATGAAGCATGTTGTTCCTAATACTTTGCCATTGTTAGATGAATATAAGATATCTCGAAGTAATCAAAAATGTACTCGAATTCGGATGTTGACTCTGGTTATATCTGATTACTACTAGAAAATTACACATTAGATAAGTATCCGACTATATTGAAAAGGAAATCTAATAACTCAATGAAGAAATTGATAATATTATTTTCAAATATTCTGTGAAACATGAATTACTCTGTACAAGTAATGAACAAAAATACAATCTCAGACCTTGTCTAAACAAATTTAACCAAGAAGATTGCACGTGATAAAATTGTCTTATCCTGAATTCACTAAATGTTCCAAATGTGAACCACTATGTCAATTTGATTTGAAACATTTCCTACCTGAATTCGATGATTCTGCTCTTTTCTACAATTTTCTGTTTTTTCTTAAGACTCAGGTACGAGTAGAATCAAAGCTTAATTGTTCCTTTCTAATGGATCTTATACCTCTGTATAGGATTTGACAAAACGATGAACGACAACGAGAAATGGACAATTTCGTTTATCGAAATTCCGTAAATGGAAGATAAAATGTCTTATTCATTTGCACGATGCAGTTCATTGGTTTCCTACCTCCTAAATGCGATTATTAAAACAAAACTGAAACAAAATGTTAATGATGTTGAAACTCATTGGGAAATTAACGAATTGTGACTGTTCTTGTGATAAATATAAACATAGATAAACTTATTTAATTTAAATCATTCTCTAAAATATTTGACACTTCTTACATGGGTCATAGCAGAGTTTATAGCATCCATCACAACATCTGCAACGCATGCAAGGTCTGATGCATTTTAGACGACATCTCGCGCTGCACGAATAGCAAATTTCAAGTACAGTACCGTATAAAAATGAGACAACAGAAAGTACAATTTCTAACGTAAGTTCAACGTGTCCTATGGCCAAAATACAGATTTCTACTGATACCAATGCAACAAGTACCATCCTTAAAATAAATTCAAGCCAACATTTTTGTAATTTTTTCCGGCAACATGCGTCAGGGTTTTTGTTTGTCTCGCAAAACGAAACAATAATCTGACCTAAAGCAATCAGAAAGTATATGGTAATTGCTACGATTTCAACCAATAACAATATAGTGTCATTTATACGAAAATTGAAAATTCGATATAAATCATCAGACAATGTGGAAGAGAAAACTGATGCAACGTGGACAGGTCGAAGAAAAATGACCACGATGACAAATATGCACAATTTAATTTGAAAACATCTCTAGTCGTAAAATCTGCGTCATCCGACTTTTCTTTAATTTTCTTTTTACAACACCCATCTGCAGCAAAATGTGATAATGTGACCGTTTCTTGTGTTGATGACTTAACTATCGCATGGTGGGAGAGGCAAAAACAACAAAACAGGAAGTGTACAGGACGTGTTATGTGGTCCCCTGGTTGCAATTCGCTTCTTTGACTCACACGACGTTCTTCCTTCACACAGGAACAATACTTTTCTGTAAGATAAATTATATACACAGACATATATATCTCTCATTCTTCCCAATCTATCTCTCTCTCGCTCTGTCTCTCTCTCTCTCTCTCTCTCTCACTCTCTCTCTCTCTCTCTCTCTCTCTCTCTCTCTCTCTCTCTCTCTCTCTCTCTCTATATATATATATATATATATATATATATATATATATATATATATATATATATATATATTATAGTTATGTCATTGTTTACAATTCGGTATGTCTATCAAATACAAACACATTTGCAAACCTACATTCTAAAACAAAAGGGAAATACAAACAGCACAAACAGCAAAATCGTGTCATAAGAACACGCTCTTTAATTCTTCAACTCAAATACGTACACAAACACTATCAATCTATAGTTTTAATGCATGGAACAGAGCACGAAAAATACTTCATAGTATTACGAAATTATATTGTTAATTGTTTCATGTGTCGAAAGTCTCGCCTGAATTTGCTATTTCAAATTTAATTCTCTATAGTGAGACTTTCGTTATTTTATTTAACACTTGTGGATTAATCAGTTCTCTGTTTTACATATTTTTATTGAAGCTACGTGTAATTTGTTTTGTAGTGATGTCGATGCTTTCTTGTTCATTATATAAACGGTTATTCTCTTTTGTGCTCGAATTCTCATACTTGCGAATGCTGTTCGAATCGTTTAATATACTACAAATTGTGTCATTTCAGATGTGTCTACGATGTTTTGTATGCAAGATATTGTATTTTTAGCAGGGCTTTGTTGGTTTTTCACGACGTTATTTTTTCTTATTTTCCGTGTTCTCTTCCCTATCTGTTATAGGAATGTTTCATCACACAATTGCTCTCCATATGGAGTAGAGCAGCAATCTCCAATTGGGAAGCACAATTATCGTTCGATTACCCTAGGTATTTGGACACAAAATATGGGGCCGAAAGCACACGAATCAAACAGCAGTAGTATAATTGAAATCACTGATATATATGCGTGACTGCAGTAACTTGCATAGACTTTCATGAGTTTCCTTTTGAGTGAGTGTCACCACGGTTCACATACGTTTACCTACATCACTTTTTTTACTTGAATGTAATTGTATCTTGCAAATAAACGTTCATACCTTCTGGAAAAAGACCTGTTGTTTCATTGTAGTTTTCCATAGTCCTCACTTGTTTTTCTTGTCTCTCACTGTAATACAAATACAAAAAATAATTTCTTGATATTTACATAATCTCTATTCTTTTTTTCTTGCTTTGGCACTTCTTCAAAGAATCACCACTTGTATATACAAAACTTCTGCGATAGGTTTTGAGACCGAAAATTAATGTTATGATGATCCAGTAATATCTCTTTGAAAGGTTAGTCTTTCTATGCAGCATTTATGTGTCATTTATGTGCCGTAGTTTTTACGGCAATAATAATACTCATATATATATATATATATATATATATATATATATATATATATATATATATATATATATATATATATATATATATATATATATATGTATATATATATATATATCACAGGCAGATATTGTCAGTGACTCCCTCTAGAATGCATGATTAGTCCATTTCAGCAACATTTCGAATAATCTATTGGATTAATTCACGAATTTTACGATTTAGCTTTTGTATATTCATCATGTTTGAATTCATTTTAAAGAGTGTGTAAGAGCCGGTCTTGATCTTAGCAGATATTTTAAGAATCTCTGTTATGCTATTGTGGGCTTAATCTTTTATGTCTTTCATAGCTAAATTAGTCCGACATTGTCTTGGCTCCTAAGGATTCCTTGAGTGTAGTATACTCTACCTATTGTAGTTTTTTAACAAATTAAGAATATCGTATCTTGGACTGCAAAATCAGAATTACGTGTAGTTTATATGAAAGCAAACTCAGTGCCTATATGCAATTATACCAGATACACATTTTAATGTAGCTATTATGGAGATAATATTTCACCCTTGTTTTGGTTTTCGCTGGCTACAACTTACCGTGATATTTACAAACAATATCTAGAGTTGTGCGGTTTCCACCGTCGAAAAAATAAATATTAGAGAAGCAGAGAGGGTGAGCAGACCCCGTTTTCAAACCAAAATAACTCCTCCTACGAAACAGAAACTAATTCAGACAAAATTAACCGAAACTATTTCAGACAAACGAAACCTAAACTATGGTTGATGTCACCACCCTTTGGTGCTTCATTATTCTAATAACAGAGAGAGAGAGAGAGAGAGAGAGAGAGAGAGAGAGAGAGAGAGAGAGAGAGAGAGAGAGAGAGAGAGTGAGAGAAAACAGGCTAAGTTTTCAAACAAAAATAAGGCCTCCTAAAAAATCGAAACTAATTCAGACAACGAAACCGAATATAATAGTGTTATAAAACAGAACTGAGTTTTCTGACAAGCCGAGATGCCGATCGTTGTCGAACCCTCGTTGCTGCTATGAATTAAATCAGATCATATAACAAAATAGATGGGAGAATCGTTAACTACTAGATTGGCACGAGAAAGATTATGTGCGATAAAGAATTAAAACACTTCGGTGATTCGGTCAGGCAAATGTTACAAAAGTGACAAGAATCTCAAGTTGATTTAGCAACAAGCACAGAACAATTGTTCAAACCAATTACTGCAACTACAAGCTGAAGTTGCTGACCATATCGAAGAAGTAACACAGGGTTTCATCTCTAAGTCCTAACCAGCGATATATGCAGGGAGGAGGCTAAGATGTGACAACACGACGTTACGCTATCTGAAAAGTTTACTGATGAAGCGATTAAAAAATACGATCATCCCGGTGATCCAGCTTGTTTTACAGTTGCAGGTTTTAGTCATAAAGAAAGATATTTAAAACGTAAACATAAAACTGTAGGTAGAGTGAAATGTGATAGTTGGATATATGGCATAAAATATAATAAAGATAGTGCTTCAAAGACTCATCCAATTATTACGATCTACATGAGAAAAAATATTCGAATATGAAATTCCTCAGCAACAATCCAGCTCACAATATCAATTCGCTTCTCGAGCGCGATATAAAGAATCTCCACAACCTGAAAAGAAACAATAAAAAATGATACGCAAACTGTAACTGGTGGTACTGCTTTTTCTCCGAGCGGAACTACAAGCGGTGTTTGGGGAGTGGTCTTGTTGCCTGTTCTGAAAATATTCTCTCTGATATAGCACGGTTAGAAGTTCTCGTCGGGGCAAAACGAGATGGTATCATAAATATTGAAAAATATCGCGAGCTGGACTAGTTGATGGTTATCACAGCGATTAGATAAATAATAATTTAAAAGGATGATCATCTACGATTTTCAACATATGCCTCGATGATTTTGAGAAGTAAATTCACGATACCCAGTATACAGCGCGTATTACGGAGATGTACTCAGACATCTTATCCAGGTATTATTTACAAGAATAGTTCCAAAAGCAGGCCCAACTGAAAAACATTTATCAAGGAAAACTATTGATGTTATTCGTGAAAATGCTACCGGGGTAATTAGTGATGTTGCTGGTAGGGCATTCTACTCAATCAAAGACAGGGTAATAAATATATTACGACGACAAAAGACGCAAGTAAAACTTCAATGTACAGCAGGTTTGCCTGTGGGTGTAAGTATAAGAATAAATCAAACCGTAAATAATAAAAACATTAGTAGCGAGCTATATCAACATCGACCCCACCGCCGAATAAAATTGTATATAAATATACCAGTAACAACCTTTTAAAGAGACCTTAAATGTATAATGGTAAATATATAGGGAAGATCTCTCTCACAGGGGAAATCCCGTGATGGGGATTTAGTTGAACAGGCAAAACAAGCCTCATCAAAAAAAGATATCCAAAATGTTAAATCTTGCAGATGTGGATCCAAAGGAAATAGTCTTTTTTTCAAGACAAACAAGAAAAGTTAAGAACGAGTACTGTTTCCTTGACTGATATAATTGACAGAAATAATGGAGTAACCGAAACCTCCATTGCGGTGTTTGATTCTAGTGGTAAGATTAAACCAAGAGTTCTTTCTCAAACTGTACTAGATAGCATTCACTCACATGTACAAAAATTAGGTGATACAAATGCAGGTCCCATCGACATAAATTCGATGGAAATAACGATCCTTGGTAATCCAACATCAGATACTAACGCTGTGACACAAAAATATGTAGATGTCATCAAAAATAAACTATCATCGCTACACGATGAGCATAATAACACAGACAATAAGCTATCAATGTTGCGAGCCGAATATGATGTTCATGTATCCGCGTTTGCAAATCTCCGTAGAAAATTTTAGAAAAAAAGTAATGAAACCGTGAATAATATTTTTGGAAAGCCGCCGGTGATCCACATGGAACTTCGTGATATTAAAACAACTATCGACACGATTAAACAAACGCAGGATTACATCCTTAGTGATTTTCCTGCTATCGCTACAGGCGTGACATATGCAAATAAAAATAAATCAGATGGAACCCCCGACTGGATCGTTGTTGGCTTATCAAATGGGGAATGAATTATGAAATCGAGGATATCAGCGAATAGTTCCAGCATATAATAAAATTCATAACAGAAAATGAATCGAGATAGCGACATTGCTTTACTAACCGTCTTTGTCAGCCGCGATAGAGATAATTTCTCCCGATTACATCATGGATATATATCAATCATCGATTAGAACCGTGCTAGGATGGCCTGAAATTCTACCACCGATACCTGAAGTTGCTAGGATACCAGAACCAGCGAGGTATGATTATATCAAAGACGTGCAATATTACCACGAAATTTAACCGTCGTACAAGCATGATTTACGCTATTTGAAAGGTTCAGTAGATGAGAGTTTTAGATATGTTAGCAAAGATCAACGTTCATGGAAATTTAGTGTTACAGAACATGTAGTCTTTTTTTTGAAAAACCTGTTTCATCATCGTTTTGGCTTAGTCATCTTAATTTTCATTTTAGAAACATCAATCAAAAACAAACAACACATATTATGCAATTACATCACAAATGTCAGTAACATATTTTCGATGTAACTTTATCGCAGGATGAAATCATTAAACAAATTAAAATATTAAATCAGCTTGTATACGACATGGACTATCTCAATAGCAAGATATTTCTTCAAGCAATAGTTAAAAACGTTGACGACTAACAAAACGTTTCTAGATGCATATTCGTTAAGAAAAGCTACACTGCCGAATTTCAATGTCACGGGATGAACCCGTGATGGGACTGGATTTATGAAGACATCGCTAGCAACTGCGTTAATAAGTTGTGAATTAATAAACGCAATTTTAATGTAAAACAAATCTGACAACATTATAAACAAAATATAAGGAAAATGATAAGGTTCCTAGCATAGAACTATCAAAAACAAGTAACTCAATGACAAAAACCTTAAAGAATGCTTTCAACGAAAGGCATTTGAAACTGACATGAATAATGTTTTATCACCCGATCAACAAATACAGGTATATGTATGAATTTACAAAGAGATGTAAATATGAAATTATGAGTTTATCGTTTAAATTATGAAACTGATTTGTTCAGATGGTAATAACAATAATATGGAACATGTATTTTACAACTATCGTGGCGTCCGTTTGACGTCCAAGATGCATATCCGGTTTCACCCGCTTTAATCAATCCTTGCGGAGTCGCCACGAATGGTCCACTCCCCACCCCACCCCGTCTGTTTGAAGCATTCATCGAGCAGCAAAAGGGGTGAATCCGACAACTTTATAAAGGCGTCTATTTGGCTAACCAAGGGTTCCTCAAAAATCGTCAAAATGCAGAGGGGGTGAATCCGACGACTTTTTACAATAGCGTCAATTCAGTAACCAAGGCTTCCTCGTAAATACTCAATAGAAGCCTCCATTCGGCAAAGCAAAATTAAAAAAAATATACGCCGTGTTATTGTCACATGTGTGGCTGCACGATTTTCAATCAGCGGAAAAAAATGACGCCGACATCTTAGATGTTGTCGTTGTCACGCACCCAAGTTGCTGTTATGATTTATTATTGTTAATTGAATATTTTTAATATGAAAGTTTTATGATTTCACAAACAGACTAATTTGTAAAACCTCGTCGCGTAAATCAATCAGATTATTGGATTGGTCAGTTAATTTGAAATTAATTCTTGTTAAAGAATTATTATGACATTGCATAACTACTGAAATAGTTGGTTCTTCAATAATTAGAAATCCTGGAGGAGCGGTTGGTGCAAATGAATATAAAATATATCCCTACTGAGCTTGATTTGATCTCTCGATGACATCACATACTAAATTCAATGCAATCACAGAGGATATGTTCACATTTAAGGAGTGATATGTCTACCGCCGCCGTCTGTGTCATTATTGTGTTTGAGGATAGGTGTTTGTTTATGTCGTTATAAAATTCAATAAAGGATTGATTTAGTTTGCAACGAAGTTTACCCGGGTTATATCCTGGCAATTTAAAGTTCCATAAAATACTATTCACTCCATCTCTATAAAATCAAATATTCCAGGGGTGGGTATTTCTATATTGTATTTTTGTATAAACTCCTCTTGTGTTTTAGGGTTTTTATCGTTAACTGCATCATTGATAATTTTTGTATTAAAATTGGTTATATCATCAATAATTGTATTACCCATTTTTACAGTATCTACAAATTTATATGTGGATATATTTTTAAAGTATGATAATAACAGTGTTGCATCATTATTTATCGCTGTTATATTTTTCTCGATTTCTTCTTGTCGGGGTGTGTTGTATACGGTATCATTATCTATTTTTACCTCGGTGAAAAAATCTGATCTTTTGTAATTTGTATAGGTTCTTTCTGAATAGGATTTTAGACCGAAATCCTCAGCGTCATCATTATTTCTTCGTGGGAACACTGAAACATCAATTTTTCGTCTAGGTGGTATTTCAGGCCATCCTAACACTGTTCAGATTGAGTTGTTATTAATATCTAAGAGATACCCGGGAGAATTAATTTCGATCGCAGCTGATAGCGTCGGCTCATGAACCGTTATAGCGATTTTCGATTCTTTTCCGGTAATATATTTAATTCTTCGTTGTAATTCGTTATTGATTTGTTCAATATGATATGACCCCGTTGGTTACGAGACAACATTCCAGTCTGGTTCACCGTCTGGTTTATTTTTCCATGCAAATACTAAAGACTTATTCGGTTGTTGACCACCGAAAGGTTTCGATCTGATATTAGGCCAACTATGATATACTTGTAATTTTGCCATGCTTCACGGGGATCGGAGTCGGGAAATTCTCGCTGAATTCAGGATTCTTTGAAGTTATTGATATCATACTTGTTTTCACCGGTGTGGTATTTTCTACTATTTGTTGAAGTAGTTATTGTGACATTATTTTTATTATCCTGCTCTAATTTCGATAAAGTTGACTTGTACAACTTAACCATCGCTGAAAATTCGCACTCTAATATTGTTATATCATCCAACGACGAGGGAATCATTGCTGATAATTGCGAGTATGCAGCAGATGCAACATGAAATTTAATTACATAATCATGAATTTTTCTCTGGCTACATGAAGATAATTTTTTTGTTATTCCGGTTAATATACCAGCAATTGTAGCCTCAGTAGAAATACAAATTGGAACTACAACCGGAGCAATCATTGCAACAGATGCGGAATTTGTATTCTTCCGGTTCCGGTTATTACCCCGGACACCGAGTACACGGTAACATCAACCGCGGTGATTCTTCTGTATTGTTTTATTTTTGTTTGATATTCCTCATTTAATGTGTTGAGTTAAGTTTGATTTGTTTGTTTGATTAGGATTTTTAACGTAGCTTTAACAATGTTTCAGTCATATCGCTACGATGTCTGCTGTGACTCAGTTTATAGTGATGTCTAGCACTGAGGCATCATGCCGCAGACATGTAGCATGATGACCCACACAGTCACATTATCCTGGCACCAGGCCGACCAGTCCTAACACTATCCTCTTAATGCTGAGCGTCAAGCGAGGCAGCTGAGTTTAGTCTGAAATTCTCTTACTTGATCATAACGATACTGTTGTGATGTTGTCATTTTATTTTAAAAACGCTAGTTTTTTCAATTATGATTTCAGTTTAATTATTTACTTAAATCCGCTATGAATTCCACGTACCACGTTACAGAAACCCTGGATAAATTGTGGATGTTATCGTGAACTGTTCAGATATATCCTTGTCGATGATCGTTGATATTTCATTGTTGACTCCAGATGAACTACTCGATGATATATTGAACTGAGTCTGCGATACTATTGTTAATCGATAAATACCCTAGACTTCTGCAGTGACATGTAAAATGTTGTTTGTAGGAGTCCACGCAAATGATCCGTGTTGAATCGTGTATACGATATTGTTGGTGCTCTCATGAGGAATTTCTGTTTTTTCAATCACGCTTATCATCCTCATTGCATCAACTTTCATTGCTTCGATGAAGTTCTTCATCTCATCGATGGATTTCTTAATATCAGGTAGTTTTATGTCTATTTTATCGAATGTGGTTCCAAGAAATATATCTATAATGTTTTTACGAAGTATTGAAAACTGTTTTATATGCTCTTCATATCGGGATTGAAATGTTGCAAATTCCAACATAGAATTTTGTATCTCTGTGAGTTTTGGTGTGGTCACACGTGGAACGTCAAAGAAGTTTCGATGTTGTTAATGATATGTTGTTGAAGGTGATTAAATTTAATTATATGATCATCATAGTTATCGTTGAATGTTTTTAATGAATTCGTAACAGATATGTGATTGTTATCGAGTGATAGTATTTTATCTGTAATTATTGAAATATTTACACCCGGTTTGAGTTTACCCTGATCGGAAAACAACGCGATAGTATTCTCTGTTGCGTCTCGTCGTTTAACTAAAATATCATCAAGAGAAACATTACTAGTTTTCAATTTACCCTGACGATCTTGAAATACAACTATTTCACCGGGATCAACACTTGCTAAGTTCAAGGTTTCAGCTATTTCATTTTCGATGATTTTTTTTACATCCTTGATTTCAAATCCATCAGGTTCGGATTTCTTCAGCGCTGATAAAGGTAGTCCTCAAATATCAATCATGTTATTGTAAAAATCCTTTCTCTGTCTAAATCCAAAGGATTTCACGGAGGGGATTTCCAGCGACCGCTAGTATATTCATTTACGAGTACATATGTTGGTTTCCCCTGATTAGATGAAATAGCATCAAGAACATTTAATACTTCATTGCCGCATATGGGTGGGTCAATCATCATTTGTGTTGGTAACGTAGAATGCCAACGAGGCACTTTTAATTTGTTTATATAACGGAAAAATTCATATGAGTCAAAACAAATAATCCCACGTGGATCAATCGTGTATGCTACCCAATGGGTTCCAGGTCCGGTACTGTTATCTAGATTAATAATACCGGTTTCAACGTCATTGCGTTGTACCGGTAACTTATCTTTCATAAAGACCCCTCTGAAGTTTGTTATTGCTAGTTTGCTAGCAGCATCGAGTAAATCGAAATTGGACATAGGAGTCAAAGACTCTACAACTAAAGGTTCTCGAATTAGTAAATCGTTTAAGGATTCTCATGCCGCTTCCTTTGTACCTCATGTGTATGGAGTTCCTGGTAGTGTTAGACCCTTTCCCTTTTTTTTATATCCGTTTCCGGTTGCTTTCTTTAGTGCCATTACTGCCGCGGTACCAACGGCCCCTAACGCTGCTGCTTTAGCTACGGCTGGGGCCGCTGCGGCAATCAGCGCTGGAATCTCAGCCAACAGAGGGAATATACCACCTGTTTTTATCATATTTTTAATCGCGGCAGCAGAAAGAGTAATCCAGACGCCTTTTTTTACTACAAGTGCGTCATTGAAATGTTTAACTTGACGAGTTGTCGGCGACAATTTATTTGCCCCACCATTCATTTGATTAGGTTTCAGCGTTAATGTGGTTCAACATCGCTTAGCTGCTTCAAATTGTAATTTTTGTAACTGACCAGGTGTCAACGTGACATTGATACTACTATACGTTATTATACAAATACAGATTGATCTAATTGTTACATTGGAAAAATCCGAAGGATTTTCAATTACATATTTTCCACTAGTGCATCAATGATTCTCATTCGTCCACCAACACTTTAAGAAGCATTGATTTATCACTGAGAATGACAGCAACTGCTCGGTATTCAGCAATAACACCACGAAGCACACTAGCTCTAAAATGTATATCAAAGACGGACTGGCATGTTAAATCAAGATGTTCCAACGAAAAGTAATAGATCGGATGAAGAGTACTAAAATCCAACTGTGATATTTGTAGACCGGTATCAACATTTTGATCACGTCCCATATATGACAACAGGCGATGATAAACTCGTTTGACCGTAATTAAGTTGTATATCATCGGATGGTTCCTGATATCCGTTTATTCTCAGCGAGACGTCAGTGACACCTAATCGATCAAATATCATATGGCTGAAGAGTTGATTACCAGTTCTCGCCGTATCCTGTAACGCAATAAATATATGACGCAGAGCTGAAACACCTTGTGACGATGCCAGGTTCCACGTAAATGTACCGTTAACAGTTGATTGCATAATATCTGTTCTCGTTGTTAGCCAACTCAGCAATGATTTTCCTCCTTGATCCATAAATGATAGTAACCGCGATTCTGTTATCATTGACGGAGTCAGCACTGGCATCCACAGTGATAGTTTTGTGACTTTACCGGCATCAGCATTTAGATTCGAAGGATCCGCTGGAATCCTCCAAATTGCATCATTGTCAGTTCCTTTTTGCACAACTGCTAAGGTATGCTTCGCTCCATAAACAACTTTTCTACAAAATCCAAATATATGATGCAGTGGAATCGCGCATGAAAATGATCTGCGCGCTCCTTCCAACATTGACATACGTATTGCAGCTCCTAGATTAAATTAGGATCATTATTTATAATCATATCCTCGATAGCAGCAGCAGCACCAGCACGATTATTTGGCCGTCTTACAACAAATTGATTTCTCCCAGAGGTATTTTTAAAAATCTTTTGCAAACATCATAGAAGAATTGGCCGATCTTGTATAATCGTCGGAATATCTTGCTAGCCCTATTATTGTTGTTGCTACATCAACATCACGTTCTATCGACTCAATTTCCTTTCCATTAATGAGATATCTTGCACTCTCAAATAACGCCATGATACCATGATTGACAAAACTGACTTGAGTAGCAGCTGGATATGGTGCTGGTACCGCAGGAGTATCAGTTTAAATACAGTAGGGGTTGGTGAGCAGTCTCGAGAACGAAATCTCTCCCAGATAGATATGCGTGATACTTCCCAATTCCCCATACTACGGCCAAACATTCCTTTTCTATAACGGAATAATTTTTCTCCCTGGGTAGCAATTTCCTACTCGAGTAAGCTACGGGTAACTTACTGTCGTCTTGCTCTTGTAGTAAAACTGCCCCCAACCCAGTTTCAGAAGCATCTGTTCTTAGAATAAAAGGTTTGCTGACATCTGGCAATTTTAATATAGGTGCACTAACCAGTTTCTCTTTCAGAGTACAAAATGCTTTATCTTGTGGCGGTCCCCATTCAACTTTGTTTGGTTGCCCCTTCTTGGTCAAATCAGACAGCGGGCTAGCAATGGTTGCAAAGTTCGGTATAAACTTTCTATAAAAACCTACTAGACCTAGAAATGATCTTACCTGCGTTTTGTTGGTTGGCTTCGGTGCGTCTCGAATTGCTTCAACTTGCTTGGGATGAGGTTTTAACTGACCCATACCGCTGACCCTATGACCCAAACAATCTAAATCTGTATAACCAATACTCCATTTAGTGGGTCTCACTGTAAGGTTCACTCTGCGGAGTCTATTGAAGAGCTCGCTCAGGACGGACACGTGCTCACTCCAAGTATTCGTGTACACGAATATGTCGTCTACAAAGCTATCAACGTTTGCTAAACCTTTAAGCAATTTACGCATCAAACGACAACAGCTGGCGCTGGCTCCAACTAACCCGAATGGCATCACTTTGAATTGATACAGTCCTTTCTGGGTCACAAATGCTGTCAGTGGTCGGGATTCTGGGACAATGGGAACCTGCCAATATCCCTTGGCCAGATCTAATTTGGAAATCCATCGGTTTCCCGACAACTTCGCAAATAGACCCTCCATATCTGGCATTGGTTCTGCATCGAATACAGTGATTTTATTCAACTGCCGAAAATCGATACAGAATCGGTCCTTTTTCCTGACAAGCACTACTGGAGAAGAATATGGCGAGTTGGAGGGTTCAATCACACCCAGATCCAACATTTTACCCACCTCTTCGTCCACAGCTTCACGTGCGTTGTATGGCACCGGATATCCCTTGATTCGAATAGGGTCAGACATATTCAGCTTAATTTTGAGGTCCAACAAAGTTGTACAACCTGGTCTGTCTGTGAATACATAAGAGTGTTTAGCCAAGAGCGCATTAATCTGTTGACGCTGGTCTTTCGTCAACTCCGCACTCACATCGACTTTATCTATCCCCTCCCCCGCAACTCCCAAGGGACATTCAAGGGAACTCTCTATATTTGAGTCTGTTTCATCATCGTCTACTATTGCCGTACAAACGACATTTAAGACCCCCTTTTCAACATTGTCGCTCTGTCTCTTGATATACAACTTGAGCATGTTAGCATGGAATGTCTTTAAATTACCGTCCATGTCAATTTTATAGTCCATGTCACCTTTTACCTCCTTAACTTCATATGGACCTTTCCACTGTACTAATAACTTATTTGAGCTCGTTGGAAGAAGCAATAGCACCTGATCTCCCACAAGAAATTTCCTATTTCGCGCTCTGCGGTTGTAATACTTGGCATATCTGCGCCCCGATTTAATCAATTCGTCACGTGCCATCTGGCATGTACTCTCAAGTTTATTTCTTAGATCTAACACGTACTGGTAAGTTGTTTTTATTTCCTCGTTCGCGACATCACCAGTCCATAGTTCGCGTAGTATCCGCATCGGGCCTCGAACTGTTCTACCGTACAGCAGTTCAAAGGGTGAAAACCCTAAACTTTCCTGCGGTACTTCACGGTACGCGAACAGAACAGCGTTCAAATAACGGTCCCAGTCTTGCGGACGTTCCGCGCACATCTTTCGTAGCATGCTTTTCAGGGTACCATTAAACTTCTCTACCAGTCCATTGCACATCGGATGGTATGGGGGAGTGTTTAGCTGTTTGATGGATAACAGCCTACTTATTTCACCCATGAGGTCAGAGGTGAATTGGGCACCACAATCAGTGAGGATTTCTTCTGGCACCCCTACCCTACTGAAGTATCAACTAATGCTTCAGCTACCCTTTCCGTTTCAATAGTTGGTAACGCTACGGCTTCGGGGTATCTGATCCCGTAGTCAACCAGAGTAAGAATATACCGATTCTTTCTTTCGGTAACTGGGTGTATTGGTCCTACAATATCTACTGCCACTCTTTTAAACGGTGTATCTATTAATGGCATCTGTCCTAAGGGCACCCTTGTGACCCTTCCCTTACATACGGTTTTCTGACATACGTCGCACGACCTACAGAACCGTGTGACATCGCCATTAACACCGGGCCAGTAGAATTCAGCGACTACCCTGCTAGTGATCTTAGCCTTACCTAGGTGTCCTGCCATGCTTGACTCATGCGCCACCCTAAGTACTTGAGATCTATATCTCTGGGGTACGACCACTTGCCAATACTTCTTTCCCTCCCGAGCACTAAACTCCCTATGAATTAATCCGTTCTTGCGTACGAATCTCGAGCTACCCCAACGCTTGCAGTGTTTAATCGCGCCGGACGTGATTTTCTCAACAATAGTTTTGATGGATTCATCATGTTCTTGCTCTTGTTTGAAATCATCACGCGAAATTCCGGAGATTGATTCAGGGACTATTAATTTATGAAACGCGGTTTTCTCCCGCAGTGTTTGCGCTCGCGTTTCGACTGCCTGAGCCAAAGGTATTTTAAAATCGGCCATGGTATGAAGACGGGAACCTTCAACATTACCGATCGTCAGATCATAAATAGGATTTTCCATACAAAGGGCATCAACAGTTCCCGTTAGGAAAGGTGTTTTTACTGTGATCCTTGCTACGGGAATGCGACCCATCGTCTGATCAAGTAACATATATGGGGACTCCCACCCAAGCACTTGGTTGTCCTGCACGAGACTACGTTTGATCACTACGCCAGTGCAACCAGTGTCACGTAATACTACGACTTCTCAACCGTTGACAAACCCTCTCGAGGTTGGTACACGCGCCTCGGGAAATAGACATGTGCCAAGCGAATGAATACAAGGTTCTACCTGTAAGATATTATCAGATATACCTTTACTTTGTATAGCCACTGCCACCTTATGTACAAGTCCCTTTCTTTTAGGACAGTCTTTTTGAACATGACCCCATGCATTACATAAGAAACATTGCACACGCTGAATAAATCGATTCCTAACTGACCTATTTACCTCAGCTGATTTTACAAGCTCCCTAGGTATAGGTCTCGCAGACTGGTTTCCAGACTTAAAATCTTTTAAAACCATGTTCTGGGTTCCTCCATGAGCTTCGGCAAAGAAATCGGCTTGCTTAGCCATATCTTTTACGTTTGTGAAGACTTTCTCCTTCAGAAATTGATCTAATTCTCGCCCAACTGTAATAAATAATTGATCTCTGTGCAAGAAATCAGTCAACCCTTCAAACGTTTTCACCGCTTTGCCGCATTCAATCCACCGATCAAAATAGTTCGCAATTCTAACGGTGAACTGACCAAAGGTTTCTCCCTTATCGGGCTTGCTATACCTGAACTTTTTACGAAAACCCTGTTCAGTGAGCTCGTACCTCTTGAGAAGTGCTTCCTTTAGGACGTCGTACTTAAACACATCGTCTCTCGGAAGTCGCGAGTATACATCCAGTGCTTTACCCTTTAATAGAGCACTCAGATGCAATGCCCAGTCATTTTGACTCCACTTCTGGTTTTCGGCATACCGCTCAAAGCGATGAAGATAACTATCCATGTTATCTTTTTCATCGTCAAAGGGAGGTAATTTGGGGCCCCTTAATTTGCTAAAGGCAGAATCGTGCTCTCTTCCAGATGTCGCTAAATCTACCTTACGCTCATGATCCCGTTGCTTTGCTTTTTCATCTAACTCTATTCGCTTTTGCTCCGCTTCCATTTCCCATCCTATCCTATCCTTTTCGGCCTGCTTCTCTAATTCTATCTTTTCCCTTTCGGCCTGCTTCTCTAATTCTATCTTATCCCTTTGGGCCTGTTTCTCATAATTCTATCTTATCCTTCTCAAATTCTATCTTTTCCCTCTCAAAGGCCCATTTCCTTTCATCGGATTCCTTTTCTAATTCCCTTGACCTTACCCTTTCTTCCCTTTCCCGGGCTTGTTCTTCTTGAATAAATTTCCTTAAGCTTTCACCTTCATACCCAAATTCTTTGCCTAAGGCAACCAAGTCCTTAAGGGATGACATGACAATGACAATTGTAATATGAATATAGATAGGTAACCAAGCCAATGCTTTAAACACGTTTATATTGGATACACGGACCTAGATAAACTAAACGAAAACAAACCCCACCTTGAGTATTATCTTGTCAAGAAGGTCACGCTCAAATATAAACATTAAATTTATACTTTCACAAAAATGATTGACAGTTCACTCAATCCAGCGATCCCACTTCTGACACCATTGTAACAGAATTGTTACCGAGAGGATGGTGGATTAAATGAACAACACAAGCACAATATGTGAAAGAAAATATAAATTTATGAAATAAATTATTAATGAAAATTCAATTTTCGCCTAATTCTGTGAAAGATAAGGTTAAAAATAGTTTTTGAATGATATTCATTAAATTGATGCAATGAAGCAGCCATCGTATTAGTTCTTCTTAAACTGTCTTACTCCTTTACATCGTACACTAAAATATTAAATCAACAGATAACTTTACAAAGGGAATCGTATATATTTTTAAAATATGCTTGTGAGAATGTTTACGATCGATTGTGTAAAATATCTTGCACACTTGTTACAGATAATAATAAAACAACTCTTTCGAAATGAAGTCTGTATAATATAGTGAAGAGGAAACACATTTTGTTTTAAATATTTAGTTTATATAGAACTGCTTCAGATTGTAAATGTGCTTGCCAGTTCGGACAATTGGTAAATCATTTTTAGAAAGGAGCCGTCTGCTTGGAAGTACTAGATCTCATTTTGAGTCGCGTATGAAAGCTATGCTTAAAAGATTTGTCATGATAACATATTCCAATGATTCGTTTTACTTTATATCTGTGGCAGAGTTGTCATGGTGAAGATTGCATACCTGTGTAATTGGTAAAGACCTTCCAACAGTTCGAGTGGGCTCCAAAATAGTCATTACATAGGAGTCGTAATAACTAATGGACGAATGAATGAAATAATATTTGAATGCAATAATGTAAGAATAACCAATTGATGAGTAGATACATGTTTATTGTTATATTAAACTGATTCTCCATACATACTACGAATACCGCATTTGTAAATTAGAGATCATGTCAATGAAATTCACAGAAAGTTAAGTATTTAAACTGATAAAATTGTTACATATAGAATAATAAATAAAGTGGTGTCTGAAAAGATATTTTTCCTCCATTCCTCCGTGTCACTGAACAGAAACGGAATGGACAGAAGACGAGTAGTTTGTACTCAGAAATACAAATCTGAGCGGAATCCACGCCATTGCTTAATGATTAGAAAGTACTGATTTATATTTCTAGTGTCATATATTCATGAAATCTACAGTGAGTGATCAAGACGACGCGGACGAGGCCTATCAGCATTCAACCTGTAGTCTATAGACATAATATTGATGAGCAAACACACCGGTTAACACATATTCTTTACAGAGTTGAAGTATAAAACATACATATATTTAAAGGAAGCTTCTCCACCCCACCTGGTAACTGGTTACCCGCCGCCCCCCTCAAAACATATTTCCTATCTTTGTATTTATACTATATACACACAGAAGATTAAAAGCTCGACTGTGTTTCCTAAATTAAGTGCGAACTACAATGTGATATTGATGAAAAGAGAAAAGTAAATGCCAAGATATATATTTATAAAAGTATCCGTTTCTGTCAATACGTCAGTTAAAAGACAATGTCGCCTTGATTATTTTAAAACAATTATCATTGTACCATCAGAACAGCTAAATGTTCTGCAAACTATAAAGAAAATTGTGAAAAACCAAACAATAAAAGAATATCTAGTAATATCATCATTCGCTGGGTTAGCATCAGGTAACATTTAGTGTACATTATTCTCTTCAATAAACAACTAAATGAAACAAATATACATTTCACAACGAATCTACAAGGTTAACATTCTACCAATTCCCACACGTTGGACAGCTGCTTCATTGGGTGCTCCGGTGATATTCAGTCAGTAAGGATTGTTCATAAATAAAGATGAAACATCATAAGCTTGTTTAAGCTTGTTTAAAAAAATACTGCAAACTGTTTTATAAATATTGTACCGGCATGAGCAAGATCTTTTACAAACGACAAATACTGTGTCAATCTTTGGAAAGTAACACGTCTTCTATTATTTGATGTCTAATGGAGTCTTTATATTTAGTTTCCTTTTCGCTCTTAGTCTACAATACAGTGTTCATACATACAAAATAAAATGCCTCAAATCTCCATGGGCCGCTTTTCCACTAATAAGACCAAATTAATAAAGTTAAAATACAAGTTGCAAGCTTTACTGAAAGTTTTATTTCTTCTTTAGACATATTTTATTATTTTATTTATAAGAGCTCCATTTGATGGGAACGATCATAATACATACCACATTTCTGATTCCATTCATTCTTAGACTCATTTATGCATTCATTATACAATAAAACTATATAAGAATGTGTGGTAGTTCAGCTAATCATTTGAACGTAATTGATTCTGGTATACCGGATACTCCTGCCGGTACAATTTGACCCAGGTATTTACTTTTCAGTTCAAGGTGAGTTAGTTTATATTGTAAACAAAAATATGTGTGATTTTGTAAATATTTAATGTCATTATTACGGTCGTTTTTCACAGTCATAAATGAAGACCAAGGGAATATCTCCCGCTCTCAACGTTTACATATCTAACCACGATCGTCAAATTATATACGCAGTGTTCAATATATAAATATCTACTTTATTTCTACAAAAATAAACTACATCAGGTTAGATCAGAAATCTCTTATTTACAATTTTCTTTTAGCACAATGAACACTCCGACCCGGTTGGCAATTAAAATTTAGGATGCTTTAAAATTGTGTAAACCGAAATCTAAAATGTACAACATTGATTCCATGATGAAAAATTGGATTTGTTTGTCGACGTTAAAGGTCAGAGTTTATATTTTTAATATATTGTAACCTCCTGCACACGACAATCTAGCTTAACATCTAATCAGCTAACTATTTGAGAAAAAGTACCTCAAACAACAACGTAAACAATGAAAGGCTCACGCTAATAATACATTTCATTTTCCGACATGCTTGATAATAAGGGATGATGTTTCTTTGTATTTTCGTCTAGGTCTTTCAAAACTCACTTTCTCTTTGTAGTGGAAAGATGTCATTTATTGGAAATATAATCAAGTGTTTCAACAGCGTGAATCACGTTATCACGGATGGAAAAGTCACAATTAAATTATTCAGATATGAATATGTCGTTGTCTCCTGTATTTTTTGAAGATATCCCTGTTCATCGCAATGCCAAAAGACATTAGTTTCTAAGTAGTTCGTAAGCATCGGCCTAAACATATATTTATTTATACATTTACTCTCACAATATTCAAGTCATATTCATTATCTAGCCTCGTCAACATTTAGGAGCTGTAGTAGCTGGTTCATTCTAAGATTAATCGATTCTGCAACAATGCTATCTAATATTTGCTGTAGTTAAACAAACACCTAACCACCATAGCTTCGTGTCCACCGGTATTTGCTTCCGGTATACCTTGACACAAGGCGAGTATGTAGATAAACTGAAGACAACTATATGTGATTATGCGAATATTACATCATTTCATTTTAAACGAGACACTGTATCGATAATAATCTCAATTCTTAAATTCAGATTTTCTGCTTTAGTAACAAGATAACTCAACCTATGCGGTACATATTTATTTCGTAAATACATGTTGGGATAATTTAGAACGTTCTGTAAAATTAAATCTAAAAATTAATGAATTGATTAAATGAGTGATTTATATTTGAGTTGTTGTTAAATAACAGCTGTTATATTTGTAATCGATCGTAATCGTATACATACAATAATCTAGTTAAACATCATAGGAGCTATTTTTGAAAAAGCACCAAAGTAAAAAATGTAAACAACGAAATTCCTGCCTCCCCTACCTCTCAGCAAAATTTAATTATGGTCCTTCAATGATGATCAAGATTATCTAATAGAAATGGCATACCGGCTCTACTATGTCCTGTAGTAGTCAGTGCTGTTTGGATGGCAGCAACTCCAGTGATATCTTTGATTCGGTAAGTATTACTTCATTTCTTTATTATATTTCTGTTTCACAGTAAGTAGTCAAGTCCAAGAGAATATCTCCATTCTCTACATTTACATTTCTAGTCCCATTCGTTAAATGATACCAAATATACAAAATATAATGTTACTTGTATTTCTTCACAAGTAACTACTATAATTGAGATCTCCAATCTCACATTGCGATGTTCTTCTTTAGTAATAACATAACGCAGTAATCAGTTCTTAGGATGCTTAAAACGTTATGTAAATCTAAATCTAAAATTTATTAGATTGATTTCATGAGCAAACTTCATTTTCGTTGTCGTTGTGATACGACCATGTATATATTTTTAATCTATCGTAATCTAATGAACACGAAAATCTAGCGTAACATCGTAGCAGCTACACATACATTTTAGGAAAAATACATAAAACAAGAAATAAAAAGAATGAAAGGTTCATACTGGGAATAAATCGACAAACTTTCGACATGCTTGAAACCTCGAAACTTGTAAGAAAAGAATTATTTTCGAATGAGGTTTTCAAACTTAGTTTCTTCTTCCACTCTGAACTAAAACAGCAGCAAAGAGGGTGGACAGACCGAAACTATTTCAGACAAACCGAAACTATTTCAGACAAACAAAAACTATTTCAGACAAACCGAAACTATTTCAAACCGAAACTATTTCGCAGACAAAAGAGAAGAGAAATGGTTTCGGTTTCTCACACTACGGAGACAGACCCGGCGCTGATGTCGAAATCGTTTGGATTTCACAAACAGACTGATTTGTAAAATCTCTCCTCGTAAATCAATAAAATTATTGGACTGGTCAGTGAGTTTGAAATTAATTCTCGTTAATGAATTATTATGACATCTCATATAGAACGGATTAGTTGGATCTTCAATTATTAAAAATCCGGGTGGTGCCGTTGGTGCAAATGAGTATAAATTATATCCCTGCTGGGCTTGATTTGATCTTTCGAGATTTATTTGGTAACTTCCTTCGATAGCATCACATACAAGATTTACTGCAATCACCGATGATATATTCACATTAGCAGGAGCAATATGCCTACCATCACCGTCTGGATCATTATTATGTTTGAGGATGGTTGTTTGTGGTTGTGCTATTTTTTTCCATACGGCGAGTATTTGTGGGAAGTACTCATCGAGGAAGTCATTGGTTGATTTTTTTTAGTTCATTTGCGTTATTTCCAAGAAACTTGAAATCGGGTAAATCAGCTTCTGTGATATTTTAACCAGTTAGAAATGTTTTTTTATCAACGTTCTTGTCATTAATTATTATCTAAACTATTCGTTTGTTGATATATTCAATGTCGGATACACGCTGATTTAATATCTCAGCATATTGTATGATCTCGCTGCGTGAACTCGTTATATCAAAAAGATGTTTTTTGAAACTCTGTCGTAGTCGTTCTAGGTGTGTGTTATGTAATTGATTAATCTCTTTCAAATAATCAATGTCATTATTTAGAGTAAATACAATTGTAATGGATGAATCAGGAGTTTTCTCAAAACCAAATTCCCATTACATGATATTTATATCGAGATATGTGAATCTATCGGTTAATTTTGCATTTTTTATACCAGGTAAATAATTTCGATATGATGGAGTAATTTCGTGGTATGATTGTACATCTGTGACATAATCAGATCTTTTAGGTTCTGGTATTTGATAAGATGTCCGAGGTGGGATTTCGGGCCATCCTAGCACGGTTCTTATAGAACTCTGATAGATATATACGGCATACCCGGTTGAGTTTATCACAATCGCAGATGACAGTGTTGGTTCATGAACTGTTTTAGCGATTTTTGATTCTCTTCCAGTATGGATTTTATTCTGCGTTGTAATTCGTTATTGATCTGTTCGATTTGGTAGGACCAAGATGGTAAGGAAAAAACAATCCAATCTGGAGTATTATCGAGTTTGTTGACCACCGAATGGTTGTGATCGATTTTCATGATATTTTGTCGACGGATTAGCCAACAGCAGTAAAACAATTACTGAAAAAGCATAGATGATTAGACGATCACGATGAAAACACCACAAACTTTTCCTCACAGGGGTAGAAATTTCATCAAAATCGATTTTCTCTAAATGAATTCCTGGGGTTTACGCCCTCAATTTTCATGAAATTATGTCAACGATCATTAATGATCATTGCATGAAAACACCACCAAAATGACTAAAAACGACCATAAATGACCCAAAAGAAATGAAATAAAAAAATAATTGAAAATATTTCAGCAGTTAAGCAGTTTCAGCAGTTAAGAAATAAAATAAAATAAAATCCACTCACCCTAAATTCTTTTGAATTTCACTACAGTGTTTTCATTACTTCCCCGTCAGTGATAAATCACATGTGATTCGCCAGTGCAAAAAAAATACAAATAATTGGAAAGGTATTATATAGTTTTGGTTACATGTGAATAAGCATATCTGTCTTTAGAATGTATCAATGGGACCCATATAATTTCTGTTCCGTAGCTGTCTTTAGAATTTATCAATGGGACCTATAGAGTTTCAACCCATACATATGGATCAAACATGTATTTGTCCATGTCAGTTGTGTTCACTATGTTTGGATATGTCAGATTGATAAAATAACGGCTCTGTCATAGAATGGCGAAAGTGTGGATTTATAATTATACACACTTGTGCCACTTTTCACAGACACATCTCGGATTTGTGGACAGATTTTTCACTGAATGGAGAGGCAGTTACAGTGTTATTCTGTCTGATGATTTCCTTAATTGTTTTGATTTTTGAATTTATTGTGCGTTTGACTTGATATTGCTGGCCCAATTCACCTCTAACCTTTTAGAACGCAGTGAATAACGGGATAAATGTGTTGATGTTACAAAATGCAAGTGAATCAATTACCACATGCTGAATTCGTTTAATCAACCCATACTGCCTTGGAAGGACGTGCCTATTATTGCGAGCGCTATCATCAATATCTTGAAAATCGGAAAGAATCTGATTACAATCTAATTTATCTGAAAATTGTATTTTTTTATTTTTCAAATTTGAAATCTCATTTATAATGTCATTCATATTTTCGAAATTCATTATATGATATTTATATATCTAATATGTATATATATCTAATATGATATATTTTATATATCAAATACAACAAATTAGGGGTCAATTTTGACCCGTTTTCGTACGATATCAACTCCATTCGCCCTAAGGTGTCATCAACATCTTATCGCGCTTATATACATATATATATATATATATATATATATATATATATATATATATATATATATATATATATATGAGCTCCATTCGCTCTGAGGTGTTATGAACATCTTATCGCGGCTAGAAATATACATAAAAAAAACATTTTGGAACCCCTAATGTGTTATTCACATCTGAGAGGTCCAGGGGCACCAAAAAGCATAGTCTCGGTGAGAGGATCTAATCCGTCAAATAACGATTTAGAACCTCAAGAAGGTATGCTTTGTGTATGACGTCACATTTATATACATTTCGTAATTAAAGTATATATGATATATAGACGGCACAATCTCTATTCGCTTTAAAATGCCCTCGCATGTTATCACGCCTAGAGATATACATATTAGTGTATACAGGCGGTACATCAGAACACCTAGCCTGTTGTTGGCAGGCTAGCGAATTCCAATGAATACTCGCGGCACAAGGGGTGACAGCTGTTTATATACACACAAAGAGGAGAAACCCACCAATGCACGTGACGTGACGTAGAATTGTTTTCCCATGAGATCATAGTGGAGTTTCCGTAACGGTTATCTGTTTCAGAAATTGTATATATAAACCCACACGAGTTATTCCCCTTGATGTTATAAACATAATACAAAATGAAAATTTAGATGTAAACGAATTGAATTATAATTCCAGTTTGTTTGGAGATAGTGGATTTATAAATTCCTTCTGCTATTTTTCGTACCGAAGGTTCGCAAATATCAAAATACCTACCGGTTTCAATCATTGATTGAAATACTCTTTCTTCGCCTGTCTGAAAATTTTTTGATTTTACGATTTTAGCATTTTTCGAGTGTTTTCCACCACTCCCCCTTTTGATATTTTCACTTTGTGTGATAGCTTGAAGATTAACCAAAGAATTATTCCTAGGATTAGAATCAATATGATCGATTACAAATCCATCTGGGATATTTCCGTTAAATACTTCATGGACGAATCGATGACAATAATATTTTTTCCCTTCAGCAGTAAACATCAAATACCCAAAAACGTTGTCCGTCCCTAATGGTTTCTTCAGTCTGCAGTGTCTTACAATACCATCAGCAATTGCTTCGTAATTGGTAATTACGGGAAGTGGTTGAAATTCTTGGCTCATTTATATACTATATTATTTGTCTAATTAATTATTTGGTTTAATAATTACTTGAGAATCTATGAATGTAGTCTTGAGGTGTTCTTATGATTTTGTCAGGGACGCTGACAGAGTCAGAATTCTTGATGGAATCTTTGATGGAGTTTTTAACTCTATTAAAATAATAGCGCTTTAGTTCTCTGTATCGCTTACCACCACAATTGAGACACAACTGTGCTTTTCCACTCACACCTACCCTACATCGTATGCAAGATAACGGCCCCAACCCAACCCAATCCCCCCGGCGCACGTTTTGTAAATGATATCCGGAGAATTCATTTCTGCATGATTTGTTACAAGCGGTTACTGATCCTATCATAAGCCATTTGCAATGGTTCATTATATATATATATATATATATATATATATATATATATATATATATATATATATATATATATATATAATATTCTTTATTTAAATACTTGTTTAAATTATATCATGGAGGACTTCTAGAGATTATCGAGAATTAAGCCTTGGAATAATGCTAAATTCAATCTCGATTGTGTCTCCACTGATGTACCAAAGGGTCTAATAAGTGATAGAAACATGTTGGGTATAATCCATGATGCATTTAATTAATTCAAGCGCGATGGAGCATGTCACTCTTAGTCAACATATCGAATTGATGGTAGTGTTGATGCTACCATGAACGACGAAAGAGCAGCAGTGATAATCTTGCACCTTGACCAGAAAAAGTATTTTTAGAACGGGAACTTGGATTATACGCGACACATTTGAACCCATCTTGATTGATAAAAAAAGAACTGTCACTGTGAGTCAGGATTCCAAACAGGAACGCTGACTGGAATCGACAAACCATATTACGAGAGAGCTTATCCTGTAACCGAGGTTGTTATGGGATTTATCTGATCAATGACAATCCGAGTATTGAAAAAATTAAAACCAATGAAACATTCGTCGTTGAATTGTGTAGCAGAACGAATAATAGAGCATTTTACAAATCTAAGACGCAAACAAATAAACGAATGGGGTTTAACAGTTAGGGAGAGAGGAGCAACGATTCAAACTGTAGCTGAACTAGAACGGATACTAAAATTTCCAATAACCGCAGCGACAGTAACAGGCGAGATATTATATGAACCGAAATATAAATCTAGTGGATCTCCAATCAAAATTATTGACCATAATGCACACGCGTGGACATCCGCAGTAACAATATCTCTGCTGGATAGAACCATAAAATATATACTTATGGAATTCTCGGAGAGCGGGAATTTATTTGTTTTTATTTCTCAGTCAAGTAGAAACAATTCCGTGTCAGTTTGGTTATTTCAGAGTTTTGAAAACGAAGAGTGTAAATTCGATCAATTTGTAAAACCCAATGGTGAATTATATCGTACTGAAGATCTTCAGAACGAGATGAAAAATATAGCTAGTATTTTTAAACGGAACACGACGAATAATTACTAACAAACTGTTTTACAATTTCGTCAGTTGCAGCTCATTTCACGAGAAAGAGAAATCTATGGAAACCGAATTTCTCTCGGATATCCAAGATAGTTGTGTTGATTATGGCCATGGTGGATTATGGAATACAAAATATGACCCTGAAAGCGTAATTTCGGTTGATATGACTGCCTGTTATCCAGGGAGTTTTCTCGGGTATGGAGAATGCTCTGAGTATTTTAAAAGATTTGGACATCCCACACACGAAATGACCCGTGTTGCGATTAATGGACCACTGCCCGATTTTGATTTAACCGGATTCATTCGTGTGGTATCATTTGAAATTGCTAAGGGTTTTCATGCGTGCTGTTATATTTAGTTTGGTAGACATATCTCTGAAAACATTGGAGGCCAATAGTGTTTTTACGGTTTATGATTGATTCTAAAATACTAATATCGCTGATTGTCAGTAAAGCAATTATATCATATCGAAAACAAACTGAAGTCTGGTTACCACAACCTGATAGTCTAGATAGCATAATCAGCGAAAACAAAAAACAATTTACTTCGCTCGATGAAGAATATATCGTGAAATGGTCCAAAAAGATCTTTGAAGTTAGAAATAAACGCGCAAAAGATCTCGGTAGAAGAATAATTGGTAAATTCACTGCAATGCAAGAAGCTTATGAAATAGTTTTCGTATCAGCTCTCCTAACAGCCTCCACAAGTGCGGAAACTGGGAGAGCAGGGAAACCATTTCCATCAAAAACAGTTTTACTATTAGCACCCTCAGAGTTATGTTTAGCGGAAGGAGGGACAAATTTGTTTTTTGCAACTGCTGTATAACGTTTGTATGCAGTAGATATGATACATTTATTTTATAACAGTATGTTCTACTTGTATAATTTGTATAACCTCTGTTAAATTTTGTACTCTATTATGCAATAAATTTTGTTTATGAATTACATGTATATTTGTTGCAAAGTGTTTTAATAGCCGATTAATAGTATAAACTATTTGTTGGCTAATTATGTCAACATTGATAACTAAAGGATATTAATCTTTTGCTTGACACAATTTTCGTTTCCCAATTTTCGTATCATTTTCAAAGAAAATTTAACTATTAGAATGATGCAGATGTAAGTTTATCATTAAATGAAAGGTTTAGTTTTGAAATATCTATCTCTGTATTTCTCTCTCTCTCTCTCTCTCTCTCTCTCTCTCTCTCTCTCTCTCTCTCTCTCTCTACCAGTTTCAGATAAAAGTTCGCACTTAATTTACAAATCATAATCATATTGGTTGTTGCTGCTGTTGTATTATTATTTAACGCCAGTTTCAGCTTTACATAGCGGTCAGTATAAATGGTGGAGGAACAACTCTGGAAACCGCGGAGAAGTATCAACGACTCACGGGAATCTACTGGCAAGCTTTCTCACGTACCAATGTTCGCCAAACCTGAGAATCACACCTATGCAAACGGAGGAAAAATGGTACTAATTTGGACCGGTCAATACTTTAGACCACTCGACCGGCACTCGGGGGACTATAATCATGTTGGAGGAAACATCATCAATGTAAAAAATATTTGATAAACAATATAATTTATCATACATTAATTTTCAAGATAAATACGCTATCCGATTCTTATTGCGTCATCACTATAGTGACATGAATATATTAATTTTCAAAGAAAAATACTCAGCTTCAAATCATTATACACAAATCATATAAATACTGTAAATCGTATTGATGCAATGAATTACCATTAGTGTTTATTTTGGTGATTTCGAGCTCATTGTCACTTTGGTCCTTCTGGAATCTCTCACTCCCTTTCTCTGTCTGTGCCTGTCTGTCTCTCTGTCTGTCTCTGTCTCACTCTCTATCTTTGTCTTTCTTTCTTTCTCTCACTCTCTCTCCTTCTTTCTCTCTCTCTCTCTCTCTCTCTCTCTCTCTCTCTCTCTCTCTCTATTTATAAGTTGTTCTTTAAATTGTACCTTTACTCCTTAATATATAGATAATTTGCAAGTCTTTGTCAACCTTGTATTTTATCGTTTACATAACTTAAAGCACATGCTAGTAATTTTCTTTGTTTATTATGATTTCGTGAGTTGTCATGTTGACAGTTGAATGCCCGCTATACGATAACACCTATGCGACAGCAGGAATTTGCTAACAAAAAGATTATTAACTTGGAGTCGAAGTTATGAATGAACGATTGAACTTAAAGAAGAAATGAAATAATGTTTAAATATAATAGTAACGAATAAATAACACTGTTGAACACATACATGGTGCATTATCATATTATATATTTTCTCTGTATACTAGAAACATCGTAAACAGTAGTAAAGCGGTTAAAAGACAAGGATTTTCTACTCAACATTTAACACTTAAATTAGACATATCATTATACATCTTCTGAGGTTTTGGCATAATGATTAGAAAGTACGATTACAGATTTCCAATGCCATCGATTTATCTCGTCTACTGTGAGTTATCGATATACCTTCCTCCACCATTAATACTGGCCACCATATATAGCCTATCGTGTGCTGAAAATGGCGTTAAATCCTACAACCACAACAACAAAAACACATATCCATTGATTGATTCATTCTACCAGACAGCCGTTTAAACATATTAGTAGGTTCGCTAATATCACCGAAAGGTCCTCTGTTACACATTGATCCATATATTTAAATCTTAATTGTAAGGTAAGTCATTTAATAACCCAATCACAACACTAAGTAAACTAAAACCAAAAAGTTAAACAATGAAGGTACATCCTAAAATTAATCATCATAATATCGACAAGCTTGAAAAATCGGGCCATTTCCATATTTTATACCTTCCGAAAGGTCTTTCAAAATTCAGTTTATCCTACAGGTGGAGAAATACCAGCTATCGGAAACAAATCCACGAGTTTTCAAATCAGCGTGCATCGTAGTATCATCGATAAGGAAACTACAATTAAGAAATCCAGATAAAAAATACTGCGCTCCTTACTGTAGTTATTTAAGATTCACCTGTTAATCAGTAGCTCCTGACACATTAGTTTCTTTGGAGGTCGATTGCAACGTTCTACACTTTTATGTATTGATCCATTTGTTTTGACAATATTCAGTTCATATTGAAAGTGATTTTTCCAACATAGTCAACATGTGGGAGATGTAGTAGGTTTATAAATACATCTAGATTTGCAATGCATGCACACTAATCGATTAAATTACTTTCGTGCAGCAATCGAAATCACTTTGCGGTCATAAATAGAGCCATATTAACGTGAAGGTGACACTATGTAAAGAGACTAAAAACTACATTTCAACGTTACTACAGCTCAAGAAACAAGAACCCTTATAAATATTAATCTCTTACGTCTTCTTTGTTACACAAGAAGACCAAGTAATGTTTGAAAACGGTTTTATTTATTGACGAATCTGGTCTCACCGGAAATGGGTCGACCATGACCTTTACTTCTAAAGCAAATGTCTTTGATCAATATTTATTTACAACCGTGTGTTCTGCTTATAAATTAGATTTCTTTGTCAGTCCCTTATGTGAAAATGCCTGTGCAATGAATTTTTTTTCAAGTCGTTAAGAGTGATAAAGCAACTTTCCCAGATAATAATATTCACTATGCCCCTTCCTGGGAGCGTAAGATGGGATATCAAACACAAAGGGTAAGCGCGTCTATTTTGTCAAAGGCGCATTCCTTAAATATTTAAAATAGGAGTCATACATCTCACACATTTTGATCGCTGATATCACACATTTTTTATTCAACCCGCTCTATTACATGAACATTGTAATGTCACCTTACACACTGTTCATGGTAATCAATCACATGTTTTCTTTTAATATCATGGAATGTCTCTGTAACTCAGTTCGTTCAACTCGTAATCAAAGGCATTCAGGTTCGATACCCGGTTGTTTGTTAGTGACAAAGGAAAACGAATATTTAGAAAACATTTCTTTTCCATGGAAGAAACTAGAAAATCTTCTTGATATAGAATGCGCGACTTTTGTCGGAATGATGTGATTTCTTTTGCATTTCCGAACGCCTTAATGAATCATTTTCTGGACATTTTCATTTATTTAAGAGTAAATGTGGTATGAAACATTTTGATCAAAATCGCCTGATCATCTTTATTCAGGACATACTTGATGTAGGAAATAGTTGATACGTGGTTAGATTCCATTATGTAGCCTTACTTTATCAATAAATATTCTCTTATAGGGAAAGTTATCGTTTCCGTCCCCATATTGGATGCATGTGACGTTCTTCCAGGATTACTCTTTGTTTTTCATATGTGTTTTTTAAAACCAATTTGTGTAATGACTTTTTCCATACATAGATGCCCTGTAAAATGGAATAACTCTCATTATGGTAACTTTATATACATATTACAGTAATTCTTTTTTCCCTGCGTGATGAATAAATCATTAGACTTGTTCCAATTTATGTTCTCGTGATCACCCCGTTTCAGACATCGGTACGACGTTTTTGGATTAAGGGAAATAATGTTGAGGATAAAAGATGTCATTTAAATATTAGTGTAAAAAATTGAAAAATAAAATAGTTTTGAAATCATGTTGATCAAAATAGAGACAATGATGATCCCTATTTATAATTATATATTTTTATAATATGCAACTCCTTAACACTTGAAAACAAATGAGGAAACATTTTACAAAACGATATTTATATATATGTTAAATTCATGTAAATTCTCATATTATTAGTAGATGGAACAAATTACTCTTTAAATGTGTCATTTAATTTTTATTTTTAATAATGCATGACGCAGTTAATAGTTGTAGATGTTGCTGTATATATATATATATATATATATATATATATATATATATATATATATATATATATATATATATATATGTGTGTGTGTGTGTGTGTGTGTGTGTGTACTTTTGTGTTTAAAATTTTTTTTTTTTACTTTTTTATAAAAACATTTTTGTTGTTGTCTTTTTTATATAAAACTTCATGTTTTTTTTATTTAAAGGTATGGACTTTGTAGTCTGAAATAAAGAATTCTTATCTTATCTTATATGTACGAGAACGTTAAAGTTAGAAAATTGCTTTAGCATTCATTTAGGATCAAATCATTTTTCTCTTCCGGAATGTAGTCTGTTTAACATAACGAATAGGAAATACATTTTATTTAAATATTTATTTTATATGGAAATGCCGCCGATTGTGAATGTACTTGGATTCAGTTCGGGATAATTTGTAAATCACTTTGAAACTATCCCCACTGCCATTATGTTTCCTATCTCAATTTAAGACGCTTAAAGAAGTTTTGCTTAAGAGTTTTGTCGTTATAAAATATCGATAAAATGTAACGTCCCTGTCAAGTATTTATTATCTCATGTACATACCTAAACGCACATGTTAGCAACGATCTGTTTTTATCACTTTATAGCCGTGGTGGTGTTGTCATGGTGATAGTTGAATGTCTATGGATACGGTAACACACTATTGACAGTTGGAGTGGGGTTCAAGAGATTCATTGGCATGGAGTCGTAATAAGAAATGATCGAATAGATAAAAAAGGAAATGAAATAATAGTTTAATAGAATAATACACGAATAAAGCAAATGGTGAGTACATTCATGCTGCAATGTAATATTTTACCATTTCTCCATTTGTACAGCGCATAAACACGTTTGAAGGAGCGAACATGTCAATGCAAACCACAGAGAGTATTCAAGTAAACTACCAATCCCATTCTTAAATAGTTGTATGTAGAATATGTTTGCTTTATATAAAGTGGGGCCTTGATAATATAAATATTACGTGAATTATATAAGGACATCATGAGTATTTAGCTAACTTTCTTTTTTATTCAGTAATATATCTTTTGTGTGCTGGATGCTCGATTTATTCGCAAATTTGGAATGTTTCGGTCAATTTCTGATGTTTATGCTAATTATTTATGGGTATTTTCCATTAATTTAAGCGTCAATGATGCGTTAAACACTATTTTAAAAATCGTGTGTTTAATCATAGTTATTCATGACATGCATGATCTAGGTAAGACGCTGCTGAATATATTGGTTCAAGGGTGCAGCCGTACGCCATAGTTGTTGAAAATTTCCTCTGACACAGAAATTTCTCTATTCCGTCTCTACATTTGATGCCAGTCACGTGATTCCAGGAGTAAAATCTCTTTACTAAGTCTCTGCCCATTTATGAGATCAATTAATTATGAAGCACATAACGAAAACATACACAATGAATGATTGATAAACGAATGCAAACAAATCTACAGCCCATTTCTTACGAATTTTGTAGATGACCTTATACAATATCGAGGTGTCGTGTATGAGAGAATTGTTACATTAGATTAATGTTGTATACATTTAGTAATTCTACTACTTCTTTACGTGATGGAATATAGCATTTTACATGTTCAAATTTTAATTTGTTTTCGCAAATTTAAATTATTAATTATCCCCTGTTACAGGCACACATCGTTAAACACTTGAAACAATAAAATAACTTTGCCAAGCGAACTTTATCTATTTTTACCTTTGGTTGTCGAATGTTCAAGGTACTATAAAATAGCTTTCACTCTTATTTAAAATCTAAACTTGTTTCTCTCCGGAATAAAGTATGTCAATGCAAATCATGTGTGTGTGTGTGTGTGTGTGTGTGTGTGTGTGTGTTTGATTTCAATGGTGTTAATGTTGGAGTTTGAAACGAGTTGAAATTTGCAATTATCAACGAGGACAAGAGGAACATTATTCAAAGAATTTCTTGCACTCAATACGAAATTATTACCATTAATATTCTTTTAAGCAGATAATTTTTAAAAAAATGAAAATATGTGTGAAAGAACAATAAATAAATTCAATTAATTTTCACTCAGACTCTAGACGTTTTATTTGTTGCACGTAATAAGTAGTCTCTGGAGGTTTTTACACTGTTCTATAATTAGTAAAAGTTTTGAGTTTAAATTTTACCAATTTTAAATCAAATAGCAACGATGTCTCCGAATAAATTAAATATCTCACTCAAGCAAGATGATGTTCCAAACGGAATGTATATGCAAGTTCCGTACCATGTGTCAAAGAGAAATGTTTCACAACGAAAGCGTGTCACTATAAGTTTTACTTTACCTTGGCAAAAATCTGAGCGGCATCCAACATATATATATATATATATATATATATATATATATATATATATATCAGCGCCTCTCCGACTTCCCACACTTTGGACAGGTTCTTGAATGGGTGCTCCAGTGATATTCACTCAGACGGTACGGATTGTTCATAAATAAAGCTGAGACATCAAAAGCTTGTTAAAAATAATACTGCAAGCTGATATGTACATATTGTACCGGCATCAACTAGATATTTTGAAAAGGACAAATAATTTGTCATTCTTTTGAGAACTGCTTTTTGGAAACCTCCATGGGCCTCTTTTACACAAATTAGGCCAAATTAATTAAGCTATAATACAAATTACAAGATTTACTGAAAGTTTTTATTTCTTCTTTAGAAATATATTTTATTTATAAGAGCTCCATTTTTGTCAGAACGATCATGATACATATACTACATTTCTGATTCTATTCATTCTCAGACTCATTTATGCATTCATTATACAATAAAGCTATATAAGAATGTGTGGTAGTTTAGCAAATCAATTGAATGTAATTGATTCTGGTACACCGGTAACTCCTTCCGGTACAATTTGACCCAGCTATTTACTTTTCAATTGTGATGTTCTACTTTAGTAATAACATAGCACAGAAATTAAATATTGGGGTGCTGAACACGTTATATAAATCTAAATCTAAAATTTAATAGATTGATTTCCGACGCAAATTGGATTTGCGTTGTCGTTGTCGTTGTGAAACGACCACGTATATATTTTTAATCTATGGTAATCTAATGCACACGAAATCTAGTGTAACATCTTAGAAGCTAAATATATTAAATTATAAATAATACATAAAACAAGAAATGAAAAGAATGAAAGATTCATGCTGGAAATAAGCCGACAAAGTTTTGACATACTTGATACCTCGAAACTTGCATAAAAATAATTATTTTCGGAAGAGTTTTTCAAACTTTAATTTTTCCTTCTTGTGGAAAGATACCAGTTATCTAAAGCAAGTCTGTTTTCAATCAGCGTGGATCTCCTTTACACTCGCGAGAAAGCCACGCTTAAGAAATTTAGATAAGAAGATTGCTTTACTTCCTATAGTTTTGTCAGATACCCCTGTTGGTGGTAATTGCAATACAAGTTAGTTTCTAATCATTTTATTAGCAACCGTACACACCTGTATTAATTCATCCATTTATTCTCACAGTATTTGAATCATATTGAAAGAGGGGTAGTCCACTTTGTGGAGGCGTTGTTATGGGTTGACTGATACTTATGCTTTGTATGTATCGTAATCAATTAGAGAGATTTCAAACACCATTCGAGCCCCCTTTGCGGTCATAACTGGATCCACCTTTACTGCAAAGATAATGCTATTTTAAACAGAGACTCAAAAGTCAGATTTGAATATCTTTTTAGCACTACAAAAGCTCAAAAAATATAAATCCTTGCGAATATTAAAATTTCACATCTTTTTCGTTTATATAGGATACCGAAAACATAAAAAATCAAATGTTCACAGATAGTTATTTTGATATGAACACACCGGATAATGGTACACTGTGACCCATACATGAATATTCGCAGTCCCTCTCTAATGTCTTTAATCAATAAGCATTTGTGCCCAAGGCAAGAAGCTTATGAAATAGTTTTTGTATCAGCTGTCCTAACAGCCTCCACAAGTGCGGAAACTGGGAGGGCAGGGAAACAATTTCCATCAAAAACAGTTTTACTATTAGCACCCTCAGAGTTATGTTTAGCGGCGGGTGCTGGAGGGACAAATTTATTTTTTGCAACTGCTGTATACCGTTTGTATGCAGTAGATGTGATACATTTATTGTATAACAGTATGTTCTACTTATATAATTTGTATAAACCTCTGTTAAATGGGTACTCTATTACGCAGTTTATTTTATTATTATTTACATGTATATTTGTTGCATATTGTTTTAATTGCCTATTTATAGTATAAACTATTTGTTGGCTAATTATGTCAACATTGATAACTAAAGGATATTAATATTTTGCTTGATATAATTTTCGTTTCCCATTTTTCATTTCCTTTTCATAGAAAATGTAACTATTAGGATGATGTAGACGTAAGTTTATCATTGAAAGAAATGTTTAGTTTTGAAATATCTATCTTTGTATCTATCTCTCTCTCTCTCTCTCTCTCTCTCTCACTCTCTCTCTCTCTCTCTCTCTCTCTCTCTCTCTCTCTCTCTCTCTCTCTCTACCAGTTTCAGGTAAAAGCTCGCATTTAATTAACATTTCATTATCATATTAGTTGCTGCTGATGTTGTATAATTGTTTAACGCCAGTTTCAGCTATACATGGCGGCCAGTATAAATGGTGGAGGAACAACTCTGGAAACCCCGAAGAAGTACCAACAACCCACGGGAATCTACTGGCAAGCTATCTCACGTACCAACGTTAGCCGAACCTGAGAATCAAACACATGCATACAGAGGAGAAATTTCAGCAATTTGGAGCGGTCAACGCCTTAGACCACTCGGCTGCCACTCGGTGCCTATAATCATATATATATATATATATATATATATATATATATATATATATATATATATATATATATATATATATATATACACAATTATTTATAAATTATCCTTAAAAGAGGATCGTTTTTATAACACCTTCTTTATTTCTTATGCTTTCGTGAGTTGTCATGGTGACAGTTGAATGCCTGTTATACGGTAACACCTTTGCGACATCAAGAGTTTCCTAATAAGAGGATTATTACCTTGGAGTCGAAGTTATGAATGAATGATTGTATTAAAGGAGAAATGAAATAATATTTATATATACAAATAACGGAATAAATAACACTGCTGAATACATACATGATGCAGTATCATATTAGACATTTATACTAGAAACATCGTAACAGCGAACATGTTAATCCAAGGAACTGTAACTTGTTTCGCCGCAATTTTCCAACCATCTTCTAAAATTGTTACATGGAGAGTATCATTTGTTTCTCTACAGTTTGACCTTCACAAATATTTCCACATGGCTGATATATATATATATATATATATATATATATATATATATATATATATATATATATATATATATATATATATATATATATATATATATTAAACAGTAGTAAAGCGGTTAAAAGACAAGGATTTTATACTCAACACTGAACACTTAATATCAGATAAATATCATTATACATCTTCTGAGGTTTTTGCATAATGATTAGAAATTTGATTATAGGTTTGCAATGTCATCTATTTATCTTGTCTACTGTGAGTTATCGATATATCTTCCTCCAACATTATTACTGGTCGCCATGTATAGCTTATCGTGTGCTGAAAATTGCGTTAAATCCTAGAACCACAACAACATCAACACTTTGATTCATTCAACCAGACAGCCCATTAGACATTTTTTACTAACATCGCCAAAGCGTCCTCTGTTACACATTGATCCATAGATTTAAATTTTCATTCGAAGGTAAGACATTTAATAACCCAATCACAACACTAAGTAACTAAAAGCAAAAAGATAATCAATGAAAGTTACACCCTCAAATTATTCTTCATAATTTGGACAAGCGTGAGAAATCGGGCTATTTCCATATTTTATCCCTTCCGAAAAGTCTTTCAAAATTCAGCTCATCCTACAGGTGCAGAGATACCAGCTATTGGAAACAAAACCACGAGTTTTTAAATCAGCGTACATCTTCTTATCATGGATAAGGAACCTGTAATTAAGAAATCCAGATCACAAATATTGCGGTCACCTGTTAATCAGCAGCACCTGACACATGTGTTTATGTGGAGGTCGATTGCAACACTTACACGTGTATTTATTCAAACATTTATTTTGACAATATTCAGTTCATATTGAACGTGATTTTTCCAACGTAGTCAACATGTGGGAGCCATTGTAGTAGCTGTATAGACATCTGGCTTTACAATACATGCACATTAATCAATTAAGTTACTTTCGTGCAGGAATCGAAACGACTTTGCGGTCATAAATAAAGCCGTATTAACTTGAAGGTGAAACTAAATAAAGAGACTAAAAACTACATTTCAGCGTTACTATATCTCAGGAAACAAGAGCCCTTATCAATGCTAATATCTTAAGTATCCATTGTTACACAAGAAGACCGAGCGGGAGGGTAAGATGGGATAGAAAACACAAAGGGTAAGCTTACTTGGATCACAGCTAATACATACAGCTAATCTCCCCTCTGTCAGCGAGGGTTCGAGTCTCAGATTCGGCCAATGTGGGTATGTGGGAAAGCTTGCCAGTAGCTTATCGTGGGTAGGTGGTTCTTTCATGGGGCTTTCCCTTGTTCTTCCTCCACCATTAATACTGGCCGCCATGTATAGCCTATCGTGTGCTGCGAAATGGCGTTGAACACAACAACAACAATTGCACCAAACAACTTGTTATTTAATCGAAATATTACAGCACCTCCTCCACTTCCCTCACTTTGTAGGGCTTCTTGAATGAGTGATACGCCAGTGATATTGTTCATCAATAAAGCTGAAACATCAGAAGCTTGTTTAATATTATATTACAAACTGTTTTATAAATATTGGGCCGGTATGAACAAACGATTTTTACAAAGGACAAATAATGTCTCATTATTTTGAGAACTGCATTGAAAGTTAAACGTTTTCTATTATTTTATGTGTAATGGAGTTTTTCTAAATCTAACTTCTCTCTCTCTAGTCAACAATACAGCGGGCATTCATTATATAATAAAATTAATCAACCCACCATGGGCCGTTTTTTCACGAATAAGGCCAAAATAATAAAGCTAAAATGACAAATTGCAAGATTTACCTAGAGCTTTTTTTTCTGTAAGTATATAGGGTATCAATCCGAGCACCATTTAATGGGAACGTTCATAATACATGTACTACATCTCTGAATCCATTCATTCACAGACACTTTGATTCATTCATTCTACCAGACTGCAATTAAATTTGTTGTAGTTTATCAAACATCTGAACGTCATTGCTTCCGGTACACCTGTAACTGCTCCCGGTACACTTTGACCCAGAGATTTACTTTTCAGTCCAAGGTGAGTTATTTGATAACCTAAAAACAAATATATGTGATTCTGTAAATATTACATCTCATTATTACATTCGTATTTCATGGTAATTACTCCAGTCCAAGGAATATCTCTACGTTTATATTTCTTGCCACTATCATTAAACTATATAAGCAGTACATAATATATAAATATGAGCTTTATTTCTACAGAAAGAAACTATATGAAATTTGATCGGAAATCTCATATTCGCATTATCTGTTTATGTATAAATTTTAAATTTAGAATGCTTAACAAATTGTGTAATCCGAAATCTTTATTGTACTAGATTGATTCCAGGAGGCAAAGTTGGATTTGCTTGTCGATTTTAATAGTCAGCGTTTATTTTAGATCAATCGTAATCTCATGCACACGACAATTTACTATCTTAGCAGCTAACTTATTTTCGGAAAAGTACCTAAAACAAGAAAGTAAACAATGAAAGGTATACACTGGTAATAAATTGTCATATTCTTTACATGCTTGATAATTCTCGATAATTCTTATTTAATTTTCGTCAAGGTCCTTTGAAATTCAGTTTCTCCTTGAAGTGAAAAGCTATCACTTGTTGGAAACAAAACCACGTGTTTTATATCAGTGTGGATCACTTTATCACGAATGGAAATGTCACAATTAAGAAATCCAGATAAGACAATTTCTTTGTTTCATATAGTTGTTTTTAAAGCTACCATTCCTAAGATATCCATGTTCATCGTAAAGCCAATTGACGTTAGTTTCTAAGTAGTTCGTTAGCGACGGCCTACATTTATATTTATTTATCGACTTATTCTCACAATATTCAAGTTCTATTCAAAGTGATTTTTCTAGCTTCGTCAACCTTTGGGAGCCGTTGTAGTGTGTTGAATCATACTTCTCTCCTTGAAGTGCATGCGCATTAATCAGTTAGAGAGCTTTCATATATCATTCGAGGCCCCCTGTGCGATGATAGGTAGAAGCATTATTACTGTAAGGGTGACACCATATAAATAAAGACTCCAATATCACATTTTAACGTGTTCTCGGTGTTACTAAGGCTCAAGAGATAACAGCCATAGCAATATTTTATTTCGCTTACTCTTCTTTACACTAGGTGACATATTACATAAAATTCCAAATGTCAGCAAAATGTTATTTTGATTGGCGAATCAGCATCTGAGCGCACGGATATGGGTATACCGTGACCAATACGTCAAGATCTGCAGTCCCTGGCTTATATCTGAAAATCAATAAATATTTGCACCCCATGCGCATAGCTTATAAATTTGTTTTATTTTCCTTTCCCTCCGTCGAAAAGGTTTTGCAATGCCACCCTTTGAAGTCGTTCAGTGATAAAACACACCCGTGTCAATGAATGACATTGAACACGCTTTGTTCTGGTGGCGTAAAATGGGATATAAGATATGAAAGTATTCTAAGACTGTCTAGGTCCATTCATGAAACTTTTATAAAGCGTTACACATCTCAGTCGTTTTAAATACTGATTACACAATGCAGTTTCCGCTCAAATTGCTCCATTACATCGACATTGAAATGTCACTTTCCACACTGTTCATGCTAATCAAACCTATTATTTTAATTTATAATTCACGTAAGCCATAGGACCCCAATTGATATCGTATTGTACTATTAGTCCAAGGCATGCAGGCTCAATACCGCCCAGTCCGTCTACCGCGATGCGTCTTACGGAAAATCATTTAGTTCCCATTTCATCGGGATGTTATAGATGATAATGAACTGAATAAGTGCAGTCAAACCCAACAGCACAAAAAATTATCAATTTTTAAGACATGATACATCTACAAATATGTTGATGACTATTCCTGATTTTCTGACCATATAGCACTGGCATAGAAAAAATACATGCTGTCCCTACAACTGCGGAAAATGGTATGTCTGGCAGAGCTTGGACAACATTTCCATCAGTAAAATGTTTACTGTTAGGAGCCGATTTATTACGTTTACTGAATGGGGATGGCAGACATTTCTCGTTATGTAGCTGTTGTAGATCATTGGTATCTCTCAGCTGAGATACGTCTATATTATAACAATATTTTAGCTTTGTATAATTTGTAATAACTTCTATTACAATATGCATTATACGATAACCTTTTAGATTCTCAAGGAATTACATGTAAATTTGTTGTATTGTCTTTTTTTAATTGCAGGGTAGTATTATTGAGTAGCTATTGGCAAATTATCTCACCATCAATAAATAATTTTTATTTTTATGATACTTTTTAATTTGTTATTATTATCTTTCTTTTCAAAATTATCTTTACATGTTTACAGACAATTTAGCTGTTAGAATGGTGCTGATTTAATATTCCACTCAAGCATTGTCAGAAACGTTAAGTTTTATAAAATGTATAAAACACATTCCTGCTGAAGAGGTTTTGTAAATGTTCGTAGTCGCTTCGACAATATTTGATATCCAATGCATTTTATCATCAATTTTACATCAACATGGATACGATTTGCAAAATGCTAAATTAGACGCCGTCCACTCCTTATCGATTTTGCACTGTAGCTGATATAAATATATGACTTTGGAAAGAACAATCCACAACTTTAAACGTTTACGCAAAAGGCGTAGGAAATGATAAATTGTATTTTTCTACGGAATTGCAATCAGAATTTCATTAGTGAGTACGAACTAATTCTTTTTCTATAATAATGGTCCCGTTTAACACGGGTATTTAATGTAATATGAGTTCTCTTAAAAAAACAATTGCCATTGTACATAAGACTGATTTAACCATTATTTGCCTTTTTCGAAAACTTTATATGTATAATTTAGCATTGTCCGCGGCTTGTGCATAATAATGAGAAAGTAAGGAATTTATATTTCTTGTGTCATATGTTCATGTCCTTTACAGTAAGTGATCAATGAGAAGCCTATCAGTACTCAACCAGTCGTCTATGCTGGTGATAGCCCACAACAGTTATCAAGTATTCCCTACATATGTGAAGACAAATCTGTTTCCGTTTAAACAAAGCTTCACCACCTGACATCGGTTTCTAACAACCATGCAGCCCCCACCCCCGATTTTTGCTCCCTAGCTTTCTCGTTAGACTATACTCAGGTATAAGATTAAAAGCATGATTATTTCTTAAATTAAGCGCAAGCTGTAACGTAACATTGATGTTTAGAGATAAATAAATACAGTAATGGATATTTCAAAAAAACGAACCGTTTCTGTCAAAACTTCAATAAAAAAGCAATGTAGGTTTGATTATTTTAAAACAATTATCTTTGCACCACCATAACAGCTAAATGTATTGCAAACTACTAAGAAAAGTATGAAAATAAGAAAACGATTATGCAGGTTCTTGTAATAATATCATTTATTTGTCCACTGAGTCATAATTAGGCAACAAGTACTTTACATTATCCCTTTTAATAAAACAATTTTCGTAAGAAATGTACAAGTATTTCGCAAAAAGTTACAATGTTGACATTTACTACATACAAGAATGCAAAATATAATTGAAGTTAATGCAAGTTATAATTGGTTAAAATACTGTAATCATATATATGTATCACATCTACTATGTACAACTAATCTCCCAACTCAAACTTTAACTCCTGGGCTTGTATCAAGACAATTGTTATTTAATGGAAAGATTACAGCATCTCTCCCACTTCATGCACTTTATATGGCTTCTTGAATGGGCGCTACTCTATTGACTCATAAAAGTTAAAATTGAATAAAGCTGAAACATTAGAAGCCTTTATAATATCATGCTATAAACTGTTATATACATATAGGACCGGCATAAACAAAAGATTTTACAAACGACAAATAATGTGTCATTCTTTTGAGAACTGCTGATTAAGATTTGTTTTACAGACAGACATAAACAAAATATTTTTGCAGATGATAGATGATGTTCAATACTCTCGACCACATTGGGAAGTTACGCGTTTTCCGTTATGTTCATTGTAATGGACCTTTTTCTAGTGTACATTTTTTTCTCTAGTCTTTGATAGTGTCCATCAATAAAATGACACTATTGAAAGATTTACAGGAAGTGTTGCGTCACCTTTAAGCAACATTTTATAGGAACGTTCATAATACATGTACTACATCTCCGTATGAGTTCATTCATTCACAGATTCATTGATTCTGCCAGAATCCTATAACAAATATACACCGTAATTTAGCACATATATAACCATAATTGCTTCCTGTACACAGGTATTTGCTTGCGGTACACTGTGACCCAAATATTTACTTTTCAGTCCAAGGAGCGTCAGTTGATAACCTAAACACAAGTTTCTGAGATTCCGGTAATAGTACATCAATTCATTATTATATTCACATTCATAGTATCAGTCAAGAAAAAGAGAAAATATTCCCAATCTTATGTTGACATTTTAGCCACTATCGACGAATCATATATACTAAGTACGCAAAATATAAATGTCACCTGTAATTATATATATAGAGAGAAATTCTATCAAAGAGATCTGATTTCTCAAATTCAGATTTTCTGTTTAGGAACAAGATAAATCTTCCGACCAACTTAGCAAATCAATTTTATTATTTTTAAATTAAATCTGTGAAACTATAACATTTCATTGATTGATTCCACGAGTCATTTGGATCTGATATATTTAAATGTCTAGCCCCTGTCGGTAAATGATAATAACTCTGCAAATTATAAATGTCGCCTGTATTTCTTCACAACAAATTACTACTGCAATCTCAAATTCAGATTTTTAACTTTAATAACACGAAAAGAATCCCCCGTAGTAAATAATTCTTAGGATATTTAAAACGTTTTGTAATTCTAAATCTAAAATGTAAAAGATTTCTTCCAGGAACAAACTGGATTTGCGATGTCGTTGTAATCGTATATAGTTTTAATCAATCTTAATCTAATGAACAAGAAAATCTAGCTTTAACATCTTAACAGGCAAACGTTTAATCAAACGTACCTAAAACAATAAAGATCAATAATCACATATAGATGCTATAGATTATAAAAGATCGTCATATTTTCGACATTCTTGATATCAGTCAACTGTTTTATGTTTTGAATTTTGGACAAGGTCTTTAAAACCTCAGTTTCTCCTTGTAGTGGAAACATACCAGTTATTAGAAGCAAAACTAAGAGTTTTAAATCAGCGTTGATACTTTTAGCACTTGTGAACAAGCCACACTTAAGTAATCCAAATAAGAATACTGCGTTCCTTCCTGTTGTCATGAAAAAAAAACCTGTTCGTGGTATTGCCGATACAGCTTACTTTTAAGTAGTTCGTTAGCAACGACATACACGTGTATTTATTCATCCATTTATTCTCTAAATATTAACTACTTGAATTATTTGGAAATTCAGACATCAATTTTGCACTGATTCCAATCGCTACTAATGATCAAGTAACAACATCCCTTATCAATGTATCGTTGTCTTCCGCTACAGGATATATACGTGCAACTAACTGCAAAAAGGTATTGTGATTGGGAAATCAGAATCTCGGTGTACATTTACACGAATACACTGTCATCCAGACGTCAAGATTTAAACTTCTTGTTTAATGTCTTTACTTGATACGTTTGATCACTCATTACGCACAGGTTATTAGATAGTTTAATGTTTTAGTCTGCTCTGTGAAAATGGCTATCATTACCACCGTTTCAGCTTGTTCAGTGTGATCAAACACGTTCCATGTTTAATTATTGTTAATCAAAATGCTTTCTTCTGCTGTCGTAAGATGGGGCTTCAGGCATATAGATATTCTACATGTGGTCGTGTTTTCGCGTGGGATTGATATTTATAAGGACTTAAACGTGTTGTATTCACTCGTTTATTTATTCTACTGAATAAAGTAAAATAAGATTTAATCATCTTAGTAAACATCTGGAAGCCATTGTTACGAGTATTTTGATTTCTGATACACATTTGTCATTCATTCTGCGTTTAATATTTATGATCATTGTTTAAATATTATATTATAGTTATTAGATTAAAACCCAAATAAAATTATTCTTAAATAACACTAAGTAAACATGTCACCTTGACATGCCTTTTCCTGCGGATAGGAAGCTCAACAGAGGGAGCCTCATGTCAGTATTAAAATATTTTGCCGTCATGGTTAATAATGAATTATCAATACATTTAAATTTCATCAGTATGAAATCCTATTGATTGACCGTGAAACAAAAGTTCAATTTAGCATTTTTTGACGACTTATTTTCTGCGTTCACAATAATGAAACAGAATGTGCATTTCTTGTGGGAATATTTTAAAATATATGGGTGCATAAGTGCTAAATTATCATGTAATGGAAGGATATGAAATTTAAGTGAATGTTTTAGTTAACTTTTTTGTGGTGGGAGTTCTTTGAAGAGTGTAAGATGGAATATCTAGTACACAATATTAAATTATTTACTTAATATGAAATAGTGTTACTCGTTAACACCGCATTTCTCACAAAATAAGATAACAAGGTCAATCAAGACTTGAACATGCTGTGATCTGGCCAACTAATCTTATTGAACAAATAAAACTAGAGCTTCAACAGAAGTCCAAACATATTGATAATCTATGTGTGTCACTAAAATAAAGTATGTCATAGATCTGTCATTTTTTTAAAAACAAAAATTGTTAACTAGACTTTGAAATATTGATGACGTTCGTGCACCCTTAGTGTCATTTCTTAATTGGAGATTTGACATTTAAGTTATTTTCTCAAAATGTTCCAAGAATCAAGAACTGAATGTTTTATCCAAGACAATGTTATTAGTCAAACGTAAACGTCAATCAAAATGTATAGGACTCTCGTGCAAAGATACAGTGTTAAAAAGGAATAATAATGCAACCTGTTGTTGCTACGGACGGTAACATGAAACAAGTAATAACCATTTTACCTCACGTCATTAAAGAATTAGTATTAGTATTCATAAGCCTTACTTTACTATGTCTCCCAAAAATGCACCTATACTTTAAAACTAGACGGTATTGTGTTAAATTTGCTGTATAATCAGATATTCATCCATCAACAACCCCCAAAATACAGGAACCATTCATTTCATTAACAAATATAATTTTTGAAATACTTGTCGTTTCAAACAGTCAAAAGCCACACTCCCAATGTTGACTAAATTCATTCTCAGTCATATACTATCATATAATTAGCAAACTATATCAATAATACTATTATCTTTTAATAGACATACAAAGTGATTTCTCGTCAAACAATGTATAAATTAAATATGAACTAAGGAGCTAATAAAATAATGCATGTCAGATAAGAACACTTTAGCGAAGCTCTCACTTGAGTGTTTTATCCGGTTAAAAGTTACCGAAAGGGACCGATTTGTCAGGCAAACGTTTTTTTTTAAAAAAAATTTAGATAAAAGAATCCGACCATCACCTTAGTTTTCTTAATGTTTGATAGTGATTATCTTGTCTGACCGACGACTGTTAGCAATAAACAAGGCCCTTATCATTTTTGGTTTATTGTTTTCATTTTCTTAAACATCATTTTCAATCCGTCAAAAGAGACAGACCGGGCTCTGTAAATTCCCTTTGTATATTATTCCCTCACCTCATATGCATTTGTTATGTCCCTCGGGAACTATTAAGGATCACAAATAATGTTATTAATGGACATGTCTCTTAAGTAAAGGTTGCATATAGTGGCAAAAGTAAGAAAACGATTCATAAATATTGTTCTTGCTTTTGCAAGTATTCTTTGTATTAAGATGACTGCAACAGCGGGTTTCATTACTAAGGATCTCATTCTGTTAAAATGTAAAAATCAGGGCTAGTCGAATAAAACTTTTAACAAATTAATGACATTCATGTAAGTCACTGTTCATTCGTATAAATATGTGCAAATATTAAACAGCCTACAATAGTATTAAGAATTTATTTAAACAAAATCAAAATAGAGCAAATATATTTTATTTTTTCTTTGCAATCAAATATATGAACGTCGAAATTTTGCCATGAACTGTCGCGACACTTTTAGTGAACAATGTTTATAAATAGGTTTTACATTCAGTCATATGATTACCCTCTATAGCTTTAGCTATCCATATTCTTCACAAAACTCTGACCTACCCAACCTCTATTTCAGCCAAATGCTTTTGCTCTACTCCGGAAAGTTGTTCAATTTTGTACAAAAAAATCCCTCAAATGCTAATGAAAGGTTTTAAGACTTGTTAGAATAGTTCCGAAGCTTTTACTATATAGTTTTGAAAATATTCTCCGCAACTTTAGAATACACTACCATTGAGAGCATTTTGTTACTGACAATTTGATGAGAACAGAACTATTTAATCCACTTCATTTGAGAGATATATCTCTACGATAACTAGAGGAGCTCTGCTTGCTCTACCCATGAGGTATATCTTTACTATAGTAAACGTGCATCTAAATATGAAAACATTTTAATGGTACTGATATTTATGATGGATTAGTTTCATTTGCGATCACAGGATTCAAACGATGATATACGTAATATTGCTCGTATTGCTATGTTGTTATTGTTGTAGAAAATGTTGTTTGCTTTAATAGTAGTTGTTGTTGCTGTTATGATTGGTGTTGTTGAAATATGCAATGTTAATGCTAGTATTAGTAGTAGCAGTAGTTTTAATGCTACTAATGATGTTGTTTGTGATCTAAACATAAACAAAAACACACACATACACATAAACATATACACGCACACGCACTCCAGCCCTGCGAATAGGCAAAATGTTTTTGACTCATAATAAGCGTGCTGATATTGACATAACTGTTTACGGATCTAAAGATATTGATAAAACTGATATTTGTACATAATTGTTTTGTCAGTAAACCAAAGCGATTGTTTACAGATGCGTGCCTGCGTGGCGGCTAGATCCCCAGATTAATTAAAGATTAATTTCACGGTTATCCAAAAATAATTATAAGTCTCACACCCGCTCTCCTAGAGATTCTCCAAGTTGTTTTGGAGCCACGTGACTGATCTAAACCTTGCAGTGAATTCGAAGAAACGTTATGTGCATAAATTGAGAATCATCGCCATCCATTTCTACAAAAGCATCTGCCCGTGATTAACTTGCTGAACACAATACATGGTACACTAGATAGCGAGGGTACTGTCATAGGTGTTGCAGTACCGTCTCTTAGTCACCGTTGTCGTCATTACAACCACTGTCGTTATCGTGGTTGAAACCTGAACCGTGCCTGCACTTGATGGCAAAGTTAGTTTCATGCCTCTGAAAATAAAGGTTAAAAAGCATAACGAAATGCAGGATCTAAAGTAGACACTATCAAGGACTTTTTATCTCAGGCACGTCAAGGCAATGAAGTATCACATGATAAGTTTAACCTAACCCTAATTGAATACAAAACGGATATGTCATAGGAAGGAAAGAGTCGATCGAACTCACAAAAGAACCATTATTCAGACGTTATCAATGGAATGTTAAAAATGCAAATAATTGCACTTGAAACTGATAATGTGGTCCTCCTAAAACTTTGCATTTCTTGGTTTTATTTATATTAAAAAAGAAAAACATATCCGTATTCATAAATTTGTTCTGATATCTTGAGGAGTGACCATTTCAAAATCTTTAAAAACTACATGATAGGCTTACAAAGTTATCTCTCGTCCATGTTGACTATGCATGATAAGTTTTGGAAACTAAAATCAATATATAATTACTTATTAGAAGAGATAAATTGTACTGTCGATATTTAAACATACAACAATTTATTGAGCGCTTTCAAACATTATAACCACGCTACGAGGAATATTAAATAATAACGTGATTAAATAAAACATGTTATGTAATATATATATATTTTCGATTGCATAAGAAAGTTTGTACTTGATGGGTAAGACGAACTAAAACAACTTTCCAAACTATACATGTATTGTCACAAGGAAGAGCGTGGAATCATACAATCTTGGTTTGAGAAGCATTTGCAGAGAAAAGATTTAAATACCTAAAACCTCAATCGAAATTTAATGTTTTGTATATTGTTTTATTCTTTTTAAGAATCAATACAAACACAAACTGGCAATCTTGATATTTGTCTTTGTTGGGGCCTTGTTATCTTAGAGAACATAAAATGGCAAGGTTTGATTAACGGTTCACTTGATATCACATGATTCTGAATAACAGGTATGGGCCCCCGATTATAGTGTATCTGAAAATCATGGTGCACGATAGGTAAAATAAAATGTGAATGTGTCTGTTTGATGTTCTTAATTGCCATTGACTAAAGCATAACTTAGGTGTTACCTATCTGTAAAGTTCCCTGTATTAAATAGGAATTGCCTTTTCATATTTACAAGGTCAATCTACTTAACACGAGGCTCATAGTTTACGTTTGGTTATAGTATGCTTGATTTCCTTAAGTGCCTTCAACTGAAAACTTGTCTTATAAGTAACCACTTTGTATGAGCATGAGTATCAACAGCATCTGGAGATTGCAAGCTTTGTTGCTATGTCCCAGCCATACGAAAGAAGGAACGAAAGAACGAATGGACAAAATAACAAAAAACATTGCTACAGATGGTTTTCAATATTTTTTTAACACGGTCACACACGGTACAGGGATAGCTTTAAAGAGAATATTGTTTACTAAGGTGAACCTAGATAGATACTTTAAAGCAGTTTATGATGGGGTTATGTTATGGAACATAGCTGATATTATTTTAATATTTTGGTTATATTTTTAGGTCTACCTTCTGGTTTAGAGACAAAGAATTTATAGAGATACAGCGATCGAACCGCATAGGTGTCCCATGTGTTTATTGGATGTGTCAAAAGGAATAAGTATTTGTTTGAACTTATTATGTCTGCATCTACACATTAAAATTCTTTTAAAACTACCTTTACAACATATGCTGAAATTTACAACAGCGATTAGTTTTGAAAGTGAAATTTTAATGTTCTCCAAAATATAATTTGAGAATGTTTATTTTGATAGCCTATACCTTTGTTGGTATTTAAGTGGTTACGTTTTCATAATATTCAATGTGATAGCAATAAGTTTGCTTGTATATACGTGCTTAAGGTTTGACAATGTTTAATGTGGCATCCAATAACTATTTTTGCTATTTAAGTGGTTAAGGTTTGGCAATGTTTAATGTGGTATCCAATAACTATTTTTGCTATTTAAGTGGTTAAGGTTTGGCAATGTTTAATGTGGTATACAATAACTATTTTTGCTATTTAAGTGGTTAAGGTTTGGCAATGTTTAATGTGGTATACAATAACTATTTTTGCTATTTAAGTGGTTAAGGTTTCATAATGTTCAGTGTTGTAGCCAATAACCTGTTGGGTATTTAAGTGGTTACGTTTTCACCATGTTTATGTTGTATCCAATACCTTTGTAGGTATATACGTTTTGAAATTTAAAATGTTTAATTGGTAGCCAACCTCGTGGGTATTTACGTTGTTAAGTTTTGATCATGTTTAATGGTTTAACCAATGCGTTTGCGGGTATTTAAGTGATTATGTTTTCATTCTATTATATGGCATAGCTTATAACTTATATGGTTGTAAAAAAATAATGCTTGATATTAATAATTAAAACACTGTGCGATATACATGTATCCCTGTTAAATATTTATCATCTCTTGACACACGAGGCACAAGATTTATTTAAGATAGGCAACTATTTCCGTTTTGTATTATCATGCTAACCAAGGCGGTGCTCTCAAGGTGATATTTGAATACCATTGTCCATGGTAACAGTTACAACTGTAGGAGTGGGCTTCGAAAGAATCTTTATCTTAAAATAGTTGTAGTTATGAATGAGCGATTTTAGCTGAAAATGTGAATGGTAATCGAAGAAAAAAAATTGGACCCAAGTATTCAAGATGTTGTTCTTGTTCTTTTTCTTTTCTTTTTGATCGTTTCTAACATGAATGAATGAACAACTGGGCGAGTGTATAAATGCTACATGTTTAGAATTCACTTTTCCATAATAATTACAAATACCGCGGACTTCAAAGACATACGCTGTTAATACTTGGTATATCATACTTTAACAATTAGTAACTGAATATGTTATGAAATGTATGAAGCAGAAGTCACATTAACAGTCATGAGAAACCAATTAGTCTCTTTCTACTGTGTGTGCGTGTTTATGTGTGTGGTTGTTTGTGTGTGTGTGTGTGTGTGTGTGTGTGTGTGTGGCGGTGTGTGTGTTGTTTTCTGTCAGTAAGAGTCATTAGAAGATTTAATAATTACAATGTATTTCATTCTTCTTATTTGAACCAAACTGTTGCCGATTTGATTATCATTAGATTCATGTTTAATCTTGATTTATTTCTTTTTAGCTGTAAAGATTTTCAAACTATTTACTGGTTAGTCTATTTAATCCTAGTAGTTAGTGTTGAATGTGCTCATACCATACTGGTCCGCATACCTAGACATGTGTAGTAAGATTTACCTCTTGAAATACATCTTGATATTATGTTTTAAGCCTCAATTTCTACTTCAGGACTGGGACAAAAGACGTTAGTCTTCTGAATCTAAACTTTATTTCTGAAAAAAGGAGTTTGTTCTCTCTGAACGTCAACAATCTTAATTTGCGACTTTGTAAGACATATTTACCCCAATAGATGAATAATTGGTTCTCACTTCAGATGTTTACATTATTCCTCTCTGGGTGAAACATTACACAACCATATGCAATTTGTACTATTAAATTCACATCCATCTTCATTATTGATAGTACCATTTTACTCCAATAACATAATATATATTTTCAGTTCAGGATATACGTTTACGCTTTATGTATGAAATGAATTAAATAAGCAGTCAAAACAAAAACTATTTGCCTACCGAGCTGTGTTCTCATTCGAAGTATACGATCGTGGCTTGAGATGCATGCATGTTTTAAAAAGAAAATTTAAAACAGATTAAGCCATTAAAGAGCAGACGAACTTTATTAACTCTGATTAGATTCGTTTGCTTTGTTAAATCTACTTAAGATTTTTAAGACCAAAGATACAAGCGTTAGTATTATAATGGATTAATAATGAGCGAATCAATTAAAACAATTGTAGCCTCTTCATTATAATGACGTTTTAAAGTTACACTTAACATCTTTAATCGTGAATGTTTGAGACTGATACAAATGAGTACAACCGGGATTATTTCTATTTTGATACAATGACAAGATAATTGACTTACGGACCTGATGTGCTTAAATACCACATAAAATAATTCTTTTTGTAGATATTAAGTTTTTGTTTTAAAAAGCCGCTTTAGTCGATGATAGATGAACTGGTCAAAGTTATGTGGTGATATTTCAATGCCCTAATCTTTAAGTCATTCCTCAAGAAGTGACATTTATTGACTGCCTCGAGAGGAGCCTGTCTAGACATATGGGTCAAGATAAGAGTTAACAGATATTGTTTAATCAATGGATACGCGCTATTTTTCAGACGAAAATTCTATTTACATGTAGTTGATATTTTCGTATAACCAACAAGGGTTGACAAAATACTTTGTTTACATCATTTCCATTCAGAAATCGCACATAGGTGAATACGCATGTACCTGTATCACCTTCAGAATAGAATAATTAGTATGTACTGAGTAATAGTCTTGAATAATTTTATGCTGTCCGCACTTAAGCTATACATCTACCCGTTGAAAGTCATCCAGGTTTTGACAAGCATAGGAAAACTCGTTTTCTATCTCGTCCCGGTATCAATAATAATGACTTAACGAATAAAAAAAAATGTTTAAAATGCACACTGTAGCCAGTTAGAAACCACCTAGAGTTTAATGTTTCAGTATCATACAATGTACACGACTATTGCGGATCAGGAAATAACAAGTGAAAAATCTTTTAACCTTTATTGCTAAACGCTTATAAATTATTATTATTATTATTATTATTATTATTATTATTATTATTATTATTATTAATTTTCTAGTCGGAAAGAAAGATCATTAAAAAATAATCTTATGCCTTTCTTTTAAAAAATAAGGTGCCAGATCACGGTGTGGCTGTATCATGTGCGGCCATGTTTTGACAGACCTAGTTAACATTTTAAGGCCGCAATTATATAAACAAAACAATAGAAAAGAAGATAGGTTATTAAGTTTATAATAAAGCGATTCTTGGCAGGTAACGACATTTGATTTCAGAAATTCACAGTTGTAATGTCAGTGTCATTTGAATAACTGTGTCCATGGTAACCCCTTTACGACACGAGGAGTGGGCTTTAAAACAAACAGTAGTAGTAGTAGTAATGTTCCTTATTCGAGGATAAATAATTAGTTAAATTATTATTTCAGTTAATATCAACGAAATATATTAATTCAAAAGACTAAATTCTACATAAAAATCACAGAATTTTTTCTGGTGGTGTTGAATTTTCTTCTCTTATTGATAGGATCGTCTAAACGATTAAACCAGTAGAAAAATCGTCACCAGTCTCAATTTTGCACATTAGAGAACTTTTGTTTGCTTGTACATTTCAATTGATCTATGTGGTTAAGAATACATTTGAAATGAAATTGTGTGCGTATGTATGTATGTTTGCGTATCTTATGGTCATTTTAAACCTTTATAGTGTAACTGAGAAACATATTGGGAATTGCATACGGTGACATGGCGCAATATGGCGAAGGAAGAAGACAACGCTCACACAAATACTCTGTTGGATTAGGTAAATATCAACTCCATTGAAGCTGATACAATCTTGATTGTAAATTCGATTGAATTTTAGGGTCACCAACCTCTAGAAAGAGGTTTCGTCGATAAAATGTTCTTACGAATAAATACACATTATTAATATGTAGCTTAATAGAAGAATGAACAACAAAAAACGTTGAAATGCTTTAAATACGTTTAGGACAAAGAATTTATTCTTGAAAACAAATATATGCACTAATACATTACTCATGTTGTTTTGTTTCGTTTCTATGTATATACAATTATATTATAATTAACTTGGAAGCTTTAAGTGTTATAATAACTGAGAAAATAATTATTTTAGAAGAGATAATGTTTTCATTTTAGAAAACCTCCTTACTCGAGATTAGTTGAATTTGACAACGTAATAATGTGATATTTCAATACTATAACTTTCTAATCATTTCCAATGTGCACGAGTATTTTGAATCAGATTAGATCTTAGTGAAGAACTTTTGTGTCGGTTACGATAATTCGAGCATCAGTATTTACATAACTTTCTTTGCCGTTACAATTTCAACCCTAATCCATAATGGATGGGCAGTACCATCGCATTTTGATTTGAAACACTAGGCCCATGCTTGGAACATCCAATCTTGTACCCTCATATTCTGTTTCCTCCGACTGAGAAACGTATCGTTTTCATCCCTATGTTTATGCCTGTTACGTGCTTCTAGGTTTCAAATATAGTTAATACGCTTTTAATTACCTTTTTATATATAAATAAATGGAGAAACAGAAGAGACAATGAAAGAAAAAGAGTAAACGATGAACGAAAATGGGTAACGTTAAGCAAAGAGCTCGCAACAGGTAAACCATAATAATATATTTTATTATGTCTTAATAGAGCATTATTGATGCTCAAACCATAATAATATATTTTATTATGTCTTAATAGAGCATTATTCATGCTCAAACGTTTAGCTATGCTAGTGTTATTACCGTCGGTTTCACAGAGCTATTGAATGAAAAAGGTGCAGATTGATATAATATAGTTAAATAGGACCGTCACCAAAAAAATAAAAATAGCTTAGAAATCATAATTAATAAACATATACAAAGGTGCAGCTTGTTTTGTACGACATCTTTTAACATAAACTTGCAATCGGAACAATTTTCAAATGTAGATTTAATTTTGAAAATATGTTTCTATGTATGTTTAAGGTAGTGTGGGAAGGCTTCGTGATTTTTAAAAATCTTAGCTGTTTTTCTTATGGGAATCGAGTCTGTCTGACAGAAAATACAATTTTTAAATATTCCTTAGATACAAAATTTATTGTTGTATAAGCCATTAGACTGAGTTCATGATTTTAGTCTTCTTTTAAACAATGCACACAGCTTGAATATTTTTCAAACTTAACTTAAGTTGTTTATACTACTATCATTCGTGGATGCTTTCTTTTAATATGTTATATCTCTTCTGCATTACACGAAACACAGAAGTGTAATTTGAGAGGTAACGATTTCCATTTGGTTTTTAACTTTCACCGTGGTAGAGCTGGCAAGGTGCCATTTGAGTACATGTGTCCATGGTAACACATGTACGATACTAGGAATGGGCTGTCATGTTACTTATTTGTCGATAACTAATTAAAGGATTGTTTAAATGAATATTAACAAAAGGCAGGAATTTAAAATATTAAATGCATCATAAATAAACACCAATAAAATATTATTTTTTTTCTGGTGCCTTGGATTTTTTTTCCTCTTAGTAATGAATTTTATCATCAAAAGGAATAAACCAGTAGAAAAATACAATCTGGTCATAAAAAGTCTCAAATTTGAAAATTAGAAAACTTTGCGAGTGTGTACATATCAAATAATTTATGTGTTTAAGCATACATTTTAATTGAAATTGTATTTGTATATAATGTAGGGAATTATTTTCGTTAACAAATCTAGTCAGTCAAAAAAAGAATAAAAATTTTAAATATTTATATAGATACAAAAGTCATATCTCGTATCCGACATTAGAGTGAGTTCGTGATGCTTTTTAATCTTTTTTTAAAACAATGCATCCTGCTTCGAAGTATACCAATTCAATTGGAGTCTCTTTCATATCATGCTTAAGATTTGTATACTACGATAATTAGACAATGCGTGTTTTTAATAATTATTATCTCTTCCACATTACAAAAAGATCTGAAGTGAATGTGGACAGGTAACGATATCCGTTGGATTTTAAGCATGACCGTGATTGAGATGTAATGGTATCATTTGAATACCTGTGTCCATGGTAACAATTTTCCGTCGGTAGGTGTGGGTTTTAATAGTAATAGTAATAATCATGTTCCTTTCTCGAGGATAAACAATTAGTATGATTATTAAAGCGTTTAATATCATCAAAAGGTCGTAATTAAAAAAGCTAAATTCTTCATTAAAAAAAATAAATAAAACGATGCCATTTTCTGGTGGCGTGGAGTGTTATCCTCCTACCTATTAATTTTATCGTCTAAGCGAATAAACCAGTACAACAAAATCCCCAAACAACCACGTCATTGTAGTCTCAAATTTACAAATTAAATAACCTTACAAGTGTGTACGTTTTAATTAATATGTATAGTTAAGCATACATTTAAATTGAAATTGTACGTGTGCATCTTAGGTTCAATGAAACTTCTGTATTGTAATTCAGATGTATATTTGAAACTACGTGTGGTGACATGGCACAATATGGCGAGGAAAGAAGACAATGCTCGCACAAGAGCTCTGCTGGATTAGCTCAAGCTATCAACTCCAATACATTTAATACAATCTAAATTGTAAAGGTGATCGAAATTTAGGGTCACCAACCTCTTCACAACAGACTCGTGAATTAATGGGTCTCGCCTAAACAGTACGAATTTGTAGCTTCATTGAGGAATGATTAACCGAAAACGTTTGAATGTTTTTAAGATATATTTAGAAACAATACGTTATGCATAAATAATAAATAAGCACTAATTCATTAATCATGGTGTTTTGTTTAGGTTTTTATTTAGTTACACTGACAAAATATTCAGCTTAGAAGGTTAGTGTGCTTTCAAAACTGAGAAAACATTATTTTCACAGAGATTAAGTTTTCATTTTAGAATACCTCTTTAGTCGAGCTTAGTTGAATTGGACAACGTAATATGGTGATATTTTAATACCTGAAGTTTTAAATCACTCCGCAAGATGCGTGATTTATTGATTGCCTGATTATCTACATTCCTCAAGAAGTACTAGTCTAGATTTATGGGTCAAGATAAGTGTTCCTAGATGTTGTTTGATCAATGGGTTTAATTCTGTTTTAGACGAAAATTATATTTACATGTAGTTGATATTTCCTTATTACCAAAACTGATTTACAAAGGAAGAATACAAAATAGGTGCGTTCATGTAAATACATATTTCATTGGCATAATCTACATAAAATAGTAATTAGTATATATTGACTAAGGATCTTTAACAGTTGAATGCTGTCTGTTTGACGAGTGTCTGAACATAAACTATACAAATTCCCATAAAATGGCACCAATATGCAAACTAATTGTTTATATTTCTTTTCAGTACCAATAATTTATTAACTAAAGCGTTTATTGACCATACAAATAATTAAATGATTAAATGCACAGGGCAGCATGTAAGTTAAAAAACTTTCAGAATTTAATTTTTCTGTTTTATGATGTACACGAGTTTTTCGGACAGGAAATAACTAGTGGTTATTACTAAACGTTTACAAATTACTACCACTACTATTACCACTACTACTACTACTACTACTACTAAAAATAATAATAATAATAATAATAATAATAATAATAATAATAATAATAATTATTATTATTATTATTATTATTATTATTATTATTTTTTGCACGTCGGAAATAGAGATCATTACTTTTACGGCCATTTTGTGACAGACCTAGTTCAAATTTTAAGGATCAGTTATAACAAAAGAATAAAAGGTGGATGGGATCTAAAGTTTATAAAACCTCCACTGTCGATGAGTAATGCTGTTTACAAAGAAATTTAACTAATTTCTCAAATTTAATTTATTGATTGCCTGATTAACTACATTCCTCGAAAAGACCCAATCCAGATTTCTGAGTCACGATACGTATTTACAGATGCTGTTTGATCAATCAAGATACTTATGTTTCAGACGAAAATTGAATAGGCCATATCATTCGAATACATGTTTAAATTGAATAGGCCATATCATTCGAATACATGTTTAAATTGAATAGGCCATATCATTCGAATACATGTTTAAATTGAATAGGCCATATCATTCGAATACATGTTTAAATTGAATGACCTTTAGAAAATATTTTTCGGCAATTTGTGAGCTAGAGTTTTAAATAATAATTGATTATGTCTGTTTGATGAGTGCATTTACACTTTACAGCTAACCCGTGAAAAGGACACACAGGTGTTAACAATTATAGGCAAAATGGTTTCATATATCTTTTCAGTACCAATAATTTATGTAACTAATGATTCAACGAACGAATCAATGAATACATGCTTAGTGTAATTAGTTAGTTACAATATAGGCTAAAGATAATATGGAAATAGGTCTTTTAAGGTAATATAACACTTTTAATCAGCAAATAACTATCTAAAAATCTTGTATTTTTTTGCTTATATTTTGTATATTATTATTATTATTATTATTATTATTATTATTATACAATTTAATCGATACAAAGTTTTATATTGAAGTTTTCTTTTCAAGAATAAGTTTCCAGAATACGGTGTAACAGTATCAAGAGCGTTCAGGTGTTGATAGACCTAGTTGAATGTTTTTAAGCGCAATTATAAAAATCTATTTAGAAAAGAACGTTATTATATTGATGAAATCTGCACTGTCAATTAGTGATGCTTTTACAAATACTTCGAGATATGGATCTTTCAAAATGCGATATTTGATTATTCTGTATTAGACTGACATTTTAGGATACATGAATTTAAGAATAACAAATCGACTTTATTTGAGGTTGTTTACTTTAGAAAACACGAGATGTTGACGCTTCAATTTTTAGCGACAATACCGGCCAAAACAAAACAGTTATTCACCCTTTCTGCGACGATATGACTGAGAAGGAATGTATTCGTCCATTAGCTTGAATGAAGGTCATAAGAGCTAAAATACAAGATAATGAGAAAATTTCTTAAAATCATAAGCAAACTATTGAAAAACGCAATGGATTGTAAACATCTAATAAAAAGTGGCGCAAATCAGACAATGTTAAATATATATATTTCATATCCCTTTTCGAACTGAAAATATAAAAATCTAATTCATGAAAGGATTTCTTTTGTTTGCCAGATACACGACGTTCTTCAGTACCAGGTTTTGTCCAATATTAAATATCAACGTGCGAACTTGTTATATTTTTAAATATGCAAATTTCTGAAACATTAAAGACTATTACAAAAGACGCAACAATATGTAGTTATGCTAATTATCTAGCGTGATTGTAAAAACAATAGAAAATTAGCAGTATATTTCCAAAGAGATTTGGAGGTTATAAAATGATTGTTTAAGAAAGAAAGCAGAGTATTCGTTTTAAATAAATAAAAGTCCGATCGATTTCATCAACTGAATCTAAAAATACTCAATGTTTTGCATTAAATTGCGCATATTATAACATTCAAACCGCAAGTGCGATACAAAAATCTGTAATAATCACCTGTGGCATTGACAATACCGAAACAACAACAAGAAGCAAAATCTTAAAATCAAACGGACATTGCATATTGATAGCTTCTTAAGTACCGTCGTTTTCGTAGGAGATTGAAAATATATCTCTATCTTCGATTTGCATGATCATGAATAAAGTAAATAGTTTTCATAAATGGTCAGAAATATTTTTTATAATGACACGGTAAGGTTTCAATTTGGGAGCAGGGGCAAAACATAAAACATAATTAAAATTTAAAACATTAAAACTGTTAGACGTTTGATTAAAAAAGAAACGAGACTTGAACATTATGTATTGTCGAAAATTTGTACTAATTATCACATTATTTATAATAGGAATTAATGCAGCATAAACAAATTAAATATATTACGGTATTTGAAATACATATTTAAGTTATATGTAGAACACTCTGCATAACGATCAATGCATGGTATAAGGGAGGTAACACATTATGTAGAATATAAGCCTCTGGAGTTGAAACCCTATTAATTACATTCTGTCTGTTCATTTATGTCCATTTTTAAGAGAATACAAAATATGCAAAATGCAAATACAGTTTCTGAGAAACTTTACCGAAATGTAATATCTTGAGTCAATATATCTCCAAGGTATGAACGTATTCTTCATTTATTTGCCACAAAGCATCCAGCCTGATTTAAAAAAAAATAACTATTTAGCAACTTCGTGCAGTTTTGCACATGTGCCGAAACTCCATCGTCAGATACCTGACTCAGAACGGTAATCACAATGATTAACATATTATGGCATTAAAGGGACAAACAGTGACTTCTGCTTAATCGTATCCTTGGATAGGTGAGTTCGAGCCATTATGGTGTCATATCAGTTGACACTGAAGATACAAACCTGACTGCCATTACGATTTTTGACGATTCATATATGTAAGAACTTCTTACACTTTTGTATAGAACGTATGTTCGCCCACTAATTTTGCCTTATATATATATAAACAAACATGCAAAGCAAAACCAGTACCTTCTGTGCATTAATTAATACATATTATTGAGCACATTCTGGACAAGAAGTTAATAATTGAAAGAGTTAATGCAAGTTCTCATACATGTAAACAAAACAAATGTTGTTTGAACCTCATGTCAAATCATGCTGATTTCCGAACCACACAACCCGATAACATTTCAAACTGAAATCACCTGTTACAATCGATATTAATGAGACTATCCAAAAGTTCGAGTTTAATGTTCCTAGATTTTATATTCAAGGAGGAAATCAATGACATTATGACAAGTATATTCACCGCAAGTATCAGTTGTTTGCAAGCCTAGTAAGTTAATCACCAACAGCAATGCAAGCAAGTACCCGACCGTGAAATGACTGTTTAGACCCACCATACAATCACCTTTTGTAACCAGAAATAATGCAAATTTCCAAATATTTTCGGCAACTAAAACTAATGATGGCTTTAACCTTCAAGGTTTTAGTGACAAAATCAGCTTGGTTTTTGAAGAGCGACGAGAGTAGAGGCCCAAGTGGTCGGACGGCGTCTCAGTTAGAGATTAGCAATTGGAGGCGGCGAGCTAGTGAAGCGGACGTAGAGGGCTTAAGAGACCGGAAGGGGTGATAGCAAACCTTTTGCTACTAGTACCGAGGTTGGATTAATACATTGTAGCTACAGTTGTATCAACGATCTCCAACAATTATCTGGTCGGGCGTGTTGAAGAATATATTAAGGAGATCCCTCACTGCGAAGTTTGGGTGGCGTAACCCCATGCGGGCAGCGAGATGGGTTTCCCTGAAAACCAATTCTTCTAGTTTCAAATCCCTTACTAAATTAATTCTCATAAAAGAAGACTCTGAAACCTTAAGCCAATTTCACACTTTTAAATTGACAAACAACTAGCTGAAACGGGTTTTGTCGAAGTTAAATCTTCCAAAATGTTGTTGACATCGAGCAATGCATAACAAGTATTGAGGACTAGTATAACAAATTAGACTTGCGTGGAGAGAAATGGCAAAACCTTCACTGACAAAGAGTTTGTATAATGGATGAACAACTATTCATGAAAATTAAATGTAATCGTTGTCGGATGTTGCTATCCTAGCATCAGCATGTTTTAATCCGTACATTTCTACCAATTGTTTATCAAATAAATCGAAGACGTAATTAAGTAACGATTATTCGACATCAGATGTTTTGTAAATTTGGCTTCTACTTTGGAGTCGTTTAAGTTAGGACAACCACACTAACTATGCGTGTGATAAATATTTAATTTTCTATTGCTATTTTGTTTTTCTTTTTTTTCTTTTTATTCTTGGTACTTTGCTTATGGTCTACGTAAGAGTAGTGAAAACACTATGTTTGTTAAACTTTAACAAACCAAGCTCGTGATTTTGCTGTAAATTGAATGGCAGATGAACAAAAGTAAAATATAGATCAAAACACGATTTAATTATTGTTAAAGTAACTCCACACAAGAAGAAATATCCAGGTAGAATCGACCTTGTCAAACACGATTGATAGAGTAATCAATGGTCCTTATATAATTGGTTTAGATTTCTCACTCTATTAGCAAATAATTAAATACATTTCCCAAGACGAAATGACAATTGATCTGTTGATCACTGGAAAATTGGACTGTGAAAGTACACAAATTGTAAATAATATAGGAGAATTAATCAAAATATTATGCAACACAACGTACATTATTGATTGTTACCGACACTTTTCTTATAAAGAAGATTTTATTAATTCCAATACGATTTGCAAAATATGATTGAAACTTATGAAAAGATAAATTTGATCGCTCAAGGTTTGATATCTTTATCAGCAGTTGAATAGTATATCCGTTGATAAATCAAAATTTGAATAAAGTAGATTATATATTTAAAGCTGCATATATAAATGGTAGATAAAACATACTTTGAAAGGAGAATGCTATGAAGTTTAGGCTGCAGACAAATAAATTTTAAAAAATTCTTTAAAGAAGTAAAACACAAGAAAGTTGTTAGACTGAAGAACAATACAGCATTTACAATTTTAAAGTGGAAGCAAATTAGTATGTATACAGTTTTAGAAAGCAATATTACAGCAGCTGCCAATTTAGTGTCTGGCTTTTCAAAGGTAATGAGCACTTTCTACGCTGTCAGTATCAAGAACAAACTGCAGTTGTAGGTCATTCATGTGAAACAGATAAATAATCCTTAAGATGGGTATAAATATATATATATATATATATATATATATATATATATATATATATATATATATATATATATATATATATATATATATTTCTTTTGTACGCAGAACATATTTTAAGTCTTTTATAGCGGAAATTTTCCAATTTATTATGAAGCCTGCATTTACGTATGTACCTCATGCTTTTAAAAAAAACTATTGGTATTTTCACATAGTTTACATGAAACATGGATTTTTGGGAATTTATAAGTTTATCACTGCAGCTTATTCTCGCCAGTTAACTACATGAAATCACGTGATAGTCTATCTGGCACAACTGTTTCAAAATAAATAGGGGAGCAAAAATAGAGATGCATTTATCTTAATGGAGGATAGGATGGTGGGCTACATGTATTATGTCATGCAGGGTACACATGTTCCCTTGGTTTTGAGTTCTAGATACAGTATTGATTCTGATCCTAGAAGATTCTAGAAACGAATTTGGTTAACAGTTTGATGGAAATTTTCATCAAGCTGATCATCCTACTTTGTTGTTGCTGTTGTTGTTGTTGTTGTATTATTTAACGCCATTTTTCAGCACACGATGGGCTATAGATGGCGACCAGTATTAATGATGGAGGCAGAACCCAGAAAAAAGCTCCGGAAAGAACCACCTATCCACGTGAAGCTACTGCAACGTATTCTCACATACCCACATTGGCTGAATCTGAGGCTCAAAACTACACAGACAGAGGTGAGACTGCAGTGATTCGTAACGGAGAGCCGTTTAGACCACTCAGCTACTCGGGCCCCTCCTAATATTTATTTTGACTTTGGTTTCTATATTAGTGTCGTATTGTGTTACCCATTCCTATCTTAAACTCCGAAGGAATCAGTCGTTAGTTTTGTTCAGTTCTTAGTCTGAGAAGATTTATTTAGTTTTCTTATTAATTATTCACTAGAATTTCAAGGAGCATAATAATACTGTCTCACTAAGTAACTAGTTTGGATTATTGTGAGTTCATTTAGAGACAAATTAGATTCTCTCATTGTGTTACATCATGAATATAAGAAGAACATTAACATTATTAATTGATATTGGCACATTCATTCAGAACACCCATGAAATGCATTTGGAATACGTTTAAATTATGATGAAACGTCTCTCTCTCTCTCTCTCTCTCTCTCTCTCTCTCTCTCTCACACACACACACACACACACACACAAACATATATATATATATAAACAAAACCAAACGATTTCATTAAGACTAATGTTGATGGTAGGAATAACTGACGTTTTCTGTATTCGTCCCTTATATGAAAAACTAAGAAACTGTTCCAGAACCAGAACGAAGGTCTAATAACGATTTCTAGAACATTATACTTGTCAGCAAGGTCAGTCCCGTTGCAGCTAACCAATCATAAGTCAGATACTTTTCGAACATCAAATCCGTCATCAAGATATCTTTAATATTTTCCAGTGCCAAATGGCTTTAATACCATATCTACCAAACGAAATAACCTTGTCTTAAAGTACAAAATCACTGTATTGAAGCGTTGTTATGGTTTCAAAAATGACTCTTACAATCTATAATCGGAAACATTGAAACACGTAATGCAAATACACATAACACACAACGATATATATATATATATATATATATATATATATATATATATATATATATATATATATATATATATATATATATATATACTGATTATGTACCAAGTACATTGTTTAAATCAAAAAATTTGTGAATAGCATACTAAGATGAACGCCTTCTATATCATGTATAACGAGATTGCTCTTCCCGCGTAAGAAACGTCTACATAAAATGTTTAGATAAATATAAGAATTCTTTAGTTTAGACTACGTACGCAATACCTCTGAATTAAAATGTAGATAGAAAATAAAAAATATTTTTAAGATAATATATCATAGGTTTTTGTATACAAGTATAGAGACACATCTGCTCAAATGTGAAGAATAAAATTAAAGGTTCAAATATACATAATCTACTTGGCTATATAGGAAGGCGCGTAAGTGCCACAACGTTAGATTACTACATATCTTAGATTTCTTAAGATTGCAATAGTTCAATTCCTTTAAATTGTCTGAATTTGTCTCCGTTAAGTGTAGAGTTTAAAATAGCGAACAGGAGAGTTATACATTATATGCAAATAAAAAAATGACAAAATCTTTATAAAAGCTAGCTGTATGAACTATCCCAAATTTTCATGTGGTATGAAAACCATAAACTTCTTATGACAATTTTACATACTCAAATTAGGGAAGCACAACGAATTCATTTGATTAAGAGATATAATGAATATCAACAAATTGTTATGCATTAAAGTCACGGATAGGTTTGTCACTCAAGATTTACATCCCAATTTTTGCGTGTGGATAAATATGTTTAAAGTACAAATAAAATTCGTGATAAAATCGTTCTAGTTATATGACAGTAAGAAACAAAGTTAGATATAAATACTTAAATCTTTTCAATTGTGAATGCATATCACGTGAAAGAATAATTTTTAAAAAAATACATAATCAAAGCTTTTGTACAATTTATAATTCGAAAAACTACCCTCCCTTTTTATATAAATGGCCTCTACCATTTTGATCCAAGCTCTAATAAATTTAAGGTCTTTCATGTATCCTCCATTATAAAGCTCCTTATATGAATGTTGGAGGCTTAGTGATATGTGTGTATTAAAACTTTATGATATAAGATATAATAGCACGTTGTTTCTCATGTACAAGTCATTTTCTTCTTTGAGATCTTTCAAAAGCTTATCACGATTTCGATTCTTTTAAAATATACGGTGTACAAATATTTACTTTATATCATGACAATGGAAAAACTACTCTGCGATATAGCGTCTTCAATTATCAGTGACACGTCCATCAGCACTGATTGGGAGGGGATGATAGTGAAACGCTGACATCGCGCATGAAGATGATTGGGCATTTAATGGAGTAAAGACACCTTTCGGAATTATGAAGAATAAGTGGTTCTCCAACACAGATTTAAAATTAAATGATTGTTTTGGGTGAATCTATATATAGCATTAACATCCGGTTGTTTATCTGCCAAGGACTGGATTATATCAATTATCAAAGAAGCATTTGATTGGCATAAAGCTGGAGTTAAAGCAGGATTACCTATTTCATCCAAGAAAAATATCCTGGGCCATGAATACGTTTCATTGACACCAAAATGTCTGTTCAATACGAATGCCGCTGGGATGTTTGATAGAAAATGACGCACATGCGTAATAGCAGTGCAAGTAGCAGTTAACAATGTTCATCATCAAAAAATCTATATTTACTCTTCACAATGATGAATGCACGTATATAACTAATATTGTTTCTGCCGACGTGTTTCCATGACAACGCATTTGAAATTACAGGGTACAATTTGCCGTTATCATGGTGCTCCAGATATATAACATTTACTACTTTGTATTCAAAATTCAAATATATAGGACTCCTTAGACTGTGTTTGGATGTCAGCGACTACAACCATACACCACTTGGGGGTTTTAACAATGTACCTGACAGATTATTTTGGCTCACAATTCGTGGTAACTACTGCTCAAATTTTACAATTTGTCTTGTCATCATCGATCAAATATACTTCTTTCTCAAATTCAGATTTATTGGAATATCATGAAATAACGTTCCAGAAAAAAGTCTCTTACGTATTCGGCAACTCAATTGTGACCTCGTTTACAAACTATTTACTGGATTTCCTATGGTACATTTGGATTTAATGGATGAAAAATATAATTGATGAAGTAAATAGAAACGGAGAAATAAAGTAAAATAAAATTTAAAAATACATGTATGGGTAATATTTAGTATGATGCGGATAATGTTATTTTAAACTGCATCATTCATATCCTGTAAATGGAATATCATTCTTCCTGAAAATAATATCAGCACACCCTGGTGTTCTCATTTTTATCATTTTTCTATATCCCTTTTCCTCTAGGAATCGTGTGATCCCCTCTTCACTTGAATGTATGTATTCCACGGTCAACATCCCGATATTAATCTTATCAAACGGTATAGTCTTTAGCACGTTTAATTCTTCGCCTTCCACATCAAGGGTAAAGAAATCTACATGGTTCACCTGCATTGCTAAAAGTAAGGAATATAGTGGAAAGCATTGAACCTTAATGCTATTAAACCCGATGTTTTCCTTTTGAATCCACTCTTCAGCTTCTTTTGTCTCGTGTATGCGTCCCATTTGCTCTCTGAGTCCGTGCCCTATGTTGAATGTAACCTGCATCAGGTCAATAATCATAGTATTAATTCTAACAATTCATAATGCTCTAAGTAACAGTTTTCTGGAACAAACACCATTTACAGTGAAACGTATACAGTGACCAAGTGACCATCAAAATATTAAACTTCTTTCAAATGTGGACTTAGATACATAACGGTTATTCTTTATTTAAGCGTGTCTGTGTGTTATATCAAAACAAATTATCAAAAATATTTTCAAATGAACTCTTCTATATGACCATGAATATATGCGAGTAAGGCTTGTTGAAAAGATGTTTATCTTACCACCTTGTGTAACGGTTTCGAATATAATCTATTTTGGAAGAAGATAAACCGATTTTTCCATGATAGTGTTCAGCTTGTTGTCATATTTAGACAGAACGTTTTACGAATGACCAGGAGAAATAAAAATAGTACATGAGAGGATACAGATTTAAATCGTCATAATAAAATCTAACCATAGGGCGTATTATGTTCCAAGCGACACAAATGTGATTTCGCCAATTAATGATTTATTTGTATTCTATCAAAAGACTTATTAAAGAATTATATCCTAACATACCGAATTTGTTTAACATTATATCTTGCAAACACATATAATATAAATAACGGTCACTTATATATCCCTGGTTATATATCTATCTGAACATACTTTAAACAGAGTAAATACGTCTATATCGAATGGTAATTGAACACGAACATTATAATAATGGAAGAAACTAACGTATATTATAGGCGTAAATCTGATTAGTGCTAAAACTACGAGTTATCACAACTCATAAGGCACTCACTCTTAACTTACAAAAGAACATATTAATATGTAAAGGGCTATAATTATCGCAGCATATTAATTCAACAAGACAAGAACAATACGTCTTAGACTCATTACTGATCTGAGTGTATATCGGGATTATATAATGAGTGCGTTTTAACTTCTTTTAGCTGTATGCATCATCCAAGTAAGCAAAACATATTGTTATTAATATAATCTCTATAGTAAGTTGGCTTAGTGATTCCGATTCAGGTGAATGTCTGTATCTATATAAGAAAGCAGTTGGATTGTTATTGTAAATTAACAACAATTTAAAGTTACCTGTATAGGGTACGTTTTAGTGCTTAAGCATGCATTAATCCTGTACGCTTTTCTGTGTTTTGATTGTATTGTAAAATAATGTCTAGGATCCGGCTCTATAAGCAGACCATTCCATTTTCGGTACTTCTCAAAAAATAAGGAGGTAGACGAGGATTCACCGTCATACGCACCTGCTTCAATGAAAAAGCCATTTTCCTAAAGAAAGACGAAAAACACAAACATATTACGAATTTGACTCTTCGTGATTTTTCATTGTCCAAACTTCGAATTAATTTAGCGTAACAAGACATAATGATGTCATATCGTCATTAATGCAAGACGTAATGACCACGGCATACTTTTACAAGTCATTTCACTGCACAAATTCGTTGTTTCCTAAAGTAAAATTAGTTTGTTTTGTCGTTTTATAGATATAATTTTACATGTTTACTCATTCAAATAGCATTTTGTAACTCGTCGAATTGAAAGTCATACATACATTATAATTCTTGACTAGTTTCATAAATTTCAGTTCATATTAGAATTCATGAGATCAAGTATAATTTTTCCTTTCTCATATACCAGTCGGTTTCTGTTTGCTTGCTGCATATATTTTCGTGGCTTGGGCTAAATTCAGCAACTAGAATATCGCATTATATTAGAAGATATCTGATTTTATTTTTGCATTTTGCGGTAGTGTCTTGCAAACATTAGACAAATCAGGATATAAAAAGAAAAGAGACAAAGTCTACGAGAGAATGAATGATTCGTAATAATTAACTGAAAACTGTATTTTATCCACTCATCTGATATTTAACCCTTGTATCATTACATTCTCAGTGTTAGAAAGATTTCCTTAATAGGGTTAATAGTACTTGTTGCAAGTTGAATTTATTTGTGAAGAGATTCGATTTTGTCCGCAGTGAATTAATTAAATTCCTTGAAAGTTGAATTTGAGAGAACATATATTTGATCGTTTAATACATAATATAATTACCATTATATGCCACTATATATTTGAATAAAGTTAAATGGAACAGGTTTTTATAATATTATCTATCCAAGAATCACAAATAAATTGCTACAAGCAAATCTGCAGAGAGAGAGAGAGAGAGAGAGAGAGAGAGAGAGAGAGAGAGAGAGAGGGAGAGAGACCTTGTGGTTCATACGGCTGTCCGCGTATGGGGTCTGTCCAGCTGAATAATCCTCCAGATCTTTTTTCAGGTTATATGGCTCTTTAGAGGGCGGTTCTATCCAATAATTGCGTATCAGTTCAATTAGGCGTGGGTCATCCATTTCTACCTCCGCCTCATTCAATTTCATCGTTTCTTCTTTGTAGTCGAATGAAGTATTTCTTAGTTGGACATATGGTTGGAATTTATGATTGACATTTAAAAATTGCGCATGCTTTGCTCCTAAAATACTCCGCTGCGTCCAAAATGTTATCCCAATGGCCAACATCAGGAGAAATCCAAAATAGTGCACTTTATACCTGTACTTCAAAACTTTCATTTTGATTGATGCAAAGTCACTACAAAAAGTACATGCCATTATTATTTTCAACACAACACATTTAAAATGACTTTGTATATATCTCGTATTTATGGTGCAATGCCTATATATTTACTTATGCATTTAGCTATCTGCCTCTCTTTCAATCATTTTGAGTATGTATGTATGTATGTATGTATGTATGTATGTATGTATGTATGTATGTATGTATGTATGTATGTATGTATGTATGTATGCATGCATGCATGTACGTTTGTTTATTTGCGTGAAATAACACTGATTGTGTTCGTACATGAAACAGAACTAGTTACTTGATTGCATACACGAGTAAATTATAAAGACTAACAAATAAATACATTTTTAGATTTGTGGTATGAAGTATACACTGTTATGTTTCCTACCCGCAAAAGGTTAAATTGACATGTTTCTGGTGACATCACTGTATTGTTTCTGAAGTAATTAAAATGCGTTTCAAAATTATTTCTGCAACGGGCAATTTATTGCTTGAACTGGAAATGTTAAAAGCTACCCACGGAGTTAAACTTTACAAACAGACATGCATGATAAATTGCTTTGTTATTTTTGTAACAAAAATTGTAAATTCATTAGATACAAGAGAAAGTTACTTCGTTTGAAACAAATTGTAAGAATACAACCCAAGCAATTAACAAATTAATGTGCAAACGTATGGATGCACCAATCTATCTGTAAGCATTAAGTTTGTTTGTTTGGGGTTTAACGACATTTTTCAGGGCAAGATAAGCTATATATACAGGTCTTTATACCTGGTGGAGAAAGAACATGGTAAAACCACGGTAAAAACAATGACCCACGGGAGGTTAGTAGCAAGCTTTCTCGCATATCCACATTGGCCAAACTCACCCAATAGGACAGAGGTGAGATTGCATTGCAGAGGTCTCTAAAGGTGAGCGCTTACTGTAAGCGTTAAGAGAAGGGAAACATATGTAAACGACTTACCTCTGAGAATCAAATATTTCACTATCCTATGGAACCTGTTTTTAATGTTTGATTGATTGCCTTAATTAGTTGCGCCTACCTCCTAACTGTTGTTGCTATGGACGCTTATATACCGTTACCATATAATGATGATAAAACAGAGGCCATATTGATCACAATACAAAGACTTTATCATTCACATTATTGACCTCATGCAATAAATATCAGCAACAACAACATTAAATTCACACAGTCAGTAGGAAACCTAGGTGTTCCTCTGGACAGTACTCTCACATATAACCAACATGTCATGAACATATGCAAGGCTGCATATCTTGAGGTGAGACGCATCAACTCCATCGCAAATATCTTTTAGTTGATGCCACTAAAACGCTTATGTGTTCATTAGTACTTTCAAGGCTGGACTATTGTAATTCAATTATGTCTGGTTCGTCTGAATATCTACTCTAGAAACTTCAAAATGTTCAACACACAGCTGTCGCATCATCCTTAGAGTAACACGATCAGAGCACACCTTCCCGATGCTATGTACCCTACACTGGCTATCCATTCGATCTCGAATCAAAGATAAAATTGGTTTGCTGTGCTACGTTTCACTGACGGACTCCAGTCCAACATACCTATCCAACCTCACCCATGCATACACACCAGCAAGATACTTACGCCTCTTTTCTGATATTCGTAAACTTGAAAATGAAGTCATATGGACAATGTTTGGTTGCATACCAGGGCCCAACAGCGTGGAACTAATTGCCCACTGAACGTAGATACAACGTTACAGTGATCCATTCAAGAGTGCTCTTAAAATTCACCTATTTCGACTGCAAGAACAAACTTAAAGACCTAATAATGTTTCCTACTTTAAATATGCTCAGCATATTTTATATTTTATAATTTCATGGTCTTTTGTGCAATCATATCATTATATATGTATGTTTTTATGGTATAGGTGTTTTCTTGTGTTGTAAGGAATTTAGAGCTTCTAGAGATTAGGCGCTATACAAAGTCTTCATTATTTTTATTAACATAATACTGGTGTTATCATGTGGCTATATAATAAATTGCCTGACAATAACTTTGTTTTAGGTAATGCATTAGTTGGGATCATTGATAAATATGAATGGCTATTTCATTTCATTGATTAAGTTACAAAGACGTTGTTTTTTTAAAGCAGACGTTCTGTGCAGCTATGGAATAAGAGCTCCTTGTTCCACATATCTATATTATTATTTAGTTCTGGATAAGCCACTGAAAAATATTGCTTTCCATGATTAATGAAATACTTTTATTCGGTAAAGATAACTGTGATTGAGAAAATATTAATTTTACAAAAATGTTAGGACTGTATAATCAAGAAAATAATGAATGAATTAATGTTAGGACTGTATAATCAAGAAAATAATGAATGAATTAGTAAATAAATTTATTAATTAGTTTTGTGACTTACAGAGAATAGGAATGGCCTTTATTATCCTATAACTACAGCACCGGGACAATTAATTCATCATACAATTAAAATAGTAATGTCGCTAAAGTGCGTATTGCCTTTTACATTTTTGGATCTTGATGATCGCCAAAGCATCTTTCCCCCCATGACTCGGCAATCAGGCTATGTATTTACTATGTGTAACGCGTGGATGATTATCAATCATAATCCACGAAAGTGACGAACAAGGAGATAAATTTTTAGGCTGTATACGGCATGGCCATTTGTTATTGGGCAGCAATGCTGGATCGATACTCCCGAACATTACATATTACGCTGATGCAGTTACATTAACAAGTTATAACTCGCTGGAAATATAATCAATATAGCTTATTTACTGTGTAAGAGTAGTTATGAAAGAAACAAAGGCCATTTTGATTTATTTATATAATGTGTTTTCTTAAACTTGTATAAATTCAAGGGGAAATTAATTCAAGTTTCGACGTATAACAAAATATATTATTCTTATATCAAAAAATATCTGGAATATTTATTCTGAACACGCTGGAGAAAACTCCCGTTGAAACAATTACTATATCATGAATATGTTTACTTATTATCACACTGGAGCATGTGTGGATATGCATAATATTGTAAAATAGTCGTTTCAGATGGTTTATTTTTCAATATTAGCTGCACATTGTGAATGCCACTTACTTGTGTTTCAAAAATATGTCTTAACTCTAAATACATGTTTTTTATATAAAGAAAACAATTACTATTTTAACACAGACAATATGATTTGAAAGCTAACCGTTGTGTATTTCAACAAATTGGAAAGATAAATTGTATTATTTTTATCATCATGACATTTTCTTTTAGACCCCATTGGTAAAAATACGCAAACGGTATGTTGTCGTTTTTATGTTGTTTTTTTGGGTTGACTTTCTTTAGCGCCCACGTAGCAGGAGACATAACGGGTGAGCAAATAACATGGTGTGTCTAATTACTTTTCTGGTTCAGGAGGGGAACTGAGAATACGTTTGAAATTTGCATATGTATTAGATTTAGATACAGTTAATACTTGACCCTTGTAGAGATGCAAGGTTGCAATGAGCACTGATGCATTTAGATTTGATTGTCTCTAACATAGGCCACGTCCCGCAACCTTAACGATATTCTAGATAAATGTAGTTCACACATATCTTTATATATGGCAATAATCTGAATTGGGTTTGCCGGATTTGTGTTACCTTTATCGTCTGTACAAATGGCTTAAGTTTTAGCACAAAAAGCCACTTTACAGCCAAATGTGACGCCATGAGCTCTTGTCTATGTAGTCATATAAAATAATTTTGAACAATCAATTGCAATTTTAAGTTGTTTCAAATATTAATACATCGTGTGCTATGGTATAATCAGGTTAATAACATGTTTGAATTGTTTTGAATCTGTGGACTAAAAAAGGCCTTAGAGTACTCATATTCATCATCGTAGTGGTGAATTAGATAATTACGTGGCAAATTATCACACACAGAAAAAAACAGATAAAAATGCTCGACAATGTTAAATAGTATGGTTTCTGGAATCACATCAGCTTTAATAAACTTTGGCCACTCGAATTGAAACAAATGTTATCCTTAATGCGCATTTGGTTAACACAAATTGACAATGAAGGAGTTAAAAGTTTTACACCGTGGATTCATAGACAAATATGTTGGACTCTCCTGAGATTCCCACCCAGGTCTGTGGGTAAACGGCACACATCGTCTTGCAAACATCAGTCCCCTGGATTCTATTAAAGAATGCTTCATAACAGTAGGCAGAATGAATATTTAATACAAATATTACAATCATATCGTTTACAAAACTTTTACCTCGTTCTATACGAAGATTCGAACACAGGTCCCCGGATATACCTTGATTTATTTCATAGGAATCTGGATTGACTCTCTTTGATAGATAATAATTAATTATCAATTATCTGGTCGTCATCCGAGTGTGTGTGTATATATATATATATATATATATATATATATATATATATATATATATATATATATATATATATATATATATATATATATATATATATATATATATTGATGATGCTACGCTCTTAAAATAAGTAACAGAAAAATAAAGTGAAGACAACAAGCTTTGTAAAATGCAACAAATAAGTTTTTCCCTAGATGATAGCAAATTTAAAAATGAGGGTAAAAAACTTACGGCATTGCGAATTAAATCCAAAAATACTCCAAAAATCGTAAACACGAGTCATATCAGTGAAGCGTTCTAAGTGAATATGAGATCAAATCTCAATGAAAAGCAAGATGGAAGGCGATGACGCCTGTAAAAACCTGCAAACTACAAACTCTTGTTGAATCTCAGAAAATACTATTCCAGTTCTGAATTCGGCATAACTTTCATCGAATATCTTTATCCAAAATTTTTGTCAGAGCACTTTTGTATAAACAGGGAAAATAATAACTTGAATTCAATAATTAAAAGAAAATAAAAATTCAGCCCAAAACTGGACACAACTTAATACAACTTAACGTGTCAAGTCTTTTAAGCCCAGCTGACACCCCCTTATATAATCATCAGTTATACAACTGACTAGAATGCAAAACATATTCCTGAACGGTATCCAAGAGTTCATTTTTCGGGAAAATAGAAGTTTGTTACCAATTGACACATCACACATATCACCTAGTCCATTTATGACTTTGACTCAACTTAGTGAGTCTTACTCTGAGGCAAATAAAAATACTAAACAATAGTTGTTTACTTGAATAAAAATTCGGTCAATCAGCCTATATACATAAATCTAATGAAGCTATTTTTAGTTGTTTGTATAAATGAAGCAACTTTATTTATACAAGAAATCAGGTTAAGCGGAAATTAATTCAGATTTGGACAAAGTCAATTCCACTAAACAGTGTTACATTACATAGCATATAATACAATAAAATTAAAATTTAAACTAATAGACAAATAATTAAATTAAATATACGTATAAGCCATGAAAGCGACCTTGTGTGGTCCATTCCTCTCATCATGTCTATGATCCCTCATGAACTTCCGTACTTCGAAGACCGATTGACCTAGCGTTAACCAGTATTGTCGCTCAAACCGACGTCTATGCTGACTGTATAATCCGGGTAACACATCCCCAACAAAGCTCAATAACTCCTTATAACAGCTATAAATACAATAACCAAACTGTACACTGCATGATGTTTATATTTTGAGTAATTCAGAGTTACAGATTGTCTCCGTTGTTACTTCTCTTTAATAAATGACATCGAAGAATAATACGTATACAGCGGTCAAAATGTGTTAGTTGTCAATTTCTTCAAGCGTGTTATGTTATCATAAAATATATGATATTTTGTTTTATTTTGCTTTGGTTTAATTCTGTTAATTTATGTTCGTTAGAATTCTAAAATGGTTTCAATATTTACACAGAAAGTCGTATTATTTTTGAAAAGGAAGATAAGTACAAGACAATAAATTAAGACTCTCAAGAGCGGGTATTTCACCAACAAAAACCCTCTTTAAGATGCATCTAATGTTTGCATATTTTAAGGAAATTTATTATATACTTATGTGTGAAATATAGAAACTTATTAAAATATTAAATCACTAAGAACTAAAAGTATTGGTGATAAAGAAATAAAATTAAACGACAAAAGAATACAAGACGTAGGAAATATTGCAGCTATTATTACTAGTTGTTTGTTTTGTATTCTTTCCTTGTTAAATGTTTTAAAAACAATAGTTGTAACGATATCAAATGAAAACAGTACGGGGATTTTAACTTAGAAGAAAATGTTCAAAAGCCCCTTACCGAGATACGGATTGGGAATACATATTTGAAAAGTTTAAAAAAATATGGATTAAGAGTTTTATTACTTACTAAAATGAGTTAAATTGTGTACGTTACATCGACATCTTTTTATTTATAGGACTGGATCTACACATAAGGCTGTCGCAGCATCCTTCTGTTACTAGTCCTAACAGAAATTCGCCTAGTAATTGCGCGAGAGCCGTGGTAAACGTGTTGGCCGAGTGTCGGACTCGTATTCCATTGCTAACGGATTCGATATCTATTCACGCCAGATCAAGTCGCCTACCCCAAATACTTCTTTGGAAATGTCTTTAGCTACCATTTCCGACCTAGAAACTCACCAACAAGAAGTACGGTATATACTGCCACGAAAAAACTGCGTCCCATATAGGTCGCAAACAACAAAGTTTCTAATCAGTGACACATTATGGTATGGGTTGTTTTCACAGACGTCACGATTAAGTATGCAAATACCCACAATTCAACGCGCGCACCTTCTGCCGCCATTTTGAGTCGCTAACAAACTGTTGTCAACATTAGTCATCGTATATATTCAAGAATAATAATCTGATTTAACTATCGATAAGAATATTTACTTCTTCGACAAAATACATAGATTATACTTGAAATTATGTGCACTATAGCACAAAAATATAAATAAAGCTGGAAGTTTCCTTGCTTATATCGAAAGATAGAATAGGAAAGTAGAACCATAATCGTGTATATTATTGATATCTAAGAAATGTACTTTTTGTTGTTGTTTACAAACGGACAATATTCACGTTTTTAAAATGTCATTCGTATCATATCCCTAAGCTTGTCATCTTGAAAGAGTATTTCCAGTTCATGGTTTTCTGGATACAATATCAGTCACGAATTAAAATTTCATAGCATGTATTTTATGCTAGAACTTTTATGTACAAATATTTTTCACGAAAACATGTGTTTGTGCTATAGAATATTTGAGAAACCATTTTAATTAGTATATTCAAATACTGAATTTGTGGAGGGGATGGTGGACGTAGGCTTGTACTAGATGAAAGCGATAACCGGTCAAAGAAGTTTCATCTTTAGTGTATTCAAACGAAACACGTGTATGACGGAACATGACGTTGTTTCGAATGTCAAAACGATGTTTTTCTCAAATGCTTTTAGAAATATGAAATTGTATATAAACAATTGGCTTTTAAACTTTAACGATAATCAAATACTTGATTTAAGCCCGTGAAAAATCATTACACATTTCTACTTGGTTGTATATCCATTTGTTTATACGTTTGTTTATTGATCGATCTATTTGTTTAGGAAAGAATAACAAATATGGTTGAAATATAAATATTTTACTTGAAGAAAACACGTAAAAAGAGTCACGCGATTCGATCTCGCGAGGTTGACATGCACAACAGAATGTGATGTATTTTTATATTCTTACAAAATGAAACGTGCCGGTTATGTGGGATAGGGACTCAAAATGGCGGATATGGAAGTACACACGTTTTGTGACGTCACGTGAAAACAACGTATATAATTTCTAAGAAAGAGAAAGAAATAAACGTACATATAACAAATACGCAGGAACAATAACTGATATGATAACATTACAGTAAGTCAAAGCTGTTAACAATAATGGAACCTTAATTCCATACGTACAGACAGTCATATAGAAATATAAGGTATTAATGGTCATCAAAGATACAATATTTAACCTATGGCATTGGTAACACGAGTATAACATTCATCAGCAACACCAGTTATGGGACAAAGAGGAATAACCCAAGCTAAAGAGGAGATACCATGAAAGAGTCTTAAAAGAGTTTTGTTTCTTTGATAACTTGATAATCTACCTGTACGGGAAGCTATCTCAAAACAAAATGGAAAGCCCAAATATAAATACATATTGTGGTTTCATTTTGACGAAACGTAAATAATGGATTTGTTCTTTGATGAATATAACGATAAATCTGAAAGATGAAATAAAACCCTAATTAGAAAAATATATCATTTTCAAGCTTCCAAGTATGAGGGAAACGACGCTGAATATATATACGATTACACTAATTCAATACATTTTTTACTTTAGTTTTGTACATTTAAATTACAACCATGATATTAGGTTCAAGCTTAAGTAAATTTTATATTTCTTAAAAGTAACTAGAATACGGTACCTAAAGGGGTCAGCACATATCACGTGGTATTCTAAATATTTTGTGAATATGATTCATATTGCAAACGTAGATACATTCAGCGAACTCTTTCTCATACAATAAGGCCGCCCTTCTTCCTTCCCCCTTCTCTCTCTCTCTCTCTCTCTCTCTCTCTCTCTCTCTGTCTGTCTGTCTGTCTGTCTGTCTGTCTCTCTTTCTCTCTCTCTCTCTCTCTCTCTCTCTCTCTCTCTCTCTCTCTCTCTCTCTCTCTCTCTCTCTCTCTCTCTCTCTGAGACTGCTCCGGTGGCATAGTGGTTAGAGCGTCCGCCTCTGATGCGGGAGGTCGTGGGTTCGATCCCAGGCCGAGCCATACCAAAAAATGAACACAAATGATACTAACTCGCTTGGCAATCAACATTATGAGGTTAGTGTTAGGTAAGGTCAGTATAGTGACAGGATTATGCGACTGAGTGGGACATGATGCTACATGTCTCTGACATGATGCCCCAATGCTAGACATCACTATTAACTGCCACACTGCAGACATCGTAGCGATATGACTGATAAATTGTTAAAGCTACGGTAAAAATACAAATCATACACACACATGCACACACGCACATCTCCGGAAGATAAATACAGGATCTTAAAAAAAACTGCAAAAGAGAAATAATTCAAAATAAAGTCAAAAATATAAAGTAAAGAGTCTTATAAGAGTTGTGCCCCTTGTGACGATTTTTTTTATTTTTATTTTTTTTTTATTGTCCTAAATTCACTCTACAGTTAATGGATATATGTATGGTAATAATACATATAAAAAGATAAGTAGGTCAGGATGTATGTATATGTACTGCGTATAATTTCGTTAAAACATAAAATGAGATGTGTGAGAGAAAAACATATGGGGAAGTATGGGAGAGAGATTCTAAACAGTAATGTTTACCGTCTCTAAATTGAGCCGCAGTAGATCATTTGCTGGGCCGTCAGTCTCGTGGGTTCTATACCCATGCACGCCAGTTTGAATGCGCTGCCTTGAGGTCGTGTTCTTGGGAAAGGCACTCAGTTCCCATTTGCCATGATGCACCGAATAATTTGTAAGAACGTGCAGTTCAGAAAATTCAAATACGATGTTCTGCTACACATAATACCAGTATCAACAACAATTATAGCCCTATTTGCGTAATACGAACGAAATCTATAACTCTGAAATGCTGTAAATGATGATATAGATAAATAAATTCACACCTATATAAATACCTATGTAACTATATGCACACTTTTGTAATGTTGAGTCCTCATATGCCCTTTAAAATCCTGGCCAAAGAAAGAGCCCGACGATATCAAATATACCAGTAGTTGAATAACTATGTTATGAAAGAAATACAACAAAAATCGCTTCGAAAGATTATAATTATACGTATCTGTCTTCTCTCACTAGATATCGTATGCATCTATCTCAAAAATATAAATACATTATATATTCAAACCAGCTGTATATCTCATGAGAAAAGTAAAGATAGATAACTCAAAAAACATTATCCTAATGAGGTGAGTCAGGATGGAGTTATGTTTCTTCTGTGATTTTAGGTTCGCAATCAGCAATGTAGTTTTTGATTGTTGTATACATGCAATGTTTTGTTGACAAAAACACTTAGCTCGCATTATCTCGGTATAATACAGCCTATAATATGTATTTTTTTAAAAAAAGACTTAAAATTTCAACCAACCAACCCGTCCCTCCTATATAAAGAATAATTTATATATGTTTATATATATTACGGTATGTATATGGTGTGTCGTATACTTATGTCACTGGGAATTTCTTAAAAGAGACCTGTTTTAAAGACGAGACCTATTCTTATATTTTGCATACCATTCATTTTGTAGTGTGATCTTAAGCTACGTGACAGAACGAAGCAAAACCAGGAAATGTTGTGCAATTCGACAAACAATATATTTCCCTCTAATACAAAAGTGAAAATTTCAAGGAAACTTATAGTATTGTTAACTAAATCCCAACGCGTCAAATATTTTCTATGACAAGTCAAAAAGTCTAGAATGTTTTGACAGAATTCAAATAATCATAAATGTATTGATATACATACAGTATCCATCTACCACAATAACGTAATCCAGAATGTCTTTAAAGTAGTCCACAGTAATCACAAAACAGTGTCTTTCAGTACTAAAAACAATTTCATTAACACTTTGTAATTCCAATTATTAATTCAAAAACTGATTAATCTCAAATTATAGCTCAACACAACTAAAAACTCATTCCACAGTCTGATATTAAAACAGAAATGATAATTCTTTAAATAGTCTTTTATATTTTGATTGTCACCTGACCCGTAATGCGAATGTTGGTCATTTAAGTGGAAAATTCCATTAAATACTGTCAAGAAGATAACTTTCAGAACACTATAAGGCCGTAACCAATGCTAGGTCCTGAACTCAATGTCATGAACATCTAATAAAATGACAATAGTCAAGTCGGCGATAATTGTACCCGCAGTTACGAATAAAGGTGAAACACTATATACATATCATGCAATCAGTAGCAATGCTTTTGAGGCAGGAAATAAGATCTTAACGCGGATCTATCATAAAGTAAATATGTTTTGTAACTATATTAACATACGTATTGGGTTATGTATACAATCCTTGGGCTTTAACATTTTAGTGCGGTTAACAGAAAGAGACAAAAAACAATAATGACAAACAAGAAATGAACAATCAGTTGGGAAGGCCTTGACAGGACTCTCATTTGTAATAGACATATAGGAGTCATACAAGAACAAGATTGGGTGAGAAGAAGACCTTTCAAAGAATCAGAGATAAATAACTCTAACTAATGTTGTTCAATTAAGAAAATAGGCATATAAGAGTTGTTCCACTTTAAAATTAACACCAAACGTTTCTACACATGCGACAAATTTCAAGAAAATAGGATTGTGAATTGCTAATACTTCAGTTTATATCCATGATCGAGTTTACGCTGAGCACACAGAAATAGCTTTAACTTTGGTCCTTCCATAAAGTATCCGGTAACCCTTAGCAATGTCTGTGAAAGAATTGATTACAATATTTTTAAAAATATACTTTTCTGAAGACAGAGTACATCCATATGAGTTTATATGCAAGGAAATGTATTACTGACACCAATAGTGGCAGCAAGTATATGTGGATTTTGTTTAAGACCTTTACATTGAACGTTAACTGTATCTACACATACAGTTTTGGGGCAGTGGCAGATGCCTTATCTACTTTGGAAATGGACGCAACCACTCATACACGAGTCTCCTGTTGCCATGCAGGTCGGCTTTGGTTAGCCAAACACAAAGGGAGTAAATTCTATAAGAAAATCTGGAGTGGAGACCTTAAGGCAGCTGAACGATGTACTACATACCTTTCTGGTAACTCCTTGGTCTGCAGAGGGATGGGCTCCGTCAAACGACTTTTGCCCTAGACACACTGTTCATGCTGGACAACTCTGAAGTTACCATGCCGGATCGGTCGTCGCCCGGGTCAACAATAACCGAGCATATCGTTGTCCACCAGGACGTAGGTGACAAGTGTGCTACTGGTACATTGCATAAAATAAGAGCGAGAGACAGTATCACCATCGCTACCTGGAACATTAGAACTCTGGCGCAACTTGGAAGACTCCAAGAGTTGGCACATGAGCTGGAACACTACACATGACACATTCTCGGACTCTGTGAAGTAAGATGGAAAGCCCTAGGAGAACACCAAACTGAAGATGCGCATATATTATACTTATTGGAGAGTTGGACAAGTCCATCAATGGAGTAGGCTTTCTTGTGAACAAAGCCATAACGGGATATGTGCTTGAATGCGGCCCTATATATAGCTGAATCATTTGAATTCGTCTGAATGCATCTCTATTAACATCGCAATTATTCAATTCTATGCTCCAACTACCGATCATGATGATGAAAAATACAGGAGTTTTACAACAAAATCCAGGATATTCTAAACAGGTCAGCAAAAATACATCCTCATCAACTAAGGAGACTTGAATTCCAAAGTTGGCAAAGATGCTATAACAGACTGGGATGATTATCGTGGATCTTCTTGAAATTAGCATACCAATGAAAGGCGGAGACGGCTTCTTGAGTTCGCAAGCTACAGCAACCTAGTACTATCCAACACCCTAGCCTTACATAAATCACCACGATGCTGGATATGGCACATACCAAATGGAACCCATCATACATAGATCGACTACCTAATGGCTTAAAACCGTTACCTAACTGGAATCAATAGAGCAAAAACAATAACATTCCTAAGTGCTTTTGTTGGGAGTGATCACGACCTCGTGATAATGAACTTCCAAGTGAGGCTGAAGACAATTAACAAGCAAATCAGACTAAAATGCAACCTTAAACAACTGAAGGACCTTAACATCTACAAGTCATTCAAAGCCACAATTGGAGGAAACTTTCACTTTCAACACAATCATGACAAAAGATGCCTGGGACATCATTGGCCTCCATCGCACAAAGTTAAAACCCTGGGTTACAGAAGACATTCTGAATTGGTGTGATACCCGAAGAGACCCCGACAACATCAGACACAGCTAGTGTAATGGAGTACCGAAGACTGGATTGGATAAAAGTGCACAGAAATAGAGAGCAGTCTAATAACGAATGAGAGCGAAAATCATTCCAAATTGTGAAAGATCTGACCAGACAGAAGCAAGCAAGAGTCAGTACCATTCAAGACGAAAATGGAACATACCTCACAGAGCGAGTGACATTGCAGGAAGATGGACTCAGTATTGTAATGAACTCTACAATCATCAGTCCACAGGTGACCAAGAGGTGCTTGAAGTTTCAAACTCCACAAATGATGGTGATTTACCCATTCTCAAAGAAGCATTGGTGTCAGCAATAAGAGCACTGAAGAACGGAAAGGCAGCTTGAGTAGACAACAACCCAGCTGAACTCACAAGAATGCGGAGGGGGTGAGGGTAGTGATAGAGCTACAAACAGAAATGTGCAACAAGATCTGGTAGGCAGGTGAATGACCAACACAGTGGAACCAGTCACTGATTATAACACTCCCCATAAAGGCAATCGCCAGCTGTGCCAAAATTTACAAAACTATCAGTTTTATCAGCATGCTGGAAAGGTGATGCTGAAGTTCATGTTCCACAAACTGAAACAACAATCAGAATACAAAATCGCTGAAGAACAGGCAGGAATCTGGAGTGGAAGAAGCACAACAGAACAAATATTAAAACTCGGGGTTATGTTCCTTTTGTTTTCCCAGGTTCTTCCTCCACTAATAAGTCATGATATAGCCTATCGTGTGCTGCAAAAATGGCGTTAAACACTACAACAACAATGTCAAGTACAACATAAAATAATATCATGTCCCAGGATGGTTACAGGACTGCCGATATAATTTATTATATTCTGGACACCCTCACATGCACGACGAACTCTACTATCTTTTAGAGTATCTCACATACAAGACTTCCAGTATGCTCTACTATTTTTTATAGTCTCTCTGATACAGGAATGCCAATATAATAAACTATATTCTGGACTACCACTGTACTCTACTATATTCTGATCTCCTAACATACAAGACGCCACAATAATCTACTCTCTTTTAGAATCCCTCTCATACAGGACTGCCCTTCACAAAGGAACCTGACGCAAAAAGTTGTTTTTGGTGGACGACATTGGCAGTACCGGAAAAGAGCCTCATCCAAATTAACAACCCATCATACAAGATGTGTTTAGCTCATTCCATCGTCGTAGGATGAACCTATGCCGACAAGAACGACACGTTAGAATGGAAAAGAGCCTGGAAAACTATTCAACGATCGGACCGGGCCAAGCAACGAAGTGAAGCAAAACTATTTTTACAGCAAGCGGGACTATCATAAGACACACCATGTGGCTTTCCCGAAGTGCAAAATTTGCCAGAGGTCCTGGCTCCATGCAACACATTGAAAGTGCACATTCAAGAAATGCGGGGACCTCGAGTTGCTTTCGAGGCAAAAGGTTCAAAGACACAAAATACATTCACGTCTATCATGATGAGGAACATTTTGTTGCCATCACCAGTATCGCCCCATTCCTGGAATAGTTATTATTGTGAAAACTGTGACTCCAGTGGCCAAATAGTTAGAGCGTCCGCAGCGGAAGCGAGAGGTCGTGGGTTCTATCCCCGGCCGAGTCATACCAAAGACTTTCTACAAAAACGGTCCTAACAGGTGTTAGGACTGGTCGGACTGGTGTCAGGATAATGTGACTGGGTGGGACATCATGTTACATGTCTGCGGCATGATTCTCAAGTGCTAGACATCACTGTAAACTGCCTCACTACAGACACCGTAGAGATATGACTGAAACAATGTGTCACCTACGTTAAAAATCATAATCACACAAACAAATAAACAAATATGAAGAGAAATAAGCCCAGAAGGAAGGCAATTTCGAATGCGCGCAACAGACCGATATTCACATTCGTAATTTCTGCGTGGCTGGTCGAGCGTGCGATAAGTGCATCCAAGACCTATCTTTTAGCCACTGTCCTCACTGCAGCAAGATTCCTGGAGGATGTTCTAAACATTTTCGGGGACGAACACGCTAGCCATTTTCGCCCAACGGATCTTAGACAGCATCGTCCAGATGTGAAACAAGAGGACATCGGGGTTACGGAGATTGTTATCGCCATGCTACGATGATGGCTCACAATTTATTGGGATTGGATGGACAATTTATTCTCATATATTTCACGGAACAAAGTACCGAACGTCCTAAAGTGAATTTCATTGGTGCCAAAATCATTTCCATGCAAGTGGGACAAGTGCGGTTTATAGATTCCATGAGTTACATGGCCATACCTTTGAGTCGAATGCCTAAAACATTTCAAATGACAGAAATGGCCAAAAGGTTAATTTCACATTTTTAAATACAGAAGCCAATCAACACGCCGATCTACCCCAATTGTCTGACGCTTTCTACTTCGACCCGGACAACATTCGCATCAAACAACGAGAAGCCTTCTACGCTTGTTACCAGATTCATTCCTCGGACCCCTTCGAATTTCAGGAAGAAATGTTAAAGCATTGTCGTTTCAACGTGGACATGTTATGGCTTTGGTCTAGAAAATTTCAAGAATTATTCATAAAACACGGAGGGATCGATCATTTGAAAGATGCCTTTATCATTGCCAAAGCGTTTTCCTGAGTGTACCGCCACAGATTCATGTCCGAAAACATACAAGCTGTCATAAACACCCGGACGACGAATTTTGCCAAACGTCAATTCTTGGTCAAAGTTCTACGCTGTAAACAATAATTGTGCGACACGGAAGACAAATGGATTCAGCACGCCCGAAACGGAGGAGGCTTATCGGAACGTATTTGTTGGATTGTTGGGACCTAGAAAATCCCAATACCGTGTACGTGTTAAACGGATGCCTTTTTCACATATGTCCCATATGCTACCCTCAACGTAACACTGAAAATCCGTTTTACAACGTATCATGGAAGACTTCTACGAGACCACTTGTGATTGGCGCTTAAAGTTAGAACAGCAAGGATACCAAATGGTGGAAATGTGGGAACACGAGTACGATCACCGTTTGAAAACCGATCCCGAGTTTAAACGCATCGTGGAAAGTTAGTGGACCCTCTGAAACCACGGGATAGTTTGTAAGGGGGATGGACGAATGCCACCTATTTGCTGTACGACGTCGATGAGGAGAATGGTGATGAAATCAAATACTTGAACGTTTGTTCGTTGTATCCTTACGTATACACATATTGTCACTCTCCGCAAAGCACACGCAATTACTGATAGAACTAATCGACGTGGAAACAATTCGATAATACGAAGGATTGGTCAAGTGCAAAGTCCTGCTTCCCACGGACATGTACCATCCCGATTTACCTCACCATTGCCAAGAACAATTGATGTTTCCCATGTGCCGTACTTGTGCCGAAACGTTCAATCAAGATCAACTTTGTCAGCACACCCAGGATGAACGGGCCTTGACATACGCGAAGGTGGAATTGTTCAACGCTCTGGACCTTGAATACGAATTATTTGAATTGTACGAAATTTTACCGCTTTTCCAAGACAGAAAAATACCACACGGGCGACCAAACTCAGAAAGGCATTTACACAGTTAATGTGCATGCCTTTTGAACATGAAAATAGACAGCGGCTATCCATACTAGCGTCATATTACCCAAGACAATAAACAATTAAAAAGAGAAATACTGGGAGCAGCAAAACATCACTTTAGACCACGTGGAGTAAAACAAAGGAAGGCGATCCATTGCGAAAGTGATGTTAAATTGCTTCTGAGGTAAAATCACACAACGCCCGTGTTACCAAAGACGGAGTATTTGTCCGATTCTTTCCGCTACTTCAGATTCACGACAAAACTAAATACATGAAACACGTGTACGTACTTCATGAAGATTTGATCCTAGTCAATTACGAAGTAGCACTTGGCTTTGTAGAAACCGACGAATATGGAAAGACCATCATTGCGACTTTCGTAAGAGCCCATACTCGTTTATAATTGTACGAAGTTTTCATACTGTAAGGAGATCGAATCCTGTATTTTTGGCACTGAGAATTGCATCTACATCGATCATCGGTCATCGGCACGTTGACATCGAATGAGACCGTTTAGAAGTCTGGACGCAGGAACACCCCGACGACAAGATTCTAAGTTTATCTAGTGGTAGTCCTAAAATGTACGGCTACGGTAACCGGGACCCACAAGGAAGAGTGCACACGGAGTGTAAAGTGAAAGGACTGACTATCATTTATCGCGACAGTCAAATCGTGACGTTTGGCGTATGGAAAGAAGCCTTGTAGTCTGGAAAGCATGACAACGTTAAAGTGACACCTACGAACAACACATTGATTGTACGTTTATCCACACACCAAATTGTCAGTTGACCTTTGTAAAAAGTCTATCAAATCGTGTACCAGAAGAGAGTTTATCTTCCTAATCACTTCACATTACCGTTTTTGGGCATATAAAAGAGAAAACGTCCAAGACCGATGGTTCATTATAACTACAAAGAACAAGCGACAAAAATACTTTCAAACATACATCATTCAAGTTTTGATATCATCAAGTGGAGTGCGATACTGTGCCTTGCGATGAGAGTGATGCCGAACGCTGTAACCTTTGGGATTCAGAAGCACATCATGGGAACTTTGCTCTGACTACTACTAATACTACCATACCTACAATGCAACATGATGCTTTTCATTTCCAACCTGACGGATGAGAAAGCGATGGCACTCGTTACAGAACACATTATCACTTTACTGGTATACAATGTCAATGTCATCCTCGACGTGAAACCATGCAATAACCACGCTACGGATGTCATCCAGATATGAGCCTGTCAAAGACGAATATTCATACCCTGTGGGTATGCCTCAATACTTCAATTTTGAACAATCCAGACGTTCCAAGGAAAATGACCTAAATATCTGTGAGGACTTACCACCACCCCACCCCTCCATCTTCCAAGAACTAGCAAAAGTTCTACTTTTCTACTTGGAGGATTAGGATAAATCCATGTGTTTCGGTTGGGGTGTGTCACTTTACAAGTGGGAACAGAAAGATTCCGCCTACCTTAAGCATTCTCGATGACCCCATAAAACAGCTTCTTCTCGCAAGAGGCCATCCCGTGCAACGACGGTGACCTCGTCTGCAGTAGCTTTAGGTTCTTCCACTTCTCCGTTGCAAGTAATGCCAGCTAAACCCAATTTGACACCCGTGATTCCTCATTTGATAAAACTATGGAAACCGCGTTTCCAAGAACGTCTCCTACATCGGTGGCACATTCCTCCTCATTATTTGCATTGGCAGCTGTTCACTAAGCACCTGCTCCCTAAATCAAAGTCCAATCAGATCGGACATGTTACAGAGTTTACTGTCCCGATTGAGTCCGTTGCGAACCCCTCCACGATGTGTGCTGCCTGTCATCAAGTTGGTACGACGTAAAGAGAATCAGTGGCGACGCATTCCAGTATAAACAAGACCTGCGGTAAAGGATCGGGATCAGTGTTTTTGCGATCCTAAAGATGTCCTCTGATAGAAGTGTACACCACTCTCTCGCTATAAAAGGAATGAAAAGGAAAGGACTGCCTCCAGGTTTAGATAAACATTGTGACATGTTATATGTTCTGTCCAAAGATCTCCACCAATTCGAAAACTACTCATTCAAACAGCTTTCAAAGATGTCATCAATACCGTGAGCGAATGTTGTTTGAACGTCTTGAAATGAATGATACCTTTGTCTAAACACCAGAAAAAATGCTTAGCCAAACATCGACATGTTCTTTGACAAATGGCCCAAAAGAAAATACCCATCCGTCAAAAGAAACGACGATGGTGCCCCACGGATGATTTATGTAGGACCTCTTGTCAAAGTAATAGTGGGAGCATTACTGGGATGTTGGGAGGTGTTTTACCCATGGGTCCTAGATTTTAAAAAAATGAAGATAAAAGAGACCTCTGGAGTCAAAAGATCTCAGACATGACTTTTAAAATGAAATGAAAAGACGAAAACTTGTTTTATTGCCTATTACAAATGATGTATGGAATACCATCGTTGGCAAGAACAACGGACTTTGCATTTGCTTTTCCAATCCTCATTTCACTGCGATGTCCCAGTTACAACACAAATTGCAATCGTTGATGGATCGCAACGACCTGTCCGAAACAGAAAAATCGCAAAGGTACGGTCAACTATTGCAACGACAGCATATCTTTCACCAGAAAACTGTAGCCGAAACAGCTCAACCGACTCTGAAAGACTTTAAGACCCTGATGAAATGTCCACCACAACCCCCGTGACAAAAAGAGAAAAGAGAAGAACGCAAGTTAACAATACCACCAAAGTACACAAGTGAACAGCAGCATATACATCCAGAATTGAATGGTACTTTTAAAAAAACCAACGGCCACCCAATCATCCACAGAAGAGAAAAAGAAGGGGAAAACAGAAGTGAAAGTAGAACCGATTACCCCTGTTCAAACATCCTCCGGATCGATACCTATCGTTCGCCAGACACGCAAAGCATTACAAACCGAAATTATACCACACGAAAAGAAGTATATCATCAGTAAAGAGTGGGTGACGTATTACGAAAAATGGAGATGTAGTCCACTGCATTCCTGAAGCAAGCTTTCCAAAAAGAATTAAAGAAACGTGACATTCATTTTTTCACAACCAAGAAGCTCCAAAACCAGCATCGTGGAGTGTTTTCAACACAGCTTGAAAGAACGCATGCACAGATATTTTACGTATCAGCACACCCTCAAGTTCGTCGACATCTTACAGCATTTGGTTCAAGCGTACAACCAATACATCGGATCATCGGATACGCCTTTAAGACGTGACTCCCGACAACAAGTGACTGTTTTGAGCGCCTCTTTTGGTACATCCACGACAGAGAAAATTGAAAGCTGTGATCTTTTGGGACGGACAATATTTTATAAAAGGGATCTTAGCAGGGCACATAACCAGATAGTTTTCTTATGGCAGTAATATCCCACCCCCAAACCACCACCTTCCGGAATTATCAGATTCTGGTGAGAAGAAGAAAAACGTTTGCCTCCATGATCAGCTCTGACTAAGCTGGTTTCATACGTAAAATTGTCAAACATCTGAAAGGATTAAACACTGGAATATGATGTGCTGATTTAGTACACTGTTTCCGTTTTGACTAATATAAATTTGCACACAAACACACCTTCCTGTCCCCCTCACCACCCGCCTTTCTATGCGTATTCCAACTATGATTATGATATTAATTAATTGTACATGAATGTCATATTTACACTTACACAAGAAGAAATACAGATTACCTAACTCATGTCAAACTTCTCTGCATTCTCTCATCCAATCTTTAGTATTTGTGCGTACTATATAAGGATACAGAAATATGGACATTTAAGCTCCTTTAATGTCATGCCGAAGGATTACACCTATAATTTGTCCGTATTTAGTTTGGAAGCGGGCAATACTTTTATTTCAGTTATTATTCATTCTTCTGCATTGAGAAGGGTATATTGTGCTAAAGTGTTTCTTTTCTGCTTCAAAGCGGAGATGTTAGTAACTATACTGACTATATCGTGCCGATTAAGTAAACGTTAAAATAATAGATGAAACAGTAGGTTCTTCAAAATCGATGAAAGGTATATCTAAAAGATACAGGTAAAAAGTATGCAATATTTTAAATATAGGTTCAACATTTGTTATATAAACCTATTTCCCTGAAACAAAGATTTTCTCTGTCGGTAAATCATCGCAAAATTTCTTAATAAATATAATATTTTTTTAATGAGTTTAATAAAGTATGTCTCACAAATTGGAATGTCGATACACTCTACAAGAATGTGTTTCACTGTCAATGAATGCAATATTCACCGTTTAAGATATATTTATAAGTCAAGAATGTGTGTTTGTTACTCGATCGGCACAATTCCGCCAAATCTCTTTGATTTGTTTCATATGATGTATACGGCTCACCAGTGATATACTTAGTGTTACGATGCTTGCTTTCATTCATTCCACATACTTGACCAAGTATATATCCCATGTTAGTTATTCAAAAACTTCCTTATTATGCCGAATTATATACGTAAGTTATGTTTCAATACAATTTAAGATATCAACAGGTTGTCAAATATAAGGTATTGAAAGGCATTTAGTGTTGAAAGAAAATTCGAACACTTGGTGATATAGTTGAAATATCTGAGACGGTCTTTGCTGCTAAAGCAAATGCTTTTTATGGCAACCCGAGCGAGATGGTGTCATCGGGTAATGCAACGGCAGCTGCAATAGTGTCTCCATCTTTGGAACGATCGAGTGAAGTTAGATACCAGTGATCAATTTATCTTTTTCCGATAAAAGTTTGAGCTGTCAAACGTAATATATTGACGCATCCGGTACGGTCATGCGCTTTTGACGTATGGCAACTCAAGTGACCTACACTTCTTACATAAATAGAACAACAGTGTCATCGCTGCAGATAGCAAAAGACAGTGATATGCCAGCCCGCAAATATTTGAATTGAACAATACATTTTCCTCGAGTATTGTTTTACAAAAAATGGGTAAGTTAACGCTTTGTGTTACTGTATACTGACTATCGTCTTATCGCCCCCCCCCCCCGGCTGCATTTTAATGAATAAAGAAGTTAAATTATCCTGCCTTGCAGCTAACAAAGAAAACAACTTAAGTCTTAACCACTTATGTTTCCAAAATTGTAATGGTGGACACATAATACAATTGTACACCCACACCCAACTATTTTCAGAAATGGATCATCCATGCTTGTAAATTCTATCACTGATCACATACTGGGCAGGAAAAATTGTATGGACCCTAATGTATAGTGGCCGCCTGGATTATTTTTCCTGGGCCCACAAATGATGTGCACAACTCTTGTTCTATATGATGTAGTTTGTTCTCATATCTAAGTTTTTGTTTTATGGAGGTTGTTGAAATATTCACTCATGAATATACATGTATATACCTAACGGCATGTGATCTGCTCGATGTCCTTTCTTTAGTTGCAGGTTTCTCGAAATCGGCTCGACGAATTTTCTTACAATTTTCTCTACTGTTAGAATAAGGTCTTTTCTCGATACAGTGTAAGAGGCGATGAAATCAAAATTCTCTAAGTAAGGTTCAAATGATTACAAACTATTGATACCGTTTAGCAACATTTGCATGATTTGTCATACCTACCACCCCCCAAGGTACCCCTTTTTTTGGCTGTTTCGTCTCCACGAAATTCGTCAGGACTTCTTTCGTAGGTGGACCCTACTTTCTAGAGATAAAATATTCATGTAAAGAGTATACAGAGTGGACGCAATGAACTATATATATATATATATATATATATATATATATATATATATATATATATATATATATATATATATATATATATATACATACATGTATATAATCTAATGGCATGTGATCTGCTCGAGGTCCTTTCTTTAGTTGCAGGTTTCTCGAAATCGGCTCGACGAATTTTCTTAAAACCTTCTCTACTGTTAGAAATGGGTCTTTTTTCGAAACAGCATAAGAGGCGTTGAAATCAAATTCTCTAAGTAAGGTTCCCATGATTACAAACTATTGATACCGTTTAGTAACACTGGCATGGTTTTTCTTCACCAACATCAGATTTCCTTTCCGTTAGCCTTTTATGTCATAGAAAAGACACTGGTATCCCCTTTCTCACTGTTAACTATGTTAATCCGCCACCCTAGGCCACTTAATGTTCACTTTTACCGGCGTATTACTCTCATATAACTACTGCTATTTCCCCCTATGGATACACAAATGGTATCTACCAAGTCAATACTTATTGATTCCATTGTGTAGTTTACTTCTTTTCTACTATATATATTGCCATCTCAGCCACACTTCTATTTTACGCCACTAGATTTTATTATGGACTATGTTACTAAAGGGACAGTCATTCGGATGGAACCTTAAGTCACTACTAGCGAACCATGGCATGATTCTGACTTACTAACACTCGACTCCGTGACGTTTGCCCCTAGTAATTGGTGAATTATTTCGCGCTAGGAATATTTTCATGGCGCAGAATCCCAATAATCACACAAGTCTAAGAATTGCTAAAAACGGGGCGCTGTCCAATGCGCATAGTCCAAATTTATTACATTATATTAATCTATGGATTCCAAAAAATCGGCTACACGATTTTTTTAAAAGCGTTTTCTGTATTTGGGAGAAATACCTAACTGCATATTGTCCGAGAGGCGTTGAAATCTATATATTATAGTTAAGGGTTCAATAATTACAATCTATTTAATCAATTAAAATTGTGGATCTTTTTCATACCCGGTCCCCACAGGCTGCCCCTTTTATGGCTGATTCCTCTCGATGACATTCATCGGGACTTCTTTACTGGCTCGACAATATCACTTAGAGATAAACTGTCTGTGAAACGTCACTTGTCAAAACTCATTAAAGAGAAGTATTGGCCCACCTGTATAAGTAAGATATTATTGTCGTGCCGTATGTGCTGTACCCACCCCCACCCCCTTAATGTAGCCCCAATGTTTGGCAATCGATTAAACAAATTTATTAAAAAATTTGGCTTATGTTGGAACAGATTCATGAATATAAAATATCCAGCAAAACACACTAACGTCTAATTAAGAACGCATATATGCATAAATTGCGTTCTGATAATTAAGACTACAAATATTGCGTTACTGTAATTATGAATTGATAAAAATGAATTTCGGTAATTGTGAATGCATATAATGTGTTGTATGACATTCCGGTCCAGTTTCTCAGAACACGTGAATTATTCCCGAGGTTGCACCAAAATGTAGAATTTTTATATGAAAAATTCCAATATACAAGAAAATTTAGCAGGCCTGATTTTTTATTGGACTTGTCTAGATCTAATTTGTCTAACAATATATGTAACAGAGACATAACCAAACGATTTGCATGAGAGCCGACAGTCGATGCGCATGTTTTTGTTCGCTGCGGTATATAGTATTCTCAGGGCGACAGTTAAAGGGTTTAGTTTCTTGCGGACTTCCTTGTGTTCATCAGGTAAGTGTGAAATCATTTTATATTTGCACCAGTGACACTCACTCATTCACTCACTCACTCACTCACTCACGAGAGAGAGAGAGAGAGAGAGAGAGAGAGAGAGAGAGAGAGAGAGAGAGAGAGAGAGAGAGAGAGAGAGAGAGAGTATCTATATTTCAACCAGAATTCTAAATGTCAGCCCATTTCTTCATCAGGCTTAAGGATGCTAAGTAATACATCGGATTTGTCTGAATCAAATAAAGAGATAATTAGCTTTTCTTAAGATGCAGTCTGAATGTTGGATATGTGTCTTGCAAAATGATCAGTGGTTAAGGTGAATAAGAACAAAAGTCTAGGATTTATTATCTGACTCAATACTTTGCTTATTGTATGTGGAAGACGTAAGTCAATCAGTTGAGTTTTTGTTTGTTGTGGGTTTACCGCCATTTTTCAGCAACTAGTAGACTATACATGGCGACCAGTATATTTAGTTGTTAGGAACCGGACCAAAAACCATGATAAACTACCGACCCGCGAGAAGCTGCTTGAAAGGTTTGTTCTACACATGGGCCAACGTTGGGTTGGCTAGGTCGAGATAGCGATGAGACATGTCAGTGATAGACCTGCTTCGATTAATGACATTGTCAATTGTGTCAAACGGAACTGTAATGTTAGTGTTGCGATATGAGATTGTTAATTTCGTGATGCTGTTAAAAACCATCGCCATTTGATATCAAAACAAGGGCTCTTTTAACCGAACATCTGAATTTTTTAAACTGCTAAAACTGGTAGTTCGGAAAAACGCTCTCTACATACTCTCTCTCTCTCTCTCTCTCTCTCTCTCTCTCTCTCTCTCTCTCTCTTCGACTATCGATCAATGTTATGCATTTTGTGGTTTCAACACTCCATTCATTATCAAGATAACAATTGGATAGACTTTGATTTTTTTTTCGTTTTTCTTTTCCTTCACACTTACAAGCTTTCACTTTAACTTTCTTCGCAACATGTGATGGTTAATGTTGAGAGTCTGATTTCACAACATCTATCTGAACTATCCAATAAAAGATTTAATGCCTGGCTTTGCAGCCTGAGGTTTTATCAGCTTCGTCCAGCATTCAGTCAAACTCTCATGTGTTTGGAAACACTATCTACAAACTGATAAAATAAAATCAACCCTAATTAATTACTGATTCACAAGTAACAAACTCAATCAGAATTGAAAAAGGTCATCAATGTAAGTTCGTTATTCCCGTCTCAATGTAAGATACAATGTATTGTATTCCAGTACTACCGCTCAAACTGGCATGAAAAAAGGCTGATAGAATCGGTTTTTGCTTTGCTGTAACTAATAGGTCGAATTTAAACGCTGGCCAATTAGACACGATATGCTATACATGGCGGCCAGTATTAATGGTGGAGGGAGAACCTGTGGAAAAACCCCCAAAAGGACCACAGACCCACGAGAAGCTACTGGAAAGCTTCCTCGCAGACCCAGATTGGCAGAAATTGAGAATCGAATCCACGCAGACAGCGGTGATCAGTAACGGAGAGCGTTTAAGACCACTCGGCCACTTGGGGCACCGAGTGCGTATATAGGTAGGTCGGTATATTTACATAGCAATTTTCCGAACCATTCAGTTAGTAACCATTAACAACCATATTAACGATAGTAGCGAGACAATTGATTCGGAAAGACTACATTTTGCAGTTGTTTTCTATATATGTCTCCTGCACCTGTGTACAGAACATTGGTAAATTTTGAAATGCTTTTGTATTATCATTTTTATTACATAATAAGCTGTTCTTAGAAATAATTCGAAATATCATGACCCCACACTTGTGAGATTGAATTGGGGCCCAGCTTCGAGGTTCAACATCCTGTAGTTATGGACAGGTGCTCACCATTAAGAGGTTTGTTTTAGGACTGGTTGGCCTAGTGTCAGGATAGTTTGACTGGATGTACCATCATGCTATATGTTTGTTGCATGATGTCCCAGTGCTAGACATCACTATAAACTGCCACATTCCAGACATCGTAACGACATGACTGAACAATTGTGAAAGCTACGTTACAAAAATCCAAATCGCACCAAATTCAAAGCATGTGGTTATGTGTACAAATACGACGCATTCCTATAGTCAGTTTTCTGAAATTGAGACCGACCATAAAAAAATATTATGCAGGCTTAGATCGGTATCCGGTAGCTACATGAAAGGTATGAGGTTCTGACATTACCAAAACGATATGATAGTGACACGGATACAGACTTGCATCTCAGATTTCGCTGTTACACACAAACTCCAAAATTAATTTATTCATTGTTAATGTCCTTTAGTAACTCAGTCATGGATAATATTTCAACAGAGGTATGTGGGAGTTTTTTTTTAATTTAAATCTTACCCTTAAAACTAGTAAAACAGTTTACGAAATCTGTCACCTTCTTTAAAATTGCGTAAATGGCATAATTTTCTTTAAACAAATTACCAATGGTCCTATTCAGGGTCACCTATATCTATTAGAAAAGTAATACTACTAATTGATTACCAATCAACTAAAACTTAAATCCCTGACTATGATTCGTTAATGTGCGTCTGAGAGTGTGTTGAAGTATTTATTCATATTATAAGGTTTTCATAAAGCAAATAGACAGAGAGACACTTACGTTTCTTTGATATATTTTATTTCAATAAGAATCATACTGACGATTTTATAACATAATACAAAAGTCCTTTTCTTTTTTTCTTTCTTTGTCGCTACTTTTGAATTTATTTCCTGGTCTTGGATTCTTCCTCGTCAATTTCCTTTAACTGTCTTGCCTTCTCAAATATTTTGACGTGTGTTGGAGTTTATCTTTCTGTTATGTTTCTGTTTCTGAAGGACGCTCTTCTTCTGCTTGTTCTCTTTTTTTTTAGGATGCTCTGAAGACGAGAGTTTTTCCTGACAATGATAACAGGTATATTCACCGTTGTCGTTTTGGAACTCCTGTCTTCTACTTTCTTTCACGTTGTGGGAAGTATACTTAACAACGGAACATATATTACTCGTGACGTCCGGTACAAATGTTACCACAGATACCAGCACACACGGTACGAGAACCCACATAGTGTTACGACTTCCCATCCAAGCCATACCACTACATCTGAAGATTGCTCGTATATACTGTATGTTATTGGTGGGTATTTCTCAACCATTACCTGACTTGGTTGGCCAGAGTCCACTGTTAAGTATTTGACCTTAAAAGGTTTATGGTCTAGAAACATCCGTAAAGTGGATAGATTCCTGATACAACTCTTTGTGTTGTGATAATATAGTCAGGTGCAAATAAATAAATACTCTGGTTATGGTAAAAACCAAGGAATGGGAGATCAAGCCCTTTGCTCGTACAGGATTGGGTGAACTAATCTCTGTATATTAAAATAACTACACACAAAACTAAACCACATGTACGCGGTACCGAAACACGAGCATACATATTAAATGCACACAATTTCTTCACAACAATATTGGTTAGAATCTTTAAATTGGGGTAGCCGAACTTATATATGCCACAGCTCTTGAGCTACAATACAGGCTGAATGTATATGTGAGGTGAATGTTTGTATCTTGGGTTAAAAAAGTGTTTTCCTTATCCATAAGTATGCGTTTTTATTCTTATTGTCATCGCGTCTTTTCACGTTTCTTTTACTCTTTGTGTGATAATAGTGCTAGAATTGTACGATTAGGTAGGTAATACGGGATTTGTACCTTTGTTTTAAATGAGGATAGTACGGTATTTAGAGAGTGGATAGATAACGTAGTTTTGTTTCTAGCTGATGTTCCCAGCAAGAGTCCGTTTGACGTTTTTAACATCACAATTTCTAGTGTTGCCAAATATACCCATAACAATAAATCGGTGGAAATTTTTTAGCAGTAAGAATGATATTAGAGTTCAGAAAGTCACATAATAATGGATTCCAATTATAACATGTACTGGCTTGTTTTGAACGTGAATTTTATATAAAAAAGATGTCAAATATAAAGGTGTCGAATATAAAGGTGTCAAATATAAAGGTCTTTATGTTCCTTAATTTGGTGTGTATCGATGGCACAATGACATTGTGGTAGATCATTAGAAGTCTACAATTGCTCCACAACGTTGTCAACCTTGTAAATTCGTTTATGTTCATGTTTCGTATCTGCACATGTAGAGGTAGGGATAAGCCCAGAGACCAATGTATATGTATATCGTCTTGCCGTAGTCAACATTAATTGTAGTCAAAATGTGTACGTGAAGACCATATAATATAGAACATAGTACAGTAAACAACTATTAAAATAAAGAAAGTGTTGTGATATTTCTATCATTTTTTAAGACTTCATTTATAATTTACAATAAATATAATTGAACCAGTGAAGAACACTCTAATTTGGTGGCTTTTAAATAAGATTTATAGGTCCTGAATGATAGCTTTACATTTCAAAACCCAAGAAATCTTAGTTCAGTATTAAGAGATTGAATTTTAGTGTCAGGTTAGTTTCTTGTTTACCGGCAAGAAAAGGGTGTTCAATACCGCATCAACCTAGCATCACCTTTTTATTCTATCCTATACGTAAATGTGGTTTCATTTTGACGAAACGTAAATAATGGATTTGTTCTTTGATGAATATAACGATAAAGCTGAAAGATGAAATAAAACCCTAATTAGAAAAATATATCATTTTCAAGCTTCCAAAGTATGAGGGAAACGACGCTGAATATATATACGATTACACTAATTCAATACATTTTTTACTTTATTTTTATAAATTTAAATTACAACCATGATATTAGGTTCAAGCTTAAGTAAATTTTATATTTCTTAAAAGTAACTAGAATACGGTACCTAAAGGGGTCAGCACATATCATATATATATATATCAACCTTGGTGCTTTCGTTGGTTATGATATCGGTATATAGAACATGCTAGTGCCCAGATCGAGTAAATAACAAACTAAGCTAATAAATTAATAACGGATATATGATATGAGATATATAATAGAACGATACGAGTCTTGTATATAAAATATACCAACTGAATAAATTATATAAATAAAATGAAATTGACATTAAGTTTGAATGATACATTTCCTCTTAGAAATCATTACCAAATTTAGGCGAAATGCAATTACCCGTTCATTACTGATACAAATTTCATAATGATATCCAGTAAATGATTCGTGTAATTTGCTCTTGCAAATAGATATAGGGGTAGATATAGGATTAGTAGTCATAGCAAAGTTCCCACGATATACTGCCGAATCGCTGAGGTCACAGCGTCTGGCATCACTGCATTCGTAAGGTTTAGCATCGCACTCTGTAACGCAATTACAATGGAGACCGCAAGGACACTTACAATTTCCTTCCGGACAACTTCGGTTGCAATGCATGGGTCTTATCCATCCAGTACTTTGCACACACGGGGAAGGTACATTTGTTTTACAATCCCCAAATTTGAATGATGCCTGTTTAAATGGATTCATCTTCTTTTCGCTTGGTCGTTGTAGTTACAAATGAACTATTGGTCTTGGACAATGTCCCTTTTTATATGCTGTCCAATTTCGACGTGACCGTACGGTAGAGTGAAGTGATTGGAAAGTCGTACTCTTTTTTGGTACACGATTTGATAGACTTTTTCCAAAGTTCGGCTAACGATTTGGTGTGTGGGTAAAAGGACAATCTTGTGCGGCTCATGGGTGGTCACTTTAAACGTTTCGTCCTGTCCAGACTTCAAGGCTTCTTGTAGCACGTCAAAGTTCACCACTCGACTGGTGAGATAATTGAGAGTCAATCCTTTCACTTTACATTCGGTATGCATTTCTCCTTGGGGGTCTCGGTATTCGTAGCCGTAATTTTTAGGACCACCACTTGCAAAACATAGAATCTTGTCGTCGGGATGTTCCGGTCCAGACTCCTAAACGGTCTCCTTCGGTGACAGGGTTACACTGGTTCGGTCGGTGAATTTAGATGCAACTGCCTGTGTCAAAATACAGCACACGATCTTCTAACAGTTCCAACACTTCGTACAATTTAAAGCGAGCGTGGGCTGTCACGTAAGCCGCAATGATGACATTTCCAAATTTGTCGGCTTCTACAAAGTCGAGTTCATCTTGGTAATTGACTAAGATCAAGTCCTCACGAATGACATCCACGTGTTTCATGACTTTGGTTTTGTCGTGAATCATCTGGAAGTAGCGAGAAGGTCGGACAAATACTCTGTCTTGGGTAAAGACGGTTGTTGTGCCATTTTACCCCACAAGCAATTTATCATCACTTTGGCAAACGACTGCCTTCCTTCGTTTTTCTCGATGTGGTCTAAAGTGATGCCTTCCTGCTCCCGATATTTTTCTTTAAATATCTTTTGGTCTTCGGGAGTGTTGTTGTGTCTTGGGAAAGTGGTAAATTTCGTACACTTCTAACAGTCGGTATCCCAGGTCCAGACCTTTAAACAATTCCACGATCACCCACGTTCCTGTCAAAGCGCGTTCTTCCTGGATGTGCAGACAAGGATTGTCTTAGTTGCACGTTTCAGCACATGTTCGAAACAAAGGAAACAACAGGTTTCCTTGGCAATGGTGAGGTAAAACGGGATGGTACAAGTCTGTGGGAGGTAAGACGTTTCACTTGATAAATCCTTCGTACTGGCGTATGTGGTCCAAGTTAATGTGTTCTGTCATCAATTCTGGATGCCCTACGGGAAAGTGACAATATTTGCACACGTAAGGATACAGCGAACACACTTCCAAGTATTTTATTTCTTCTCCCTTCTCTTCGTCCGCTTGGTACAGCAAACAGGTGGCATTCGTTCGTCCACCGTACAAACTATCCCGGGGGCTCAGGGGTTCCACCAGCTTGTAACTTTCTACGATGCGTTTAAACTCGGGATCGGTGTTCAAACGCTGATCGTACTCGTGTTCCCACATTTCCACTACCTGGCATTCTTGCTATTCTAACTTCAAACGTCGTTGACAAGTGGCCTGGTACAAGTCTTCCATGGTTCGTTGTAAAAACTGATTTTTGGTGTTACGTTGAGGGTAGCAAAGGGGGCATCCGTGAAATAAGCATCCGTTAAACTCGTACACGATCTGAGGGTTTTCTAAGTCCCAACCATCCATTGAATACGTTCCGATGGTCTTTTCGCCTCCTACGTTGCGAGCGTGTTGAATCTATTTGTCTTCCTTGTCACACAAGTAATGTAGCCAGCGTTGGGCTTTGACCGAGTATTGACGTGTGACAAAATTTTTCGTTTAAGGACTGATGACAGCCAGGGTGTTTTCGGGTATGAAGCGTTTTCGGTAAACTAAGGAACATGTTTTGGCAATGGTTAAAGATTCCTTCAAATGATCGATCCCTCTGTACTCCATGAACAATTCTCGAAATTTTCCACAGCAACGTTGTAAAATGTCCACGTTAGATCGACAATACTTTAACATTTCTTCTTGAAAATCGAAGGGGTCCGAGGCGTGAGTCTGGTATCAAGCGTGGAAAGCTTCTCGTTGTTCGGTGCGCATGTTATCGGGGTCGTAGTCGTCAGCCTCAGGCAAATGGTTTAGAACGGCACGTTGATTGGCTTCGGTATTGAAAAAGTGTGGAAAACAACCTTTGGCCATTTCTGTCATTCCAAACGTTTTAGGCATGCGACTCAAAGGCATGGCCAGGTAACACATTGAATCTTTAAACTACTTGTCCTACTTGCATAAAAATAATTTTGGCTCCGTTTAAAGTCACTTGAGGACGTTCGGTACTTTGTTCCGCATAGTATCTGAGCAGAAATTGCCCATCGTATCCGAGAAATTGTGAGCCATGACCGTGGCATGGTGATGACAATCTCCGTAACGTTTGATGTCTTCTGGACTCCACGATTCGTCGATGGGGTTTAAGATCCATTGGGAAAAATCGGCTAGTGTGTTTGACCCTCGAAAGATTTTTTCACGTCCTCCAGAAATCTGGCTGCAGTATGGGCAATGACTAAAGATAGGTTATTGGATGCACTTCTCGCACGCACAGTGAGCCACGCAGAAATAAGGAATGTGAATACCAGTCTCTTGCATGTATTCGAAATCAAAAAAGATAAAATTCCCTTTCTTCTGGGTCTCTTCTGGTCGGGGTTGATATTTTTGAATGAAGCATTCGTGCTCCAAGTCTACGATTTGGTGACAAATGTGACATCGTTTCTTCCATCGACAAACGTGAAACTTGGCATTACTGGTACGTATACATTGTCCACAAGTAGGACACAATCTCAGAAGCTGACAAGTACCTTTCTGCTGTGAATCTTGCATCTTCAAATGTTGTTGGTAACAGGTAAGACTGACAAAAGTGCGCTGACAAACAGGGCAATGCACTCTATATTGTCCTTTGTCCAAACAAGGTTGAGAGAACAAACATCCCTCACATTTTGATCCACAATGCTTTTGTTGTTCTCGATTTGTATAACCATAGTCACATTTTTCACAGTAGTAACCGTATCCCAGGAATCCAGTGATACTGGTAATGGTATCAAAATGACCATCGTGATGATAGACGTGAATGTATTTTCCGTCTTTAAAATCGTGGCCTCGAAACAAAAGTGGACCACTCACATCTTGAGGGTGCATTTTCAAGGTTTAACGTGGAGCCAAGACACCTTGCAATTTTTGCATTTCTGGAATGCCGCAAGGGGTGTCTTTGGATATCCACGCTTGCTGCAACAGGGGTTCTGCTTCACTTCGTTGTTTGGCTCGGTCCGATTGTTGAATAGTTTTCCAGGCTCTTTTCCATTCTACCGTGTCGTTCTTGTTGGTATACGTTTGTCCCACGACGATGGCTCGGGCTAAACACATCTGGTCTTGAGGATTGTTAATTCGGACGAGGCTTAATTTGGTATTGCGAAGGTTGTCCACCAATAATAATTTTTTTGCGTCGTCCGGTCCCCTGAGGAAGAGACACGTGAGTCATGAACAGTGTGGCTTTTCCATCGGCGATGTGAAACTTGTCGTTGGATTGTTGCAAATGTTGAATCTTGTCGATGACTTTGGAAGGAGTTAATTGTGATGGGTTAGTACACTCGATCCAAACGGGATACTTTAAATTGTCGTGATGAATAGAAAGTCTCAAGCGATCATCTTCTTTGGCTTGACATTGCTGTTTCAGTGCAGTTAACACAGAATCCCATACTTCGGTAATGAACCCTTCTGTATTCTTCAAAGGTCCATTAGACTTGAAATCTTTAACCATTACGGCATACGTGTAAGCTGTTGTTCTAAATTTTCGAGATGAGCATTTTTCCGTCTCTCGAATGTGATAGTAATTTTCAGGGTTTACTAAGTGTGGTGCACTTTGCTTGGACGTCGATTGACTGGGTGTGGATTCGGGCTCACTTAAGGCATCTTCAAAATCGCTTGCATGAATTTGAGCCAAGACTTCAGCTACTGTGCTAGGCGATACATTACGTTTCTGTCTCTTACTGTCTTCTCCTTTCTCGAAAACATGATGCAGTCTTTCCATCTTGTCTGCAAAAAGTCAAATGACTACCTTTTAAAGACCATAACCCCTATATAATCATTTCCGATCCGTGCATATACAAAGGGTCAGTGTCTAACCTTTCAGTATTCATTTTATTCTCACATTCACCAGCACGATGGAAGAACCTACACAAGTGGAACTTCTCATCAGAGCTTTACGTGGGTTCAAACGAAAGTTTTCCTCAGACAAGCCGACAGACTATTGTCCCTCCTGTCGAGATAAAAGTAAAGATACTTGCTATATCTGTAAGAAGAAAGGACATTGGGCTACAGAATGTCTAGATCGTGACAAAAATAAAAAGGTACCAACAGAGACAAAAGTCAAGATACCTGTTATTATTGTAAAGAGAAAGGACATTGGTCTCCAAACTGCCCTAAGAAACAACAGGAACAGAAGGAGGAAGGGGAGAGGAATTCTGAACAGGATGAGGAGAAAGGGGTACCCACCCCCAAGGAAGAACCCCGACACGTTCACAAAGACAAGAAAAGAAGACAAAACGAAAGTGAAGAGGAATAAGAAAAAGAAAAATCTGACAGTAAAGAAAATGAAAAAACAGTAAGAGTGAACAGAAGAAACCTATGAACTTTTTAAAGTGGTATGGTGTTATGTTATGTTGTGATATTGAATTGTAACGTTTGTACCAGAATATACCAGAGACAAAAGGTGTCTCTTGGTTTTGATTTTATAGAATAAGAACCTACACTCGCACACTCCTACACTCACACGTATATAATGGGCATAAAAGGACTTTTGAGTTTTCTTTGAATTAGGCAATTTAAATAGTATTTTTTTTCGAAATAATTTGAGCGGCCCTGAATAGGACCATTGGTGTTTTGTTTGTTTAAAAGAAAAGAAACTCAGAAACGGGACGTAACCATCTTGAGTTGTCTTAAGCCTTTGCCACGGCCAAGGCCTACTTCGGGACTTGTGGTTCCTGTCCTTGATTTGTTAGAAATCACTAACGGTGGAATGTAGACGTAGTCACAGATAGATTGGGCTGTTTAGCTCGAGAAGGTATTTTTCTCTTCATTCGTGATAAAGAAGTCTGATACATTTGTTTCATACTCCTTAACTCAGCTAAAATATCGAAAAATACCGTCGTAACCGTTTGATTTTCCCTATACTCTTTCTGTCCTTGGTATTCTTTCTTCTCTGTTGCTGCTACTGTTTCTTCCTGGCGTTTCCTTCTTGATTTATTCTTCCCTCTGTTGAATAAGAAAAGCTTGTTCTTCTACTTTCTGTTGTTGTAAAAATCGCTCCAATTCTTCTTTTTGTCTCTGCTTAAAATCATCGTAGTGTACATAAGAAGAAGCAGCACGTAACATAGGTTTCGGAATAAAATCTTGTGATGTTAAAAAATCCACAATATCCCAGTTAAAATTTCTTCTGAATGTTGATTTGTCATGACTTTAGTAGTCGCTGCTAACCCATTACTTGCTGTCTCTACTACTGACTCACCCCAATTCATCGTCTTCTTAATGTCCGACCTCATTGACAACTCTGTCGCATCGATTGACTGCACACAGGCAATAGTACCTCTATATAGGAAAGGTGACGTCACAGACTGCTCTGTCTTCTGATTGGATGACTGTGACTGCCTTTCGTAACGCACGTTTGGATTGGTGAATACACTCAATCCGTTTCGATCCGCTCTTCCCCTATAAATAACTGCAGTACACGGCATTCGCTTCACCTGTTTCTCATCACAGATATGTGGACCAACGTAGAATCTTCTACCCTTGTTTCTAGTATGCTGTTTCGGACTGACTTATCCATGTATGTCAAATCATCTTGTACAGTCATTCATATGACGGATACAACCTAGCAGCAGAGGGGGCAAATCTCACAACTTTTCAAACAAAAAATCGATAAACCCTTCAAAACAACAAATAGAGACATCCTACTAAATCTCGTGTTTTAACCAAAAAAAAAAAGAAAGTCTCCATTTGGCAAATGGAGCCTTAGTGATTTTGTCTGGAACACGATCTTGCAGGGGTGAATTATGGCTTCCTCGAAATGCCTCCATTGGGTAAAACACTCAAACAATCTTTTTAGGATGAAATTCTTTACGACTTCACAAACAGACTAATTTGTAGAACCTCACCTTGTAGATCAATTAGATTATTGGACTGGTCAGTGAGTTTAAAATTAATTCTCGTTAGTGAATCATTTTGACATCGCATATAGATTGGATTAGTTGGATCCTGAATTATTAGAAATCCTGGAGGGGCTGTTGGTGCAAATGAATACAAAATATATCCCTGCTGAGCTTGATTTGATCGTTCGAGATTTATTTGATAGCTTCCTTCGATAACATCACATACTAAATTGAGCGCAATCACCGATGACATATTCACGTTGAACGGAGCTATATGTCTGCCGCCTCCATTTGGGTTATTATTATGTTTGAGGATTTTTATTTCCGGTGATGTTGTTTTTTTCCATGCATCATGAATTATTTTAAAACCAACATCGATGGTGTCACTGAGAAATTTTTTTTAGTTCTGGTACGTTATATCCTGGTAGTTTGAATGCTGGAATATCTTTGACGGGGATTTTATAGCCTGTTGCAAATGTTGTTCTCGATAGGGGACTATTATCATCTAATATATCCTGAATAATTTTCAAATTAAATGTTTCCATATCGTCGATAATTTTGTTGCATGTTTCTACGACGTTGATAAATTCATCTCGGGTGAGAGAGCCGGATTTAAGAGATATTAACAACAGTGAAAAATCATTATTCATTGCTGTGGAAATTTCAATAATTTTAGTTTCGTTAACAACATGATGTTGCTCTACTTTATCCCTTTCCCACTCTCTCCAGTTAGTTTGTATCCGAAACCAAAAAAATTCAATTTATTGTAATCGCTATAGCTTTTTACTAGATTGTCAGATTTTATCCTGTCGGTGATATAATCAGATTTTTGTGGTTCAGGTGGTAAATTAACGGTTTTCCCCCCGGGTGGTAATTCAGGCCATCATAGTACGGTTCTAATAGAACTCTGATAAATATCTACGACGTATCCCTCTGTGCTTATTTCAATTGCAGATGATAACGTCTGCTCATGAACCGATATAGCGATTTTTATTCTTTTCCAGTAATCGATTTTATTCTACGCGCTCATTCAGCATTGATTTGTTCAATTTGATATGATCCGGTTGGTATCGAAACAACGTTCCAGTCTGGGGTACCGTCGTCTTTATTCTTATACGAGAACACCAGTGAATTATTGGGTTGTTGACCACCAAATGATTTTGATCTGATATTAGGCCAACTGTGATACACTCGTAGTTTTGCTAGCGCTATCTCCTTCACGGGGACTGGGATAGGGAAATTCACACTGAATTCTGGATTTGTTGAGGTGATTGATACCATGCTTGTTTGTACTGGGTTTGTGTTCTCCACTATTTGTTGAAGTAATTCCTGCGATGTTGTCATTGTTATTATATTCATGTTGTATTTCTAATTTTGACATCGCGGAATCATAAATACTGACAATCGCTGAGAACTCACTATCTGATATTAATGTATCATCGAGTGACGACGATATCATCGAGGATAATTGCGAGTATGCGGTTGATACAACATGAAATTGAATTAAGTAATCTTGCAGTTTACTCTGGCTGCATGATGATATTTTTTTTGTTATCCCGGTTGATATACCCGCGATTGTAGCCGCAACAGAAATGCAAATTGGAACTACGACCGGGGCAATCATTGTAACCGATGCAAGTATTATTCCGGCGCCAGCGAGAACGCCTGACACCGAGTACATGGTAACATCAATTGCGGTGATTCTTCGTCGGTATTTTTTATTTTTATTTGATAATCCTCGGCGAGGGTTTTGAGTCTAGTTTGAAATTCTCTGACCTGATCATAGCGATATTGCGATGATGAAATCATTAGTTATTGTCATTTTATTCCCAAATCAGTTTACGATTTCAATTGAAACCGTTATTTACTTAAATCCGCTACAAATTCCAAATACCATGTTGTTGAAACCCTAACCAAATGTTTATCAGTAGATGTTATCGTGAACTTTTCAGTTGTATCCTTTTCGATGATCGCTGAAATCGTATTGTTGACCCCGGATGAACTCGAAGATGAAATATTAAACTGAGTCGTTGTCACTAGTGTTAATCGATAAATACCCTTGACGGTTGCAGTGATGTCTAATTTTTTGTTTGTAGGTGTCCACGCAAATGATCCGTGTTGGATCGTGTATACTACGTTGTTGGTTTTCTCATGAGGAATTTTTGTTTTTTCAATGATTGTTATCATCCTCGGAAAATCATTTTTGATGGCTTCGATGAAGTTTTGCGTCTCATCGCTGGATTTTTTAATATCAGGGAGTTTTATTTCAATTTTATCCAACGGGGTTCCAATAAATTTATCCACGATGTTTCTTCAAAAATTTGAAAACTGCTTTCCGTGTTCTTCAGTTTTAGATAGAAGTGTTGTTAGTTCCAACACAGATTTTTTCAACTCATCGTTGAGAGTTTTTAGTCTATCTGTAATAGTCGAAAAAAGTACACCCGGTTTGAGTTTACCCTGATCGGAAAATAACGCGATAGTATCCTCGATTGCGTTTCGTTGTTTAACCAAAATATCATAAAGAGAAATATTACTAGTTTTCAATTTACCCTGACGATCTTGAAATACAACTATTTCATTGGGATCAACACTTGCTAAATTCAACGTTTCAGCTATTTCATCTTCGATTAGTTTTTTATATCACCCGTTGCAAATGTTTCTGTGGTTGTTTTCTTCAGCGCTGATAGAGGTCTTCCCCAAATATCAATCATGTTATTGTAAAACTCTCTCTCTCTCTCTCTCTCTCTCTCTCTCTCTCTCTCTCTCTCTCTCTCTCTCTCTCTCTCTCTCTCTCTCTCTCTCTCTCTCTCTCTCTCTCTGTCTCTCTAAAAAGCGATTCCTGGTGTATTCATTTACGACAACATGTGGTGGTTTTCCCCTTGGGTTACCCAAGGAGTTAGAAATAGCGTCAAGGACATTTAATACTTCGCTGCCACATATTGGTGGATCATTCATTTGTTGTGTTGGTAGCGTAGAATACCAAGTCTTCATTGGAAAAGTTTGTTGGCGATTTATATAACGCATAAACTCTTTTGGCGGCGCTAATCCATATGAATCAAAATAGACAATCCCACGTGGATCAATAGCGTATGCAACCCAATGGGTTCCAGGTCCTTTGCTGTTATCGAGATTAATAATACCGGTTTCAACGCTGTTTGGTTGTGTCAGCAATTGATCTTTCATAAAAACACATCTGAAATTTTTAATCGCGAGTTTTTTAGCGGCATCGAGTAAATCAAAATTGGACATAGGAACCATTGGTTCCTCAACCAAAGATTCCAAAATCGAAGATTTTTGAGTTAATAAACCGGTCCTAGTCTTAGACCTTTTCCGCTGTACCATGAATACGGGGTTCCTGGTAGTCTTAGACCCTTTCCCTTTTTTTATACCCTCGTCCTTTCTTCGGTTCATATGATTCAGCAATGCTTTGTACCGCTTTTGCACCAAGACCTCCAGCTGCCCCCAATGCGACCGCTTTTGCAACTCTTGGTGCGGCCGCTGCAATTAATTCTGGAATTGCAGCTAACAACGACACTGGAAATTCGATCATCAGGGATAAATACGAACCAATTCTTAAGGATAAAAAAGTGTCAATCAAGATTCCAAACCAAATTTTGACTAGAATTGACAAACCATACTACGAGAGATCTTATCATGTAACAGCAGTTGTGTACGGAATATATCCGTTAAATGACAAACCTGATATTGAAAAACTAGCACCAATGACATATTCTTCGTCGTTGAATTGTGTAGCAACACGAATAATAGAACACTTCACAAATGCATTGCGTGGAAATAAATTGACTGATCTAAGACGAAAAAAATAAATGAATGGGAATTAACGGTGAAACAGCATGGGGCAACAATTAAGGATATAGTTAAATTAGAAACATCATTGAGATTTCTAATATCAGTAACGACAATAACCGGAGAAGTATTACACGAACCGAAATATCAATCACAAGGAGCGCCAATACAAATTATTGATCATAACGAACACGCGTGGACACCTGCAGTAACAATATTCCCCCGGGATAGAACCGTAAAATATATACCCCAAACCGGAGAGTGTTTTTCCGAGCAGAAATTATTTGATGCTATTTACAATTTGAGTAAAAAAGATCCTGTGTCGATGTGGCTATTTCACAGTGCTGCAGACGATGAATGTGGATTCGATCAGTTTGTAAGACCCAACGGAGAATTGTACCGTACTGAAGCGCTGCATAATCAAATGAAAAATCTAGCTAGTGAATTTTCCCCAGAGAATTTTTTTTTTTTTGGGGGGGGGGGGAAGACAACGAACAATTACTAACAAACTGTTTTACACTTCCCTCGGTTGCAGCACATTTTGCTAGGAAGAAAAAAGCGTGGAAACCAACGCGAAGTGAGTTTCTATCAGATGTCAGATTGAGCTGTCTTGAATACAGCCATGGTGGATTATGGAATACAAAATATGACACTGAAACCGTTAGTTCCGTTGATATGATTGTGTGTTATCCAGGGAGTTTTCTCGGGTATGGAGAATGTGCTGAGTATTTTAAACGATTTGGACACCCAACACATGAAATGGCTCGTGTTGCGATTAATGGTCCATTGCCACATTTTGATTTAACCGGATTCGCTCGTGTAGTATCATTTGAATTGGTTACAGGACTTCATCCGTGTAGTTTGTTTGGATTGGTAGACACATGTCTGAAAAACACTGGATGTCAATAGTGCTATTGAGATATATGATTGATTGTGGGATGTTAAAATCGTTAATTGTCAGTGAAGCGATTATATCCTATCGAGCACAGAAATCAGTCTGTTTACCACAACCCGATCTAGAAAAAAAAACAATTAGCGAACGAAAACTGTTTCCAAATTTCAACGAAGAAGAAATTGTAAAATGGTCCAAACAGTTATTTGAAATCAGAAACAGAGAAGCAAAAGATCTTGGACGAAGAATAATTGGTAAATTTACTCAGGGTGGCAAATACGACAATACAAGATATTCTTCACGGTTGATTATAGACAACGCTGAATACGATTTTGTAATCGCGGATCTGACGAACAAAGGCATATATGTCAATCGTAAAGACGCATTTCTGTCTGATGGAACCAAATTGGGTACAATTGTTACCTACAACGATGGATACAATCCGCAGTATACACATTTGAGAGCTTCTATGCTCGCATATGCTTCTAGCAATTTATTTTCGAAAATAAATAAATTTCCTAACACAGCGGTTAGAGTCGCCACTGACTCATTTTACATAAACAGCGATGTGGCTGAATTCATAAATTCTGACGAGAGTTGGGGATCATGTAGAATTAAGAGTGAAATGCTTCATGATTATATTCAATCAGCAGATGTTACGATTGAAAATAATTATTTAAAAAGCAATCAGTGTTCAGAATTTTCTAATGCACCATCGATATCTGATCCAATCTGTAGATATAAAACAGTGTATTTAAACGGTTGTGGTGAGTCAGGAAAGACAACTCGTGCAATTGAATTATTCCGTGGGAAGTCAAACATGATTGTGCTAACACCAACTCACAGACTTGCAAGAGAGATGATACAGCGAGGGGTAAATGCCTGTACATATCACAGTTTCTTTCCTGAGCGTATGGGCGATAAATTTATTCCTGAAATCATAATTTGGGATGAAATATGCACAGTGTCATTAGATGTATTACAAACATTTCTCGAGTGGTTGTTATTAAAAAATACAAAAGTCGTCATGTGCGGTGATCACGGCCAACCACCACCATTTGTCGGTGCATCCCCACATGAATGGCTAAAGGGTTTTGTAGACTATTATGAAGAAATTAACACTGATTATAGATCACTTGATGAACAATTACGAGAATTCAAAGCGCTACTTAGATTACAACCGGATAAAATCCAGTGTGAAATAGCGCGTGAAATAATTTCAGAAACTCCCATGAATGAGTTTTGGGAGGCGTGGAGACCAAATGATTTGATAATTGCAAGTAGAAAAATAGTCAGATACACACTTCAGATGAAGTTATTTGAAACGCATCAATAAAAATTTGCAACACTTCTAGTGCCCCTTTGTTATAGGCCTTCGGGTACACGAAAACAGAATATTGAAGTTGATATTCCAGGACCAAAATCCGAAGGATTTCAAAGACAGAATTTAGTGCTAAATGATATTGTGTTGGTTGATATCAGCGTCGTTGAAAATGCATTGCGTGCCAACAATTCCCCGTGGACGCTAGGTTTACGCAGCACCAATACATTCTTCACAAGGATTGACTATATCAGATACAATTGTTTGGATGGTGGATAATCGCATCGAATGGTCGAATTTAGTCTATCTCGCAGTATCCAGAGTACGAAGAATAAATCAAATCCGAAGAGTTGTCCTTGAAAATCCTACGGATTTTGGCTAGTTAAGACCCCGCGGTGGTAATTGAGTATCCTCGGGTATCACTTGTAAATGTTGTCGAGTAAATTCTCGTTGAGGGGCAGTTGAATCCAGTCTTTAGATTGCTGGTCTACTCGTCGATCGTGTTATGCCGGATATTTTATGTACAGTAACACTCCAAATAGGATCAGTAGCCCATTTTCTAACACCTTCAAGCTCTCCTGGTTCGTATAAATACCTAACAGTGATATTACTATCAAGAATTGGTTGGGAAACGCTAGAATCCTCTTGTGGGAGTTTTAGTATAGACTTCTTTTTAATCGCGTTGATAGGTTTCATGTTGAATGTTCTAGTAATCTCATTATTCAGTGCGGTAATCACAGCTGGTAATCTTTTAACCCATTCATGAGAATTTCTTTCTTGGATGAATTATTTCGCGTATTGATATCCGAATAACCGCTCAGCAATCGTCCGATTAAACCGTTCAACAATTGCCTGATCACGATGTAGCGCAGGATGTCCTCGTCTGATGGTGACATTATGATGCTTCATTGTTGATAACACTGCACCCTGAAAATCCTTGCCAGGATCAACTTGTAATAGATTTGGCCAGTGCAGAGGACCCCTTCTATAAATCCTTTCAAATGCAGAAGCGACTTCAGTTTCTGATTTTGTTTTTAGCGGCTCTGCTTGTTTGGATCGACTCGCAACATCAATTATGGTTAGAGCGTATTTGTAACCAGCATCATGTGGCAGAAATAGTATATCAGCTTGATAAACTTCATTAGGAACGGTCACATCAAAATGCGAGTAGTGAATTTGTTTAGGCGGTGGTAGATAAATTTGCCATATAGCCTGTTTGGATACCCAATTAGCCGCAGTGTTTTTTTCTCACTTTTGTAGCGCTAGCGAGTTTACTGATTGCTGCTTTACCCCGCCAATATCCTTTTGGAGAATAATAAATAGATTCCATATTATTAATTACCAGCACCTAACATCAATTTACCTTTCATAGCCGATTTTATCAAAAATGAAGCCAAATTTTCTTTGAAGGATTTATCAGGAATAGCATTTAATGCATGAATTAATTTCACATCTGCTAGATGTCTATGCTGCAAATTGCTGCTCTTCTATGCAACATCATGAGCGTGACACGCCTTATCAATAGCGTTTATTGGTTCTTAACCGGGTTTGGGTTGGTTATGATTATTGAGTCTGATATCAAGTCTTGTTCCCGGTCCACAATAACTATACGCTGGAAGATGTTTTTCTCCTGAAAACTTTGCCCATGGGGTTCCAGGGAGTTTAGTTAGCTTGGCTGCGATATCACCTCCTCGTTTTTTCTTAAGGTTCCTTGGGTTTACCAAGGGAAACAAATCTAAATTCCTTTGTACTACATTGTACGCATTTACCAGAGAGTGCTGATCGGTTATTATTAGTTGTAATCGTCGTCAAGTCATCTGTGCCAGTACGCGCCCTACATTTCACACAATATAGATCCATCATTTATATATAGCAGCATGAATGTAATTGATTATTCAGCTACCCGACTACAGGAACCTATTAAACACCATGCGATGTTGCCGAATTCAATTAGAATGATTATAATCGGACCATCTGGAAGCGGCAAGACACAACTGCTACTTAATTTGATAACGAGATGGATGAAATGGGACAAATTGTATTTAATAGCCCCGAGTGTAGACGATCAGCGATGCTATGAAGTGCTAAAGGATTTTAACGAGAAAGCAAAAGAATTTCAAATCGATGATATTATTGAATTTATTACTGATATCAACGATGCACCGAGCATTGATGATATCGATGGAAGTATTAACAATTTAGTCGTATATGATGATATCATGTTAGATAAACAAATCCTGCTAGGATATTTTCCAGAGGTAGGCATAAAAGCACTGATGTGATATATGTCACTCAACGATACACACAAATACCAAAAGTGATCAGAGATAACTGCAATTTATTGTGTGTATTTAATGGAGTTGACACACATACTCTTAGAAATATTTGGCAAACTTGGTGCTGCGGTGATATGGATCATAATCGATTTAGAAATTTATTTAGTCACGCTCAGTCAATACCACACGGATTTGTGACGATAAATTTATCAGCCCCGAGGACACGATATCGTATCGGACTTGATAAAATATTCGGTTGAAATCATAGGGGTGAGTGTCCGTCGTTTTTTTTACCGAATGGAGGCATTTCGAGGAAGCCTCAATTCACCCCTGCAAGATCGTGTTCCAGACAAAATCACTAAGGCTCCATTTGCCAAATGAAGACGTTCTTTCTTTTGGTTAAAACACGAGATTTCGTAGGAAGGCTCTATTTGTTGTTTTGAAGGGTTTATCGATTTTTTGTTTGAAAAGTTGTGAGGTTCGCCCCCTCTGCTGCTAACCTATTGGAAGAGAAGGATCTATGTGGAAAGACAAGGTTGCTTAAAGAGAGTTCTCGTCTATGGCCCCACAGTGAGGAGAAGTTTAAGGATGAGAAGAAGATTTGTGAGATGTCCTCTGTGTTAACAAGATACTGTTAACATTACACATAACGGCCCTTTTCAGGGCCACTCCTATACCTCGAAAAGATATTAGCTTTATTTGCCTCCATTTTCCCCTTGTCGCTATACAGGCCCAAATACAAATACAAATCATATTCCCCATGTTCCATTTCCCTTGACGCTAGATAGGCCCAAATAGTTCCCATGTTAAATTCTCCTTGACGCTAGATAGGCCCAAATAGTTCCCATGTTAAATTCCCATTGACGCTAGATAGTCCCACCATGTTAAATTCCCCTTGACGCCAGAGTATCCCAAGCTGTTTTTGACTGGATTTTCCCTTGACGCTATATCGTCCCATATTATTACTAGTAGTTCGTCAATCTGTACATGCATTTTCACGTTCATATTTTACAATAACAAACATTGGACGGTGAAAACTGTAGAAAGCTGGAACCATGTGTGTGTTTTGTTGTTAATTTAAAAATTTCAGATTTGACTATTACAAATTGATTCGATTTAATTTGATTGACACTTAGCTAATGATAACTTCATTTGATTGTTGAACAATTATGTTGTTAACATTCTACAAACTTGAAATGATTGTCAAAAAGGAAATATTGATCACAACGATGTTCGTATCTTTCAAACTGATATCGAGATACATTTAACAGATATTAGTTGCATTGTTTGATTTAGTGTTAGATATGTCAGACATAAGCTGGTATTAATGTTACAGACCATCATTTCCGTCTTAAGCTGGTGTTAATGTTACAGACCATTTCCGTCTTTGAAGAGAAGAAAATCACATGTTTGTGCTCCAGGATTTAAATGAAGTTTGTTTTCTTCTTTGCTCTTTTCTACTGATAACCATTCAGCAGCAGAGGGGGTGGACAGACCAACTTTGTAGGCGTCAACGAGGCTTCCTTCTCGTTAATATTTACTTGAAAGGTCTATTTGACAAATAGAGGCTTCCTTCTCGTTAATATTTACTAGAAAGGTATAATTGACAATCTGAGGCTTCCTAGTAAATATAATAGAAAAGTTATATTTGGTAACCTCGTAGGCGTCCATTAGCAAAAAAAAAGACGCCATTGTCGTTGGAGTCCACCCCCTCTGATGCTCCGGGTTAACAATTCTTTTACGATGAAAGTCACTATGATTTCAACCGAATATTTTATCGAGTCCGATACGATATCGCGTCCGAGGGGCTGATACATTTATCGTCACAAATCCATGTGGGATTGACTGAGCGTGAGTAAAGAAATTTCTAAATCGACTATGATCGATATCACCGCAGCACCAAGTTTGCCAAATACTTCTAAGAGTATGTGTGTCAACTCCGTTAAATACACATAACAAATTGCGGTTAGCTCTGATCACCTTCGGAATTTGTGTGTATCGTTGAGTGACATATATCACATCAGTGTTTTTATGTCTGCCTCGGGAAAATATCCTAGCAGGATTCTTTTGATTGTCTACAACATATCATCATATAATACTAAATTTTTAATACTTCCATCGATGTCATCAATGCTTGGTGCTTCTTCGATATAGGTCATAAACTCAATAATATCATTTCCGTTAATTTCTATTGCTCGTTCGTTAGCATCTTTTAACACTTCATAGCATCGCTGATCGTCTAAACTCGGGGCGACTAAATGCAACTTATCCCATTTCATCCATCTCGTTATTAAATTAAGTAACAATTGTGTCTTGCCGCTTCCAGATGGTCCGATTATAATCATTCTAATTGAATTCGGCAACATCGCATGGTGTTTAATAGGTTCCCGTCGTCGGGTAGCTGAAGAATCAATTACATTCATTTTATTATATATAAATTATGGATCTATATTGTGTGAAGTGTAAGTGTGTACAATGTAGTAAAAAAAACATTAGATTTGTTTCCCTTAATAAATCAAGGGGATTTAAAATAAACGAGGAGGTGATATTGGAGCCAAGCTAACTAAACTCCCGGGAACACCATGGGCGAAAGCAGCAGAGAGGGCGAATCAGACGACATATTTTTAGGTAAGCCCTCATAAATAAGGGGTTTAACCAATGAAATTAGGCCAAATGTGTGTGTGAATCTGATATCGTTTCATGGATTAGGTCCAAAAAAAAATCAATGAAAAATCAATGAAATCAAAAACTTTTCAACTATTGCATTTTTTTGGGAAAGAGATTACAACGTCGATGTCACTCGCCCTCTCTGCTGCTGGATTCAACCGAATATTTGATCCAGTCCGATACGATATCGTGTTCGAGGGTCATGTAAATTTATTGTTACAAATCCGTGTGGGGCAGACTGAGCATGACTAAAGAAATTTCTAAATTGATTGAAGTCCATATCGGAGCACCATGTCTGCCAAATATTTCGTAGCGTATGTGTATCAACGCCGTTGAATACAGCAAGCATATTACAGTTATCTCTAATCACTTTTGGAATCTGAGTGTATCGTTGAGTGACATAAATCACATCTGTGTTTTTGTGCCTGCCTCGGGAAAATATTCTGGCAGGATTTTTTTGTTTATCTAACATTACATCGTCGTATACAACTAAATTGTTGATACTTCCATCGAGGTCTTCTACTGATGGTGCTTCGTCAATATCGGTTATAAAATCAATAATATCCTTGCCGGCAATCTCTGAAGCGTTTTCATTAAAATCTTTTAGCACTTCATAGCATCGTTGGTCGTCTACGCTAGGGGCAATTAAATACAACTTATCCCACTTCATCCATCTCATTATTAAATTGAGCAACAATTGCGTCTTGCCGGATCCAGATGGCCCGATTATAATTGCGCGGATAGAGTTTGGTAGCGCTGCATGATGCTTCACTGGTTCTCTTGTTTTAGTCGCTGAAAAATCAATTATATTCATATCTCTATACATAAATTATGGATCTATATTGTGTGAAGTGTAAGGCGCGTACTGGCACAGATGACTTGACGACGATTACAACTAAAAATAACCGATCAGCGCTTTCTGGTAAATGCGTACAATGTAGTACAAAGAAATTTAGATTTGTTTCTAAACCCAAGGAACCTTTAAAAAAAAACGAGGAGGTGATATCGCTGCCAAGTTAGCAAAACTCCCTGGAACTCCATGGGCAAAATACCCCGGAGAAAAACACCTTCCAGGGTATAGTTACTGTGGACCGGGAACAAGACTTGATATCAGACTCAATAATCAAAATCAACCCAACCCCGGTGAAGAACCAATAAACGCCATTGATAAGGCGTGTCACCTTCATGATGTTGCTTATAAAAGCAGCAATTTGCAACACAGGCATCTAGCAGATGTGAAATTAATTCATGCGTTGAATGCCATTCCTGATAAATCCTTCAAAGAAAAATTGGCTTCCTTTTTGATAAAATCGGCTATGAAAAGCAAATTGATGTTAGGTGCTGGTAATTAATAACAACATGGAATCTATTTATTATTCCCCAAGAGGATACTGGAAGGGTAACGCTGCAATCAATAAACTCGCTAGCGCTGCAAAAGTGAAAAAAACCACTGCGGCTCATTGGTTATCCAAACAGGCACTATGGCAAATTTATCTACCACCGCCTAAACAAATTAATTTCTCGCATTTTGATGTGACTGTTCCTAATGAAGTTCATCAAGCTGATTTATTGTTAGTAATCTCATTTTTCAGCGCGGTAATCACAGCTGGTAATCTCTTGACCCATTCACGGCATCGTTTATCCTGAATAAATTCCTTCGCGTATTGATATCCGAATAACCGCTCAGCAATTGTCCGATTAAATCGTTCAACAATTGCCTGATCGCGATGTAACGCAGTATGTCCTCGTCTGATGGTGACATTATGATTCTTCATCGCTGATATAACCGCACCCTGAAATTCCTTGCCAGGGTCAACTTGTAATAGATTTGGCCAGCGCAGAGGACCCCATCGATAAATCCTTTCAAACGCATCGGCGACTTCAGTTTCTGATTTTGTCTTTAGCGGCTCTGCTTATTTGTATCGACTCGCAACATCAGCTACGGTTAGCGCGTATTTGTAACCGCGTTCATGCGGCAGAAATAATATATCAGCTTAATGAACCTCAATAGGAACGGTAACATGAAAATGCGAGTAGTTAATTCGTTTAGTAGGCGGTAGATAAATTTGCCATATAGCCTGTTTGGATAACCAGTTAGCCGCAGTGGTATATTTTACCTTCGCGGCGCTAGCGAGTTTACCAATTGCTGATTTACCCCTCCAGTATCCTTTTGGAGAATAATAAATAGATTCCATGTTGTTATTAATTACCCAGCACCTAACATCAATTTACCTTTCATAGCCGATTTTACTAACCATGAAGCCAATTTTTCTTTGAAGGATTTATCAGTAATAGAATTCAACGCGTGAATCAATTTCACATCTGCGATGTCTGTGTTGCAGATTGCTGCTTTTATAAGCAACATCATGAGCATGACACGCCTTATCAATAGCGTTTATTGGTTCTTCACCGGATTGGGTTGGTTATGATCATCGAGTCTGATATAAAGTTTAATCCCGGCTCCGCAATAACTATATCCTGGAAGGTGTTTTTCTCCTGGATGCTTCGCAGCAGCAGAGAGGGCGAATCAGACGACATATTTTTAGGTAAGCCCTCATAAATAAGGGGTTTAACCAATGAAATTAGGCCAAATGTGTGTGTGAATCTGATATCGTTTCATGGATTAGGTCCAAAAAAAAATCAATGAAAAATCAATGAAATCAAAAACTTTTCAACTATTGCATTTTTTTGGGAAAGAGATTACAACGTCGATGTCACTCGCCTTCTCTGCTGCTGGATTCAACCGAATATTTGATCCAGTCCGATACGATATCGTGTTCGAGGGTCATGTAAATTTATTGTTACAAATCCGTGTGGGGCAGACTGAGCATGACTAAAGAAATTTCTAAATTGATTGAAGTCCATATCGGAGCACCATGTCTGCCAAATATTTCGTAGCGTATGTGTATCAACGCCGTTGAATACAGCAAGCATATTACAGTTATCTCTAATCACTTTTGGAATCTGAGTGTATCGTTGAGTGACATAAATCACATCTGTGTTTTTGTGCCTGCCTCGGGAAAATATTCTGGCAGGATTTTTTTGTTTATCTAACATTACATCGTCGTATACAACTAAATTGTTGATACTTCCATCGAGGTCTTCTACTGATGGTGCTTCGTCAATATCGGTTATAAAATCAATAATATCCTCGCCGGCAATCTCTGAAGCGTTTTCATTAAAATCTTTTAGCACTTCATAGCATCGTTGGTCGTCTACGCTAGGGGCAATTAAATACAACTTATCCCACTTCATCCATCTCATTATTAAATTGAGCAACAATTGCGTCTTGCCGGATCCAGATGGCCCGATTATAATTGCGCGGATAGAGTTTGGTAGCGCTGCATGATGCTTCGCTGGTTCTCTTGTTTTAGTCTCTGAAAAATCAATTATATTCATATCTCTATACATAAATTATGGATCTATATTGTGTGAAGTGTAAGGCGCGTACTGGCACAGATGACTTGACGACGATTACAACTAAAAATAACCGATCAGCGCTTTCTGGTAAATGCGTACAATGTAGTACAAAGAAATTTAGATTTGTTTCTAAACCCAAGGAACCTTTAAAAAAAAACGAGGAGGTGATATCGCTGCCAAGTTAGCAAAACTCCCTGGAACTCCATGGGCAAAATACCCCGGAGAAAAACACCTTCCAGGGTATAGTTACTGTGGACCGGGAACAAGACTTGATATCAGACTCAATAATCAAAATCAACCCAACCCCGGTGAAGAACCAATAAACGCCATTGATAAGGCGTGTCACCTTCATGATGTTGCTTATAAAAGCAGCAATTTGCAACACAGGCATCTAGCAGATGTGAAATTAATTCATGCGTTGAATGCCATTCCTGATAAATCCTTCAAAGAAAAATTGGCTTCCTTTTTGATAAAATCGGCTATGAAAAGCAAATTGATGTTAGGTGTTGGTAATTAATAACAACATGGAATCTATTTATTATTCCCCAAGAGGATACTGGAAGGGTAACGCTGCAATCCATAAACTCGCTAGCGCTGCAAAAGTGAAAAAAAACCACTGCGGCTCATTGGTTATCCAAACAGGCACTATGGCAAATTTATCTACCACCGCCTAAACAAATTAATTTCTCACATTTTGATGTGACTGTTCCTAATGAAGTTCATCAAGCTGATTTATTGTTTTTACCACAAGACAACGGTTACAAATACACGCTAACCGTAGTTGATGTTGCGAGTCGATACAAACAAGCAGAACCGCTAAAAACAAAATCATCACCTGAAGTTGCTTCTGCATTGAAAGGATTTATCGACGAGGCCCACTACGCTGGCCAAATCTATTACAAGTTGATCCTGGTAAGGAATTTCAGGGTGCAGTGTTATCTACAATGAAATATCACAATGTCGCTATCAGACGAGGGCATACTGCGCTACATCGTGATCAGGCAATTGTAGAACGATTTAATCGGACTCTTGCTGAACGGTTATTTGGATATCAATACGCAAAAGAATTCATCCAAGAAAAAAGATCCCGTGAATGGGTTAAGAGATTACCAAGTGTAGTTCCTGCACTAAATAACGAGATTACTAGAACCATCAACATGAAACCTATCAACGCGATTAAAAAGAAGTCGATACCTAAAATGGAAATTCGAAAAGATTTCAAAGAACCAATTCTTGGTAGTAATATCACTGTGAGGTACTTATATGAACCAGGAGAGCTTGAAGGTGGCAGAAAAAGAGCTACTGATCCTATTTGGAGTATTACTGCACACATGATATCTAGTATAACACGATCTACGGGTAGACCTCCAATCTATAAACTGGATTCAACTGCCCCTCAACGAGGTTTTACTAGACAACAATTACAAGTGATACCTGAGGATACTCAATTACCACCGCATGGGCTTAACTAGCACCGTTGCGTCTATTGCACTCAAGACAAGTCAACATCACATTGTTTCTGACATGACCGAGACTATTATTTTTTCTGTCAACGGTAAATTGGCGAGGGTCTTTATCCGAATACTGCCAACGCATTATGCAATTGCAACTTGCGCAGTGATTATTTTGTTGTTGCTTCAACGCAATTATTAATTCAGCATCAATGTCAAATTCTCGCTGTTTTTTTTTGTCTTGTTGTTTGTAACCGGAGAGTTTTTTATCAATCATTTTAATATCAATATCATTATCGTCACCAATGATTTCATCATCGCCTGACTCTGTCAGGACAATTCTTCGAAGTTGATTTATTTTTCGTACTCTGGATACTGAAAGATAGACTAAATTCGACCATTCTATGCGATTATCTACCATCCAAACAATTGTATCCGATATAGTCAATCCCTGTGAAGAGTGTATTGTTGCTGCATAACCTAATGTCCATGGGGATTTATTAGCACGCAATGCATCTTCAACGACATTGATATCAACCAGCACAATATCATTTAATACGAGAATCTGCTTTTCACTCTGTCCTGGAATATCAACTTCAATGTTCTGTTTTCGTGTATCTGATGGCCTATAACAAAGAGGCACTGGAAGTGTTGCGAATTTTTGTTTATGCAATTCAAATAATTTCATCTGAAGTGTGTCTCTGACTATTTTTCTACTTGCAATGATCAAATCGTTTGGTCTCCACATTTCCCAGAAATCATTCATGGGAGTTTCCGAAATTATTTCACGGGCTATTTCACACTGGATTCTATCCGGTTGTAATCTAATTAATTTCTTAAATTCTTTTAATTTTTCATCAAGTGATCTATGATCAGTATCAATTTCTTCATAGTAGTCTACAAAACCCTTTAGCCATTCATGTGGGGATGCACCGACAAATGGTGGTGGTTGGCCGTGATCACCGCACATGACGACTTTTGTATTTTTTAATAACAACCACTCAAGAAATATTTTTAAGACATCTTCGGACACTGTGTCTATTTCATCCCAAATCATGATTTCAGGAATAAGTTTCTCTCCCATGCGCTCAGGAGTCCATTTATCTCCCTTCCATCGGAAAAAACTATGATAGGTACAGGCATTTACCCCTCTCTGTATCATCTCTCTTGCAAGTCTGTGTGTTGGTGTTAGCACAATCATGTTTGATTTTGAAACGCTAGCGTTTCTACGAAATAACTCAATTGCCCGGGTTGTTTTTCCTGACCCGCCACAACCGTTTAAATAAACTGTTTTATATCTACAGATTGGATCAGAAATCGGTGGTGCACTAGAAAATTCTGAACACTGATTGCTTTCTAAGTAATTATTTTCAATGGTAACATCTGCTGATTGAATATAATCATGAAGCATTTCCTTCTTAATTCTCCATGTCCCCCATTTCTCGTTGCCAGTAGCCTTAAAATCAACCATTTTGCTGTTTATGTAAAATGAGTCAGTGGCAACTCTAACTGCGGTGGTAGGAAATCTATTGATCATTGAAAACAGATTAATAGAAGCATAACCGAGCATAGAAGCTCTCAAATGTGTATACTGCGGATTGTATCCATCAGTGTAAGTAACAATTGTACCCAATTTGGTTCCATTGGACATAAATGCGTCCTTACGATTGACATATAGGCCCCTATTCGTTAAATCCGTGATTACAAAATCGTATTCAGCGTTGTCTATAATCAACCGTGAAGAATATCTCGTATTGTCATCTTTGCCACCTTGGGTAAATTTACCGATTATTCTTCGTCCAAGATCTTTTGCTTCATTGTTTCTGATTTCAAATAACTGTTTGGACCAATCCATGATTTGTTGTTCATTAAAATCAGGAAACAGTTTTCGCTCTTCGCTAATTATTTTTTTTAGATCAGGTTGTGGTAACCAGACTGATTTCTGTGCTCGGTAGGATATAATTGCTTCACTGACAATTAATAATTTTAACATCTTACAACCAAGCATATACCGTAATAACACTATTGGCATCCAGTGTTTTTCAGACATGTGTTTACCAATCCAAAGATAACTACACGGATGAAGTCCTGTAGCCATTTGAAATGATACCACACAAGCGAATCCGGTTAAATCAAAATCAGGCAGTGGTCCATTAATAGCAACACGGGTCATTTCGTGTGTAGGGTGTCTAAATCGTTTGAAATATTTCTCGCATTCTCCATACCCAAGAAAACTTCCTGGATAACACGCAATCATATCAACGGAAATAACGGTATCAGCGGTGTATTTTGTATTCCATAACCCTCCATGACTGTATTCAAGACAGCTCAATCTGACATCTGATAAAAACTCACTTCGTGTTGGTTTCCACGCGTTTTTCTTTCTAGCAAAATGTGCTGCAATTGATGGTACTGTAAAACAGTTTGCTAATAATTGATCGTTGTCTTCCCCTTCCCCAGAAAACTCACTAGCTAGTTGTTTCATTTGATTATGCAGCTCTTCAGTACGGTACAATTCTCCGTTGGGCCTTACAAACTGATCAAATCTACATTCTTCGTCGGAAGTACTATGAAATAGCCACATTGACACAGGATCGTTTTTACTCAAATGGTAAATAGCATCAAATAATTTCTGCTCTGAAAAAAACTCTTCGGTTTGGGATAGATATTTTACGGTTCTATCCCGTGGGAATATTGTTACTGCAGATGACCACGCGTGTTCATTATGATCAATAATTTCAATTGGAGCTCCCTGTGATTTATATTTCGATTCGTATAATACTTCACCGGGAGATTGTCCTTACCGATATTGGAAATCTCAATGATTTTTCTAATTTGGTTATATCCTGAATTGTTGCCCCATTCTCTTTTACCGTGAACTCCCATTCGGTTATTTTTTTTCGTCTTAGATCAGTTAGTTTATTCACCCGGGACGCATTTGTGAAGTGTTCTATTATTCGTTCTGCTACACAATTGAGCCCTGTCGAATATTTCATGGGTGCTAGTTTTGAAATATCAGGTTTTTCATTGATCGGATATATCCCGTAAACAACTACTGTTACAGGATAAGATCTTTCGTAGTAGGGTTTATCAAGTCCAGTCAACATTCCTGGTTGGGAATCTTGATTCACAGTGACAGTTCTGTTGTTCCTGAGAATGGGTTCAAATTTATCCCTAATAATCCATTTTCCTTTATCATCGTTAATGAATTTGATTCGAAAAATATTTCTTTCTTTCCCAAGACGTGAAATGATCACTGCTGCTTTTTTATCATTCATGGTAGCGTCAAAACCACCACGAATTCGAAATGTTGTCCAGCAGTGAGATGCTCCATCACGCTTGAATTCCTTAAAACAGTCTCTGATTTTACTAATTATGACTTTATCAAGAATTTTATTCTTGGGTGTATTAGAAACTATATCAAGATTGAATTGAGCATCTTTCCAGGGTGATCTCATGTTTCTGTCTACTACACGTTTTTTGGGTCTATCGCGATTAAATCTAGGATTGATTTTCAATAATCTCTTAAACTCCCTCATGTTTCCGTCTATTGGACGTTTGTTACGTGTTTTGGGTCTATCGCGATTAAATTTAGGATTGATTTTCAATAATCTCTTAAACTCTTTCATGTTTCCGTCTACTACACGTTTTTTGGGTCTATCGCGATTAAATCTAGGATTGATTTTCAATAATCTCTTAAACTCCTTCATGTTTCCGTCTCTTGGACGTTTTGGACGTTTGTCACGTTTTTTGGGTCTATCGAGATTAAATCTAGGATTGATTTTCAATAATCTCTTAAACTCTTTCATGTTTCCGTCTATTGGACGTTTTTTGGGTTTATCGATATTAAATTTAGGATTGATTTTCAATAATCTCTTAAACTCTCTATTAGCATTAAATTTAGCATTTTTCGAAGTCAATCTCTTGAACTCCATCATGCTATAATTAAAACAAGCATTTAAATGAAAGTTTTATGTATAATGAATCACTGCAAATGGCTTATGATTGGATCAGTAATCCCGTGTAACAAATCATGCAGAAATGAGTTCTGTGGGTATCATATGCAAAGTTTTCGTCGTGGAAGCCTTGGTCCGTTACCTTGTATTCGATGTGGGGTTGGGGTCAGAGGGAAATCGCAGTTATGTCTAAATTGCGGTGGTAAGCGATACAGGGAATTGAAGCGTTATTATGATAAAAGAATAAAAAATGGACAATCCATCAGAAATTTTGACCCTGAAAAAGTCTCTGACCCTGACAACGTCCTTGACAAAATCATAAGAACCCCGCAAGACTACATCGAAAGATTCTCCAGTGATGTAATTATTGAACCAAACAATGAATTAGACAAACAATATAATAGTATATATGAACCAAGAATTCAGACCACATCCAGTGATTACAAATTATGAAGCATCCAGTGATGGTGTTGTAAGACACTGTAGACTGAAGAAACCGGTCGGTTTTGTGAATTGTCACGGGTATTTGAGGTTTACTGTTGGAAAGAAAAATTATTTCAATCATCGTTTCATCTTCGAGGTGTTTAATGGATTGATCGAGAATGATTTTGTTATTGATCACAAGGATTCTGATCCAAAGAATAACAAATTGGATAATTTAGAAGCTATCACACAGAGTGAGAATTTGAAACGAGGAGGGACCGGCACTTGCAAAACAGTTGGGAAGAGACCTGTGAAATCTTTGAATACAACAACTAAAGAAGAAAAAATATTTTCATCTATGAATGAAGCCGGTAGGCACTTCGATATTTGTCCGCCTTCTGTTCAAAGAGTTGCAGAGGGGATTTATCGATCGGCTATTTCAAAAAGGACGGGACAAAAAGTTAAATTTAGTTATGTCTAATGCGTCATATTTTTCAATTAGAGATATGTCATTGTTATAGAATAATGAATTCTGAAAACATGAATAGCATCATAGTTGAAATAGCAAAATTGAAAAATCAGGATATCAAACTATCAGATGGATTAAATCCTGATCAAATTGTGTCTGATTTTCAGGATATAGAATACGGAGTAAACAACAACAAGTATATGCTACCCAAGAAATATGCACTCATCAAAAGAATTCAGAATTCTATTAGAGACTCTCTTTCATTTTCCAGTGACATCAGTGTGTTCGTTCCGTTGTATACTATCGTAGAGGGGATACGAAAAGAATTAGGTAACGAATACGAATTGAAAAAAGAAGTCAACTCTAAAATTAGAAACCTACGAGCATTAATTCAAGAAAATTGATTACCCGACCATTGATTGCCCGATCATTTATCATTTTTTGATTGTGACCGACTCTCATTTTTTTTAGCCGACCTTCAAGGGTGGTGTCAAAAATCGATGGACGATCAAAATAGAATGGAGAAAGTGCCAGTATTAATTATTTTATATACAATTATGGCACTTTCTCCATCGATGATAGAGCTGTTAAAACAATCAAATAACACTTCCATGACTGTGTTAAAAATCATCCGACATGTCAAAATAGAAATGTTGAAAGTGCCAGTATTAATTATTTTATATACAATTATGACACTTTCAACATCATTGATAGAGCCGTTAAAACAATCAAATAACACTTCCATGACCGTATCAAAAATCATCTGACATGTCAAAAAAGTGGAGAAAGTGTGATATTAATTATTTTTATATGAATTTCCACACTTTCTCCATCATTGATAGAAGGTGTCTCACGATGAAATAACACTTCCATGACTGTGTTAAAAATCATCTGACATGTCAAGTGTTTTACAATTGAAAAATGGTTTCTGATTTCAAATAATGGTCAATGAAGCATTAACAACCCGATTGGCTCGTGAACGATTAGATGCAATTAAGAGATTTGTACCAATTCGTGACTCTGTACGGAATAAACTGCAACAACGACAGAGTTTACAAACGGATTTTGCTTTGGGGTCTGAAGAGTTGTTTAAACCAGTAACCACAGCAACGAAAGGGGTAGAGCGTGCTTTACTGGGAGATGTTCCCGAGACGGGAAAATCTGTTTTTGGTGAACTTGAAAAAATAGCAGCGAAAACTGAACATTCAAAACAAATGGAATCAAAAAGAACAGTAGATGATTTACGCATGAGATTTAACGAAGAAGGGTTAGCAGCAATTGATGGGACTGATCCAACAGAAATTCCTACGCTTGTTGTTACGTCTTATGAAAACAGAAAAAAAAATGTTGAAACCAGAACATCATAAGTTTATTAAGAATTTAACCCATTGGGCTGATATATTCTACAAAATCAAAACTGAAAAAAGTCAAAAAAAGACAGATAGTGCATCATACATTGAATATATCAAGATGGTGGATCACGTGTATAATCAATACGAAGAGTTTAAACAACAACAAAAACCGCCAAGATTGCAAAGAAAGCGACAGCAACCTGCAAAGAAAGTACTCTCTCCTAAAAAACAACAAATACCACGTGATGATGATGATGATGATGATGATTTAGAAAAACTGGATGAAGCAACTGGTTATAGCGGAAGTGGATTGCAAAATCCAAGGATTTCGTGTCCTGATAGTGTTATCAATGATATATCACGATTAGATGTTCTTGTAGGAGGGTTCCGAGCTGGAAATAACTCTCCAGAAATAATTAATGAAGCAGCTGATATCTGTAGACGGTTATTTGCCGGCGGTATCATGGATATCAAAACATATCGAGATTTCATTGACGAGTTAGCAAATGGGTATCACAGCGATTAAATAACAATTGAAAACACTATTGTTTTTATAATAATGATCATACACTACAATCATGATAAACCAACCCTCGTCTATGTAGTTAATTCACGGTTTCCAGTTTATAAAGCATACTATGGAGATGGTTTAGGCAATACCATTTTAGGATTCTTTTCAAGAATGGCTCCAAAAGTGATGCCGTTAGCTAAACAGTTATCAATGAAAGCCATTGATGTTATTCGTGATAAGGGTATTGGTGCTGTTGGAGATCTTGCCGGGAAAGCGTTTTCAACTGCGAAGAATAAAATAACATCATTAGTGAGGCGAAAAAAGAAACCGTTACCGTCTACAGCAGAAATGCCTGCAAGTGTTAGTAAAATAATAAATAACGCAGTAGATGAAAAACTAGCGTCGATGGCTTTAACTCCCGACCCAAATATGATAGCGGGAAGTGGCTTTAGAAAACGCTAGCGTTGAAAATCGTTTACGATGAAAATCCGATTTAGACTCTGATAAATAGAATAAAATGTTCAAAAAGTCACGTGATCCAGCATTTGATATAGATTCCCCAGTTGGCAAGGATGATTCTGTACGCGATTATCAATATTACGCCTATCATGCCATAGACCCAAATAGTCGAGCAAGAATTGAACTTCAAGTCCATGATACCAGTAAATACTTTCTACCCTGTGAAGCGTTTATTGAAATCGAAGGAGAAATTGTAACAGCTGCTGAGACTCCTGCTGTACCAGCACCGTATCCAGATGGTACTCAAGTCGGTTTTGTCAATAATGGTATTATGGCGTTATTTGAGAGTGCAAAATATCTCATTGATGGAAAAGAAATTGAGGCGATAGATCGCGATGTTGATGTGGCTACAACAATCATAGGGTTAGCGAGATATTCTGATGATTATACAAGATCAGCAGGACCTTCTATGATGTTTGCAAAAGATGTTAAAAATACCGCTGGAGGAAATCAATTTGTTGTAAGACGACCAAAGAATAATGCTGGCACCGCTAATATTGATGCCGAGGATATGATTATAAATGCTGATCCTAATTTAAATCTAGGAGCTGCAACACGTATTTCAATGTTGCAAGGGCGGCGTAAATCATTTTCATCCGCGATTCCACTGCATCATATATTTGGATTCTGTAGAAACGTCATAAAAGTTATTTATGGAGCTAAGCATACAGTATCACTTGTACGAAAGGGTGATGATAATGATGCAATTTGGAGGATTCCAGCAGATGCTGCAAATCCAAATGCTGATGCCGGTAAAGTCAATTTAACAAAAATATCATTGTGGATGCCAGTGTTGACTCCAGCAATCACCGCAGAAGAACGATTACTATCATTTATGGACCAAGGGGGAAAGTCGTTGTTGAGTTGGTTATCAGTGAGTACAGATGTGAAGCAATCAGAGCTGAACGGGTTATTCACGTGGAACCTAGCATCAAAACAAGGTGTTGCTGCGCCACGTCATATATTTATTGCGTTACAAGATAACACACGAGTTGGCAATCAACTCTTCAGCCATATGATATTTCATCAGTTAGGTGTGAAAGACGTCTCACTGAGAATAAACGGCCAGCAGGAACCATCCGAGGATATACAACTTGATTACACAGAAAATCATATTGCACGAGTTTATCATAGATTGTTGTCATTTATGGCACGTGATCAAAATGTGGATACCGGTTTACAAATATCACAATGGGATTTTAAAAATCTGTATCCAATCTATTACTTTTCATTGGAACATCTTGATTTGATGAGACAATCTGTTGTTGATATACATTTTAGAGCCCGTGTAAACCCTCCTCGTGCTATTGCTAATTATAGAGCGGATGCTGTCATTCTTAGTGATAAATCAATGCTACTTGAAGGTGTTGGAGGAAGAATGAGAGTGGTAGATGCGCCTGTAGAAAATCTTTGATTGGAAATTGCTGTGCAATTTCACCATTGAATCGTTTTACGATTTAGAATCAATCTATTATGTATAATGTCATATAGTGTTATTAGTGTTGCGTTAACTCCTGGTCAAATCAAAAAATTGCAATCAGAATCGGCTAAAAAATGTGGAACCACAATCACTTTGAAACCGAATCAAATGACTGGTGGTGCAAATAAATTATCACTGACAACTCGTCAAATAAAACATTTCAATGATGCACTTGTAGCCAAAAAAGGTGTTCAGATTACTCTTTCTGCGGCTGCTATCAAAAATATGATGAAAACGGGTGGTATATTTCCATTGTTAGCTGCAATACCAGCATTGATTGCAGCAGCAGCTCCAGCAGTGGCTAAAGCAGCGGCGTTAGGAGCCGTTGGTACTGCAGCTGGAATGGCACTAAAGAAGGCAACTGGACAGGGTTATAAAAAAAGGGGAAAGGGTCTAAGACAACCAGGAACCCCGTATTCATGGTACAGCGGGAGATCCGTTCACGGATCAGGCCTGAGACTACCAGGAACGGTTTATTAATTGAGGAACATATGGTTCCCAAATCTTCGATGGTTCCCATGTCCAATTTTGATTTAATGGATGCTGCTAAAAAAACTAGCCATACAAAATTTCAGAGGTGTTTTTATGAAAGATCAATTACCACATCAACCAAACAAAACTGAAACAGGTATTATTAATCTCGATAACAGCACCGGACCTGGAACTCACTGGGTTACATACGCTATTGATCCACGTGGGATTGTCTATTTTGATTCATATGGATTAGCCCCGCCAAAAGAATTTATGCGTTATATAAAAAATTTTCCAATGAAGACTTGGTATTCTACGCTACCAACACAACAAATGAATGACCCACCAATATGTGGCAGCGAAGTATTAAATGTCCTTAACGCTATTTCAGCATCTAGAAAACCACCACACATTGTCGCAAATGACTACACCAGCAATCGCTTTTTAGAGAGAGAAAGAGTTTTACAATAACATGATTGATATTTGGGGAAGACCTCTGAAACCCAAACCCGATGACACTGCAACCCCTGATTCTATCAAGGATATAACAAAAAAAATTAAAGATGAAATCGCTGAGACGTTGAATTTAGTAAATATTGACCCAAATGAAATAGTTGTATTTCAAGACAAACAGGGTAAATTGAAAACCAGTGATGTGTCGTTGGATGATATTTTAGTTAAACAACGAAACGCAATCGAGAATACTATCGCGTTATTTTCCGATCAGGGTAAATTGAAAACCAGTGATGTGTCGTTGAATGATATTTTAGTTAAACAACAAAACGCAATCGAGAACACCGTTGCGTTATTTTCCGATCAGGGTAAACTCAAACCGGGTGTACATTTTTCGACGATTACAGATCAATTTAAAACTCTCAACGATTCTGCGTTGGAACTAGCAACACTTCAATCTAAAACCGAAGAACACATAAAACAGTTTACCGCATTTCGTAGAAATATCATTGATAAATTTATTGGAACTACATTCGATAAAATTGAACTAAAACTCCCTGATATTAAAAAATCCATCGATGAGACGAAAACTTTCATCGAAGCCATCAAAAATGATTTTTCGAGGATGATAACAGTTATTGAAAAAACAAAAATTCCTCATGAGAAAACTAACAACGTAGTATACACGATCCAACACGGATCATTTTCGTGGACACCTACAAACAACAAATTAGATATCACTGCAACCGTTAAAGGTATTTATCGATTAACACTAGTAACACCATTGGCTCAATTAAATATTTCATCGTCCAGTTCATCCGGGGTCAATAATACGATTTCAACGATCATCGACAAGAATACAACTGAAAAGTTCACAATCACATCTACTGATAAAAATTTGGTTAGGGTCTCAACAACGTGGTATTTGGAATTCGTAGCGGATTTAAGTAAATCGTAATTGAAAACGCTAGCGTTGTTAAAATAAAAAATGATTTCATCATCGCAATATCGTTATGATCAGGTCAGAGAATTTCAAACTAGACTCAAAACCCTATCTGAGGAGTATGCAATGAAAATTAAAAAATATCGCAGGAGAATTACCGCAATTGATGTTACCGTGTATTCAGTGAGTGGTGTAATCACCGGAGCTGGTATTATACTGTCTTCAGTGACAATGATGGCTCCGATAGCTGTTCCAATTTGCATTTCTGCGGCAACAACAATCGCTGGAATTATTTCAATAATCACAAAAAAAATATCATCATGCAGCCAACGGAAACTACAAGACTACATAATTCAATTTCATGTTGTGTCCACTGCATGCTCGCAATTATCCTCATTGATATCGTCATCTCTCGATGATACAATTATATCAGAGAGTGAGTTTTCAGCGATGGTAGATATATATGATTCTGCGATGTCAAAATTAGAAATACAAAAACATGAGTATAATAACAATGACAACACCGATGGAATTGGAGAAAAACAGAATGATCTCAATAACCTCAACGATATCAGATAGTGAGTTCTCAGTGATGATACGTGTCTATGATTCCGCAGTATCAAAATTAGAAATACATCATGAGTATAATAACGATGACAACACTGATGGAATTACTTCAACAAATAGTGGAGAACACGAACCCAGTACAAACCAGCATGATCTCAATAACCTCAACGAATCCAGAATTCAGTGTGAATTTCCCCTCTCCGGTCCCAGTGAAGGAAATCGCGCTAGCAAAATTACGAGTGTATCACAGCTGGCCAAATATTAGGTCAAAATCATTTGGTGGTCAACAACCCAATAATTCACTGGTATTTGCAAATAAGAATAAACCAGACGGCACCCCAGACTGGAATGTTGTTTCCATACCAACCGGATCATACCAAATCGAACAAATCAATAATGAATTCGCGCGTAGAATAAAATCGATTACTGGAGCAGAATCAAAAATAGCTATAACAGTTCATGAGCCAACACTATCATCTGCCATTGAAATAAGCACAGAAGGATATGTCGTAGATATCTATCAAAGCTCAATAAGGACCGTACTAGGATGGCCTGAAATCCCACCCCGGGAAAAAACCGTTGATTTACCAGAACCACAAAAAACTGATTATATCACAGACAGGATAAAATCTGATAATCCAATAAGGAGTTATAGAGATTATGACAAATTGAATTTTTTTCTTAAAACGATACATACCGTCACTAATAAAAGATACTACTCACTTCTACAGAGTAAAACCACTGAAAATTTCACAGCGTTCAATAACGATATTTCGTTGTTGTTAATATCCCTTAAATCCGGCTCTCTTACCCGAGATGAATTTATCAGCGTCGTAGAAATATGTAACAAAATCATCAATGACATGGAAACATTTCATTCACAAATTATTCAGGGTATATTAGATGACAGTAATCCTGAAACAAGAACAATTTTTGCAGAGGGCAAGGGCATCCCCGTCAAGGATATTCCAACAGTCAAACTACCAGGATATAACGTACCAGAACTAAAAAAACTTCTCAATGATGCCATCGATGTCGGTTTTAAAATAATTCATGATACGTGGAAAAAAACAACATCACCGGAAATAAAAATCCTCAAACACAATAATGACCCAGACGGTGGCGGCAGGCATATTGCTCCGTTCAATGTGAATATTTCATCGGTGATAGCAATCAATTTAGTATGTGATGTTATCGAAGGAAGCTATCAAATAAATTTAGAACGATCAAATCAAGCTCAGCAAGGATATATTTTGTATTCGTTTGCACCAACAGCTCCTCCAGGATTTCTAATTATTGAGTCTCCGGTAAATCCAGTCTATATGCGATGTCATAATAATTCATTAACCAGAATTAATTTCAAACTCACAGATCAGTCCAATAATCTGATTGATTTACAAGACGAGGTGTTAGCGATTAGTCTGTTTGTAAAGTCGTAAAGACTTTCAATCCTGAAAGGATTTTCACCCTAGGACCCGACTAGATCAAATATTCGGTTGAATCCAGCAGCAGAGAGGGCGAGTGACATCGACGTTGTAATCTCTTTCCCAAAAAAATGCAATAGTTGAAAAGTTTTTGATTTCATTGATTTTTCATTGATTTTTTTTTGGACCTAATCCATGAAACGATATCAGATTCACACACACATTTGGCCTAATTTCATTGGTTAAACCCCTTATTTATGAGGGCTTACCTAAAAATATGTCGTCTGATTCGCCCTCTCTGCTGCTGCGAAGCATCCAGGAGAAAAACACCTTCCAGGATATAGTTATTGCGGAGCCGGGATTAAACTTTATATCAGACTCGATGATCATAACCAACCCAATCCGGTGAAGAACCAATAAACGCTATTGATAAGGCGTGTCATGCTCATGATGTTGCTTATAAAAGCAGCAATCTGCAACACAGACATCGCAGATGTGAAATTGATTCACGCGTTGAATTCTATTACTGACAAATCCTTCAAAGAAAAATTGGCTTCATGGTTAGTAAAATCGGCTATGAAAGGTAAATTGATGTTAGGTGCTGGGTAATTAATAACAACATGGAATCTATTTATTATTCTCCAAAAGGATACTGGAGGGGTAAATCAGCAATTGGTAAACTCGCTAGCGCCGCGAAGGTAAAATATACCACTGCGGCTAACTGGTTATCCAAACAGGCTATATGGCAAATTTATCTACCGCCTACTAAACGAATTAACTACTCGCATTTTCATGTTACCGTTCCTATTGAGGTTCATTAAGCTGATATATTATTTCTGCCGCATGAACGCGGTTACAAATACGCGCTAACCGTAGCTGATGTTGCGAGTCGATACAAATAAGCAGAGCCGCTAAAGACAAAATCAGCAACTGAAGTCGCCGATGCGTTTGAAAGGATTTATCGATGGGGTCCTCTGCGCTGGCCAAATCTATTACAAGTTGACCCTGGCAAGGAATTTCAGGGTGCGGTTATATCAGCGATGAAGAATCATAATGTCACCATCAGACGAGGACATACTGCGTTACATCGCGATCAGGCAATTGTTGAACGATTTAATCGGACAATTGCTGAGCGGTTATTCGGATATCAATACGCGAAGGAATTTATTCAGGATAAACGATGCCGTGAATGGGTCAAGAGATTACCAGCTGTGATTACCGCGCTGAAAAATGAGATTACTAAAACAATTAACATGAAACCTATCGACGCGATTAAAAAGAAGTCTATACCAGTACAACCGCAAAAAGATTTTTCAAAACAACCAATACTAGGCAATGTCACTGTTAGGTATTTATACGAACCAGGAGAGCTCGAAGGTGGCAGAAAAAGAGCTACTGATCCTATTTGGAGTGTCACCACGCATAAAATATCCGGCATAACATGATCTACGGGTACACAAGCAATCTATATACTGGATTCAACTGCTCCTCAACCGCGTGGTCTCAACTAGCACCCAGGGTGCTGGCACCCCGGCGCCTGTTGCACTCAAGACAAGTCAGCAACACATTATCTCTGGTATGACCAATGCTGCTATTTTTTCTATCTACGGTAAATTGTCGAGAGTGCTTATCCGACGAACACCAACTCAGTATACAATTGCAACTCGCGCAGTTATTATTCTGTTGTTGTTTCAACGTAATTATTAATTCAGCATCAATATCAAATTCTCTATTATATTTTTATCATGCTGTTTATAACCAGAACGTTTTTTTTCTGATTATATCCTTGACAGACTCGTCGTTGACAATAGTGTTATTAACATCGTCGTCAATGACGAAGTCATCAAGGTCAACTCTTCGAAGTTGATTTATTCTTCGTACTCTGGATAATGCGAGATAAACTAAATTTTACCACTCGATGTGATTATCCAACATCCAGAAATTGTATCTGATATAGTCAATCCCTGTGAAGAATGTATCGTCGCTGCGTATCCTAGCTTCCACGGGGATTTATCAGCGCGCAATGCATCTTCGACGACGCTGATATCAACCAACACAATATCATTTAACACTAAATTTTGCTTTTCACGCTGTCCTGAAATATCAAATTCTATATTTTGCTTTCGTGTATCCGAAGGCCTATAACACAACGGTACTGGAAGTGTTGCAAATTTTTCTTTATGCGTTTCAAATAACTTCATCTGAAGTGTGTCTCTGACTATTTTTCTACTTGCGATTATCAAATCGTTTGGTCTCCACGCTTCCCAGAAATCTTTTAGCGGCGTTTCTGAAATTATTTCACGTGCTATTTCGCATTGAATTTTATCAGGTTGTAATCTAATTAGCGCTTTGAACTTGTGTAATTGTTCATCAAGTGCACTATGATAGGTGTTAATATCTTCATAATAGTCAACATGATTCTTTAGCCAATCATGTGGCTATAAACCGACAAATGGTGGTGGTTGGCCATGATCGCCGCTCATGACGACTTTTGTGTTCGCTAGTAGCAGCCAATCAAGAAATTTTTGTAACACATCCAATGACACCGTGCATATCTCATCCCAAATTACGACGCCGGGGACAGATTTCCCACCCATTCGCTTAGGAGTCCATTCATCGCCTTTCCAGCGAAAGAAACTATGATAAGTACAAGCATTTACCCCTCGTTGTTTCATCTCTCTGGCGAGTCTGTGTGTTGGTGTTAGTACAATTATGTTTGATTTACCACGAAATAATTCAATCGCACGAGTCGTCTTTCCTGACCCGCCACATCCGTTTAGGTAGCTTGTTTTATATCTACATATTGGATCAGATATCTGCGGTGCATTAGATAGAGCAGCAAAGAGGGTGAACAGACCAAATTTTTAGGCGTCAACGATGCTTCCTTCTAGTTAATATTTACTAGGAAGCCTCAATTTGTCAAATCGACCCTTCTAGTTAATATTTACTAGGAATCCTCAATTTGTCAAATAGACCTTTCTAGTAAATATTAACTAGAAGGGGGTCCATTTGGCAAAAAAAAAGGACGCCATATAGTTGGCGTTCACCCTCTGTGCTGCTATGCGCTAACCGAATTAGCTATAGATACGATGATGAATTAGCGATATATTTTTTATATAAATGTCAAACATCGGAGAAGCACAATTAACTAGATTAACACGAGAACGGTTGGCTGCGATTAAGAAATTTATCCCGGTAAGGGATTCTTTCAGAGATAATCTTCAAGCGCGTCAACAAGCAAAGATGGATTTTACTACTGACACTGAACAATTATTTAAGCCTATAACTACAGTAACTGTTCAAGAACTCCGCAATAGATTTACCGAAGAAATTTTAGCATATATCGATGAAACTAAATTAGGAAAATTAACAGATTTTGCTGCGCTAGGATATTATAAAAAAAATGATTATTTAAATCCTAAATATGTAGGTTCTATTTCAAATGTAAAAGAATTTTCTGATGCAGTTTTTAAAATTAAAAGTAAGATACCAAAGGTTGATAATACTGATCCTTCATATCAAGCATATAAAACTGCCATTGCCACAAAAGATTTTCAATATCAACAACAGCTAGGTGTGTTAGAAACTGAACAACAACGACTAGCAACAGAACGACAACGAGAAAAACAAACACGAGCAGAAGAACGAGCACGTGTACAATCAACTCCAAAAAAACGAGGACGACCAAAAAAAACAATCAGATCCTGTTATGGAAGAACCCCTGGGAGAACCTGAAGAAGAAAAATCCGGCGAGGGATATCGCGGTGGTGGAATTGGAAATTCAATACCCTGTTCAAGAAGTGTCCTCGATGACATATCACGGTTAGAAGTTCTTATTGGAGGAAAACGAGCTGGAAATAATTCTCCGGAAATAATTAACGAAGCGACTGAAATCTGTCAACGGTTATTTCAATGTGGTGTAATGGATATCGGACTATATCGTAGTTTCATCGATGAACTTACCGATGATTATTACAGCGACTGAAAATCTTTTGGATTTTTCATTGAAATTGCTTTGCAATTTACGATTAGATATATAGCATTTAAATAAAATGATAGTACATCGTAGTATAAACAGAGCAAACCTGTTTACGTTGTAAACTCAAGATTGCCGGTTTACAAACTTACGTATGGAAATGGATATTGTCACTGGATTATTTACTAGAATTGCTCCAAAGCTGTTACCGGTTGGTAAAGAAATAGCGTCAAAAGCTATTGGGGTTTTCGGTGATAGAGCTGGTACAGTTATCGGCAACAAGGCATTTGATATGTTGGGCGATGCAAAGGAAAAACTTATGTCGTTGGCGAAACGTAAAAAGAAAATTGGAAATGGAATTGGAAAATCTGTAGGATTTCAACAAAGAAAGTTTCAATTACAGTCTACGGAACAAATGCCACCTAAGATAGGTAACTCGATTAATAAAATTGCAAGGTTGAGATTAATTGCTGGCTTCGGGTTGGCGCGGTTAAACATTTAGATCAACTATGTTAGTATGAAATGTTTCAGGATGAGATTGATGATGCTTTTAAAGTAAATGATCCTGTATCAAGGAATAATTCTATTCGCGATTATCAGTATTTCTCATATCGAGCTCAGGATCCAAACACAAGATCACGAATTGAACTTAGATTCGATGACACATCTAAATACTTCTTGCCGTGTGAAGCATTCATTGAAGTAGAAGGACAACTGCGGAAACATGATAATACTGAGTTTGCAGCTGGTGATAATCTTAAAAATATCCCGATTGGATTTGTCAACAATGGCATAATGGCGTTATTTAACAACGCCCAATACATGATTAATTCTACTAGAATTGAATCCATCGATAACGATGTTGATCTCTCAACCACAGTTGTAGGTTTATCTAGATACTCTGATGATTTTATTAAATCTGCGGGTCATTCAATGATGTTTTCGAAGGATACTACCAATCACGCTGATCTTAATCCATTTACATTAAGAACACCAAATAAGCTAGATAATTCTGCCTTCGATGCTGGTAGTAGAAGTGAACCTGTTGTTATGGGTGATAATCCTAATTACAATGCAGGATTTCATCACGAAAAAAGAATATTGATGCCAATGTTAGATTTTCGTGTACGACTCCGTTGTCGCATATATTTGGATTTTGTCGAGATGTCCGAAGGATTATCTTTGGTGCTAGTCATACTGTAATTCTCACACGAAGATCAACTGACGATTATGCTCTTTGGCACGGCCCTGATCCTGTACGAGATGGTACTGTAGCATTGACAAAATTAGCGTTATGGATGCCAATTATGACTCCATCCTTGACCGTTGAAACTCAATTGTTGTCGTTTATGGACCAAGGAGGAAAGTCAATGTTGAGTTGGTGTGATGTCACAACAGCTACTACATCCGGTACAGGTACTGGAATTTTTACTTGGCAACTTGCGCTGACGAAAAATGTTTCCGCACCAAGACATGTTTTTGTTGTGCTACAAAATTCGAATAGAGCTCAAAAAATAGCCGGTGCTGCAAATGATAGTCTACAATTAAGATCTCATAATATATTTGACAAATGTGATGTCAGTGAAGTATCATTGCGAATAAGTAATCAACAAGAACCCGCGGAAAATCTTATCATCGACTACGTTAATAATCAAATAGGACGAGTTTATCATCGATTGTGGTCATTTATGGGTCGTGATCAAAACATCGATACTGGACTTCAGATATCACAGGTGGATTTTAAAGAATTATATCCGATTTATTACTTTTCGCTGCAACATCTTGATTTATCTATGCATTCAACCGTTGATGTAAAATTTCAAGCTCGTATCGGTGATGCTCTTGGAGGATTTAGGGCGGTTGCTATTATTTTCAGTGATAAATCTATGATACTTGAAGGAGGTGGTGGAAAAATGAGAGTCATTGATGCACCAGTGGAAAATATGTTAGTGAAATTCTTTCAGTGAAATTCGAAAAATTTTCATTTCATTCGAAGACATGTAATTGAATCAATCGGTGTTATATAAAAATGTCGTATAACACTATTAATGTCACATTGACACCCGGTCAGATAAAAAAACTTCAATCGAGTTCAGCTAAAAAATGTGGATCTACGATTACGCTAAAACATAATCAGATGACTGGCGGATCAAATAAACTATCGTTGACGAAAACTCAGGTTAATCATTTCAATAACGCTTTTAAAACAAAGAAAGGAGTTCAGATTACACTATCTGCAGCTGCAATAGCGAATATGATAAAAATCGGAGGATTTTTCCCGTTGTTGGCTGCAATTCCAGGATTGATTGCATCGGTGGCTCCAGCAATTCTTGGAGCGTTAGGAACTGGTGCAGCCGGAGCACTTGCTTCTACTGTTGTCAATAAAGTACTTGGTAAAGGTCTGAAATCCAAAGGATTTTCAACGGAAAAATCCACGAAAAAAAAGGGAAAGGGATTCAGACTACCAGGAAGTCGATTCACAAGATATTACAAAACCAGTTAGTGAAATCTTACGGGGTTTAACCAATGTCAAATTTTGATCTATTAGAAGCAGTAAAAAAATTCCAATAAAGCATTTCAGAGGTGTATTCATGAAAGATCAATTACCAGCAGCACCAACGATACCAGAAACTGGAATAAATAATCTCGATGATAACACTGGACCTGGAACTCATTGGGTTTGTTACGCGATATTTCCACGTTGTATTATTTATTTTGACTCATATGGATTACCACCTCCGATTGAATTTGTCAAATATACTTCTAAATTACGTAGTAATTCATTGTTTACAGCTCAATCAATTCCTGGAATTCGAAGAATTCCCATTTGGTATTCAACGTTACCCACGCAGACATTAACAGATCCTCCAATATGTGGTCGAGAAACTCTTAACGGGTTGATGGTTATCTCGGCAAATCCTAAATTACCTCACAAGGCCATCCATAAATACACAATGATGAAAAATTCACAGTGAAAATTTCTTCAGAATTTGAGAGATAGATCTAATATAACAACAATGTCAGATATTTTTGGAAGATCAGTACCACGTGTTTCCGCAGAAGGAGTTACTATCACACAGGTAAAAAAAATAATCAACAAAGCTATCTCATCGATAGCAAACTTAGATGAATTAAAAAAAATATATGATCAAAAAAGCACTAACACACAATTACAAAAAACCATCGATGATGTTAAAGTCACTGCTGGTGACTCCGTCAATGATATGAAAAAACTACGTGACGATTATAACGATCATATAACCAAGTTTAATCAGCTCCAACAGGATATCATTGACACCATTGAAACTCCACTCAATAATTTCTTTGGTGTTCCGCGTGCATACCCTGATTTACATATCGCACAAGTAAAAGCAACCGTTGATAATTTACCAAGATTACGAACTGATTTTGATTCTCATGTTGATCAATTTACTACGCTACGAAAAATTTTTCGAAAGGCTGATGACGCCGTTGATAAGTTTTTCGGAAAGAATGCAAAACCAGAGAATATTAAAAAACTCTTGACAATATTATTGCAAAACTCGAAGAAATAACCGCGATTAATACCCGGTTAGGTGTTATTCGCAAAACGAGATCAATTTCAGATTTAATCGCGATTAATAAGAAATCCATCGATGATCTTAGCGCGACCACAAATAACATCGTATTGGATGGAACAAGGATGATATCAGTGCTCGAAAAGGTAAAAATCCCTCATGATAAAACTATCAACGTAGTATACACGATTCAACACGGATCATATACGTGGACACCTGCAAATAATATTTTACATATCACTGCAGCCGTAAAGGGTATTTATCGATTAACGTTAGTGACACCAACGATGTTTAATATATCCTCATCGAGTTCATCTGGAGTCAATAATACGATATCAACAATTATCGACAAGGATACGATTGAACAATTCACGGTTATATCCACTGATAATAATCTAGCTAGGGTTTCAATGACATGGTATGTTGAATTTGTAGCTGATTTAAGTAAATAGTTAAACTAAAATCGAAAATTCTTTGAATTTTCAGGGATTTCAACGAAGGATTTCAAAGAATTGTTTACTTCGTTAATAGATAAAATGTCAACAACGTCATTGGCACCGACAGTGTTTGAATATCGTTATAACACTGTCAAAGAATATCAAAACAAACTTGAAGCGTTAATTACCGAGTATAAAACAAAAAAGAAAAAATACCAGCGTAGAATCACCGTGTTAGATGTAACTGTTTACTCGGTGTCAGGTGTAATTGCCGGCGCTGGAATAATACTATCTTCGGTGGTTATGATATCCCCCGTTGTTGTACCAATTTGTATAACCGCGGCTGCAACAATCGCAGGAGTATTCACCGGAATAACAAAAAAAATATCATCGTGTTCTCAACAAAAATTACACGATTACGCTGTTAAACTTATTACTGCGTCAAACGCTTATTCGCAATTGTCAATGTTGATCTCATCATCGATTGATGATCAAATAATATCCGACGATGAGTTCTCTAGGATGGTACGGTTATATGATTCAACGATTTCAAAATTGGAAAAAAATAACAATAATGTCAACAATGACAACGTCATCGCAAGAAATCCTTCAACGAATAGCATCAAATACTACCACGACAAAAACAAAGTTGATCTCGGTGGTAACGAAAACACCAGAATTCAGCGTTGAATTTAATCCTCCGTTGGCAGTATCTGCAATAGCGTTAACACAATTAAGATGCTATTATACTTGGCCTAATGTCAGATCATCACCGTTTAATGGTAAACCTCCCAACAACAGTTTTACGTTTTCATGGAAAAACCCGGTACTGATAAACCAACCACACATACAATACATCTGCCAACAGGTATATATGATATCGAAGATATCAATGACACAATCATAGAATCAATCCAGGCAATAACAGGACCAAATATCATCGAAGTCAAAGATGGACCTGATAAATATCCCATTGAAATACACGGACATGAGCCGCTGCTGTCAACGGTCATAGAAGTAAATTCACCTGACTACACCGTGGATATATACAACAGCTCAATTAGAACTTTATTGGGATATCCTGAGTTTATTACAGGCACAGTCGATATAAAGGATTTACCACGTGAGCCGTTGAAATCCGACTATGTTTCCACGAAAGAAGATTATCATGGTTATAAAGATAATAAATCAATTGAATCTATCATTAAACGATTGCGAGAAACCCATGAATCGCATCCTGATACATATCTTGACATAGATGAAGAAGTAGTTACTGGAGATTTCATAAAAATGAATACCGATTTTAATCGATTTCTAGGTCATTTGATAACGGCAATTAGTGAAACTCCACCACGTCGTGACGACGTTATCAAAAACATAGAAATATGTAATACAATTATCTCCGATATGGAACATTATAATTTGGGATTAATTCAATTAATTCTCAGTGATGATGATCCTGAAACGAGAACAAATTTTGCAGCAAAAAATAAAATCCGCGTCGAAGACATTCCCACGTTTAAGCTTCCAGGATATAACGCACCAGAACTAAAAAAACGTCTCAACGACGCCATTGATGAAAAGTTTAAACAGATTCACCAAGCATGGCAGGATAGTCTCCCCGCGGTTCATTATCAATTGCCGGAACCTAGCAAATCTGACTTCACCACTGATGATTTACCAGCGATAGATCAAAAATTCAATTACAACTTCGATATTAGTTTTCTACGTCCTCAAGATATTTACGGTAAATACTCATACAACGTCTACGATGGAACAGAAACTGATACACTTAGCAAATACGAATACAACGAAAACGGTAAAATAATATGGCGATTTGCTCTTGGTGATCAAGGTGTATTTGTAATTACAGAGAAATCTCTTACTGGGATCTTCAACTCAATGACACAAATGTTCCAGATGAAATTAGGACAATTGAGAGATTATCTACAACGATCTCTGTTGCTAGATTTAACAACTTCACGTGATACAATCAAACAACAACAACAACAATTAAATCAAATTATCGCTGATATGAACTTTCTCAATGATAGATTACTTTCGTTTGTATACGAAGATAAATCGCCAAACAAAGAAAAGTTCCAAAGAGAGTTTTCACGCACCAATGATAATTTACCATTCATGAAATTCCAAGGATATGATGTACCAGCGTTAAAAGCATCATTGAAATAACTCATTGATGAATTCTTTCCTCAGATTCATGCGTTATGGTTTAAAATAAATCCTCCCACGGAAATCTTAACATCAACGAATTCAGTGTACCGCAACAACAAACACAGATCTCCCGGCAACGTTGATATATCATCCATCATTGCAATACACGTTATCTGTGATGGTATCTTAGGAAGTTTCTCAGTTGACGTTTCAAAATCAAACAAAGCCACCCAAGGATATATCATGTACACGTTCTCTCCTGACGTATCCCCGGAAAGTCTTTTAGTGAAAAACCCACCTAATTTGACTTATCTCGAACCCATTAATCCGTTCCTGTCCAATATGAATTTTTCAATAACCGACCAAGAATTTAACCTAACTGACCACTACAAATAACGCTAGATGTGAAATCGTAAAATTGCTTTGCAATTTCAAAAACGATTTTCAGGTCCTGAATTGCTTTGCAATTTCAAAGGACTTTCATTGCAATTTCAAAATAGAAATTCATCAAATTTCATATATAATATAATAAATGTATCAACACGTGCTAGTATTTATTCACAACAAAGAACTTCTTGAACAAGCTATCAGAGAGGTATTCAGCGGAGCAACAACAGTAGAATACCACGTGGATATAGTCATAGATAACCGAGGTCAGGAAAAGTTTCTATTGACGGATTATCAACTGCTACAACTTCAACAAAACGTTATAACCGTAGTACGATTCAACTGTGATAAAATAATGCAATACGTACATTCATGTTTATCCGTGAAAGATCTTAAATAAATCTTACATATTTTCTAAAATAGAAGGATTTCACTATTTCAGAGCTAAAAAAAATTACTGTATAAGTATTGTACTTCCTTGTTGTCATACACACTAACAGGTCAGGTTTACAAACTTTGTTCTAGTTGAGTGCGCGTGGAAATACAAAGGATTTCACAAACAGGTATTATACATGCGTTTTACCGTACTAGGTTATATATACAACAGGAGGCTCTCTACGCGTGGGAATCAGCCTGCTCGATTAGAGTTTTTAACTGTCTCACCTTACAATTGATAAGTTTCCTTTTTTCATACTCTGCACCTAATTGCCTCCTAACATCCTCTACGATCGTACATAATGGTACAAAAACACTAACGTCTTCAACATTAACTAAACTCTCACGTATGGATTTTTGTATGCGCTTAATTAAATAATAATGCTTAGCGAGTACATATTTTCCATTGTTTTGTGCAAATTCCATATCCTCAAAATCAGTCATGATTTGATCACAATCTAACCCTGAACATAGTTTTATATTTTGATCTTTGAGCTTATTAATTTCAACAATAATATATCTGATATTTTCAGAATTCATATATATGAAAAAAGTATATTTGTTTAATTGTGAATGGAAACTCACAAAATGAATTCTGGACCCGCTAAGGTGTTGGTCATCTTAGCATGTCCAGAAGCTTAATGCGATTACGATAATGATGGTTATATACAATGGATGACGACGGCACACACAACCCCACGATCTAGTGTGTATGGCGGTTGTATTATACATATACGACATCACATTCAACCCCACTATCTAGTTTGTATGGCGGTTGATATATACATATACGACGGCACAATTACACATCACCGTTTTGAACCTCCTTGTTGTACAAATATACACCAAGGGCGTCCAACGGCTACATATAATCACTAAACGTATTCCCCACGAGTAGAGTCTAACTCGGATAGCGGGTTTGACCTACAAGAGGATACGTTTGGTGTGTGGACACACGGACAGTACAACAAGAGATTATAGGTGATTATGGTTATATACAGATGCAATGAATGACGATGGCACAATAAGAGATTATAGGTGATTATGGTTATATATGTACAATGAATTGATTCAATGACAATGAATGACGACGGCACAACAATATATTATAGGGTGACACAATGAATGAATTGATTCAATGACAATGGTATGTACAATGAATTGATTCAATGACAATGGATGACACGGGCTATTCTACATTCAAGTGTAAAAACAAACCTCAAAATCAAACCCGGTTTGAATGTCAATAATAACATTCACACCACATGTGACGGTGTGATTTGTTTTTACACTTGAACTTCGAGCTAAAGCCCAAACATAACACAGACGAGACTGTATATAACCACTCATTACAACGAAGTTAGATAGAGAGATGTGTGCTTTTTATTCGTTGTTGTGTATAATTCTGATTATTGACAGCGCAGAATTAACACATAATACTTGAAAAACACACTAAAAAAAAGAATTAAATACGACGTGTATATAAAATAGTTCTGTTAATACTTGAAAAAAGACAAAATTGATTATATGTTATTGAGATTTATGACAATTATAACAGCCAATCAAAAACTACCTCCGCGTTCACCAACGGTAACTCTGTCATTGGTGATTTATCACTCGCGCGTTACCTAAGGGAGTTATCTCCGTTAATTCACAATATACGATTATACATAAACAAATCGAATACTATTATTGAAGCGTTTTTAAAAAGCGGTCTTGGTTATATTCTCTGCTACTTTTTGTACCGAGGGGGAACAAATATCGAAATACATACCAGCTGAAGTCATAGACTGAAATACTATCTCCGTGTTATTTTCAGTATTAATTGATTTTACAGCTCTCTTCCCAATTGATTTACAGGTACCAGTTCTTCCTTGTTTAATATTTTCGCGTTGTGTAACGGCTTCTAAATTATTTAAAGAATTATTAGTCTTAATGCGATCAATATGATCAATAACAAAACCATCCTTGATCAATCCGTTAAATACTTCATAGACGAAACGGTGATTATGATACATTTTCCCTCCAGCTTTAAATATCAAATATCCTTGATTACTCAGAACACCAACCGGCTTCTTGAGTCTACAGTTTCTAACAACACCATCACGAGAGGCTTCGTAATTGGTGATCACTGGATGTCGTTGAAATTCTTGGCTCATTTATATACAAATATTTTATTTGTCTAAATCATTATTTGGTTGAATTATAACACTGGAAATCCTTCTATGTAGTCCTGAGCAGTTTTTATGATTTTGCCGTTGGCAACGTCATTGACGTCATTGACAGAGTCAGGATTTTTGATTTCTTTTGTTGTCATAATAACGCTTCAACTCTCTATAACGCTTACCACCGCAACTAATACATAACTGCGATTTGCCTCTAACACCTACCCCACAATATACGCACGGGAGAGGACCTTTTGAACCGTTTCTCACACTTTGCATATGATACCCACAGAACTCATTTCTGCATGATTTGTTACACGGTGTTACTGATCCAATCATGAGCCATTTGCAATGATTCATTATATAAAGAACTTTTTATTTAAATACTTGTTTTAATTATAATATGAAAGAGTTTAAGAGATTAACGAAATTCAATCTCGATAGAGTCTCTGATACACCAAAACGTCTAGACGACGATAGCATGAAGGAGTTCAAGAGATTATCGAAAATTAATCCCCGATTTAATCGGGATAGAGTATCTGTTAAACCAAAACGTCTAAACGACGATGGCATGAAGGAATTTAAGAGATTAACGAAAATTAAACCTGGATTTAATCGGGATAGAGTCTCTGTTAAACCAAAACGTCTAAACGACGATAGCATGAAAGAGTTCAAGAGATTATCGAAAATTAATCCCGGATTTAATCGGAATACTAAATTCGATCTCGATAGAATCTCTGATATGAAGGAGTTCGAGAGATTATCGAAAATTAATCCTTGGAAAAATGCTAGATTTAATCTCGATAAAATCTCTGATATATCAAAAAGTCTAATAGATGACAAAACCATATTGAGTAAAATCAGCGATTGTTTTAATGAATTTAAGCGTGATGGAGCATCTCATATGTGGTCGACATTTCGAATTATTGATGAAGATGGCAATGTACCCGTAATCGATGCTACCATGAACGATAAAAGAGTAGCTGAGTTACTTTCACATCTTGGCGAGCCAACGGGGAAATCCAAACGTGTAGCATCCAAAGGTGTAAAATCCAAACGTGTAAAATCCAAAGGTGTAAAATCCAAAGGATTTTCATTGCAAAGCAATTCCCAACAAAGTAATTCACAGAGGTTCTTTTTCAGAATAAAATTCATTATCGAAGAGGAAGGAAATTGGATTATCAGAGATAAATTTGAACAAATGCTCAAGGATAAAAAAACCTGTCATTGTGAGTAGAGATTCCAAACCAGGAATTCTAACTGGAATTGACAAACCATACTACGTGAACCGTTACCCTGTAACAGTAGTTGTTTACGGAATATATCCGCTAAATGATAAGCCAAGTATTGCAAAACTAGCACCTATGAAAACAGCGTCACCGTTGACTTCGTCAAGGCTCAATTGTGTAGCAACACGGTAAATGGAACACTTCACGAATGTATCCCGGGGAAACAAATTAACTGATCTGCGACGTAGGAAAATAACCGAATGGGAACTGACAGTGAAACAGCGCGGGGAAATGATTTCCGATATAGCTAAATTAGAAGCATCATTAAAATTTCCAATATCGGTAGCGACGATAACCGGAGAAGTATTATACGAACCGAAATATCAATCGCGAGGAGCTCCAATTGAAATTATTGATCATAACAAACACGCATGGACACCCGCAGTAAATGTATTTCCACGAGAACGAATTGTAAAATATGTCCCCGGGGAGTTTTGTAAGGATGTGTTCCACGAAGAGAAATTATTCGATGCTATTCATGAGTTGTGTAAAGATGATCCTGTGTCAGTGTGGCTACTTCGCAGCGCTGAAGATTCAGGATTTGATCAGTTTGTAAGACCTAATGGAGAATTATATCGCACTGAAGAGTTACACTCGAGGATGAAAAAACCGCTGTAAAATACTCGAATAATTTCCATGAAAATTCTAAAGAATTTTCCAATGAAAAGTCTAAAGAATTTTTCCATGAAAAACTATTCACGGATAGTTTTACGATTCCATCAGTGGTAGCTCATTTTGCACGAGAAAAGAACTCATGGCGTCCAACACAAAGTGATTTTCTCGAGGACGTTAAATTGAGGTGCGTCGAATTCGGTCATGGAGGACTGTGGAATACAAAATACAACCGCGAGGGTATGATTTCAATTGATATATCTGCGTGTTATCCAGGGAGTTTTCTAGGATATGGAGAAGCCGCTAAGTACTTTAAACGATTTGGACACCCCACACATGAAATGACTCGTGTTTCGGTTAATGGCCCATTGCCTGATTTTGACTTAACTGGATTCGCTCGTGTGGTATCATTTGAATTAGCGTTTGGATTACATCCGTGTAGTTATGTTTGGATTGATAGACATATGTCTATGAAACACTGGATGCCAATAGTGTTACTACGATATATGATTGATTGTGGTATGCTAATATCGTTGATTATCAGCGAAGCAATTATATGCTATCGAGCTCAAAAAGAAGTTTGGCTACCCCAACCCGATCTAGATAGTATAATACGCGAACAACGAAAACAATTTTCTGATGGAAAATCGGAGATTTTCAATGAACAACAAATTATGGATTTGTCTAGGAAGTTATTTGAAATTGAAAATAGACTAGCAAAAGATTTTGGACGAAAAATAATCGGTAAATTTACTCAAGGTGGAAGATATGACAATGCAAAATACTCTTCACGGTTGATCATAGACAACGCTGAATACGATTTTATCATAGCGGATTTAACGACTCAAAGAAAACTTGTAACTCGTAAAGATGCTTTTCTATCCAATGGTGAGAAATTGGGTACGGTTGTTACCCACTGTGATGGATATAGTCGTCAGTATACACACTTAAGATCATCTATGCTCGGTTATTCTGCTATTAATCTATTTTCGATGATAAATAGATTTCCTGATACCGCGGTTAGAGTAGCCACTGATTCGATGTATATACACCACAAATACAAATCAGATGTAGCTAAATTCACATCCCCGGAGGAAGCGTGGGGATATTGGCGATTTAAAAAGGAGACGCTACACGAGTATTGTGAATCGGCAGATGTTATGATGGACGATAAATACTTGAAAAGCAACCGGTGTTCAGAATTTTCTAATGCACCACCGATATCAGATCCAATTACGCGATATAAAGTCGTTTATATAAACGGATTAGGAGGATCAGGAAAGACAACACGAGTAATTAATTTATTTAATAAGAAAAGAAAACCAATTGAAAAATCCGTTGAAAAACCAATTGAAAAACTTACAGATGATCAAAAACAAATACAAGAAATCATACAACAAATTCTACACGAGGAGTCTCCAGAAATCATACGACAAATCTTAGGGGAAAATTCTACGGAAACCCCTATGGAAACCCCTATGGAAACCCCTATGGAAAAGTCTACAAATTTCACAAACATGACTGTGCTAACACCAACTCATAAACTTGCCAGAGACATAAAACAACGAGATGTAAAAAATTCTGGTACTTATCACAGCTTCTTCCGATGGAGCGGTGATAAATGGACCCCTGAAAGAATGGGAAATAAATATATTCCACCGGTGATATTATGGGATGAAATTTGTACTGTACCGTTACATATATTAAAAATGTTTCTTGGTTGGTTAAAAACGAAAATTACAAAAATTATTATGTGTGTGGATCATGGTCAACCACCGCCAATTTTCGGTGCCCCCCCCCCCCCCTCATGAATGGCTCAAAAAACACGTTGATTATTACACAGAGATGAACGATGACATTAGATCGTTAGATGAAGTATTAATGGAGTTGAAACAACTAATCAGATTACAACCGGATAGAATCCAATGTGAAATAGCGCGTGAAATAATTTCAGAAACTCCCATGAATGATTTTTGGGAAACATGGAAACCAGACGATTTGATAATAGCAAGTAGAAAAATAGTCAGAGATAAACTTCAGATGAAATTATTTGAATTGCATAAATGTAAATTTGCAACACTTCCAGTGCCGCTCTGTTATAGACCCAAGGATACACGAAAGCAGAATATCGACGTTGACATTCCTAGACAACGTGAAAAGCAGAATTTAGTGTTAAATGATATTGTGCTGGTTGATATCAGCGTCGTCGAAGATGCATTACGTGCTGGTAAATCCCCATGGAAGTTAGGTGACGCAGCGACAATACACTCTTCACAGGGATTGACTGTCACAGACACAATTGTTTGGATAGTAGATAATCGCATTGAGTGGTCAAATTTAATTTATCTCGCAGTATCCAGAGTACGGAGAATAGATCAACTTCGAAGAATTGTTGTTGACGAAGTCAGTGACGATAATGACACTACAATCAGCGCCGATGATATCATTGGGGACATAATCAGAAAAAACTCTCTGGTTATAAACAACAGGATAAAAAAAATAATAGAAAATTTGACATTGATGCTGAATTAATAATTACACTGAAGCAACAACAGAATAATCACTGCGCGAGTTGCAATTGTATAATGCGTTGGAGTTGGTCGAATAAAGATCCTCGCCAATTTACCGTAGACAGAAAGAATAGCAGCATTGGTCATACCAACGATAACGTTATGCTGACTTGTCTTGAGTGCAACAGACGAAGAGATGCCGGCACAATGATTCTGGGGGGTGCTAGTTAAGACCACGCGGTGGTAATTGAGTATCCTCAAGAATTACCTGTAGTTGTTGTCGAGTAAATCCTCGCTGAGGAGCAGTTGAATCTAGTTTATAGATTGCTGGTCTAGAAACGCTAGCGTTTTCACCAGTTAATCGTGTTATACTAGATATCTTATGCGTAGTGACACTCCAAATAGGATCAGTAGCCCTTTTTTACCACCCTCAAGCTCTCCTGGTTCGTATAAGTACCTTACAGTGACATTACTACCAAGAATTGGTTCTTTTGAAAAATCTTTTTGTGATTGTACGGGTATATACTTTTTTTTAATAGCGTTGTTAGGTTTCATGTTGATTGCTCTAGTAATCTCATTATTGATTGCGGTAACTACACCTGGTAATCTCTTAACCCATTCAAGGGATCGTGTATCCTGGATGAATTCTTTCGCGTATTGATATCCAAATAACCGCTCAGCAAGTGTCCGATTAAATCGTTCAACAATTGCCTGATCGCGATGTAACGCAGTATGTCCTCGTCGTATTGTGACATTGTGATGTTTCATCGTTGTTAAAACAGCGCCTTGAAATTCCTTGCCAGGATCAACTTGTAATAGATTTGGCCAACGTAGAGGACCTCGTCGATAAATCCTTTCAAATGCAGAAGCCACTTCAGTTGATGATTTTGTCCTTAGCGGTTCTGCTTGTTTGTATCGACTCGCAATATCAACTACGGTTAACGCGTATTTGTAACCGTTGTCATGTGGCAGAAATAATATATCAGCTTGATGAACTTCATTAGGAACTGTCACATCAAAATGCGAGTAGTTAATTTGTTTAGGCGGTGGTAGATAAATTTGCCATATCGCCTGTTTGGATAACCAATCCGCCGCTGTATTTTTTTTTACTTTTGCAGCGCTAGCGAGTTTACTAATTGCTGCCTTACCTCTCCAGTATCCTCTCGGAGAATAGTAAATAAATTCCATGTTGTTATTAATTATCCGCACCAAATATTAATTTGCATTTCATGGCGGATTTTACCAACCACGAGGCTAATTTTTCTTTTAACATTGTTATCAGGTGCTAAAAGATTACAACGAAGCCGCTTCAGAAGCTTACGGTGGAAGTGTAATTGAATTTATCACAGATATTGAAGAGGCGCCATCCATGGAAGACCTGGATGGATCCGTTAATAATCTAGTCGTGTATGACGATGTGATGTTGGACCAACAAAAGAATCCAGCTAGAATATTTTCCCGAGGACGTCACAAAAAACCGACGTAATATATGTAACTCAGCGTTATACACCAATGCCAAAAGTAATAAGGGACAACTGCAATTTGTTATGCGTGTTTAACGGAGTTGATACTCATACTCTTAGAAATATTTGGCAGACCTGGTGCCCTGACATGGATTGTAATCGATTTCAAAATTTCTTTAGCGGCGACAGAGCTACCCTACATGGATTTGTAACGATAAGTATACACGATCCTCGGACACGATATCGAATTGGATTGGATCGTATCTATAACTAATTCAGTTAGCGCAGAGCAGCACAGAGGGTGAACGCCAACTATATGACGTCCTTTTTGTTTGCCAAATGGACCCTTCTAGTTAATATTTATTAGAAAGGTATATTTGACAAATTGAGGCTTCCTAGTAAATATTTAATAGAAGGGTCGATTTGACAAATTGAGGATTCCTAGTAAATATTAACTAGAAGGGTCGATTTGACAAATTGAGGCTTCCTAGTAAATATTTAATAGAAGGAAGCATCGTTGACGCCTACAAATTTGGTCTGTTCACCCTCTGTGCTGCTGATAGTTCTGAATACTGATTGCCTTTCAAATATTTATCTTCAATTGTTACATCTGCTGATTTGGAATAGCCATGCATCATTTCACGCTTAATTCTCTATGATCCCCAGCTCTCGTCAGAATTAGTGAATTCAGCTACTGCTTCTCGATGTTTCACGTTTATGTAAAATGAATCAGTGGCTACTCTAACTGCGGTGTCAGGAAATATATTTATCATCGAAAATAAATTGATAGAAGCATAAGCTAGCATAGACGCTCTCAAGTGTGTATACTGAAGATTTTCTCCGTCTGCGTAAGTAACAATTGTACCAAATTTTGTTCCATCGGACAAGAAAGCGTCTTTGCGATCTACGTATATACCTTTACTCGTTATATCCGCGATTATAAAATCGTATTCGACGTTTTCTATAATCAACCGTGAATAATATATTTTATGGTCGTATTTACCATCTTGAATAAATTTATCAATTATTCTTCTACCGAGATCTTTTGCTTCTTTGTTTCTGATTTCAAATAACTGTTTGGACCATTTCAAGATATATTCTTCGTCAAGATCGGGAAATTGTTTTCTTTGTTCGCTGATTACACTATCTAGATCGGGATGTGGTAACCAAACCTCAGTCTCAGCTCGTTATGATATAATCGCTTCACTGACAATCAACGATTTTAACATACTACAATCAATCATATACCGTAAAAGCACTATTGGCATCCAGTTTTTTTCAGACATATGTCTTCCAATCCAAACGTAACAGCACGGATGAAATCCTGTAGATAATTCAAATGATACACACGAGCGAATCCGGTTAAATCAAAATCAGGTAGTGGTCCATTAATCGCAACACGGGCCATCTCGTGTGTGGGATGTCCAAATCGTTTGAAGTACTCAGCGCATTCTCCATTCCCGAGAAAACTCGCCGGATAAGACGCAACCATATCAACTGAAATAATAGTTTCAGCGGTGTATTTTGTATTCCATAATCATCCGTTGTTGTATTCGATGCAGCTTTATCTGACACCTGATAGAAACTCACCTCGCGTTGGTTTCCATGAGTTTTTCTTTCTCGCAAAATGACCTGCAACCGACGGAATTGTAAAACAGTTTGTTAGTAATTGTTCGTCGTCGAAATTCTTCGAGAACTACCAGCTAGTGTTTTCATCTTGTCATGGAGGGCTTCAGTGCGGTATAATTCTCCACTGGGTCTTACAAACTGATCAAATCCACCCTCAGGTTTTTCAGCACTGTGAAGTAACCACACTGACACAGGATCGTTTTTACTCAACTGGTGAATAGCATCGAATAGTTTTTTCTTCGCTCGAGAACTCCGCGGGTATATATTTTATAGCTCTATCCCGCGGAAATATTGTTACTGCAGATGTCCATGCGAGTTCATTATGATCAATAATTTTGATTGGAGTTCCTCTCGATTTATATTTCGGTTCGTATAATATCTCGTTTGTTATCGTCATTACCGATATTGGGAATTTTAGTATTCGTTCTAACGCTGCCACATTTTTAATTGTCGCCCCATGCTCCTTTACTGTTAGTCCCCACTCGGTTATTTTTTTTGCGTCTTAGATCATACAATTTATTTTCACGCAGCGCATTTGTGAAGTATTCTAGTATTCGTTCTGCAACACAATTCAACGACGAAGAATATTTCATCGGTGCTAGTTTTTCAATACTAGGTTTATCATTTGACGGATATATCCCGTACACAACTGCTGTTACAGGATAAGATCTCTCGTAGTATGGTTTGTCAATTCCAGTCAAAATTCCTGGTTTGGAATCTTGATTCACAGTGATAGTTTTTTATCTTTCAAGATGGGTTCGTATTTATCCCTGATAATCCAATCTCCAGTGTCTGAACGGATAATCAATTTTATTCTAAAAAAATACCCCTTCCGAGTAAGATGTGAAATTATCACTGCTGCTTTTTCGTCGTTCATGGTAGCATCAACGCTACCATCAATTCGAAATGTTGACCAATAGTGAGATGCTCCATCGCGCTTGAATTCATTAAAACAATTTCTGATTTTACTTATCATGGTTCTATCACCTTTTAGACTCTTTGGTTTATCAGATACTCTATCGAGATTAAATTTAACATTTTCGAGGGTGTAATTTTCGATAATCTCTCGCTCGAACTCCTCCATGCTATAATTAAGACAAGTATTTAAATAGAGAATTTATGTATAATGAATCGTTGCAAATGGCTTATGATTGGATCAGTAACCGTGTGTAAACAATCATGCAGAAAGGAGTTTTGTGGGTATCATATGCATAGCCTTATAAGCCTTGGCGCGATTCCATATATTCGATGTGGGGTAGGGGTTAGAGGAAAATCACAGTTGTGTCTCGGTTGTGGTGGTAAACGGTATAGAGAGTTGAAGCGCTATTATGATAAACGAGTTGAAAACTCCATCAAAGATTCCATCAATGACTTTACCTCTGACGGCGTCAACGACAAAATCATAAGAACCCCTCAAGACTACATCGGAAGATTTCCAAATGTATTAATTCGACCAAACAATGAATTAGACAAACAATAATAGTATATAAATGAACAAAGAATTCCGAACACATCCTGTAATTGCGAACTACGAGGCAACCAGTGATGGTATTGTCAGACACTGAAAACTGAAGAACCCAGTCAGTGTTGTGAATAATATGGGGTATTTGAGGTTTGGTGCTGGAGGGAAGAAATATCTCAATCATCGTCTCGTATACGAATGTCATAATGGATTGATCAAACGAGGTTTTTGTTAATGATCACTTAAATGGTATTAAGACTGGTAATTCTTTAGATAATTTGCGAGTTGTTACACAAAGTGAGAATACTGCATATGGGAAAACCGGAAAATACTCAAAAAATGCGAGACCTGTAAAATTATTTAATACAGCAACTAATGAAAAAATTGTATTTCAATCGATGAATGAAGCAGGTAAATATTTCGATATTTGCATGCCCTCAGTACGAAAGGTAGCAGAAGGGATACAAAATTTCGCTTCTTCAAAGCGTTTTAAGAATAAAATTCGATTTATTTACATCTAGATTTAATTTTGCACTATGTGTATATAACACTAAGGGAGAAAACTCGTGTGGGTATGTAATGACTTATTAAAGAGTTACCCTCAATGTTTATTTTGAAACCTAGCATCATCTGATTGGCTGTTATACTTGTAAATGATTCTTATCGGATAATCAATTATCTGCTTTTTATAAGAAAACAATTCAGCGGCGTGGTGTTTACAAATAATTGTATTATTTTTTTAGTGCTTTTCAAGTAGTCGCTGTTAATTCAGCGCTGTCAATAATCAGTATTATGTACATGAAAGAATAAAATCACACACCTCCATGTTTGACTTCCGTGTATTAAACAGCTTATATACCATATTGTCTATTCTATAATTGGGCTTTAGCTCGAAATTCAAGCGCAAAAGCAAATCACACCGTCGCACGTGGTGTGAATGTTATTTACATTCAAACCAGGTCTATTTTGTAGGTTTGTTTTTGCGCTTGAACGTAGAATTGCCCGTCATCCATTGTCATTGTATATACCATATCATCCTATAATCTCCCATTTCATCCATTATCATTGTATATATCATGCTATTGTTATATATTATTTGTGCTGTCCATTCATGTATTATACAACCGCCATATACACTCGAATTGGGGTTGGAATTGTATATTGTATTGTCCTGTGTCGTCCATTCACCAAGCATACCTTCTTAGATTCCTACCCCGCTATTTGGCGAGTTAGAAATCTTATCGGAGACTATGTTTCGTGATAGTGTTGTCGTATATGTGAGCGAGATCATGCTTTAGATCAAGAAGGATATAATAATATATTCAAATCGGCTCCTGATACAGCGTTTGATATGGACGCCCCAGTACCCAAGAATGATTCTATACGCAATTATCAGTATTATTCCTATCACGCAGTGCAACCGAATCTTCGATCAAGAATCGAACTTCAGGTCCATGATACCAGCAAATACTTTCTGCCCACTGAAGCGTTTATCGAAATAGAAGGAGAACTTGTAGAAAATGTTGGTGATACAACATACGGAAATGATGAAAATATCCGAGTTGGTTTTGTCAATAATGGTATCATGGCGCTTTTTGAGAGTGCTAGATACATGATAGATGGAAAAGAAATCTAGTCTATAGAGCGTGAGGTTGATGTTGCCACAACAAAAGTGGGGTTAACAGGATATAATGATGATTATACAAGATCGGCAGGTCAATCTATGATGTTCTCTAAGGATTTCACTGATTACGCTGATCACTTTGCGTATACTAAATTACGGACACCACAAAATATCGAAATACCGCATTTGATCCACAACCAGGTGATGGTGAACACGAAGCAAGACCAGGTGCTGCCTTTGATGATATAAAACGCGTTAATCCCGATTACAACTTGGGGATTGCAACACGCGTATCAATGTTGCAAGGACAGCGTATACAATTTTCATGCGCGATTCCACTACATCATATTTTCGGATTATGCAGAAATGTTAGAAAAGTTAACTTTCTCTGGGTTCCATTTTGAATTTGAATACGTTGGTAAAAAAACGTACAACACTGTTCTGTTAGATAAACATTAATGTGTTTTTGAAAATAACAAATGAATATTTCGAATCTGATAGAGAGACTACAGCAAAGTCTTTAAAAAATATCGTTTGGATGTAACCTGTTCACGTGATGAAATCATAAAAATAATAAAATATATGAACACTTATATAAAAGATATTAAAACCTTAAATGATTTTTTATAAACTCTTTTGATGATTCTATTGACGAGCGAGGAGAAAAACAAAAATTTCTATCCGCATATAATTTAACAAACGAAGAGTTACTAAATTTTAAATTACTAGGATATAATGTCCCAGGGATGGACAAATCTCTCAGTGTCACCATCGATGATGGTTTTAAAAGGACTCACGACGCATGGAAGAAAATAGCACAACCACAAGCAAGAACAATCCTCAAGCATAATAATGACCCAGATGGTTGTGGTAGGCATATCGCTTATCAAAACGTCAATATATCATCGGTGATTGCATTGAATTTAGTATGTGATGTTATCGAAGGAAGTAAAATAAACCTCGAAGGATCAAATCAAGCCCAGCAGAGATATATTTTATATTCATTTGCACCAACAGCTCCACCTGGATTTTTAATAATTGAGGATCCAATTAATCCAGTCTATATGCAATTTCATAATGATTCGTTAACGAGAATTAATTTCAAACTCACTGACCAGTCCAATAATCTGATTGATTTACGAGGTGAGGCTTTACAAATTAGTCTGTTTGTGAAATCGTAAAAAAGATTTTTTTTACCCCCATAGGAACAGAGAGGATGCGACAACGTCTTTGCATCTCCAAAAGAAACTTTCTTTTTACGATTTTGCAGGCAGCCTTGGTTTGCTAAATAGACGCTTCTATAAAGTTGTCCGATTCGCCCTCTCTGCTGCTATATATAATTTTCATATCTCACCAAAGTAACTTTTTTTTATTAATGTCCACAATTTTGAGATATTAGAAAATGATTTATCAAGTGAAATAAGATATTAAATACAACTAACCAGTTGTTGAAAGAAACTTAAAGAAAATTTGCCTGAAACAAAGTCAGCATTTTCGTATATATTCCACCTAAGGACGGCTGATGTAGACTCCGTTTACTGATAGCACATCAACTTTATCAGTTTGGAGCTCGTACGTCCTGGTTCCTGCGTCATAAGAAATGATAACATGTCAATAACCCAGACAATAATATCTCAAGTACATCGATATCATCCACTTGTCCAACATTGTGTGGGACATCACACATGTACTGAGTGATTTGTTCATGATACGGCTGATAGTAAGATATTTCCTTTATTTGTTTTATCACCACACTATGCAATTATCCTGCATTATTCTGGGGTATTTTTATATCAGTAAACCATGCGTGTACCCTTTTTTTGTCCAGTTATTTTATCAACAAACTAAACTAGAACCATTTGGTTGTATGCCCTGTTTAATTTAAATTTTATTAAAGAACCGAAATGGGGAGAAAGCCGTAGTAGTTTAGTTTTTAGAACATTAGATTCTTAACAAATGGGTAACTTGTTCGATACCCGCCCATGCCATCCACGGTAGTCTGTGGCCTTGTCATTGGTAAATACACATAGCTCCCATTTCTCCGTCGTCATAATGTCATTAAAGTGCTAAAATATTCCATTAAATCCAACAAAGCAGAACTTATTATATTCGAAAGTAAAACAATATCTGCCTGTGATACAATTCGAGAGCAAAATAATTATTTTCTACATTTTTACAAGTAGGGCGAAATACATACAACGTTTACATTATAACCTTACAAAATTCCACGTGGCAAGGGCTTATAAAGTTGTTAAATCCGTGTCCCTTAGACTCCTACATTTGTGTTAACCCCGTGTCCCTTGCAAGGAATCTTAAACGTTTTAATCGAATGACCTATGTAAATGTCTTAAAAAGTTGCTACACATGTGCCGCTTGGAAGGGCTCATAAAGTTGCTAATGCGTGCCCCTTGTAATGCATCATAAAGTTGTTAATCCTTGCCCTTTGTAATGCATCATATAGGTGTTAATCCGTGCCCCTTGGAATGCATCATAAAGTTGTTAATCATGTATCCACGTGAAACCCGTGTCGAATGGAAGTGGTCACGCCTTAGTAAGGGCTCGTTAAGTTGCTAAAACAGGATCCCGTAAAAGGGCCTATATAGTTGTTAAGGGATCATCAGGTTGTTAAACTCGTTTCCTTAGGAAGAGCTTATACTGTTATAAAGCTGCTACACCAGTGACCTTTGAAACGACTCATATAGTTGTAAAATCAGGAACCCGTGGAAGGGACCTACATTTGAAAAAGCAGTGTCCCTTCAAAGAAATCGTAAAATTGTTTAAGCTGTATCAATGCAAGGGCTGAGAAGGTTGCTAAACCTTGTCTTTTGGATGACCTTATCAAACTTAAAACCTTATCCCTTGAAATGGCTATACAATGTATTGATATCTTATCCCCGTGCAATATAGGACCAGGAAAAATAGCCTTCTGAAACGTTTCAGACATTATATAATGCACAGATTTTATGAGTGAAACGGCATAATGCAAAACAAAATGCCTTTCTTAAAAAGACGAAAAATAATGAAACTCTTTGGAAAGATAGAATGCAGTTCATGAATAATCAGAAGCAGGAATAAGAAAGAACTAAGATCAGAAAGAGACGTACTAACAATTAAGATCAGAGAGAGATACCATGAACTGAGATTTGGAAAGAGGTACGCTACGAAATGAGGTCAGGAAGAGATGGACTAAGAACTGAGATCAGAAAGAGATGGACTAAAAACTGAGACCAGAAAGAGACAGGATAAGAAATGAGATCAGATATGGTAACAACTGAAATCAAAAAGAGGTCCACTAAGAATTGAGGTTAGAAAGAGATGGACTAAGAATTGAGATCAGAAGGATATTGACTAAGATCTGAGATCAGACATATATAACCAAGCCTGCTGCTCCGTCTTCAATTGTTGTACAATATTATCTAAATTCTTCAAATCTGAACGCACGAGTTCCTTATTCCTGCGCTTGACGTTTTAATTTGCGAATGTTTATTATTATGTTGTGTCCCCGACTTACTTCTAACACTCGCGCGCTAGCAATTTGTATGCACAATTTATGATAATGGACGCGTGAAACCGGCAATTCCCATATATTATCATACTGGACACGCAAAAACGCTATTCCTATGGAGACACTAAACCAGCAATGCCCGTTTATTTTGACATGGGATACGCAAAACCAGAAATGCCAATGCATTATAAAATTGGACACAAGAAAACCTTCCATGCCCGTTTGTTATGACAATGAACAAGCAAAACAAGCAATGGTCGTGTTTTATGACATTGGACACGCAAACCAGTTATTCCCGTGTGTAATCACGTTGGACACGAAAAACCAGGAATGTCCCTGTGTTATAATATTGGACACGCAAAATCAGTAATGCCTGCATATTAGGACATTGGACACGCAGAACACAATGGTCATGTGCTATGAAACTGGGGATGCAAAGTCAGCAATGACCGTATTTTTTACATTGGGCACACAAAACCAGCAATGCCCTTGTGCTTGTGCTACAACATTGAACACGCAAAAACCATTTCAGCCTGTTATTGTTTTTGTCACAGCTAAAATGTCTACAGTCGGTAGTAGAATATTGCTCATTACTGCCTTCCCTTTTCTGGGACTAGCCTATCATTATATATATATATATATATATATATATATATATATATATATATATATATATATATATATATATATATATATTGTAAAGCGCTGAGAGCTTATAAAGATTATTATTATTATTATTATTATTATTATTATTATCATTATTATTATCTGCATTTAAGCAGTTTGACCGGACTTAACAGGTGGATCATTTAAGGCAGCTTTAACTAGGCATTAACAGATGGAACATATTTAAAGCATCTTGACTATGAATTAACAGGCGGTGCACATTAAAGACTGCTTTCACTATTTATTAACAGATTAACTATTTAAGACTGATTTTTACCATGTATTATCAGGAGATCAAGTACATTAAAAGTGATGTACTGATTTTGTAATTACGAACTGAGAACATGTTTCAATTAATATGATTACATTTTATCCATCAAGGTGGCTTTCTACGATTTTTGAAGAATGAACTTTATTACGACATTATTTTTCAAGATACTTTTTTGAACTTGTAACTAGATTGTTGTTCAGTTATTGTTCTAATAGTGAAACAAATATTAATTAATATAAAATTGATGATGCATATCAAGTCATAACAAGATTTCATACAATGCACGTTTAATGTCCTGTAATTATGCCGATTCTACATTAATTCGAAATTCACTCCCTTTCATACAGCATTCGACGCAGTTTCGTACTAAATAGCACAAACGTGATACCTTGTCAATCACGTGCCAATTAAGTCAAGAGTGATGTCTTGTCGATTTCGTACTAAATTTGACAAGATTGATGCTTTGTCAATTTCGTACTAAATAGCTCAAGAGTGATGCCATGTTAATTTCATACTAAATAGAACAAGAGTGATACCTTACACCAACCGTTTTGCTAGTTTAACAGGAGGTCGTATAAGAAATACATTTTTGGAAGTTTGATGATAGTGTTAGTATTAATAAAAGTAATAATGACAGTGTAATTTTTATGAAAATAATAATGATACTGTAATTATTAATACAAGTAGCAATGATAATGTAAGTATTAATTACAGAACTAATGATAGTGTAAGTATTACTATAGGTAATAATGATAGTGTAAGTATTACTATAGGTAATAATGATAGTGTAAGTATGAATGACAGTAATAATGATAGTGTAAGTATTAATATAGGTAATAATGATAGTGTAAGTAAATTTAATAATGAAAGTGTAAGGTTGAATAAATGTAATAATGATTGTGAAAATATTTTAAAAGTAATGATGATAGTGTAGTATTAATTAAAGTAAAAACGATAGAGTAGGTATTAATTAGAGTAATAATGATAGAGTAGGTATTAATTAAAGTAATAATGATAGAGTGCGTATTAATTAAAGTAATAAAGATAGAGTAGGTATTAGTGAAACTAGTAATGATAGAGTATGTATTACTTAAAATAATAATGATTGTGTAAATATGTTTAAAAGTAATAATGATAGTGTAGTATTAATTAAAGTAATAATGATAGAGTAGTTATTAATTAAAGTAATAATGATAGAGTAGGCATTAATTAAAGTAATAATGATAGAGTAGGTATTAGTTAAAATAATAATGATAGAGTAGGCATAATACAGGTAATGATAATAGTGTATTTTAAAGATCAGTCAGCTTTGTGAGCCTGCAGAGATATATAGCTAGAAGCAGCAGAGGGGGTGAATCGGACAACCTTTTTCGACATTTTTGATTTTAACTTTCAAAACGGCAAATAGAACCTTCCTGCGAAATCTCATTTTTTAACCAGAAAAAAAATAAGTCTCCATTTGGCAAATAGAGCCTTTAGTGATTTTTGTCTGAAAACATAAGATTTCGCGGGTGATACTTTATTCGCGTTTTCATCGTTTAATCGAAAAACGTCGCAACGTCGTTGTTACTCACCTCCTCTGCTGCTATGGATTACGGTGAAAAGTTGTCCGATTTACCTCTGCTGCTAATTCAACCGAATATTTTATCAAGTCCGGTCCTAGGGCGAAAATCCTTTCAGGATGAAAGTCCTTAGGACGAAAATCCTTTCAGGATGAAAGTCCTTAAGACTTTACAAACAGACTAATTTGTAAAACTTCATCTTGTAAATCAATCAGATTATTGGACTGGTCAGTGAGTTTAAAATTAATTCTGGTTAATGAATTATTATGACATCGCATATAGACTGGATTCACCGGGGACTCAATGATTAAAAACCCTGGAGGAGCTGTTGGTGCAAATGAATACAAAATATATCCTTGTTGAGCTTGATTTGATCGTTCTAAATTTATTTGATAACTTCCCTCAATAACATCGTATACTAAATTCAATGCAATCACCGATGAAATATTCACATTGAACGGAGCGATATGCCTGCCGCCACCATCTGGGTCATTATTGTGTGTCAGGATAGTTGTTTGTTGTTTTGTTGTTTTTTTCCACGCATCATGAATTATTTTAAAACCGATATCGATGGCATCATTGTGAGATTTTTTTTAGTTCTGGTACGTTATATCCTGGTAGTTTGAATGCTGGAATATCTTCAACGCGGATTTTATAGTCTGTCGCAAATTTTGTTCTCGATAGGGGACTATTATCCTCATCTATTATCTCTTGAATAATTTTCAAATTAAATGTTTCCATATCGTTGATAATTTTGTTGCATGTTTCTACGACGCTGATAAATTCATCTCGGGTGAGAGAGCCGGATTTAAGAGATATTAATAACAGTGAAACATCATTATTCATTGCTGTGAAATTTTCAGTGATTTTAGGTCCCTTAACAACACTATATTGCTCTAGTGTAACCATTTCCCTCCCTCCCTCCCACCCCCTAGTTTCTTTGAATCTGGAATCAAATAAACCATAAAATTTTATAATATCTGTGTGATCTATATAGCTTTTTACTGGATTGTCAGATTTTATTCTGTCTGTGACATAATCAGTTTTTTTTGGTTCTGGTAAATCAACGGTTTCCCCCCAAGGTGGTAATTCAGGCCATCCTAGTACGGTTCTAATAGAACTTTGATAGATATCTACGACGTAACCCTCTGTGCTTATTTCAATGGCAGATGATAGTGTCGGCTCATGAACCGTTATAGCTATTTTCGATTCTTTTCCAGTAATCGATTTTATTCTACGCGCTAATTCGTTATTGATTTGTTCAATTTGGTATGATCAGGTTGGTATGGAAACAACGTTCCAGTCTGGGGTACCGTCGTCTTTATTCTTATTTGCAAACACCAGTGAATTATTCGGTTGTTGACCACCAAATGATTTTGATCTGATATTAGGCCAACTGTGGTATACTCGTAATTTTGCTAACGCGATTTCCTTCACTGGGACCGGAGAGGTGAAATTCACACTAAATTCTGGATTCGTTGAGGTTATTGAGATCATGCTTGTTTGTACTGGGTTTGTGTTCTCCACTATTTGTTGAAGTAATTCCATCTGTGTTTTCATTGTTATTATACTCATGATGTATTTCTAATTTTGACATCGCAGAATCGTAAATACCTACCATCGCTGAAAACTCACTCTCTGATATAATTGTATCATCGAGAGATGACGATATCAATGAGGATAATTGCGAGTATGCCGTGGATACAACATGAAATTGAATTATGTAGTCTTGTAGTTTTCGTTGGCTGCATGATGATATTTTTTTTGTTATTATTGAAATAATTCCAGCGACTGTTGTTGCCGCAGAAATGCAAATTGGAACAGCTATCGGGGCAATCTTTGTCACTGAAGATAGTATAATACCAGCTCCGGTGATTACACCACTCACTGAATACACAGTGACATCAATTGCGGTAATTCTCCTGCGATATTTTTTAATTTTCATTGAATACTCCTCAGACAGGGTTTTGAGTCTATTTTGAAATTCTCTGACCTGATCATAGCGATATTGCGATGATGAAATCATTTTTATTTTAAAAACGCTAGCGTTTTCAATTACGATTTCAATTGAAACCGTTAGTGAAATTGCTTTGCAATTTTCAACTTAAATCCGCTACGAATTCCACATACCACGTTGTTGAAACCCTAACCAAATTTTTATCAGTAGCTGTTATAGTGAACTTTTCAGTTGTATTCTTGTCGATGATCGTTGAAATCGTATTATTGACCCCGGATGAACTGGACGATGAAATATTAAATTGAGTCGTTGACACTAGTGTTAATCGATAAATACCTTTAACGGTTGCAGTGATATCTAATTTATTGTTTGTAGGTGTCCACGCAAATGATCCGTGTTGGATCGTGTATACTACGTTGTTGGTTTTCTCATGAGGAATTTTTGTTTTTTCAATGACTGTTATCATCCTCGTTGCATCCCCTTTGATGGCTTCGATGAAGGTTTTCGTCTCATCGATGGATTTTTTAATATCCGGAAGTTTTAGTTCAATTTTATCGAATGTAGTTCCAATAAATTTATCAATGATATTTCTACGAAATGAGGTAAACTGTTTTATGTGTTCTTCGGTTTTAGATTGAAGTGTTGCTAGTTCCAACACAGAACTTTTTAATTCATCGTTGAGAGTTTTAAATCTGTCTGTAATCGTCGAAAAAAGTACACCCGGTTTGAGTTTACCCTGATCGGAAAATAACGCGATAGTATTCTCGATTGCTTTTCGTTGTTTATTCAATATATCACTCAACGACACATCACTAGTTTTCAATTTACCATGTTTGTCTTGAAATACAACTATTTCGTTCGGGTCAACATTTGTTAAGTTCAACGTCTCAGCGATTTCATCTTCAATTATTTTTTTTATATCCTTGATAGAATCAGGGGTTGCAGTGTCATCGGGTTTGGGTTTCAAAGATCTCCCCCAAATATCAATCATGATATTTTATACATCTCTCTCTAAAATCGTTTTTGACGACTTCGACTACTAGTGTATTCATTTACGACAATGTGTGGTGGTTTTCTAGATGCTGAAATAGCGTTAAGGACATTTAATACTTCACTGCCGCATATTGGTGGGTCATTGATTTGTTGTGTTGGTAGCGTAGAATACCAAGTCTTCATTGGAAAATTTTTTATGTAACGCATAAACTCTTTTGGCGGTGCTAATCCATATGAATCAAAATAGACGATTGCCCGTGGATCAATAGCGTATGCAACCCAGTGAGTTCCGGGTCCGGTGCTGTTATCTAAATTAATGATACCGGTTTCAATGCTATTTGGTTGATGTGGTAATTGATCTTTCATAAAGACGCCTCTGAAATTTTTAATCGCTAGTTTTTTAGCAGCATCCATTAAATCAAAATTGGACATAGATATCTCAATTAATAAACCGTCCCTGGGATTCTCAGTCCTTTTCCGCTGTACCATGAATACTGGGTTCCTGGTAGTCTTAGACCCTTTCCCTTTTTTTTATATCCTCGTCCCTTCTTCGGTTCATATGATTCAGCAATGCTCTGTACCGCTTTTGCCCCCAAGCCTCCAGCTACCCCCAATGCGACCGATTTAGCAACCGCTGGGGCTGCTGCCGCAATCAACGCTGGTAACGCAGCAAATAACGGGAAAATACCGCCTGTTTTAATCATATTTTTGATAGCAGCCGCAGAAAGAGTGATCTGAACGCCTTTTTTATCCTTGAAAGCATCATTGAAACGTTTTATTTGACGAGTTGTCAGCGATAATTTATTTGCACCACCAGTCATTTGATTGGGTTTCAGCGTGATTGTGGTTCCACATTTTTTAACTGATTCCGATTGCAATTTCTTGATTTGACCGGGGGTTAACGCAACACTAATATTACTATATGACATTATACATAATTGATTGATTCTAAATCGTTTACAATTTCAATGAAAAATCGTTTACATATTTTCCACTGGTGCATCAATGATTCTCATTCTTCCTCCAACACCTTCAAGTAACATTGATTTATCACTGAGAATGACAGCAACTGCTCTATAATTCGGGATAAGGATAGGAGGTACCCCACCAACTGGTGGACCAGTTGGACGGGATACACGGGCTCTAAAGTGTATATCAACGACAGATTGTCTTGTTAAATCAAGATGTTCAAGTGAAAAGTAATAAATCGGATAGAGGCTTTTAAAATCCAATTGTGATATTTGCAAACCAGTATCCACATTTTGATCACGTGCCATAAATGACAACAGGTTATGATACACGCGTGCAATATGATTCTGACCGTAATCAAGTTGCACATCTTCAGATGGTTTCTGTTGGCCGTTTATTCTCAGCGAGACTTCATTAACACCTAACTGATCAAATATCATATGGCTTCGTTCTTGATTACCAACTCGCGCATTATTCTGTAATGCAATAAATATATGACGTGGAGCTCAAACTCCTTGTTTTGATGCCAGATGCCATGTGAATGTACCATCAACATTGTCCTGTTTAATATCCGTAGTCACTGATAACCAACTCAACAATGATTTTCCCCCCTGATCCATAAATGATAGTAGTCGCTGTTCGTCTGTGATTGATGGAGTTAACACTGGCATCCATAATGATAGTTTTGTTAAAATAACTTTACCGGCAGCAACCCCAGCATTACGCCAGATTGCATCATCATCAGTACCCTTTCGTACAAGTGCTACTGTATGCTTCGCTCCATAAATAATTTTTCGAACGTTTCTACAGAATCCAAATATATGATGCAGTGGAATCGCACATGAAAATCGTCGACGCTGTCCATGCAACGTTGCTACGCGTGTTGCAAATCCTAAATTGAGATTACCATTAACGCCCCTGAGAACATCAAAATCAGCGCCTGGTCTGGCTCGACGTTCTGGATTAGCCGCTTCTTGTTGATTAGCAACTGCATTATCTTGTGCTGTTAACACTTTAATGTATTGAAGGTGGTCAGCGTTATCAGAGGTATCCTTTGCAAACATCATAGATGGACCAGCTGATCTTGTATAATCATCAGAATATCTTGCTAACCCTATGATTGCTGTGGCCACATCAACTTCACGGTCAATGGATTCAATTTCTTTTTCATCAATGAGATATCTTGCACTCTCAAATAACGCCATTATGCCGTTATTAACAAAACCAACTCGGACATTAGCGTTATCTGCGTATGGGGTATTAGCATCGACATTTGTTACAAGTTCTCCTTCTACTTCAATAAATGCCTCACACGGTAGAAAATATTTACTGCTGTCATGAACCTGAAGTTCAATTCGCGATCGGAGATCTGGTTGTACTGCGTGATAAGAATAAAATTGAAAATCGCGTACAGAATCATCTTTACGCACTGGGGCATCCATATCAAATGCTGGATCAGGTGACCTTTTGAACATTTTATTCTATTTATCAGAGTCTAAATCGGATTTTCACCGTAAAAGATTTTTCATCGTCGGGTTTTTTTAAAGCCACTTCCCGCTATCATGTTTGCTATCATGTTATCTTGGTCACTCGGAGTCACCAATGACGCTAATTTTTCATCTACTGCGTTATTTATTATTTTACTAACATTTGCAGGCATTTCCGCTGTAGATGGCAATGGTAACTGTTTCTTTTTTCGTCTCACTAATGATGTTATTTTATTCTTCGCAGTTGAAAACGCTTTTCCGGCGAGATCTCCAACAGCACTAATACCCTTATCACGAATAACATCAATGGCTTTCATTCTTAATTGTTTAGCTAACGGCATCACTTTTGGGGCCATTCTCGCAAAAAACCCTGCAATGGTATTACCTAAACCATCTCCGTAGTATGCTCTATAAACTGGAAACCATGAATTAACTACATAGATGGGGGTTGGTTTATCATGATTGTAGTGTATAATCATCTTGTTATAAAACTAGTAGTTGTTTAATTAGTGATCAATCGCTGTAATAACCATGGGCATCTTTGTGATTTTCAACTAATTCAGCAATGAGTTTTCGATATACATTAATGACCATGATACCACCGGCAAATAATCGTCTACAGATATCAGCTGCTTCATTAATTATTTCCGGAGAGTTATTTCCGGCTCGTTTCCCTCCGATGAGAACTTCTAACCGTGATATATCACTGAGAATGTTACCAGGACAAGTAACGCTAGTGTTTTCAACTATGCCGCTGCCTAAATATCCATCTCCAGTTGACTCCTCTTTACCAAAAAATCCAGTTGGATACTCTTTATTTACTCTACTCAATACTTTGTCTTTAAAACTCTCAAAATCATTGCGGTTATTTTCTGTGATTCTAAATCTACCACGGTTTGCCAGGTATACTTTTTTATCCAATTCTCGTCGTTTTTTATATACTCTTTATACTCTTTGTTTACAGCTATTTCTCTTCGATCGAGTGAAAAATTCCGCACGGTGAAGTTAATTAAATCATTGTCATTTTTAAAACTTTTAATTATGCTGTATGCATAGTGTATAAATATACTTTGCGGTGAATACATTTTTTCTATAGTAACGTCTTCTTCCTCTTCTTGTTTTCTTGCAGTAGCACCAAGTTCTTCTAGTACTCGCTCTTTTTTTTGTTGTTGCCGTGAAGTAGCTACTATATCTACTGGAAGTGTTTCTAAAGACTTTTTTGTTTGTTTAGTTCTTTTTGCTATTTTTTCTAACACAGGGAGAAAAGTCTCTTCTTGTTTTTTTTCCTTGTTCAGAGATTGTTGACACTATCTGTTTCGTTGTTGTAGTTATTGGTTTAAACAATTCTTCAGATCCCGCAGTAAAATCAGTCTGAAGACTCTGTCGTTGTTGCAGTTTATTCCTGACAGAGTCGCGAATTGGTATAAATCTCTTAATTGCATCTAGCCGCTCACGAGCCAATCGGGTCGTTAATGCTTCATTGACCATTATTTGAAATCAGAAACAATTTTTCAATTGTAAAACAATTTCCCCCATCGATGATTAACTAATCGGAACCATCCTTTAACGGTCCAATTTTTTTATTGCTGGGAAATATTTTTATTTTTTATTGCTGTGAAATATTTTTATTTTTTATTGCTGTGATTTTGCCTGTTTTTGACAGTTTTGGTGCCATTTTGTGCCATTTTGGTGGTTTTCAGTTGAAAATCTCTTTGACATTTTACAGTCAAGTAGTCGATTTTACATGGGATTTTCCATAGGGAAAAGCTGTTAAAACTCATTTTTGATGATTTTTAGCCATTTTTCATCAATTTTTGCCTGTTTTCAGTGATTTTTGGTCATTTTTCATCGATTTTTGGTAAAAAACCTCGTAGGGTCAAGTGGTCGATTTTGCATTGGATTTTCCATAAGGAAAAGTTCTTAAAAGAGTTAGGATTCTATTTTATTTTCGCAGTGTGAAATATTTTCACTGATTATATCAAAAAATGCTAAAAAGATGAAAATCTCTTTGAGATTTTACGGTCAAGTAGACAATTTCAATCAAAAAATGACAAAATCTCTTGAGGGTTGGTCAATCAAAATCGTTCATTTTCTTGAATTAATGCCCGTATATTTCTAATTTTAGAATTAACCTCTTTTTTCAATTCATATTCGTTACCCAATTCTTTTCGTATTCCTTCCACGATAGTATATAACGGGACAAACACACTTATGTCACTGGAAAATGCAAGAGAGTCCCGAATATAATTCTGAATTTTTTTGATGAGCGCATATTTCTTTGGTAGCATATACTTGTTAGTGCTAACACCATATTCTATATCCTGAAAATCCGACTTGATTTGATCAGGATTTAACCCATCTGATAGTATAATATTCTGGCTTTTCAATTTTGCAATTTCAACTATAATGCTATTCATATTTTCAGAATTCATATATGATAATACATATTTCTAATTCATTTTTCAAAAATAAATGAGCCGTTAATATTTTCAAAATTCAGTCTGTATATAAATATATTTTTTAAAATAATTCTGTATATATAAATATATTTTTTAAAATTAATTCTGTATATATAAATATATTTTTTAAAATTAATTCTGTATATATAAATATATTTTTTAAAAATAATTCTGTATATATAAATATATTTTTTAAAATTAATTCTGTATATATAAATATATTTTTTAAAATTAATTCTGCATATATAAATATATTTTTTAAAATTAATTCTGTATATATAAATATATTTTTTTAAAATAATTCTGTATATATAAATATATTTTTTAAAAATAATTCTGTATATATAAATATATTTTTTAAAATTAATTCTGTATATATAAATATAAATGCAGACAAAAATAAATAACAACCATGATGAGCGGTTATCAGTCATTTGGCCCCCTTGATATAGGCCGCTGTGGTTCTATTTGCATTCATTGGGTCCCTTATTAGGTCTTTGTGTCTTTCATAGGGTTCCTTGTTTTGGGTTTATATCAGAATGTTTTTTTTGTTTTTTTTGCTCTTTGAGATATGACCCTATGACCGTTTCTTTTAGCCGATTATTCCTTCTGAACTATCCTGTGGGGTTACCCAATGTGCATCCACGAACCTTTTTTTGGCCGGTAATTCATTTTGAACACCATACGGGGCTACCCAAATGTGACGGAGAGCTAATTACATCCATGGATGTTATTTATTTTAGGGCATTGTATGTGTTTACACATTCACATCAACTATCAAATTTACGGTAGCGTGGGTTGTCGGTTTTTGACAACTTACGCAACCATGAATTTGATTTCATGGGTTGCATGTTATGTGAATGCACACAGAGGGGTTGTCCTCCCTCCCCTCAATTAAATATAAAAAAAACATCCACAGTTTCACCATGGGTTTACTTATTTTTTTGGGGGGCACCAGACAGATGCCCCCCCCCCCCCCCAATCAAAAAAATTTGAAAAAAGTTTATTTGTAAGTGTGTTCCCCAGATGTATTTTGTTGTATTTTTTTTTATTCCCTTTAAATTCTAAATTCACTGATTGCTTTCTAAATAATTATTTTCAATTGTAACATCTGCTGATTAAATATAATCATGAAGCATTTCTTTCTTAATTCTCCATGACCCCCAAGAGCTGAAATTATTTGATGCTATTTACCATTTGAGTAAAAACGATCCTGTGTCAATGTGGCTATTTCATAGTACTTCAGACGAGGAATGTAGATTTGATCAGTTTGTAAGGCCCAACGGAGAATTGTACCGTACTGAAGAGCTTCATAATCAAATGAAAAAACTAGCTAGTGAGTTTTCACTGGAAGGGGAAGACAACGATCAATTATTAGCAAACTGTTTTACACTACCATCAATTGCAGCACATTTTGCTAGGAAGAAAAACGCGTGGAAACCAACAAGAAGTGAGTTTTTATCAGATGTTAGATTGTCCTGTCTTGAATACAGCCATGGAGGGTTATGGAATACAAAATATGACACTGAAACCGTTATTTCAGTTGATATGATTGCGTGTTATCCAGGAAGTTTTCTCGGGTATGGAGAATGTGCTAAATATTTTAAACGATTTGGACACCCCACACACGAAATGACCCGTGTTGCGATTAATGGATCACTGCCTGATTTTGATTTAACAGGATTCGCTTGTGTAGAATCATATGAATTGGCTGAAGGACTTCATCCGTGTAGTTATCTTTGGATTGGTAAACACATGTCTGAAAAACACTGGATGCCAATAGTGTTATTACGGTATATGCTTGATTGTAAGATGTTAAAATCATTAATTGTCAGTGAAGCAATTATATCCTATCGAGCACAGAAATCAGTCTGGTTACCACAACCTGATCTAGAAAAAATAATTAGTGAACAGCGAAAACTATTTCCAAATTTCAGTGAACAACAAATCATGAATTGGTCCAAACAGTTATTTGAAATCAAAAACAATGAAGCAAAAGATCTTGGACGAAGAATAATCGGTAAATTCACTCAGGGTGGTAAATAAGATAATACAAGATATTCTTCACGGTTAATTATAGACAATGCTGAATACGATTTTGTAATCGCGGATTTAACGAATAAAGGCCTATATGTCAATCGTAAAGACGCATTTCTGTCCGATGGAACCAAATTAGGTACAATTGTTACTTACAATGATGGGTACAATCCTCAGTATACACATTTAAGAGCTTCTATGCTCGGTTATGCTTCTATTAATCTGTTTTCGATGATCAATAAATTTCCTAACACCGCAGTTAGAGTTGCCACTGATTCATTTTACATAAATAGCAAAATGGCTGATTTTAAGGCTACTGGCAACGATAATTGGGGGTCATGGAGAATTAAGAAAGAAATGTTTCATGATTATATTCAATCAGCAGATGTTACAATTGAAAATAATTATTTAGAAAGCAATCAGTGTTCAGAATATTCTAATGCACCACCGTGTTCTGATCCAATTTGTAGATATAAAACAGTTTATTTAAACGGCTGTGGTGGGTCAGGAAAAACAACCCGGGCAATTGAGTTATTTCGTGGGAAATCAAATATGATTGTGCTAACACCGACTCACAGACTTGCAAGAGAGATGATACAGAGAGGGGTAAATGCCTGTACTTATCACAGTTTTTTTCGATGGAAAGCAGATAAATGGACTCCTGAGCGCATGGGAGAGAAATTTATTCCTGAAATTATCATTTGGGATGAAATAGACACAGTGCCATTAGATATATTAAAAATATTTCTTGAGTGGTTGTTATTGAAAAATACAAAAATCGTCATGTGCGGTGATCACGGCCAACCCCCACCATTTATAGGTGCATCCCCCCATGAATGGTTAAAGGGTTTTGTAGACTATTATGAAGAAATTGATACCGATCATAGATCACTTGATAATGAATTAAAAAAATTTAAGAAACTAATTAGATTACAACCGGATAAAATCCAGTGTGAAATAGCGCGTGAAATAATTTCAGAAACTCCAATGAACGAGTTTTGGGAAGCATGGAGACCAAATGATTTGATAATTGCAAGTAGAAAAATAGTCAGGGACACACTTCAGATGAAATTATTTGAATTGCATAAACAAAAATTTACAACACTTCCAGTGCCTCTTTGTTATAGGCCTTCGGATACACGAAAACAGAACATTGAAGTTGATATTCCAGGCCCAAAATCCGAAGGATTTCAAAAACAAATTCTGGTATTAAATGATATTGTGCTGGTTGATATCAATGTCGTTGAAGATGCATTGCGTGCTAATAAATCCCCGTGGACGCTAGGATACGCAGCAACAATACATTCTTCACAAGGATTGACTATATCGGATACAATTGTTTGGATGGTAGATAATCGCATCGAATGGTCAAATTTAGTCTATCTTGCAGTATCCAGAGTACGAAAAATAAATCAACTCCGAAGAATTGTTTTAGATGATGACACCACAATGGATGATATTGATGTTAAAATTATTGATAAAAAACTTTCCGGTTACAAACAACAAGCCAAAAAAAAGGCAACGAGAATTTGATATTGATGCTGAATTAATAATCACTTTGAAGAAACAACAGAATAATCACTGCGCAAGTTGCAATTGTATAATGCGTTGGCAGTATTCGGATAAAGATCCTCGCCAATTTACCGTAGACAGAAAAAATAACAATCTCGGTCATGTCAGAAATAATGTGATGCTGACTTGTCTTGAGTGCAACAGACGCAACGGCGCTAATTAAGACCATGCGGTGGCAGTTGAGTATCCTCGGGTATCACTTGTAATTGTTGTCTAGTAAATCCTCGTTGAGGGGCAGTTGAATCCAGTTTATAGATTGGAGGTCTACCCGTAGATCGTGTTATACTAGATATCCTATGTGCAGTAATACTCCAAATAGGATCAGTAGCCCTTTTTCTGCCCCCTTCAAGCTCTCCTGGTTCGTATAAATATCTCACAATGACATTACTACCAAGAATTGGTTCTTTGAAATCTTTTTGTGAAATTCTTCGAATTTCCATTTCAGGTATTGACTTCTTTTTAATCGCGTTGATAGGTTTCAAATTAATTGTTCTAGTAATCTCGTTATTCAGTGCAGTAATCACAGCTGGTAACCTTTTAACCCATTCACGGGATCTTTTTTCTTGGATGAATTCTTTTGCGTATTGATATCCAAAAAACCGCTCAGCAAGGGTTTTATTAAACCGTTCAACAATTGCCTGATCACGATGTAGCGCAGTATGCCCACGTCTGATAGTGACATTACGATGTTTCATTGTTGATAAGACTGCACCCTGAAATTCCTTGCCATGATCAACTTGTAATAGATTTGGCCAGTGCAGAGGGCTCCGTCGATAAATCTTTTCAAATGCAGAAGCCACTTCAGGGGCTGATTTTGTTTTTAACGGTTCTGCTTCCTTGTATCGACTTGCAATATCAACTACGGTTAAAGTGTATTTGTAACCGTTATCATGTGGCAGAAATAATATATCAGCCTGATGAACTTCATTAGGAAAGGTCACATCAAAATGCGAGAAATTAATTTGTTTAGGCGGTGGTAGATAAATTTGCCATAGTGCCTGTTTAGATAACCAATGAGCCGCAGTGGTTTTTTTCACTTTTGCAGCGCTAGCGAGTTTATGGATTGCTGATTTACCCTTCCAGTATCCTTTCGGAGAATAATAAATAGATTCCATGTTGTTTTTAATTACCAGCACCTAACATCAATTTACTTTTCATAGCCGATTTTATTAAAAAGGAAGACAATTTTTCTTTGAAGGATTTGTCAGGAATAGCATTTAACGCATGAATTAATTTCACATCTGCTAGATGCCTGTGTTGCAGATTACTGCTTTTATAAGAGACATCATGAAGGTGACAGGCCTTATCAATGGCGTTTATTGGTTCTTCACCGGGTCGGGGCTGATTTTGATTATTGAGTCTAATATCAAGTCTGGTTCCCGGTCCACAGTAGCTATATCCTGGAAGGTGCTTTTCTCCTGGATACTTTGCCCATGGGGTTCCAGGGAGTTTAGCTAGCTTGGCTGCGATATCACCTCCTCGTTTTTTTTTAAAGGTTCCTTGGGTTTAGAAACAGATCTAAATTTCTTTGTACTACATTGTACGCATTTACCAGAAAGCGCTGATCGGTTATTTTTTGTTGTAATCGTCGTCAAGTCATCTGTGCCAGTACGTTTTTTACACTTCACACAATATAGATCCATAATTTATATATAACGGCATGAATATAATTGATTATTCAGCTACCCGACGACGGGAACCTATTAAACATCATGAAATGTTGCCGAATTCAATTAGAATGATTATAATCGGACCATCTGGAAGCGGAAAGACACAACTGCTACTTAATTTGATAACAAGATGGATGAAATGGAACAAATTGTATTTAATAGCCCCGAGTGTAGACGATCAGCGATGCTATGAAGTGCTAAAGGATTTTAACGAGAAAGCAAAAGAATTTCAAATCGATGATGATATTATTGAATTTATTACTGATATATGGGAAGCCCCGAGCATTGATGCTATTGATGGAAGTATTAACAATTTAGTTGTGTATGACGATATCATGTTAGATAATCAAAAAAATCCTGCTAGAATATTTTCCCGAGGCAGGCATAAAAACACTGACGTGATATATGTCACTCAACGGTACACACAAATACCAAAAGTGATCAGAGATAACTGCAATCTGCTGTGTGTATTTAACGGCGTTGATACTCATACGCTACGAAATATTCATCAGACTTGGTGCAGCGGTGATATGAACCATAATCAATTTAGAAATTTATTTAGTCACGCTCAGTCAAAACCACACGGATTTGTGACAATAAATTTAGCAGACCCGAGGACACGATATCGTATCGGACTTGATAAAATATTCGGTTGAATTAGCAGCAGAGAGGGTAAATCGGACAACTTTTCACCGTAATCCATAGCAGCAGAGGGGGTGAGTAACAACGACGTTGCGACGTTTTTCGATTAAACGATGAAAACGCGAATAAAGTATCACCCGCGAAATCTCATGTTTTCAGACAAAAATCACTAAAGGCTCTATTTGCCAAATGGAGACTTATTTTTTTCTGGTTAAAAAATGAGATTTCGCAGGAAGGTTCTATTTGCCGTTTTGAAAGTTAAAATCAAAAATGTCGAAAAAGGTGGTCCGATTCACCCCTCTGCTGCTCTAGAAGATAGACAAACACAGACCGACATATGGAAATATTGCAATATATAAATTTGGTAGCTGTTATTTGCTGTGACAATATTTGATAAGCTATGATTGTCACTATAGTGTACGTATCTGCCTCAAAATGTACAATACTAATACCCTCAGCTCACCCAGGTTGACAATAAAAGTTTGTACTTAAATTCCTCCGTTGATAAGACTAAAGTAGGCCACCATTTTAAGGTGTAGCTAGTTTAATGTGACATTTCGTTTTGTCTTTCAAACGGAGACAGGTATCCCACATCGGAGGACGTTCATAACTTTATCGAGACGATTTGTAGATATCTGGTATGTATGGGTTCTCTGTATATAATTCTACAACAAAATGCATGTTTTGGGTATGTTTTAATTATAATACTAATACCTCCAACATTACCTTTGCACACAGATGAGTGATTGTTCATGGAGTCGATGTATAAATTTAAATTCAACTTGAAACAACGTTATACTTACTATGTAATGCTAATGCACTTGTATTTTACAGGCACAGCCAGATATATATTTGAAATGACGTTGTACTAAATAGACACAGTCAAAGGTTTATATGAGATGACGTTCGAAATAGGCACAGTCAAACTTCTATACGAAATTTTGTATTTAATAGGTACAGTCAAACCTGTATATGAAATATCATTGTATTTATTAGACAAAGTCGAAACTATTTATGAAAATGTCGTTGTACTTAATATACACTGTCCAACTATTATATGAAATGAGGTTTAATATAATACACACAGGCAAAATGAAAACGAGTGTGTATTATCTTGTTTACGAATTAAATTGTCATCGCTCATTGCAAAATAACAGTTCTGAGTATCTCCAGTAATGGCTTAGTTGTTGGTGAGACGGACTCTCAGCAAAACTTGTGCTAGCTCGAATCCTGCCAAGAACATGCCAAGACGACATCGTTGTATATCTGTAAAGAGCGTAACATGGATAGTTATATAAGCCTTAGTAGCAACATTACAACGTAGGTTTATATGTAGGAGGCGAAATCGGCCATGATAAATCTCATGTTAATAAATGGAGCGTTATGAGCTTTTTCCATGTTTACCAGAGTAAGGCCTGTTGTGGGAATGGTAATGTTAAAATGTATATCTGTGGGAGATTGTACAGCCCTCCTGCAAACTTGCGTAGTGTTATAGGTCGTTTCGATGTTGTAATCTTTGCGATCCCAATGTTAAATGTAAAGCTAATATTTTGTTTCACTAACCATTACACATTGCTATCCAGCACCTGCTGCTTGATATATTATCCCCTACACCCCTCCTACTATCCAGCAAGTCTAAACACGCTACTATCCAGTTCGATCGTTTTTATTGCTATTAAGCATATACACTACTATCCAAAACCCCATTCAATCTTTCTGTCGAAAATTATACGAACATATATACGAACATACTATCACACATAACCAATTCAGGGGTATTTATAGGTGCACTACATCCACACCCAAACATACCATCAAACACAAACACGTAAATGCTATGAGTGTTTCCATATACACTATACTTAAAAGCAAACATGCTATCACACACAAACATGCAGAATGGGCTTTAAGTTTCAGTTGTTAACATAGACATAGGCATACACACATATACAAACTTGGCAATGCTATGATTAACATGTTTATTTCTTCGAGATGTATGTGACCCTAACAAAATGGTTCCCTCCACAGAAGAGGGTAAAACACCACAGAACGTTTCAGTTCTTTTCCGCAAATATCTCACTGCATGGCTGTAGACAAATATCCACTTTAGGAATATTTCTCTCTGCACATAAAGTCTGTGTCATATGACTGTCTCCGTATATTCGTGACAGCCTATGATGACGTCAAATATAATAGGCAGTCTGTGATCAATACAACAGCATGCTGCTAATGCTGGTTGACGATTCAACACTGGTAAACGTTTGGCGTTGTCTTGAGAATATGTTGCACGATGGAACAATGCGACTGAAAACATAGACTCGAAACCTTTTACTCGTATCAGCCAAATCTGAAACATTTTTAACATATCCAACTACTCTGTGCATATTTCATTCTAAATAATGATCTTTGGAACATATTTTTCACCTAGCCGATCTGGAGTTCATGCGTCACCTTTCCATCGAAAGAAACTGTCATATTTGCAAGAAATAACTCCCCGCTGTTTCATCTCTCTTGCAAGTCTGTATGTTGGTGTTAGCACAATCATGTCTGTATTCTCCCGAAATAATTCGATAGCACGAGTCGTCTTCCCTGACGCGCCACAGCCATTTAATTAAACGATTTTATATCTACATATTGCATCGGATAACGATGGTGCTATAGATAGTTCTGATATTTGATTATTTTTTATGTAATTATCTTCAATCGTAACATCTGCTGATTTAAAATAATCGTGTAACCTTTCTCGTTTTATTCTCCATGAACCCCAACACTCATCGGAATTTGTAAATTCAGCCACTGTTTCTTTATATATAAAATTAATTTGTGGCAACCCTAACCGCAAATTTAGGAAATCTATTTATCATCGATAGCAATTGATAGAAGCATAAGCCAGCATTGGTGTCCTTAGACGTACGTATTGGGGAGAATTTCCATCTGTGTAGCTAACAATGGCACCGAATTTTGTTCCGTCGGACAAGAAGGCATGTTCACTAGTGACATATATACTTCATGGTCTTGCATCTGCGATTATAAAACAGATTATAAAATCATACTCAGCATCATCTAGAATTCATCGTGAATAATGTCGCTTGTAATCATATGATATACCCTGGGTTAATTTACCGATTATTCTTCTACCTAGACCTTTTGCATGTTTATTTCTGACTTCAAAGATCTCATTTGAAGCTTTAAAGATATATTCTTCGTCGAGATCAGGACAATGTTATTTTTAATCTTTAATTATACTATCAAGACTATCGGGTTGTGGTAACCAAATATAAATTTGTTTCCTATCTGAAATAATGGCCTTGGAGACAATCAGCGATATCAGTATTTTACAATCGATCATATACTGTAATATCACTATTGGTACGCATTGTTTTTCATATATATGCCTACTAAAGCAAACATAACAAATTGGATGATATCCTTTAGCGATCTCAAAAGATACTACACGAGTGAATCCGGTTAGATCAAAATCAGGTAGTGGTCTATTAATCGCAACGCGTGTCATCTAGTGGGTGGGATGCCCAAATCGTTTAAAATACTCCGCGCATTCTCCATGCCCGAAAAAACTTACTGGATAACACGCAACCATATCAACAGACTAAAACATTTTTAGGATCATATTTGGTATTCCAAAATCCACTATGCCCGTATTCTATACGACTGACTTGAACATCTGAGAGAAATTCAGCTCGTGTTGGTTTCCACAGATATTTCTTTCTCGCAATATGAGCTGAACTGACGTGATTGTTAAACATTTTGTAAGTAATTGCTCGTTATTATTCGTTGAAAAATACCGTGCTAGTTTCTTCATTGCGTCGTGAAGAGATTCAGTACGGCATATTTCACTGTTAGGTCTTAAAAATTGGTCGAATTTACAACCTTCGTCATCACAGAAATAACCATACTGACACAAGATCAATTTTCCTTTCCGCGTGAATAAAATCCAACAAATTCCTCGTGTAGTATTGTATGGTAATATTTCTTGGAAATAGTGTTACTGCGTTAGTCCACGCGTGTGCATTATGATAAATTATCTTCACTGGAGCTCCCTTTGATTTATTTTGTTACGTCTTAGAACTGTAAACCCATTTCCACGCAACGCATTTGTAAAATGCTCTGTTACTCGTTTGGCTAAACAATTTATTCTTGACTTTGTTAACGGTGACTGTTTCATTGGTTTCAATTTCTCAACACTCGGCTTTTCATTTATCAGATATATCCCATAAACAACCGTGGGGAATTAAAACGGGAGAAATATTATGAAGGATAAAATTGGCTTTGAACGCACACAACACCTACAAAACTTTCGCTACTGTCGCCAGCCTACACATGAACCAGTGCTTTTGTTCCGGACCAACACACAACTACAAACGAATAATCAAACTTTTTTAATCAAACGAAACTTATCTTGTGATTCTAGCAACATCATTTACGTGATTACATGCGATGCATTCGGTAAACAATATGTATGACAAAACAATCTGACACTTAGAGATCGTTTTACTACACAACGTTTTGACATAATTCATAAGGAAAATAATTCCATTTCCAATCATTTTAATAGCGAGGGACACTCGTTGGATGACTGTTCCATTCTTCCCATTGAAATGGTAGTAAATAAGGAAAATCTTATAAAAAGAGATGCCTATTGGATCAAAAAAATAGGAATAATTACCTCGTTCGGCTTTAATTTGCACGATGAAGTGATAGAAATCATACTATTCGTTATCACATACAATACTAAATCAACTCTTGCAGCACAATTCATTATAGAAGGATTCGTTAAAATTCAGAAGGACTTCCCTCGAATTTTCAACAAAAGCTCATAACGGCATATCGAAAGAACAAACAACTATGCGACATTCTAATAAGGAACAAAATAAGGAGCTAATGCGATTAATTCTCCCTAGGCCAGTGCACGTTCGAGTTTACAAACTCCCACCCTACTCTTAAAACCTAACCCTAACCCTAACCCTAACCCTAACTCTAACACTAATCCTAACTCTAAACTCTAACCCTAACAATAACCCTAACCCTAAAATAGAGCTTACATATAAAATCAAACTTAAAGTCTCGTCGCGAATATCAATCAAGTCGCCGGACTGGTTAGTTAGTTTGAAGTTTATTCTTGATAGCAGTGGGTTTTGACACCAGAGATAGACTGGATTGATCGGTTCTTGCGTAATAAAAGATCCAGGTTAAATTAAATGTGTAAATATCGTTTTCTTATTTCATTACTAATTCGGAATACAATTAAGACTGATCGTTTTAATCTCATTTGTTTTTAATATTTTTTTGTAATTTGGGTAGAAAAGAAAAATGTATAAACGTAACACATTTCCTCGTTTGTTAAGCCAAACGACGCTTTGTGACGCTTTGGATGGTATTATTAGTACAGCGTTAGGTTATAATTAGTTCTATTCCAGTCACATTTTCAGCAGTTTCTTCTCCCTGATCGCAAGCACACACAGATACATATATGGTTCCATGTGAGTAGGAAATATAAAATGACGTTATTCATCACTTAAAAAGGGCAGGCTTGTACAATTAATGAATAGTTGGATTTAAAGTGAAACCGGCCACTAGGGTCATATGTTCACTAATTTGCACTGCTATTTATTTGCATGGCAGTGATTTAATTTATCCAGGAAGATGGAATGGTGCCACATCTTCCTGGCGTTTATGCGCACAGAGTGCGCTATTTAATTTGGTCGTCATGTCATACCCCTCAAATAAGGGCTATGATATGAATGTTAGACCTGGTTGAGTGGGAATAGACCTATCACGCACTCAACCTAAGGCTCGTACAAAAACGTTTAAGCATTGTCATACTTTTCGGTTCCCAGTGGTTTGCAAGATACGAACCACCGTTTGACCTGGGGAAGGGAGGCAGATTTTCATGTAATCCTTTTTTTTAAAAAAATAGAATTTCACGGATTTTCCTCACCTTTTATACCTGCTATTTGAGAGACCTTGTAACTTTGGTATGGTTACAACAACTTTTAATTCCCTTTCTTATGGTGTATGATTGACTCATAATTTGGATTATACTGCATACAACTTGCCCTCACATCAGATGAGCACATATCCAGAAATTGTTAGCTCGCTTGGTCATTTTCACTTCCAGAACTTCAGAGGTAAATTGTGAAACAAGAGCCCATAACGATTTTTACACGTTATATATTTGGCAATTCATGACTTAGTTTTCAAAACGAGAATGCGAGTGTCAAAAGAAAAGCGTATGCTTTAAGAGGGGTATACACATACATAAGGTAGATAGATTTATTGGACTGGAGAAAGTCAACAAAATGTAGCATACTGATCACATTTTGTGTTTGATTGTAGATCGACTGGGTAGCCATTGAAGGTTACAGAGTTTGGGGTGGGGGAGGTAAACTAATTTTTCCGTACGATAAGATGATCCGAGCAACCGTAACCAGACATGAGTGAAATACGATAAACGCAGGTTTAAAAGTTCTAAGGAACACATACGTGTTTTAATGCCATAAGCGAAAGAGAATTGCGAATTGAGCTGATGCATCTCATCTTCAGATATATAGCTTTGTTCATTACACGTTGGCGTAATAATTGAGAACTATCGAGAGTGACATATATGCTTCGTACTAATTTAATTTAATGCTGGTATTGCACCTTTCTACGCACTGAATGGTAGCCTCAATTTCAGTTGGTCACCTAGATTTTAATAATTGAGTCTCATCATTATACAATTATTGAGACACAGGATTTTGATCTAGGACCATCGAGAGCGGCTGAGTGTATAAATGAAGAGAACTGGGCCGAGAACAGAGACGTTTATGTGCTGATAACAATACCATAACATAACACTGGTGAGCGGAATAATAATAATTATAATAATAATAATAATAATAATAATAATAATAATAATAATAATAATAATAATAATAATGACGATTATGATGATGATGATGCTAATAATGAAAATGATAACAACAAAAAAGAATGATAACGTGAATAATTCAAAAGTTGAAATCCCAACATTGTTAAAGCTTTCAAGGCTAAGAGCATCCAATCATGGACCAGGTGGAATAACAGGTTAACGACGAATAATTGCCATGGGTTGGCTGCTAGCTGTAAAAGGGACACCGATTATGATCGATATAATACGGTAAATAAGGTATTAAATATTTGGCGGAAAGAAGGGAAATCAGGATTGGTGCCATATTAGTTCATATCTACATTTGTAATATTCTTATATGTAGCAAAAGTTTGCACTCAAGCGGATGTACCCCAATGACGTCTTATGTTTCAAGATATGTACCCACACTTGTCTCTTTCTGTTACGACTGCCAACAAGAAGAGATCGAGAGTTCAAAACTCACAGCGGAATACCAATCTTGTTTTAACTATTTTCTTTTTTTTTTTGGGGGGGAGGGGGTATTTTATGTTCAAACTTTCTTTTGAACTTATTCATCTCAATTGTTGTATCTTTTCTACTAACCTTTTATTCCTGTCCTAGAAAGAACAATTAACCCAAATAGGAATGTTTGTCAGTGTGTGTGTGTATGTGTGTGTGTGTGTGTGTGTGTGTGTGTGTGTGTGTGTGTTTGTGTGTGTTAGTGAAATGAGAGGGAGAGAAAAAGAGTTTGTGATAAAAGATTCTTTGAATAATATGTCAACATCATTTTTTAAACGACATTTTTTATTAAGCTCCACTTACTTGAAATCAAGAGAACGTAATAGGGCTTTTCTCTTTCTTTTTCATCTACAAAAAATAAACATTAATTATTTATTAATTAATACACGATTTATTACGTTATATAGAATGACTACGTTCGCAATAAATTAGTGCAGTATCATTTTAGCACGGTTGTACAGCACGCGTAAGGTTTAAATTGCTACGTATATAGCATGGACGTATTGAAGGTACTTGCTAAAACACTGTTACTCGCTATAAACATTGCTACGTATATGACGGGTATGCATTGAAGGTACTCGCACAAAAACGTGTATGTAACAATACGTTTTGATAAAAAGCATTAACTCTCAATCTGACACTGGTCTAATGGTTCTGTTTTTGGAAGGAAATATAGTTGGTTTAATTTTTATCGAAAGGGAAAATATATCTGCTATGTAAAATATTTTATAATTCTTCTAGACACGAGTTTAGTTCACAGTGTAAAATATCATTCTTAAATAGATGTTACATTGTTAAGATAGAATTACGTTTGTTATTTTCCAGAATTTAAACATGTTACAATTCCACTAGTGTACAGTGAAGTCAAAGTTTCATTCATCAAACTAGAGGTTTGCAATTGCATTACTTCACTAGCTATGGTACCTTGATAAATATACTCACGAACTTTGTTGTACCCCATACAGGATTACATTAGGACATCTTCACGTGTTATCGTAGATTGATAAATGCACTCACGGACTTTGTTTTACCCCATACAGGATTACATTATGACATCGTCACTAGCTACAGTAGACTGATATATATATATATATATACTCACGGACTTTGTGTTACCACATACAGGATTACATTACCGCATCTTCACTAGCTATGGTAGATTGATAAATGTACTCACGGACATTGTTTTATCCCATACAGGATTACATTATGACATCGTCACGTGCTATGGTAGATTGATAAATGTACTGAACGACCTTTTCTCACCATGGTCGGTTTACTTCTGTCAGTTGGATATTTTAAACAAATCTAGTAACAGTATTTTAGTGAAAATATATGGTGTCTTGGCTAATTTTATTTCTACGTTGATCAAAAGCACCAAACTACAGTGTGTGTGTGTGTATGTGTGTCACAGAAAGTTGAAGTCTATTTAAATTTTTGTTTTACATTAACACACAACTTAACAAAATAATAATAATAATAATAATAATAATAATAATAATAATAATATTATTATTATTATTATTGTTATTATTATTATTAATTTTATTATTAATTATTATTTATATCATTAATTTTCGTATTATTATTATTATTATTATTATTATTAGTAGTAGTAGTAGTAGTAGTAGTAGTAGTAGTAGTAGTATATTATTCAGGTCATTGGTTTATTATTATTATTATTATTATTATTATTATTATTATTATTATTATTATTATTATTATTAATCATGTTATTTTTATTCGTATTATTATCAAAATCACTGAGTTATGACTATTGTTATTGTTTTTTAATTATTGCATTAATGATTATTAAATCCATGTATTCTTCTTCTTCTTCTTCTTCTTCTTCTTCTTCTTCTTCTTCTTCTTCTTCTTCTTCTTCTTCTTCTTCTTATTATTATTATTATTATTATTATTATTATTATTATTATTATTATCAGTAGTAGTAGTATTAGTAATATTAATAATAAGGTCATTCAATTGTCGCTATTCTTAAGGTTATAATTATTTTTTTATTATTAAAGTTATAGAATATAATTATTAGAGTCATTAAATATTATCACAAGAATTATTGTTATTATTATTATTATTATTACTGTAGTAATTCTTATTGTAGTTATTATTATTGTTGTTATTATTATTATTATGGTAGTTATTATTATTGTAGTTATTATTATTATTATTATTATTATTATTGTGGTTATTATTGTAGTTATTATCATTAATGTAGTTATTAATACTGTACTTATTATTGTTGTTATTATTATTATTATTATTAGTAGTAGTAGTAGTAGTAGTAGTATTTATATTATTAATATTGTAGTTATTCTTTTTGTCGTTATTATTATTATTAATATTATTAGTAGTTGTATTGTAGTTATTATTATTGTAGTTATTATTATTGTAGTTATTATTATTTAGTTTTTATCATTGTAGTTATTATTATTAATATATTATTATTATTATTATTATTATTATTATTATTATTATTATTGTAGTTATCATTATTATTTTACTTATTATTATTGCAGTTATTATTATTGTTGTCATTATTGTTGTAGTTATTATTATTATTTTTGTAGTTATTATTGTTATTATTATTATTATTGTAAATATTATTATTATTATTATTATTATTTTATTAATATTGTAGTTATTATTAGTGTTGTTATTATTATTATTATTATTATTATTATTGTAGTTATTGTTATTATTATTATTATTGTAGTTATTATTATTTTAGTCATTATTATTATTATCATTATTATCATTATTATTATTAATAGTAGTAGTAGTATTATAGTTATTATTATTATTGTAGTTATTATTAGTATTATTGTAGTTATTATTATTGTAGTTTTGGCTATTTTAGTTATTATTAATAATAATAATATTATTATTATTATTATTATTGCAGTTATTATTATTGTAGTCATTATTATTTTAGTTATTAATATTTTATTTTTGTAGTTATTATTTTTGCAGTTATTATTTTTGTAGATTTTATTATTGTAGTTATTTTTATTATTGTAGTTATTATGATTTTAGTTATTATTTTAGTTATTATTGTAGCTATTATTATTATTATTATTATTATTATTATTATTATTATTATTATTATTATTTGTAGTAGTATGCAGTTTATATAGAAACAGAAATCAGACATCATTATTGTTGTATTAAAGGACAAGACGAAATTAAATACAGATTGCTACATTTTTTGTTTAATTAAGACGAGGGAGAAACCTAAGTTCGATGCATGTTCATTGTCTCATTTTTTTCTTTCATCATTTTCAAACAAACAGTGATATATTAATTGTCACACCTAAACAGAACAGTTTTGGTGTGTGCCAGATCAAACTTAAACAGGACAATTTTGGTGTATGCCAGATTAAAAGTCTAAAATTCTAAATAGGCTACAATGTCAACCCCCCCAAACCCGTCTCCCATCCCAAAAAAGCCCGATCATAATCAGATAAAAAAAAAACTAATACTGTATCTGAATAGTGTTAAGACTAACGCTAACCTCTTAATCCTGAGCGCTAAGCGAGATAGATTCAAGTATACATTTGATAAGTCTTTGGTATGACTCAGGCTGGGTTCGAACTTGTGATGCGGACGCTCTAATCACTAAGTCCACCGGCCGGAACGATCGAAACAAGAGTAAAAACACAAGTTGTTTTATCGGCAGTATGGTAAAATTCGAGAATAAACTTCTGTTAAAAAGGAAGTACATTATTATTTAAGTGTCCAGTGTTTACTTGACATTGGATATTTCCTTGACACGCTGTCCGGCTTGGTCACTTCAACCATCCAGACTGTTCATGCACATATACGTTGGCACTTTCACGGCGGCCTATTGTCATTATGGCAGCTACCTCTGGTTACGCTTAGTCAGTCTGCACTCATTTATCTAAATTTATTCTCTCTTACCTAGGTATCCACAGTTAGTAATCCACGCCTAGTTATCCACACCTAGTTAGCTGAATATGAAAAGAAAAAAACTTTCGAAAATGGTCTGCTTTCAGTGTACCTTGATTAAAATATCTGATTGTCACAAATGGGTTAATATAACACGCCTGAAATATTTCTTATGCATGACTGCGACACACGAATGGCGTCCCATTAAAATAGAAATATGATATATTGAAACTCTAAAAGATACATAATACGTCTTCAGTCTGAGTTATAATAGCGGAAATATAACTGATCAACAGGATTATTGCATTTATGTTCATGCCCCTGTTAATAATCCGAATCGTATCATCTCTCACTACCAAATCACATAAGTCATACACTCTTGATGAATTAAATTACAAGTACGATACAATAACTCAAACATATAATACAACATTGAATGTGTTTTACGAAATTGAATATTAGTTGAAAACAGTTGATTAGGAAGCATATAACTCACCCAACTCGTTGGCTAAAACTAAGCGAACATAATGGCAATACCACCCTGACATCTAAACACATAAAGAACTTCCCTCTAATGGTTGTCAATGCAAGATATCTACATATTATATATATATATATATATATATATATATATATATATATATATATAGTCGTGCGCGTTCACCTGTATCACGCACGTGCCCCGTTAGTAGGAGTCACGCGATGCAAAGAAAAAGTATATTTACTAAAATACTATGGCGCGCGAAATACGACACCTTAATGATAATTTACCTAAATAAAGCAAAGAAACACTTAAACAAATAATATCAACAACGATAATATCAAACATCAACAACTTTCAAACTGATAATGTTTACTTAATTATTTATTCCGTCCAAACTTCTTCTCAAACTACTCTAAAACAAATGCAGAAGAAGAAGCAAAATTTAAAAAACAAAAACTAAACAAACAGAACTCAGAGAGAGAGAGAGAGAGAGAGAGAGAGAGAGAGAGAGAGAGAGAGAGAGAGAGAGAGAGAGAGAGAGAGAGAGAGAGAGAGAGAGAGAGAGATTCTCTGGAAAATATCCTAGTAGGATTCTTTTGATTGTCTAACATTATATCATCATATACGACTAAATTGATAATACTTCCATCGATATCATCAATGCTCGGTGCATCGTCGATATCGGTTATAACCTCAATAATATCCTCATCGATTTCCAATTTCGCTTTCTCGTAAAATTCTTTAGTACTTCGTAGCATCTCTGATCATCTACACTCGGAGCAATCAAATACAACTTATTCCATTTCATCCATCTCGTTATTAAATTAAGAAGCAATTGTGTTTTGCCACTTCCAGATGGCCCAATTATAATTGCGCGAATAGAGTTTGGTAACATCGCATGATGTTTAATAGGTTGCCGTCTTTTCGTAGCTGAATAATCAATTACATTCATGCTGCTATAAATATAATATGGATCTATATTGTGTGAAATGTAGGGCGCGTACTGGTACAAATGACTTGACGACGATTACAACTAAAAATAACCGATCAGCGCTTTCTGGTAAATGTGTACAATGTAGTACAAAGAAATTTAAATTTATTTCCACGAAACCTTTAAAAAAAAAACGAGGAGGTGATATTGCAGCCAAGTTAGAAAAACTACCTGGAACACCTCGGGCAAAGTATCCAGGAGAAAAGCACCTTCCAGGATGTAGCTACTGTGGACCGGGAACAAGACTTGATATCAGACTCGATGAACAAAACCAGCCTCGACGTGGTGAAGAACCAATAAACGCTATTGATAAGGCGTGATTGGTTACCTAAACAGGCGATATGGCAAATTTATCTACCATCGCCTAAACTAATGAGTTGCTTGCATTTTGATGTAACTGCCCCTAATGAAGTTCATCAGGCGGATATATTATTTTTACCTCATGACAACGGTTACAAATACGCGCTAACTGTAGTTGATATTGCGAGTCGATACAAACAAGCAGAACCGCTGAAAACAAAATCATCATCTGAAGTCGCCGATGCATTTGAGAGGATTTATCGAAAGGGTCCTCTGGTTTGGCCAAATCTATTACAAGTTGATCCTGGCAAGAAATTTCAAAGTGCAGTTCTATCAGCGATGAAAAATCATAATACCGCGTTACGACGAGGACATACTGCCTTACATCGCGATCAGGCAATTGTTGAACGATTTAATCGGACGCTTGCTGAGCGGTTATTTGGATATCAATACGCGAATGAATTTATTCAACATAAACGATCTCGTGAATGGGTCAAGAGATTACCAGCTGTGATTACCGCGCTCAATAACGAGATTACTAGAACAATCAACATGAAACCTATCGACGCCATTAAAAAGAAGTCTACACCTAAAAATCCACATAAAGATTTTTCTAGAAACGCTAGCGTTTCCCAACCAAAACTCGGCAATGTCACTGTTAGGTATTTATACGAACCAGGAGAGCTCGAAAGTGGCAGAAAAAGAGCTACTGATCCTATTTGGAGTGTCACCACGCATAAAATATCCGGCATAACACGATCTACGGGTATTCCAGCAATCTATAGACTGGATTAAACTGCCCCTCAACGAGGATTTACTCGACAACAACTACAAGTGATACCAGAGGATACTAAATTACCACCGCGTGGTCTTAACTAGCACCCGATGCCAGAGGAATTGTGCTGGCACCCCGGCGCCTGTTGCACTCAAGACATGTCAGCATCACATTATCGTTAGTATGACCAATGCTGCTATTTTTTCTGTCTACGGTAAATTGGCGAGAATCCTTATCCGACCAACTCCAAGTCATTATACGATTGCAACTCGCGCAGTGATTATTCTGTTGTTGTTTCAATGTCATTATTAATTCAGCATCATGATCAAATTCTCTATTATTTTTTTACCCTGCTGTTTATAACCAGAAAGTTTTTTTCTGATTATGTCCTTGACGGAGTCAACGCTGACAATAGAGTTATTAACATCGTCGTCAATGACGAAGTCATCAAGGACAACTATTCGAAGTTGATTTATGCTTCGTACTCTGGATACTGCGAGATAAGCTAAATTCGACCATTCGGTGCGATCATCCACCATCCAAACAATTGTATTTGATATAGTCAATCGCTGTGAAGAATGTATCGTCGCTGCGTATCTTAGCGTCCACGCGGAATTATTAGCAACTAATGCATCTTCAACGACGCTGATATCAACCAACACAATATCATTTAACACTAAATTCTGCTTTTCACGCTCTCCTGGAATATCAACTTCGATATTTTGATTTCGTGTATCCGAAGGCCTATAACAAAGGTGTACTGGAAGTGTTGCAAATTTTTCTTTATGAGTTCCAAATAACTTCATCTGAAGGGTGTCTCTGACTATTTTTCTACTTGCAATTATCAAATCGTTTGGTCTCCACGCTTCCCAGAAATCTTTTAGCGGCGTTTCCGAAATTATTTCACGCGCTATTTTGAATTGAATTCTATCTGGTTGTAATCTGATTAGTTGTTTGTATTCTCGTAATTGTTCATCAAGTGATCTGTGGTCGGTACTAATTTCTTCATAATAGTCTACATGATTCTTCAACCAATCATGTGGCGATAAACCGACAAATGGTGGTGGCTGGCCATGATCACCGCACATAACGACTTTTGTATTCGCTAACAATAACCAATCAAGAAATGTTTGTAATATATTATACGATACCGTACATATTTCATCCCAAATTACAATTTCAGGAATAAATTTCCACTTATCTCCTTTCCATGGAAAGAAACTATGATAAGTACATGCTTGAACTCCTCGCTGTATCATCTTTCTGGCAAGTCTGTGAGTTGGTGTTAGCACAATCATGTTTGACTTCCCACGAAATAATTCAATTGCACGAGTCGTCTTTCCTGATTCACCACAGCCGTTTAAATAAACTGTTTTATATCTACATATTGGATCAGATATATGTGGTGCATTAGAAAATTCTGATTGAATCTCAAAAAAATTCCGATCCCGCTTCAAATAAATATTTTCAACGGTGACCTCTGCTGATTGAATATAATCATGAAGCATTTCCCGCTTAATTCTCCATGATCCCCAATTCTCGTCAGAATTTGTGAATTCAGCCACTTCACTGCTTTGTTTCATGTTTATGTAAAATGAATCAGTGGCGACTCTAACTACGGTGTCAGGAAATCTATTTATCATCGAAAACAAATTTATGGAAGCATAAGCGAGCATAGATGCTCTCAAATGTGTTTATTGCGGATTGTATCCATCGTTGTAAGTAACAATTGTACCCAATTTGGTTCCATCGGACAGAAATTAGTCTTTACGATGCAAGTATATGCCTTTGTTCGTTAGATCCGCGATTACAAAATCGTATTTGGCGTTGTCTATAATCAACCGTGAAGAATATCTTGTATTATCGTATTTGCCACCCTGAGTAAATTTACCAATTATCCTTCGTCCAAGATCTTTTGCTTCTCTGTTTCTGATTTCAAATAACTGTTTGGACCATTTCACGATATATTCTTCGTCAAGGTCAGGAAACTGTTTTCGTTGTTCGCTAATTACTTTACCTAGATCGGGTTGTGGTAACCAGACTGATTTCTGTGCTCGATAGGATAGAATCGCTTCACTGACAATCAACGATTTTAACATACCACAATCAATGATATATCTCAATAGTACTATTGGCATCCAGTTTTTTCAGACATGTGTCTACCGATCCAAAAATAACTACACGGATGAAGTCCTATAGCCAATTCAAATGATACTACACGAGCGAATCCGGTTAAATCAAAATGTGGCAGCGGACCATTAATCGCAACACGAGCCATTTCATGTGTGGGGTGTCCAAATCGTTTGAAGTATTCGTTACATTCTCCATACCCGAAAAAACTCCCGATGTAACACGCAATCATATCAACGGAAATAATGGTTTCAGAGGCATATTTTGTATTCCATAATCCACCATGACAGTACTCGAGACAGCTCAATCTGACATCTTATAGAAACTCACTTCGCGTTGGTTTCCATGAGTTTTTCTTTCTAGCAAAATGTGCTGCAACTGATGGAAGTGTTACACAGTTTGATAGTAATTGTTCTTTGTCTTCCTCCAGAGAAAATTCACTAGCTAGTTTTTTCATTTGATTGTGCAGCGCTTCAGTACGGTAAAATTCTCCGTTGGGTCTTACAAACTCATGGAATCCACATTCATCGTCTGCAGCGCTGAGAAATAGTTACGCCGACAGAGGATCTTTTTCACTCAAATGGTAAATAGCATCAAATAATTTCTCCTCAGAGAAACACTCTCCAAGCTGTGGTATATATTTTACAGTCGTGTTTGCGGAAAAATTGTTACTGCAGGTGACCACGCGTGTTCGTTATGATCAATAATTTGTATTGGCGCTCCTTGTGATTGATATTTCGGTTCGTGTAATACTTCTCCGGTTATTGTCGTTACTGATATTGGAAATCTTAATGATGTTTCTAATTTAGGTATATCCTGAATTGTTGCCCCATGCTGTTTCACCGTTAGCCCCCAATCATTTGTTGTTTTTTTTTTGCGTCTTAGATCAGTCAATTTATTTCTCCGGGATGCATTTGTGAAGTGTTCTAATATTCGTTCTGCAACACAATTCAACGTTGAATCCGACGAAGAATATTTCATCGGTGCTAGTTTTTCAATATCAGGTTTGTCATTTAACGGATATAACCCATAAACAACTGCTGTTACAGTATAAGATCTCTCGTAGTATCGTATGTCAATTCCAGTCAAAATTTCTGGTTTGGAATCTGAACGGATAATGAATTTTATTCTGAAAAAATACCTTTTTCCCCAAGATGTGAAATTATCACTGCTGCTTTTTTATCGTTCATGGTAGCATCAACGCTACCATCAATTCGAAATGTTGACCAACAGTGAGATGCCCCATCGCGCTTGAATTCATTAAAACAATCTCTGAATTTACTTATCATGGTTCTATCACGAATTTTATTCTTTGGTGTATCATAGACTCTATCTAGATTGAATTTAACATTTTTGTAAGGCTTAATTGATGATAATCTCTTGAATTTGTCATTCATATAATTAAAACAAGTATTTAAATAGAGAATCTTTTATATAATGAATCATTGTAAATAGCTTATGATTGGATCAACAGCCCCGTGTAACAAATCATGCAGAAATGAATTCTGTGGGTATCACATGCAAAGCGTGAGAAACGGTTTGAAAGGTCCTCTCCCATGCATAAATTTTGGTGTAGGGTTAGGGGCAAATCACAATTATGTCTGCGTTGTGGTGGTAAGCGGTATAGAGAGTTGAAGCGTTATTATGACAAGAAAAGAATCAAAAATCCTGACGTTGACAGAGTCAACGAGATTACATAGAAAGATTTTCAAGTAGTATATAATTCAGCCAATTAATAAATTAGACAAATAAAAGTATTGTATATAAATGAGCCAACAATTCCGACCCCATCTAGTCATTAAAAACTACCAAACTTCTCGTGATGGTGTTGTTAGACACTGCAGATTGAAAACCCCTGTTGGTGTTCTGAGTAATCAAGGATATTTGAGGTTTAGTGTTGGAAAGAAGAGATATCTTAATCACCGTTTCGTCTATGAAGTGTATAACGGATTGATCAGGGATGGTTTTGTTATTGATCACATAAATAATAACAAGACTGATAATTCTTTGAATAATTTACAAGCTATTTCACAGACTGAGAATTTAAAACGAGGAGGAACTGGTACATGTAAATCAATTGGGAAGAGAGCTGTAAAATCAATTTATACTGAAAATAACGAGGAAGTCAATATCCGAAGCTGGTAGATATTTTGATATTTGTTCACCCTCGGTACAAAGAGTAGCAGAGGGTGTACAAAATTTGGCGATTTCCAGAAAAAATGGACAAAAGATACGATTTATTTACATTTAACTGTATGTATTAGCGGAGATAACTCGTTTAGGTATATCGGCTGTGACAAGTCATCATTGAGAGAGTTTCGTTATCACGTGATTGTACTGGGTTTTCCCACGATTGACTGCTGTCATATTTTACTTCCCCCCCCCCCCCAACACTAGATCGTCCTATCTGTTTGTAAACAAAGCAAACCATGAAGTATTTACAAATAGTTATATTTGTAATTCTGTTTCTGAGTAAAATAGTACAGCATTGACTGTAGTGTAAACACGCGTACGTGTGGTGAATAATTACCTACGAGGAAGTATATATCATTCTCGTTGAGTGAATAAACGTGGAATTATCTGTTTGTAAACAAATCAAACATGACGTTATTTACAGATAGTTATATTTGTAATTCTGTTTCAATAAAATGGGTAAAATAGTATTACTTTGTACAGTGTAGCACCTACACGTCTGTGTGGTGAGTAATTACAGCATATATATCTTAACAAACATCATTATCGCAGACGTTAACTTGTAGTGTAATGCAAACATGGTTGTGCTGTGGAAACTCCATAGCTTAAATTTACGGTTCGCTCCTCACAGCGGGCAAATGCCTGGTGATAACGATTTGATGTTTTTCTATTAATTGGGGAGGGGGAGGAAAATCCCCTCTGTTTACATTCAAGCTGCGAACTAAAATGCAACCTATAAATCAAATCCACGGCGACATGGTTGGGTTTTTATTCCAACTATGCAACCATGGATTTGATTTATAGGTTGCTTTTTAGTTCGTAACTTGAATGTAAACAGACTCCCCCCGTGACGCCCATGGTAACAAATGAACGTTAAAATAAATAACAACCTTGGATGTAATTAGCTCTCTGTCACGTTTGGGTAGCCCCGTAGTGTAGTTCAGAATGAACTACCGGCCAAAAGAAAAGATCATAGGGTCAAATCGAAATGAAAATTGCAAAGCAATTTCAGGTGAAAATACTTGATATAGTATTGAGAACCCTATGAAAGACACAAAGGACTAATAAGGGGGCCAAATGACTGACCAACCGCACATCAAGGTTGTTATTTATTATATTACAGAATGAATTAACCGCTCATTAATTTTTCAAAAATTTTATTTTTAAAAGTATTATATTAATATACAGAATGAATTAACCGCTCATTTATTTTTGAAAAATTTTATTTATATAATTGTAATTACAATTAAAATATAAGTGTTATATTTATATACGCTCATTTATTTTTGGAAAATAAATATATTTTTGTAAAACCGCTCATTTATTTATATACAGAATGAATTCTGAAAATATTAACCGCTCATTTATTTTTGAAAAATATATTTATTTTTAGAATTGTAATTACAATTAAAATAGAAGTATTATATTTATATACAGAATGAATTAGCCGCTCATTTATTTTTGAAAAATATATTTATTTTTATAATTGTAATTACAATTAAAATATAAGTATAATAATTATATGCAAAATTAATACTGAAAATATTAACCGCTCATTTATTTTTGAAAAATATATTTATTTTTGTAATTAAAATGTATTTATTTTTGTAATTAAAAGATAAGTATAATATTTATATACAGAATGAATTCTGAAATATTAACCGCTCATTTATTTTTGAAAAAAAATATTTATTTTTATAATTGTAATTACAATTAAAATATAAGTATTATATGCATATACAGAATGAATTAACCGCTCATTTTTTTTTGAAATATATATTTATTTATATAATTGTAATTACAATTAAAATATAAGTATTATATTTATATACAGAATGAATTAACCGCTCATTTTTTTTTGAAATATATATTTATTTTTATAATTGTAACTACATTTAAAATATAAGTATTATATTTATATACAGAATGAATTCTGAAAATATTAACCGCTCATTTATTTTTGAAAAATATATTTATTTTTATAATTGTAATTACAATTAAAATATAAATATTCTACTTATATACTGAATGAAGTCTGAAAATATTAACCGCTCATTTATTTTGGAAAAATATATTTATTTTTATAATTGTAATTGCAATTAAAATATAAGTATTATATTTATATACAGAATGAATTCTGAAAATATTAACCGCTCATTTATTTTTGACAAATATATTTATTTTTGTAATTGTAATTACTATTAAAAGTATGGAATTATAATAATGAATTATGAAAACATTAACCGTATTATAAATGAAAAAAATAAATTAAAAAAATCAAAGAATTAAATTATCGGAGGGTTTGGATTCTGATCAAATATTATCCGACTTTGAAGACATAAATTTTGCACAAATAAATAATAAATATACACTTTCGAAAACATATTCTCTGACAAAGTGGATAAAGAACTCTATCCGTGAGAGTTTAGTTTATTGTGAAGATGTTAGTGTGTTTGTACCATTATGCACGATCGTATAAGCTGTTAGAAAACAATTAGGGGCCGAATATGAACAAAAAAACTTATTAATTCCATGGCGAAACAGATAAAAAAATCTAATTGAGCAAGCTGAGAATTACCCCTTAGAGAGCCTCTCTGTTGTATAACGCGGTGAATAAGCAATCTAGGTGAGTTTAGTCAAACAGTAACGGTGAAATGACATACCAAAGAATTGTGAGATATAGTAAAACTATTTTTTTAATTTTTTTTCATTGATTTTGACTGTACCATCAAGGATGGAGGGTAGTTTTTTGACTGATTTCGATAGTTTTCAGTCGGCGAATTGCAAAGCAATTTCAAAGGATTTCATTGAAAATTGTAAAACAATTTTGAAATCACTTTGTAAATTAAAGATAGCGCGTTATTGTTTTCAATAATGATCAAACAAGCACTAACCACAAAATCAGCGAGTGAGAGATTGAATGCTATTAAAAAGTTTATTCCAGTCCGCGACTCGCTACGTGAAAAGTTGCAGCAGCGACAGAGTCTTCAGACTGATTTTACAGAAAGCTCTGAACAACTTGTTTTCCCCTATAACTACAACAACGAAACAGATAGTGTCAACAATCTCTGAACAAGGAGAAAAACAAGAAGAGGCTTTAACAAAGATAACAAAAAGATCTAAACAAACAGAAAAGTCCTTACAAACACTTCCAGGTGATTTAATAACTGCTATACAACAACCACAAATTGATGTTAGTGAACCACTGGAAGAAACGAGGGGAAGTGACACTCCGAAGAGAGATGTTCCCTTTATAGAGAAACTTACCCCGGGGGTATAGAACAAATTAAAAAAATTAAATCAATAAAAACTGACAAGTATGATGTTTTTGGCGATTTTGCTGCTCAAAGCTATTATTCAAGAAAGGACTTTTTGAAAAACGAGGATAAAAAGTAACATAACACGAGATAAATGGGTTAATGAGTTGTATAAAATAGTCAAAGGTATTGGTCGTTTGAATACGAAAGAGTTGTCATATAAAAAATTTAAAGATGGAATTAAACAATTTGATATACAACAACAATAAGAAAAACAACAACAGCTAGAACTAAAGGAACAAAAACGACAAACCAAGAAAAAAACGATCCAGAGTGAAACTCTGGAGGGTGCAACCGGTATCACTAAAACAGGTAGTGGTTTCGTTCACAATTGTCCTGGTAATGTTCTCAGTGATATATCACGATTAGAAGTACTCGTAGGTGGTTCGCGAGCTGAGAATAACTCAACCGGAAATAATTAATGAAACAGCTGATATCTGCAGGAGATTATTTAAAAAAAGGAAAGCGTCTAAGACTACCAGGAACTCCACAAACGTGATACAAGGGAGGAGGCATGAGAATCCCAGGAACGGTTTACTAGTTCAGAAATCTTCGATTTCCAAATCAATGATTCCCATGTCCAATTTTGATTTACTCGATGCTGCTAAAAAATTAGCCATAAAAAACTTCAGAGGTGTCTTTATGAAAGATCAGTTGCCGACACAACCAAACAGCGTTGAAACAGGTATTATTAATCTAGATAACATCACTGGACCTGGAACTCACTGGGTTGCATACGCGATTGATCCTCGTGGGATTATTTATTTTCATTCATATGGATGAGCCCCGCCAAAAGAGTTTATGCGGTATATATCAAATCGCTCAATTCCAATATTTTTTTTCCACGCTGCCAACACAACAATTAAATGATCCACCAATATGCGGCCGTGAAGTATTAAATGTCCTTGCGAAGATTTCATTAAAATCCTTTGGATTTCCGTGGAAACCACCACATGTGGTTGTAAACGAATATACCAGTGGGATGTTTTTAGTGAAAAAATCCATAGGATTTTCATAATTGAAAACACAAGCGCGCTAACAATAATGATTGATATTTGAGGACGACCTCTGTCAGCGTTAAAATAAAAACCACCACGGAAACACAGGATGTAAAAAAATAATTGAAGATGAAATGGCTGAGACGTTGAATCTAGCATGTGTTGACCCGGGGGAAATAGTTGTATTTGGCGATCGCCAGGGCAAATTGAAAACCAGTAATGAGTCGTTGGATGACATTTTAATACGAAAACGTGACGCCGACGATAACGCTATTGAGCTGTTTCAGGATGGTAAACTCAAACCAGGTGTACTTGTCTCTACGATCACAGATACACTTGCCAATTACGGTAAAGAATTTGACGATCATGTGAAAAGTTATAACCAATTTCGCAAAATGTCATGAATAGATTCTTTGGATCCCCAACGGTAGTTACACCGTCTCTCGCTGAAATTAAAACATTTATTGATAATCAAAATGCCACCAGTAACCTCAAAGATGAGTTATTAAAGCTTGTTCTTAAATTTTTCAGCGATGATAAATTAATACCAATTAAGGCCGATGACATAATATTAACGTTTCAAAATATCAATTATTCGTTTGTAGAACTTCAAGATGCCCACAAAGTAAGAATTCCGCATCACCGCGATGAAGTTAAAAATGTTGTGTACACGATAGCCAGTGGGATTTTCGATTGGGTTAAAAACACTCAATCTCAGTTATATTATCAATTTCCTGGTGGTGATACAATTTATCGGTTTACATTAATATCTGACGGACATTTTAATATAACATGTGTCCGTTTCGACGATGAAGTTTTAGGAGCGGGTGTTAACACAGTAATGTTTAAATCTCATGTACTTGGTGTATGATTTATAATAAGTGCGGTTAGTGATAGCACAATTAGATTAACGATACCTTGGGTGATAGAATTTATAGCAAATGTACCCGAACATGAAAATCCCGCATTTTAGGATTATTAATTCAACGATGAACGTTTAAAATAACATGACAACGGCGTCACAATATCGCTATGGTACGGTCAGAGAATTTTCAATGAAACTCAAAACACTCGCTGAGGAGTATCAAATAAAAATAAAAAAATACCGCAGGAGAATTACCGCCATTGACGTTACAGTGTATTCGATATCTGGTGTAATGGCCGGAGCTGGTATTATTCTCTCGTCGGTTACAATGATAGCTCCGGTTGCTGTTCCAATCGCTATCTCCGCGGTGACAGCAATCGCTGGTGTTGCAACCGCAATCACTAAACAATTATCATCGTGTTTTATTTAAGTTCATGAACCAACGTTATTATCCGCGATTGAAATAAGCAGAGGGATACGCCGTAGATATTTATAACAGCTCGTTAAGAACGGTGTTAGGATGGCCTGAAAATCCACAACAAACAAAAATCCTGACTGACAATAATGACCCAGATGGTGGCGGTAGACATATCGCTGTGAACAACGTCAATATATCCACGGTGATTGCATTGAATTTAGTATGTGACGCCATTAAAAGAAGCTATCAAATAAATCTCGAGCGATAAAATCAGGCTCAGCAAGGATATATTCTATATTCATTTGCACCAACGGCTCCACCATGATTTCTAATAATTGAGGATCCAACTAATCCAGTCTTTATGCGGTGTCATAGCAATTCGCTAACGAGAATTAATTTCAAACTCACTGACCAGTCTAATAATCTAATTGATCTACAAAATGAAGTTTTGCAAATTAGTCTGTGAAGTCGTAAATTGCTTGGAAAATCTTCGATTTTTAATTTCAAAGGATTTTCAATCATAGCGATTTTCATCGTAAAAGAATTGTTAACCCAGAACTGAAAGTTCCAGCAGCAACAGGGGGTGATGCCAACGACAATGGCGTCTTCAAAGAAGCCTTAGATTGCCAAATCGACCCTATGTTTTACAATTTTCGAGGAAGACTTAGATTGCTGATTCGACCCATTTTTTACGATTTACGAAGAAGCCTTGGTTTACCGAATCGACGCCTCTACAAAGTTGTCTGATTCGCCTCCTCTGCTATTATGCTAATGGACACTTCTATAAAGCATTTTCTAGGAAGGCTTAGATTGCCTCCTCGACGCCCTACAAAGTTGTCTGATTCACCCCCTCTGCTAAAGTTTTAAAAAATCATAAAAAGAACAATTCTGCTTTCGCAACTACATCAGAATAAAAACAAATTTACATATTTGTTAATTGTTCAGACAAGAATGTATATATTTAAAGATTGAGTGAAATATTATTTTGTTGCGCCTCGGAGCAATTAATATGTCATTCTCGCCTGAATTTTCTCGCATGGTAGTATGGCGCGGAGCCAAATATTAAAGGCATGTATCAACCGCATAATCCTAGCAAACTACAATGATGTGTTTACCTACCCTTCAGTATGAGTGGTCAGTAGTAGAGTGGGGCTACCTACCTACCCTCGCGGATGTTTGGCGTCAATAATTTACAAATCACCTTGCGGTTTTATATTATCAAGTGGAATTAAACAAGGAAATTATTATGGCTGTATAGCGTCAAGACAAAGTGGAATATAGGTTAGACTTTTTATAAGGACGATATGAATGGAAGAGGTCAGGTGACGTCACGGTACTGAAGATTGGTAAAAATGTTGCAACAATGGAAGTAACAGGTGTGCACCGGGTTGATCTCAGTGGGGAGTAGAGATATACTCCCAATATACGTAGTCAGGTACTAAAGATTGGTAACACCTACAATATACAACATGCAGTAATATACCGGAACAAACAGTTCACATTATTTTGTTTGTTGAGGAAAACAAAACAAATTTGTTCGAGACCTATGAGTGATCCTGAAAAAGGCCTTTAAGTTATTCTTCTTCTCTTTTTATTCTCCAGTTCTTCCACCAACTTCTGACTTTTCCATTGAATCCTTTCTTCTTGTTCTGCTTATTTTCATCCTCTGGAATCCAGGCAGTATATCCCATCTGACTAAACATTTCCTGAACCTTTATCCAGTTTTTGTTCAGTCTTTCAATGTTTCATTTTTCTTTCTGCGTATTGTACCCTTCTTTCTTTAGTCTAGGTATCTTTAATTTATTTTTGCTTCTTCCAGTACATGTATTATCGTGTCATCGGCTTTCTTTAGTTAATGTAACCTCCTCTTCACACACGAACACTCTGTGAAATTGAATATCTTTTCTAAAACTCACGGGACTTGGATCACATTGTCAAATGTCTCCTTCAAAATCCCTACTTTTACATATTTTGGTGTAATCTAACCTCATAACTTTTCTACTTCTTCTAGTTGCATACTTTCCATCAAATTCCTGACTACTTTCAGGCTAGTCTCTTGACTTGTCACAACGGCTTTGGTATCTGGATAGCTCAATTTAAGTTATAGTCTTTCCACCACATAGGCTAGTAGTAATAGGGGGCACCCGAGCGTTAAGGGAAAATCCATTAAAAAAGGATTTTGGGCAGGTCTGGCGTCAAGATTTCTAGCATCAAGGGGAAATCCAGTCAAAAAGGGCTTGGGCACGTCTGGCGTCAAAACAGCTAGGGGTACTCAGGCGTCAAGGGGAATTTAACATAGTGGGTCTGTCTAGTGTCAAGGGGAATTTAACATAGTGAGCCTATCTAGCGTCAAAGGGAATTTAACATAGTGGGTCTGTCTGTCGTCAAGGGAAATTTAACATGGGAACTATTTGGGCCTATCAAGTGAAATGGAACATGGTGGGACTGTATAGGCACAAGGGAAATTGAACGTATGGAATATGATTTGTATTTGTATATGGGACTGTAGAGCGGCAAGGGGAAAATGGAGGCGAAGAAAGCAAATATCTTTTCGAGCTATATGAGTGGCCCTGAAAACAAACCACACAATCTCCTATCAAAATAGAAGGGAAGAAAATTAAAATCACACAATCTCCTATACACACAGAAGGAAAGGAAAACAAAACAAGGATAATATGAACATCATAATTTTATGTGAAATATGTTCATTGTTTTCATTCATTCATACATTTAATAAAAAGGTAGTATGATAGTTATTGGCGGCTGACTTCGTAACATATCTCAGATTTAAGGGATGTCCTGTATTTCTCAGCACACGCTACAAACAATGTTGCCAAGTTGTAACAAATCTAAGTCGAAGGGAATAAAAGCAGCAATAAAATATGCTTTGTTCTATCGACAGTCTAAGATGTGTGTTTTGATTTGAAATTCAAAGTTAACCATAGGCAGGGTCATAAAGTGCAATGACACTCGCGTCAGTCATTGTTACATTGTTATAATTCTTCCGAACGTGTGTTTTGTTCTGGATTTATTTCAAAGTTAGCCATAAGCATGGTTATACAGTGCAAGATCACTCGCGTCATTCTTGAAATAGTTTTTTATTTGTTCCCTTTCTAAAAAACGGTAGATCTAATGCTTAAAAAATTTCCGTGACAAATCGCAGTGCCAAAAAAAGATAAAGCTCTGATAACTGAATTGTATAAGTTTGTCAGCTCAAGATTTTATTTCATCCAACGATTTACTGACTGACTGTTTGTAAGGGTGTAGCGTTTGAAAAACAAATTACATGACAAAAAAAAATATGGTGCCTACTGATTAAAACGTTGGAGAGGTATCTTCAAACGGGAAAATCTACCATTAGGATTTCAATCAAACGTATTACGACGGAGAGAGAGAGAGAGAGAGAGAGAGAGAGAGAGACTACGAGCAGCAGAGGGGGCGAATCCTACAACTTTTAGAAGCGTCGATTTAGCAAACTGAGGCTTCCTCGAAATGCTTAATAGAAGCCTCCATTCAGCAAAATAAAATAAAATTAAAAAAAAAACGAAGCCACCCACCCCATGGATTTAATAATTTATGTAGTTAACGATGAGTTTGAGTGGCGAATCCTAATTTTACAGGCGATTTACCAAACTGAGGCCTCCTCGAAATGCCTAATAGAAACCTCCATTGGGTAAAAATATGACGCCTAACCTCTTTGTAATTCGCCTCCTCTGCTGCTATGGATTAAACAATTTATGTAGCTAACGATGATATAACGATTAAAAGACCAACTCTTTTTGCGTCTGATTTTGGTAAACTGAGGCCTCCTCGAAATGCTTAGTAGAAGCCTCCATTGGGTAAAAAAACGACGCCTTTGATAGTGTGGCGTCGGGTTAATAAATTATTTCAACCGAATATTTGATCGAGTCTGATACGATATCGTGTTCGAGGGTCATGTAAATTTATTGTTATAAATCCATGCGGGACCGACTGAGCATGACTAACGAAATTTCTAAATCGATTATGATCCATATCGCCGCAGCACCATATCTGCCAAATGTGGCAGAAAAAGTGCTACTGATCCTATTCGGAGTGTCACCACGCATAAAATATCCGGCATAACACAATCTACGGGTAGACCAGCAATTTATAGACTGGATTTAACTGCTCCTCAGCGAGGATTTACTCGACAACAAGTGCAAGTGATATCCGAGAATCGCTGCCGCGTGATCTTAACTAGCGCCTCTGCGTCTGTTGCACTCAAGACAAGACAGCATCACATTATCTCTTGTATGACCAATACTGCTATTTTTTATATCTACGGTAAATTGTCGAGAGTGCTTATCCGACCAACACCAACTCATTACACAATTTCAACTCGCGCAGTGATTATTCTGTTATGTTTCAGCGTAATTATTAATTCAGCATCAATGTCAAATTCTCTATTATTTTGTTTTATCCTGTCTTTTATAACCGAATAGTATTTTTCTGATTATGTCATCGTTGACAATAATGTTATTAATATCGCCAATGACGAAGTCATCAAGGACAACTCTTCGAAGTTGTTTATTCTTCGTACTCTGGATACTGCGAGATAAACTCAATTCGACCATTCGATGCGATTATCCACCATCCAAACAATTATATTTGATATAGTCAATCCCTGTGAAGAAAGTTTTGTCGCTGCGTAATCTAGTGTCCACGGGGAATTATCAGCGCGTAATGCATCTTCAACGACGCTGATATCAACCAACACAATATCATTTAACACTAAATTCTGCTTTTCACGCTGTCCTGGAATATCAACTTCGATATTTTGCTTACCTGTATCCTTGGGTCTATAACAAAGGGGTACTGGAAGTGTTGCACATTTTTCTTTATGCGTTTCAAATAATTTCATCTGAAGTGTGTCTCTGACTATTTTTCTACTTGCTACTATAAAATCATTCGGTTTCCATGTTTCCCAAAAATCATGCATGGGAGTTTTTGAAATTGTTTAACGCGCTATTTCACATTGGATTTTATCCGGTTGTAATCTGATTAGTTGTTTGATCTCGCGTAATTGTTCATCAAGTGATCTGTGATCCGTATTAATCTCTTCGTAATAGTCTACAAAACCCTTTAGCCATTCATGCGGAGATAAACCAACAAATGGTGGTGGTTGACTGTAATCACCACACATGACGACTTTTTTATTTTTCAATAACAACCACTCAAGAAATATTTGTAATACTTTCAACGATACCGTGCATATTTCATCCGAAATAAGGACTTCAGGAATAAATTTCTCACCCATTCGATCAGGAGTCCCCAAGTCACCTTTCCATCGAAATATTCTGTGGTATGTACACGCATTTATTCCTCGCTGTACCATCTCTCTGGCAAATCTATGTGTTGGTGTTAAAACAATCATATTTGATTTCTCACGAGATAATTCAATTGCACGAGTTGTCTTTCCTGACCTACCACAACCGTTTAAATAAACTGTACATATTGGATCGGATATCGGCGGTGCATTAGAAAATTCTGATTGAATCTCAAAGAGGTTCCGGTCACACTTCAAGTAATTATCATCCATGGTAAGATCAGCGGATTTTCAATACTCATGTAGCGTCTCCTTTTTAAATCTCCAACATCCCCATTGCTTTTACCGGATCTGTGAAATGCAACCACAGCTGATTTGTATTTCTCGTGGATATACATAGAATCAGTGGCTACTCTAACAGCGGTATTAGGCAATATATTTATCATCGAAAATAGATTAATAGCAGAATAACTCAGCATAGATGATCTTAAATGTGTATATTGAGAACTACTTCCATCACAGTAGGTAACAATTGTACCTAATCGTATTCCATCGGATAGAAAAGCGTTTTTACGATTTACAAGTTTTCCCTGTTTCGTTAAATCCGCTACAATAAAATTATATTCAGCGTTGTCTATGATCAACCACGAAGAGTATTTTGCATTGTCGTATCTTCCACCCTGGGTAAATTTACCGATTATTCTTCATCCAAAATCTGTTGTGTGTTTATTTTTAATTTCAAATAACTCCTTAGACCAATTCATGATTTCTTCCTCATTGAAATCGGGAAACTGTCTTCGCTGTTCGCTAATTATACTATCTAGATCGGGTTGTGGAAACCAAACTACAGTTTGTCCTCGATAACATATAATAGCTTCGGAAACAATCAGCGATATCAGCATACCACAATGGATCATATATCGTAGTAACACCATTGGCATCCAATGTTTTTCATATATATGTCTACCAAGCCAAACATAACTACACGGGTGTAACCCTGTGGCGAGTTCAAAGGATACCACACGAGCGAATCCAGTTAAATCAAAATCAGACAATGGACCATTAATCGCAACACGAGTCATTTCATGTGTGGGGTGTCCAAACCGTTTAAAGTATTTAGCACATTCTCCATACCCGAGAAAACTCCCAGGATAACATGCAGATATATCAATTGAAATCATACCCTCGCGGGAATATTTTGTATTCCACAGTCCTCCGTGACCATATTCGATTTAACTCAATTTAACATCTTCGAGAAAATCACTTCGTGTTGGACGCAATGAGCTTTTTTCTCGTGCGAAGTGAGCTACCACTGATGAAATTGTAAAGCTATCCGTTAATAGTTTTTCATGGCAACTCGTCTAGTTGTCAGGTGAAAATTCATTAGCGATTTTTCTCATTCGTGAGTGTAACTCTTCAGTGCGATATAATTCACCATTTGGTCTTACAAATTGATCAAATACTGGTTCGGAATCAGCACTATTAAGTAGCCACACTGACACAGGATCATCTGTACACAACGCGTGAATATCATCAAATTATTTCTCTTCATAGAAAACCTCCCTACAGAACTACTCAGGGATATATCTTGCGGTTCTATCTCGCGGAAATATTGTCACTGCAGGTGTCCACGCGTGTTCGTTATGATCAATAATTTTGATTGGAGCTCCTTCTGATTTATATTTTGATTCGTGTAATACTTCTCCGGTTATTGTCATTACCGATATTGGAAATCTTAATGACGTTTCTAATTTGGTTATATTTTTAATTGTTGCCCCGTGCTCCTTCACTGTCAGTCCCCATTCGGTTATTTGTTACGTCGTCGTTCAGTCAATTTATTTCCCCGGGATGCATTTGTGAAGTGTTTTATTACCCGTTGTGCCACACAATTCATTCTCGTTGACAAAGTTAGCGGCGAATATTTCATAGGAGCTAGTTTTCCGATATCGGGTGTATTATTTAACGGATATTACGCATAAACAACTGCTGTTACAGGATAAGATCTCTCGTAGTATGGTTTGTCAATTCCAGTCAGAATTCCTGGTTTGGAATCTCGACTCACAATGACATTTTTTTATCCTTAAGAATTGGTTCAAATTTATCCCTGATAATCCATTCTCATTCCTCTCGGATAATGAATTTCATTTTAAAAAATACCTCTTTCCGCCAAGATGTGAAATTATCTCAGCTGCTCTTTCGTCGTTCATGGAAGCATCGATGTTGGGAACATTGACATCATCATCAATAATTCGAAATGTCGACCAAGTATGAGATGCTCCATCTCGGTAAAATTGATTAAAACAATTACGAATTTTACCCAATATGGTTCTATCATCTATTAGACTTTTTGGTATATCAAAGACTCTATCTAGATTGAATTTAGCATTTTTCCAAGGTGTAATTTTCGATAATCTTTCGAATTCCTTCATGCCATAATTAAAACAAGTATTTAAATAGGAAATTAGTATATAATGAATCATTGCAAATGGCTTATGATTCGATCAAAGACTCCGTGTAACAAATCATGCATAAATGAATTATGTGGGTATCATATGCAAAGCTTTCGTAGAGGAAGCCTGGGGCCGAGTCCGTGTATTCAATGTGGGGTAGGGGTTAGAGTAAAATCGCAGTTATGTCTGGGTTGTGGTGGTAAACGGTATAGAGTGTTGACGCGTTATTATGACAAGAAGAGAATCAAAAACCTACCTCTGAAAGAGTTACGACAAGATCATAAAAAAAACCTCAAGACTACATAGTAAGCTTCTCAAGTAGTGTTATAATTCAGCCAATTAATGCATTAGACAAAGAATAGTATAGTATATACATGAACCAAGAATTCCGACCTCAGCCAGTGATTGAAAACTACGAAGCGTCTCCTTATGGTATTATCAGAAACTGTAGATTGAAGAATCCTGTTGGTGTTGTGACTAATATGGGATATTTGAAGTTTTGTGCTGGAAAGAAACATTATCATTGTCATCGATTCGTCTTCGGGTTGTTTAATGGATTGATCAAAGATGGTCTTGTCATTGATCACATTGATGGTATTAAGACCAATAATTATTTGAATAATTTACAAGCTGTTACACAAAGTGAGAATAGTAAACGAGGAGGAACTGGCAATTATAAATCAATTGGGAACAGACCTGTACAATAGTTTAATACGGCAACTAAGGAGGAAATAGTATTTCAGTCTTTGACTGCAGCCGGTAGATATTTCAATATTTGTATGTCCTCTGTACAAATATTAGCAGAGGGAGTAACCAAATCAGGGATTTCAAATCGTTTTAATAACAGTATTAAATTTGTTTATATTTGAATTGTTTTACACTAAGGTATTAAGGGAGAGAACTCGTTTTGGGTATTTTACGGCCTAACGAGAGTTATCACTGAAACACTGTCACTGTTTTCGTTGGTAGTTTCTGATCGGCTGGTTTCGATGTCATAAATCTCAACAGGATATAATCAATTATCTGTCTTGTAAGAAATCAAATCAGTGGCGTAGTGTTTACAAACAATTATATTCTTTTTTTAGTGTTTTTCCAAGTATTCTCTGTTAATTCAGCGCTGCAAATAATCAGTATTATACACAAGAAAGATATAACGATTACACACCTCTGTGTTTGACTTCCGTGTTTTAAGTAGCTTATATACCATATCGTCTCTTATACTATTGGGGGTTTTAGTGTGTCGAAAATCAATACGTCAATCATTACAATCTATACACTATCCTGTGAATGGGTACTTGCTTTGTATTCTTACAACCTAGGATTTTATCTAGGTTGTAATGATTGACGTATGAATGTAGACCTGCACCCGTCATCCATTGTCATTGTACATACCATATCATCTTATAATCTATTGTTTGTACCGTCCCATTTATCCATTGTCATTGTATATACCCATATCATCTTATAATCTATTGTTTGTACCGTCCTATTCATCCATTGTCATTGTCATCCTATGACGCCCATTAAGAAACATAACTCCTGATATTTTTTTTTACTCGTTGTTTGACGAGTTAGATAATCCTCGCTGGGGGTTATGGCTTTGTGGTATATAACATGGACGTAAAAAAAATAAGAACCATGAATGCAATTAGCTCTCTGTCACATTTAGGGTAACCCCGTAGGATAATGTATAATACATTATCGGCCAAAGAAACGGTCATAGGGTCAAATCGAGATTGAAAATCGCAGCGAGAGAAAAATACTCTGATTATAACCAACAGAGGAAAAAATACTCAAAGAAAGAACCCTATGAAGGACACAAAAGCCTAAAAAGGGGACCAAATGAATGATAAACGTTCATCATAGGTTGTTATTTATTTTTGAAATATATTTATTTTTGAAATTAAAAATATATAATTATATATAATGAATAATGAAATTATTAACCAAATTTTATTTGAAATATCGAATTTAAAAAAAGGGTGTTCAACTATCGGAAGGGTTAAATTCTGATCAAATTATGTCCGACCTTGAAGATATTAAATATGCTACTATTAATAACAAATACACGCTTTCGAAAAAATATTTATTCATAAAGCGTATACAGAATTCTATATGTGATAATTTAGTTTATTGAAAAGATGTTGGTGTGTTTGTACCATTATGTACTATCGTAGAACGTGTTAGAAAAGATTTGGGAAGGGAATATGAACTTAAAAAATAATTAATTCCAGGGTGAAAGAGATAAAGAAATATAATTGAGCAAACTGAGAATATCCCTTAAGAGAGCCTCCGTTGTATAACCCGTGTTTGTTCAACATGTTCACGGCGGTACAGGTAACGGTGAATGGGCCCATTCATAATGGTGAATACGCGTGATCAATACAGGTATGCCTAGGTAGTTTTAATTAACAATAGCGGTGAAATTATATACTGGCTGCGAAATGCCCCATTCATAACGATGAATGGTATACCAAAGAGTTATAAAATATAGTAAATATTTTTTTTGTCATTTGAAATTGCATTGAAAATCCATTGGAGTTTCCATTTAACAATAACGCTGTTGTTTCAATAATGATCAGACAAGCACTTACTACCCGAACAGCGAAGAAAAGATTGGATGCTATTAATAAACTCTTTCCATTTCGTGATCGTGTGCGCAAAAAATTACAGCAGCAACAACTCCTCCAAACTGATTTTACGCTAGGGTCCGAGGAGTTATTTAGGCCGATAATTAGCGCCACCAAGGATGTAAAATCAGCCACTGAGCGAGCTGTATACGGGGATATCCATAAGGAGGGGGAGAGAACGGAGATTCCTCTTCTCCCTGTACTTGAATAAATAGCAGAACAAACCACACAAACATCAACGTTGTTAACAAAACCACTTCCTGGTTCAAAAATAACAAGTGTTTTCCCCAGAGAAACTCTGGGAGATAAACAAACCAATGAGGCTAAAACACTAATACGAAATTTTGAATTATTAAAAGAAAAGGATTATCACGCCTTTGGTGATTTGGCCGCTAACAACTATCATTCAAGAAAAGAGTTTTTAGAGGATGAATATAAAGATGATAAAATATCAAGCAATGATTGGTATGCTTGGTTGTATAAAATAAACATAAATATTGGTCGTTTGAATAAGGGAGAGTTGGGATATAAAGCTTTTAAAAGCGGAATCAGTAAATATAACAGGAGAGAAATAGATTTACAACAACAACAAATAGAAGAACGACAAACGCAAAAATCGTCAAACACCAAGACAGAGACAAACACAAAGACAACAAAAACAGGATAGTCAGGGTGTAACTGCTATCACTGAAGGGTATTTAACTCCCCCGGAGATGTTTGGGAATGGGATATCAACAGATTTTTATAGAAACGTCAGTTGTCCTGGTAATGTTCTTAGTGATATATCACGATTAGAAGTTCTCATTGGAGGGAAACGAGCTGAAAATAACTCACCGGAATAATCAATGAAGCAGCTGATATCTGTATGCGGTTATTTCAAGGTGGTATCATGGATATTGCAGCATATCGAGATTTCATTGACGAGTTAGTGGAACACAACCATGGTTATCATAGTGACTGAAAATGGTCGCGTTTCCTAAAAAGTAATTGAAAATTACTTTGCAATTTCATTGGAATAGTAGAGCAATTCAACGCTAATGTTTTTTTATAAGATGATCATACACTACAACCATGATAAACCAACTAACGCCTACGTGGTAAACTCTCGATTCCCAGAATACAAAGCATACTATGGAGATGGTCTCGGTGATACCATTATAGGATTATTTGGAAGAATGGCTCCAAAAGTGGCTCCGAAAGCAAAACAACTATCAATGAAAGCCATTGATGTTATGAGAGATAAGGGTATTAGCGCTGTTGGTGATCTTGCCGGGAAGGCGTTTTCAGCCGCGAAAGATAAAATAACATCGTTAGTTCGACGAAGAAAATCCAAAGGATTTTCAAAATCAGAAATAAAGCCATCACCGTTACCATCTACGACAGTGATGCCTGCTGGTGTTAGTAAAATAATAAATAACGCAGTAGATCAAAAACTAGAGTCATTGGCAACTTTCTTTGACTCCCTTGTTGAAATCCGAAGGAATTTCCAATCAAGGAGACCAGGATAATATAACCGCAAATATGATAGCGGGAAGTGGCTTAAACCAACGTCAAAGAAGGTGAACTCGTAACAGCTGCTGATACTCCTGCGGTACCAGCACCATATCCAGCTGGTACTCAAGTCGGTTTTGTCAATCATGGTATCATGGCGTTATTTGAGAGTGCAAGATATCTCATTGATGGAAAGGAAATTGAGTCGATAGAACGTGATGTTGATGTAGCAACAACAATAATAGGGCTAGCAAGATATTCCGACGATTATAAAAGATCGGCCAATCCTTCTATGATGTTTGCAAAAGATATTAAAAATACCGCTGGGAGAAATCAATTTGTTGTAAGACGACCAAATAATCGTGCTGGTGCTGCTGCTGCTATCGAGGATATGATAAATAATGATCCTAATTTAATCTAGGAGCTGCAACACGTATGTCAATGTTGGAAGGAGCGCGCAGATCATTTTCATGCGCGATTCCACTGCATCATATATTTGGATTTTGTAGAAAAGTCAGAAAAGTTGTTTATGGAGCGAAGCATACCTTAGCGGTTGTGCAAAAAGGAACTGACAATGATGCAATTTGGAGGATTTCAGCGGATCCTTCAAATCCAAATGTTGATGCCGGTAAAGTCATTTTAACAAAACTATCACTGTGGATGCCAGTGCTGACTCCGTCAATGATAACAGAATCGCGGTTACTATCATTTATGGATCAAGGAGGAAAATCATTGCTGAGTTGGCTAACAACGAGAACAGATATTATGCAATCAACTGTTAACGGTACATTTACGTGGAACCTGGCATCGTCACAAGGTGTTTCAGCTCTGCGTCATATATTTATTGCGTTACAGGATACGGCGAGAACTGGTAATCAACTCTTCAGCCATATGATATTTGATCGATTAGGTGTCACTGACGTCTCGCTGAGAATAAACGGATATCAGGAACCATCCGAGGATATACAACTTAATTACGGTCAAACGAGTTTATCATCGCCTGTTGTCATATATGGGACGTGATCAAAATGTTGATACCGGTCAACAAATATCACAGTTGGATTTTAGTACTCTTTATCCGATCTATTACTTTTCGTTGGAACATCTTGATTTAACAAGCCAGTCCGTCTTTGATATACATTTTAGAGCTAGTGTGCTTCGTGGTGTTATTGCCGAATACCGAGCAGTTGCTGTCATTCTCAGTGATAAATCAATGCTTCTTAAAATGTTGGTGGACGAATGAGAATCATTGATGCACCAGTGGAAAATATGTAATTGAAAATTCTTCGGATTTTTCCAATGTAACAATTAGATCAATCTGTATTTGTATAATAACGTATAGTAGTATCAATGTCACGTTGACACCTGGTCAGTTACAAAAATTACAATTTGAAGCAGCTAAGCGATGTTGAACCACATTAACGCTGAAACCTAATCAAATGAATGGTGGGGCAAATAAATTGTCGCCGACAACTCGTCAAGTTAAACATTTCAATGACGCACTTGTAGCAGAAAAGGCGTCCGGATTACTCTTTCTGCTGCCGCGATTAAAAATATGATAAAAACAGGTGGTATATTCCCTCTGTTGGCTGAGATTCCAGCGCTGATTGCCGCAGCGGCCCCAGCCGTAGCTAAAGCAGCAGCGTTAGGGGCCGTTGGTACCGCGGCAGTAATGGCACTAAAGAAAGCAACCGGAAACGGATATAAAAAAGGGAAAGGGTCTAACACTACCAGGAACTCCATACACATGAGGTGCAAAGGAAGCGGCCTGAGAATCCTTAAACGATTTACTAATTCGAGAACCTTTAGTTGTAGAGTCTTTGACTCCTATGTCCAATTTCGATTTACTCGATGCTGCTAGCAAACTAGCAATAACAAACTTCAGAGGGGTCTTTATGAAAGATCAGTTACCGGTACAACGCAATGACGTTGAAACCGGTATTATTAATCTAGATAACAGTACCGGACCTGGAACCCATTGGGTTGCATACACGATTGATCCACGTGGGATTATTTGTTTTGACTCATATGGATTTATGCATTATATAAACAAATTAAAAGTGCCTCGTTGGCATTCTACGTTACCAACACAAACGATGACTGACCCACACATATTCGGCAATGAAGTATTAAATGTTCTTGATGCTATTTCATCTAATCAGGGGAAACCACCACATGTAGTCGTAAATGAATATACTAGCGGTCGCTGGAAATCCCCTCCGTGAAATCCTTTGGATTTAGACAGAGAAAGGATTTTTACAATAACATGATTGATATTTGAGGACTATCTTTATCAGCGCTGAAGAAATCCGAACCTGATGGATTTGAAATCAAGGATGTAAAAAAAATCATCGAAAATGAAATAGCTGAAACCTTGAACTTAGCAAGTGTTGATCCCGGTGAAATAGTTGTATTTCAAGATCGTCAGGGTAAATTGAAAACTAGTAATGTTTCTCTTGATGATATTTTAGTTAAACGACGAGACGCAACAGAGAATACTATCGCGTTGTTTTCCGATCAGGGTAAACTCAAACCGGGTGTAAATATTTCAATAATTACAGATAAAATACTATCACTCGATAACAATCACATATCTGTTACGAATTCATTAAAAACATTCAACGATAACTATGATGATCATATAATTAAATTTAATCAACTTCAACAACATATCATTAACAACATCGAAACTTCTTTGACGTTCCACATGTGACCACACCAAAACTCACAGAGATACAAAATTCTATGTTGGAATTTGCAACATTTCAATCCCGATATGAAGAGCATATAAAACAGTTTTCAATACTTCGTAAAAACATTATAGATAAATTTCTTGGAACCACATTCGATAAAATAGACATAAAACTACCTGATATTAAGAAATCCATCGATGGGATGAAGAACTTCATCGAAGCAATGAAAGTTGATGCAATGAGGATGATAAGCGTCATTGAAAAAACAGAAATTCCTCATGAGAGCACCAACAATATCGTATACACGATTCAACACGGATCATTTGCGTGGACTCCTACAAACAACATTTTACATGTCACTGCAGCCGTCAGGGGTATTTATCGATTAACAATAGTATCGCCGACTCAATTCAATATCTCATCGAGTAGTTCATCTGGAGTCAACAATGAAATATCAACGATCATCGACAAGGATATATCTGAACAGTTCACGATAACATCCACAATTTAGCCAGGGTTTCAGTAACGTGGTACGTGGAATTCATAGCGGATTTAAGTAAATAATTAAACTGAAATCATAATTGAAAACACTAGCGTTTTTAAAATAAAATGACAACATCACAACAGTATCGTTATGATCAAGTCAGAGAATTTCAAACTAAACTCAGCTGCCTCGCTTGACGCTCAGCATTAAGAGAATAGTGCTAGGACTGGTCGGCCTGGTGTCAGGATAATGTGACTGTGTGGGTCATCATGCTACATGTCTGCGGCATGATGCCTCAGTGCTAGACATCACTATAAACTGCCTCACAGCAGACATCGTAGCGATATGACTGAAAAAATTGTTAAAGCTACGTTAAAAATCCTAATCAGACAAACAAATCAAACTAAACTCAACACGTTAAATGAGGAATATCAAACAAAAATAAAAAAAATACAGAAGAATCACCGCGGTTGATGATACCGTGTACTCGGTGTCCGGGGTAATAACCGGAACCGGAATAATACAAATTCCGCATCTGTTGCAATGATTGCTCCGGTTGTAGTTCCAATTTGCATTTCTGCTGATGCTGCAATTGCTGGTATATTAACCGGAATAACAAAAAAATTATCTTCATGTAGCCAGAGAAAAATGCATGATTATGTAATTAAATTTCATGTTGCATCTGCTGCATACTAGCAATTATCAGCAATGATTCCCTCGTCGTTGGATGATATAACAATATTAGAGTGCGAATTTTCAGTGATGGCTCAGTTGTACAAGTCAACTTTATCGAAATTAGAGCAGGATAATAAAAATAATGTCACAAAAACTACTTCAACAAATAGTAGAAAATACCACACCGGTGAAAACAAGTATGATATCAATAACGTCAAAGAATCCTGAATTCAGCGAGAATTTCCCGACTCCGATCCCCGTGAGGGTTGCAAAATTACGAGTATATCATAGTTGGCCTAATATCAGATCGAAACCTTTCGGTGGTCAACAACCGAATAAGTCTTTAGTATTTGCATGGAAAAATAAACCAGACGGTGAACCAGACTGGAATGTTGTCTCGTTACCAACGGGGTCATATCAAATTGAACAAATCAATAACGAATTACAACGAAGAATTAAATATATTACCGGAAAAGAATCGAAAATCGCTATAACGGTTCATGAGCCGACGCTATCAGCTGCGATCGAAATTAATATTCCCGGGTATCTCGTAGATATTAATAACAACTCAATCTGAACAGTGATAGGATGGCCTGAAATACCACCTAGACGAAAAATTGATGTTTCAGTGTTCCCACGTAGAAATAATGATGACGCTGAGGATTTCGGTCTAAAATCCTATTCAGAAAGAACCTATAAAGATTACAAAAGATCAGATTTTTTCACCGAGGTGAAAATAGATAATGATACCGTATACTACACACCCCGACAAGAAGAAATCGAGAAAAATATAACAGCGATAAATAATGATGCAACACTGTTATTATCATGCTTTAAAAATATATCCACAGATACATTTGTAGATACTGTAAAAATGGGTAATACAATTATTGATGATATAACCAATTTTAATACAAAAATTATCAATGATGCAGTTAACGATAAAAACCCTAAAACACAAGAGGAGTTTATACAAAAATACAATATAGAAATACCAACCCCTGGAATATTTCATTTTATAGAGATGGAGTGAATAGTATTTTATGGAACTTTAAATTACCAGGATATAACCCGGGTAAACTTCGTTGGAAACTAAATCAATCCTTTATTGAATTTTATAACGACCTAAAAAAATACCTATCCTCAAACACAATAATGACACAGACGGCGGCGGTAGACATATCGCTCCTTAAATGTGAACATATCCTCTGTGATTGCATTGAATTTAGTATGTGATGTCATCGAAGGAAGTTATCAAATAAATCTCGAGAGATCAAATCAAGCTCAGTAGGGATGGATTTCTAATTATTGAAGAACCAACTATTTCAGTATTTATGCAATGTCATAATAATTCTTTAACAAGAATTAATTTCAAATTAACTGACCAATTCAATAATCTGATTGATTTACGCGACGAGGTTTTACAAATTAGTCTGTTTGTGAAATCGTAAAACTTTCATATTAAAAATATTCAATTAACAATAATAAATCATAACAGCAACTTGGGTGCGTGACAACGACAACATCTAAGATGTCGGCGTCATTTTTTTCCCGCTGATTGAAAATCGTGCAGCCACACGTGTGACAATAACCCGGCGGATATTTTTTTTAATTTTGTTTTGCCGAATGGAGGCTTCTATTAAGTATTTACGAGGAAGCCTTGGTTACTGAATTGACGCCTTGTAAAAAGTCGTCGGATTCACCCCGTCTGCATTTTGACGATTTTTGAGGAACCCTTGGTTAGTCAAATAGACGCCTTTATAAAGTTGTCGGATTCACCCCTTCTGCTGCTCGATGAATGCTTCAAACAGACGGGATGGGGTGGGGTGTGGACCATTCTTGGCGACTCCGCAAGGATTGATTAAAGCGGGTGAAACCGGATATGCATGTTGGACGTCAAACGGACGCCACGATAGTTGTAAAATACATGTTCCATATTATTGTTATTACCATCTGAGCAAATCAGTTCCATAATTTAAACGACAAACTCATAATTTCATATTTACATCTCTTTGTAAATTCATACATATACCTGTATTTGTTGATCGGGCGATAAAACATTATTCATGTCAGATTCAAATGCCTTTCGTTTAAAGCATCCTTTAACGTTTATGTCATTGAGTTACTTGTTTTTGATAGTTCTATGCTAGGAACCTTATCATTTTCCTTATATTTTGTTTATAATGTTGTCAGATTTGTTTTACATTAAAATTGTGTTTATTAATACACAACTTATTAACGCAGTTGCTAGCGATGTCTTCATAAATCCAGTCCCATCACGGGTTCATCCTGTGACATTGAAATTCGGCAGTGTAGCTTTTCTTAACGAATATGCATCTAGAAACGTTTTGTTAGTCGTCAACGTTTTTAACTATTGCTTGAAGAAATATCTTGCTATTGAGATATTCAATGTCGTATACAAGCTGATTTAATGTTTTAATTTGTTTAATGATTTCATCCTGCGATAAAGTTACATCGAAAATATGTTACTGACATTTGTGTTGTAATTGCATAATATGTGTTGTTTGTTTTTGATTGATGTTTATAAAATGAAAATTAAGATGACTAAGCCAAAACGATGATGAAACGGGTTTTTCAAAAAAAGACTACATGTTCTATAACGCTAAATTTCCATGAACGTTGATCTTTGCTAACATATCTAAAACTCTCATCTACTGAACCTTTCAAATAGCGTAAATCATGCTTGTACGACGGTTAAATTTCGTGGTAAGATTGCACGTCTTTGATATAATCATACCTCGCTGGTTCTGGTATCCTAGCAACTTCAGGTATCGGTGGTAGAATTTCAGGCCATCCTAGCACGGTTCTAATCGATGAATGATATATATCCATGATGTAATCGGGAGAAATTATCTCTATCGCGGCTGACAAGGACGGTTAGTAAACCGATGTCGCTATCTTGATTTATTTTCTGTTATGTATTTTATTATATGCTGGAACTATTCGCTGATATCCTCGATTTCATAATTCATTCCCTATTTGATAAGCCAACAACGATCCAGTCGGGGGTTCCATCTGATTTCTTTTTATTTGCAAATGTCACGCCTGTAGCGATAGCAGGAAAATCACTAAGGATGTAATCTTGCGTTTATTTAATCGTGTCGATAGTTGTTTTAATATCAGGAAGTTCCATGTGGATCACCGGCGGCTTTCCAAAGATATTATTCACGGTTTCATTACTTTTTTCTAAAATTTTCTACGGAGATTTGCAAACGCGGATACATGAACATCATATTCGGCTCTCAACATTGATAGTTTATTGTCTGTGTTATTATGCTCATCGTGTAGCGATGATAGTTTATTTTTGATGACATCTACATATTTTTGTGTCACAGCGTTAGTATCTGATGTTGGATTACCAAGGATCGTTATTTCCATCGAATTTATGTCGATGGGACCTGCATTTGTATCACCTAATTTTTGTACATGTGAGTGAATGCTATCTAGCACAGTTTGAGAAAGAACTCTTGGATTAATCTTACCACTAGAATCAAACACCGCAATGAAGTTTTCGGTTACTTCATTATTTCTGTCAATTATATCAGTCAAGGAAACAGTACTCGTTCTTAACTTTTCTTGTTTGTCTTGAAAAAAAGACTATGTTCTTTGGATCCACATCTGCAAGATTTAACATTTTGGATATCTTTTTTTGATGAGGCTTGTTTGGCCTGTTCAACTAAATCCCCATCACGGGATTTCCCCTGTGAGAGAGATCTTCCCTATATATTTACCATTATACATTTAAGGTCTCTTTAAAAGGTTGTTACTGGTATATTTATATACAATTTTATTCGGCGGTGTGGTCGATGTTGATATAGCTCGCTACTAATGTTTTTATTATTTACGGCTTGATTTATTCTTATACTTACACCCACAGGCAAACCTGCTGTACACTGAAGTTTTACTGGCGTCTTTTGTCGTCGTAATATATTTTTTACCCTGTCTTTGATTGAGTAGAATGCCCTACCAGCAACATCACTAATTACCCCGGTAGCATTTTCACGAATAACATCAATAGCTTTCCTTGATAAATGTTTTTCAGTTGGGCCTGCTTTTGCAACTATTCTTGTAAATAATACCTGGATAAGATGTCTGAGTACATCTCCGTAATACGCGCTGTATACTGGGTATCGTGAATTTACTTCTCAAAATCATCGAGGCATATGTTGAAAATCGTAGATGATCATCCTTTTATTATTTATCTAATCGCTGTGATAACCATCAACTAGTCCGACTCGCGATAGTTTTCAATATTTATGATACCATCTCGTTTTGCCCCGACGAGAACTTCTAACCGTGCTATATCAGAGAGAATATTTTCAGAACAGGCAACAAGACCACTCCCCAAACACCGCTTGTAGTTCCGCTCGGAGAAAAAGCAGTACCACCAGTTACAGTTTGCGTATCATCCTTTCTAGAAGATTTTTTTATTGTTTCTTTTCAGGTTGTGGAGATTCTTTATATCGCGCTCGAGAAGCGAATTGATATTGTGAGCTGGATTGTTGCTGAGGAATTTCATATTCGAATATTTTTTCTCATGTAGATCGTAATAATTGGATGAGTCTTTGAAGCACTATCTTTATTATATTTTATGCAATATCCAACTATCACATTTCATTCTACCTAGAGTTTTATGTTTACGTTTTAAATATCTTTCTTTATGACTAAAACCTGCAACTGTAAAACAAGCTGGATCACCGGGATGATCGTATATTTTAATCGCTTCATCAGTCAACTTTTCAGATAGCGTAACGTCGTGTTGTCACATCTTAGCCTCCTCCCAGCATATATCGCTGGTTAGGACTTAGAGATGAAACCCTGTATTACTTCTTTGATATGATCAGCAACTTCAGCTTGTAGTTGCAGTAATTGGTTTGAACAATTGTTCTGTGCTTGTTGCTAAATCAACTTGAGATTCTTGTCATGTTGTAACATTTGTCTGACCGAATCACCGACGTGTTTTAATTCTTAATCGCACCCAATCTTTCTCGTGCCAATCTAGTAGTTAACGATTCTCCCATCTATTTTGTTATATGATCTGATTTAATTCATAGCAGCAACGAAGGTTCGACAACGATCGGCATCTCGGCTTGTCAGAAAACTTAGTTCTGTTTTATAACACTATTATATTCCGTTTCGTTGTCTGAATTAGTTTCGATTTTTTAGGAGGCCTTTTTTTTGTTTGAAAACTTAGCCTGTTTTTTCTCTCTCTCTCTCTCTCTCTCTCTATCTCTCTCTCTCTCTTTCTCTCTCTCTCTGTCTCTCTGTCTCTCTCTCTCTCTCTCTCTCTCTCTCTCTCTCTGTTATTAGAATAATGAAGCACCAAAGGGTGGTGACATCAACCATAGTTTAGGTTTCGTTTGTCTGAAATAGTTTCGGTTAATTTTGTCTGAATTAGTTTCTGTTTCGTATGAGGAGTTATTTTGGTTTGAAAACGGGGTCTGCTCACCCTCTCTGCTTCTCTAATATTTATTTTTTCGACGGTGGAAACCGCACAACTCTATATATTTTTTGTAAATATCACGGTAAGTTGTAGCCAACAAAAACCAAAACAAGGGTGAAATATTATCTCCATAACAGCTACATTAAAATGTGTATCTGGTATAATTGCATATAGGCACTGAGTTTGAATTCATAGTTAAAAAACTACAATAGGTAGAGTATACTACACTCAAGGAATCCTTAGGAGCCAAGACAATGTCGGACTAATTTAGCTATGAAAGACATAAAAGATTAAGCCCACAATAGCATAACAGAGATTCTTAAAATATCTGCTAAGATCAAGACCGGCTCTTACACACTCTTTAAAATGAATTCAAACATGATGAATATACAAAAGCTAAATCGTAAAATTCGTGAATTAATCCAATAGATTATTCGAAATGTTGCTGAAATGGACTAATCATGCATTCTAGAGGGAGTCACTGACAATATCTGCCTGTGATATATATATATATATATATATATATATATATATATATATATATATATATATATATATATACATATATATATATATATATATATATATATATATATATATATATATATATATATATATATATATATATATATATATATATATATATATGAGTATTATTATTGCCGTAAAAACTACGGCACATAAATGACACATAAATGCTGCATAGAAAGACTAACCTTTCAAAGAGATATTACTGGATCATCATAACATTAGTTTTCGGTCTCAAAACCTATCGCAGAAGTTTTGTATATACAAGTGGTGATTCTTTGAAGAAGTGCCAAAGCAAGAAAAAAAGAATAGAGATTATGTAAATATCAAGAAATTATTTTTTGTATTTGTATTACAGTGAGAGACAAGAAAAACAAGTGAGGACTATGGAAAACTACAATGAAACAACAGGTCTTTTTCCAAAAGGTATGAACGTTTATTTGCAAGATACAATTACATTCAAGTAAAAAAAGTGATGTAGGTAAACGTATGTGAACCGTGGTGACACTCACTCAAAAGGAAACTCATGAAAGTCTATGCAAGTTACTGCAGTCACGCATATATATCAGTGATTTCAATTATACTACTGCTGTTTGATTCGTGTGCTTTCGGCCCCATATTTTGTGTCCAAATACCTAGGGTAATCGAACGATAATTGTGCTTCCCAATTGGAGATTGCTGCTCTACTCCATATGGAGAGCAATTGTGTGATGAAACACATTCCTATAACAGATAGGGAAGAGAACACGGAAAATAAGAAAAAATAACGTCGTGAAAAACCAACAAAGCCCTGCTAAAAATACAATATCTTGCATACAAAACATCGTAGACACATCTGAAATGACACAATTTGTAGTATATTAAACGATTCGAACAGCATTCGCAAGTATGAGAATTCGAGCACAAAAGAGAATAACCGTTTATATAATGAACAAGAAAGCATCGACATCACTACAAAACAAATTACACGTAGCTTCAATAAAAATACGTAAAACAGAGAACTGATTAAACCACAAGTAATGGCTGTCAGAATAAAAAAGGAATTGCTTGCTTGTCCTTTTTAAGGGAATTTGGCTATAGTAACAATACTACAACTGATGTAGTATTAATACTACAAAGCTATCCCCACCAAACCCATGTAGTAACATTACCCTTTGTTCAGGCACTAATTTTATGATTTCTAAAACCTGATGTAGTAACAATACTACAACTGATGTAGTATTAATACTACAAAGCTATCCCCCCAAACTCATGTAGTAACATTACCCTATGTTCAGGCACTAATTTTATCTCTAAAACCTGATGTTGTAACAATACAAGTGATGTAGTATTAATACTACAAAGCTATCCCCACCAAAACCCATGTAGTAACATTACCCTATGTTCAAGCACTAATTTTATGATCTCCAAAACCTGATGTTGTAACAATACTACAACTGATGTAGTATTAATACTACAAAGCTATCCCCCCAAACCCATGTAGTAAGATTACTCTATGTTCAGGCACTAATTTTATGATCTCCAAAACCTGATGTAGTAACAATACTACAACTGATGTAGTATTAATACTACAAAGCTATCCCCCCAAACCCTTGTAGTAACATTACCCTATGTTCAGGCATTAATTTTATGATCTCCAAAACCTGATGTAGTAACAATACTACAACTGATGTAGTACTAATACTACAAAGCTCTCCACCCAAACCCTTGTAGTAGCATTACTCTATGTGCAGGCACTAATTTTATGATCTCTAAAACTTGATGTAGTAGCAATACTACAACTGATGTAGTATTAATACTACAAAGCTATCCCCCCAAACCAATGTAGTAACATTACCCTATGTTCAGGCACTAATTTTATGATCTCCAAAACCTGATGTAGTAACAATACTACAAGTGATGTAGTATTAATACTACAAAGCTCTCCCCCCAAACCCATGTAGTAACATTACCCTATGTTCAGGCACTAATTTTATGATCTCCAATACCTGATGTAGTAACAATACTACAACTGATGTAGTATTAATACTACAAAGCTCTCCACCCAAACCCTTGTAGTAACATTACTCTATGTGCAGGCACTAATTTTATGATCTCTAAAACTTGATGTAGTAGCAATACTACAACTGATGTAGTATTAATACTACAAAGCTATCCCCCCAAACCCATGTAGTAACATTACCCTATGTTCAGGCAATAATTTTTTGATCTCCAAAATCTGATGTAGTAACAATACTACAACTGATGTAGTAGCAATACTACATAATTTGCTGACAATATGGAGATTAACATGGATGAAACTCTAGTGCACTTTGATCTTGATGGACTGATGATAAAATGGGGGTTAAATGTGTGAGAATTAGCATGACTGGTGCAGATTGATAACAAAATCTGATTTTGGTCCTTACAGTTTCCACTTCAAGAGATGTGTTGCCTTCAACAATAATTATTCATGACATGAGAGAGGTTAACAAATATTCATGCACCGAAATAATGGATCATACATGTGCAGGAGAAGGGTTGTGTAGATGAAATGATGATGCAGTGGACTAGAGAGTTTAATCTCAATTGCACAGTTTTATATTTTTTACAATAACATTAAAGTTGGAGTGTGTTTTCCGACAAATAATTTTGGAATGATTTATAAGTTGTCCCAAAACTTACTACTAAAAAACACGATGTGCTCCAGAACATACAGTGCACAAAGAAATTACTTCAAAAATTAATTTATGGTGTCCCAACAAATATGGTATCCTAACATATATGGTAAATACAGTAATACTGCTACAGAGATGAAGTTTACTGATATGCATTAATGTTTTTAGTTAATGTGATAATATTACTATATTGTTACTTATGACAGCCTTGTTGTAATGATGTTATTTGATAATAATTCTTTACTAATTTGTTATATCAAAACTCTTGCAGTAATATCACCATATTTGTAAGGTCAGTCTTGAGTACCATTGTTTTAATCTGCAAAACCATTAGTAGGTATTATTACTATAAAGCTGAAGTTTAAACCCATGCCATAATGCTACTTGCTGCATTTCTACATTGATAAACTTGAAATCCTTTTGTAATAATGCTGTTCCAAGGAGACTGCATTGTTCTGAAGCTCTCATCACCAAGCCTGGTTTAATAGTATGGCCAGTAATAATACAGTCTAGATGAAATTGTTGAAGGTGCTATTTATACAAGATATTCAGTATATTGAAGTACTTGTACACAATATTTTAATCATCATAAAATATAGATATTTTCAACACTAATGTAAGGCACAATTTCTTTCTCATTTAATAGAATTAAAATGTCAGTAGCATCTCTTGCTGTTATTTCTGGTAGTTCTTCCATATAAGGCAGATATTTGGTAATTCTTTCATTAGGAGATTGTTTGAGTTTCATATAAATTCTGTTCTGCTCTTCCATTGATCTCTTTTCAACATATAGCCTACACAGAGAGTCATTGTCTCCACTGATACAGTGTTTTCCTTATCAATTTTCTGAAAAGATAAAATAGTTTATTTGAAAACATTGCAGACACTAGCATGGAAATTTTGTTAATACTACTTTGATCCACCAAACGCATCTCATACAAGTATTCTAACCATATACTATCAATATCTGAATCAATGATCTTCAATAATTTAAAATTCCCGTTATTATATTTAGCTTAACTACTACAGATATTGCAATATTTGCTTATATTATTAAAATAAAACACATTTAACATGTTTAATCATAGAAAAGCTACTTAGGTCATATCTCTAGGAAGTAGTTTCAATTATGTTTGCTTCTGATTTGAAATGGTAGTTGGTGGGGAGCAATAATATTACCATCAGCATTCAGATTTATTTTACTTAATTTTTCATATTAATATTCCAGGCATAACTATTACGTTTCTTTTGTACTTATATTGGTGCATCTTCTACTAGATATACATACTTGTTTCACAACTGGGCATACTTGTCACAATCTTCTTTTTACCTTTTCTCCGCTTGTGTTTTTAATGAGAAGTAGGATATTGAAGAATCATATAAAATAATGTAATTGCTAACTCCTACATCTGAGAAAAATATGGTAGATATTACAATTAATTACAAGCAGAAAATATAGAATCCACAAATACATTGGATTAATTTTAAGGTTTATAAATATTTTGTGGTATAACATTTAAGATGCTACATACCTTGGTCCTTTCAGTAAATGATGGGTTTTCCATCTGGCTATCCTGGAAGCAACTGTTTGAATCTGCTGGTTTTGTAGACATTATTGATGATCCAAATGCATCAACATCATCTTTCTTTGTCATGTTATCATCTTGAAAAGTGATGGCTTCCTCTGCAACTGATATATCTGAAGCATCGTGACTTTTTGACTGATCTTCTTTCAAAGAACTTCCCAATTTTTCAATAAGTGATGTACCCAGAACTTCAATACTTTTGGATATATCATTATCCTGCCATAAATTATTGTCCATTAATGAGGTTCCTAAAGCATTATCATAATTTTTTTCCATAGAATTGCCAAGTTCATCAAAGGCAAAGTCTGTTTCACTGGCCATTTCAGCTTTATATGGCAATTCATTCAAGGATATACTTCAGGCAGCTTATAATACTATCACCTTTAATAAGCCATATGTTTACTTTTACTGCTAGATATTAACTGTTATAATACAAAGCATTCGCATTACATGAACAACATCTAGCATAGCTAATGTTAGTGATTGGACTCTCTCCAGTCAAAACATTTCTACATTAATTAGAGAGCCATTGGGATCCTATTCATTGCCCAACAGGTGCTGATACTCCCACCATCAGATCTCAGACAATAGCAAATTTTACAATTATAGTCCAACAATCCCCCCTCCCCTGCGTCTTGCTATGTCAGTCAAAAGAACTGCACTGCCATTCTCTGCAACTGATATCAACAGCTGTCAACTTTGATTTTTTTCACACAAGGGATTTGTCCCTCTATTTGAAGTAATTATAAAATAACTTTACCAAACCCCAGGTTTCTCCATAATACAAGTGGGTGGGGGATATTATGCTTTCTTCATTCTTGAAACAATCAATTTCCTTGCATGCATTCTGATTAAAGTATATTTAAAGGTGGTATACTTATTACAATGGATGTAGACAGAAATAGGCTTGCATTTTTGTCCTACAGAATAATGATTACATCATATGGACAAGAACTTTGAGTAATGTATGTATGTATGTATGTATGTATGTATGTATGTATGTATGTATGTATGTATGTATGTATGTATGTATGTATGTATGTATGTATGTATGTATGTATGTATGTATGTATGTATTGTTACATGTTTAGGCTCGAATAAACAGTAACACAGAAAAAGTGAAAACAAAAAGCTTTGTATAAGTTAACAAATAATTTATATCCGTGGAAAAATTCTGTAAAATGAAAAAATAAGAACTTACAGTTTTAAGAATCAAATCCAAAAATAATCCAAGAATAATCCATGAATTAAATTACAAAAGTCCTAATAACAAAATGATCTAATGAATTCAAGTTCGAGTCCTGATGGAAAATCCGTGATGGATGACGATGACATATGCTGTAGTCTGTACAGTGTGGTCATTTACAGTTCCGGTGTTTGAAATCCGAATAAAATTTGTAAGCAATGTCTTTCCAAAAATTCTATATGAGCACTCTTCAAATATTTCCAGAGAAAAAGAATTAATCCTTTTGAAATCCAAATGATCTGAAGATAATTATAAGTCAAAATCTGGCTAAAACAAAAGAAAACTTGATTCCAAGTGTAAAAGCCAGAAACTGAGAATATTTCTCTAAAACAAAGGTTATATCGTATTCTAAGATGCAGTTTTGAAAATCACCCAAGTTGCGAAATCAGAAGAGGGAGGACACGTGATCGTGTTTACATATAAAACATGTACACAGAATATGGCCTTGATTAGACGAATGATTTTACTCCAAGAATAAAAAAAATTGTTTACATCTTAAATCATGTAGTCCCATCATGACCTTCACAACAACCAATCATTTTAAAATAAAAATAGAACTTATTTACGTGGCTGCAAACCAATTTTGAATCAAGGTCAGGATCCAGGCCTACACCTGGTGTTTACAAAAAGAATGATTCAGGTCAACCGATTTTCTGGAAAAATATCATCTCCATTGAATAAATTTATATTATAATAGCATGTAACAGATTAAAAAATTGAAAACTGACAAACAATTAAATTAAAATATATATTTAATCAGATATACATAGCAAAATGAATGTATGTATGTATGTATGTATGTATGTATGTATGTATGTATGTATGTATGTATGTATGTATGTATGTATGTATGTATGTATGTATGTATGTATGTACGTATTGTTCCGTGCCTAGGCTCGAATAAGCACGAACACAGAAATAGTGAAAACTAACAAGCTTGTAAAACATTAACAATGATTTTATTAAGTTCAATTATTTAAATAAAATAAATAAACTTACAGTTTTAGAGAATCAAATCCAACAAATATAGAATTCACAAAATAATCCACTAATGGAATTTCAAGTCCTGACAAATAAATGTTCTAAAAGTTCCCGGTTCGAATCTTGTCGATGTAATAATCCAAAATGGCTGACTATGTCACGTGGTACAGTTCTTGTTTTTAATCATCCAAATGAATATCATAAACATATGTCCATTTTTTTAGATAATTCTTCTTTTCCAAAGATTTGACACAAGTCCAGAATAATATTATTAAACTCAAACAGAAAATTACACAACTTCTTTAAAATAAGCCCAAAATCTACTAATTTTAGCTTCCAAACACAGCTATATATATTGTAATTCTCTCGTAAACAAGAGGAATCATGTGAGTCTAGAAGGTCATGGAAGGTTACTAAGAATCATATGTTCAGGACATTTCAAAATCCTGATACTAAAAATAAAATATTGTCACTGAAATCATCCAATAAAATTGAAGACATGTTGACAAAATTTTAAAGCAAGGTCAGGAACTAGACCACTGTAAGCCAAGGTCAAAAAAACTTGTTTACACTTAAAGGACAGTCAGCTGTCTTACAATTTCCCAATTAATGGATATTAAACCCTAAATGATAAATTTGGATTTAATAATTAAAAATAAATAAAATAAAATCCAATAGCCGTAACACCTTCCCCCATAAAATAAAAAGAAAGGTTTATATGATAAAACTTTCTTTTTATCACAAACCAATTTACATCTGAGATTAAAATAACTAGTACAAATTACACAATATAATAAATTATATACGGGAAAGAGTGTCTACAATTATATTATCAAGAAATAGCCTCAACCTTTTAACTTGTCCGTGTCCTACAAAATGTCCTAGGAAAAGCACACAAACACAGCAGAACTCACTTTTAGACAAATTATTTGTCAAACATATATTAGTGAGTCTGTTAAAGAATTATCGAATTGTTGCTAAATGTTCTTTCCAGGTGTCGTTGTCGATGATGACGTCACAAATCTCTAGACCAGAGATGAACATTTTTATGAGACGTTGAAATGGACTTTCTTTATATTGGTAGAGTCCTTATGGAGTCGCAATGTTGAGTTTTCCTTTTTCTTTCCGTAGTGGAATCTGCCAAAATCCTTTCAGAAGGTCAGAATTTGGTGACGTACTTGGCATTCCCAATTTTATCAATGGAATAGTCCATTCTTGTTAATGGGAATGAATTTGTTTTTGTCACTTTGTTCACATTCCTATAATCAGTGCACATACGGAAAGTTTTATCTGATTTAGGAACAAGTATGCATGGTGAACTCCAATCACTTTTACTGGGCTTGATAAAATTATTCTTCAGTAAATACTGAATTTCCTTTTTCAAATATTCCTGTTTAAGTGGACTCATCCTGAATGGGATTCTCAATCTCAACGTCATGAAAATTTTGTTTGTCCTTGTAAGAATATCTGGACATAAGTGCTCATATAATAATAACTTTCAGTTCATTTCTTTCTTGCACTTGCAACTGTGAAAGTTTCTGGTCTAGAATTTTTTTCATAATTTCTGAATTCCAACAATTCGTCGCTCCAATATCAATCGAATCCTGATGATATTCCTTCACTAAGTAGGACTGGTTCAACTAAATTAATTACATATTTAACATGGCTATTTCTTTCATTATACTGGTACTCCTATAATTAATTTAGATCCCAGGAGCACTAATACTATAATTTAACTAATTCATTTTCTTCTTAACTTTGTAAGGACCGTAATATCTAATTTGAAGAAAAGTAAGAAGAATGAACAAGAGTAACAGAACTCCAATATCAGACTCAAAAGTTCTCTCCCTTTCAGTTATCTCAAACCATAGTTTCATTTGTAACTTTAATTGATTACTTGACTTGGTCTTAGGTAAAGAATCCACACAATCTACCACAATTCCACTGAATGTTTCATCAAACGTAGGAATAGGTTGAAGATGAGCCTTACGTATCTTCTGATTGGGTTTTCCTACCATTTGACAACCATGACAAGATCTACAATATTTGACAACATCACTTTTGATTTCTGGCCAATAGAAGTGAGTCAAGATCTTGTAATACATTTTATTAATCCCTAAATGACCAGCCAAAGGAGTTTCATGGGCCAGACTAAGTATTTCCTGTCTGTAATGTTTTGGAACTACTATTTGATAGTTCACTGACCATTCATCACCAGCAGGTACCTCGGGAGGTCTCCATTTTCTCATAAGAATTCCATTTTTAATGACATAACAGACAGGAACTTCAGTAACTTCAGTCTCATTTATGACCCTTTGAAACAAACAGGAGATCTCAGGATCTTTTTCCTGTTCGACGACAAGTGACTGTCGTTTATCACCCTGATTAAGAGAATGAGTTATTAAAAGAGGATCACTATGATCAATACCTTCTGATTGATCTAAACCAAGAGTAAAAGTGATCTCATCAAAAACCTGACCTATACAAGTGCCAGTTGAAGGAATACTGCCCTCTGTAACATCACTCTCAAAATCATCACCCTGATTAGAATAAAGAGAATGAGTTGTCAAAAGAGGATCACTATGATCAATACTTTCTGATTGATCTAAACAAAGAGTAAAAGTGACCTCATCAAAAACCTGAACTTTACAAGCGTCAGTTGAAGGTATACTGGCTTTTTCAACATAAGCCTGACCCACGCATGCGTCAGAAAAGGGAATACTGCCCTCAATAACATAAACCTGACCCATGCATGTGTCAACGAAGGGAATACTGCCCTTTTCAACTTCATTCTCAAGAGCTTTCTTTACCATAGCTCTAGTAACTGTACAAGCTTGAAATATATCAGGGATTTCTTCTTCAATTGGATCAACTTTCTGATCCAAATTAAGCTTGTCAGTCACAAGTGGATTAACCACAAACTTGTCCCCAGCTAAGTCGTTGCCTAGCAATAAATCAATCCCCTCTACGGGCAAAACCGAGACTATTCCGATTGTCACAGGTCCTGACACTAATTCTGATGACAAATTTACACAATGGAGAGGAACATTAACAAAGCAGCCCTCTAACCCCTGAATAAGAACACTTTCATTAGAAGAAGACTTCTCAGATAAAGGCAAAGTACCTGATAATAAAAGACTCTGAGAGGCTCCTGTGTCCCTTAAAATTTTAATAGGGGTGGGATTGGCTGAATCACCCAAGAGTGATACAGAACCTTTCGATATGAATGGTTCATAATTCTCCATATCAAAATCAGACTGGGATTTATTAGACCCAACAAATGTATTGCTTTCAATACATGACTGTGACCTTGACCTCTTGTAAATAAGAGCATTTGGAACTGGTCTATCTTGATTCTGATTCCTATTTTTCAATTTGTAGCAATCAGAAATAACGTGTCCTTTTTTCTTGCAAAAGTTACACGTCGGAAGAGACAATGATCTAGAATCAAACTTCTCTGAAGTCTGATTTTTGAAAGTTGTGTTAGTTTGAGTTTTAGACGGGCTTGAATTAAGCAGGAAATTCTTTTCTGCCATTAAATTGTTGAGTAGAAGTCTTGTTAACAAAAGGAACTTTATGTGTCAAAGAATATTCGTCAGCAGCTCGAGCAGCATTTTCCAAGGTTTCAATCTTATGCTCCTCAAGATAAGTTTTAACATCACTATGAACACAGTTTTTGAACTCTTCAATTAATATAATTTGCTTGAGATTTTGATAATCTTGCTCAATTTTTTTGGCTAAACACTATCTATCAAACAACTGCTCTTTTTGTCTAGCAAATTCGACATGAGTTTGTCCAGCTTCTTTTCTGTAATTTCTAAATTTTTGCCTATAAGCTTCAGGAACTAACTCATAACCTCTTAAAATGCATTCTTTAACTACATCATAGTCACTACTTTGATGAACAGACAGTGAAGTGTAAATCTCGCTAGCCTTACCAGTAAGTACACATTGTAGTAACTGAGTTCAATTCTCTCTTGGCCACTTTAAATTTTCTGCAACTTTTTCAAAAAGAATGAAATATTTATCTACTTCTTTTTCTTTGAAAGGGGGCACTAATCTAATATTCCTTGCTAAATCAAAATTCCGATTTGAAGTATGATGGTGATTCTCACTTGCCAGCTCTAATTCTTTCATTTTACACTGATATTCCCTTTCTTACTTCTCTCGCTCTCTTTCAATTCGCATCTGCTCTCTCTCTGTAATTCAAATTGTTTCTCTTTTTCCCTTTCCTGAAACTCCAGCTTCTTAAACTCTAATTCAGATTGTAACTGTCTCTCTTTCTCCTCTCTCTCTTTATCAATCCGCATTTGCTCTTTTTGTAATTCAATTTGTTTTTCTTTCTCCTCTCTCTCAATTCGCATTTGCTCTTTTTGTAATTCTATTTGTTTCTCTTTCTCCTCTCTCTCATATTGTAATTGCTTTTCTCTCTCCCTTTCCTGAAATTCTAGCTTCTTTAACTCTAATTCCATCTTGAATTTTAATTCTAATTCCTTTAATTTTATGTCAGAGTCTGATGCAGACTTACTGACCGGTGTCAAAGCACTTTGTTCAAAAACATCCTGTTCTACCAAATACTGGACCAAAATCTTTTTGATATCTTGTTTCGTTAAAGAAGCCTTGGCTTCGGAAAGATCGTATTTCTTGGCAAGTTGAACCAACTCGTCTTTTTCGAAAAGATCTAATTGCTCCTGGGTAGGATTATAAAGAAATATTTCTACCTTAGATGTCATTTTGATACAAGCGTGTTAGCTTCACTAAAGATTTGAAATGTTCAAAAGCTAGGGGAAATTCAAATTTATTTAAATCTCAATCTCAATCTCAATCCCGGACGAGCCCCCAATTCTATGTTACGTGCCTAGGCTCGAATAAGCACGAACACAGAAATAGTGAAAACTAACAAGCTTGTAAAACTTTAACAATGATTTTATTAAGTTCAATTATTTAAATAAAATAAATAAACTTACAGTTTTAGAGAATCAAATCCAACAAATATAGAATTCACAAAATAATCCACTAATGGAATTTCAAGTCCTGACAAATAAATGTTCTAAAAGTTCCCGGTTCGAATCTTGTCGATGTAATAATCCAAAATGGCTGACTATGTCACGTGGTACAGTTCTTGTTTTTAATCATCCAAATGAATATCATAAACATATGTCCTTTTTTTTAGATAATTCTTCTTTTCCAAAGATTTGACACAAGTCCAGAATAATATTATTAAACTCAAACAGAAAATTACACAACTTCTTTAAAATAAGCCCAAAATCTACTAATTTTAGCTTCCAAACACAGCTATATATATTGTAATTCTCTCGTAAACAAGAGGAATCATGTGAGTCTAGAAGGTCATGGAAGGTTACTAAGAATCATATGTTCAGGACATTTCAAAATCCTGATACTAAAAATAAAATATTGTCACTGAAATCATCCAATAAAATTGAAGACATGTTGACAAAATTTTAAAGCAAGGTCAGGAACTAGACCACTGTAAGCCAAGGTCAAAAAAACTTGTTTACACTTAAAGGACAGTCAGCTGTCTTACAATTTCCCAATTAATGGATATTAAACCCTAAATGATAAATTTGGATTTAATAATTAAAAATAAATAAAATAAAATCCAATAGCCGTAACAGTATGTATGTATGTATGTATGTATGTATGTATGTATGTATGTATGTATGTATGTATGTATGTATGTATGTATGTATGTATGAGTTTAATTTGCTAATAATTGTAACTGATGAGATAAGCCACTCTTCAGATTTGCGCAAATTCATGTGGGTGCTCTTAGATCTAATTGAGCTTAATTTAATTTTACTTTTTTTTGAAACAGCTTCCAAGCTCAATATCAAGCTCTAATAGTCAGAGTTGGTTTATAAAACTATTATACACATATGTAGACCATCTCCAATAATATCCTAAACTTCTAAGCCTAGAGACCTGAACAGTTTGGAGGACATGTGCAATATTATTAATAAATCAACCCATCCATGTATCTAGGGTCGTATAATCCCTAAATTTTCATCAAAATACTCAAGGGAACAAATAGATTTACTTTCTGTTTTTTGGGGGAAAACAGTAACATTTCCAAGTCTGGACATAGTTATATTTATTCAATCAGAAACTACTCTTGGTTTTACATCTTAATGAATATCTCTCTCTCTCTCTCTCTCTCTCTCTCTCTCTCTCTCTCTCTCTCTCTCTCTCTCTCATAATTAAGAAATATATTTCAACTACAGTGGTTTTTCACACACTCCTGCTGGGGAACTAGTGATGTTTCTGTGACCACTGCCCCCCCCCAAAAAAAAATTGCTAACCTAGCCTGCCCTTCTGTTAAGCAAATTACCCTGTAGGAAATAAAAATATCTATAACCCTTCCCTCTCTCTCTCTCTCTCTCTCTCTCTCTCTCTCTCTCTCTTTCTCTCTCTCTCTCTCTCTCTCTCTCTCTCTCTCTCTCTCTCTCTCTCTCTCTCTCTCTTCTGTTTACATTATTTGTTTGGTCAGATATTTAAGAATTTATAAAGGCCTAATTGGTTGTTAACACCTGCTGTGCATCTAACTGTGTTTTACTACCATCACCAGCTTGCTAAACAAGTATGGGCTCACAATTAGCAAATTCCTCAGTAAGGAGAGTGCATGGATCAGATGTTTACAGTGATAGCTTGGTGTATGCTCTTCATCTTTAATCTGAAATACACTAATCCATTTGCTCTCTTCTACAGATATAATTATCTAAATATATTGAAACACAATAGCATTATCTGACCATGATTTCTTAGAAGTGTCTATGTTGTTACTGCTGGAAAACAATTTGTTGCACATAGATGACATAATAATAATAATAATAATAATAATAATAATAATAATAATAATAATCCCTTTTGATAACTGTTGTTGAACAATTTACTGCCAATGATGAGTTTATATTTATTTAAGAATAAGCTAATCATGTGAAAATGTTAGAAGGTGACTGCTAATTGAGGTAAGAATTTTTGTAATCAAAAGATCAACATCCAAAAAGTTGTTGTTGTTGTTATTGTGGGGTTTAACACCATTTTTCAGCACACGATAGGCTATGCATAGAGGCCAGTATTAATGGTGGAGGAATAACCTGGGAAAACCCTGGGGAGAACCACCGACCCATGATAAGCTACTTGCAAGCTTTCTAACATACCCCCATTGGCCGAATCCTAGACTCAAACCCATGCAGACAGAGATGAGATGGCAACGGAGGGCGCATTAGACCACTCGGCCACTTGGGGCCCCTCCAAAAAGTTAAAAGAAGGTATGAAAGCATTTCAAAGACTGCTGTAATATCCTGGTGATCTAAATAATTTATTTATGTATATAATTTTATGATTCTTAGTTGAAACTTTTTTTGCCATCACACTAAAGTGGATTTGGAATGGGCATACTGATATATGGATATAAGGACATAAATTTCCTGAAGGACACAAGCAAAATTTTTTTAAAAAATGCACAAGGAAGATTTTTAAGGACTTAAACTATGTGATAAAGGAAGATATAATGAAAGCAACACATGACTTCATTGTAAAAGTAAAACATGAATCTTTGGATACTGTTGTTTTTGTAATAGAAGAATATTGTGAAAAATGAATAATGAAAAACCTCAGATTCTGGATGAGATCAAACCTCTCAATACTAAAAGACCACTGACCAAGTATGTAAGCAAAACTTATAAATATAACTTTTTTAAAATTTAATATTTGGAAGTGTTCCTTTCCTACAATGTTCGTCTTATGTTCGATATTTAACTTAATTAAATTGTTTGTAAAATAACTTTTTTCCTATCTAACCGCTAGTGGTTAGAGCATCCACCTCGGATGAATGAGGTTGCGGGTTTGAACCCTGGCCGAGTCATACCAAACACTTCTAACAATGGTACTAACAGCTATCTCGCACTCTGCATTATGAGGTTAGTGTTAGGATTGGTCAGCCTATTGTCAGGATCATGTGACTGGGTGGGACATCAAGCTACATGTCTGCGGCTTGATACCCCAGTGCTATACATCACTATAAACTGCTACACTTCAGACATCATAGCGATATTACTGAATTTTTTTAAAACTATGTTAAAAATCCAAATCACACACACTTGCACATTTAGCCTTCTTTCCATCTTGACAAGGAAGATAACTATTGGTAACCATGCAAAACTGTAAAGGATGTTTCCAAATTACCTATTTTTAGCAATTATTTTTTAGTATAACTGGAGTTCTAGCTTGTGTACTTACAAGGAGAGTTAGAAAACCAAATCATCTAAAGGCTTACTATCGGGTTGGAGAGCATCTAAAATTCACATCTTTGATGTGGATCATGTAGTACGAAAACTGGTCTTAGGGTGCAAGGGACAGTTTGTATGATCAACTTTAATGTTGCATACATCTGTCAAATAAAATTTTTAAACAATAAACAATACACGAGGTCAAAAAGGTCCATGGTTTTGGATAGGCTTAATAAAGCAAAACATAAGAATATCACTCACTTGGCCTAATCAGTCAATGGAAGTTCACAGAATAAAATGTTGTTGCACCCCAACCCAAAATTTTTACATGCATTTTTCATGTTCGAAGGCCTGCCAGTTTTGAGAGCACATGATGCTCACAGTGCAAACACTAGTCCATTCCCTGGGTAATAATGCGCAAAATATTGTCTACTTAATAGCTAGATGTAAGTCAAAATATTTGTCATCCATGCAGTTTTGAGATATTCTACTTGCCTTGAACCAACATGTATGTTGTTATAACTAGCTAGCTCTGCTTCCTAGTGGACTGTTGGTATTTCATTGGCTACATACTGTGCAGACATTATATGAGGTGTACATGCCTCACATCAATTTCAGGAATAATACAAACCTAAAAGACCTAATTAATAAATATATCCATATCTTTAATTATAATATCTAAACAAAAGTCATGCCATAGCCTTAAGTTAAGAAATTTTCCATCTACAATATCTTGTGGGTGGTGTTGGGGGTTGGTGAAGGGTATCCATTGGAAAGCCAAAAGCAAAGCTAATACCATATGAACAGCAATGAAGCAGACTACACAGGCTGCATCATTTTGATTGCTGTAGATATTTTAGATAAAAAGTAAACAAAAAAAGCAAAGTTAAAAGATAAGTGACAAAACAATAGTCACAACAATACTCTTATTGAATTAAAGGGCATTGGTTTTACCATTTTAAAAATATTTCTGCAACATTTAAGATAGTTCTCTTAACAACATTGACAATTTGTGTTTTAGATATCACCTGTCACTTTGTTTACTTCTTCTCTTTCCTCTTTTCTCATTATCTTATTGACAGTATGAATCTTTGTTTTATATGTAACCAAAGAATAACAAATCAAATGTTCACTATTGCAGTTTTGGAGAAGAATGTCTCTGCAAGTACTAGAAGTAAAGTGCTTAGCAATGTCAAATATCATTGATTTTAAAATATGGAAAATGGATGAATTCTTGAGAAATGCCTTCATGGGTTTGGGGAAACCAGTTAAAAGAAGGGATGGCAAGAAAAATAAGCTAATACTTAATATCTATTGCAAGATTCGCATATTATAAAACAATGGGAGACATATATTAGATCATGTTGGGGTTATGAATGTATCTTCAATTCTGTTGCATCCAATTCAGGGGAATAATTTGAATAATTTTTTTTACTGAACAATAACTTTCAGTTTGCAATACACAGAGTTAAAGCAGATGTAAATGGCAACAAGATAGTTTTAAAATATTTCAGCTCAGAATCACAGGTATACACTTATAAACAAATAACAATATAGTTTCACAGTATGCAGATGACACCACTCTTACCCTGGATGACTTTAAGAAATCCTTTAAGTGAACACTAGATGTTATCTGCTAATATTGTAAATTTTTAGGACTCTGTATGAATAGTGAAAAAAAACAATGTGTATTTATATAATCAATGCAGTGAAAAACTACCTAAACTGGTTTACTTCTTACTTAACCGATAGAGTGCAAAATATTTTTTTTAATGAACAACTTTCTGAAAGTTAAAAATATTAAATGTAGAGTACCACAAGGCTCTATCATTGGACCTCTCTTATTCATTCTATTTATCAACGATTTACCTCTTAAGATTGGAACTTCAAGTTCTTCCATTGACCTCTATGCAGATGATACTACACTGTCTGAGACTGGTAAAACCAAAACAGTACTTGAAAATAACTTACAAGATGCTCTCAACAGACTTCAGGTATGGTGCAAGGAAAATAGTATGATTATGAATACAGAAAAACAAAAGCCCTACTAGTTACAACACAACAAAACCGAGCAAGCTAGATAGTGACAAACTCCAGGTTCTATTTGACAATGTGAGCCTAAATATGACCTATCAAAATAGAATTCTTGGTGTATTCATAGGTAACAATCTTACTTGGTCTATTCACATTAAACACATTTCAAAAAGGTTAATTCTTATCTTTGGCTACTGAGGAAAATCAAAACATACATTCCTCTTCAATATAGGGTCATCTTTTATAAAAGTTATATTCAGCCATATCTGGACTACTGTAATGTAATTTGGGGTAATACCTCTAATTCAAACATAACAGCACTTTTAGGAGGGCTTGCCATTTAATTCTAGATCAATGTATAGACAATTTTCAGGATACAATAAAATAATATAAAGTTTTTGAAAATACATGAAAGAATATTTTTTAGAAAGGCCAAATTGATGTATAAAGTCTTCAGAAAAGCCATTCCTGTCTATCTAAGCAATATCTTTCACCAAAAGAGATGCTGATGGTGCTCCAAATTTAAGTTCCATAAGAAGAAAAAATTACATTATACCAAGGCCAAAGAAGGAATTGTTTAAAAAAGTTTTCAATATACTGGTCCACTGGTATAGAACAACATTCCCAGTGACATAAGGCTAGCTCCAAGCATTTCTTCTTTTCATAATCAATGTCTTAAATGGATGAAATCTTTAAAAAAATTTACAGTTCTAGTACCCAAAAATATACTGCCTGCTTTTCTGTAATTTTGCATCATTTTCATAGCTGAGTTTTTCAACGCAGAATGATATTTTATGTTTCTTATATGTTTATGTTTTTACAGATGCCTGTGCATGTGTTCAGGGCTTGATACTTTGAATTTTACAATTACTTAATTATTTAGTGTCAAGCCAGACTTTTCACATCATGTTGTATATACTGTATATATTGTACATAGCAGATAGAAGGCCTCAAGATAGATTAGTTCTGTACCTAACTGAGTTACCTTCTCTAAATAAAGTCTTTATTATATAAAATATAACTGGAAGTACAATAAGGTACTGTGAAGAATATCATTTAGATTGGAATACATCTTTTTTATGTATGTAGGTACATGTGTTACATTCTCTATAGAGTTAGATGATATGGTCAGCTTAATTATGAAAGCAAATTTAGCGAAGTTAAATAATTACTTTTACAGTTGTCGGTATTGCCATGTTTATTTAATGCTTTTGTTGAAAGGAAAAGAAACACGTAGCAGTTGTATATACACATCAGTAAAGTAGAGTAATTTCAAAGGTAATAATGCAGTAAATTTTTAAAGTGCTATTTGTCTCAAAGGAGATTGGTAATAAGAGAAAATAATCATTTAAAATAGTAACAAAATGCAAATATTGACAACAGTATAAAACTTGTAATAACAAGCAAATGTTTAATCTAGTGATAACATGCATATATGTGTATATGTCAAAGTATTTGTGTTTATATATATGTGTGTATACTAAATATGTGTACATGTAAAAAAATGCTTGCAATAAATATATGTTCTTTTTTCTACTCGCACTCTATTCTTTTATTTGCACTCTCTCTCCTTAAGAGACTGCTGACATATTTGTCTCCCTGTTTCTTGTTCTCTCTGTAAAGTAGTCAATATTAAGTTCTGTATTGGGCTTAGAATATAATGCTAAATAGTAGTGTTAACCAATATTCCATATAAAGTAATTTGCTTATAATGAATTATGAGGTAGTCAGTCAGATGGTTCCCTTACCCACTGCTGCCTATGTTTAAGGAATAATTAAAAAAATGTCCCATTCTACTATGGCAGTGGTGTCATAAAAAATGTTAACATGAAATAAGTGCAATTTCTCAACATTAATAATATTTCTGTTTTCCAAAATTGTTCTGTTAGAATTGTTTGCATTTAAAGTTGTATCACATTTGTGCAAATCAACCTTCACTGATGCATACAACACATGATCAGAACATTGTAATGCCAAAAGTTACCTACTATTTATTTGGTTATTTGATCTGATGCACATAAACTTATTTTTACTTAAGTCATTCTTTACCAGTAATGTTTCCTTTTTATTGTCATATTAATGTATTTTTATTGGGATCCTATTTTTGCTAACATGGATATATCCTAAGCCCAATTTGCAAACATGTTGAAATTATTTTAATATTATGTACTTTAATGTACACAGTCTATGACATAACAGTGATTTGATACACAGAGAAAGCTTAGTTGGCACAGTGTAGGACTATAATCCAAGACATTCAGGTTTGATACTGGCCTATGCCAGCCTGGGTTACCTGTCTTGGTGTGTCCTTGGGAAAATTACTTAGCTCCAATTTCCTCAGCATGATTTAGCCAATAATGTGTTGAAAGTCCCATAAAAAGCACAAGAAAATTGATACTGGGAAATGTATATATAATGATTACTAAGCACTTCAACACTTCAAATACTTTGCTAACCAGCTCAATTAGATGCACAAATAAATTTTGGGATTATAAAATAATTAATTTCTTTTTCTTAATCTGCGGGTGTGGGAGTGCTAGGGTCAGCAACAAAAAACAGATTGTCGGCCGACCAGAAACACACATTTTCTTTTTTATGACTAATGTAGTGATTTTTGCTGAGATGTGGCTTAAGCATAGTATTCTAAATGATGAAATACATGACGGAAAGGTTACACTTGAGTGTGAATCAAGTATTAAAAAAGACATTCATACTGTTCTACAGTGTGACTTGGACATTTCTGACCTTGAATGTTTATAGATAGAACTAAACAATACAGGTAAGAAGGTAGTAGCTGCAGGAATATAAAGATCACCCAATTATAACAGCTGTTTAGGAGCAACTTTAATTTAGTATAGAGATAGCCCAATCCACTATACTTAGCCATTTCATTTCAGTCGATTTTATCTGAACATTTTCTCCTTCCTAAATAAAAGAAAATCACTGTTTTGAAACCTAAACTCAGCTAATGTGTAAGGACATAGAAATGGTCCCAAATTTAGTTGGTCACATTGAATTCATAGAAGACTGAATTAAATCCAATACAATATCATGAAATGGGTACTCAAACTAACCAAATATTAATATATGGCTGAAATAAACATGCAAAGAATTACTAAATATGCTCATTTGGGTTATTTTTGTTAGTGATTCCTCATAGCACGAACATACTCAATATATTCCTGATAAAACCTGCAAGGAAGTTTAAAACTTGATTGTCCTTGGAAAAGTGTACACAATGGTTATATTTTATCAAGTTTTGGCTGAAATTCAGTCTCAGTTTGAAGAACTTAGGATTTAATGGACACGATGATTTCTGTATTAATATACAGATATACAAATCTATTTAAAGCATAATAAAGATGGTTTTCCTTAGAAGATATGGAGCTATGAATATGTGATATTGCCACTGATTTTCTTGTTTCAGTTTTTCTTTTCGTTTTTATTCAAGAATGTTTCACAGAGCATACATTCAATGAATTTTGTAATTTTCATATATAAATGATAGCTATTTTAAGTAAATTTATGACCAGGAATGTGTATCTGCCAAAAGTGACAGTCACATTGTACCAAGAGTGACAGTCACACTGCACCAAGAGTGATAGTCACATTGCAGTAAAGAGTGACAGTCACATTGCACCAAGAGTGACAGTCACACTGAACCAAGAGTAACAGTCATTTTGCAGTAAAGAGTGAGTCACATTGCACCAAGAGCAACTGTCACATTGCAGTAAAGAGTGAGTCACATTGCACCAAGAGTAACAGTCACTTTGCAGAAAAGAGTGACAGTCACATTGCACCAAGAGTGACAGTCACATTGCAGTAAAGAGTGAGTCACATTGCACCAAGAGTGAGTCACATTGCAGTAAAGAGTGAGTCACATTGCACCAAGAGTGACAATCACATTGCATTAAAGAATGAGTCAATTTGCACCAAGAGCAAAAGTCACATTGCAGTAAAGAATGAGTCACACTGCACTAAGAGCAAAAGTCACATTGCAGTAAAGAGCGAGTCACATTGCACCAAAAGTAAAAGTCACATTGCAGTAAATTCTAAACTGGTTGCCCATAATTCATGAGAAAACAATCAATGGTGAATTGCAGTCTACAAAGCATGTATTTACTGTGTACTGGTGAGAATTACAGCAAATTCAATTTCTAAAATCAAGTAAAACATATATGTTGCTTCTACTGACACATATGTAGCTTCCTCTTGTGTTTGCATGAAGTTCAGGCATGTATAATACTTTTAATTAGTTTGCCATATTATCCACCATTGCATGCAATAATCAGTATCAATGATATCATGATTTCCAGAATCACTGCAAAGTTATAAAACTGACAAGTTATAAAACTTGTGCATGTCTAGTTTTAAAATGACTTAGACACACAAACCTTAAGATATATTACTACATACTATTGCATAAAGTATGTCTGCAAAGATGGTATTAATATTACTCTGTATCATATCTAAGAAAAACAGACAATGGGACATATATAGCATTTGGCTAAATCCATGGTAGATATATATTTAGATTGCTTCAATTCATGTTTAAAGCTTGCTTTTGAAGCAATCCAGACTGTGAGTGAGACATTTTATGCAAATTTTATATTTTTATGTAAAATTTGTACAGCTAGATAAATATGTTTTAAGTGTTATGAAGTAAGGTTGGGGGTAACTGGTTACCAATTTTTGTAAATGGTTACCAATAATATCGGAATGATCAGCAGTCATTCCGGGTAATCAACAGAGTACTAATAAATATGGCATAAAGTAGCCACCACAAGAACCAAAACATTTTGAATTGAATTTTATTTGGGTTCAAGATTGACAGATTAGAGGACGTTGAGATTAGGTTTCTGTTCAATGTTCAATGCATCAGAAAGACCACATATTTAAACATAGTTATAAGCCATCATGAGATTGACCTTCTTGGTATATATTTTCATATAATGTTTACATCTGGATAGAGAGGTGATCTATGATTTTTTTTCGAAACTGACAAGACATAATCTTAAACCTAGTTTTTATGATAGTTTATAACATCAGCACTGTTTACAGGAAAAGATACTGTTTGCTACATATAGATGCTATAAATAAATGGAACCAATCAAAAGTACTATATTGTTACTATACAAAATCGTCTATTGTAGTAAGATGTTATACTTACAAGCATGTTTGCTGGAAGCACACTGATGCTGAAAATGTCATACAGTTTGAAAAAATAATAGTGACAGCATCATAGCTTTGAGTACTACACATATAGTTAATACTAGAGCATATATCAGTATATGAGAGAGAGAGAGAGAGAGAGAGAGAGAGAGAGAGAGAGAGAGAGAGAGAGAGAGAGGAATGGGTACACAAAACTTGTGAGGGCTGAATGTTTTTGGGCTTAAAATTCATTTTGGTATGATAATCATATTATACATGGTTCTATATGTAAGAGATTATGCCTGACATACTGGCTTAAAATAAATTCAAGCAATATGGTTCTGGTAGCTTTTTCTCCTTATTTACTTGTGTCCCTTTACTAAATAGTAAGTTCCATTCTGTTATTTATTGTACACTTTTACACAGGTGTAGGGGAGTCATGCACATCAAATTGTTGATTATGGTTAGATCTTTATTGCCATCTTCTCTGCACTCCTAGAGATTTCCCCAAATGTTATGATTTTAAAAATTAGCTATAGAATGACCCCATCAAGATGGGTTCAGGATGACTGCAATCTACTCCAGCAAACCAGGCAAGAACTGTCACTTGTGATTAATTGGTGGCAGAATCAAGGGACTCAATACCACCACATCATTGTATTAAACTAATGACATACATTCAACATAATGCTAGAGTAGGGACTACCATTTATTAGTGAATTATGTGTAAACCATTTTAACAAATTGTTTGCTCATTAAAAACAATCTTCATATTTTGTATCTGAAAAATATCTGATACTTATTTAAATCAATACAATTAATCAAAGTGTATGTTAAGTAGGTGCAAATAAAGCAATATAAATTAGAATAGATCAGCAACATTGGAAATTAAAGCAATTACCCAGAATGCCATTCTGCCTCTCAACTGAAACATCATGGGTAATTGTTCTTTAGTCTCTAAAAACAAGTAAACTATTTATGAATGTAGTATAAAAAAATACTTTTTATAGCAAATGTATTCAAAACCTAAATTTTGGAGTGCTGCAATTACTGAAAGTATATATACTTTCTGAAAGCATATACATGTATCAACATGTCCACTCCCTCCTCAACTTAATTGTAATTCTAATTTAAATTCAAGTAGTGAAAATATAATATCATAATATGTGACACATGCTTCAGATTTAACTGAAAACACACACAGACACACACACAGACATATACACACACATTACGTGCTGTATTTTCTTAACAGTAAAAATAAACAGTGGGAACAAAAACCTGAGAAAAACAACATTATCAATTTTCCAAATAAACATTTTGCTTAACTAAATGGTCTTTGTCTATGTCTCTTTCTCTCTGGGTTTTTGAGTGGCCAAGTAGTCTCAAATGCTCTCAGTTAGGGATCACTGCCATCTCACCTCTGTTTTAATAACAACGTTTTGTTTTTAATACTCAGTCTGACACCCAATTCTGATATATCACCACAAAAAAAAAAAAAAATAACAAAGGATGGTCCCATAAACTTGAGACACTAGCCAAGAGCTATTGAGTTCAAAGATTTTAATTTTATGGCAGACAACTCAATATATCTTGTTCTGTTATGGTGAAACTACATAATTATATAGGATATACATGTACATGTATTTATGATCAAAACATAATGCAAATTTGAATTTGTCTAAACAAAGGCTGACTCTGAACTACAAGCTCTGATACTTTGAAGACCATGCAACTTAGGCAGGTGCTCTGATAATTAAGAGATTGATGTATCATTGGACAGCTAGTACCAGCAAATCTGATTAGTAACACAGATAAGAGATAATTGTGATTGACTGTAATTAAGAAGAGCTATAGAACACTTGTACTAACAGATAAAATAATTTTCAGCCTAACAACTGCATATCAAAGCTATCTTCATTAATTAATTCCCAAGGGTTAGTGGTGAACAGAGTCAGTGTCTGAACCTTGATGCCTCTAATGTTAACCCACTCCTTTTGAAAAGAGCATCACTCTGAATGTAGAATGAAGAAGGTCAGTTTTTTAATTACAATGAATTAGAATAAAGGTATGGTATATCACTCAGCTGATAACTTATGCTAATGTGACAAATTAATTACCATTTGTTACTTTACATAAGCCAGAGAACCATTGCAAATATTTTAGAAAAGCAGTCTCTAGATGCAACTGTTAACAAGAATTTTGAAGTAGAAAACAAATTCAGATATAAGTTATCTTGACAATGAAATTCTGTTCAAAGTGATAATACAGGGCATGTCAAAAAATAACTTTCTTTTAAATGATATAAAAGTAGGTACTATAATGAGTTGCTAAAAATAAAGAGGTTAATTTTGTTTTCCTTGTTATTGTAAGTATTTGTTCTTTGAGTCTGCTTCATTAGCTATTATATTGTTGAGCCGGATTTTACTATTTGCTTTTTGTTTCTTGCTTTTGTTGGTTTTGTCAGCACCGTTATGACCAAATACTTTTCCCAAGGACACACCAAAGCAGTTAGCTCAATGCTGGTTTGAGCCAGCCTGTCAAAGCTTGAATGTTAGGATTACTAGTCTGATTCCCTGTCAACTGAGCTTGTTTTACTAGGTGAAATTACATACATACATACATACATACATACATACATACATACATACATACATACATACATACATACATACATACATACATACATACATACGTACGTACGTACGTACGTACGTACGTACGTACGTACGCACGTACATACATACATACATACATACATACATACATACATACATACATACATACAAGCATGCATGCATACATTCACACACACATGCATGCACCCATGGATACATACATACATAAATACATACATACATGCATGCATAAATACATACATACACACACACACACATGCACACACCCATGGACATACATACATACATAGATGCATACATACATACATACATACATACATACATACATACATACATACATACATACATACATACATACATACATACATACATACATACTTTCCCATATTACAATACGCTTATATAAATACATGTACATACATAGCCAATCATGATATAGACAAAATATGGTGCATTTCTTGGACTTGGAATTGTTGTAAGATAGCATGTTCAAGTACAAAGTGTGGAAAGTAAAACAATACAATGAGGTTATAATGTCCTGAACATCTAATTGGGTCAATTATACATATATATATATATATATATATATATATATATATATATATATATATATATATATATATATATATATATATATATATATATATAAGCTGTCTTCTCCAGTTGTTTTTACTTAATTGTGCTAAAAAGTTTTTATTTTCCAAATCTAATTCTGAAACTCCTACATCCAGGTGACCCTGCACAGCTACACAGGAACAGCTGCAGAATCACATGTCAGCAGGTTTCTCTTTGTAGCAATTATAGTCAATTGGATTCAAACAAACTGACATTGATAATCTGAAATCTGATAGCTTTCATGTCCTCCTGTCCAGTAGTTGGGTTTCTCATAAAAGGCAAACTGATATCATTTTGGCTGGGCATTTCTGAAACTCCATCCTTAGTGAAGTGAAGTATAGCCAAATGGCACAGAAAAATAAGTGGGGGATAAAAGACAATCTTTTTGTGTCGAAAGATGTTTTGATGACAGAAAAGATTGTTACTACATCAGGTTTTAGAGATCATAAAATTAGTGCCTGAACATAGGGTAATGTTACTACAAGGGTTTGGGGGGATAGCTTTGTAGTATTAATACTACATCAGTTGTAGTATTGTTACTACATCAGGTTTTGGAGATCATACAATTAATGCCTGAACATAGGGTAATGTTACTACAAGGGTTTGGGGGGATAGCTTTGTAGTATTAATACTACATCAGTTGTAGTATTGTTACTACATCAAGTTTTGGAGATCATAAAATTAGTGGCTGCACATAGAGTAATGTTACTACATGGGTTTGCAGGGATAGCTTTGTAGTATTAATACTACATCAGTTGTAGTATTGTTACTACATCAGTTTTTGGAGATCATAAAATTAGTGCCTGAACATAGGGTAATGTTACTACAAGGGTTTGGGGGGATAGTTTTGTAGTATTAATACTACATCAGTTGTAGTATTGTTACTACATCAGGTTTTAGAGATCATAAAATTAGTGCCTGAACATAGGGTAATGTTACTACATGGGTTTGGTGGGGATAGCTTTGTAGTATTAATACTACATCAGTTGTAGTATTGTTACTACATCAGGTTTTGGAGATCATAAAATTAGTGCCTGAACATAGGGTAATGTTACTACAAGGGTTTGGTGGGGATAGCTTTGTAGTATTAATACTACATCAGTTGTAGTATTGTTACTACATCAGGTTTTGGAGATCATAAAATTAGTGCCTGAACATAGGGTAATGTTACTACAAGGGTTTGGGGGGACAGCTTTGTAGTATTAATACTACATCAGTTGTAGTATTGTTACTACATCAGGTTTTAGAGATCATATAATTAGTGCCTGAACATAGGGTAATGTTACTACATGGGTTTGGTGGGGATAGCTTTGTAGTATTAATACTACATCAGTTGTAGTATTGTTACTACATCAGGTTTTGGAGATCATAAAATTAGTGCCTGAACATAGGGTAATGTTACTACAAGGGTTTGGGGGGATAGCTTTGTAGTATTAATACTACATCAGTTGTAGTATTGTTACTACATCAGGTTTTAGAGATCATAAAATTAGTGCCTGAACATAGGGTAATGTTACTATATGGGTTTGGTGGGGATAGCTTTGTAGTATTAATACTACATCAGTTGTAGTATTGTTACTACATCAGGTTTTGAAGATCATAAAATTAGTGCCTGAACATAGGGTAATGTTACTACAAGGGTTTGGGGGGATAGCTTTGTAGTATTAATACTACATCAGTTGTAGTATTGTTACTATAGCCAAATTCTCTTAAAAAGGACAAGCAAGCAATTCCTTTTTTATTCTGACAGACCATAAGTGTAAAATAAAATAACGAAAGTCTCACTATAGAGAATTAAATTTGAAATAGCAAATTCAGGCGAGACTTTCGACACATGAAACAATTAACAATATAATTTCGTAATACTATGAAGTATTTTTCGTGCTCTGTTCCATGCATTAAAACTATAGATTGATAGTGTTTGTGTACGTATTTGAGTTGAAGAATTAAAGAGCGTGTTCTTATGACACGATTTTGCTGTTTGTGCTGTTTGTATTTCACTTTTGTTTTAGAATGTAGGTTTGCAAATGTGTTTGTATTTGATAGACATACCGAATTGTAAACAATGACATAACTATAATATATATATATATATATATATATATATATATATATATATATATATATATATATATATAGAGAGAGAGAGAGAGAGAGAGAGAGAGAGAGAGAGAAAGAGAGAGAGAGACAGAGAGAGAGAGAGAGCGAGAGAGAGAGATAGATTGAGAGAAAGAGAGATAGATATGTCTGTGTATATAATTTATCTTACAGAAACGTATTGTTCCTGTGTGAAGGAAGAACGTCGTGTGAATCAAAGAAGCGAATTGCAACCAGGGGACCACATAACACGTCCTGTACACTTCCAGCTTTGTTGTTTTTGTCTCTCCCACCATGCGATAGTTAAGTCATCAACAGAAGAAACGGTCACATTATTACATTTTGCTGCAGATGGGTGTTGTAAAAAGAAAATTAAAGAAGAGTCGGATGACGCAGATTTTACGACTAGAGATGTTTTCAAATTTGTCTATGAAAACGCAAAGAACAAAGGCAATGATGTTATTAATCAGGCAGAGAATTTAATTGGAAAAAAAACATGCTACTGTTTATGCCTTAATAACTGCGAACATTTTTGTAAAGAATGTGTGACTGAAAAGCATGTAAGTAGCCAGACTAAGGAATTTTTAAAATTGTGCATATTTGTCATCGTGGTCATTTTTCTTCGACCTGTCCGCGTTGCATCAGTTTTCTCATCGACATTGTCTGATGATTTATATCGAATTTTCAATTTTCGTATAAATGCCACTATATTCGTATCGGTTGAGATCGCAGCAATTACCATATACTTTCTGATTGCTTTAGGTCAGATTATTGTTTCGTTTCGCGAGACAAACAAAAACCCTGAAAAATGTTGCCGGAAAAAATTACAAAAATGTTTTATTGAATTTATTTTAAGGATGGTACTTGTTACATTGGTATTAGTAGAAATCATTATTTTGGCCAAAGGACACGTTGAACTTAGGATAGAAATTGTACTTTCTGTTGTCTCATTTTTATACGGTACTGTACTTGAAATTTGCTATTCGTGCAGCGCGAGATGTCGTCTAAAATGCATCAGACCTTGCATGTGTTGCAGATGTTGTGATGTATGCTATACACTCTGCTATGACCCATGTAAGAAGTGTCAAATATTTTAGAGAATGATTTAAATTAAATAAGTTTATATATGTTTATATTTATCACAAGAACAGTCACAATTAGTTAATTTCCCAATGAGTTTCAGCCTCATTAACATTTTGTTTCAGTTTTTGTTTTAATAATCGCATTTAGGAGGTAGGAAACCAATGAACTGCATCGTGCAAATGAATAAGACATTTTATCTTCCATTTACAGAATTTCGATATACGAAATTGTCCATTTCTCGTTGTCGTTCATCGTTTTGTCAAATCCTAGACAGGTATAAGATCCACTAGAAACTAGCAATTAAGCTTTGATTCTACTCGTACCTGAGTCTTAAGAAAAAAACAGAAAATTGTAGAAAAGAGCAGAATCATCGAATTCAGGTAGGAAATGTTTCAAATCATATTGACATAGTGGTTCTCTTTTGGAACATTTAGTGAATTCAGGATAAGACAATTTTATCACGTGCAATCTTCTTGATAAATTTGTTTAGACAAGGTCTGAGATTTTATTTTTGTTCATTACTTGTACAGAGTAATTCATGTTTCACAGACTATTTGAAAATAATATTATCAATTTCTTCATTGAGTTATTAGATTTCCTTTTCAATATAGTCGGATACTTATCTAATGTGTAATTTTCTAGTAGTAATCAGATATAACCAGAGTCATCATCCGAATTCGAGTACATTTTTGATTACTTCGAGATATCTTATATTCATCTAACAATGGCAAAGTATTAGGATCAACATGCATCATTCTGGCATAAGAAACTACCTGATATTAATTATTACTGCAATAGTGTACTTTGGGTGTTTCATCAATTGCTGCACAACAAATAACGAAAAAAATAAGGAATAGGAATTTGTAAAAATATTTTGTAAAAAATGCAGAAATTGAATCGAGAACGGATAAAAATGTATATATGGAATATCGAATACTCACTTTGAGATAAATATGCAAAAATATTGAAATTAGTCAACTGATCGTATGATTTGTTTCAAAAAGACATCTCTGTTCTTTTAATATTCATGTCATGATAATAAGTTCTCTGTATCAAAATATCTATAGCTTCTAACAACATGATTTAGTATATTCTTGATCATAACAAAATCGGTAAGGCCCTCGAATGTTTTTTGTATCTTGCCACATTCAACCCACCGCTGGAAATAATTTCCCGTCCTACATTTGAACCGGGTGAATGTCTCACCTTTCTTGGGCTTACTATATTTAAGCTTTTTGCGGAACCCTTGTTCTGTCAACTCGTATCTCGTAAGGAGTACCTCTCTTAACGCGTCATACTTCAATGCGTCGATTACGGGTAGACTTGAATACACATCTAGCGCTTTACCTTTAAGTAACGCGCTGAGATGAAACTACCAAGTATCTCTTTGCTACTTTTGGATGGTGGCATATCGCTCAAACCTTTGTAAGTAACTATCTAAGTTTTCTTTGTCGTAATCAAAAGGGAGTAATGTAGGGCCTAATAATTCAAATTTTCTTTTATATTTTTTATGTTCCTTTTCCATATTCCTGTCTTCTGTTTCAATGGTTTCTAACTTTGCTTTCCTTACCAAACTATCATTTCATTTTCTCTCTGCTTCTCTAACTCTATCTTTGCCTTTTCCGCTCTTTCTCTGTTTTTTCCCTCTTAGATGCTATCTTCTCCCTTTAAAATGCTATATTTAATTCCGACCTTTCCCTCTCCAATACTATCTCCTCCATTTCAGATGCAATATTTAATTTCGATTTGTCCCTTTCTGTATCTCTTTCCTTTACCCTTTGATCCCTTTCTCAGGCTTGCTCCTCCTGAACGAAGTTTTTAAGGGTCTCCCCTCATACCTAAACTGTTCGCTCAACTCAACAAATCTTTGAGTGTCGACATGATAAATACTGTTGATAAGATCACCAATTCTAAGTGAACTATTAATATAACACATAAAAATTTAGGATTACGCGAACCAGCGTCATATTCCTTCTACAAATGTATGCAATATGTAAATAAACATAATATGAGCGAGGTATTGACTCAGCAGCATGAATTCATCAACTACCAATCATCCATTTACTTGTATTCCTTGGCAAGTTTGTCCCTCCATCAGACCATTCATCAACCATATCCCATCAATCAATTCACATGCTTTGACTTTTATGCCCATCTATCCTACCATCCATCAGCTACACATCAAACCATCAATACACCTGCTTTGACATATTACGTATTTAAGGGGCCATTTATCCTCTGCCATTTTTCCACCCCATCGCACGACAGTATATGTTTCCCCATCAATCTAACCATTCTTCAATTGCCTATCATCTATCCAATCACATGCCATGACACTGTACCAAATATATATATTTGCAAAAATCCTACCGTTGGGCGACAGCGTCTAAATTGCATCCTTTAAGCGACACCGTTGTATACTAAATACGTACGAATCATAATTTTACCTATATCGTTAATAACAATTTATTTTGTACGTGAGATGGTTTTTTATTTGTATTCTTTTAACTGTATATATCATTCATTATGTATAACAATTTCAGATGATTATACACATTTGTATTGTATGCAATTTTGCGAATCAGTTGATTTTCCATGTAAAATATTTTTTCACAATTCATTGGAGTCGATTTTGGATGGAATCACGGATGGACGAGTGGTCCAAGGCGCACAGCTTTATTAGATCATTGACACTAATCTTGGTCCGCGTAAGTTCGAGTCTCGACTCGAGCTACGGGGCATGCGAGAAAGCTTGTCGGTAGCTTCCTGTATGTCAGTGGTTCTTACCGATACCTCTTCCACCACACACTGTATGAAAAGTTGCCTTTACAAATATTTAAGTTATATTTAAATACAAGTAAAAGATGTAAAATGTATCAGTATCACCTTTACAATATCTTTACATAACAAAAAGATGAAAATTCATCTTTAGTCACTGTAAAGACTATACAAGCAGTTGAGTTGTCTTTACAAAAATAAAAGGCATTGAAAGTCTGACTTTACAGATATTTAATCCAAACTAAACTGCAAGCTTTTTGCCACATGCGCACATACTTTAAATAGTTTATCCACTTTGCTATATTTAACGTAAGGACTAATGGTATAGTTAGGTCAACCAGAGAGATGTGTTTAATAGGACTGTTCCAGCAAAGATACAAGAAATCCAGATAAAAGTGAAATATGATAACAATAACAAATGATCAATAGTTTAATAAATGTATTGCAACCATTTTCTTTGTAAATTATGAATGAGTCATTTACTTGGTGAAAACTTTACTCAGAGAATATTTCTGTGATTCTTGGATTTTATATTCTATTATTCGAATAGCCTTATAACAATTATGGAATACAAATTATATGAACTTGATTGTAAGTTATAAAATTCAAACTATAGGCTATAAACATGTTTAAAAATAGAGTAATATGATGCAGAAGCCGAGGTAATTGTATATCTAATAATCTCCTATATAGCGCCATTGTTTAAATATTAAAAATTGTACCTTTACTACTTCCTCGTTCATGTAAGTTATACATATGCAGTTTCATTATATTTTTTGTGTTATCATGGGCATAGATTCCCACATGTTTTTCGCTACCAGCTTCATTTAAGTTACACATGTGTGTACCAGTGCAATTAGTGAAGTGAATCAGTCTGAATTTTATAGCTGATAGTCAATTTCAATTAAACAATAATCGATTAAATTCAGTTGCTGGGAGCAAATTTTCATTTTTGTTTCTCGAGGACAAAATGTAAATAAATGAAATGAATAATCTTGTTTATCGATTTGCATACAATTAACCAAATAAAAATGTTACTTTTTAAAAATTGTTTTATGTTATTTGTGTTTCACAACTTTGTTAACTGAAGTCAAATGCATATGGTTTATCGACTTTATGAAACTGATATACTGTTGCAAGCCCATAATTAAAAACATTCATTAGTATGTGGTTTGTCTATCGCTGAAATTATGAAGAACATGCTTTTTTTGTTTAATCAGTTTTTACTAATATTTTGATAAAAATATGTAACATTTCAGTTGGAAAAAAATATATATAAAAAATGCTCATACATCTTAATTCAACAACCACAAAGTCAAAAATGCATAATTATGATGACTGATATATTTCAAACACAGCACTGACAATTGGCAAAAAATCTAATAAACATTCTTTTATTTACTGTTACACAATATAGATCCACAAACTAAACACATGATTTCATGAATATAAAATAGAATGAATTAAAATTCTAGATATAGGAATTTCAAGAAATATTTATATTATGCAAAAAACAACCACTCTCTGAATGCAGTTCTAATAAAGTCAGCTTCCCATATGTACAGAATATAAAAAACAACATTATATATATATATATATATATATGTATATATATATATATATATATATATATATATATATACATGCAGGACATTTTTAAGATTTACAGAATTTAGTCAGTGTGGTCTTATCTCCCTTTATTTTAGTTGTATTCATTATATACCAACTTCATGAAACAGTAATTCATACTCATGCATGGTTTCACACAAGTTCTGTATGCTAGCTTCATGTAAGCTATACATGCGCATGGTTTCACAAATATTGTGTGGGTGCAATTTAAGAAGAACTTTCTTGCAATAATTAACATTTAAAGTAACTCTACAATGGCTTCAGTTATTTAAAAGCCATATAGAAATGTATTTCCATCAAGAGGGGACATCAAAAGCACACATTACCTTTAAGAATCCAACACTAAACATGTTATCTACATCAGTAAATTTACAGCTGAATAATACTTCATTTACTTAATCAAGACCTGAATATTAAAGTCATTGCTATCAACGCATTTTTTTATTATGAACAATGGTCGGCCCATCGCTATGTGAAATATAAGCAGTAAATGTGAACCACTTCACAGAAGTGTTGTGTACCAACTTAATGCAAGTTATAAACACGTATGGTTTCACACAAGTTCTGTGTGTGTACCAGCTTCATGTAAGTCTTACATGTACAGAGTTTCACACAAGTTCTGTGTGTCCCAGCTTCATGTAAATTATACAAGCACATGGTTTCACACAAGATGTGTACGTGTACTAGCTTCATGTAAGACATACATGTACAGAGTTTCACACAAGTTCTGTGTGTACCAGCTTCATGCAAGTCATACATGTGCATGGTTTCACACAACTTCATACATGTGCAGAGTTTCACACAAGCTTTGTGTGTTCCAGCTTCATAGAAGTCATACACGTACATAGTTTCACACAAGTTATGTGTGTACCAACATCATGTAAGTTATACATGTGAATGGTTTCACACAACATCTGTGTGTACTAGCTGTGTGTAATGTATATATGCGCATGGTTTCACAAACATTGTGTGGTTGAATTTTAAAAAGAATTTGCTTGTAACAATTAACATTTAAATTAACTGTTCTTAGGATTTAGTTATTTAAAAACCAGACATGCAAAAATATATTTCCATCCAAAACACAATTTGCCTTTAAGAAGCCAACAATAAACATTTTATCTACAACAGCAAATGTACAGCTGAATAATACTTCATCAGGACCTGAATATTAAAGTCTTACATGTTTAGTCATATACATCACAATGTTTTAATTTATGACACATGTAAACACTTAGAAACCTATTAATATTCCATTAAAATACAAATGGTAATAAAGTCCTGTTAATTCGCTTACCTAAAAGTCCCTTTATCTTACACAAGATATCTATCACGAGGGCAGACAATTATGACTTTTTTGGTTTTGATTGTTTTGTATGCATAAACAAACTTTGACTAAATTCTTTGCGCAGGTATAAATACTGCTGGTCCCTCTCTCTCAAATGAATCACTTCTCCAAACTACAACTGGTTTTCCATACATATTTTAAGTGACTCAACTAATTCTCTAAACCAAATAACTTTTGCTATTAAATGCAAACACAATTTCCTATCCAAAAACAGATTGTGTAACAAAAGCTTTTCAATCTGACCTGGCCATGGGGTCAAACCAATCGTATTACAAGCAACAATCTTACCATGTCGATCAGACCAATGAGCCAGTATGACTGATGATCTATAACTCCTTCATGTCTAGTACCCAATATACTAACATATATCGATACCTGTCTAACAGATCTGAATTCGTTCAAAAATATCTCGATGAAATGAAAAAAATTTATCAAAAATTATTTGACATAATACAAATCTACAACTGTTCAGAAAATGTTAGCTTATCAAAAATGGTTTGTGCAAACAACATATTTCTTACAATTGTCTCTACTGAAAGACACGAATTTATTCATTTGGTTACTGGAAAGTCCTGATACAAGGCATTCATGAAATCTGATGAACTTGAGCACAATTACAACACAGATTTTATTAGAATCAAAATATAAGAAAAGGCTCTCTCAGGTATAAAAAAACAGGATTGCCACTTTAAAAGTGCTTTTAGAATCCACCAGATATAATCATTTCCAGATGATTTTTCAGTAACAATTTCGGTTTCACAGTCAGACATAGCATCTTCAAAAGCTGCTTCATTCGAGCTATCGTCGCTTTCACTGTCTAACGAAATGATACCTTGACTCTGAACTGATTCAAAATACATCAATCTATCCTCCTCTGTGATAGTCTTTGGTAATGGCATTGCTGATGTCTGCCAAGGTAAATATGTGCTCTCAAAATACTGCGTACTATTGTCTTCAACTGATCCTTGCTCCTCTTCCTCACCTGTATCACACTGAACATCTTTGCAATTATGACGTCTGAAGTGTCGATCAGAAAACTCATCACCACAGCGCTGACAGTGTCTCCTTTTTTTCTTTTCTTCCATCGCTACCTTAAACTAGAATGGACTGAAATATAGAGAAAACCCATTAATAATACTTGAAAGGAAATGGGCATATATAGACTTTTTTCCCTAGGTTTAACAATTTTTAAAAAATACTATAAAAGTGTCACTGTCAATAAATACTGCATATTTTTACTCAAAATATCATTTTGGGTCTGAAAGCTATGATTTATATCACCCTAGTGGCTATCTGTAACATTGGCTAAGTTTTTGTGGTTATTATAACCACGCATCAACAATGGTATTTTCAAAATGTCTCTGTACTTCTCTGAAACAACAAGATTACCACTTGCATGAATTAAAATGACGATTTGTGCTTCAAATGCCTGTTTATGTATTAATGTTTCAACCGAAAGTGGATGCAACTTTTGCTAGGGGCATAAACAACCAAATCTGACATGGTATCTTCTATTAGAGAAAAGCAACCAGAAGAACGTCAATGACCCCCCTCCCTCAACCCAATGGAACCCACGTTTAAACAACACTGATTTAATGTATTTCAAGATTTAATGGAGTATTCATTTCAATCATTAGTATTATATTCTGTGCATTTATCAATGTTCTCAAAGTTATGTCAGAACAAATTTCACTGGCAGCTATAGCTTTGTTAAAATGGATGCCACTTGATGTTAATATTATTATAAAGTTTCAGTAACCATTATATTCGTTACTGAAACTTTACGATAATATTAACATAAAGTGGCATCCATTTAAACACAAAAATTTACATCAAATTTGAAGCTTCAAATCTGGGTTTCTTAAACAGGTATACCAGCATACAATACTGAGAATAAGCTATAATGTCCTGACAATGTAGTTAGGTCATATGAATATCTATAAATAAATGCCTACCAGATTGATGTATGTTGAAAAGGTCTCACAAAATCATATGCGTAAATGCCAACCCCTGACGAGGGAAAGGTGTAATCCAAGTGGTAAAATGCAAAATCCAGGCAGAAAAAGAGTAATCCACATATAACATGCTAAAATTTAAAAAAAATATTTTCCCCTCTCATCCTTTAACATCCTTTACTGTTTTTAAGTTTTCATATTTAGCACTTTTATCTTTGCACACACATCGACTAGAATCTATCATAAGACTTTTAGCAACAAATATTAACATTCTTTCCACACAGTTTGAAAGAGATGTCATGTGATGCTGCATTTGTGTTGTCATATTTAGAGAACTGATTTTTGTTGTTGTTGTTGTTGTTTTCGCCCTTTTCAAATCCATCTGAACTTTTTTAAGGAGATATTTATGATCTCATATATATGTATCAACTAAAATAAAATATAAAATATTAGTGCCTAATACCGTTAGAATGGTTCTGCAATAAATATTAATTAGAACAAAGAACATGTGCATAAAGATTAAATTTAGAAAACCAGTCTGTTCTCTCCTCACCAAGCCATACAGATGCTGTTAATAGAATTTTAGATCGAAAGTTTTAAAGCATAACAGGCTTTGCTATAAATAAAACAGTATGTTAGGAAACTACACTCAAGTCCACGGACAAGCGTACTCTTATAGTGCAGTGACGTAAAAGCTGTCATGTCTAAAATATAGTCTATGGGATTAATAGAATGGTATTAAAAACGAGAAAAAATTATTGTTATTTTGGAAGGTGGATTTACCAAAAAAGTGTAATCCATATATGTTTAAGCCTAATTGAGTGAACGAAAATGTGTAATGATTACGTCAAAAGTGTAATGGTTGGTATGTATGCATATGTATTAGGTTTTTATCAACACTCTATGTATGTATGTATGTATGTATGTATGTGTATACATATATATATATATATATATATATATATATATATATATATATATATATATATATATATATATATACAATAATGTGTTCAAAAATAAATACAAGTTTATTAAAAATGTAATAGATGGATAGAGTAACAGACAATATGCATATCAGTACTATAGGGCTCTGCTAACTTTGTCAAGCAAGGTCTCAATACGACAAAGATGAAGCATGAAAATGCCAGATCTTCGTGATCTGCACTGCATACCTATATGTTTCAATTACTCCAATACCACTGTATTTTCGGACATCCTTTCTAGCTTTCTGCCACTTTCGTAAGCTAATCACAAGTGGATCCAGCTCTATTTCATCTGTGACAGGACAGGTTGTGTTCTACTCATGACAAGTCTGTGAACCACGATCTGCTGTTGACAGTTCATATCTTGTTTTGTCTTTTTCCTCATCATGTGGTGGTGTAAAGTTTTAAATGGATGCTGCTTTTTCTTCACTAAACTGCTGCTCAAATCGTTTCTTCTTTAAGAGTCTTCTTATTTTGTTTCTTGATTTGACTGCTGATGCTCTTCTCTTTCTATGCTAGTTTTCAAGGAGCACGTCTTCTTGTGCATTCATCCCTGTAAGAGAAAAATAGATAAACCATACCTTTTTACAGTTACAATAAATGCTCATTATACCTAAGTAAATGAAACTTCTGGTGGTTAAATTCTTAAAACAGTAGGATGAAGGGTCAGCAGTATTTGCCAGTCAAATCTTTTTATTTTTCCAAAAGTCTACAACACAGTCTAGTAACTATACTATTCAAGGCTTCTGAATACTTTTATTAAAAAATATTACTACAAACTTTGATATATTTTGAGCTTCTAAAAGAAAGTCAATTATATTTAGAATCTATCCCTTACAGCAATTCAATTTCTAAGAACATAATACCAGTCAAACTCATAATGTATTCCTACATTTTAATGACATTGACTTTCAAAATGGCAGATTTGTAAAGGTATTTCAGCATATAGCATCGTCTGCCATACATTTTATACTTCTACTATAACTGACGTTCATATACTTGTATTTTTATATAAGGTTTTTTTAAATATAAAGGTACATTTTACATTAATCTACTTTACAAAACTTTGCAATATGGGGCCATCCATTTAGTATGCATACACAATTTGGAAAAGCTGGATCATACCCCACACCCACATGCATACATTTTTTTTGCACCCACCCACCTGCGTATGTACGCTTGACCACCCACCCACCCTAGAATTATAAAGAATGATCAATATTTAATCCACGCAAAAACGACCAAGGATTAACAATATTAACATGTTTGATAAAATAGATACTACACCATCGTCTAATGTCTGGCTGCAGCAAATAAATAAACTGCGCAACTTTAAAAAGTTAGTCTAGTGTCCGCTAAAATTAAAATGCTGACTGCAGTCAAGCAGGTTACGTATTAGACATATTATTATCGAGGTTTCACACACACCTGTTCATATGCGTATGTACATTATCAGTATAAACACACGCACACACACACACACACACACACCCTTACGCATCTGCGTTAACCCCCTCCCCTTCCATGCGTACGTACTAAATGGACAGGATACTTGGAAAATAATGAGAAATATATTTTAAACAAATGTAAATATCACTTTTAAATCCATGACACATATATTTAAAATGGTCCGAATCAGCATGGCATTCGTTGCAAATAATTCCGTAATTTGGGCCTAATCAGCCAGCATTCTCCGAGTCTCACTCGCACCCCTTGAAACTGCGAAATATTATATTTTGATAAGGTTACTTACCTGGCTATGTTGCATGCAGCATCAGAATGTTGAACTATGTTCTGTTTTTGTTTTTGGCATCAAGGTTGTAAACAAACATTAATCGTGATGCGAACAAACGCGATTCTGGTGAAGCGTATGTTATCACTGACTCTAGCGAAATCCAGCTGCAGGAAGGCGATAACTGACTCATGCGCAGCTCAGCATCCGCATCACATGATTTCAACCGCCATTTCAAACAGCCTGGCCATTAAAAAAAAGAATGTCTGATGATCTGAGCGATGACGATATGCACATTTACATGAGCCAGTCTCTTCAATCGGACGTTGAATTTGAATACAAAAGACCAGAAGCTGAAACTGCAAGGGCAACGAGTTATTCCCGAGCAAGACTCTTGTCAACTGATTCGTCAGAGTCTGATATCGATTTGGATGAGGTAGGATAGTATATTTTGTTGAATTGCCCACTGAAGACCCCCTATCTTTTCCCCAATTATCTTTGACATTCCATTCTGTATTTAGTTTTCTTTTTTAGCTTTTTCATGTGTAATTTTCACATTTTAATATCTTCTCCCTATCATATTGTTCAATAACGATTTTCACCGTAAGGAAAAAGTAAAAATGTTTTTCCACTTGGATAGCAAACTGACTTTCAATAACAAGGTTCTCTTTTGTAGTTGACAAGAGAGCCAATGCCATGTACTTTTAATTTAAAAAAAGTAATAAATTAAATTAGGTGGTGGCCAGGTGATAATGAGAATGCTGTGTATACATGTATTCTTTTTGTATGCTATGATTTAATGTCTGTTTAAATCATTCTTTAAATATGAATGTATATGTGTATGGAAATGTCTGTGTGTGATATAATGTATTTTCTTCTTCTTTCTAAAGCACCCCTAGGCCGGTTACTGTCTCTGTGCTTGATTTCTTGCTGGAGCAATAGCTCCTCAGACCTAATGTTATTGTTTATAAAATCTAATGCTACCAGTAAAAATAAATTTATGTTTTATGTCAGATTTAATAAAGGCGTCATTTGAAGAGTAACTTTATGATCTTATTTTTTCCATCGACTCGTGATCTTTTCAGACAAATTCTAGTCACAATCAGTCGCTGAAGCCTAGGACATCATTGTCTGCACAAAGGATATCTGCATGTAGCACCCCTGTACATGTACTTGCCAAAGGTAACAGAGCATTGAGAAATGTAATCAAATTTAATGATCAGTCATAATTTTGATTTACTAGTTAACCCATACAATATTTAAAATTTTCCCAATTATGGTCCAATGCAGTTTATCTTTCTCTCTCCCCACAGATTTTTGTCAGATGATAAACCCATTACCAAAGAAAAGGAATTTTGAAACAAAATCACTTGCTAATATTAAAGTGAATAATTATTTCTGAACTAAGATTTAAAGTTTGCTTTTTTAAGTTTGTTTCAAATATCTAAAAAGTCACTAGCAAATATCTTTTTACGAAATGAAGACATTACAATAGTTGTTTTTTACAGTTGTCCAAATTTGTTGAGGTAAGTGTGGCGACATTAATAATAAACATGATAAACTGATATATTTAAAATCTTCTGTATGACTGTCTTTCCATACAAAAATTGATATACATCACTTGCTCGCAAATACGTGTCCCCAATGTCCCTTAATGCCTTATATAAGGCCGATATGACAATCAATTCCATTGTTTGAATTGATTAATCCTGTGGACAACGATGTAGTGAGAAAGTGCTGTATATATATATAGGAATATGTAGATGTCTCATTATGCCCCATATTCTTTTGCATGTTGTTTTTTGATGCATTTGTTTTAAGGAAGCTGCTATGTAAATTCTCTTATTTATTCTGTTTTCAAGATAAGGGTGAGAAGGGACTTTTGAAGGAGATTCTTCAAAACCAGAAGGAAATTATAAGGGCCATCAAACAGATTGAGAGAGAAATTAGAAGTCTGAAGACTAAATTAGAAGAGAGAGATGCAAACTTGAAGGAGCCTATTAAAGTCGCATTACAGATCAAGGTGTGTATACTACTACTATGGTTGACATAATTCATCGATATATCCATGCATTGATACCTTTGCCATATCTATGAAAGAGATTAAGCATCGATACAAAACAATATCTAACTTTGATTTTAAAGTTTTTTTAATCTTCAGCAGCAGTCATGAACAATTATTAGTCATTTGTCTTATTGTTTAAATGTATAACCGATATTTATCATATCGTTAATCGTATCGATACATGGCACAGGTGTACTGTTTCAGCCCTATATACTACACATTCAGTGCAGAACATGACTAGCTTCTGTCACTCACATTCAAGCGAGTTGGGATGAAATATATCAAGTAAAACTGAAAAAATCTGTATAGCATCATATCTAGCTAGAATAACCTATATTTGACATATATTAAAATTTGACATACTTATATTGTTAATCAGTAGTAAAATCTGGTCGCAAAGTAATAACTGGGAAAAGGCTAAATTTAAAAGATGCTGGTATCTCAGGTTGAACATGCTATAAATAGTAGTTTGGAATTTGTAATAGCAAGCCATGAAAGTTCCTTATACTGTATCTTAATTTTGAATTCTTTTTCAGAATGCAGTCCACGAGGTATATGCCAGTGGACTTAATAGGAGTTTGGCATGGCATTTTGACAAAAAGAGGTAAATATGCTCGAGGCAAAATATTCAAACATGATTAGGATATAGCATTGCATTTAGAATGTCCACTAATTTCTATTCCATTTCGGAAATTTACATGTAGCTGTTGTACCAGTTTCCTTCCATTGTATTACAGGACCTGTGCTACTTTGTTAATTACATTAGTTTTTATAAGAAAAATATCTGTAACATATTTTTTATATACATGTACTGCTACTGCAGACGGACTCGATTTTAAGCTATTGAGAATTATTGCGTAAAAGCTGTTTAACAGAGAAATGTTTGGTTTGCATTTGAAGATGACCTAATTCAATTTTCAGGCCATATAACTAAATAAAATCATTTTTTAAGTTTTACTTGAAATTTTCCGTGGAAACCTTGTTAGCACAAATGGGCCAAAATTACTGAACGTAGTCCAAGGTAATTAAATATATGTTGTAAATATATGTATTCCAAACGACATTCTAGCAGGTTCAGATGGCCCGAAATATTCACACAACACAAACTCCTATATGAATTATTAGATTGCCAAACGATATTCTATTAGGTTCAGAGGGCACGAATTACTCAAACATCACAACCGCCATTTAAAACCCTATATTGCCAGATGACATTCTAGCAGGTTCTGCCCGCAAGAAATATTTACAATCTTAATTATGATACACAACATTACCTTAATTCTAATGACGGCACAATACATATACGGGAGCCTTCTCTGCGTTCAACAGATTATTGCTTCCCTGAATAACAACCTCCTGGAGAGTGCGAAAGATCATCCACCAAGTAGTGACATTGAGGGAGGGTGTATTTTACCGTTAAAGTTCTAGTTTTGGGTAGAACCCCCATTTTTTAAATGGAAAATCACGATTTGTTTTTAGAATTAGCCGCGCGCTATCACTGCTGTAACCCCAACACTACATTTCAAGCACAGTTTTAGTCCCAATAATTCGTTCAGGCAAGCATTGTTACAGGGTGTTGTAGAGCATATCATACGCCATTTGCATTTATTTTTTGTTTGAATCATTATATATATATATATATATATATATATATATATATATATATATATATATATATTTAGGGGGTGCAAGGTCTGGGCCTGACGTCCCGCTCGCCCAAGGGAAGTGAAACGTCTCTCATAGCCTCCCCTTTCCAGGTGTAGTGATCGCGGCAGATCCAATGTCTTGCCTTGATGGACAGGAGGTTACTTGCATATAGCCTCTCCTACACTATTGTGTCCACAACAGCACCTTCACGCGGGGCCCCTTGTTCTCACAGAGCCTGTTGTCTGGCGCGACAGAGTGCTCAGCGGTATAACTGGGAGGGCAGACTGGGCTCATTAGCCTTGGCAGGCAGCCAGTCTAAGAGAAGGGAAACTCTGACTCCAAACCCGTGTAGATGAAGCTCGTTAGCCTGGTCAAGGCAATTTTTCTAGGAGAAGAAAACTCTGATTGAAAACCAATGGTACCACTGCACTTCTTTTAGGATATCTTCGGGAGAAGAAAAGGCTATGGGAGTAAACCCAGACAGAAAATCCGGAGAAGAGTCCCCAAGGCGGCTGGATGTCGACTACGACTTCCTTCCCCAGCTCCTGCATCCAAACTGGTGCCAAATGTCATGCTCAGCATTCCTTTAGACACAACCTGCAAAGACGAGAGGGGGATCCTGAAGCCTGGGCAACCCAGGATCTCCATATTCCATGCCCAGGCTTGTGCCCTGGAGAGGTCACTCCAGTCTCCATACCAAGTGAGGAAACAACACGGAAGAAGACAGTTTACAGGTTATAAGTTCCACCCGATTGGAGTAGGGAAGGGGCGCCAAGGGTCAGATTTGACGGTGGGAGGGATCATCGTGTCCCACTGGTCAACTACCGCCCGCCTCAAGCCGGGCAGCCCCCGGTCAATAAGGTGTTGACCCGCCATCGTCTGCCTGCTCCAGTGGGTGTCTGGAGCTTAGTGTGTTGCTTAACATGATAAGCAGACGAAAATTCCACACCAGACAAAAAGAAAAAGAAACGAATAAAGAACACTCCAGCTCTTCGATTTGTAAGCTGGAATGTGCGCACCATGTGTACAGGCATCTCCGATGACCTCAGAGAAGTGGATGACACCAGGAAAACGGCCATCAGCGATAGATAACTCACCAAGCTAAATATCAGTACAGCTGCCCTCCAGGAAACTAGACTGGCCTCTAATGGCTTCCTCAGAGAGGAAAACTACACTTTCTTCTGGATGGGTCGCGAGCCCCGTCAGCATGGAGTGGGCTTCGCCATCAAAACAATCTTCTGCGGTTGGTTGAACCTTCCGCATGGCGCAATGAGCGTCTCATGTCCATCAGCCTCACTCCTACTGCAGGTCCTCTCAACATCATCATTGTCTACACCTCCACACTCTCGTCTTCAGAAGACACCACGGATCATTTCTATGGGCAGCTGGATGAACAGATTAAAAGATGCCCCAAACACGAATCACTTTTTCTCCTCAGCGACGTCAATGCCAGAGTAGGTGTGGATCACGAATCAGGGCCTACCTGCCTCGGATATCATGGTACTGGAAAGATCAACGAAAACTGTCAGAGACTGCTGGAGCTGTGAACCTACCATGGCCTGTGCATAACAAACACTTTTTTCAAGGGTAAGCCACAACACAAAGTGTCATAGAAACACCCCAGGTCACATCACTGGCACCATCTTGACTTGGTCATCACCAGGCGCTCTGCCCTTAACAGAGTCCTCTCCACCAGAACCTACCACAGTGCAGACTGCGACTCTGACCATGCCCTCGTGAGCAGCAAGGTGAGACTACAGCCAAAGACACTACACCGTTCAAAACCAAAAGGACACCCACGGATAAACACCGCACAGATGTCGGTCGCTTCCAAGGTACAGGACTATGTGTCCGCCATGGACAAGACTCTCCATGACCTGCTAGAGTATGACGCCACAGCCAAGTGGAACGCAATGAACGGTACTATCTACAAAACAGCCATGTCCACGTTTGGCAGAAAGGAAAGACCCAGTCAGGACTGGTTCAACGCACACCTAACAAGGATGGAACCACTAATCGAGGAGAAACGAAAAGCCTTTATAGCGTACTAAAAATGTCCCAATGAACGGACTCATGCTGCTCTTAAACGTGCTCGAAGCAACACCCAACGCATCGCTAGACAGTGCGCTAAGGTGTACTGGCAGCAACTGTGAAAGAATCCAGCGCAGTGCCGAGACCGGAAACATTAAAGGTATGTACAGTGGCATTAAGAAGGCTCTTGGCCCTACAGTGAAGAAAGGGGTCGCTCCCCTAAAATCCATGATGGGAGAGAAGATCACAGACCGTGGGCAACAGATGGCCAGATGGATGGAGCACTACTCAGAGCTAAACTCCCGTGAAACGGTAGTCACTGAAGCAGTCCTCAGCAGCATAAAGAATCTTCCCATCATGGAGGAGCTCGACGAAGTGCCAACCTTAGCAGAGGTCAGCAAAGCAATTGACTCCCTCCCAAACGACAAAGCACCAGGTAGTGACAGCATCCCGCCCGAAGCTATCAAATGTGGGAAACCAATACTGCTACAACCACTGCACGAACTACTTTGCCTCTGCTGGGATGAAGGAGCAATCCCCCAAGACATGCGTGATGCCACAATTGTGACCCTTTACAAAAACAAGGGCGACCGCAGTGCTTGCAATAACTACAGTGGGATCTCGCTTCTGAGCATCGTTGGTAAAGTGTATGCCCGCATCACACTAAACAGACCGTGTGTACCCAGAATCCCAGTGCGGCTTCAGAGCAGGCAGGTCGACAACAGACATGACCTTCTCTTTACGACAACACCAAGAGAAGAGCAGAGAGCAAGGTCAACCACTCTACATGATGTTTATCGACCTCACCAAGGCCTTTGACTTAGCAGAAAGGGCATTTTTGAAGTTCTCAGTAAGATCAGGTGTCCTTCAAAACTCCGCAGCAAAAATAAACTTTTTCCATGCAGATATGAAGGGAACAGTTCTGTATGATGGATCATCCTCAACCTCCTTCCCAGTTAACAGCGGTGTGAAGCAGGACTGCGTTCTGGCACCAACCCTATTCGGGATCTTCTTCTCCTTGCTTCTGTCCTACGCCTTTGACTCATCCGCTGATGGGAGGCTGTTAAACCTGACACGACTGCGCTCAAAGACGAAAGTGAGGACTGTGCACAACAGGGAGATGCTTTTTGCAGATAACGCGACTTTTGTGGCACACACTGAGGAAGCTCTTCAGAGACTGGTAGACCGTTTAGCTGATGCCTGCATGCAGTTTGGACTCAACCTGGAAAAGACAAAGATAAGCGTGCAAGATACCATCATTGCCCCTACAATCAAAATCAACGGTGTTACCTTGGAAGCAGTCAACAACTTTACCTACCTGGGGTCAACCATCAGCAACACTCTCTCGCTCGATAAGGTGCTGGACACAAGGCTAGGAAAGGCAAACACCATCATGTCACGACTGACCAAGATGGTGTGGGAAGTGCTGGCCGAGGACTGAGGCACCTGGAGACTGACAGGAAGTAAAGGTATCTCAGTCGCTGATACGAGGAGAGGTCAGTTAGCAGCAGAGAAACGTGTCACAAAGGGACACGTGTCAGCAACAACAGCAACTCGGGCTTCCCAACATATCTGCACAAACAGCAAGAGGGACTGCCACTCGCGCATAGTGACACAACAGACGATGCCAACAACCCAGCGACAGACGACAAACCCAAGGGCGCTATCCTCATGATCTCCCGGGACTAAGGCGCCAATGATGATGATGATGATGATATATATATATATATATATATATATATATATATATATATATATATATATATATATATATATATATATATATATATATATATATATAAATATATAACATGTATATATTTCAATTTAAATTGATATTTGTCTTAATTTTTATATGGATGAATTATTAGCGACTAATAACCCCTTACAAACGAAGAAGAGTTCTGGATGATTCGACGAAAAGTCTGATTGAAAGTATTCATAATGCTAAAAGAGAATTTTGCAACGATAATGTATCTCATGTGTGTCAACATTTAAAATCAAACGCAACACCGATGTTATCGATGACACAATGAATGACAAACGAGCGGCAAAAAATATTGATTATCTCGCCAATCAAAGATATTTTTTCAATCTAAAGTTTATTAAGGATGTAGGTGATACTTGGGTTATGAGTGTCAATCGTGACCATGTCTTTCATAAAGAAATGAACGCCATATTAGGTAAAAATTCCAAACCAGGAATGTTGGCTGGTGCTGACCAACATTGCTATGAAAGAGCGTATCCTGTAATATCGGTTATTAGTGTAATTTATTCGATAAATGATAAACCCAGCTTTCATGATCTAAAACCAATGAAATTTGTATCCTTGATTTTGTCAAGGCTAACTTGTGTAGCCGAACGAGTAACGGAACATTTTACAAACGAGATACGTTTAAACGGTTTAACGGATCAGCGACGTGAAAAAATAAATGGGCTAAATCAATCAATGATAAAGGAGCTACAATAAATGATGTTCCTGAATTATGAAAGAAAATAAAATTCCCAAAACACTTAGAACGTTAACTGCAGAGACTCTACATGATTCAAAGTATAAATCGAAAGGAGCTTCGATTGAATTATTAATCTAATGCGCATGCATGGACTAATGAATTAACAATATTTCCACGAAATCGAATTATTAAATTTTACCAAGGAGATGTAGTGTAAGCATTGATCTAATTAGCTTTGAAATATCATTTGACAGTAAATGTAATCATATATCTAACAATGGACTAGAACTGATACACTCCAACAGTTGGTTTATGTTATACATTAGTAGGGTTTAAGTTCCAAATATACTCTCAGGGCAGACTTTACTCCCCTACCTAGCTGTATTGATGTCTTGTAGTGAATAAATTATACATAACGCCTTCTACAGTTATTCTTCAATACCAAATAACATTACAGGAGATATATTTGATTTTATTAGCGAAATAAATAAGAATGATCCTGTATCAACGTGGCTGTTTCAAAGTTCAGATAATGGAAACTATAATGAGTTTGTACGACCTAATGGATATATTTATAGCACATAATCTCTGCATGAATAAATGAACAATCTTGCGTTGAAATATACCCATGACGATATTGAACAATTACTGAGTAATTGTTCTGCCTTTCCGTCAGTTGCTGTTCATTTTGCTTGAGAGAAAATTTGTTGAAACCAACACGATTATTTTTTTTATAGAAATTCAACGCAGTTGTATCGAACACATACACATACGATTATGGAATACCATATACGATTATAAGGATGTTATTTCGGTTGATATGGTTGCATGTTATTTCGGAAGTTTTCTTGGTATGGGAGAGTGTTCTAAGTATTTTGAGCGATTTGGACAATCAACACAAGAGATGAGTTTATCGATAAATGAACCATCACCAGATTTTGATTTGACTGGATTCGCTTGTATCGAGTCATTTAAGTTTGCTGAAAATCTTCATCCGATTTGTTATGCTTGTTTCGGTAGACATTTTTCAGAAAAGAAGTGGGCTCCAATAGTACTGTTACCATATATGCTTGATCGTCTAATGTTGACGTTGATTGTCAGTGAAGCGATTATATCATACCGAATACAGACCGAAGTTTGGTTACCACAACAAAAGGACTATTCTGATGAAGAAAATCCTGATAAAACCGACTTTGAAATTAAAATTGCATAATATCTTGTCAGGAAAATAATAGGTAAATTTACCCAAGGGTGATCATTCGATCATAAACAACATTGTACAAGATTGATCATGGACGATGTTGAATTAAATTTTATAATCGCTGATACTACGAAAAGAAATACATTTAGAAGTCGGGATACACCTTTCGTATCAAATGGAACTACGTTAGGTACAATTGTGAGTTATATTGACAGTGATTGACCGCAGTATACCCATTTAAGATCTTCAATGCTCGCGTACGCTTCGATTAATCTATTATGGATGATAAATGAAATTCCAGAGTTTGCTGTCAGAGTAGCTACGGATTCGTTTTATATCAGTACAAAATATTCAAGATTGCTAGACCAACTAAATATCATCAATCATGCAACATGGGGTGAATTGAGAATAAAAAAGAAAACTATGCTCGATTATTCTGAATCAGCAGATGTTTCAATCAATGATATTTACCGTAGAAATAATCAGATATTAAAGCCATCCTCTGCTTCATCAATAGATGATCCCGTAGCTAGACACAAAACGATTTATCTCACTGGACCTGGAGGATCAAGAAAGACGACACGTGCGATTGAACTGTTTCAGAATTCAGATATGATCGTTTTGACACCTACACATAACCTTGCGCGAGAAATGAGCCAACGAAGAATGCAGTCAGGTACTTATCACAGCTTATTCATATATATATGTACATATATATATATATATATATATATATATTCCAAAGATCATAGTTTGGGATGAAATATGTACTGTATTATTTTATTTCGTCTTTGAGCGCAGTCGTGTCAGGTTTAACAGCCTCCCATCGGACCTGGTGTGTGTGTGTGTGTATATATATATATATATATATATATATATATATATATATATATATATATATATATATATATATATATATATATGCCATCAGCGGACGAGTCAAAGGCGTAGGACAGAAGCAAGGAGAAGAAGATCCCGAATAGGGTTGGTGCCAGAACGCAGTCCTGCTTCACACCGCTGTTAACTGGGAAGGAGGTTGAGGATGATCCATCATACAGAACTGTTCCCTTCATATCTGCATGGAAAAAGTTTATTTTTGCTGCGTAGTTTTGAAGGACACCCGATCTTACTGAGAACTTCAAAAATGCCCTTTCTGCTAAGTCAAAGGCCTTGGTGAGGTCGATAAACATCATGTAGAGTGGTTGACCTTGCTCTCTGCTCTTCTCTTGGTGTTGTCGTAAAGAGAAGGTCATGTCTGTTGTCGACCTGCCTGCTCTGAAGCCGCACTGGGATTCTGGGTACACACGATCTGTTTAGTGTGATGCGGTCATACACTTTACCAACGATGCTCAGAAGCGAGATCCCCCTGTAATTATTGCAATCACTGCGGTCGCCCTTGTTTTTGTAAAGGGTCACAATTGTGGCATCACGCATGTCTTGGGGGATTGCTCCTTCATCCCAGCAGAGGCAAAGTAGTTCGTGCAGTGGTTGTAGCAGTATTGGTTTCCCACATTTGATAGCTTCGGGCGGGATGCTGTCACTACCTGGTGCTTTGTCGTTTGGGAGGGAATCAATTGCTTTGCTGACCTCTGCTAAGGTTGGCACTTCGTCGAGCTCCTCCATGATGGGAAGATTCTTTATGCTGCTGAGGACTGCTTCAGTGACTACCGTTTCACGGGAGTTTAGCTCTGAGTAGTGCTCCATCCATCTGGCCATCTGTTGCCCACAGTCTGTGATCTTCTCTCCCATCATGGATTTCAGGGGAGCGACCCCTTTCTTCACTGTAGGGCCAAGAGCCTTCTTAATGCCACTGTACATACCTTTAATGTTTCCGGTCTCGGCACTGCGCTGGATTCTTTCACAGTTGCTGCCAGTACACCTTAGCGCACTGTCTAGCGATGCGTTGGGTGTTGCTTCGAGCACGTTTAAGAGCAGCATGAGTCCGTTCATTGGGACATTGTTTGTACGCTATAAAGGCTTTTCGTTTCTCCTCGATTAGTGGTTCCATCCTTGTTAGGTGTGCGTTGAACCAGTCCTGACTGGGTCTTTCCTTTTTGCTAAACGTGTACATGGCTGTTTTGTAGATGGTACCGTTCATTGCGTTCCACTTGGCTGTGGCGTCATACTCTAGCAGGTCACGGAGAGTCTTGTCCAGGGCGGACACATAGTCCTGTACCTTGGAAGCGACCGACATCTGTGCGGTGTTTATCCGTGGGTGTCCTTTTGGTTTTGAACGGTGTAGTGTCTTTGGCTGTAGTCTCACCTTGCTGCTCACGAGGGCATGGTCAGAGTCGCAGTCTGCACTGTGGTAGGTTCTGGTGGAGAGGACGCTGTTAAGGGCAGAGCGCCTGGTGATGACCATGTCAAGTTGGTGCCAGCGATGTGACCTGGGGTGTTTCCATGACACTTTGTGTTGTGGCTTACCCTTGAAAAAAGTGTTTGTTATGCACAGGCCATGGTAGGTTCACAGCTCCAGCAGTCTCTGACAGTTTTCGTTGATCTTTCCAGTGCCATGATATCCGAGGCAGGTAGGCCCTGATTCGTGATCCACACCTACTCTGGCATTGACGTCGCTGAGGAGAAAAAGTGATTCGTGTTTGGGGCATCTTTTAATCTGTTCATCCAGCTGCCCATAGAACTGATCTTTGGTGTCTTCTGAAGACGAGAGTGTGGAGGTGTAGACAATGATGATGTTGACAGGATCTGCAGTAGGAGTGAGGCTGATGGACAAGAGACGCTCATTGCGCCATGCGGAAGGTTCAACCAACCGCAGAAGATTGTTTTGATGGCGAAGCCCTCTCCGTGCTGACGGGGCTCGCGACCCATCCAGAAGAAAGTGTAGTTTTCCTCTCTGAGGAAGCCATTAGAGGCCAGTCTAGTTTCCTGGAGGGCAGCTATACTGATATTTAGCTTGGTGAGTTCTCTATCGCTGATGGCCGTTTTCCTGGTGTCATCCACTTCTCTGAGGTCATCGGAGATGCCTGTACACATGGTGCGCACAATCCAGCTTGCAAATCGAAGAGCTGGAGTGTTCTTTATTCGTTTCTTTTTCTTTTTGTCTGGTGTGGAATTTTCGTCTGCTTGTCATGTTAAGCAAAACACTAAGCTCCAGACACCCACTGGAGTAGGCAGACGATGGCGGGTCAACACCTTATTGACCGGGGGCTGCCCGGCTTGAGGCGGGCGGTAGTTGTCCAGTGGGACACGATGATCCCTTCCACCGTCAAAGCTGACCCTTGGTGCCCCTTCCCTACGCCAATCGGGTGGGACTTATAACCCGTAAACTGTCAGCTTCCGTGTTGTTTCCTCACTTGGTATGGAGACTGGAGTGACCTCTCCAGGGCGCAAGCCTGGGCATGGAATATGGAGATCCTGGGTTGCCCAGGCCTCAGGTTTCCCCCTCTCGTCCTTGCCGGTTGTGTCCAAAGGAATGCTGAGCAAGACATTTGGCACCAGTTTGGATGCAGGAGCTGGGGAAGGAAGTCGTAGTTGACATCCAGCCGCCTTGGGGACTCCACCCCGGATTTTCTGTCTGTGTTTACTCCCGTAGCCTTTTCTTCTCCCGAAGATATCCAAAAAGCAGTGGAACCATTGGTTTTCAATAAGAGTTTTCTTCTCCTAGAAAAATTGCCTTGACCAGGCTAACAAGCTTCATCTACACGGGTTTGGAGTCAGAGTTTCCCTTCTCCTAGACTGGCTGCCTGCCAAGGCTAATGAGCCCAGTCTGCCCTCCCAGTTATGCTGCTGAGCACTCTGTCGCGCCAGACAACAGGCTCTGTGAGAACAAGGGGCCCCGCGTGAAGGTGCTGTTGTGGACACAATAGTGTAGGAGAGGCTATATGCAAGTAACCTCCTGTCCATCAGGGCAAGACATTGGATCTGCCGCGATCACTACACCTGGAAAGTGGAGGCTATGAGAGACGCTTCACTTCCCTTTGGCGAGCGCGACGTCAGGCCCAGACCTTGCACCCCCTAAATATATATATATATATATATATATATATATATATATATATATATAATGATTCAAACAAAAAATAAATGCAAATGGCGTATGATATGCTCTACAACACCCTGTAACAATGCTTGCCTGAACGAATTATTGGGACTAAAACTGTGCTTGAAATGTAGTGTTGGGGTTACAGCAGTGATAGCGCGCGGCTAATTCTAAAAACAAATCGTGATTTTCCATTTAAAAAATGGGGGTTCAACCCAAACCTAGAACTTTAACGGTAAAATACACCCTCCCTCAATGTCACTACTTGGTGGATGATCTTTCGCACTCTCCAGGAGGTTGTTATTCAGGGAAGCAATAATCTGTTGAACGCAGAGAAGGCTCCCGTATATGTATTGTGCCGTCATTAGAATTAAGGTAATTTTGTGTATCATAATTAAAATTGTAAATATTTCTTGCGAGCTGAACCTGCTAGAATGTCATCTGGCAATATAGGGTTTTAAATGGCGGTTGTGATGTTTGAGTAATTCGTGCCCTCTGAACCTAATAGAATATCGTTTGGCAATCTAATAATTCATATAGGAGTTTGTGTTGTGTGAATATTTCGGGCCATCTGAACCTGCTAGAATGTCGTTTGGAATACATATATTTACAACATATATTTAATTACCTTGGACTTCGTTCAGTAATTTTGGCCCATTTGTGCTAACAAGGTTTCCACGGAAAATTTCAAGCAAAACTTAAAAAATGATTTTATTTAGTTATATGGCCTGAAAATTGAATTAGGTCATCTTCAAATGCAAACCAAACATTTCTCTGTTGAACAGCTTTCACGCAATAATTCTTAATAGCTTAAAATCGAGTCCGTCTGCAGTAGCAGTACATGTATATAAAAAATATGTTACAGATATTTTTCTTATAAAAACTAATGTAATTAACAAAGTAGCACAGGTCCTGTAATACAATGGAAGGAAACTGGTACAACAGCTACATGTAAATTTCCGAAATGGAATAGAAATTAGTGGACATTCTAAATGCAATGCTATATCCTAATCATGTTTGAATATTTTGCCTCGAGCATATTTACCTCTTTTTGTCAAACTGACATGCCAAACTCCTATTAAGTCCACTGGCATATACCTCGTGGACTGCATTCTGAAAAGAATTCAAAATTAAGATACAGTATAAGGAACTCTCATGGCTTGCTATTATAAATTCCAAACTACTATTTATAGCATGTTCAATCTGAGATACCAGCATCTTTTAAATTTAGCCGTTTCCCAGTTATTACTTTGCGACCAGATTTTATTACTGCATTAACAATACAAGTATGTCAAATTTTAATATAATATGTCAAATATAGGTTATTCTAGCTAGATATGATGCTATACAGATTTTTTCAGTTTTACTTGATATATTTCATCCCAACTCGCTTGAATGTGAGTGACAGAAGCTAGTCATGTTCTGCACTGAATGTGTAGTATATAGGGTTGAAACAGTACACCTGTGCCATGTATTGATACGATTAACGTTATGATAAATATCGGTTATACATTTAAACAATAAGACAAATGACTAATAATTGTTCATGACTGCTGCTGAAGATTAAAAAAACTTTAAAATCAAAGTTAGATATTGTTTTGTATCGATGCTTAACCTCTTTCATAGATATGGCAAAGGTATCAATGCATGGATATATCGATGAATTATGTCAACCATAGTAGTAGTATACACACCTTGATCTGTAATGCGACTTTAATAGGCTCCTTCAAGTTTGCATCTCTCTCTTCTAATTTAGTCTTCAGACTTCTAATTTCTCTCTCAATCTGTTTGATGGCCCTAATAATTTCCTTCTGGTTTTGAAGAATCTCCTTCAAAAGTCCCTTCTCACCCTTATCTTGAAAACAGAATAAATAAGAGAATTTACATAGCAGCTTCCTTAAAACAAATGCATCAAAAAACAACATGCAAAAGAATATGGGGCATAATGAGACATCTACATATTCCTATATATATATATATATATATATATATATATATATATATATATATATATATATATATATATATATACAGCACTTTCTCACTACATCCTTGTCCACAGGATTAATCAATTCAAACAATGGAATTGATTGTCATATCGGCCTTATATAAGGCATTAAGGGACATTGGGGACACGTATTTGCGAGGAAGTGATGTATATCAATTTTTGTATGGAAAGACAGTCATAGAGAAGATTTTAAATATCTCAGTTTATCATTTTTATTATTAATGTCGCCACACTTACCTCAATAAATTTGGACAACTGTAAAAAACAACTATTGTAATGTCTTCATTTCGTAAAAAGAGATTTGCTAGTGGCTTTTTAGATATTTGAAACAAACTTAAAAAAGCAAACTTTAAATCTTAGTTCAGAAATAATTATTCACTTTAATATTAGCAAGTGATTTTGTTTCAAAATTCCTTTTCTTTGGTAATGGGTTTATCATCTAACAAAAATCTGTGGGGAGAAAGAAAGATAAACTGCATTGGACCATAATTGGGATAATTTTAAATATTGTATGGGTTAACTAGTAAATCAAAATTATGACTGATCATTAAATTTGATTAAATTTCTCAATGCTCTGTTACCTTTGGCAAGTACATGTACAGGGGTGCTACATGCAGATATCCTTTGTGCAGACAATGATGTCCTAGGCTTCAGCGACTGATTGTGACTAGAATTTGTCTGAAAAGATCACGAGTCGATGGAAAAAATAAGATCATAAAGTTACTCTTCAAATGACGCCTTTATTAAATCTGACATAAAACATAAATTTATTTTTACTGGTAGCATTAGATTTTATAAACAATAACATTAGGTCTGAGGAGCTATTGCTCCAGCAAGAAATCAAGCACAGAGACTGTAACCGGCCTAGGGGTGCTTTAGAAAGAAGAAGAAAATACATTATATCACACACAGACATTTCCATACACATATACATTCATATTTAAAGAAAGATTTAAACAGACATTAAATCATAGCATACAAAAAGAATACATGTATACACAGCATTCTCATTATCACCTGGCCACCACCTAATTTAATTTATTACTTTTTTAAATTAAAGTACATGGCATTGGCTCTCTTGTCAACTTCAAAAGAGAACCTTGTTATTGAAAGTCAGTTTGCTATCCAAGTGGAAAAACATTTTTACTTTTTCCTTACGGTGAAAATCGTTATTGAACAATCTGATAGGGAGAAGATATTAAAATGTGAAAATTACGCATGAAAAAGCTAAAAAAGAAAACTAAATACAGATTGGAATGTCAATGATAGTTGGGGAAAAGATAGGGGGTCTTCAGTGGGCAATTCAACAAAATATACTATCCTACCTCATCCAAATCGATATCAGACTCTGACGAATCAGTTGACAAGAGTCTTGCTCGGGAATAACTCGTTGCCCTTGCAGTTTCAGCTTCTGGTCTTTTGTATTCAAATTCAACGTCCGATTGAAGAGACTGGCTCATGTAAATGTGCATATCGTCATCGCTCAGATCATCAGACATTCTTTTTTTCAATGGCCAGGCTGTTTGAAATGGCGGTTGAAATCATGTGATGCGGATGCGGAGCTGCGCATGAGTCAGTTATCGCCTTCCTGCAGCTGGATTTCGCTAGAGTCAGTGATAACATACGCTTCACCAGAATCGCGTTTGTTCGCATCACGATTAATGTTTGTTTACAACCTTGATGCCAAAAAAAAAACAGAACATAGTTCAACATTCTGATGCTGCATGCAACATAGCCAGGTAAGTAACCTTATCAAAATATAATATTTCGCAGTTTCAAGGGGTGCGAGTGAGACTCGGAGAATGCTGGCTGATTAGGCCCAAATTACGGAATTATTTGCAACGAATGCCATGCTGATTCGGACCATTTTAAATATATGTGTCATGGATTTAAAAGTGATATTTACATTTGTTTAAAATATATTTCTCATTATTTTCCAAGTATCCTGTCCATTTAGTACGTACACATGGAAGGGGAGGGGGTTAACGCAGATGCGTAAGGGTGTGTGTGTGTGTGTGTGTGTGTGTGTGCGTGTGTTTATACTGATAATGTACATACGCATATGAACAGGTGTGTGTGAAACCTCGATAATAATATGTCTAATACGTAACCTGCTTGACTGCAGTCAGCATTTTAATTTTAGCGGACACTAGACTAACTTTTTAAAGTTGCGCAGTTTATTTATTTGCTGCAGCCAGACATTAGACGACGGTGTAGTATCTATTTTATCAAACATGTTAATATTGTTAATCCTTGGTCGTTTTTGCGTGGATTAAATATTGATCATTCTTTATAATTCTAGGGTGGGTGGGTGGTCAAGCGTACATACGCAGGTGGGTGGGTGCAAAAAAAATGTATGCATGTGGGTGTGGGGAAAGATCCAGATTTTCCAAATTGTGTATGCATACTAAATGGATGGCCCCATATTGCAAAGTTTTGTAAAGTAGATTAATGTAAAATGTATATTTATATTTAAAAAGACCTTATATAATAATACAAGTATATGAACGTCAGTTATAGTAGAAGTATAAAATGTATGGCAGACGATGCCATATGCTGAAATACCTTTAATCTGCCATTTTGAAAGTCAATGTCATTAAAATCTAGGAAAACGTTATGAGTTTGACTGGTATTATGTTCTTAGAAATTGAATTGCTGTAAGGGATAGATTCTAAATATAATTGACTTTCTTTTAGAAGCTCAAAATATACATATCAAAGTTTGTAGTAATATTTTTTAATAAAAGTATTCAGAAGCATTGAATAGTATAGTTACTAGACTGTGTTGTAGACTTTTGGAAAAATAAAAAGATTTGACTGGCAAATACTGCTGACCCTTCATCCTACTGTTTTAAGAATTTAACCACCAGAAGTTTCATTTACTTAGGTATAATGAGCATTTATTGTAACTGTAAAAAGGTATGGTTTACCTGTTTTTCTCTTACAGGGATGAATGCACAAGAAGACGTGCTCCTTGAAAACTAGCATAGAAAGAAAGAAGCAAAATAAGAAGACTCTTAAAGAAGAAACGATTTGAGCAGCAGTTTAGTGAAGAAAAAGCAGCATCCATTTAAAACTTTACACCACCACATGATGAGGAAAAAGAAAAAACAAGATATGAACTGTCAACAGCAGATCGTGGTTCACAGACTTGTCATGAGGACAACACAACCTGTCCTGTCACAGATGAAATAGAGCTGGATCCACTTGTGATTAGCTTACGAAAGTGGCAGAAAGCTAGAAAGGATGTCCGAAAATACAGTGGTATTGGAGTAATTGAAACATATAGGTATGCAGTGCAGATCACGAAGATCTGGCATTTTCATGCTTCATCTTTGTCGTATTGAGACCTTGCTTGACAAAGTTAGCAGAGCCCTATAGTACTGATATGCATATTGTCTGTTACTCTATCCATCTATTACATTTTTAATAAACTTGTATTTATTTCTGAACACATTATTGTATATATATATATATATATATATATATATATATATATATATATATATATATATATATATATATATATATATGTATACACATACATACATACATACATACATACATACATACATACATACATAGAGTGTTGATAAAAACCTAATACATATGCATACATACCAACCATTACACTTTTGACGTAATCATTACACATTTTCGTTCACTTAATTACGCATAAACATATATGGATTACACTTTTTTGGTAAATCCACCTTCCAAAATAACAATAATTTTTTCTCGTTTTTAATACCATTCTATTAATCCCATAGACTATATTTTAGACATGACAGCTTTTACGTCACTGCACTATAAGAGTACGCTTGTCCGTGGACTTGAGTGTAGTTTCCTAACATACTGTTTTATTTATAGCAAAGCCTGTTATGCTTTAAAACTTTCGATCTAAAATTCTATTAACAGCATCTGTATGGCTTGGTGAGGAGAGAACAGACTGGTTTTCTAAATTTAATCTTTATGTACATGTTCTTTGTTTTATGTACATGTTCTTTGTTCTAATTAATATTTATTGCAGAACCATTCTAACGGTATTAGACACTAATATTTTATATTTTATTTTAGTTGATACATATATATGAGAGCATAAATATCTCCTTAAAAAAGTTCAGATGGATTTGAAAAGGGCGAAAACAACAACAACAACAACAACAACAAAAATCAGTTCTCTAAATATGACAACACAAATGCAGCATCACATGACATCTCTTTCAAACTGTGTGGAAAGAATGTTAATATTTGTTGCTAAAAGTCTTATGATGGATTCTAGTCGATGTGTGTGCAAAGATAAAAGTGCTAAATATGAAAACTTAAAAACAGTAAAGGATGTTAGAGGATGAGAGGGGAAAATATTTTTTTTTTAAATGTTAGCATGTTATATGTGGATTACTCTTTTTCTGCCTGGATTTTGCATTTTACCACTTGGATTACACCTTTTCCTCGTCAGGGGTTGGCATTTACGCATATGATTTTGTGAGACCTTTTCAACATACATCAATTTGGTAGGCATTTATTTATAGATATTCATATGACCTAACTACATTGTTAGGACATTATAGCTTATTCTCAGTATTGTATGCTGGTATACCTGTTTAAGAAACCCAGATTTGAAGCTTCAAATTTGATGTAAATTTTTGTGTTTAAATGGATGCCACTTTATGTTAATATTATCGTAAAGCTTCAGTAACGAATATAATGGTTACTGAAACTTTATAATAATATTAACATCAAGTGGCATCCATTTTAACAAAGCTATAGCTGCCAGTGAAATTTGTTCTGACATAACTTTGAGAACATTGATAAATGCACAGAATATAATACTAATGATTGAAATGACTACTCCATTAAATCTTGAAATACATTAAATCAGTGTTGTTTAAACGTGGGTTCCATTGGGATGAGAGGGGGGGGGGGTCATTGACGTTCTTCTGGTTGCTTTTCTCTAATAGAAGATACCATGTCAGATTTGGTTGCTTAAGCCCCTAGCAAAAGTTGCATCCACTTTCGGTTGAAACATTAATACATAAACAGGCATTTGAAGCACAAATCGTCATTTTAATTCATGCAAGTGGTAATCTTGTTGTTTCAGAGAGGTACAGAGATATTTTGAAAATACCATTGTTGATGCCTGGTTATAATAACCACAAAAACTTAGCCAATGTTACAGATAGCCACTAGGGTCATATAAATCATAGCTTTCAGACCCAATATGATATTTTGAGTAAAAATATGCAGTATTTATTGACAGTGACACTTTTATAGTAAATTTTAAAAATTGTTAAACCTAGGGAAAAAAGTCTATATATGCCCATTTCCTTTCAAGTATTATTAATGGGTTTTCTCTATATTTCAGTCCATTCTAGTTTAAGGTAGTGATGGAAGAAAAGAGAAAAAGGAGACACTGTCAGCGCTGTGGTGATGAGTTTTCTGATCGACACTTCAGACGTCATAATTGCAAAGATGTTCAGTGTGATACAGGTGAGGAAGAGGAGCAAGGATCAGTTGAAGACAATAGTACGCAGTATTTTGAGAGCACAGATTTACCTTGGCAGACATCAGCAATGCCATTACCAAAGACTATCACAGAGGAGGATAGATTGATGTATTTTGAATCAGTTCAGAGTCAAGGTATCAGTTCGTTAGACAGTGAAAGCGACGATAGCTCGAATGAAGCAGCTTTTGAAGATGCTATGTCTGACTGTGAAACCGAAATTGTTACTGAAAAATCATCTGGAAATGATTATCTGGTGGATTCTAAAAGCACTTTTAAAGTGGCAATCCTGTTTTTTTATACCTGAGAGAGCCTTTTCTTATATTTTGATTCTAATAAAATCTGTGTTGTAATTGTGCTCAAGTTCATCAGATTTCATGAATGCCTTGTATCAGGACTTTCCAGTAACCAAATGAATAAATTCGTGTCTTTCAGTAGAGACAATTGTAAGAAATATGTTGTTTGCACAAACCATTTTTGATAAGCTAACATTTTCTGAACAGTTGTAGATTTGTATTATGTCAAATAATTTTTGATAAATATTTTTCATTTCATCGAGATATTTTTGAACGAATTCAGATCTGTTAGACAGGTATCGATATATGTTAGTATATTGGGTACTAGACATGAAGGAGTTATAGATCATCAGTCATACTGGCTCATTGGTCTGATCGACATGGTAAGATTGTTGCTTGTAATACGATTGGTTTGATCCCATGGCCAGGTCAGATTGAAAAGCTTTTGTTACACAATCTGTTTTTGGATAGGAAATTGTGTTTGCATTTAATAGCAAAAGTTATTTGGTTTAGAGAATTAGTTGAGTCACTTAAAATATGTATGGAAAACCAGTTGTAGTTTGGAGAAGTGATTCATTTGAGAGAGAGGGACCAGCAGTATTTATACCTGCGCAAAGAATTTAGTCAAAGTTTGTTTATGCATACAAAACAATCAAAACCAAAAAAGTCATAATTGTCTGCCCTCGTGATAGATATCTTGTGTAAGATAAAGGGACTTTTAGGTAAGCGAATTAACAGGACTTTATTACCATTTGTATTTTTAATGGATTATTAAAAGGTTTCTAAGTGTTTACATGTGTCATAAATTAAAACATTGTGATGTATATGACTAAACATGTAAGACTTTAATATTCAGGTCCTGATGAAGTATTATTCAGCTGTACATTTGCTGATGTAGATAAAATGTTTATTGTTGACTTCTTAAAGGCAAATTGTGTTTTCATGGAAATACATTTCTGTATGTCTGGTGTTTAAATAACTAAAGCCTAAGAACAGTTAATTTAAATGTTAATTATTACAAGCAAATTCTTTTTAAAATTCAACCACACAATGTTTGTGAAACCATGCGCATGTATACATTACACAAAGCTAGTACACACAGAAGTTGTGTGAAACCATGCACATGTATAACTTACATGAAGCTGGTACACACAGAACTTGTGTGAAACTATGTACGTGTATGACTTCTATGAAGCTGGAACACACAAAGCTTGTGTGAAACTCTGCACATGTATGAAGTTGTGTGAAACCATGCACATGTATGACTTGCATGAAGCTGGTACACACAGAACTTGTGTGAAACTCTGTACATGTATGTCTTACATGAAGCTAGTACACATACACACCTTGTGTGAAACCATGTGCTTGTATAATTTACATGAAGCTGGGACACACAGAACTTGTATGAAACTCTGTACATGTAAGACTTACATGAAGCTGGTACACACACAGAACTTGTGTGAAACCATACATGTTTATAACTTGCATTAAGTTGGTACACAAAACATCTGTGAAGTGGTTCACATTTATTGCTTATATTTCACATAGCGATGGGCCGACCATTGTTCATAATAAAAAAATGCGTTGATAGCAATGACTTTAATATTCAGGTCTTGATTAAGTAAATGAAGTATTATTCAGCTGTAAATTTTCTGATGTAGATAACATGTTTAGTGTTGGCTTCTTATAGGTAATGTGTGCTTTTGATGTCCCCTCTTGATGGAGATACATTTCTATATGGCTTTTAAATAACTGAAGCCATTGTAGAGTTACTTTAAATGTTAATTATTGCAAGAAAGTTCTTCTTAAATTGCACCCACACAATATTTGTGAAACCATGCGCATGTATACATTACATGAAGCTAGCATACAGAACTTGTGTGAAACCATGCATGAGTATGACTTACTGTTTCATAAAGTTGGTATATAATGAATACAACTAAAATAAAGGGAGATAAGACCACACTGACTAAATTCTGTAAATCTTAAAAATGTCCTGCATGTATATATATCTATATATATATATATATATATATATATATATATATATATATATATATATATATATATATATCTATATCTATATCTATATATATATATATATATATATATATATATATATATATATATATATATATATATATATATATATATATATATTATGTTGTTTATTATATTATGTACATATGGGAAGCTGACTTTATTAGAACTGCATTCAGAAAGTGGTTGTCTTTTGCATAATATAAATTTTTCTTGAAATTCCTATATCTAGAATTTTAATTCATTCTATTTCATATTCATGAAATCATGTGTTTAGTTTGTGGATCTATATTGCCTAACAGTAAATAAAAGAATGTTTGTTAGATTTTTTGCCAATTGTCAGTGCTGTGTTTGAAATATATCAGTCATCATAATTATGCATTTTTGACTTTGTGGTTGTTGAATTAAGATGTATGAGCATTTTATATATATATTTTGTTTCCAACTGAAATGTTACATATTTTTATCAAAATATTAGTAAAAACTGATTAAACAAACAAAGCATGTTCTTCATACTTTCAGCGATAGACAAACCACATACTAATGAATGTGTTTAATTATGGGCTTTCAACAGTATATCAGTTTCATAAAGTCGATCAACCATATTCATTTGTCTTCAATTAACAAAGTTGTGAAACACAAATAACATAAACAATTTTTAAAAAAGTAACATTTTTATTTGGTTAATTGTATGCAAATCGATAAACAAGATTATTCATTTCATTTATTTACATTTTGTCCTCGAGAAACAAAAATGAAAATTTGCTCTCAGCAACTGAATTTAATCGATTATTGTTTATGTGAAATTGACTATCAGCTATAAAATTCAGACTGATTCACTTCACTAATTGCACTGGTACACACATGTGTAACTTAAATGAAGCTGGTAGCGAAAAACGTGTTGGAATCTATGCCCATAATAACACAAAAAATATAATGAAACTGCATATGTATAACTTACATGAACGAGGAAGTAGTAAAGGACCATTATTAATATTTAAACAATGGCGCTATATAGGAGATTATTAGATATACAATTACCTCGGCTTCATCATCATATTACTCTATTTTTAAACATGTTATTAGCCTATAGTTTGAATTTTATAACTTACAATCAAGGTCTTATAATTTGTATTCCATAATTGTTATAAGGCTATTCGAATGATGGAATATAAAATCCAAGAATCACAGAAATATTCTCTAAGTAAAGTTTTCACGAAGCAAATGACTCATTCATAATTTACAAAGAAAATGGTTGCAATACATTTATTAAACTATTGATCATTTGTTATTGTTATCATTTTTCACTTTTATCTGGATTTCTTGTGTCTTTGCTTTAACAGTCCTATTAAACACATCTCTCTGGTTGACCTAACTATACCATTAGTCCTTAAGTTAAATGTAGCAAAGTGGATAAACTATTTAAAGTATGTGCGCATGTGGCAAAAAGCTTGCAGTTTAGTTTGTATTAAATATCTGTAAAGTCAGACTTTCAATGCCTTTTATTTTTGTAAAGACAACTAAACTGCTTTTATAGTCTTTACAGTGACTAAAGATGAATTTTCATCTTTTTGTTATGTAAAGATATTGTAAAGGTGATACTGATACATTTTACATCTTTTACTTCTATTTAAATACAACTTAAATATTTGTAAAGGCAACTTTTCATACAGTGTGTGGTGGAAGAGATATCGGTAAGAACCACTGACATACAGGAAGCTACCGACAAGCTTTCTCGCATGCCCCGTAGCTCGAGTCGAGACTCGAACTTACGCGGACCAAGATTAGTGTCAATGATCTAATAAAGCTGTGCGCCTTGGACCACTCGTCCATCCGTGATTCCATCCAAAATCGACTCCAATGAATTGTGAAATAATATTTTACATGGAAAGTCAACTGATTCGCAAAATTGCATACAATACAAATGTGTATAATCATCTGAAATTGTTGTACATAATGAATGATATATACAGTTAAAAGAATACAAATAAAACAACCATCTCACGTACAAAATAAATTGTTATTAACGATATAGGTAAAATTATGATTCGTACGTATTTAGTATACAACGGTGTCGCTTAAAGGATGCAATTTTGACGCTATCGCCCAACAGTAGGATTTGTGCAAATATATATATTTGGTACAGTGTCATGGCATGTGATTGGATAGATGATAGGCAATTGAAGAATGGTTAGATTGATGGGGAAACATATACTGTCGTGCGATGGGGTGGAAAAATGGCAGAGGATAAATGGCCCCTTAAATACGTAATATGTCAAAGCAGGTGTATTGATGGTTTGATGTGTAGCTGATGGATGGTAGGATAGATGGGCATAAAAGTCAAAGCATGTGAATTGATTGATTCGATATGGTTGATAAATGGTCTGATGGAGGGACAAACTTGCCAAGGAATAAAAGTAAATGGATGATTGGTAGTTGATGAATTCATGCTGCTGAGTCAATACCTCGCTCATATTATGTTTATATACATATTGCATACATTTGGAGAAAGAATATGACGCTGGTTCGCGTAATCCTAAATTTTTATGTGTTATATTAATAGTTCACTTAGAATTGGTGATCTTATCAACAGTATTTATCATGTCGTCACTCAAAGATTTGTTGAGTTGAGCGAACAGTTTAGGTATGAGGGGAGACCCTTAAAAACTTCGTTCAGGAGGAGCAAGCCCGAGAAAGGGATCAAAGGGTAAAGGAAAGAGATACAGAAAGGGACAAATCGAAATTAAATATTGCATCTGAAAGGGAGAAGATAGTATTGGAGAGGGAAAGGTCGGAATTAAATATAGCATTTTAAAGGGAGAAGATAGCATCTGAGAGGGAAAAAAACAGAGAAAGAGCGGAAAAGGCAAAGATAGAGTTAGAGAAGCAGAGAGAAAATGAAATGATAGTTTGGTAAGGAAAGCAAAGTTAGAAACCATTGAAATAGAAGACAGGAATATGGAAAAGGAACATAAAAAATATAAAAGAAAATTTGAATTATTAGGCCCTACATTACTCCCTTTTGATGACGACAAAGAAAACTTAGATAGTTACTTACAAAGGTTTGAGCGATATGCCACCATCCAAAAGTAGCAAAGAGATACTTGGTAGTTTCATCTCAGCGCGTTACTTAAAGTTAAAGCGCTAGATGTGTATTCAAGTCTACCCGTAATCGACGCATTGAAGTATGACGCGTTAAGAGAGGTACTCCTTACGAGATACGAGTTGACAGAACAAGGGTTCCGCAAAACGTTTAAATATAGTAAGCCCAAGAAAGGTGAGACATTCACCCGGTTCAAATGTAGGACGGGAAATTATTTCCAGCGGTGGGTTGAATTTGGCAAGATACAAAAAACATTCGAGGGCCTTACCGATTTTGTTATGATCAAGAATATACTAAATCATGTTGTTAGAAGCTATAGATATTTTGATACAGAGAACTTATTATCATGACATGAATATTAAAAGAACAGAGATGTCTTTTTGAAAAAAATCATACCATCAGTTGACTAATTTCAATATTTTAGCATATTTATCTCAAAGTGAGTATTCGATATTCCAAAAATACATTTTTTTTAGTTCTCGATCCAATTGCTGCTTTTTTTACAAAATATTTTTACAAATTCCTATTCCTTATTTTTTTCGTTATTTGTTGTGCAGCAATTGATGAAACACCCAAAGTATACTATTGCAGTAATAATTAATATCAGGTAGTTTCTTATGCCAGAATGAAGCATGTTGTTCCTAATACTTTGCCATTGTTAGATGAATATAAGATATCTCGAAGTAATCAAAAATGTACTCGAATTCGGATGTTGACTCTGGTTATATCTGATTACTACTAGAAAATTACACATTAGATAAGTATCCGACTATATTGAAAAGGAAATCTAATAACTCAATGAAGAAATTGATAATATTATTTTCAAATATTCTGTGAAACATGAATTACTCTGTACAAGTAATGAACAAAAGTACAATCTCAGACCTTGTCTAAACAAATTTAACCAAGAAGATTGCACGTGATAAAATTGTCTTATCCTGAATTCACTAAATGTTCCAAATGTGAACCACTATGTCAATTTGATTTGAAACATTTCCTACCTGAATTCGATGATTCTGCTCTTTTCTACAATTTTCTGTTTTTTCTTAAGACTCAGGTACGAGTAGAATCAAAGCTTAATTGTTCCTTTCTAATGGATCTTATACCTCTGTATAGGATTTGACAAAACGATGAACGACAACGAGAAATGGACAATTTCGTTTATCGAAATTCCGTAAATGGAAGATAAAATGTCTTATTCATTTGCACGATGCAGTTCATTGGTTTCCTACCTCCTAAATGCGATTATTAAAACAAAACTGAAACAAAATGTTAATGAGGTTGAAACTCATTGGGAAATTAACGAATTGTGACTGTTCTTGTGATAAATATAAACATAGATAAACTTATTTAATTTAAATCATTCTCTAAAATATTTGACACTTCTTACATGGGTCATAGCAGAGTTTATAGCATCCATCACAACATCTGCAACGCATGCAAGGTCTGATGCATTTTAGACGACATCTCGCGCTGCACGAATAGCAAATTTCAAGTACAGTACCGTATAAAAATGAGACAACAGAAAGTACAATTTCTAACGTAAGTTCAACGTGTCCTATGGCCAAAATACAGATTTCTACTGATACCAATGCAACAAGTACCATCCTTAAAATAAATTCAAGCCAACATTTTTGTAATTTTTTCCGGCAACATGCGTCAGGGTTTTTGTTTGTCTCGCAAAAAGAAACAATAATCTGACCTAAAGCAATCAGAAAGTATATGGTAATTGCTACGATTTCAACCAATAACAATATAGTGTCATTTATACGAAAATTGAAAATTCGATATAAATCATCAGACAATGTGGAAGAGAAAACTGATGCAACGTGGACAGGTCGAAGAAAAATGACCACGATGACAAATATGCACAATTTAATTTGAAAACATCTCTAGTCGTAAAATCTGCGTCATCCGACTTTTCTTTAATTTTCTTTTTACAACACCCATCTGCAGCAAAATGTGATAATGTGACCGTTTCTTGTGTTGATGACTTAACTATCGCATGGTGGGAGAGGCAAAAACAACAAAACAGGAAGTGTACAGGACGTGTTATGTGGTCCCCTGGTTGCAATTCGCTTCTTTGACTCACACGACGTTCTTCCTTCACACAGGAACAATACTTTTCTGTAAGATAAATTATATACACAGACATATATATCTCTCATTCTTCCCAATCTATCTCTCTCTCGCTCTGTCTCTCTCTCTCTCTCTCTCTCACTCTCTCTCTCTCTCTCTCTCTCTCTCTCTCTCTCTCTCTCTCTCTCTCTCTCTCTCTCTCTATATATATATATATATATATATATATATATATATATATATATATATATATATATATATTATAGTTATGTCATTGTTTACAATTCGGTATGTCTATCAAATACAAACACATTTGCAAACCTACATTCTAAAACAAAAGGGAAATACAAACAGCACAAACAGCAAAATCGTGTCATAAGAACACGCTCTTTAATTCTTCAACTCAAATACGTACACAAACACTATCAATCTATAGTTTTAATGCATGGAACAGAGCACGAAAAATACTTCATAGTATTACGAAATTATATTGTTAATTGTTTCATGTGTCGAAAGTCTCGCCTGAATTTGCTATTTCAAATTTAATTCTCTATAGTGAGACTTTCGTTATTTTATTTAACACTTGTGGATTAATCAGTTCTCTGTTTTACATATTTTTATTGAAGCTACGTGTAATTTGTTTTGTAGTGATGTCGATGCTTTCTTGTTCATTATATAAACGGTTATTCTCTTTTGTGCTCGAATTCTCATACTTGCGAATGCTGTTCGAATCGTTTAATATACTACAAATTGTGTCATTTCAGATGTGTCTACGATGTTTTGTATGCAAGATATTGTATTTTTAGCAGGGCTTTGTTGGTTTTTCACGACGTTATTTTTTCTTATTTTCCGTGTTCTCTTCCCTATCTGTTATAGGAATGTTTCATCACACAATTGCTCTCCATATGGAGTAGAGCAGCAATCTCCAATTGGGAAGCACAATTATCGTTCGATTACCCTAGGTATTTGGACACAAAATATGGGGCCGAAAGCACACGAATCAAACAGCAGTAGTATAATTGAAATCACTGATATATATGCGTGACTGCAGTAACTTGCATAGACTTTCATGAGTTTCCTTTTGAGTGAGTGTCACCACGGTTCACATACGTTTACCTACATCACTTTTTTTACTTGAATGTAATTGTATCTTGCAAATAAACGTTCATACCTTCTGGAAAAAGACCTGTTGTTTCATTGTAGTTTTCCATAGTCCTCACTTGTTTTTCTTGTCTCTCACTGTAATACAAATACAAAAAATAATTTCTTGATATTTACATAATCTCTATTCTTTTTTTCTTGCTTTGGCACTTCTTCAAAGAATCACCACTTGTATATACAAAACTTCTGCGATAGGTTTTGAGACCGAAAATTAATGTTATGATGATCCAGTAATATCTCTTTGAAAGGTTAGTCTTTCTATGCAGCATTTATGTGTCATTTATGTGCCGTAGTTTTTACGGCAATAATAATACTCATATATATATATATATATATATATATATATATATATATATATATATATATATATATATATATATATATATATATATATGTATATATATATATATATATATATATCACAGGCAGATATTGTCAGTGACTCCCTCTAGAATGCATGATTAGTCCATTTCAGCAACATTTCGAATAATCTATTGGATTAATTCACGAATTTTACGATTTAGCTTTTGTATATTCATCATGTTTGAATTCATTTTAAAGAGTGTGTAAGAGCCGGTCTTGATCTTAGCAGATATTTTAAGAATCTCTGTTATGCTATTGTGGGCTTAATCTTTTATGTCTTTCATAGCTAAATTAGTCCGACATTGTCTTGGCTCCTAAGGATTCCTTGAGTGTAGTATACTCTACCTATTGTAGTTTTTTAACAAATTAAGAATATCGTATCTTGGACTGCAAAATCAGAATTACGTGTAGTTTATATGAAAGCAAACTCAGTGCCTATATGCAATTATACCAGATACACATTTTAATGTAGCTATTATGGAGATAATATTTCACCCTTGTTTTGGTTTTCGCTGGCTACAACTTACCGTGATATTTACAAACAATATCTAGAGTTGTGCGGTTTCCACCGTCGAAAAAATAAATATTAGAGAAGCAGAGAGGGTGAGCAGACCCCGTTTTCAAACCAAAATAACTCCTCCTACGAAACAGAAACTAATTCAGACAAAATTAACCGAAACTATTTCAGACAAACGAAACCTAAACTATGGTTGATGTCACCACCCTTTGGTGCTTCATTATTCTAATAACAGAGAGAGAGAGAGAGAGAGAGAGAGAGAGAGAGAGAGAGATAGAGAGAGAGAGAGAGAGAGAGAGAGAGAGAGTGAGAGAAAACAGGCTAAGTTTTCAAACAAAAATAAGGCCTCCTAAAAAATCGAAACTAATTCAGACAACGAAACCGAATATAATAGTGTTATAAAACAGAACTGAGTTTTCTGACAAGCCGAGATGCCGATCGTTGTCGAACCCTCGTTGCTGCTATGAATTAAATCAGATCATATAACAAAATAGATGGGAGAATCGTTAACTACTAGATTGGCACGAGAAAGATTATGTGCGATAAAGAATTAAAACACTTCGGTGATTCGTTCAGGCAAATGTTACAAAAGTGACAAGAATCTCAAGTTGATTTAGCAACAAGCACAGAACAATTGTTCAAACCAATTACTGCAACTACAAGCTGAAGTTGCTGACCATATCGAAGAAGTAACACAGGGTTTCATCTCTAAGTCCTAACCAGCGATATATGCAGGGAGGAGGCTAAGATGTGACAACACGACGTTACGCTATCTGAAAAGTTTACTGATGAAGCGATTAAAAAATACGATCATCCCGGTGATCCAGCTTGTTTTACAGTTGCAGGTTTTAGTCATAAAGAAAGATATTTAAAACGTAAACATAAAACTGTAGGTAGAGTGAAATGTGATAGTTGGATATATGGCATAAAATATAATAAAGATAGTGCTTCAAAGACTCATCCAATTATTACGATCTACATGAGAAAAAATATTCGAATATGAAATTCCTCAGCAACAATCCAGCTCACAATATCAATTCGCTTCTCGAGCGCGATATAAAGAATCTCCACAACCTGAAAAGAAACAATAAAAAATGATACGCAAACTGTAACTGGTGGTACTGCTTTTTCTCCGAGCGGAACTACAAGCGGTGTTTGGGGAGTGGTCTTGTTGCCTGTTCTGAAAATATTCTCTCTGATATAGCACGGTTAGAAGTTCTCGTCGGGGCAAAACGAGATGGTATCATAAATATTGAAAAATATCGCGAGCTGGACTAGTTGATGGTTATCACAGCGATTAGATAAATAATAATTTAAAAGGATGATCATCTACGATTTTCAACATATGCCTCGATGATTTTGAGAAGTAAATTCACGATACCCAGTATACAGCGCGTATTACGGAGATGTACTCAGACATCTTATCCAGGTATTATTTACAAGAATAGTTCCAAAAGCAGGCCCAACTGAAAAACATTTATCAAGGAAAACTATTGATGTTATTCGTGAAAATGCTACCGGGGTAATTAGTGATGTTGCTGGTAGGGCATTCTACTCAATCAAAGACAGGGTAATAAATATATTACGACGACAAAAGACGCAAGTAAAACTTCAATGTACAGCAGGTTTGCCTGTGGGTGTAAGTATAAGAATAAATCAAACCGTAAATAATAAAAACATTAGTAGCGAGCTATATCAACATCGACCACACCGCCGAATAAAATTGTATATAAATATACCAGTAACAACCTTTTAAAGAGACCTTAAATGTATAATGGTAAATATATAGGGAAGATCTCTCTCACAGGGGAAATCCCGTGATGGGGATTTAGTTGAACAGGCAAAACAAGCCTCATCAAAAAAAGATATCCAAAATGTTAAATCTTGCAGATGTGGATCCAAAGGAAATAGTCTTTTTTTCAAGACAAACAAGAAAAGTTAAGAACGAGTACTGTTTCCTTGACTGATATAATTGACAGAAATAATGGAGTAACCGAAACCTCCATTGCGGTGTTTGATTCTAGTGGTAAGATTAAACCAAGAGTTCTTTCTCAAACTGTACTAGATAGCATTCACTCACATGTACAAAAATAATTAGGTGATACAAATGCAGGTCCCATCGACATAAATTCGATGGAAATAACGATCCTTGGTAATCCAACATCAGATACTAACGCTGTGACACAAAAATATGTAGATGTCATCAAAAATAAACTGTCATCGCTACACGATGAGCATAATAACACAGACAATAAGCTATCAATGTTGCGAGCCGAATATGATGTTCATGTATCCGCGTTTGCAAATCTCCGTAGAAAATTTTAGAAAAAAAGTAATGAAACCGTGAATAATATTTTTGGAAAGCCGCCGGTGATCCACATGGAACTTCGTGATATTAAAACAACTATCGACACGATTAAACAAACGCAGGATTACATCCTTAGTGATTTTCCTGCTATCGCTACAGGCGTGACATATGCAAATAAAAATAAATCAGATGGAACCCCCGACTGGATCGTTGTTGGCTTATCAAATGGGGAATGAATTATGAAATCGAGGATATCAGCGAATAGTTCCAGCATATAATAAAATTCATAACAGAAAATGAATCGAGATAGCGACATTGCTTTACTAACCGTCTTTGTCAGCCGCGATAGAGATAATTTCTCCCGATTACATCATGGATATATATCAATCATCGATTAGAACCGTGCTAGGATGGCCTGAAATTCTACCACCGATACCTGAAGTTGCTAGGATACCAGAACCAGCGAGGTATGATTATATCAAAGACGTGCAATATTACCACGAAATTTAACCGTCGTACAAGCATGATTTACGCTATTTGAAAGGTTCAGTAGATGAGAGTTTTAGATATGTTAGCAAAGATCAACGTTCATGGAAATTTAGTGTTACAGAACATGTAGTCTTTTTTTTGAAAAACCTGTTTCATCATCGTTTTGGCTTAGTCATCTTAATTTTCATTTTAGAAACATCAATCAAAAACAAACAACACATATTATGCAATTACATCACAAATGTCAGTAACATATTTTCGATGTAACTTTATCGCAGGATGAAATCATTAAACAAATTAAAATATTAAATCAGCTTGTATACGACATGGACTATCTCAATAGCAAGATATTTCTTCAAGCAATAGTTAAAAACGTTGACGACTAACAAAACGTTTCTAGATGCATATTCGTTAAGAAAAGCTACACTGCCGAATTTCAATGTCACGGGATGAACCCGTGATGGGACTGGATTTATGAAGACATCGCTAGCAACTGCGTTAATAAGTTGTGAATTAATAAACGCAATTTTAATGTAAAACAAATCTGACAACATTATAAACAAAATATAAGGAAAATGATAAGGTTCCTAGCATAGAACTATCAAAAACAAGTAACTCAATGACAAAAACCTTAAAGAATGCTTTCAACGAAAGGCATTTGAAACTGACATGAATAATGTTTTATCACCCGATCAACAAATACAGGTATATGTATGAATTTACAAAGAGATGTAAATATGAAATTATGAGTTTATCGTTTAAATTATGAAACTGATTTGTTCAGATGGTAATAACAATAATATGGAACATGTATTTTACAACTATCGTGGCGTCCGTTTGACGTCCAAGATGCATATCCGGTTTCACCCGCTTTAATCAATCCTTGCGGAGTCGCCACGAATGGTCCACTCCCCACCCCACCCCGTCTGTTTGAAGCATTCATCGAGCAGCAAAAGGGGTGAATCCGACAACTTTATAAAGGCGTCTATTTGGCTAACCAAGGGTTCCTCAAAAATCGTCAAAATGCAGAGGGGGTGAATCCGACGACTTTTTACAATAGCGTCAATTCAGTAACCAAGGCTTCCTCGTAAATACTTAATAGAAGCCTCCATTCGGCAAAGCAAAATTAAAAAAAATATACGCCGTGTTATTGTCACATGTGTGGCTGCACGATTTTCAATCAGCGGAAAAAAATGACGCCGACATCTTAGATGTTGTCGTTGTCACGCACCCAAGTTGCTGTTATGATTTATTATTGTTAATTGAATATTTTTAATATGAAAGTTTTATGATTTCACAAACAGACTAATTTGTAAAACCTCGTCGCGTAAATCAATCAGATTATTGGATTGGTCAGTTAATTTGAAATTAATTCTTGTTAAAGAATTATTATGACATTGCATAACTACTGAAATAGTTGGTTCTTCAATAATTAGAAATCCTGGAGGAGCGGTTGGTGCAAATGAATATAAAATATATCCCTACTGAGCTTGATTTGATCTCTCGATGACATCACATACTAAATTCAATGCAATCACAGAGGATATGTTCACATTTAAGGAGTGATATGTCTACCGCCGCCGTCTGTGTCATTATTGTGTTTGAGGATAGGTGTTTGTTTATGTCGTTATAAAATTCAATAAAGGATTGATTTAGTTTGCAACGAAGTTTACCCGGGTTATATCCTGGCAATTTAAAGTTCCATAAAATACTATTCACTCCATCTCTATAAAATCAAATATTCCAGGGGTGGGTATTTCTATATTGTATTTTTGTATAAACTCCTCTTGTGTTTTAGGGTTTTTATCGTTAACTGCATCATTGATAATTTTTGTATTAAAATTGGTTATATCATCAATAATTGTATTACCCATTTTTACAGTATCTACAAATTTATATGTGGATATATTTTTAAAGTATGATAATAACAGTGTTGCATCATTATTTATCGCTGTTATATTTTTCTCGATTTCTTCTTGTCGGGGTGTGTTGTATACGGTATCATTATCTATTTTTACCTCGGTGAAAAAATCTGATCTTTTGTAATTTGTATAGGTTCTTTCTGAATAGGATTTTAGACCGAAATCCTCAGCGTCATCATTATTTCTTCGTGGGAACACTGAAACATCAATTTTTCGTCTAGGTGGTATTTCAGGCCATCCTAACACTGTTCAGATTGAGTTGTTATTAATATCTAAGAGATACCCGGGAGAATTAATTTCGATCGCAGCTGATAGCGTCGACTCATGAACCGTTATAGCGATTTTCGATTCTTTTCCGGTAATATATTTAATTCTTCGTTGTAATTCGTTATTGATTTGTTCAATATGATATGACCCCGTTGGTTACGAGACAACATTCCAGTCTGGTTCACCGTCTGGTTTATTTTTCCATGCAAATACTAAAGACTTATTCGGTTGTTGAACACCGAAAGGTTTCGATCTGATATTAGGCAAACTATGATATACTTGTAATTTTGCCATGCTTCACGGGGATCGGAGTCGAGAAATTCTCGCTGAATTCAGGATTCTTTGAAGTTATTGATATCATACTTGTTTTCACCGGTGTGGTATTTTCTACTATTTGTTGAAGTAGTTATTGTGACATTATTTTTATTATCCTGCTCTAATTTCGATAAAGTTGACTTGTACAACTTAACCATCGCTGAAAATTCGCACTCTAATATTGTTATATCATCCAACGACGAGGGAATCATTGCTGATAATTGCGAGTATGCAGCAGATGCAACATGAAATTTAATTACATAATCATGAATTTTTCTCTGGCTACATGAAGATAATTTTTTTGTTATTCCGGTTAATATACCAGCAATTGTAGCCTCAGTAGAAATACAAATTGGAACTACAACCGGAGCAATCATTGCAACAGATGCGGAATTTGTATTCTTCCGGTTCCGGTTATTACCCCGGACACCGAGTACACGGTAACATCAACCGCGGTGATTCTTCTGTATTGTTTTATTTTTGTTTGATATTCCTCATTTAATGTGTTGAGTTAAGTTTGATTTGTTTGTTTGATTAGGATTTTTAACGTAGCTTTAACAATGTTTCAGTCATATCGCTACGATGTCTGCTGTGACTCAGTTTATAGTGATGTCTAGCACTGAGGCATCATGCCGCAGACATGTAGCATGATGACCCACACAGTCACATTATCCTGGCACCAGGCCGACCAGTCCTAACACTATCCTCTTAATGCTGAGCGTCAAGCGAGGCAGCTGAGTTTAGTCTGAAATTCTCTTACTTGATCATAACGATACTGTTGTGATGTTGTCATTTTATTTTAAAAACGCTAGTTTTTTCAATTATGATTTCAGTTTAATTATTTACTTAAATCCGCTATGAATTCCACGTACCACGTTACAGAAACCCTGGATAAATTGTGGATGTTATCGTGAACTGTTCAGATATATCCTTGTCGATGATCGTTGATATTTCATTGTTGACTCCAGATGAACTACTCGATGATATATTGAACTGAGTCTGCGATACTATTGTTAATCGATAAATACCCTAGACTTCTGCAGTGACATGTAAAATGTTGTTTGTAGGAGTCCACGCAAATGATCCGTGTTGAATCGTGTATACGATATTGTTGGTGCTCTCATGAGGAATTTCTGTTTTTTCAATCACGCTTATCATCCTCATTGCATCAACTTTCATTGCTTCGATGAAGTTCTTCATCTCATCGATGGATTTCTTAATATCAGGTAGTTTTATGTCTATTTTATCGAATGTGGTTCCAAGAAATATATCTATAATGTTTTTACGAAGTATTGAAAACTGTTTTATATGCTCTTCATATCGGGATTGAAATGTTGCAAATTCCAACATAGAATTTTGTATCTCTGTGAGTTTTGGTGTGGTCACACGTGGAACGTCAAAGAAGTTTCGATGTTGTTAATGATATGTTGTTGAAGGTGATTAAATTTAATTATATGATCATCATAGTTATCGTTGAATGTTTTTAATGAATTCGTAACAGATATGTGATTGTTATCGAGTGATAGTATTTTATCTGTAATTATTGAAATATTTACACCCGGTTTGAGTTTACCCTGATCGGAAAACAACGCGATAGTATTCTCTGTTGCGTCTCGTCGTTTAACTAAAATATCATCAAGAGAAACATTACTAGTTTTCAATTTACCCTGACGATCTTGAAATACAACTATTTCACCGGGATCAACACTTGCTAAGTTCAAGGTTTCAGCTATTTCATTTTCGATGATTTTTTTTACATCCTTGATTTCAAATCCATCAGGTTCGGATTTCTTCAGCGCTGATAAAGGTAGTCCTCAAATATCAATCATGTTATTGTAAAAATCCTTTCTCTGTCTAAATCCAAAGGATTTCACGGAGGGGATTTCCAGCGACCGCTAGTATATTCATTTACGAGTACATATGTTGGTTTCCCCTGATTAGATGAAATAGCATCAAGAACATTTAATACTTCATTGCCGCATATGGGTGGGTCAATCATCATTTGTGTTGGTAACGTAGAATGCCAACGAGGCACTTTTAATTTGTTTATATAACGGAAAAATTCATATGAGTCAAAACAAATAATCCCACGTGGATCAATCGTGTATGCTACCCAATGGGTTCCAGGTCCGGTACTGTTATCTAGATTAATAATACCGGTTTCAACGTCATTGCGTTGTACCGGTAACTTATCTTTCATAAAGACCCCTCTGAAGTTTGTTATTGCTAGTTTGCTAGCAGCATCGAGTAAATCGAAATTGGACATAGGAGTCAAAGACTCTACAACTAAAGGTTCTCGAATTAGTAAATCGTTTAAGGATTCTCAGGCCGCTTCCTTTGTACCTCATGTGTATGGAGTTCCTGGTAGTGTTAGACCCTTTCCCTTTTTTTTATATCCGTTTCCGGTTGCTTTCTTTAGTGCCATTACTGCCGCGGTACCAACGGCCCCTAACGCTGCTGCTTTAGCTACGGCTGGGGCCGCTGCGGCAATCAGCGCTGGAATCTCAGCCAACAGAGGGAATATACCACCTGTTTTTATCATATTTTTAATCGCGGCAGCAGAAAGAGTAATCCAGACGCCTTTTTTTACTACAAGTGCGTCATTGAAATGTTTAACTTGACGAGTTGTCGGCGACAATTTATTTGCCCCACCATTCATTTGATTAGGTTTCAGCGTTAATGTGGTTCAACATCGCTTAGCTGCTTCAAATTGTAATTTTTGTAACTGACCAGGTGTCAACGTGACATTGATACTACTATACGTTATTATACAAATACAGATTGATCTAATTGTTACATTGGAAAAATCCGAAGGATTTTCAATTACATATTTTCCACTAGTGCATCAATGATTCTCATTCGTCCACCAACACTTTAAGAAGCATTGATTTATCACTGAGAATGACAGCAACTGCTCGGTATTCAGCAATAACACCACGAAGCACACTAGCTCTAAAATGTATATCAAAGACGGACTGGCATGTTAAATCAAGATGTTCCAACGAAAAGTAATAGATCGGATGAAGAGTACTAAAATCCAACTGTGATATTTGTAGACCGGTATCAACATTTTGATCACGTCCCATATATGACAACAGGCGATGATAAACTCGTTTGACCGTAATTAAGTTGTATATCATCGGATGGTTCCTGATATCCGTTTATTCTCAGCGAGACGTCAGTGACACCTAATCGATCAAATATCATATGGCTGAAGAGTTGATTACCAGTTCTCGCCGTATCCTGTAACGCAATAAATATATGACGCAGAGCTGAAACACCTTGTGACGATGCCAGGTTCCACGTAAATGTACCGTTAACAGTTGATTGCATAATATCTGTTCTCGTTGTTAGCCAACTCAGCAATGATTTTCCTCCTTGATCCATAAATGATAGTAACCGCGATTCTGTTATCATTGACGGAGTCAGCACTGGCATCCACAGTGATAGTTTTGTGACTTTACCGGCATCAGCATTTAGATTCGAAGGATCCGCTGGAATCCTCCAAATTGCATCATTGTCAGTTCCTTTTTGCACAACTGCTAAGGTATGCTTCGCTCCATAAACAACTTTTCTACAAAATCCAAATATATGATGCAGTGGAATCGCGCATGAAAATGATCTGCGCGCTCCTTCCAACATTGACATACGTATTGCAGCTCCTAGATTAAATTAGGATCATTATTTATAATCATATCCTCGATAGCAGCAGCAGCACCAGCACGATTATTTGGCCGTCTTACAACAAATTGATTTCTCCCAGAGGTATTTTTAAAAATCTTTTGCAAACATCATAGAAGGATTGGCCGATCTTGTATAATCGTCGGAATATCTTGCTAGCCCTATTATTGTTGTTGCTACATCAACATCACGTTCTATCGACTCAATTTCCTTTCCATTAATGAGATATCTTGCACTCTCAAATAACGCCATGATACCATGATTGACAAAACTGACTTGAGTAGCAGCTGGATATGGTGCTGGTACCGCAGGAGTATCAGTTTAAATACAGTAGGGGTTGGTGAGCAGTCTCGAGAACGAAATCTCTCCCAGATAGATATGCGTGATACTTCCCAATTCCCCATACTACGGCCAAACATTCCTTTTCTATAACGGAATAATTTTTCTCCCTGGGTAGCAATTTCCTACTCGAGTAAGCTACGGGTAACTTACTGTCGTCTTGCTCTTGTAGTAAAACTGCCCCCAACCCAGTTTCAGAAGCATCTGTTCTTAGAATAAAAGGTTTGCTGACATCTGGCAATTTTAATATAGGTGCACTAACCAGTTTCTCTTTCAGAGTACAAAATGCTTTATCTTGTGGCGGTCCCCATTCAACTTTGTTTGGTTGCCCCTTCTTGGTCAAATCAGACAGCGGGCTAGCAATGGTTGCAAAGTTCGGTATAAACTTTCTATAAAAACCTACTAGACCTAGAAATGATCTTACCTGCGTTTTGTTGGTTGGCTTCGGTGCGTCTCGAATTGCTTCAACTTGCTTGGGATGAGGTTTTAACTGACCCATACCGCTGACCCTATGACCCAAACAATCTAAATCTGTATAACCAATACTCCATTTAGTGGGTCTCACTGTAAGGTTCACTCTGCGGAGTCTATTGAAGAGCTCGCTCAGGACGGACACGTGCTCACTCCAAGTATTCGTGTACACGAATATGTCGTCTACAAAGCTATCAACGTTTGCTAAACCTTTAAGCAATTTACGCATCAAACGACAACAGCTGGCGCTGGCTCCAACTAACCCGAATGGCATCACTTTGAATTGATACAGTCCTTTCTGGGTCACAAATGCTGTCAGTGGTCGGGATTCTGGGACAATGGGAACCTGCCAATATCCCTTGGCCAGATCTAATTTGGAAATCCATCGGTTTCCCGACAACTTCGCAAATAGACCCTCCATATCTGGCATTGGTTCTGCATCGAATACAGTGATTTTATTCAACTGCCGAAAATCGATACAGAATCGGTCCTTTTTCCTGACAAGCACTACTGGAGAAGAATATGGCGAGTTGGAGGGTTCAATCACACCCAGATCCAACATTTTACCCACCTCTTCGTCCACAGCTTCACGTGCGTTGTATGGCACCGGATATCCCTTGATTCGAATAGGGTCAGACATATTCAGCTTAATTTTGAGGTCCAACAAAGTAGTACAACCTGGTCTGTCTGTGAATACATAAGAGTGTTTAGCCAAGAGCGCATTAATCTGTTGACGCTGGTCTTTCGTCAACTCCGCACTCACATCGACTTTATCTATCCCCTCCCCCGCAACTCCCAAGGGACATTCAAGGGAACTCTCTATATTTGAGTCTGTTTCATCATCGTCTACTATTGCCGTACAAACGACATTTAAGACCCCCTTTTCAACATTGTCGCTCTGTCTCTTGATATACAACTTGAGCATGTTAGCATGGAATGTCTTTAAATTACCGTCCATGTCAATTTTATAGTCCATGTCACCTTTTACCTCCTTAACTTCATATGGACCTTTCCACTGTACTAATAACTTATTTGAGCTCGTTGGAAGAAGCAATAGCACCTGATCTCCCACAAGAAATTTCCTATTTCGCGCTCTGCGGTTGTAATACTTGGCATATCTGCGCCCCGATTTAATCAATTCGTCACGTGCCATCTGGCATGTACTCTCAAGTTTATTTCTTAGATCTAACACGTACTGGTAAGTTGTTTTTATTTCCTCGTTCGCGACATCACCAGTCCATAGTTCGCGTAGTATCCGCATCGGGCCTCGAACTGTTCTACCGTACAGCAGTTCAAAGGGTGAAAACCCTAAACTTTCCTGCGGTACTTCACGGTACGCGAACAGAACAGCGTTCAAATAACGGTCCCAGTCTTGCGGACGTTCCGCGCACATCTTTCGTAGCATGCTTTTCAGGGTACCATTAAACTTCTCTACCAGTCCATTGCACATCGGATGGTATGGGGGAGTGTTTAGCTGTTTGATGGATAACAGCCTACTTATTTCACCCATGAGGTCAGAGGTGAATTGGGCACCACAATCAGTGAGGATTTCTTCTGGCACCCCTACCCTACTGAAGTATCAACTAATGCTTCAGCTACCCTTTCCGTTTCAATAGTTGGTAACGCTACGGCTTCGGGGTATCTGATCCCGTAGTCAACCAGAGTAAGAATATACCGATTCTTTCTTTCGGTAACTGGGTGTATTGGTCCTACAATATCTACTGCCACTCTTTTAAACGGTGTATCTATTAATGGCATCTGTCCTAAGGGCACCCTTGTGACCCTTCCCTTACATACGGTTTTCTGACATACGTCGCACGACCTACAGAACCGTGTGACATCGCCATTAACACCGGGCCAGTAGAATTCAGCGACTACCCTGCTAGTGATCTTAGCCTTACCTAGGTGTCCTGCCATGCTTGACTCATGCGCCACCCTAAGTACTTGAGATCTATATCTCTGGGGTACGACCACTTGCCAATACTTCTTTCCCTCCCGAGCACTAAACTCCCTATGAATTAATCCGTTCTTGCGTACGAATCTCGAGCTACCCCAACGCTTGCAGTGTTTAATCGCGCCGGACGTGATTTTCTCAACAATAGTTTTGATGGATTCATCATGTTCTTGCTCTTGTTTGAAATCATCACGCGAAATTCCGGAGATTGATTCAGGGACTATTAATTTATGAAACGCGGTTTTCTCCCGCAGTGTTTGCGCTCGCGTTTCGACTGCCTGAGCCAAAGGTATTTTAAAATCGGCCATGGTATGAAGACGGGAACCTTCAACATTACCGATCGTCAGATCATAAATAGGATTTTCCATACAAAGGGCATCAACAGTTCCCGTTAGGAAAGGTGTTTTTACTGTGATCCTTGCTACGGGAATGCGACCCATCGTCTGATCAAGTAACATATATGGGGACTCCCACCCAAGCACTTGGTTGTCCTGCACGAGACTACGTTTGATCACTACGCCAGTGCAACCAGTGTCACGTAATACTACGACTTCTCAACCGTTGACAAACCCTCTCGAGGTTGGTACACGCGCCTCGGGAAATAGACATGTGCCAAGCGAATGAATACAAGGTTCTACCTGTAAGATATTATCAGATATACCTTTACTTTGTATAGCCACTGCCACCTTATGTACAAGTCCCTTTCTTTTAGGACAGTCTTTTTGAACATGACCCCATGCATTACATAAGAAACATTGCACACGCTGAATAAATCGATTCCTAACTGACCTATTTACCTCAGCTGATTTTACAAGCTCCCTAGGTATAGGTCTCGCAGACTGGTTTCCAGACTTAAAATCTTTTAAAACCATGTTCTGGGTTCCTCCATGAGCTTCGGCAAAGAAATCGGCTTGCTTAGCCATATCTTTTACGTTTGTGAAGACTTTCTCCTTCAGAAATTGATCTAATTCTCTCCCAACTGTAATAAATAATTGATCTCTGTGCAAGAAATCAGTCAACCCTTCAAACGTTTTCACCGCTTTGCCGCATTCAATCCACCGATCAAAATAGTTCGCAATTCTAACGGTGAACTGACCAAAGGTTTCTCCCTTATCGGGCTTGCTATACCTGAACTTTTTACGAAAACCCTGTTCAGTGAGCTCGTACCTCTTGAGAAGTGCTTCCTTTAGGACGTCGTACTTAAAAACATCGTCTCTCGGAAGTCGCGAGTATACATCCAGTGCTTTACCCTTTAATAGAGCACTCAGATGCAATGCCCAGTCATTTTGACTCCACTTCTGGTTTTCGGCATACCGCTCAAAGCGATGAAGATAACTATCCATGTTATCTTTTTCATCGTCAAAGGGAGGTAATTTGGGGCCCCTTAATTTGCTAAAGGCAGAATCGTGCTCTCTTCCAGATGTCGCTAAATCTACCTTACGCTCATGATCCCGTTGCTTTGCTTTTTCATCTAACTCTATTCGCTTTTGCTCCGCTTCCATTTCCCATCCTATCCTATCCTTTTCGGCCTGCTTCTCTAATTCTATCTTTTCCCTTTCGGCCTGCTTCTCTAATTCTATCTTATCCCTTTGGGCCTGTTTCTCATAATTCTATCTTATCCTTCTCAAATTCTATCTTTTCCCTCTCAAAGGCCCATTTCCTTTCATCGGATTCCTTTTCTAATTCCCTTGACCTTACCCTTTCTTCCCTTTCCCGGGCTTGTTCTTCTTGAATAAATTTCCTTAAGCTTTCACCTTCATACCCAAATTCTTTGCCTAAGGCAACCAAGTCCTTAAGGGATGACATGACAATGACAATTGTAATATGAATATAGATAGGTAACCAAGCCAATGCTTTAAACACGTTTATATTGGATACACGGACCTAGATAAACTAAACGAAAACAAACCCCACCTTGAGTATTATCTTGTCAAGAAGGTCACGCTCAAATATAAACATTAAATTTATACTTTCACAAAAATGATTGACAGTTCACTCAATCCAGCGATCCCACTTCTGACACCATTGTAACAGAATTGTTACCGAGAGGATGGTGGATTAAATGAACAACACAAGCACAATATGTGAAAGAAAATATAAATTTATGAAATAAATTATTAATGAAAATTCAATTTTCGCCTAATTCTGTGACAGAAAGGTTAAAAATAGTTTTTGAATGATATTCATTAAATTGATGCAATGAAGCAGCCATCGTATTAGTTCTTCTTAAACTGTCTTACTCCTTTACATCGTACACTAAAATATTAAATCAACAGATAACTTTACAAAGGGAATCGTATATATTTTTAAAATATGCTTGTGAGAATGTTTACGATCGATTGTGTAAAATATCTTGCACACTTGTTACAGATAATAATAAAACAACTCTTTCGAAATGAAGTCTGTATAATATAGTGAAGAGGAAACACATTTTGTTTTAAATATTTAGTTTATATAGAACTGCTTCAGATTGTAAATGTGCTTGCCAGTTCGGACAATTGGTAAATCATTTTTAGAAAGGAGCCGTCTGCTTGGAAGTACTAGATCTCATTTTGAGTCGCGTATGAAAGCTATGCTTAAAAGATTTGTCATGATAACATATTCCAATGATTCGTTTTACTTTATATCTGTGGCAGAGTTGTCATGGTGAAGATTGCATACCTGTGTAATTGGTAAAGACCTTCCAACAGTTCGAGTGGGCTCCAAAATAGTCATTACATAGGAGTCGTAATAACTAATGGACGAATGAATGAAATAATATTTGAATGCAATAATGTAAGAATAACCAATTGATGAGTAGATACATGTTTATTGTTATATTAAACTGATTCTCCATACATACTACGAATACCGCATTTGTAAATTAGAGATCATGTCAATGAAATTCACAGAAAGTTAAGTATTTAAACTGATAAAATTGTTACATATAGAATAATAAATAAAGTGGTGTCTGAAAAGATATTTTTCCTCCATTCCTCCGTGTCACTGAACAGAAACGGAATGGACAGAAGACGAGTAGTTTGTACTCAGAAATACAAATCTGAGCGGAATCCACGCCATTGCTTAATGATTAGAAAGTACTGATTTATATTTCTAGTGTCATATATTCATGAAATCTACAGTGAGTGATCAAGACGACGCGGACGAGGCCTATCAGCATTCAACCTGTAGTCTATAGACATAATATTGATGAGCAAACACACCGGTTAACACATATTCTTTACAGAGTTGAAGTATAAAACATACATATATTTAAAGGAAGCTTCTCCACCCCACCTGGTAACTGGTTACCCGCCGCCCCCCTCAAAACATATTTCCTATCTTTGTATTTATACTATATACACACAGAAGATTAAAAGCTCGACTGTGTTTCCTAAATTAAGTGCGAACTACAATGTGATATTGATGAAAAGAGAAAAGTAAATGCCAAGATATATATTTATAAAAGTATCCGTTTCTGTCAATACGTCAGTTAAAAGACAATGTCGCCTTGATTATTTTAAAACAATTATCATTGTACCATCAGAACAGCTAAATGTTCTGCAAACTATAAAGAAAATTGTGAAAAACCAAACAATAAAAGAATATCTAGTAATATCATCATTCGCTGGGTTAGCATCAGGTAACATTTAGTGTACATTATTCTCTTCAATAAACAACTAAATGAAACAAATATACATTTCACAACGAATCTACAAGGTTAACATTCTACCAATTCCCACACGTTGGACAGCTGCTTCATTGGGTGCTCCGGTGATATTCAGTCAGTAAGGATTGTTCATAAATAAAGATGAAACATCATAAGCTTGTTTAAGCTTGTTTAAAAAAATACTGCAAACTGTTTTATAAATATTGTACCGGCATGAGCAAGATCTTTTACAAACGACAAATACTGTGTCAATCTTTGGAAAGTAACACGTCTTCTATTATTTGATGTCTAATGGAGTCTTTATATTTAGTTTCCTTTTCGCTCTTAGTCTACAATACAGTGTTCATACATACAAAATAAAATGCCTCAAATCTCCATGGGCCGCTTTTCCACTAATAAGACCAAATTAATAAAGTTAAAATACAAGTTGCAAGCTTTACTGAAAGTTTTATTTCTTCTTTAGACATATTTTATTATTTTATTTATAAGAGCTCCATTTGATGGGAACGATCATAATACATACCACATTTCTGATTCCATTCATTCTTAGACTCATTTATGCATTCATTATACAATAAAACTATATAAGAATGTGTGGTAGTTCAGCTAATCATTTGAACGTAATTGATTCTGGTATACCGGATACTCCTGCCGGTACAATTTGACCCAGGTATTTACTTTTCAGTTCAAGGTGAGTTAGTTTATATTGTAAACAAAAATATGTGTGATTTTGTAAATATTTAATGTCATTATTACGGTCGTTTTTCACAGTCATAAATGAAGACCAAGGGAATATCTCCCGCTCTCAACGTTTACATATCTAACCACGATCGTCAAATTATATACGCAGTGTTCAATATATAAATATCTACTTTATTTCTACAAAAATAAACTACATCAGGTTAGATCAGAAATCTCTTATTTACAATTTTCTTTTAGCACAATGAACACTCCGACCCGGTTGGCAATTAAAATTTAGGATGCTTTAAAATTGTGTAAACCGAAATCTAAAATGTACAACATTGATTCCATGATGAAAAATTGGATTTGTTTGTCGACGTTAAAGGTCAGAGTTTATATTTTTAATATATTGTAACCTCCTGCACACGACAATCTAGCTTAACATCTAATCAGCTAACTATTTGAGAAAAAGTACCTCAAACAACAACGTAAACAATGAAAGGCTCACGCTAATAATACATTTCATTTTCCGACATGCTTGATAATAAGGGATGATGTTTCTTTGTATTTTCGTCTAGGTCTTTCAAAACTCACTTTCTCTTTGTAGTGGAAAGATGTCATTTATTGGAAATATAATCAAGTGTTTCAACAGCGTGAATCACGTTATCACGGATGGAAAAGTCACAATTAAATTATTCAGATATGAATATGTCGTTGTCTCCTGTATTTTTTGAAGATATCCCTGTTCATCGCAATGCCAAAAGACATTAGTTTCTAAGTAGTTCGTAAGCATCGGCCTAAACATATATTTATTTATACATTTACTCTCACAATATTCAAGTCATATTCATTATCTAGCCTCGTCAACATTTAGGAGCTGTAGTAGCTGGTTCATTCTAAGATTAATCGATTCTGCAACAATGCTATCTAATATTTGCTGTAGTTAAACAAACACCTAACCACCATAGCTTCGTGTCCACCGGTATTTGCTTCCGGTATACCTTGACACAAGGCGAGTATGTAGATAAACTGAAGACAACTATATGTGATTATGCGAATATTACATCATTTCATTTTAAACGAGACACTGTATCGATAATAATCTCAATTCTTAAATTCAGATTTTCTGCTTTAGTAACAAGATAACTCAACCTATGCGGTACATATTTATTTCGTAAATACATGTTGGGATAATTTAGAACGTTCTGTAAAATTAAATCTAAAAATTAATGAATTGATTAAATGAGTGATTTATATTTGAGTTGTTGTTAAATAACAGCTGTTATATTTGTAATCGATCGTAATCGTATACATACAATAATCTAGTTAAACATCATAGGAGCTATTTTTGAAAAAGCACCAAAGTAAAAAATGTAAACAACGAAATTCCTGCCTCCCCTACCTCTCAGCAAAATTTAATTATGGTCCTTCAATGATGATCAAGATTATCTAATAGAAATGGCATACCGGCTCTACTATGTCCTGTAGTAGTCAGTGCTGTTTGGATGGCAGCAACTCCAGTGATATCTTTGATTCGGTAAGTATTACTTCATTTCTTTATTATATTTCTGTTTCACAGTAAGTAGTCAAGTCCAAGAGAATATCTCCATTCTCTACATTTACATTTCTAGTCCCATTCGTTAAATGATACCAAATATACAAAATATAATGTTACTTGTATTTCTTCACAAGTAACTACTATAATTGAGATCTCCAATCTCACATTGCGATGTTCTTCTTTAGTAATAACATAACGCAGTAATCAGTTCTTAGGATGCTTAAAACGTTATGTAAATCTAAATCTAAAATTTATTAGATTGATTTCATGAGCAAACTTCATTTTCGTTGTCGTTGTGATACGACCATGTATATATTTTTAATCTATCGTAATCTAATGAACACGAAAATCTAGCGTAACATCGTAGCAGCTACACATACATTTTAGGAAAAATACATAAAACAAGAAATAAAAAGAATGAAAGGTTCATACTGGGAATAAATCGACAAACTTTCGACATGCTTGAAACCTCGAAACTTGTAAGAAAAGAATTATTTTCGAATGAGGTTTTCAAACTTAGTTTCTTCTTCCACTCTGAACTAAAACAGCAGCAAAGAGGGTGGACAGACCGAAACTATTTCAGACAAACCGAAACTATTTCAGACAAACAAAAACTATTTCAGACAAACCGAAACTATTTCAAACCGAAACTATTTCGCAGACAAAAGAGAAGAGAAATGGTTTCGGTTTCTCACACTACGGAGACAGACCCGGCGCTGATGTCGAAATCGTTTGGATTTCACAAACAGACTGATTTGTAAAATCTCTCCTCGTAAATCAATAAAATTATTGGACTGGTCAGTGAGTTTGAAATTAATTCTCGTTAATGAATTATTATGACATCTCATATAGAACGGATTAGTTGGATCTTCAATTATTAAAAATCCGGGTGGTGCCGTTGGTGCAAATGAGTATAAATTATATCCCTGCTGGGCTTGATTTGATCTTTCGAGATTTATTTGGTAACTTCCTTCGATAGCATCACATACAAGATTTACTGCAATCACCGATGATATATTCACATTAGCAGGAGCAATATGCCTACCATCACCGTCTGGATCATTATTATGTTTGAGGATGGTTGTTTGTGGTTGTGCTATTTTTTTCCATACGGCGAGTATTTGTGGGAAGTACTCATCGAGGAAGTCATTGGTTGATTTTTTTTAGTTCATTTGCGTTATTTCCAAGAAACTTGAAATCGGGTAAATCAGCTTCTGTGATATTTTAACCAGTTAGAAATGTTTTTTTATCAACGTTCTTGTCATTAATTATTATCTAAACTATTCGTTTGTTGATATATTCAATGTCGGATACACGCTGATTTAATATCTCAGCATATTGTATGATCTCGCTGCGTGAACTCGTTATATCAAAAAGATGTTTTTTGAAACTCTGTCGTAGTCGTTCTAGGTGTGTGTTATGTAATTGATTAATCTCTTTCAAATAATCAATGTCATTATTTAGAGTAAATACAATTGTAATGGATGAATCAGGAGTTTTCTCAAAACCAAATTCCCATTACATGATATTTATATCGAGATATGTGAATCTATCGGTTAATTTTGCATTTTTTATACCAGGTAAATAATTTCGATATGATGGAGTAATTTCGTGGTATGATTGTACATCTGTGACATAATCAGATCTTTTAGGTTCTGGTATTTGATAAGATGTCCGAGGTGGGATTTCGGGCCATCCTAGCACGGTTCTTATAGAACTCTGATAGATATATACGGCATACCCGGTTGAGTTTATCACAATCGCAGATGACAGTGTTGGTTCATGAACTGTTTTAGCGATTTTTGATTCTCTTCCAGTATGGATTTTATTCTGCGTTGTAATTCGTTATTGATCTGTTCGATTTGGTAGGACCAAGATGGTAAGGAAAAAACAATCCAATCTGGAGTATTATCGAGTTTGTTGACCACCGAATGGTTGTGATCGATTTTCATGATATTTTGTCGACGGATTAGCCAACAGCAGTAAAACAATTACTGAAAAAGCATAGATGACTAGACGATCACGATGAAAACACCACAAACTTTTCCTCACAGGGGTAGAAATTTCATCAAAATCGATTTTCTCTAAATGAATTCCTGGGGTTTACGCCCTCAATTTTCATGAAATTATGTCAACGATCATTAATGATCATTGCATGAAAACACCACCAAAATGACTAAAAACGACCATAAATGACCCAAAAGAAATGAAATAAAAAAATAATTGAAAATATTTCAGCAGTTAAGCAGTTTCAGCAGTTAAGAAATAAAATAAAATAAAATCCACTCACCCTAAATTCTTTTGAATTTCACTACAGTGTTTTCATTACTTCCCCGTCAGTGATAAATCACATGTGATTCGCCAGTGCAAAAAAAATACAAATAATTGGAAAGGTATTATATAGTTTTGGTTACATGTGAATAAGCATATCTGTCTTTAGAATGTATCAATGGGACCCATATAATTTCTGTTCCGTAGCTGTCTTTAGAATTTATCAATGGGACCTATAGAGTTTCAACCCATACATATGGATCAAACATGTATTTGTCCATGTCAGTTGTGTTCACTATGTTTGGATATGTCAGATTGATAAAATAACGGCTCTGTCATAGAATGGCGAAAGTGTGGATTTATAATTATACACACTTGTGCCACTTTTCACAGACACATCTCGGATTTGTGGACAGATTTTTCACTGAATGGAGAGGCAGTTACAGTGTTATTCTGTCTGATGATTTCCTTAATTGTTTTGATTTTTGAATTTATTGTGCGTTTGACTTGATATTGCTGGCCCAATTCACCTCTAACCTTTTAGAACGCAGTGAATAACGGGATAAATGTGTTGATGTTACAAAATGCAAGTGAATCAATTACCACATGCTGAATTCGTTTAATCAACCCATACTGCCTTGGAAGGACGTGCCTATTATTGCGAGCGCTATCATCAATATCTTGAAAATCGGAAAGAATCTGATTACAATCTAATTTATCTGAAAATTGTATTTTTTTATTTTTCAAATTTGAAATCTCATTTATAATGTCATTCATATTTTCGAAATTCATTATATGATATTTATATATCTAATATGTATATATATCTAATATGATATATTTTATATATCAAATACAACAAATTAGGGGTCAATTTTGACCCGTTTTCGTACGATATCAACTCCATTCGCCCTAAGGTGTCATCAACATCTTATCGCGCTTATATACATATATATATATATATATATATATATATATATATATATATATATATATATATATATATATATATATATATATATATATATATATATATATGAGCTCCATTCGCTCTGAGGTGTTATGAACATCTTATCGCGGCTAGAAATATACATAAAAAAAACATTTTGGAACCCCTAATGTGTTATTCACATCTGAGAGGTCCAGGGGCACCAAAAAGCATAGTCTCGGTGAGAGGATCTAATCCGTCAAATAACGATTTAGAACCTCAAGAAGGTATGCTTTGTGTATGACGTCACATTTATATACATTTCGTAATTAAAGTATATATGATATATAGACGGCACAATCTCTATTCGCTTTAAAATGCCCTCGCATGTTATCACGCCTAGAGATATACATATTAGTGTATACAGGCGGTACATCAGAACACCTAGCCTGTTGTTGGCAGGCTAGCGAATTCCAATGAATACTCGCGGCACAAGGGGTGACAGCTGTTTATATACACACAAAGAGGAGAAACCCACCAATGCACGTGACGTGACGTAGAATTGTTTTCCCATGAGATCATAGTGGAGTTTCCGTAACGGTTATCTGTTTCAGAAATTGTATATATAAACCCACACGAGTTATTCCCCTTGATGTTATAAACATAATACAAAATGAAAATTTAGATGTAAACGAATTGAATTATAATTCCAGTTTGTTTGGAGATAGTGGATTTATAAATTCCTTCTGCTATTTTTCGTACCGAAGGTTCGCAAATATCAAAATACCTACCGGTTTCAATCATTGATTGAAATACTCTTTCTTCGCCTGTCTGAAAATTTTTTGATTTTACGATTTTAGCATTTTTCGAGTGTTTTCCACCACTCCCCCTTTTGATATTTTCACTTTGTGTGATAGCTTGAAGATTAACCAAAGAATTATTCCTAGGATTAGAATCAATATGATCGATTACAAATCCATCTGGGATATTTCCGTTAAATACTTCATGGACGAATCGATGACAATAATATTTTTTCCCTTCAGCAGTAAACATCAAATACCCAAAACCGTTGTCCGTCCCTAATGGTTTCTTCAGTCTGCAGTGTCTTACAATACCATCAGCAATTGCTTCGTAATTGGTAATTACGGGAAGTGGTTGAAATTCTTGGCTCATTTATATACTATATTATTTGTCTAATTAATTATTTGGTTTAATAATTACTTGAGAATCTATGAATGTAGTCTTGAGGTGTTCTTATGATTTTGTCAGGGACGCTGACAGAGTCAGAATTCTTGATGGAATCTTTGATGGAGTTTTTAACTCTATTAAAATAATAGCGCTTTAGTTCTCTGTATCGCTTACCACCACAATTGAGACACAACTGTGCTTTTCCACTCACACCTACCCTACATCGTATGCAAGATAACGGCCCCAACCCATCCCAATCCCCCCGGCGCACGTTTTGTAAATGATATCCGGAGAATTCATTTCTGCATGATTTGTTACAAGCGGTTACTGATCCTATCATAAGCCATTTGCAATGGTTCATTATATATATATATATATATATATATATATATATATATATATATATATATATATATATATATATATATATATATATATATATATATATAATATTCTTTATTTAAATACTTGTTTAAATTATATCATGGAGGACTTCTGGAGATTATCGAGAATTAAGCCTTGGAATAATGCTAAATTCAATCTCGATTGTGTCTCCACTGATGTACCAAAGGGTCTAATAAGTGATAGAAACATGTTGGGTATAATCCATGATGCATTTAATTAATTCAAGCGCGATGGAGCATGTCACTCTTAGTCAACATATCGAATTGATGGTAGTGTTGATGCTACCATGAACGACGAAAGAGCAGCAGTGATAATCTTGCACCTTGACCAGAAAAAGTATTTTTAGAACGGGAACTTGGATTATACGCGACACATTTGAACCCATCTTGATTGATAAAAAAAGAACTGTCACTGTGAGTCAGGATTCCAAACAGGAACGCTGACTGGAATCGACAAACCATATTACGAGAGAGCTTATCCTGTAACCGAGGTTGTTATGGGATTTATCTGATCAATGACAATCCGAGTATTGAAAAAATTAAAACCAATGAAACATTCGTCGTTGAATTGTGTAGCAGAACGAATAATAGAGCATTTTACAAATCTAAGACGCAAACAAATAAACGAATGGGGTTTAACAGTTAGGGAGAGAGGAGCAACGATTCAAACTGTAGCTGAACTAGAACGGATACTAAAATTTCCAATAACCGCAGCGACAGTAACAGGCGAGATATTATATGAACCGAAATATAAATCTAGTGGATCTCCAATCAAAATTATTGACCATAATGCACACGCGTGGACATCCGCAGTAACAATATCTCTGCTGGATAGAACCATAAAATATATACTTATGGAATTCTCGGAGAGCGGGAATTTATTTGTTTTTATTTCTCAGTCAAGTAGAAACAATTCCGTGTCAGTTTGGTTATTTCAGAGTTTTGAAAACGAAGAGTGTAAATTCGATCAATTTGTAAAACCCAATGGTGAATTATATCGTACTGAAGATCTTCAGAACGAGATGAAAAATATAGCTAGTATTTTTAAACGGAACACGACGAATAATTACTAACAAACTGTTTTACAATTTCGTCAGTTGCAGCTCATTTCACGAGAAAGAGAAATCTATGGAAACCGAATTTCTCTCGGATATCCAAGATAGTTGTGTTGATTATGGCCATGGTGGATTATGGAATACAAAATATGACCCTGAAAGCGTAATTTCGGTTGATATGACTGCCTGTTATCCAGGGAGTTTTCTCGGGTATGGAGAATGCTCTGAGTATTTTAAAAGATTTGGACATCCCACACACGAAATGACCCGTGTTGCGATTAATGGACCACTGCCCGATTTTGATTTAACCGGATTCATTCGTGTGGTATCATTTGAAATTGCTAAGGGTTTTCATGCGTGCTGTTATATTTAGTTTGGTAGACATATCTCTGAAAACATTGGAGGCCAATAGTGTTTTTACGGTTTATGATTGATTCTAAAATACTAATATCGCTGATTGTCAGTAAAGCAATTATATCATATCGAAAACAAACTGAAGTCTGGTTACCACAACCTGATAGTCTAGATAGCATAATCAGCGAAAACAAAAAACAATTTACTTCGCTCGATGAAGAATATATCGTGAAATGGTCCAAAAAGATCTTTGAAGTTAGAAATAAACGCGCAAAAGATCTCGGTAGAAGAATAATTGGTAAATTCACTGCAATGCAAGAAGCTTATGAAATAGTTTTCGTATCAGCTCTCCTAACAGCCTCCACAAGTGCGGAAACTGGGAGAGCAGGGAAACCATTTCCATCAAAAACAGTTTTACTATTAGCACCCTCAGAGTTATGTTTAGCGGAAGGAGGGACAAATTTGTTTTTTGCAACTGCTGTATAACGTTTGTATGCAGTAGATATGATACATTTATTTTATAACAGTATGTTCTACTTGTATAATTTGTATAACCTCTGTTAAATTTTGTACTCTATTATGCAATAAATTTTGTTTATGAATTACATGTATATTTGTTGCAAAGTGTTTTAATAGCCGATTAATAGTATAAACTATTTGTTGGCTAATTATGTCAACATTGATAACTAAAGGATATTAATCTTTTGCTTGACACAATTTTCGTTTCCCAATTTTCGTATCATTTTCAAAGAAAATTTAACTATTAGAATGATGCAGATGTAAGTTTATCATTAAATGAAAGGTTTAGTTTTGAAATATCTATCTCTGTATTTCTCTCTCTCTCTCTCTCTCTCTCTCTCTCTCTCTCTCTCTACCAGTTTCAGATAAAAGTTCGCACTTAATTTACAAATCATAATCATATTGGTTGTTGCTGCTGTTGTATTATTATTTAACGCCAGTTTCAGCTTTACATAGCGGTCAGTATAAATGGTGGAGGAACAACTCTGGAAACCGCGGAGAAGTATCAACGACTCACGGGAATCTACTGGCAAGCTTTCTCACGTACCAATGTTCGCCAAACCTGAGAATCACACCTATGCAAACGGAGGAAAAATGGTACTAATTTGGACCGGTCAATACTTTAGACCACTCGACCGGCACTCGGGGGACTATAATCATGTTGGAGGAAACATCATCAATGTAAAAAATATTTGATAAACAATATAATTTATCATACATTAATTTTCAAGATAAATACGCTATCCGATTCTTATTGCGTCATCACTATAGTGACATGAATATATTAATTTTCAAAGAAAAATACTCAGCTTCAAATCATTATACACAAATCATATAAATACTGTAAATCGTATTGATGCAATGAATTACCATTAGTGTTTATTTTGGTGATTTCGAGCTCATTGTCACTTTGGTCCTTCTGGAATCTCTCACTCCCTTTCTCTGTCTGTGCCTGTCTGTCTCTCTGTCTGTCTCTGTCTCACTCTCTATCTTTGTCTTTCTTTCTTTCTCTCACTCTCTCTCCTTCTTTCTCTCTCTCTCTCTCTCTCTCTCTCTCTCTCTCTCTCTATTTATAAGTTGTTCTTTAAATTGTACCTTTACTCCTTAATATATAGATAATTTGCAAGTCTTTGTCAACCTTGTATTTTATCGTTTACATAACTTAAAGCACATGCTAGTAATTTTCTTTGTTTATTATGATTTCGTGAGTTGTCATGTTGACAGTTGAATGCCCGCTATACGATAACACCTATGCGACAGCAGGAATTTGCTAACAAAAAGATTATTAACTTGGAGTCGAAGTTATGAATGAACGATTGAACTTAAAGAAGAAATGAAATAATGTTTAAATATAATAGTAACGAATAAATAACACTGTTGAACACATACATGGTGCATTATCATATTATATATTTTCTCTGTATACTAGAAACATCGTAAACAGTAGTAAAGCGGTTAAAAGACAAGGATTTTCTACTCAACATTTAACACTTAAATTAGACATATCATTATACATCTTCTGAGGTTTTGGCATAATGATTAGAAAGTACGATTACAGATTTCCAATGCCATCGATTTATCTCGTCTACTGTGAGTTATCGATATACCTTCCTCCACCATTAATACTGGCCACCATATATAGCCTATCGTGTGCTGAAAATGGCGTTAAATCCTACAACCACAACAACAAAAACACATATCCATTGATTGATTCATTCTACCAGACAGCCGTTTAAACATATTAGTAGGTTCGCTAATATCACCGAAAGGTCCTCTGTTACACATTGATCCATATATTTAAATCTTAATTGTAAGGTAAGTCATTTAATAACCCAATCACAACACTAAGTAAACTAAAACCAAAAAGTTAAACAATGAAGGTACATCCTAAAATTAATCATCATAATATCGACAAGCTTGAAAAATCGGGCCATTTCCATATTTTATACCTTCCGAAAGGTCTTTCAAAATTCAGTTTATCCTACAGGTGGAGAAATACCAGCTATCGGAAACAAATCCACGAGTTTTCAAATCAGCGTGCATCGTAGTATCATCGATAAGGAAACTACAATTAAGAAATCCAGATAAAAAATACTGCGCTCCTTACTGTAGTTATTTAAGATTCACCTGTTAATCAGTAGCTCCTGACACATTAGTTTCTTTGGAGGTCGATTGCAACGTTCTACACTTTTATGTATTGATCCATTTGTTTTGACAATATTCAGTTCATATTGAAAGTGATTTTTCCAACATAGTCAACATGTGGGAGATGTAGTAGGTTTATAAATACATCTAGATTTGCAATGCATGCACACTAATCGATTAAATTACTTTCGTGCAGCAATCGAAATCACTTTGCGGTCATAAATAGAGCCATATTAACGTGAAGGTGACACTATGTAAAGAGACTAAAAACTACATTTCAACGTTACTACAGCTCAAGAAACAAGAACCCTTATAAATATTAATCTCTTACGTCTTCTTTGTTACACAAGAAGACCAAGTAATGTTTGAAAACGGTTTTATTTATTGACGAATCTGGTCTCACCGGAAATGGGTCGACCATGACCTTTACTTCTAAAGCAAATGTCTTTGATCAATATTTATTTACAACCGTGTGTTCTGCTTATAAATTAGATTTCTTTGTCAGTCCCTTATGTGAAAATGCCTGTGCAATGAATTTTTTTTCAAGTCGTTAAGAGTGATAAAGCAACTTTCCCAGATAATAATATTCACTATGCCCCTTCCTGGGAGCGTAAGATGGGATATCAAACACAAAGGGTAAGCGCGTCTATTTTGTCAAAGGCGCATTCCTTAAATATTTAAAATAGGAGTCATACATCTCACACATTTTGATCGCTGATATCACACATTTTTTATTCAACCCGCTCTATTACATGAACATTGTAATGTCACCTTACACACTGTTCATGGTAATCAATCACACGTTTTCTTTTAATATCATGGAATGTCTCTGTAACTCAGTTCGTTCAACTCGTAATCAAAGGCATTCAGGTTCGATACCCGGTTGTTTGTTAGTGACAAAGGAAAACGAATATTTAGAAAACATTTCTTTTCCATGGAAGAAACTAGAAAATCTTCTTGATATAGAATGCGCGACTTTTGTCGGAATGATGTGATTTCTTTTGCATTTCCGAACGCCTTAATGAATCATTTTCTGGACATTTTCATTTATTTAAGAGTAAATGTGGTATGAAACATTTTGATCAAAATCGCCTGATCATCTTTATTCAGGACATACTTGATGTAGGAAATAGTTGATACGTGGTTAGATTCCATTATGTAGCCTTACTTTATCAATAAATATTCTCTTATAGGGAAAGTTATCGTTTCCGTCCCCATATTGGATGCATGTGACGTTCTTCCAGGATTACTCTTTGTTTTTCATATGTGTTTTTTAAAACCAATTTGTGTAATGACTTTTTCCATACATAGATGCCCTGTAAAATGGAATAACTCTCATTATGGTAACTTTATATACATATTACAGTAATTCTTTTTTCCCTGCGTGATGAATAAATCATTAGACTTGTTCCAATTTATGTTCTCGTGATCACCCCGTTTCAGACATCGGTACGACGTTTTTGGATTAAGGGAAATAATGTTGAGGATAAAAGATGTCATTTAAATATTAGTGTAAAAAATTGAAAAATAAAATAGTTTTGAAATCATGTTGATCAAAATAGAGACAATGATGATCCCTATTTATAATTATATATTTTTATAATATGCAACTCCTTAATACTTGAAAACAAATGAGGAAACATTTTACAAAACGATATTTATATATATGTTAAATTCATGTAAATTCTCATATTATTAGTAGATGGAACAAATTACTCTTTAAATGTGTCATTTAATTTTTATTTTTAATAATGCATGACGCAGTTAATAGTTGTAGATGTTGCTGTATATATATATATATATATATATATATATATATATATATATATATATATATATGTGTGTGTGTGTGTGTGTGTGTGTGTGTACTTTTGTGTTTAAAATTTTTTTTTTTTACTTTTTTATAAAAACATTTTTGTTGTTGTCTTTTTTATATAAAACTTCATGTTTTTTTTATTTAAAGGTATGGACTTTGTAGTCTGAAATAAAGAATTCTTATCTTATCTTATATGTACGAGAACGTTAAAGTTAGAAAATTGCTTTAGCATTCATTTAGGATCAAATCATTTTTCTCTTCCGGAATGTAGTCTGTTTAACATAACGAATAGGAAATACATTTTATTTAAATATTTATTTTATATGGAAATGCCGCCGATTGTGAATGTACTTGGATTCAGTTCGGGATAATTTGTAAATCACTTTGAAACTATCCCCACTGCCATTATGTTTCCTATCTCAATTTAAGACGCTTAAAGAAGTTTTGCTTAAGAGTTTTGTCGTTATAAAATATCGATAAAATGTAACGTCCCTGTCAAGTATTTATTATCTCATGTACATACCTAAACGCACATGTTAGCAACGATCTGTTTTTATCACTTTATAGCCGTGGTGGTGTTGTCATGGTGATAGTTGAATGTCTATGGATACGGTAACACACTATTGACAGTTGGAGTGGGGTTCAAGAGATTCATTGGCATGGAGTCGTAATAAGAAATGATCGAATAGATAAAAAAGGAAATGAAATAATAGTTTAATAGAATAATACACGAATAAAGCAAATGGTGAGTACATTCATGCTGCAATGTAATATTTTACCATTTCTCCATTTGTACAGCGCATAAACACGTTTGAAGGAGCGAACATGTCAATGCAAACCACAGAGAGTATTCAAGTAAACTACCAATCCCATTCTTAAATAGTTGTATGTAGAATATGTTTGCTTTATATAAAGTGGGGCCTTGATAATATAAATATTACGTGAATTATATAAGGACATCATGAGTATTTAGCTAACTTTCTTTTTTATTCAGTAATATATCTTTTGTGTGCTGGATGCTCGATTTATTCGCAAATTTGGAATGTTTCGGTCAATTTCTGATGTTTATGCTAATTATTTATGGGTATTTTCCATTAATTTAAGCGTCAATGATGCGTTAAACACTATTTTAAAAATCGTGTGTTTAATCATAGTTATTCATGACATGCATGATCTAGGTAAGACGCTGCTGAATATATTGGTTCAAGGGTGCAGCCGTACGCCATAGTTGTTGAAAATTTCCTCTGACACAGAAATTTCTCTATTCCGTCTCTACATTTGATGCCAGTCACGTGATTCCAGGAGTAAAATCTCTTTACTAAGTCTCTGCCCATTTATGAGATCAATTAATTATGAAGCACATAACGAAAACATACACAATGAATGATTGATAAACGAATGCAAACAAATCTACAGCCCATTTCTTACGAATTTTGTAGATGACCTTATACAATATCGAGGTGTCGTGTATGAGAGAATTGTTACATTAGATTAATGTTGTATACATTTAGTAATTCTACTACTTCTTTACGTGATGGAATATAGCATTTTACATGTTCAAATTTTAATTTGTTTTCGCAAATTTAAATTATTAATTATCCCCTGTTACAGGCACACATCGTTAAACACTTGAAACAATAAAATAACTTTGCCAAGCGAACTTTATCTATTTTTACCTTTGGTTGTCGAATGTTCAAGGTACTATAAAATAGCTTTCACTCTTATTTAAAATCTAAACTTGTTTCTCTCCGGAATAAAGTATGTCAATGCAAATCATGTGTGTGTGTGTGTGTGTGTGTGTGTGTGTGTGTGTTTGATTTCAATGGTGTTAATGTTGGAGTTTGAAACGAGTTGAAATTTGCAATTATCAACGAGGACAAGAGGAACATTATTCAAAGAATTTCTTGCACTCAATACGAAATTATTACCATTAATATTCTTTTAAGCAGATAATTTTTAAAAAAATGAAAATATGTGTGAAAGAACAATAAATAAATTCAATTAATTTTCACTCAGACTCTAGACGTTTTATTTGTTGCACGTAATAAGTAGTCTCTGGAGGTTTTTACACTGTTCTATAATTAGTAAAAGTTTTGAGTTTAAATTTTACCAATTTTAAATCAAATAGCAACGATGTCTCCGAATAAATTAAATATCTCACTCAAGCAAGATGATGTTCCAAACGGAATGTATATGCAAGTTCCGTACCATGTGTCAAAGAGAAATGTTTCACAACGAAAGCGTGTCACTATAAGTTTTACTTTACCTTGGCAAAAATCTGAGCGGCATCCAACATATATATATATATATATATATATATATATATATATATATATATATATATATATATATATATATATATATATATATATATATATATATATATATATATATATATATAGATATATATATATATATATATATATATATATATATATATATATATATATATATATATATATATATATATATATCAGCGCCTCTCCGACTTCCCACACTTTGGACAGGTTCTTGAATGGGTGCTCCAGTGATATTCACTCAGACGGTACGGATTGTTCATAAATAAAGCTGAGACATCAAAAGCTTGTTAAAAATAATACTGCAAGCTGATATGTACATATTGTACCGGCATCAACTAGATATTTTGAAAAGGACAAATAATTTGTCATTCTTTTGAGAACTGCTTTTTGGAAACCTCCATGGGCCTCTTTTCCACAAATTAGGCCAAATTAATTAAGCTATAATACAAATTACAAGATTTACTGAAAGTTTTTATTTCTTCTTTAGAAATATATTTTATTTATAAGAGCTCCATTTTTGTCAGAACGATCATGATACATATACTACATTTCTGATTCTATTCATTCTCAGACTCATTTATGCATTCATTATACAATAAAGCTATATAAGAATGTGTGGTAGTTTAGCAAATCAATTGAATGTAATTGATTCTGGTACACCGGTAACTCCTTCCGGTACAATTTGACCCAGCTATTTACTTTTCAATTGTGATGTTCTACTTTAGTAATAACATAGCACAGAAATTAAATATTGGGGTGCTGAACACGTTATATAAATCTAAATCTAAAATTTAATAGATTGATTTCCGACGCAAATTGGATTTGCGTTGTCGTTGTCGTTGTGAAACGACCACGTATATATTTTTAATCTATGGTAATCTAATGCACACGAAATCTAGTGTAACATCTTAGAAGCTAAATATATTAAATTATAAATAATACATAAAACAAGAAATGAAAAGAATGAAAGATTCATGCTGGAAATAAGCCGACAAAGTTTTGACATACTTGATACCTCGAAACTTGCATAAAAATAATTATTTTCGGAAGAGTTTTTCAAACTTTAATTTTTCCTTCTTGTGGAAAGATACCAGTTATCTAAAGCAAGTCTGTTTTCAATCAGCGTGGATCTCCTTTACACTCGCGAGAAAGCCACGCTTAAGAAATTTAGATAAGAAGATTGCTTTACTTCCTATAGTTTTGTCAGATACCCCTGTTGGTGGTAATTGCAATACAAGTTAGTTTCTAATCATTTTATTAGCAACCGTACACACCTGTATTAATTCATCCATTTATTCTCACAGTATTTGAATCATATTGAAAGAGGGGTAGTCCACTTTGTGGAGGCGTTGTTATGGGTTGACTGATACTTATGCTTTGTATGTATCGTAATCAATTAGAGAGATTTCAAACACCATTCGAGCCCCCTTTGCGGTCATAACTGGATCCACCTTTACTGCAAAGATAATGCTATTTTAAACAGAGACTCAAAAGTCAGATTTGAATATCTTTTTAGCACTACAAAAGCTCAAAAAATATAAATCCTTGCGAATATTAAAATTTCACATCTTTTTCGTTTATATAGGATACCGAAAACATAAAAAATCAAATGTTCACAGATAGTTATTTTGATATGAACACACCGGATAATGGTACACTGTGACCCATACATGAATATTCGCAGTCCCTCTCTAATGTCTTTAATCAATAAGCATTTGTGCCCAAGGCAAGAAGCTTATGAAATAGTTTTTGTATCAGCTGTCCTAACAGCCTCCACAAGTGCGGAAACTGGGAGGGCAGGGAAACAATTTCCATCAAAAACAGTTTTACTATTAGCACCCTCAGAGTTATGTTTAGCGGCGGGTGCTGGAGGGACAAATTTATTTTTTGCAACTGCTGTATACCGTTTGTATGCAGTAGATGTGATACATTTATTGTATAACAGTATGTTCTACTTATATAATTTGTATAAACCTCTGTTAAATGGGTACTCTATTACGCAGTTTATTTTATTATTATTTACATGTATATTTGTTGCATATTGTTTTAATTGCCTATTTATAGTATAAACTATTTGTTGGCTAATTATGTCAACATTGATAACTAAAGGATATTAATATTTTGCTTGATATAATTTTCGTTTCCCATTTTTCATTTCCTTTTCATAGAAAATGTAACTATTAGGATGATGTAGACGTAAGTTTATCATTGAAAGAAATGTTTAGTTTTGAAATATCTATCTTTGTATCTATCTCTCTCTCTCTCTCTCTCTCTCTCTCTCACTCTCTCTCTCTCTCTCTCTCTCTCTCTCTCTCTCTCTCTCTCTCTCTCTCTCTCTCTACCAGTTTCAGGTAAAAGCTCGCATTTAATTAACATTTCATTATCATATTAGTTGCTGCTGATGTTGTATAATTGTTTAACGCCAGTTTCAGCTATACATGGCGGCCAGTATAAATGGTGGAGGAACAACTCTGGAAACCCCGAAGAAGTACCAACAACCCACGGGAATCTACTGGCAAGCTATCTCACGTACCAACGTTAGCCGAACCTGAGAATCAAACACATGCATACAGAGGAGAAATTTCAGCAATTTGGAGCGGTCAACGCCTTAGACCACTCGGCTGCCACTCGGTGCCTATAATCATATATATATATATATATATATATATATATATATATATATATATATATATATATATATATATATACACAATTATTTATAAATTATCCTTAAAAGAGGATCGTTTTTATAACACCTTCTTTATTTCTTATGCTTTCGTGAGTTGTCATGGTGACAGTTGAATGCCTGTTATACGGTAACACCTTTGCGACATCAAGAGTTTCCTAATAAGAGGATTATTACCTTGGAGTCGAAGTTATGAATGAATGATTGTATTAAAGGAGAAATGAAATAATATTTATATATACAAATAACGGAATAAATAACACTGCTGAATACATACATGATGCAGTATCATATTAGACATTTATACTAGAAACATCGTAACAGCGAACATGTTAATCCAAGGAACTGTAACTTGTTTCGCCGCAATTTTCCAACCATCTTCTAAAATTGTTACATGGAGAGTATCATTTGTTTCTCTACAGTTTGACCTTCACAAATATTTCCACATGGCTGATATATATATATATATATATATATATATATATATATATATATATATATATATATATATTAAACAGTAGTAAAGCGGTTAAAAGACAAGGATTTTATACTCAACACTGAACACTTAATATCAGATAAATATCATTATACATCTTCTGAGGTTTTTGCATAATGATTAGAAATTTGATTATAGGTTTGCAATGTCATCTATTTATCTTGTCTACTGTGAGTTATCGATATATCTTCCTCCAACATTATTACTGGTCGCCATGTATAGCTTATCGTGTGCTGAAAATTGCGTTAAATCCTAGAACCACAACAACATCAACACTTTGATTCATTCAACCAGACAGCCCATTAGACATTTTTTACTAACATCGCCAAAGCGTCCTCTGTTACACATTGATCCATAGATTTAAATTTTCATTCGAAGGTAAGACATTTAATAACCCAATCACAACACTAAGTAACTAAAAGCAAAAAGATAATCAATGAAAGTTACACCCTCAAATTATTCTTCATAATTTGGACAAGCGTGAGAAATCGGGCTATTTCCATATTTTATCCCTTCCGAAAAGTCTTTCAAAATTCAGCTCATCCTACAGGTGCAGAGATACCAGCTATTGGAAACAAAACCACGAGTTTTTAAATCAGCGTACATCTTCTTATCATGGATAAGGAACCTGTAATTAAGAAATCCAGATCACAAATATTGCGGTCACCTGTTAATCAGCAGCACCTGACACATGTGTTTATGTGGAGGTCGATTGCAACACTTACACGTGTATTTATTCAAACATTTATTTTGACAATATTCAGTTCATATTGAACGTGATTTTTCCAACGTAGTCAACATGTGGGAGCCATTGTAGTAGCTGTATAGACATCTGGCTTTACAATACATGCACATTAATCAATTAAGTTACTTTCGTGCAGGAATCGAAACGACTTTGCGGTCATAAATAAAGCCGTATTAACTTGAAGGTGAAACTAAATAAAGAGACTAAAAACTACATTTCAGCGTTACTATATCTCAGGAAACAAGAGCCCTTATCAATGCTAATATCTTAAGTATCCATTGTTACACAAGAAGACCGAGCGGGAGGGTAAGATGGGATAGAAAACACAAAGGGTAAGCTTACTTGGATCACAGCTAATACATACAGCTAATCTCCCCTCTGTCAGCGAGGGTTCGAGTCTCAGATTCGGCCAATGTGGGTATGTGGGAAAGCTTGCCAGTAGCTTATCGTGGGTAGGTGGTTCTTTCATGGGGCTTTCCCTTGTTCTTCCTCCACCATTAATTCTGGCCGCCATGTATAGCCTATCGTGTGCTGCGAAATGGCGTTGAACACAACAACAACAATTGCACCAAACAACTTGTTATTTAATCGAAATATTACAGCACCTCCTCCACTTCCCTCACTTTGTAGGGCTTCTTGAATGAGTGATACGCCAGTGATATTGTTCATCAATAAAGCTGAAACATCAGAAGCTTGTTTAATATTATATTACAAACTGTTTTATAAATATTGGGCCGGTATGAACAAACGATTTTTACAAAGGACAAATAATGTCTCATTATTTTGAGAACTGCATTGAAAGTTAAACGTTTTCTATTATTTTATGTGTAATGGAGTTTTTCTAAATCTAACTTCTCTCTCTCTAGTCAACAATACAGAGGGCATTCATTATATAATAAAATTAATCAACCCACCATGGGCCGTTTTTTCACGAATAAGGCCAAAATAATAAAGCTAAAATGACAAATTGCAAGATTTACCTAGAGCTTTTTTTTCTGTAAGTATATAGGGTATCAATCCGAGCACCATTTTATGGGAACGTTCATAATACATGTACTACATCTCTGAATCCATTCATTCACAGACTCTTTGATTCATTCATTCTACCAGACTGCAATTAAATTTGTTGTAGTTTATCAAACATCTGAACGTCATTGCTTCCGGTACACCTGTAACTGCTCCCGGTACACTTTGACCCAGAGATTTACTTTTCAGTCCAAGGTGAGTTATTTGATAACCTAAAAACAAATATATGTGATTCTGTAAATATTACATCTCATTATTACATTCGTATTTCATGGTAATTACTCCAGTCCAAGGAATATCTCTACGTTTATATTTCTTGCCACTATCATTAAACTATATAAGCAGTACATAATATATAAATATGAGCTTTATTTCTACAGAAAGAAACTATATGAAATTTGATCGGAAATCTCATATTCGCATTATCTGTTTATGTATAAATTTTAAATTTAGAATGCTTAACAAATTGTGTAATCCGAAATCTTTATTGTACTAGATTGATTCCAGGAGGCAAAGTTGGATTTGCTTGTCGATTTTAATAGTCAGCGTTTATTTTAGATCAATCGTAATCTCATGCACACGACAATTTACTATCTTAGCAGCTAACTTATTTTCGGAAAAGTACCTAAAACAAGAAAGTAAACAATGAAAGGTATACACTGGTAATAAATTGTCATATTCTTTACATGCTTGATAATTCTCGATAATTCTTATTTAATTTTCGTCAAGGTCCTTTGAAATTCAGTTTCTCCTTGAAGTGAAAAGCTATCACTTGTTGGAAACAAAACCACGTGTTTTATATCAGTGTGGATCACTTTATCACGAATGGAAATGTCACAATTAAGAAATCCAGATAAGACAATTTCTTTGTTTCATATAGTTGTTTTTAAAGCTACCATTCCTAAGATATCCATGTTCATCGTAAAGCCAATTGACGTTAGTTTCTAAGTAGTTCGTTAGCGACGGCCTACATTTATATTTATTTATCGACTTATTCTCACAATATTCAAGTTCTATTCAAAGTGATTTTTCTAGCTTCGTCAACCTTTGGGAGCCGTTGTAGTGTGTTGAATCATACTTCTCTCCTTGAAGTGCATGCGCATTAATCAGTTAGAGAGCTTTCATATATCATTCGAGGCCCCCTGTGCGATGATAGGTAGAAGCATTATTACTGTAAGGGTGACACCATATAAATAAAGACTCCAATATCACATTTTAACGTGTTCTCGGTGTTACTAAGGCTCAAGAGATAACAGCCATAGCAATATTTTATTTCGCTTACTCTTCTTTACACTAGGTGACATATTACATAAAATTCCAAATGTCAGCAAAATGTTATTTTGATTGGCGAATCAGCATCTGAGCGCACGGATATGGGTATACCGTGACCAATACGTCAAGATCTGCAGTCCCTGGCTTATATCTGAAAATCAATAAATATTTGCACCCCATGCGCATAGCTTATAAATTTGTTTTATTTTCCTTTCCCTCCGTCGAAAAGGTTTTGCAATGCCACCCTTTGAAGTCGTTCAGTGATAAAACACACCCGTGTCAATGAATGACATTGAACACGCTTTGTTCTGGTGGCGTAAAATGGGATATAAGATATGAAAGTATTCTAAGACTGTCTAGGTCCATTCATGAAACTTTTATAAAGCGTTACACATCTCAGTCGTTTTAAATACTGATTACACAATGCAGTTTCCGCTCAAATTGCTCCATTACATCGACATTGAAATGTCACTTTCCACACTGTTCATGCTAATCAAACCTATTATTTTAATTTATAATTCACGTAAGCCATAGGACCCCAATTGATATCGTATTGTACTATTAGTCCAAGGCATGCAGGCTCAATACCGCCCAGTCCGTCTACCGCGATGCGTCTTACGGAAAATCATTTAGTTCCCATTTCATCGGGATGTTATAGATGATAATGAACTGAATAAGTGCAGTCAAACCCAACAGCACAAAAAATTATCAATTTTTAAGACATGATACATCTACAAATATGTTGATGACTATTCCTGATTTTCTGACCATATAGCACTGGCATAGAAAAAATACATGCTGTCCCTACAACTGCGGAAAATGGTATGTCTGGCAGAGCTTGGACAACATTTCCATCAGTAAAATGTTTACTGTTAGGAGCCGATTTATTACGTTTACTGAATGGGGATGGCAGACATTTCTCGTTATGTAGCTGTTGTAGATCATTGGTATCTCTCAGCTGAGATACGTCTATATTATAACAATATTTTAGCTTTGTATAATTTGTAATAACTTCTATTACAATATGCATTATACGATAACCTTTTAGATTCTCAAGGAATTACATGTAAATTTGTTGTATTGTCTTTTTTTAATTGCAGGGTAGTATTATTGAGTAGCTATTGGCAAATTATCTCACCATCAATAAATAATTTTTATTTTTATGATACTTTTTAATTTGTTATTATTATCTTTCTTTTCAAAATTATCTTTACATGTTTACAGACAATTTAGCTGTTAGAATGGTGCTGATTTAATATTCCACTCAAGCATTGTCAGAAACGTTAAGTTTTATAAAATGTATAAAACACATTCCTGCTGAAGAGGTTTTGTAAATGTTCGTAGTCGCTTCGACAATATTTGATATCCAATACATTTTATCATCAATTTTACATCAACATGGATACGATTTGCAAAATGCTAAATTAGACGCCGTCCACTCCTTATCGATTTTGCACTGTAGCTGATATAAATATATGACTTTGGAAAGAACAATCCACAACTTTAAACGTTTACGCAAAAGGCGTAGGAAATGATAAATTGTATTTTTCTACGGAATTGCAATCAGAATTTCATTAGTGAGTACGAACTAATTCTTTTTCTATAATAATGGTCCCGTTTAACACGGGTATTTAATGTAATATGAGTTCTCTTAAAAAAACAATTGCCATTGTACATAAGACTGATTTAACCATTATTTGCCTTTTTCGAAAACTTTATATGTATAATTTAGCATTGTCCGCGGCTTGTGCATAATAATGAGAAAGTAAGGAATTTATATTTCTTGTGTCATATGTTCATGTCCTTTACAGTAAGTGATCAATGAGAAGCCTATCAGTACTCAACCAGTCGTCTATGCTGGTGATAGCCCACAACAGTTATCAAGTATTCCCTACATATGTGAAGACAAATCTGTTTCCGTTTAAACAAAGCTTCACCACCTGACATCGGTTTCTAACAACCATGCAGCCCCCACCCCCGATTTTTGCTCCCTAGCTTTCTCGTTAGACTATACTCAGGTATAAGATTAAAAGCATGATTATTTCTTAAATTAAGCGCAAGCTGTAACGTAACATTGATGTTTAGAGATAAATAAATACAGTAATGGATATTTCAAAAAAACGAACCGTTTCTGTCAAAACTTCAATAAAAAAGCAATGTAGGTTTGATTATTTTAAAACAATTATCTTTGCACCACCATAACAGCTAAATGTATTGCAAACTACTAAGAAAAGTATGAAAATAAGAAAACGATTATGCAGGTTCTTGTAATAATATCATTTATTTGTCCACTGAGTCATAATTAGGCAACAAGTACTTTACATTATCCCTTTTAATAAAACAATTTTCGTAAGAAATGTACAAGTATTTCGCAAAAAGTTACAATGTTGACATTTACTACATACAAGAATGCAAAATATAATTGAAGTTAATGCAAGTTATAATTGGTTAAAATACTGTAATCATATATATGTATCACATCTACTATGTACAACTAATCTCCCAACTCAAACTTTAACTCCTGGGCTTGTATCAAGACAATTGTTATTTAATGGAAAGATTACAGCATCTCTCCCACTTCATGCACTTTATATGGCTTCTTGAATGGGCGCTACTCTATTGACTCATAAAAGTTAAAATTGAATAAAGCTGAAACATTAGAAGCCTTTATAATATCATGCTATAAACTGTTATATACATATAGGACCGGCATAAACAAAAGATTTTACAAACGACAAATAATGTGTCATTCTTTTGAGAACTGCTGATTAAGATTTGTTTTACAGACAGACATAAACAAAATATTTTTACAGATGATAGATGATGTTCAATACTCTCGACCACATTGGGAAGTTACGCGTTTTCCGTTATGTTCATTGTAATGGACCTTTTTCTAGTGTACATTTTTTTCTCTAGTCTTTGATAGTGTCCATCAATAAAATGACACTATTGAAAGATTTACAGGAAGTGTTGCGTCACCTTTAAGCAACATTTTATAGGAACGTTCATAATACATGTGCTACATATCCGTATGAGTTCCTTCATTCACAGATTCATTGATTCTGCCAGAATCCTATAACAAATATACACCGTAATTTAGCACATATATAACCATAATTGCTTCCTGTACACAGGTATTTGCTTGCGGTACACTGTGACCCAAATATTTACTTTTCAGTCCAAGGAGCGTCAGTTGATAACCTAAACACAAGTTTCTGAGATTCCGGTAATAGTACATCAATTCATTATTATATTCACATTCATAGTATCAGTCAAGAAAAAGAGAAAATATTCCCAATCTTATGTTGACATTTTAGCCACTATCGACGAATCATATATACTAAGTACGCAAAATATAAATGTCACCTGTAATTATATACATAGAGAGAAATTCTATCAAAGAGATCTGATTTCTCAAATTCAGATTTTCTGTTTAGGAACAAGATAAATCTTCCGACCAACTTAGCAAATCAATTTTATTATTTTTAAATTAAATCTGTGAAACTATAACATTTCATTGATTGATTCCACGAGTCATTTGGATCTGATATATTTAAATGTCTAGCCCCTGTCGGTAAATGATAATAACTCTGCAAATTATAAATGTCGCCTGTATTTCTTCACAACAAACTACTACTGCAATCTCAAATTCAGATTTTTAACTTTAATAACACGAAAAGAATCCCCCGTAGTAAATAATTCTTAGGATATTTAAAACGTTTTGTAATTCTAAATCTAAAATGTAAAAGATTTCTTCCAGGAACAAACTGGATTTGCGATGTCGTTGTAATCGTATATAGTTTTAATCAATCTTAATCTAATGAACAAGAAAATCTAGCTTTAACATCTTAACAGGCAAACGTTTAATCAAACGTACCTAAAACAATAAAGATCAATAATCACATATAGATGCTATAGATTATAAAAGATCGTCATATTTTCGACATTCTTGATATCAGTCAACTGTTTTATGTTTTGAATTTTGGACAAGGTCTTTAAAACCTCAGTTTCTCCTTGTAGTGGAAACATACCAGTTATTAGAAGCAAAACTAAGAGTTTTAAATCAGCGTTGATACTTTTAGCACTTGTGAACAAGCCACACTTAAGTAATCCAAATAAGAATACTGCGTTCCTTCCTGTTGTCATGAAAAAAAAACCTGTTCGTGGTATTGCCGATACAGCTTACTTTTAAGTAGTTCGTTAGCAACGACATACACGTGTATTTATTCATCCATTTATTCTCTAAATATTAACTACTTGAATTATTTGGAAATTCAGACATCAATTTTGCACTGATTCCAATCGCTACTAATGATCAAGTAACAACATCCCTTATCAATGTATCGTTGTCTTCCGCTACAGGATATATACGTGCAACTAACTGCAAAAAGGTATTGTGATTGGGAAATCAGAATCTCGGTGTACATTTACACGAATACACTGTCATCCAGACGTCAAGATTTAAACTTCTTGTTTAATGTCTTTACTCGATACGTTTGATCACTCATTACGCACAGGTTATTAGATAGTTTAATGTTTTAGTCTGCTCTGTGAAAATGGCTATCATTACCACCGTTTCAGCTTGTTCAGTGTGATCAAACACGTTCCATGTTTAATTATTGTTAATCAAAATGCTTTCTTCTGCTGTCGTAAGATGGGGCTTCAGGCATATAGATATTCTACATGTGGTCGTGTTTTCGCGTGGGATTGATATTTATAAGGACTTAAACGTGTTGTATTCACTCGTTTATTTATTCTACTGAATAAAGTAAAATAAGATTTAATCATCTTAGTAAACATCTGGAAGCCATTGTTACGAGTATTTTGATTTCTGATACACATTTGTCATTCATTCTGCGTTTAATATTTATGATCATTGTTTAAATATTATATTATAGTTATTAGATTAAAACCCAAATAAAATTATTCTTAAATAACACTAAGTAAACATGTCACCTTGACATGCCTTTTCCTGCGGATAGGAAGCTCAACAGAGGGAGCCTCATGTCAGTATTAAAATATTTTGCCGTCATGGTTAATAATGAATTATCAATACATTTAAATTTCATCAGTATGAAATCCTATTGATTGACCGTGAAACAAAAGTTCAATTTAGCATTTTTTGACGACTTATTTTCTGCGTTCACAATAATGAAACAGAATGTGCATTTCTTGTGGGAATATTTTAAAATATATGGGTGAATAAGTGCTAAATTATCATGTAATGGAAGGATATGAAATTTAAGTGAATGTTTTAGTTAACTTTTTGTGGTGGGAGTTCTTTGAAGAGTGTAAGATGGAATATCTAGTACACAATATTAAATTATTTACTTAATATGAAATAGTGTTACTCGTTAACACCGCATTTCTCACAAAATAAGATAACAAGGTCAATCAAGACTTGAACATGCTGTGATCTGGCCAACTAATCTTATTGAACAAATAAAACTAGAGCTTCAACAGAAGTCCAAACATATTGATAATCTATGTGTGTCACTAAAATAAAGTATGTCATAGATCTGTCATTTTTTTAAAAACAAAAATTGTTAACTAGACTTTGAAATATTGATGACGTTCGTGCACCCTTAGTGTCATTTCTTAATTGGAGATTTGACATTTAAGTTATTTTCTCAAAATGTTCCAAGAATCAAGAACTGAATGTTTTATCCAAGACAATGTTATTAGTCAAACGTAAACGTCAATCAAAATGTATAGGACTCTCGTGCAAAGATACAGTGTTAAAAAGGAATAATAATGCAACCTGTTGTTGCTACGGACGGTAACATGAAACAAGTAATAACCATTTTACCTCACGTCATTAAAGAATTAGTATTAGTATTCATAAGCCTTACTTTACTATGTCTCCCAAAAATGCACCTATACTTTAAAACTAGACGGTATTGTGTTAAATTTGCTGTATAATCAGATATTCATCCATCAACAACCCCCAAAATACAGGAACCATTCATTTCATTAACAAATATAATTTTTGAAATACTTGTCGTTTCAAACAGTCAAAAGCCACACTCCCAATGTTGACTAAATTCATTCTCAGTCATATACTATCATATAATTAGCAAACTATATCAATAATACTATTATCTTTTAATAGACATACAAAGTGATTTCTCGTCAAACAATGTATAAATTAAATATGAACTAAGGAGCTAATAAAATAATGCATGTCAGATAAGAACACTTTAGCGAAGCTCTCACTTGAGTGTTTTATCCGGTTAAAAGTTACCGAAAGGGACCGATTTGTCAGGCAAACGTTTTTTTTAAAAAAAAATTTAGATAAAAGAATCCGACCATCACCTTAGTTTTCTTAATGTTTGATAGTGATTATCTTGTCTGACCGACGACTGTTAGCAATAAACAAGGCCCTTATCATTTTTGGTTTATTGTTTTCATTTTCTTAAACATCATTTTCAATCCGTCAAAAGAGACAGACCGGGCTCTGTAAATTCCCTTTGTATATTATTCCCTCACCTCATATGCATTTGTTATGTCCCTCGGGAACTATTAAGGATCACAAATAATGTTATTAATGGACATGTCTCTTAAGTAAAGGTTGCATATAGTGGCAAAAGTAAGAAAACGATTCATAAATATTGTTCTTGCTTTTGCAAGTATTCTTTGTATTAAGATGACTGCAACAGCGGGTTTCATTACTAAGGATCTCATTCTGTTAAAATGTAAAAATCAGGGCTAGTCGAATAAAACTTTTAACAAATTAATGACATTCATGTAAGTCACTGTTCATTCGTATAAATATGTGCAAATATTAAACAGCCTACAATAGTATTAAGAATTTATTTAAACAAAATCAAAATAGAGCAAATATATTTTATTTTTTCTTTGCAATCAAATATATGAACGTCGAAATTTTGCCATGAACTGTCGCGACACTTTTAGTGAACAATGTTTATAAATAGGTTTTACATTCAGTCATATGATTACCCTCTATAGCTTTAGCTATCCATATTCTTCACAAAACTCTGACCTACCCAACCTCTATTTCAGCCAAATGCTTTTGCTCTACTCCGGAAAGTTGTTCAATTTTGTACAAAAAAATCCCTCAAATGCTAATGAAAGGTTTTAAGACTTGTTAGAATAGTTCCGAAGCTTTTACTATATAGTTTTGAAAATATTCTCCGCAACTTTAGAATACACTACCATTGAGAGCATTTTGTTACTGACAATTTGATGAGAACAGAACTATTTAATCCACTTCATTTGAGAGATATATCTCTACGATAACTAGAGGAGCTCTGCTTGCTCTACCCATGAGGTATATCTTTACTATAGTAAACGTGCATCTAAATATGAAAACATTTTAATGGTACTGATATTTATGATGGATTAGTTTCATTTGCGATCACAGGATTCAAACGATGATATACGTAATATTGCTCGTATTGCTATGTTGTTATTGTTGTAGAAAATGTTGTTTGCTTTAATAGTAGTTGTTGTTGCTGTTATGATTGGTGTTGTTGAAATATGCAATGTTAATGCTAGTATTAGTAGTAGCAGTAGTTTTAATGCTACTAATGATGTTGTTTGTGATCTAAACATAAACAAAAACACACACATACACATAAACATATACACGCACACGCACTCCAGCCCTGCGAATAGGCAAAATGTTTTTGACTCATAATAAGCGTGCTGATATTGACATAACTGTTTACGGATCTAAAGATATTGATAAAACTGATATTTGTACATAATTGTTTTGTCAGTAAACCAAAGCGATTGTTTACAGATGCGTGCCTGCGTGGCGGCTAGATCCCCAGATTAATTAAAGATTAATTTCACGGTTATCCAAAAATAATTATAAGTCTCACACCCGCTCTCCTAGAGATTCTCCAAGTTGTTTTGGAGCCACGTGACTGATCTAAACCTTGCAGTGAATTCGAAGAAACGTTATGTGCATAAATTGAGAATCATCGCCATCCATTTCTACAAAAGCATCTGCCCGTGATTAACTTGCTGAACACAATACATGGTACACTAGATAGCGAGGGTACTGTCATAGGTGTTGCAGTACCGTCTCTTAGTCACCGTTGTCGTCATTACAACCACTGTCGTTATCGTGGTTGAAACCTGAACCGTGCCTGCACTTGATGGCAAAGTTAGTTTCATGCCTCTGAAAATAAAGGTTAAAAAGCATAACGAAATGCAGGATCTAAAGTAGACACTATCAAGGACTTTTTATCTCAGGCACGTCAAGGCAATGAAGTATCACATGATAAGTTTAACCTAACCCTAATTGAATACAAAACGGATATGTCATAGGAAGGAAAGAGTCGATCGAACTCACAAAAGAACCATTATTCAGACGTTATCAATGGAATGTTAAAAATGCAAATAATTGCACTTGAAACTGATAATGTGGTCCTCCTAAAACTTTGCATTTCTTGGTTTTATTTATATTAAAAAAGAAAAACATATCCGTATTCATAAATTTGTTCTGATATCTTGAGGAGTGACCTTTTCAAAATCTTTAAAAACTACATGATAGGCTTACAAAGTTATCTCTCGTCCATGTTGACTATGCATGATAAGTTTTGGAAACTAAAATCAATATATAATTACTTATTAGAAGAGATAAATTGTACTGTCGATATTTAAACATACAACAATTTATTGAGCGCTTTCAAACATTATAACCACGCTACGAGGAATATTAAATAATAACGTGATTAAATAAAACATGTTATGTAATATATATATATTTTCGATTGCATAAGAAAGTTTGTACTTGATGGGTAAGACGAACTAAAACAACTTTCCAAACTATACATGTATTGTCACAAGGAAGAGCGTGGAATCATACAATCTTGGTTTGAGAAGCATTTGCAGAGAAAAGATTTAAATACCTAAAACCTCAATCGAAATTTAATGTTTTGTATATTGTTTTATTCTTTTTAAGAATCAATACAAACACAAACTGGCAATCTTGATATTTGTCTTTGTTGGGGCCTTGTTATCTTAGAGAACATAAAATGGCAAGGTTTGATTAACGGTTCACTTGATATCACATGATTCTGAATAACAGGTATGGGCCCCCGATTATAGTGTATCTGAAAATCATGGTGCACGATAGGTAAAATAAAATGTGAATGTGTCTGTTTGATGTTCTTAATTGCCATTGACTAAAGCATAACTTAGGTGTTACCTATCTGTAAAGTTCCCTGTATTAAATAGGAATTGCCTTTTCATATTTACAAGGTCAATCTACTTAACACGAGGCTCATAGTTTACGTTTGGTTATAGTATGCTTGATTTCCTTAAGTGCCTTCAACTGAAAACTTGTCTTATAAGTAACCACTTTGTATGAGCATGAGTATCAACAGCATCTGGAGATTGCAAGCTTTGTTGCTATGTCCCAGCCATACGAAAGAAGGAACGAAAGAACGAATGGACAAAATAACAAAAAACATTGCTACAGATGGTTTTCAATATTTTTTTAACACGGTCACACACGGTACAGGGATAGCTTTAAAGAGAATATTGTTTACTAAGGTGAACCTAGATAGATACTTTAAAGCAGTTTATGATGGGGTTATGTTATGGAACATAGCTGATATTATTTTAATATTTTGGTTATATTTTTAGGTCTACCTTCTGGTTTAGAGACAAAGAATTTATAGAGATACAGCGATCGAACCGCATAGGTGTCCCATGTGTTTATTGGATGTGTCAAAAGGAATAAGTATTTGTTTGAACTTATTATGTCTGCATCTACACATTAAAATTCTTTTAAAACTACCTTTACAACATATGCTGAAATTTACAACAGCGATTAGTTTTGAAAGTGAAATTTTAATGTTCTCCAAAATATAATTTGAGAATGTTTATTTTGATAGCCTATACCTTTGTTGGTATTTAAGTGGTTACGTTTTCATAATATTCAATGTGATAGCAATAAGTTTGCTTGTATATACGTGCTTAAGGTTTGACAATGTTTAATGTGGCATCCAATAACTATTTTTGCTATTTAAGTGGTTAAGGTTTGGCAATGTTTAATGTGGTATCCAATAACTATTTTTGCTATTTAAGTGGTTAAGGTTTGGCAATGTTTAATGTGGTATACAATAACTATTTTTGCTATTTAAGTGGTTAAGGTTTGGCAATGTTTAATGTGGTATACAATAACTATTTTTGCTATTTAAGTGGTTAAGGTTTCATAATGTTCAGTGTTGTAGCCAATAACCTGTTGGGTATTTAAGTGGTTACGTTTTCACCATGTTTATGTTGTATCCAATACCTTTGTAGGTATATACGTTTTGAAATTTAAAATGTTTAATTGGTAGCCAACCTCGTGGGTATTTACGTTGTTAAGTTTTGATCATGTTTAATGGTTTAACCAATGCGTTTGCGGGTATTTAAGTGATTATGTTTTCATTCTATTATATGGCATAGCTTATAACTTATATGGTTGTAAAAAAATAATGCTTGATATTAATAATTAAAACACTGTGCGATATACATGTATCCCTGTTAAATATTTATCATCTCTTGACACACGAGGCACAAGATTTATTTAAGATAGGCAACTATTTCCGTTTTGTATTATCATGCTAACCAAGGCGGTGCTCTCAAGGTGATATTTGAATACCATTGTCCATGGTAACAGTTACAACTGTAGGAGTGGGCTTCGAAAGAATCTTTATCTTAAAATAGTTGTAGTTATGAATGAGCGATTTTAGCTGAAAATGTGAATGGTAATCGAAGAAAAAAAATTGGACCCAAGTATTCAAGATGTTGTTCTTGTTCTTTTTCTTTTCTTTTTGATCGTTTCTAACATGAATGAATGAACAACTGGGCGAGTGTATAAATGCTACATGTTTAGAATTCACTTTTCCATAATAATTACAAATACCGCGGACTTCAAAGACATACGCTGTTAATACTTGGTATATCATACTTTAACAATTAGTAACTGAATATGTTATGAAATGTATGAAGCAGAAGTCACATTAACAGTCATGAGAAACCAATTAGTCTCTTTCTACTGTGTGTGCGTGTTTATGTGTGTGGTTGTTTGTGTGTGTGTGTGTGTGTGTGTGTGTGTGTGTGGCGGTGTGTGTGTTGTTTTCTGTCAGTAAGAGTCATTAGAAGATTTAATAATTACAATGTATTTCATTCTTCTTATTTGAACCAAACTGTTGCCGATTTGATTATCATTAGATTCATGTTTAATCTTGATTTATTTCTTTTTAGCTGTAAAGATTTTCAAACTATTTACTGGTTAGTCTATTTAATCCTAGTAGTTAGTGTTGAATGTGCTCATACCATACTGGTCCGCATACCTAGACATGTGTAGTAAGATTTACCTCTTGAAATACATCTTGATATTATGTTTTAAGCCTCAATTTCTACTTCAGGACTGGGACAAAAGACGTTAGTCTTCTGAATCTAAACTTTATTTCTGAAAAAAGGAGTTTGTTCTCTCTGAACGTCAACAATCTTAATTTGCGACTTTGTAAGACATATTTACCCCAATAGATGAATAATTGGTTCTCACTTCAGATGTTTACATTATTCCTCTCTGGGTGAAACATTACACAACCATATGCAATTTGTACTATTAAATTCACATCCATCTTCATTATTGATAGTACCATTTTACTCCAATAACATAATATATATTTTCAGTTCAGGATATACGTTTACGCTTTATGTATGAAATGAATTAAATAAGCAGTCAAAACAAAAACTATTTGCCTACCGAGCTGTGTTCTCATTCGAAGTATACGATCGTGGCTTGAGATGCATGCATGTTTTAAAAAGAAAATTTAAAACAGATTAAGCCATTAAAGAGCAGACGAACTTTATTAACTCTGATTAGATTCGTTTGCTTTGTTAAATCTACTTAAGATTTTTAAGACCAAAGATACAAGCGTTAGTATTATAATGGATTAATAATGAGCGAATCAATTAAAACAATTGTAGCCTCTTCATTATAATGACGTTTTAAAGTTACACTTAACATCTTTAATCGTGAATGTTTGAGACTGATACAAATGAGTACAACCGGGATTATTTCTATTTTGATACAATGACAAGATAATTGACTTACGGACCTGATGTGCTTAAATACCACATAAAATAATTCTTTTTGTAGATATTAAGTTTTTGTTTTAAAAAGCCGCTTTAGTCGATGATAGATGAACTGGTCAAAGTTATGTGGTGATATTTCAATGCCCTAATCTTTAAGTCATTCCTCAAGAAGTGACATTTATTGACTGCCTCGAGAGGAGCCTGTCTAGACATATGGGTCAAGATAAGAGTTAACAGATATTGTTTAATCAATGGATACGCGCTATTTTTCAGACAAAAATTCTATTTACATGTAGTTGATATTTTCGTATAACCAACAAGGGTTGACAAAATACTTTGTTTACATCATTTCCATTCAGAAATCGCACATAGGTGAATACGCATGTACCTGTATCACCTTCAGAATAGAATAATTAGTATGTACTGAGTAATAGTCTTGAATAATTTTATGCTGTCCGCACTTAAGCTATACATCTACCCGTTGAAAGTCATCCAGGTTTTGACAAGCATAGGAAAACTCGTTTTCTATCTCGTCCCGGTATCAATAATAATGACTTAACGAATAAAAAAAAATGTTTAAAATGCACACTGTAGCCAGTTAGAAACCACCTAGAGTTTAATGTTTCAGTATCATACAATGTACACGACTATTGCGGATCAGGAAATAACAAGTGAAAAATCTTTTAACCTTTATTGCTAAACGCTTATAAATTATTATTATTATTATTATTATTATTATTATTATTATTATTATTAATTTTCTAGTCGGAAAGAAAGATCATTAAAAAATAATCTTATGCCTTTCTTTTAAAAAATAAGGTGCCAGATCACGGTGTGGCTGTATCATGTGCGGCCATGTTTTGACAGACCTAGTTAACATTTTAAGGCCGCAATTATATAAACAAAACAATAGAAAAGAAGATAGGTTATTAAGTTTATAATAAAGCGATTCTTGGCAGGTAACGACATTTGATTTCAGAAATTCACAGTTGTAATGTCAGTGTCATTTGAATAACTGTGTCCATGGTAACCCCTTTACGACACGAGGAGTGGGCTTTAAAACAAACAGTAGTAGTAGTAGTAATGTTCCTTATTCGAGGATAAATAATTAGTTAAATTATTATTTCAGTTAATATCAACGAAATATATTAATTCAAAAGACTAAATTCTACATAAAAATCACAGAATTTTTTCTGGTGGTGTTGAATTTTCTTCTCTTATTGATAGGATCGTCTAAACGATTAAACCAGTAGAAAAATCGTCACCAGTCTCAATTTTGCACATTAGAGAACTTTTGTTTGCTTGTACATTTCAATTGATCTATGTGGTTAAGAATACATTTGAAATGAAATTGTGTGCGTATGTATGTATGTTTGCGTATCTTATGGTCATTTTAAACCTTTATAGTGTAACTGAGAAACATATTGGGAATTGCATACGGTGACATGGCGCAATATGGCGAAGGAAGAAGACAACGCTCACACAAATACTCTGTTGGATTAGGTAAATATCAACTCCATTGAAGCTGATACAATCTTGATTGTAAATTCGATTGAATTTTAGGGTCACCAACCTCTAGAAAGAGGTTTCGTCGATAAAATGTTCTTACGAATAAATACACATTATTAATATGTAGCTTAATAGAAGAATGAACAACAAAAAACGTTGAAATGCTTTAAATACGTTTAGGACAAAGAATTTATTCTTGAAAACAAATATATGCACTAATACATTACTCATGTTGTTTTGTTTCGTTTCTATGTATATACAATTATATTATAATTAACTTGGAAGCTTTAAGTGTTATAATAACTGAGAAAATAATTATTTTAGAAGAGATAATGTTTTCATTTTAGAAAACCTCCTTACTCGAGATTAGTTGAATTTGACAACGTAATAATGTGATATTTCAATACTATAACTTTCTAATCATTTCCAATGTGCACGAGTATTTTGAATCAGATTAGATCTTAGTGAAGAACTTTTGTGTCGGTTACGATAATTCGAGCATCAGTATTTACATAACTTTCTTTGCCGTTACAATTTCAACCCTAATCCATAATGGATGGGCAGTACCATCGCATTTTGATTTAAAACACTAGGCCCATGCTTGGAACATCCAATCTTGTACCCTCATATTCTGTTTCCTCCGACTGAGAAACGTATCGTTTTCATCCCTATGTTTATGCCTGTTACGTGCTTCTAGGTTTCAAATATAGTTAATACGCTTTTAATTACCTTTTTATATATAAATAAATGGAGAAACAGAAGAGACAATGAAAGAAAAAGAGTAAACGATGAACGAAAATGGGTAACGTTAAGCAAAGAGCTCGCAACAGGTAAACCATAATAATATATTTTATTATGTCTTAATAGAGCATTATTGATGCTCAAACCATAATAATATATTTTATTATGTCTTAATAGAGCATTATTCATGCTCAAACGTTTAGCTATGCTAGTGTTATTACCGTCGGTTTCACAGAGCTATTGAATGAAAAAGGTGCAGATTGATATAATATAGTTAAATAGGACCGTCACCAAAAAAATAAAAATAGCTTAGAAATCATAATTAATAAACATATACAAAGGTGCAGCTTGTTTTGTACGACATCTTTTAACATAAACTTGCAATCGGAACAATTTTCAAATGTAGATTTAATTTTGAAAATATGTTTCTATGTATGTTTAAGGTAGTGTGGGAAGGCTTCGTGATTTTTAAAAATCTTAGCTGTTTTTCTTATGGGAATCGAGTCTGTCTGACAGAAAATACAATTTTTAAATATTCCTTAGATACAAAATTTATTGTTGTATAAGCCATTAGACTGAGTTCATGATTTTAGTCTTCTTTTAAACAATGCACACAGCTTGAATATTTTTCAAACTTAACTTAAGTTGTTTATACTACTATCATGCGTGGATGCTTTCTTTTAATATGTTATATCTCTTCTGCATTACACGAAACACAGAAGTGTAATTTGAGAGGTAACGATTTCCATTTGGTTTTTAACTTTCACCGTGGTAGAGCTGGCAAGGTGCCATTTGAGTACATGTGTCCATGGTAACACATGTACGATACTAGGAATGGGCTGTCATGTTACTTATTTGTCGATAACTAATTAAAGGATTGTTTAAATGAATATTAACAAAAGGCAGGAATTTAAAATATTAAATGCATCATAAATAAACACCAATAAAATATTATTTTTTTTCTGGTGCCTTGGATTTTTTTTCCTCTTAGTAATGAATTTTATCATCAAAAGGAATAAACCAGTAGAAAAATACAATCTGGTCATAAAAAGTCTCAAATTTGAAAATTAGAAAACTTTGCGAGTGTGTACATATCAAATAATTTATGTGTTTAAGCATACATTTTAATTGAAATTGTATTTGTATATAATGTAGGGAATTATTTTCGTTAACAAATCTAGTCAGTCAAAAAAAGAATAAAAATTTTAAATATTTATATAGATACAAAAGTCATATCTCGTATCCGACATTAGAGTGAGTTCGTGATGCTTTTTAATCTTTTTTTAAAACAATGCATCCTGCTTCGAAGTATACCAATTCAATTGGAGTCTCTTTCATATCATGCTTAAGATTTGTATACTACGATAATTAGACAATGCGTGTTTTTAATAATTATTATCTCTTCCACATTACAAAAAGATCTGAAGTGAATGTGGACAGGTAACGATATCCGTTGGATTTTAAGCATGACCGTGATTGAGATGTAATGGTATCATTTGAATACCTGTGTCCATGGTAACAATTTTCCGTCGGTAGGTGTGGGTTTTAATAGTAATAGTAATAATCATGTTCCTTTTTCGAGGATAAACAATTAGTATGATTATTAAAGCGTTTAATATCATCAAAAGGTCGTAATTAAAAAAGCTAAATTCTTCATTAAAAAAAATAAATAAAACGATGCCATTTTCTGGTGGCGTGGAGTGTTATCCTCCTACCTATTAATTTTATCGTCTAAGCGAATAAACCAGTACAACAAAATCCCCAAACAACCACGTCATTGTAGTCTCAAATTTACAAATTAAATAACCTTACAAGTGTGTACGTTTTAATTAATATGTATAGTTAAGCATACATTTAAATTGAAATTGTACGTGTGCATCTTAGGTTCAATGAAACTTCTGTATTGTAATTCAGATGTATATTTGAAACTACGTGTGGTGACATGGCACAATATGGCGAGGAAAGAAGACAATGCTCGCACAAGAGCTCTGCTGGATTAGCTCAAGCTATCAACTCCAATACATTTAATACAATCTAAATTGTAAAGGTGATCGAAATTTAGGGTCACCAACCTCTTCACAACAGACTCGTGAATTAATGGGTCTCGCCTAAACAGTACGAATTTGTAGCTTCATTGAGGAATGATTAACCGAAAACGTTTGAATGTTTTTAAGATATATTTAGAAACAATACGTTATGCATAAATAATAAATAAGCACTAATTCATTAATCATGGTGTTTTGTTTAGGTTTTTATTTAGTTACACTGACAAAATATTCAGCTTAGAAGGTTAGTGTGCTTTCAAAACTGAGAAAACATTATTTTCACAGAGATTAAGTTTTCATTTTAGAATACCTCTTTAGTCGAGCTTAGTTGAATTGGACAACGTAATATGGTGATATTTTAATACCTGAAGTTTTAAATCACTCCGCAAGATGCGTGATTTATTGATTGCCTGATTATCTACATTCCTCAAGAAGTACTAGTCTAGATTTATGGGTCAAGATAAGTGTTCCTAGATGTTGTTTGATCAATGGGTTTAATTCTGTTTTAGACGAAAATTATATTTACATGTAGTTGATATTTCCTTATTACCAAAACTGATTTACAAAGGAAGAATACAAAATAGGTGCGTTCATGTAAATACATATTTCATTGGCATAATCTACATAAAATAGTAATTAGTATATATTGACTAAGGATCTTTAACAGTTGAATGCTGTCTGTTTGACGAGTGTCTGAACATAAACTATACAAATTCCCATAAAATGGCACCAATATGCAAACTAATTGTCTATATTTCTTTTCAGTACCAATAATTTATTAACTAAAGCGTTTATTGACCATACAAATAATTAAATGATTAAATGCACAGGGCAGCATGTAAGTTAAAAAACTTTCAGAATTTAATTTTTCTGTTTTATGATGTACACGAGTTTTTCGGACAGGAAATAACTAGTGGTTATTACTAAACGTTTACAAATTACTACCACTACTATTACCACTACTACTACTACTACTACTACTAAAAATAATAATAATAATAATAATAATAATAATAATAATAATAATAATAATAATAATAATTATTATTATTATTATTATTATTATTATTATTATTATTATTATTTTTTGCACGTCGGAAATAGAGATCATTACTTTTACGGCCATTTTGTGACAGACCTAGTTCAAATTTTAAGGATCAGTTATAACAAAAGAATAAAAGGTGGATGGGATCTAAAGTTTATAAAACCTCCACTGTCGATGAGTAATGCTGTTTACAAAGAAATTTAACTAATTTCTCAAATTTAATTTATTGATTGCCTGATTAACTACATTCCTCGAAAAGACCCAATCCAGATTTCTGAGTCACGATACGTATTTACAGATGCTGTTTGATCAATCAAGATACTTATGTTTCAGACGAAAATTGAATAGGCCATATCATTCGAATACATGTTTAAATTGAATAGGCCATATCATTCGAATACATGTTTAAATTGAATAGGCCATATCATTCGAATACATGTTTAAATTGAATAGGCCATATCATTCGAATACATGTTTAAATTGAATGACCTTTAGAAAATATTTTTCGGCAATTTGTGAGCTAGAGTTTTAAATAATAATTGATTATGTCTGTTTGATGAGTGCATTTACACTTTACAGCTAACCCGTGAAAAGGACACACAGGTGTTAACAATTATAGGCAAAATGGTTTCATATATCTTTTCAGTACCAATAATTTATGTAACTAATGATTCAACGAACGAATCAATGAATACATGCTTAGTGTAATTAGTTAGTTACAATATAGGCTAAAGATAATATGGAAATAGGTCTTTTAAGGTAATATAACACTTTTAATCAGCAAATAACTATCTAAAAATCTTGTATTTTTTTGCTTATATTTTGTATATTATTATTATTATTATTATTATTATTATTATACAATTTAATCGATACAAAGTTTTATATTGAAGTTTTCTTTTCAAGAATAAGTTTCCAGAATACGGTGTAACAGTATCAAGAGCGTTCAGGTGTTGATAGACCTAGTTGAATGTTTTTAAGCGCAATTATAAAAATCTATTTAGAAAAGAACGTTATTATATTGATGAAATCTGCACTGTCAATTAGTGATGCTTTTACAAATACTTCGAGATATGGATCTTTCAAAATGCGATATTTGATTATTCTGTATTAGACTGACATTTTAGGATACATGAATTTAAGAATAACAAATCGACTTTATTTGAGGTTGTTTACTTTAGAAAACACGAGATGTTGACGCTTCAATTTTTAGCGACAATACCGGCCAAAACAAAACAGTTATTCACCCTTTCTGCGACGATATGACTGAGAAGGAATGTATTCGTCCATTAGCTTGAATGAAGGTCATAAGAGCTAAAATACAAGATAATGAGAAAATTTCTTAAAATCATAAGCAAACTATTGAAAAACGCAATGGATTGTAAACATCTAATAAAAAGTGGCGCAAATCAGACAATGTTAAATATATATATTTCATATCCCTTTTCGAACTGAAAATATAAAAATCTAATTCATGAAAGGATTTCTTTTGTTTGCCAGATACACGACGTTCTTCAGTACCAGGTTTTGTCCAATATTAAATATCAACGTGCGAACTTGTTATATTTTTAAATATGCAAATTTCTGAAACATTAAAGACTATTACAAAAGACGCAACAATATGTAGTTATGCTAATTATCTAGCGTGATTGTAAAAACAATAGAAAATTAGCAGTATATTTCCAAAGAGATTTGGAGGTTATAAAATGATTGTTTAAGAAAGAAAGCAGAGTATTCGTTTTAAATAAATAAAAGTCCGATCGATTTCATCAACTGAATCTAAAAATACTCAATGTTTTGCATTAAATTGCGCATATTATAACATTCAAACCGCAAGTGCGATACAAAAATCTGTAATAATCACCTGTGGCATTGACAATACCGAAACAACAACAAGAAGCAAAATCTTAAAATCAAACGGACATTGCATATTGATAGCTTCTTAAGTACCGTCGTTTTCGTAGGAGATTGAAAATATATCTCTATCTTCGATTTGCATGATCATGAATAAAGTAAATAGTTTTCATAAATGGTCAGAAATATTTTTTATAATGACACGGTAAGGTTTCAATTTGGGAGCAGGGGCAAAACATAAAACATAATTAAAATTTAAAACATTAAAACTGTTAGACGTTTGATTAAAAAAGAAACGAGACTTGAACATTATGTATTGTCGAAAATTTGTACTAATTATCACATTATTTATAATAGGAATTAATGCAGCATAAACAAATTAAATATATTACGGTATTTGAAATACATATTTAAGTTATATGTAGAACACTCTGCATAACGATCAATGCATGGTATAAGGGAGGTAACACATTATGTAGAATATAAGCCTCTGGAGTTGAAACCCTATTAATTACATTCTGTCTGTTCATTTATGTCCATTTTTAAGAGAATACAAAATATGCAAAATGCAAATACAGTTTCTGAGAAACTTTACCGAAATGTAATATCTTGAGTCAATATATCTCCAAGGTATGAACGTATTCTTCATTTATTTGCCACAAAGCATCCAGCCTGATTTAAAAAAAAATAACTATTTAGCAACTTCGTGCAGTTTTGCACATGTGCCGAAACTCCATCGTCAGATACCTGACTCAGAACGGTAATCACAATGATTAACATATTATGGCATTAAAGGGACAAACAGTGACTTCTGCTTAATCGTATCCTTGGATAGGTGAGTTCGAGCCATTATGGTGTCATATCAGTTGACACTGAAGATACAAACCTGACTGCCATTACGATTTTTGACGATTCATATATGTAAGAACTTCTTACACTTTTGTATAGAACGTATGTTCGCCCACTAATTTTGCCTGATATATATATAAACAAACATGCAAAGCAAAACCAGTACCTTCTGTGCATTAATTAATACATATTATTGAGCACATTCTGGACAAGAAGTTAATAATTGAAAGAGTTAATGCAAGTTCTCATACATGTAAACAAAACAAATGTTGTTTGAACCTCATGTCAAATCATGCTGATTTCCGAACCACACAACCCGATAACATTTCAAACTGAAATCACCTGTTACAATCGATATTAATGAGACTATCCAAAAGTTCAAGTTTAATGTTCCTAGATTTTATATTCAAGGAGGAAATCAATGACATTATGACAAGTATATTCACCGCAAGTATCAGTTGTTTGCAAGCCTAGTAAGTTAATCACCAACAGCAATGCAAGCAAGTACCCGACCGTGAAATGACTGTTTAGACCCACCATACAATCACCTTTTGTAACCAGAAATAATGCAAATTTCCAAATATTTTCGGCAACTAAAACTAATGATGGCTTTAACCTTCAAGGTTTTAGTGACAAAATCAGCTTGGTTTTTGAAGAGCGACGAGAGTAGAGGCCCAAGTGGTCGGACGGCGTCTCAGTTAGAGATTAGCAATTGGAGGCGGCGAGCTAGTGAAGCGGACGTAGAGGGCTTAAGAGACCGGAAGGGGTGATAGCAAACCTTTTGCTACTAGTACCGAGGTTGGATTAATACATTGTAGCTACAGTTGTATCAACGATCTCCAACAATTATCTGGTCGGGCGTGTTGAAGAATATATTAAGGAGATCCCTCACTGCGAAGTTTGGGTGGCGTAACCCCATGCGGGCAGCGAGATGGGTTTCCCTGAAAACCAATTCTTCTAGTTTCAAATCCCTTACTAAATTAATTCTCATAAAAGAAGACTCTGAAACCTTAAGCCAATTTCACACTTTTAAATTGACAAACAACTAGCTGAAACGGGTTTTGTCGAAGTTAAATCTTCCAAAATGTTGTTGACATCGAGCAATGCATAACAAGTATTGAGGACTAGTATAACAAATTAGACTTGCGTGGAGAGAAATGGCAAAACCTTCACTGACAAAGAGTTTGTATAATGGATGAACAACTATTCATGAAAATTAAATGTAATCGTTGTCGGATGTTGCTATCCTAGCATCAGCATGTTTTAATCCGTACATTTCTACCAATTGTTTATCAAATAAATCGAAGACGTAATTAAGTAACGATTATTCGACATCAGATGTTTTGTAAATTTGGCTTCTACTTTGGAGTCGTTTAAGTTAGGACAACCACACTAACTATGCGTGTGATAAATATTTAATTTTCTATTGCTATTTTGTTTTTCTTTTTTTTCTTTTTATTCTTGGTACTTTGCTTATGGTCTACGTAAGAGTAGTGAAAACACTATGTTTGTTAAACTTTAACAAACCAAGCTCGTGATTTTGCTGTAAATTGAATGGCAGATGAACAAAAGTAAAATATAGATCAAAACACGATTTAATTATTGTTAAAGTAACTCCACACAAGAAGAAATATCCAGGTAGAATCGACCTTGTCAAACACGATTGATAGAGTAATCAATGGTCCTTATATAATTGGTTTAGATTTCTCACTCTATTAGCAAATAATTAAATACATTTCCCAAGACGAAATGACAATTGATCTGTTGATCACTGGAAAATTGGACTGTGAAAGTACACAAATTGTAAATAATATAGGAGAATTAATCAAAATATTATGCAACACAACGTACATTATTGATTGTTACCGACACTTTTCTTATAAAGAAGATTTTATTAATTCCAATACGATTTGCAAAATATGATTGAAACTTATGAAAAGATAAATTTGATCGCTCAAGGTTTGATATCTTTATCAGCAGTTGAATAGTATATCCGTTGATAAATCAAAATTTGAATAAAGTAGATTATATATTTAAAGCTGCATATATAAATGGTAGATAAAACATACTTTGAAAGGAGAATGCTATGAAGTTTAGGCTGCAGACAAATAAATTTTAAAAAATTCTTTAAAGAAGTAAAACACAAGAAAGTTGTTAGACTGAAGAACAATACAGCATTTACAATTTTAAAGTGGAAGCAAATTAGTATGTATACAGTTTTAGAAAGCAATATTACAGCAGCTGCCAATTTAGTGTCTGGCTTTTCAAAGGTAATGAGCACTTTCTACGCTGTCAGTATCAAGAACAAACTGCAGTTGTAGGTCATTCATGTGAAACAGATAAATAATCCTTAAGATGGGTATAAATATATATATATATATATATATATATATATATATATATATATATATATATATATATATATATATATATATATATATTTCTTTTGTACGCAGAACATATTTTAAGTCTTTTATAGCGGAAATTTTCCAATTTATTATGAAGCCTGCATTTACGTATGTACCTCATGCTTTTAAAAAAAACTATTGGTATTTTCACATAGTTTACATGAAACATGGATTTTTGGGAATTTATAAGTTTATCACTGCAGCTTATTCTCGCCAGTTAACTACATGAAATCACGTGATAGTCTATCTGGCACAACTGTTTCAAAATAAATAGGGGAGCAAAAATAGAGATGCATTTATCTTAATGGAGGATAGGATGGTGGGCTACATGTATTATGTCATGCAGGGTACACATGTTCCCTTGGTTTTGAGTTCTAGATACAGTATTGATTCTGATCCTAGAAGATTCTAGAAACGAATTTGGTTAACAGTTTGATGGAAATTTTCATCAAGCTGATCATCCTACTTTGTTGTTGCTGTTGTTGTTGTTGTTGTATTATTTAACGCCATTTTTCAGCACACGATGGGCTATAGATGGCGACCAGTATTAATGATGGAGGCAGAACCCAGAAAAAAGCTCCGGAAAGAACCACCTATCCACGTGAAGCTACTGCAACGTATTCTCACATACCCACATTGGCTGAATCTGAGGCTCAAAACTACACAGACAGAGGTGAGACTGCAGTGATTCGTAACGGAGAGCCGTTTAGACCACTCAGCTACTCGGGCCCCTCCTAATATTTATTTTGACTTTGGTTTCTATATTAGTGTCGTATTGTGTTACCCATTCCTATCTTAAACTCCGAAGGAATCAGTCGTTAGTTTTGTTCAGTTCTTAGTCTGAGAAGATTTATTTAGTTTTCTTATTAATTATTCACTAGAATTTCAAGGAGCATAATAATACTGTCTCACTAAGTAACTAGTTTGGATTATTGTGAGTTCATTTAGAGACAAATTAGATTCTCTCATTGTGTTACATCATGAATATAAGAAGAACATTAACATTATTAATTGATATTGGCACATTCATTCAGAACACCCATGAAATGCATTTGGAATACGTTTAAATTATGATGAAACGTCTCTCTCTCTCTCTCTCTCTCTCTCACACACACACACACACACACACACACACACACACACAAACATATATATATATATAAACAAAACCAAACGATTTCATTAAGACTAATGTTGATGGTAGGAATAACTGACGTTTTCTGTATTCGTCCCTTATATGAAAAACTAAGAAACTGTTCCAGAACCAGAACGAAGGTCTAATAACGATTTCTAGAACATTATACTTGTCAGCAAGGTCAGTCCCGTTGCAGCTAACCAATCATAAGTCAGATACTTTTCGAACATCAAATCCGTCATCAAGATATCTTTAATATTTTCCAGTGCCAAATGGCTTTAATACCATATCTACCAAACGAAATAACCTTGTCTTAAAGTACAAAATCACTGTATTGAAGCGTTGTTATGGTTTCAAAAATGACTCTTACAATCTATAATCGGAAACATTGAAACACGTAATGCAAATACACATAACACACAACGATATATATATATATATATATATATATATATATATATATATATATATATATATATATATATATACTGATTATGTACCAAGTACATTGTTTAAATCAAAAAATTTGTGAATAGCATACCAAGATGAACGCCTTCTATATCATGTATAACGAGATTGCTCTTCCCGCGTAAGAAACGTCTACATAAAATGTTTAGATAAATATAAGAATTCTTTAGTTTAGACTACGTACGCAATACCTCTGAATTAAAATGTAGATAGAAAAAAAAATATTTTAAAGATAATATATCATAGGTTTTTATATACAAGTATAGAGACACATCTGCTCAAATGTGAAGAATAAAATTAAAGGTTCAAATATACATAATCTACTTGGCTATATAGGAAGGCGCGTAAGTGCCACAACGTTAGATTACTACATATCTTAGAATTCTTAAGATTGCACTAGTTCAATTCCTTTAAATTGTCTTAATTTGTCTCCGTTAAGTGTAGAGTTTAAAATAGCGAACAGGAGAGTTATACATTATATGCAAATAAAAAAATGACAAAATCTTTATAAAAGCTAGCTGTATGAATTATCCCAAATTTTCATGTGGTATGAAAACCATAAACTTCTTATGACAATTTTACATACTCAAATTAGGGAAGCACAACGAATTCATTTGATTAAGAGATAGAATGAATATCAACAAATTGTTATGCATTAAAGTCACGGATAGGTTTGTCACTCAAGATTTACATCCCAATTTTTGCGTGTGGAGAAATATGTTTAAAGTACAAATAAAATTCATGATAAAATCGTCCTAGTTATATGACAGTAAGAAACAAGTTAGATATAAATACTTAAATCTTTTCAATTGTGAATGCATATCACGTGAAAGAATAATTTTAAAAAAAAAATACATAATCAAAGCTTTTGTACAATTTATAATTCGAAAAACTACCCTCCCTTTTTATATAAATGGCCTCTACCTTTTTGATTCAAGCTCTAATAAATTTAAGGTCTTTCATGTATCCTCCATTATAAAGATCCTTATATGAATGTTGGAGGCTTGGTGATATGTGTGTATTAGAACTTTATGATATAAGATATAATAGCACGTTGTTTCTCATGTACAAGTCATTTTCTTCTTTGAGATCTTTCAAAAGCTTATCACGATTTCGATTCTTTTAAAATATACGGTGTACAAATATTTACTTTATATCATGACAATGGAAAAACTACTCTGCGATATAGCGTCTTCAATTATCAGTGACACTTCCATCAGCACTGATTGGGAGGGGATGATAGTGAAACGCTGACATCGCGCATGAAGATGATTGGGCATTTAATGGAGTAAAGACACCTTTAGGAATTATGAAGAATAAGTGGTTTTCCAACACAGATTTAAAATTAAATGATTGTTTTTGGTGAATCTATATATAGCATTAACATCTGGTTGTTTATCTGCCAAGGACTGGATTATATCAATTATCAAAGAAGCATTTGATTGGCATAAAGCTGGAGTTAAAGCAGGATTACCTATTTCATCCAAGAGAAATATCCTGGGCCATGAATACGTTTCATTGACACCAAAATATCTGTTCAATACGAATGCCGCTGGGATGTTTGACAGAAAATGACGCACATGCGTAATAGCAGTGCAAGTAGCAGTTAACAATGTTCATCATCAAAAAATCTATATTTACTCTTCACAATGATGATTGCACGTATATAACTAATATTGTTTCTGCCGACGTGTTTCCATGACAACGCATTTGAAATTACAGGGTACAATTTGCCGTTATCATGGTGTTCCAGATATATAACATTTACTACTTTGGATCCAAAATTCAAATATATAGGACTCCTTAGACTGTGTTTGGATGTCAGCGACTACAACCATACACCACTTGGGGGTTTTAACAATGTACCTGACAGATTTTTTGGCTCACAATTCTTGGTAACTACTGCTCAAATATTACAATTTGTCTTGTTATCATCGATCAAATATACTTCTTTCTCAAATTCCAGATTTATTGGAATATCATGAAATAACGTTCCAGAGAAAAGTCTCTTACGTATTCGGCAACTCAATTGTGACCTCGTTTACAAACTATTTACTGGATTTCCTATGGTACATTTGGATTTAATGGATGAAAAATATAATTGATGAAGTAAATAGAAACGGAGAAATTAAGTAAAATAAAATTTAAAAATACATGTATGGGTAATATTTAGTATGATGCGGATAATGTTATTTTAAACTGCATCATTCATATCCTATAAATGGAATATCATTCTTCCTGAAAATAATATCAGCACACCCTGGTGTTCTCATTTTTATCATTTTTCTATATCCATTTTCCTCTAGGAAGCGTGTGATCCACTCTTCACTTGAATGTATGTATTCCACGGTCAACATCCCGATATTAATCTTATCAAATGGTATAGTCTTTAGCACGTTTAATTCTTCGCCTTCCACATCAAGGGTAAAGAAATCTACATGGTTCACCTGCATTGCTAAAAGTAAGGAATATAGTGGAAAGCATTGAACCTTAATGCTATTAAACCCGATGTTTTCCTTTTGAATCCACTCTTCAGCTTCTTTTGTCTCGTGTATGCGTCCCATTTGCTCTCTGAGTCCGTGCCCTATGTTGAATGTAACCTGCATCAGGTCAAGAATCATAGTATTAATTCTAACAATTCATAATGCTCTAAGTAACAGTTTTCTGGAACAAACACCATTTACAGTGAAACATATACAGTGACCAAGTGACCATCAAATATTAAACTTCTTTCAAATGTGGACTTAGATACATAACGGTTATTCTTTATTTAAGCGTGTCTGTGTGTTATATCAAAACAAATTATCAAAAATATTTTCAAATGAACTCTTCTATATGACCATGAATATATGCGAGTAAGGCTTGTTGAAAAGATGTTTATCTTACCACCTTGTGTAACGGTTTCGGATATAATCTATTTTGGAAGAAGATAAACAGCTTTTTCCATAATAGTGTTCAGCTTGTTGTCATATTTAGACAGAACGTTTTACGAATGACCAGGAGAAATAAAATTAGTACGTGAGAGGATACAGATTTAAATCGTCATAATAAAATCTAACCATAGGGCGTATTATGTTCCAAGCGACACAAATGTGATTTCGCCAATTAATGATTTATTTGTATTCTATCAAAAGACTTATTAAAGAATTATATCCTAACATACCGAACTTGTTTAACATTATATCTTGCAAACACATATAATATAAATAACGGTCACTTATATCTCCCTGGTTATATACCTATCTGAACATACTTTAAACAGAGTAAATACGTCTATATCTAATGGTAATTGAACACGAAAATTATAATAATGGAAGCAAACTAACGTATATTATAGGCATAAATCTGATTAGAGCTAAAACTACGAGTTATCACAACTCATAAGGCACTCACTCTTAACTTACAAAAGAACATATTAATATGTAAAGGGCTATAATTATCGCAGCATATTAATTCAACAAGACAAGAACAATACGTCTTAGACTCATTACTGATCTGAGTGTATATCGGGATTATATAATGAGTGCGTTTTAACTTCTTTTAGCTGTATGCATCATCCAAGTAAGCAGAACATATTGTTATTAATATAATCTCTATAGTAAGTTGTCTTAGTAATTCAGATTCAGGTGAATGTCTGTATCTATATAAGAAAGCAGTTGGATTGTTATTATAAATTAACAACAATTTAAAGTTACCTGTATAGGGTACGTTTTAGTGCTTAAGCAAGCATTAATGCTGTACGCTTTTCTGTGTTTTGATTGTATTGTAAAATAATGTCTAGGATCCGGCTCTATAAGCAGACCATTCCATTTTCGGTACTTCTCAAAAAATAAGGAGGTAGACGAGGATTCACCGTCATACGCACCTGCTTCAATGAAAAAGCCATTTTCCTAAAGAAAGAAAAAAAAATTCCACACAAACATATTACGAATTTGACTCTTCGTGATTTTTCATTGTCCAAACTTCGAATTAATTTAGCGAAACAAGACATAATGATGTCATATCGTCATTAATGCAAGACGTAATGACCACGGCATACTTTTACAAGTCATTTCACTGCACAAATTCGTTGTTTCCTAAAGTAAAATAAGTTTGTTTTGTCGTTTTATAGATATAATCTTAAATGTTTACTCATTCAAATAGCATTTTGTAACTCGTCAAATTTAAAGGCATACATACATTATAATTCTTGACTAGTTTCATAAAATTCAGTTCATATTAGAATTCATATGAGATCAAGTAGAATTTTTCCTTTCTCATATACCGGCCGGTTTCTCCTTGTTTGCTGTATATATTTTCGTGGCGTTGGCTAAATTCAGCAACTAGAATATCGCATTATATTAGAAGAAATCTGATTTACTTTTGCATTTTGCGGTAGTGTCATGCAAACATTAGACAAATCAGGATATGAAAAGAAAAGAGACAAAGTCTACGAGACAATGAATGATTCATAATAATTAACTGAAAACGGTATTGTATCCACTCATCTGATATTTAACCCTTGTATCATTATTACATTCTCAGTGTTAGAAAGATGTTCTTAATAGGGTTAAGAGTACGCGTTGCAAGTTGAATTTATTTGTGAAGATATTCGATTTTGTCCGCAGTAAATTAATTAAATTCCTTGAAAATTGAATTCGAGAGAACATATATTTGATCGTTTAATACATAATATAATTACCATTATATGCCACTATATAGTTGCATAAAGTTAAATGGAACAAGTTATGTATAATATTATCTAACCAAGAATCACAAATAACTTGCTACAAGCAAATCTGCAGAGAGAGAGAGAGAGAGAGAGAGAGAGAGACCTTGTGGTTCATACGGCTGTCCGCCTATGGGGTCTGTCCAGCTGAATAATCCTCCAGATCTTTTTTTATGTTATATGGCTCTTTAGAGGGCGGTTCTATCCAATAATTGCGTATCAGTTCAATTAGGCGTGGGTCATCCATTTCTACCTCCGCCTCATTCAATTTCATCGTTTCTTCTTTGTAGTCAAATGAAGTATTTCTTAGTTGGACATATGGTTGGAACTTATGATTGACATTTAAAAATTGCGCCTGCTTTGCTCCTAAAATACTCCGCTGCGTCCAAAATGTTATCCCAATGACCAACATCAGGAGAAATCCAAGATAGTGCACTTTATACCTGGACTTCAATACTTTCATTTTGATTGATGCAAAGTTACTACAAAAGTACATGCCATTATTATTTTTCAACACAACACATTTAAAATGACTGTATATATCTCGTATTTATGGTGCAATGCCTATATATTTACTTATGCATTTGGCTATCTGCCTCTCTTTCAATCACTTTATGTATGTATGTATGTATGTATGTATGTATGTATGTATGTATGTATGTATGTATGTATGTATGTATGTATGTATGTATGTATGTATGTATGTATGTTTGTTTATTTGCGTGAAATAACAATGATTGTGTTCGTACATGAAACTTAACTAGTTACTTGATTGTATACACAAGCAAACTATAAAGACTAACAAATAAATACATTTTTAGATTCGTGGTACGAAGTAATATACACTGTTATGTTTCCTGCTTGCAAAAGGTTAAATTGACATGTTTCTGGTGACATCATTGTATTGTTTCTGAAGTAATTAAAATACGTTTCAAAATTATTTCTGCAACGGGCAATTTATTAATTGAACTGGAAATGTTAAAAGCTACCCACGGAGTTAAACTTTACAAACAGACAAGCATGATAAATTGCTTTGTTATTTTTTGTAAAAAAAATAAAATTGTAAAATGATTAGATAAAATAGAAAGTTACTTCGTTTGATACAAATTGTAAGGATACAACCAATGCAATTAACAAATTAACGTGCAAAAGTATGGATGCACCAATCTGTCTGTAAGCGTTAAGTTTGTTTGTTTAGGGTTTAACGACATTTTTCAGCGCAAGATAAGCTATACATACCTGGTGGAGAAAGAACATGGTAAAACCACGGTAAAAAACAATGACCCACGGGAAGCTAGTAGCAAGCTTTCTCGCATATCCACATTGGCCAAACTCACCCAATAGGACAGAGGTGAGATTGCGTTGTAGAGATCTCTAAAGGTGAGCGCTTACTGTAAGCGTTAATTTAAGGGAAACATATGTAAACTACTTACCTCTCAGAATCAAATATTTCAGTATCCTATGGAACCTGTTTTTAATGTTTGATTGATTGCTTTGATTAGTTCCGCCTACCTCCTAACTGTTGTTGCTATAGACGCTTATATACCGTTACCATATAATGATGATAAAACAGAGGCCATATTGATCACAATACAAAGACTTTATCATTCATATTATTGACCTCAAACAATAAATATCAGCAACAACAACATTAAATTCACACAGTCAGTAGGAAACCTAGGTGTTTCTCTGGACATTTAACCAACATGTCATGAAGATATGCAAGGCTGCATATCTTGAGCTGAGACGCATCAACTCCATCGCAAATATCTTTCAGTTGATGCTATTAAAACACACTTATGTGTTTATTAGTACTTTCAAGGCTGGACTATTGTAACTCAATTATGTCTGGTTCGTCTGAATATCTATTCTAGAAACTTCAAAATGTTCAACACACAGCTGTCGCATCATCCTTAGAGTAACACGATCAGAGCACACCTTCCCGATGCTATGTACCATACACTGGCTATCCATTCGATCTAGAATCAAACATAAAATTGTTTTGCTGTGCTACATTTCACAGACGGACTCCAGTCCAACATACCTATTCAACCTCACCCATGTATATACACCAGCACATTACTTACGCCCCTCTTCTGACATTCGTAAACTCATTATTTCCACTATGAAAATGAAGTTATATGGACAATGTTTGGTTGCATACCAGGGCCCAACAACGTGGAACTAATTGCTCACTGAACGTAGACACAACGTTACAGTAATCCCATTCACGAATGCTATTAAAGCTCACCTATTTCGACTGCAAGAACAAACTTAAAGACCTAATAATGTTTCCTACCTTAAATATGCTCAGCATATTTTATGTTTTATAATTTCATGGTCTTTTGTGTAATCATATCATTATATATGTATGTTTTTATGTTATAGGTGTTTTCTTATGTTGCAAGGAATTTAGAGCTTCTAGAGATTAGGCGCTATACAAAGTCTTCATTATTTTTATTATCATAATACTGATGTTATCATGTAGCTTTATAATAAATTGCCTGACAAGAACTTTGTTTTAGATAATGCATTAGTTGGGATCATCGATAAATATGAATGGCCATTTCATTGCATTGATTAAGTTACAAAGACGTTGTTTTTTTTAAAGCAGACGTTCTTTGCAGCTGTGGAATACGAACTGCTTTTTCCACATATCTCCATTATTATTTAGTTCTGGATAAGCCACTGAAAAAATATTGCTTTCCATGATTAATGAAATACTTTTATTCGGTAAAGATAACTGTGATTGATAAAATATTAACTTTTACAATAATGTTAGGACTGTAGAATCAAGAAAATAATGAATGAATGAGTAAATAAATTCATTAATTAGTTGTGTGACTTACAGTGAAATGAATGGTCTTTATTATTCTATAACTACAGCACCGGGACAATTAATTCATCTTAAAATTAAAATAGTAATGTCGCTAAAGTGCATATTGCCTTTTACATTTTTGGATCTTGATGATCGCCAAAGCATCTTCCCCCCCCCCCGGCAGGTGGTTATTGTTCAGCAATGCTGGATCGATACTCCCGAACATTACATATTACGCTAATGTAGTTACATTAACAAGTTATAACTCGCTGAAGATATAATCAATATAGCTTATTTACTGTGTAAGAGTAGTTATGAAAGAAACAAAGGCCATTTTGATTTATTTATATAATGTGTTTTCTTAAACTTGTATAAATTCAAGGGCAAAATTAATTAAAGTTTCGACTTATAACAAAATATATTATTCTTATATCAAAAAATATTTGGAATATTTCTTCTGAACATGCTGGAGAAAAATCCCGTTGAAACAATTACTATATCATGAATATGTGTGCTTATTATCACACTGGAGCATGTGTTCAAATGGTTTATTTTTCAAACTTAGCTGCATATTGTGAGGGCCACTGACTTGTGTTTCAAAATATGTCTTAACTCTAAATACATGTTGTTTTTTTATATAAAGAAAACAATTACTATCTTAACACAGACAATATGATTTGAAAGCTAACCGTTGTGTATTTCAACAAATTGGAAAGATACATTGTATTATTTTTAATCATCATAACATTTTCTTTTAGACCCCATTGGTAAAAATACGCAAACGGCATGTTGTCGTTTTTATTTTGTTATGTTGGGTTGACTTTCTTCAGCGCCCACGTAGCAGGAGACATAACGGGTGAGCAAATGGCATGGTGTGTCTAATTACTCTTCTCGTTCAGGAGGGGAAATGAGAATACGTTTGAAATTTGCATATGTATTTGATTTAGATACAGTTAATACTTGACCCTTGTAGAGATGCAAGGTATCAATGAGCACTGATGCAATCAGATTTGATTGTCTCTAACATAGGCCACGTGCCGGAACCTTAACGATATTCTAGATAAATGTAGTTCACACATACCTTTATATAAGGTAATAATCTTAATTTTGTTTGCCGGATTTGGATTAGCTTTATCGCCTGTACAAATGGCTTTAAGTTTTAGCACAAAAAGCACCTTTACAGCCAAATGTGACGCCATGAGCTCTTGTCTATGTAGTCATATAAAATAATTTTGAACAATCAATTGCAATTTTAAGTTATTTCAAATATTGATACATCGTGTGCTATGGTATAATCAGGTTAATAACATGTTTGAATTTTTTGAATCTGTGGACTAATAAAGGCCTTAGAGTACTCATATTCATCATTGTAGTGGTGAATTAGAAAATTACGTGGCAAATTATCACACACGGGGAAAAAAAACCCAGATAAAAATGCTCGACAATGTTAAAAAGTATGGTTTCTGGAATCACATCACCTTTAATAAACTTTGTCCACTCGAATTAAAACAAATGTTGTCCTTAATGCGCATTTGGTTAACAGAAATTGACAATGAAGGAGTTAAAAGTTTTACACCGTGGATTCATACAGGTTCGAGATAAAGCCTGAACCTTAGCGATAACAAACATATTAAAAAGATTTTCGAGACATTGGAGAAATATACCAAAGCAGCAAATGGATGGACTTTCAAAAGATGAACTTAAGTCGAGTTACCAATCTCTCCATATAAAATTTTCGTGGATCTAGTTTTATATCTATACCAGTGTAGGCTCCGACAAGGTAAGTGATAAACGTAAAGAAACGTTGACAATGGATGGTTTGAATGGGCAATTTCGTAACCGTTATAACGTAATTTTCTAACATACTTTAAGAGAAACATTGAATCATTTAAACCGAGAACATTTAATGCAACAATAAATTACATTATATGGCGAAGAAGTGTTACAGGCACAAATATCATCAATTAACGTTCGCATCCCGGCGCAAACAGAAACAATAATTGATGGACACTGGAGAAACATTCTTTCCGGGTAGTAAATATTTCAGAAAAAGAAAAACATTACGATCACTGATGGTCATATTAAATATGGTTAAATTAATCAAGTTACGTATAGTCTGTTGCATAGAATATATCTGTGCTATTTTAAAAGGTATTGTAAATTAGTATTCTTTTCCTTTCCATGTCGTACATCGTCGTCGTCTGCTGACATTTCAAACGTTTTGATAAAGCACCACTATACAAAAAAAACATTGTATGAAGTAGAAAAGAATTGGAAGAAGGAATGTTGCCGTTTATGATTATTTTAAAAATATTCAATGATAGTTTTTCTTTGCTTTGTTACAAATGCTTCTGTCGCCGGCATTTAATACGCTGAGTGAAATATTACCAATGATAATGCTCTATTTGGTAAAAAGAAGCAAGAAGTTTCGTCATTCTGACAAACTAAATCAGAATTTGGCGTGCAGCTTAGGATTTCTGTATGTTTGAAACATTTTCTGTTTTAATTTGAAAACGACAAACCATGACTGATTTTTTGTATTGTACATGGAAGCTGCTTTTCTGAGCCTGTCAAACATTGTTATCTTTTTATTTAAATCTCTCTCTCTCTCTCTCTCTCTCTCTCTCTCTCTATGTATATATATATATATATATATATATATATATATATATATATATATATATATATATATATATATATATATATATATATATATATATATATATATATATATATATATATATATATGCATGGTGAACTCCAATCACTTTTACTGGGCTCGAGAAAATCATTCTCCAGCAAATATTGAATTTCCTTTTTTAAGTATTTCTGTTTGAGTGTATTCAACCTGTATGGATGTTGTTTAACAGGTTTGAAATTTACAATTTCAACGTCATGAAATATTGTGTTTGTCCTTGTAGGAACATCTGGAAATAAGTGCTCATATTCAAATAATAACTGTTTCAGTTCATTTCTTTCTTGCACTTGCAACTGTGAAAGTTTCTGGTCTATATTTTCATAATTTCTGAATTACAAAGATTCTTCATTTCAATATCAATAGAATCTGATGATATTTCTTCACTGAATGGGACATGTACAACTAAATTAATTACAGGTTTAACATGGCTATCCCTTTCAATATACTCTTTTAGCATGTTTATATGGCAGATTGTTTTTTGTTTGCGCCTCCCAGGAGTATTTATGATGTAATTTAAGTCATTAATTTTACTGTCAACTGTGTAGGGACCATAATATTTGGCCTGAAGAGGATTTTGTGGCACTGGTAAGAGAGCCAGGACTCTATCACCAGGCTGAAAACTTTTTTCCTTCGATTTTTTTTATCATATCTTGATTTCAGTTTAGATTGAGCGGAGTGCAGATTTGCTCTTGCGACCTCACAAGCCTTTGACAACTTGTATCTAAAATCGGAAACATAATCAAGAAGATTGATCTCAGTATATTCATTAGAGAGAAGTTTCTGTTTCAATAACTTCAATGGTCCATGCACAGTTCAAAGGTACTGAAGCCTAAAGATTCTTGAACTGATTCTCTAACAGCAGACAGATAATAGTAAATAAATGCCTTCATCCCAATCTTTATTCATATCAAAACAATATGATCGGATCATATTTTTCAAAGACTGATGGAATCTTTCTAATGTCCCTTGGCTCTCAGGGTGATAAGCAGAAGATTTGAATTGCTGAATGCCCAATTCATACATAACTTGTTAGAAAATTCCAGACATGAAGTTTGAACCTTGATCAGACTGAACCGATTTGGGAAGGCCATAATGAGTAAAAAAAACTTTATCAAAGCCTTTACTATTGTTTTAGATTTTATATTCCTCAACTGAATTGCCTCTGGATACCTTGATAACGCACACATAATGGTCAACAGGTATTGGTTACCTGACTTGGTCTTGGGTAAGGAACCTACACAATCTACCATAACTCTACTAAATGATTCGTCAAAGGCAGGAATAGGTTGTAGATGAGCCTTAGGTATCTTCTGATTCTGATTGGGTTTTCCTACCATTTGGCAAGTATGACAAGATCTACATTATTTGGCAACATCAATTTTGATTTTCGGCCAATAGAAGTGAGTCACGATCTTGTGATGAGTTTTATTAATCCCTAAAAGACCAGCCAAAGGAGTTTCATGGGCCAGATTAAGTATTTCCTGTCTGTAAGGTTTTTGAACTACTATTTGATAGTTCACCGACCACTCATCATCAGCAGGTACCTCGGGAGGTCTCCATTTTCTCATAAGAATTCCATTTTTAATGAAATAACAGACAGGAACTTCAGTAGCTTCAGTCTCACTTATGGCCCTTTGAAACAAACAGGAGATCTCAGGATCTTTTTCCTGTTCGACGACAAGTGACTGTCGTGTATCACCCTGATTAGAATAAAGAGAATGAGTTGTTAAAAGAGGATCACTATGATCAATACCTTCTGATTGATCCAAACAAGGAGTACAAGTTACAGGAATACTGGCTTCATCAACATCATTCTCAAGAGCTTTCTTTCCCAAAGCTCTAGTAACTGCACAAGCTTGAAATATATCAGGGAATTCTTTTTCAATTGGATCAACTTTCTGATCCAAATCAGGCTTGTCAGTTACAAGTGGATTAACCACAACCTTGTCTCCAGCTAAGTCGTTGCCTAGCAATAAATGAATGGCCTCAACGGGTTAAACCGAGACTGTTCCGACTCTTACAGGTCCTGAAACTAAGTCTGATGACAACTTTACACAATGGATAGGAACATTAAACAAAGCCGCACTCTACTCCCTGAATAAGGATACTTTCATTAGGAGAAGACTTTTCAGAAAAAGGCAAAGTACCTGACAATAAAAGACTCTGAGAATCTCCTGTGTCCCTTAAAATTTTAATAGGGATGTGATTGGCTGAATCACCCAAGAGTGATATAGAACCCTTCGATATGAATGGTTCATAATTCTCCATAATAAATTTAGACTGGGATTTATTAGACCCAACAAATGTATTGCTTTCAATACATGACCGTGACCTTGATCTCTTAGAAATAAGAGCATTTGGAACAGGTCTGTCTTAATTCTGATGCCTATTTTTCGGTTTGTAGCAATCAGAAATAACGTGTCCTTTTTTCTTGCAATAGGTACACGTCTGAAGAGACAAGGATCTAGAATCAAGCTTCTCTGAAGTTTGATTTTTGAAAGTTGTGCTAGTTTGAGTTTGAAAAGGGCTGGTATTAGGCTGAAATACTTTTCTGCCAGAAGACTGTTGAGTAGAAGTCTTATTAACAAAATTAACTATATGTGTCAAAGAATATTCGTCAGCAACTCGAGCAGCATTCTCCAAGGTTTCAATCCTATGCTCATCGAGATAAGTTTTAACGTCACTATGGACACAGATTTTGAACTCTTTTAATTAATATCATTTGCTTGAGATTTTGATAATCTTGTTCGACTTTCTTGGCTAAGCACCATCTATCAAACAACTGCTCTTTTTCTCTAGCGAATTCGAAATGAGTTTGTCCAGCTTCTTTTCTGTAATTTCTGAATTTTTGCCTATAAGCTTCAGCGGCTAACTCATAACCCCTTAGAATGCATTCTTTAAGCACATCATAGTCACCACTTTGGTGAACAGACAGTGAAGTTTAAATCTCACTAGCCTTACCAGTGAGTACACATTGCAATAACTGAGTCCAATGCTCCCTTGGCCACTTTAAATTTTCTGCAGCTTTTTCAAAATGAATGAAGTATTTGTCTACTTCTTTTTCTCTGAAAGGGGGCACTAATCTAATATTCCTTGCTAAATCAAAACTTAAATTTGGATTTGAAGTATGGATGTGTTTTTCACTTGCCAGCCCTAATTCTTTCATTCTATATTGATATTCCCTTTCTTCCCTCTCTTTGTCATATTGTAATTGTCTTTCTTTCTCCTCTTTGTCATATTGTAATTGTCTCTCTCTCTCTCCCTTTCCTCAAATTCCAGCTTCTTCAGCTCTAATTCCATCTTGAATTTTAATTCTAATTCCTTTAGTTTAATGTCAGAGTCTGATGCAGACTTACTGACCGAAATCAAAGCATTTTTTTCCAAATCATTCTCTTCTACCAAATATTGGACCCAAATCTATTTGATATCTTGTTTCGTTAAAGAAGCCTTGACTTCATAAAGATCATATTTTCTGGCAAGTTGAATCAGCTTATCTTTTTTGAAAAGATTTAATTGCACCTGAGTAGGATTAGAAAGAAATATTTTTACTTTAGATGTCATTTTAACGCAAACCTGTCAATCTCACTAAAGATTTTAAAAATTTAAAAAAAAAACCTAGGGGAATTCAAATTTAAAACAAAAGTTTTCTGAAAAGTTTCTAGCCAAATTCCAATTTCGGACGAGACCACCAATTTCTATGTTACGTGCTTAGGCTCGAATAAACAGTAACATAGAAAGAGTGAAAATAACAAGCTTGTATAACTTAATAAACAATTTACTGAGTACAAATATTATTTCAGAAAAGAAAAATAAACTTACGGTTTTAAGAATCAATTCCAAAATTAATCCAAAAATAATTCAAAGTATTATCCACTAGAGAAATTACAAAAGTCCTGGTAATAAAATGTCCAAATAATTCTAAGTTCGAATCCCAGCAAAGTATCCAATATGGAAGACGATGTCACTTGATGAAGTCAGTTCTTGTTAATAAAATTTCTATGAGCACAATTCTTTTCCAGATAAATAACAAAATAAATCCTCTTGATCCAAACGAATTTCCAGTACAAGGTAATTTATAATAACTCAAAAAGACACAACTTAATATTCTAAAGACTCAGCTTTTACTGAATAGCTCGCTACCAAAACATAGTTTATATATCTGTTTTACGTAAACAAGTGGTAACGTGATCTTCTAGAAACTATCAGAACAAATTTACGTTCAAAAACTCAAAAACTCACGTACCCAGCGTATGACCCAACTAAAATAGAAAGATGTTTGTACAAAGCACCATATTGTCCTTGAAACCAACCAATCATTTTAAAAGCTTGTTTACAACTCTAAAGCTAGGTCAGAAATGAGGTCAACACCTGATGTTTACTCTGTAAAGTACAGGTCACCAACCCCCCCCCCCATCAATGAACGAATCTTAAAACTTAAAATGCCAAATTTAAATCTAACAAACAAACATTAAAAATAAATATAAATGACTTATATCAAATATACGTAACAATCTATATATATATATATATATATATATATATATATATATATATATATATATATATATATATATATATATATATATATTGAAGATGCTACGCTCTTAAAATGAGTAACAGAAAAAAGTGAAGACAACAAGCTTTTTAAACTGCAAGAAATAAGTTTTTCCCTAGATAGCAAAGTTAAAATTGAGGGTAAAAAAATTATGGCATTGTGAATGAAATCCAAATATACTCCAAGAATCAGAAACACGAGTCAAATCAATGAAGCGTTCTAAGTGAATCTGAGATCAAATCCCAATGAAAAGCAAGATGGAAGGCGATGACATTTGTAATAACCTGCAAACTGCAGATGTGTCAACAGTCTCTTGTTGAATCTCAGAAAATACTATTCCAGTTCTGAATTCGGCATATCTTTCATCGAAAATCTTTTTCCAAAATTTTGTCAGAACACTTATGTATAAACAGGGAAAACAAAAAAATAACTTGAATTCAATAATTAAAAGAAAATAAAAATTAAGCCCAAAACTAGACACAACATAATACAACTAATGTGTCAAGTCTTTTAAGCCCAGCTGACACCACCTTATATAATCATCAGTTATACAACTGACTAAAATGCAAAACAGAGTCCTGAACGGTATCCAAGAGTTCATTCTTCGGTAAAATAGAAGTTTGTTACCAATTGACACATCATACAAATCACTTAGTCCATTTATGACCATGACTCAACTTAATGAGTCTTACTCTGAGACAAATAAAAATACTAAACAATAGTTGTTTACTTGAATAAAAATTCGGTCAATCAGCCTATATACATAAATCTAATGAAGCTATTTTTACTTGTTTGCATAAATGAAACAACTTTTTTTGTACAAGAAATCAGGTCAAGCGGAAATTAATTCAGTTTTGTACAAAGTCAGTTCCACTAAACAATGTTACATTACAATAGCATATAATACAATAAAATTAAAATTTAAACTAATAGACAAATAAGTAAATTAAATATACGTATAAGCCATGAAAGCGACCTTGTGTGGTCTATTCCTCTCAACATGTCTATGATCCATCATGAACTTCCGTACTTCGAAGACCGGTTGACCTAGCATTAACCAGTATTGTCGCTCGAACCGACGTCTATGCTGACTGTAGAATCCGGGTAACACATCCCCAACAAAGCTCAACAACTCCTTATAACAGCTATAAATACAAAATCCAAACTGTATACTGCATGATGTTTATATTTGGAGTAATTCAGTGTTACAGATTGTCTCCGTTGTTACTTACCTTTAATAAATGACATCGAAGAATAATTTGTATACAGCGGTCAAAATGTTTTAGCTGTCAATTTCTTCAAACGTGTTATGTTATCATAAAACATTTTTAATTTTATTTTATTTTGCTCTGGTTCAATTCTGATAAGTACAAGACAATAAATTAAGACTCTCAGGAGCGGGTATTTCACCAATAAAACCCTCTTTAAGATGCATCTAATGTTTGCATATTTTAAGGAAATTTATTATATACTTACGTGTGAAATATAGAAACTTATTGCCGAACTCTTTTTAATATTTTGTGGCAAATATTATTTGTTTACTTTCAATTCATACTTTTTATATTTTTGGGGGTAAAAATTATTAGGTCGCCCGAATATAAGTCTTTTGCTCTCTTGAAATATTCCTGATCATCAAATCCTCAAGAATGCATCAATAAAATATAAAATCACTAAGAACTAAAAGTACTGGTGAAAAAAAAAAATAAACGAAAAAAGAATGCAAGACGTAGGAAATATTGCAACTATTATTACTAGTTGTTTGTTTTGTATTATTTCCTTGTTAAATGCGTAAAAACAATAGTTGTAACGAAATCAAATGAAAACAGTACGGGTATTTTAACTTAGAAGAAAATGTTCAAAAGCCCCTTACCGAGATACGGATTGGGCATACATGTTTGAAACGTTCTAAAAAATATGGATTAAAAGCTTTATTACTTACTAAAATGAGTTAAATTGTGTACGTTACATCGACATCTTTATATTTCTAGGACTGGATCTACACACAAGGCTGTCGCAGCATCCTTTTGTTACTAGTCCTAACATAAATTCGCCTAGTAATTGTGCGAGAGAAGTAGTAAACGTGTTGGCCGAGTGTCGGACTCGTATTCCATAGATAACGAATTCGCTATCTATTCACGCCAGCTCAAGTCGCCTACCCCAAATACTTCTTTGGAAATGTCTTTAGCTACCATTTCCGACCTATAAACTCACCAACAAGAAGTATTGTAGATATTGCCACGATAAAATTGCGTCCCATATAGGTCGCAAACAATAACGTTTCTAATCATTGACACATTATTGTATATAATTTCTAAGAAAGAGAAAGAAATAAACGTACATATAAAAAATACGCAGGAACAATAACTGATATGATAACATTACAGTAAGTCAAAGTTGTTAACAATAATGGAACCTTAATTCCATACGTACAGACAGACAGACATATATAAATATAAGGTATTAATTGGTCGTCAAAGATACAATATTTTAATCTATGGCATTGGTAACACGAGTATAAGATTCATCAAGCAACACCAGTTATGGGACAAAGGGGAATAACCCAAGCTAAAGAGGAGACACCATGAAAGAGTCTTAAAAGAGTAATGTCTCCTTGATAACTTGATCATCTTAATGTACGGGAAGCTATCTCAAAACAAAATAGAAAGCCCAAATATCAATACATATTGTGGTTTCATTTGGACGAAACGTAAATAATAGATTTGTTCTTTGATGAATATAACGATAAAGCTGAAAGATGAAATAAAACCCTAACTACAAAAATATATCATGTTCAAGCTTGCAAAGCATGGGGGAAACGACGCTGAATATATATATATATATATATATATATATATATATATATATATATATATATATATATATATATATATATATATATATATATATATATATATATATATATATATATATGATTACACTAATTGAATACCTTTTCACTTTAGTTTTGTACATTTATATTACAACCATGATATTAGATTCAAGTTTAAATAAATTTTATATTTCTTAAAAGAAACTAGAAATACGGTACCTAAAGGGGTCAGCACATATCACGTAGTATTCTGAATATTTTGTGAACATGATTAATATTGCCAAAGTATATACATTCAGCGAACTCTTTCTAATAAAATAAGACCGCCCCTCTTCTTCCTCTCCCCCCTTCTATCTCTCTCTTCCTCTCTCTCTCTCTCTCTCTCTCTCTCTCTCTCTCTCTCTCTCTCTCCCTCTCTCTCTCTCTCTCTCTCTCTCTCTCTCTCTCTCTCTCTCTCTCTCTCTCTCTCTCTCTCTCTCTGAGACTGCTCCGGTGGCATAGTGGTTAGAGCGTCCGCCTCTGATGCGGGAGATCGTGGGTTCGATCCCAGGCCGAGTCATACCTACAAACGTACACAAATGCTACTAACAGCTGTCTCGCTTGGCGATCAACATTATGAGGTTAGTGTTAGGAATGGTCAGCCTAGTGACAGGATTATGCGACTGAGTGGGACATGATGCTACATGTTTATGGCATGATGCCCCAATGCTAGACATCACTATAAACTGCCACACTGCAGACATCGTAGCGATATGACTGATAAATTGTTAAAGATACGGTAAAAATACAAAGCATACACACACATGCACACACGCACATCTCCGGAAGATAAATACAGGCTCTTTAAAAAAAACTGCAAAAGAGAAATAATTCAAAATGAAGTCAATAATACCAAGTAAAGAGTCTTATAGGAGTTGTGCCCCTTGTGAAGATTTGTTTTTTTTTTTGTTTTAATTTTTTGTATTTTCCTAAATTCACTCTACAGTTAATGGATATATGTATAGTAATAATACATATAAAAAGATAAGTAGGTCAGGATGTATGTATATGTACTGTGTATAATTTCGTTAAAACACAAAATGAGATGAGTGAGAGAAAAACATATTGGGAAGTGAGGGAGAGAGATTCTAAACAGTAATGTTTACCGTCTCTAATTTGAGCCGCAGTAGTTCATTTGCTGGGGAGTCAATCTCGTGGATTATATACCCATGCAAGCCAGTTTGAGTGCGCTGCCTTGATGGCGTGTTCTAGGGATAGGCACTCAGTTACCAATTGCTATGATGCACCGAATAATTTGTAACAACGTGCAGTTCAGAAAATTCAAATACGATGATCTGCTACACATAATACCAGTATCAACAACAACTATAGCTCTATTTGCGTAATACGAACGAAATCTATCACTCTGAAATGCTGTACATGATGATATAGATAAATAAATTGACACCTATATAAATACGTATGTAACTATAAGCACACTTTTATAATTTTGAGTACTCGTATGCCCTTTAAAATCCTTGCCAAAGAAAGAGCCCGACAATATCAAATATACCGGTAGTTGTATTACTATGTTATAAAAGAAATGCAACAAAAATCGCTTCGAAAGATTATAATTATACTTATCTGTCTTCTCTCACTATATATCATATGCATCTATCTCAAAAATATAAATACATTATATATTCAAACCAGCTGTATATCTCATGAGAAAAGTAAAGATAGATAACTCAAAAACATTATCCTAATGAGGTGAGTCAGGATGGAGTTATGTTTCTTGTGTGATTTTAGGTTCGCAATCAGCAATGTACTTTTTGATTGTTGTATACATGCATTGTTTTGTTGACAAAAACACTTATCTCGCATTATCTCGGTATGATACAGCCTATAATATGTATTTTAAAAAAAATAAAATTTCAACCAAGCAACCCGTCCCTCCTATATAAAGAATAATTTATATATGTTTACATATATATTGCGGTATGTATATGGTGTGCCGTATACTTATGTCAGTGGGAATTTCTTAAAAGAGACCTTGTTTTAAAGATGAGACCTATTCTTATATTTTGCATACCATTCATTTGTTTATAGTGTGTCCTTAAGCTACGTGACAGAAAGAAGCAAAACCAGGAAATTTTGTGCAATTCAACAAACAATATATTTCCCTCTAATACAAAAGTGAAAATTTCAAGGAAACTTATAGTATTGATAACTAAATCCCAACGCGTCAAACATTTTCTATGACAAGTCAAAAAGTATAGAATGTATTGACTGAATTCAAATAATCATAAATGTACTGATATACACAGAGTATCCATGTACCACAAAGACGTAATCCAGAATGTCTTTGAATTAGTCCACAGTAATAAAAAAAACAATGTCTTTCAGTATTAAAAACAATTTCATTAACACTTTGTAATTCCAATTATTAATTCAAAAACTGATTAATCTCAAATTATAGCTCAACACAAATAAAAACTGATTCCAAAGTCTGATATTAAAACAGAAATGATAATTCTTTAAATAGTCTTTTATATTTAGATTGTCACCTGACCCGTAATGACACAAAATAAATCTTGGTCATTTAAGTGGAAAATTCCATTAAATACTGTCAAGAAGATCACTTTCAGAACACTATAAGGCCGTAACCAATGCTAGGTCCAGAACTCAATGTCATGAACATCTAATAAAATGACAATAGTCAAGTAGGCGAGAATTGTACCCGCAGTTACGAACAAAGGTGAAACCCTATATACATTAAATATACATATCATGTAATTAGTAGTAATGCTTTTGAGGCAGGAAATACGATCTTAACGCGGATCTATCATAAAGTAAATATGTTTTGTAACTATATTAACATGCGTATTGGGTTATGTATACGATCCTTGGGCTTTAACATTTTAGTGCGGTTAACAGAAAGAGACAAAAAAGGGAAAATGAAAACAATGACAAACAAGAAATGAACAATCAGTTGGGAAGGCCTTGACCGGACTCTCATTTGTAATAGACATATAGGAGTCATACAAGAACAAGATTGGGTGAGAAGAAGACCTTTCAACGAGACAAAGATAAATAACTCTAACTAATGTCGTTGAATTAAGAAAATAGGCATATAAAAGTTGTTCCCCTTTAAACTTAACACCAAACGTTTCTATACATGCGACAAATTTCAGGAAAAAAGGATTGTGAATTGCTAATACTTCAGTTTATGTCCATGATCGAGTTTACGCTGAGCAAACAGAAATAGCTTTAACTTTGGTCCTTCCATAAAGTATCCTGTAACCCTTAGCAATGTCTGTGAAAGGATTGATTACAATATTTTTAAAAATATACTTTTCTGAAGACAGAGTACATCCATATGAGTTTATATGCAAGGAAATGTATTACTGACACTAATAGTGGCAGCAAGTATATGTGGATTTTGTTTAAGACAGCTACATTGAACGTTAACTGTATCTACACATACTGTTTTAGGGCAGTGGCAGATGCCTTATCTGCTTTGGAAATGGACGCAACCACTCATACACGAGTCTCCTGCTGCCATGCAGGTGGGCTTTGGTTACCCAAACACAAAAGGAGTAAATTCTATAAGAAAATCGGGAGTGGAGACCTTAAGGCAGCTGAACAATGTACTACATACCTTTCTGGTAACTCCTTGGTCTGTAGAGGGATGGCCTCCGCCAGACGACATTTGCCATAGACACACTGTTAATGCTGGACAACTCTGAAGTTACCATACCGGATCGGTCGTCGCCCGGGTCAACAATAACCGCGCATGTTGTTGTCCACCAGGACGTAGGTGACAAGTGTACTACTGGTACACTGCATAAACTCAGAGGGAGAGACAGTATCACCATCGCCACCTGGAACATTAGAACTCTGGCGCAACTTGGAAGACTCCAAGAGTTGACACATGAACTGGAACACTACACATGACACATTCTCGGACTCTGTGAAGTAAGATGGAAAGCCCTAGGAGAACACCAAATTGAAGATGCACATATATTATACTTATTGGAGAGTTGGACAAGTCCATCATTGGAGTAGGCTTTCTTGTGAACAAAGCCATAACGGGACATGTGCTTGAATGACTCCCTATATCTATCTGAATCATCTCAATTCGTCTGAATGCATCTCCCTTTAACATCACAATTATCCAAGTCTATGCTCCAACTACCGATCATGATGATGAAAATATAGAGGAGTTTTACAACAAAATCCAGGGTATTCTAAACAGGTCAGTAAAAATACATCCTCATCAACTAAGGAGACTTGAATGCCACAGTTAGCAAAGATGCTATAACAGACTGGGATGATTATCGTGGATCTCCTTGCAATTAGCATACCAATGAAAGAGGGAGACGGCTTCTTGAGTTCGCAAGCTACGGCAACCTAGTACTAGCCAACACCCTAGGCTTACATAAATCACCACGATGCTGGATATGTCACATACCAAATGGAACCCATCATGCATAGATCGACTACATAATGGCTTAAAATCGTTACCGATCTGGCATCAATAGAGCAAAAACAATAACATTCCCAGGTGATTTTGTTGGGAGTGATCACGACCTCGTGATTATGAACTTCCAAGTGAGGATGAAGATAATTAACAAGCAAATCAGACTAAAATGCAACCTTGAACAACTGAAGGACCTTAACATCTACAAGTCATTCAAAGCCACAGTTGGAGCAAACTTTCCTCCACGCATTGTTATGAATGTTGATGTTAAAGTGATGACAGACACTTTCAACACAGACATGACAACAGATGCCTGGGACATCATTGGCCTCCATCGCACAAAGTTAAAACCCTGGGTTACAGAAGACATTCTGAATTGGTGTGATACCCGAAGAGACCCTGACAACATCAGACACAGCAAGTGTAATGGATTACCGAAGACTGGATCGGATAAAAGTGCACAGAAATAGAGAGCAGTCTGATAACTAATGAGAGAGATAAGCATTCCAAATTGTAAAAGATCTCACCAGACAGAAGCAAGCAAGAGTTAGTACCATTCAATACGAAAATGGAAAATACCTCACAGAGCGAGTGACATTGCAGGAAGATGGACTCAGTATTGTAATGAACTCTACAATCATCAGTCCACAGGGGACCAAGAGGTGCTTGAAGTTCCAAACTCCACAAATGATGGTGATGTACCCATTCTCAAAGAAGCATTGGTGTCAGCAATAAGAGCACTGAAGAACGGACAGGCAGCTTGAGTAGACAACAACCCAGCTGAACTCACAAGAATGCGGAGGGGAGGGGAATTAGTGATAGAGCAACAAGATCTGGTAGGCAGGTGAATTTCCAACACAGTGGAACCAGTCAGTGATTATAACACTCCCCATAAAGGCAATCGCCAGCTGTGCCAAAATTACAAAACTATCAGTTTTATCAGCATGCTGGAAAGGTGATGTTGAAGTTCATGTTCAACAGACTGAAACGACAATCAGAATATAAAATCGCTGACGAACAGGCAGGAATCTGGAGTGGAAGAAGCACAACAGAACAAATATTAAAACTCGGAGTTCTGTGTGAAAAGCACTCGCAACATCAACAAGACATATAAAATGTGTTCATCGATTTCAAAAAAGGCCTTTGATAGAACGATACATAAGGCATTGTAGGCCACAGCGAAGAAGTACTACATGGGTCTAAAGTTTACCAATAACATCACGCAGCTGAAGGCCAAGGTTACCAGTGCATTAATTACTTAAGATTCTGTGGGTTACTGGTTCCAAACAACAGCTGGATTACGTCAAGCCTGTCTCCTGTCACCCACGCTTTTTAACATCTACTTTGCGCGCATCATGAGCTAAGCCCTGGAAAAATCAGAGGGACATTCATGGGTTGGCAAGCTTGCTACATTAATGAATAACCTAGATAAAACATTTTCCATATTTGCGATGGATAGAAACACTGAGAAGACAAAGCTGATAACACATAGTGGCAAACAAATCTCCGCCAAGATTAACGTGAGAGAACAGGATCTGGAAACAGTGGGCCAGTTAAAATAGCTTGGTTCCATAATCACCAAAGAGGGATCAATAGCAGAACATTTGTCACCATATGTCAAATCTAAGACCTGTCTGGCGAGACAAGAATATATGTGTGAAAATTAAAATCAGATTATTGAGAGCACTGGTCATCTCAATCTTATTGCATTCATATGAGACCTGGACCCTGATAGCATAATAAAAACGAAGAATCCATGCACTTGAAATGAGATGCTACATAACCATCCTTGACATCTCTTATATGGACCACACCACAAATGAAGAAGTGCGTAACACCATCAGGCACAAAGTAGGCAAATACAGAAACCTAATTCCCACCGTCAAAAAGAGAAATCTGAAATGGTATGGCCATGTCACTAGAGCCAACAATATATCCACAGCGGTAGTGTAGAGCAGCGTTCAGGGTGGCAGAAGGAGAGGCAGACCGAAAATAAAAGTGGACTGACAACATCACAGAATGGACCAGAACACGTTTTGCGGAGACACAGGCATTGGTACATGATCGAGATACGTGCAAGGGACTAGTCAGATGTTCAGCACCACAGTGCCTCGATGACCACACAATGTCAAGACACCGGTGATGACGAGCCTAATGTAAGTGAAAAATATTATGACGATACCCAAAAGGAACAGTTTTAAATATTTTTATAATCTTCGTTCATTTGTCTCTCTGTACATGCTGTACGTTTATCTATTTATGTGCCTACCCATCTTTATTCAATTTAAAGTTTGTACCGCCACTGTGGCAAGTACCCATGAGGGCCCCAAGTGGCCGAGTGGTCTAAAGCGCTCTCCGTTACGGAGCACTGCCGTCTCACCTCTGTCTACGTGGGTTCGAGTCAAAGATTCGGCTAATGTAGTTATGTGGGAAAGTTTGCCAGTAGCTTCTCGTGGGTCGGTGGTTCTTTCATTCAGCCTATCGTGTGCTGAAAAATGGCCTTAAACTCTACAACAACAATGTCAAGTACAACATAAAATAATATCATGTATCTGGATGGCTACAGGACTGCCGATATAATTTATTATATTCTGGACATCCTCACATGCACGACTGCCACCAAACTCTACTATCTTTTAGAGTATCTCACATACAAAACTGCCAGTATGCTCTACTATCTTTTGGAGTCTCTCTGATACAGGAATGCCAATATAATTAACTATATTCTGGACTACCACTCATTCAGGACCACCACTGTACTCTACTATATTCTGATCTCCTAACATACAAGACGCCACAGTACTCTACTCTCCTTTAGAATCCCTCTCATACAGGACTGCCATTCACAAAGGAACCTGACGCAAAAAGTTGTTTTTGGTGGACGACATTGGCAGTACCAGAAAAGTAGCCTCGACCAAATTAACAACCCTTCATACAAGATGTGTTTAGCCCGTTCTATCGTCGTAGGATGAACCTATGCCGACAAAAACGACACGTTAGAATGGAAATTAGCCTGGAAAATTATTCAACGATCGGACCGAGCCAAGCAACAAATTGAAGCAAAACTACTGTTACAGCAAGCAAGACTATCTCAAGACACAGCCTGTGGCTTTCCCGAAATGCAAAATTTGCTAGAGGTCCTGGCTCCATGCAACACTGTCAAGTGCCAAATTTTTCGTCAGTAAAATCCATTAATTAGTTCTTAGTTTAGCCAACAATTAACTATTATCTTGTGGTAGAGTTTGACGGAGAAATGTTTTCCTAATTCAGGTCACACTGTTAGTATGTTTATAGTAAAAACGAACTAGTGGTATGACAGGCTAGAAAGGTGAAATTCACACGTGAAGCTGTCAAAAGCAATTTGAGAGAATGACAGGGTGTTATTACAACCCCAGGTGGCATTTTTGGCACATTGATAAGCAGTTTTCCAAATGTCTGTAGGAATAGCATTTATTCCGATTGGTCAAATGTGGAATGAGGGGTGTGTCGATCCCTGAATTTTGGGGGGAATATACTCTAAGATCTAATGAATTTTAGCCAGTCTTGAAGTTCTTTGAGAGAGAGAAAACCAGAAGTAAAAATACGTAGTAGAGACTCCGGGCGGTACTTTAGGGAAAGACGTACGTAAACTCGTGGTTCCAGGGAAAATTGAATTTAGGAACGATTGTAAGACGCCAAAAATACAAGGTATTTAACTCAAATTCACATTTATCATGATGTAATTTATATGATGTTTCTTCGTTACAGATGCATGATGTGTTGATATTTTAAAGGAATCGTTCGGTTATTACATTGATTTAGTAATGTACTTTTGAATTCTGAATTAGAATTTTCACCTTATATACGTAGGTAGGTTAATGGGTGTTGCAGAAAACCCGCTGTGTACATTTATGATTGGAAAGTGCTACATTCATTTTGAATTTATCATATTAGTGAATATTGATTGTGTGCTATGATTTACTGCCTCATTTTACGTAATGATTTAATGAAATATATGTGACTTCCCCAAATTATGATGTCGATAATTAGTGGTATAGCTGTATTGATCTGAAGACCTGTGTAGTATTGCTAGCCGTAAAAAGGTTATCACTGATAGTAAGATCTGATTGTTCGAACCAGAAAGACGGAAGGACAATCTCAACTCTTAAACATAACGAGATACTTAGGGCGTTTTACCCTTTTCTTTTCAAAGGAAAATAGTTTGTTTGGAGAGAGAGAAATAGCGAGGAGATCGAGATCCAAAGGAGGAAAAAGAATTTAGAAGTCAGATTTGTGAGAATCCCACGTTCATCCAGAGGACACGTTAAAGTCGAGACGCAAGCAGAAACAAACAGTTGACGAGCAGGTCATGAGTGTTTACCAAGCAGTCGATTTCGTGATGAAATTTGCTATCAGCCATTAACGGCTAAATTTGTCTATTTTATTAGTGTTTGAAATTTAATTAATGTATCAATTATTTTAAACTTCGGGTTTAGAGTGCTTCTGAACTAAGAGTATTCAAAAGGAAAGAAAATTGTAATTTACTGTGTCTTTCTTCGCTTGATTCTTTTGATTAAATTCTTTATTTATCTTTACGGGGGCTCGTGTGTTATCTTTGTTCAAGATTTCGACTCAGATTGCCATATCCATTCTATAACCGGGCAAATCACACCATAGAGGTCATTCCTTAGATAACGAGTATTAGCGGGAGACGGTTTCGGGTGTTGTTTTTTTCCAAGTTGCGCAATACCTCTGAGCAGTGGGCTTGTGCAATATTGTACCAATAGCGCCTGATACCGACTACCCCGTTACAAACACATTGAAAGTGCACATTCAAGAAGTGCGGGGACCTCGAGTTGCTTTAGAGGCAAAAAGTTCAAAGACACAAAATACATTCACGTCTATCATGACGAGGAACATTTTGTTGCCATCACCAGTATAGCCCCATTCCTGCGATAGTTTTTATTGTGAAAACTATGACTCTAGTGGCCAAGTAGTTAGAGCGACCGCCGCGAAAGCGAGAGGTCGTGAGTTCTATCCCTGGCCGATTCATACCAAAGACTTTCTACAAAAATGGTACTAACATGTGTTTGGACTGGTCGGACTGGTGTCAGGATAATGTGACTGGGTGAGACTTCATGGTATATGTCTGCGGCATGATTCCCCAGTGCTAGACATCACTGTAAACTGCCTCACTACAGACACCGTAGAGATATGACTGAAACAATGTGCCAGCTACGTTAAAAATCATAATCACACAAATAAACAAACAAACATGAAGAGAAAGATGCCCAGAAGGAAGGCAATTTCGAATGCGTGCAACCGACCGGTATTCACATTCGTAATTTCTGCGTGGCTCGTCGAGCGTGTGATAAGTGCATCCAAGAACCTATCTTTTAGCCATTGTCCTCACTGCGGCAAGATTCCTGGAGGATGTTCAAAACATTTTCGGGAACGAACACGCTAGCCATTTTCGCCCAACGGATCTTAGACCGCATCGTCGAGATGTGGAGCAAGAGGACATCGAGGTTACGGAGATTGTTATCGCCATGCTACGATGATGGCTCGCAATTAATTGGGATTGGATGGACAATTTATTCTCATATATTTTACGGAACAAAGTACCGAACGTCCTAAAGTGACTTTGATTGGAGCCAAAATCATTTCCATGCAAGTGGGACAAGTGCGGTTTAAAGATTCCATGAGTTACATGGCCATACCTTTGAGTCGAATGCCTAAAACATTTCAAATGACAGAAATGGCCAAAAGGTTAATTTCACATTTTTTCAATACAGAAGCCAATCAACACGCCGTTCTACCCCAATTGTCTGACGCTCTCTACTTCGACCCGGACAACATGCGCATCAAACAACGAGAAGCATTCTACCAGACTCATTCCTCGGACCCCTTCGAATTTCAGGAAGAAATGTTCAAGTATTGTCGTTTCAACGTGGAGATGTTATGGCGTTGGTATAGAAAATTTCAAGAATTATTCATGAATCACGGAGGGATCAATCATTTGAAAGAAGCTTGTATAATTGCCAAAGCGTTTTCCTGAGTGTACCGCCGCAGATTCATGTGCGAAAACATATAAGTTATCATAAACACCCATACGACGAATTTTGTCAAACGTCAATTCTTGGTCAAAGTCCTACACTGTAAGCAATAATTGTGCGACACGGAAGATTCAGCACGCCCGAAAAGGAGGAGGCTTATCGGAACGTATTTGTTGGATAGTTGGGACCTAGAAAATCCCAATACCGTGTACGTGTTAAACGGGTGTTAAACGGGTGCCTTTTTCACATATGTCCCATATGCTACCCTCAACGTAACACTGAAAATCCGTTTTACAATGTACCATGGAAGACTTCTACGAGACCACTTGTGATCGGCCCTTAAAGTTAGAACATCAAGGACACCAAATGGTGTAAATGTGGGAACACGAGTACGATCACCGTTTGAAAACCGTTCCCGAGTTTAAACGCATCGTGGAAAGTTAGTGGACCCTCTGAACCCACGGGATAGTTTGTAAGGGGAATGGACGAATGCCACCTGTTTGCAGTACGACGTCGATGAGGAGAAAGGTGATGAAATCAAATACTTGAACGTGTGTTCGTTGTATCCTAACGTGTGCACATATTGTCACTCTCCGCAAAGCACACGCAATTACTGATAGAACTAATCGACGTGAAAACAATTCGATAATACGAAGGATTGGTCAAGTGCAAAGTCCTGCTTCCCACGGACATGTACCATCCCGATTTACCTCACTATTGCCAAAAACAATTGATGTTTCCCATGTGCCGTACTTGTGAAGAAACGTTCAATCAAGATCAACTTTGTCAGCACACCCAGGAAGAACGGGCCTTGACATACGCGCGGGTGGAATTGTTCAACGCTCTGGACCTTGAATACTAATTATTTGAATTGTACGAAATTTACCGCTTTTCCAAGACAGAAAAATACCACACGGGCGACCAAACTCAGAAAGGCATTTACACAGTTAATGTGCATGCCTTTTGAACATGAAAATAGACAGCGGCTATCCATCCTAGCGTCATCTTCCCGAAGACGATAAACAATTAAAAAGATAAATACTGGGAGCAGTAAAACATCACTTTAGACAACGTGGAGTAAAAACAAAGGAAGGCGATCCATTTCGAAAGTGATGTTAAATTGCTTCTGAGGTAAAATCGCACATCACCAGTGTTACCAAAGACGGAGTTTTTGTCCGATTCTTTCCGCTACTTCCAGATTCACGACAAAACTAAATACATGAAACACGTGTACGTCCTTCATGAAGATTTGATCCTAGTCAATTACGAAGTAGCACTTGGCTTTGCAGAAACCGACGAATATGGAAATACCATCATTGCGACTTACGTAAGAACCCATACTCGTTTATAATTGTAGGAAGTTTTCGTACTGTAAGGAGATCGCATCCTGTATTTTGACACGGAGAGTTGCATCTACATTGATCAGCACGGTCAGCGGTACGTTGACATCGAAGGAGACCGTTTAGACGACAAGATTCTAAGTTTATCTAGTGGTAGTCCAAAAATGTACGGCTACGGTAACCGGGACCGAAGAGTGCACACGAAGTGTAAAGAGAAAGGACTGACTCTCATTTATCGCGACAGTCAAATCGTGACGTTTGGCGTATGGAAAGAAGCCTTGTAGTCTGGAAAGCATGAAAAATTTAAAGAGACACCTACGAACAGCACATTGATTGTACGTTTACCCGCACACCAAATTGTCAGTCGACCTTTGTAAAAAGTCTATCAAATCGTGTACCAGAAGAGAGTTTATCTTCCCAATCACTTCACATTACCGTAAGGACACGTCGATTTTGGGCATATAAAAGGGAAAACGTCCAAGACCGATGGTTCATTATAACTACAAGGAACAAGCGACAAAAATACTTTTAAACATACATCCTTCAAGTTTTGATATCCTCAAGTGGAGTGCGATACTGTGAGTGATGCCGAACGCTGTAACCTTACGGATTCAGAAGGACATCATGGGAACTTTGCTCTGACTACTACTAATACTACCATACCTACTATGCAACATGATACTGTTCGTTTCCAACCTGACGGATGAGAAAGCGATGCCACTCGTTACAGAACACATTATCACTTTACTGGTATACAATGTCAATGTCATCCTCGACGTGAAACCATGCAATTACCACGCTACGGATGTCATCCAGATATGAGCCTGTGAAAGACGAATATTCGTACCCTTTGGGTATGCCTCAATACTTCAATTTTGAACCATTCCAGACGTTCCAAGGAAAATGACCTAAATATATGCGAGGACTTACCCCCCATCCTCCAAGAACTAGCAACAGTTCTACTTTTCTACTTGGAGGATTAGGATAAAGCCACGTGTTTCGGTTGAGGTTTGTCACTTTACAAGTGGGAAAAGAAAGATTCCGTTTACCTTAAACATTCTCCATGACCCCATAAAATAGCTTCTTCTCGGAAGAGCCCACGCCGTGCAACGACGGTGACCACGTCTCCAGTAGCCTTAGGTTCTTCCACTTCTCCGTTGAAAGTAATGCCAGCTAAGCCCAATTTGACACCCGTGATTCCTCATTTGATAAAACTATGGAAACCCGCGTCTCCATGAACGTCTCCTATATCGGTGGCACCTTCCTCCTCATTGTTTGCATTGGCAGCTGTTCACTAAGTACCTGCTCCCTAAATCAAAGTCCAATCAGATCGGACATGTTACAGAGTTTACTGTCCCGACTGAGTCCGTTGCGAACCCCTCCACGATGTGTGCTGCCTGTCATCAAGTTGGTACGACGTAAAGAGAATCAGTGGCGACGCATTCCGGTATAAGCAAGACATGCGGTAAAGGATCAGTGTTTTTGCGATCCTAAAGATGTCCTCTGATAGAAGTGTACACCACTCTCTCGCTATAAGGGGAAAGAAAAGAAAAGGACTGCCTCCACATTTAGACAAACATTGTGACATGTTATCTGTTCTGTTCAAAGATCTCCACCAATTCGAAAACAACTCATTCAAACAGCTTTCAAAGATGTCATCGATACCGTGAGCGAATGTTGTTTGAATGTCTTGAAATGAATGATACCTTTGTTTAAACACCAGAAAGAATGCTTAGCCAAACATCGACATGTTCTTTAACAAATGGTCCAAAAGTAAATACCCATCCGTCAAAAGAAAAGATTTATGTAGGACCTCTTGTCAAAGTAATAGTGGGAGCATTACTGGGAGGAATGTTGGGAGGTGTTTTACCCATGGGTCCAAGATTTTAAAAAAAAAAAGATAAAAGAGACCTCTGGAGTCAAAAGATCTCAGACATGACTTTTAAAATGAAACGAAAAGACGAAAACTTGTTTTTTATTGCCTTTTACAAACAATGTATGGAATGCCATCGTTGGCAAGAACAACGGACTTTGCATTTGCTTTTCCAATCCTCATTTCACTGCGATGTCCCAGTTACAACACAAATTGCAATCGTTGATGGATCGCAACGACCTGTCCGAAACAGAAAAACCGCAAAGGTACGGTCAACTATTGCAACAACAGCATATCTTTCATCAGAATGCTGTAACCGAAACAGCTCAACCGACTCTGAAAGATTTTGAGACCCTGACTAAATGTCCACCACCACTACCACCGCCCCGTGACAAAGACAGAGAAAGGAGAAGTACGCAAGTTAACAACACCGCCAAAGTACACAAGTTAAGAGCAGCATATACATCCAGAAATCAAATGAAAAGACGAAAACTTGCTTTATTGCATTTTACAAACGATGTATGGAATACCATCGTTGGCAAGAACAACGGACTTTGCATTTGCCTTCCAGTCCCCATTTCACTGCGTTGTCCCAGTTACAGCACAAATTGCAATCGTTGATGGATTACAACGACCTATCCAAAACATAAAAATCGCAAAGGTACGGTCAACTATTGCAACGACTACATATCTTTCACCAGAAAGCTGTAGCCGAAACAGCTCAACCGACTCTGAAAGATTTTAAGACCCTGATGAAATGTCCACCACCAGCCCCGTGACAAAAACAGAGAAAGGAGAAGTACGCAAGTTAACAACACCACCAAAGTACACAAGTGAACAGCAGCATATACATCCAGATTTTAATGGTATTTTTAAAAACACCACCCATTCATCCACAGAAGAGAAAAGGAAGGTGAAGACAGAAGTGAAGTGAAAGTAGAACCGATTACCCCTGTTCAAACATCCTCCGGATCTATACCTATCGTTCGCCAGATACGCAAAGCATTAAAAACCAAAATTATACCACACGAAAAGAAGTATATCATCAGTAAAAAGTGGGTGACGTATTAAGAAAAATGGACAAGATGTAGTCCACTGCATTCCTAAACCAAGCTTTCCAAAAAGAATTAAAGAAACGTGACATTCATTTTTTCACAACCAAGAAGCTCCAAAACCAGCATCGTGGAGTGTTTTCAACACAGCTTGAAAGAACGCATGCACAAATATTTTACGTATTAGCACACCCTCAAGTGCATTGACATCTTACAGCATTTGGTTCAAGCGTACAACCAATAATACATCGAATCATCGGATACGCCTTTAAGACGTGACTCCCGACAACCAGTGACTGTTTTGAGCGCCTCTTTCGGTACATCCACGACAGAGAAAATTGAAAGCTGTGATCTTTTGGGACAGACAATATTTTATAAAAGGGATCTTAGCAGGGTACATAACCAGATAGTTTTCTTATGGCAGTAATACCCCACCCCCAAACCACCACCTTCCGGAATTATCAGATTCTGGTGAGAAGACGAAAAACGTTTGCCTCCATGATCAGCTCTGACTAAGCTGGTTTCATACGTAAAATTGTCAAACATCTGAAAGGTTTAAACACTGGAATATGATGTGCTGATTTAGTAAACTGTTTCCGTTTTGACTAATATAAATTTGCACACAAACACACCTTCCTGACCCCTCACCACCCGCCTTTCTATACGTATTCCAACTAAGATTATGACATGAATTAATTGTACATATTTACACTTACACAAGAAGAAATGCAGATTACCTAACTCATGTCAAACTTCTCTGCATTCTCTCATCCGATCTTTAGTATTTGTGCGTACTATATAAGGATACAGAAATATGGACATTTAAGCTCCTTTAATGTCATGCCGAAGGATTACACCTATAATTTGTCCGTATTTAGTTTGGAAGCGGGCAATACTTTTAATTCAGTTATTATTCATTCTTCTGCATTGAGAAGGGTATATTGTGCTAAAGTGTTTCTTTTCTGCTTCAAAGTGACTATATGGTGCCGATTAAGTAAACGTTAAAATAATAGATGAGTTCTAGTGGGTTCTTCAAAATCGATGAAAGGTATATCTAAAAGATACAGGTAAAAAGTATGCAATATTTCAAATATAGGTTCAACATTTGTTATATAAACCTATTTCCCTGAAACAAAGATTTTCTCTGTCGGTAAATCATCGCAAAGTTTCTTAATAAATATAATATTTTTTAATGAGTTTAATAAAGTCTGTCTCACAAAGTGGAATGTCGATACACTCTACAAGAATGTGTTTCACTGTCAATGAATGCAATATTCACCGTTTAAGATATATTTAGAAGTCAAGAATGTGTGTTTGTTACTCGATCGGCACAATTCCGCCAAGTCTCTTTAATTTGCTTCATATGATGTATACGGCTCTCCAGTGATATACTTGGTGTTACGAAGCTTGCTTTCATTCATTCCACATACTTGACCAAGTATATATCCCACGTCAGTTATTCAAAAACTGATGACAGCTGGGTAGCATTGGCTGATTTGGCTGCCTTATTATGCCGAATTATATACGTAAGTTATGTTTCAATACAATTTAAGATATCAACAGGTTGTCAAATATAAGGTATTGAAAGGCATTTAGTGTTGAAAGAAAATTCGAACACTTGGTGATATAGTTGAAATATCTGAGACGGTCTTTGCAGCTAAAGCAAATGCTTTTTATGGCAACCCGCGCGAGATAGTGTCATCGGGTAATGCAACGGCAACTGCAATAGTGTCTCCATCTTTGGAACGATCTCTATCACTGACCAACATTCACCAAGCCCGATATTCGAGTGAAGTTAGATACCAGTGATCAATTTATCATTTTCCGATAAAAGTTTGAGCTGTCAAACGTAATCTATTGACGCATCCGGTACCGTCATGCGCTTTTGACGTATGGCAACTCAAGTGACCTACACTTCTTATATAAATAGAACAACAGTGTCATCGCTGCAGATAGCAAAAGACAGTAATATGCCAGCCCGCAAATATTTGAGTTGAACAATACATTTTCCTCGAGTATTGTTTTACAACAAGTAAGTTTGCTTTGTGCTACTGTATACTGACTATCATCTTATCGTCCCTCCCCTTGGCTGCATTTGAATGAATAAAGAAGTTAAATTTATCCTGACTTGCAGCTAACAAAGAAAACAAAAGTAGGCATATCACAAATCAAACAATTATATTCCTCATAGGAGTGCCTGTAATTTAAGAAATGAAAGCCCTCAAAATGCACATACTATACAAATGTGACTGTTATCAATTTACTCTCTCTCTCTCTCTCTCTCTCTCTCTCTCTCTCTCTCTCTCTCTCTCTCTCTCTCTCTCTCTCTTAACCAATTATGTTTCCAAAATTGTAATGGTAGACACATAATACAATTGTACACCCACACCCAACTATTTTCAGAAATGGATCATCCATGCTTGTAAGTTCTATCACTGACCACATACTGGGCAGGAAAAATTGTATGGACCCTAATGTATAGTGGCCGCCTGGATTATTTTTCCTGGGGCCCACAAATGATGTGCACAACACTGGTTCTATCTGATGTAGTTTGTACTCATATCTAAGTGTCTGTTTTATGAAGGCTGTTGAAATATTCACTCATGAATATACATGTATATAATCTAACGGCATGTGATCTGCTCGAGGTCCTTTCTTTAGTTGCAGGTTTCTCGAAATCGGCTCGACGAATGTTCTTAAAACTTTCTCTACTGTTAGAAATTGGTCTTTTTTCGAAACAGTGTAAGAGGCGTTGAAATCAAAATTCTCTAAGTAAGGTTCCCATGAGTACAAACTATTGATACCGTTTAGTAACATTGGCATGATTTGTCATACTTACCACCACCCCAAAGGCGCCCCTTTTTTGGCCTGTTTCGTCTCCACGAAATTCGTCAGGACTTCTTTCGTAGGTGGACCCTATTTCCTGGAGATAAAATATCATTCATGTCAAGAGTATACAGAGGGGACGCAATGGACCATATACATATATATATATAAAATCTAACGGCATATATCTGCTCGAGGTCCTTTCTTTAGTTGCATGTTTCTCGAAATCGGCTCGACGAATGTTCTTTAAACTTTCTCTACTGTTAGAAATGGGTCTTTTCTCAAAACAGTGTAAGAGGCATTGAAATCAAAATTCTCTAAGTAAGGTTCTCATGAGTACAAACTATTGATACCGTTTAGCAACATTGGGCCAGGCATGGTTTTTCTTCACCAACATCAGATTTCCTTTCCGCTAGCCTTTTATGTCATAGAAAAGACACTGGTATCCCCTTTCTCACTGTGAACTATGTTAATCCGCAACCCTAGGCCAGTTAATGTTCACTTTTACCGGCGTATTACTCTCATATAACTACTGCTATTTTCCACTATGGACACATTGTGTAATTTACTTCTTTTCTACTATATATATTGCCATCTCAGCCACACTTCTATTTTAAGCCATTAGATTTTAATATGGACTATGTTACAGCAGGGACAGTCATTCGGATGGAACCCAAATTCACTTCTAGCGAACCATGGCCTGATTCTGACTTACTAACGCTCGTCTCCGTGACGTTTGCCCTTAGTAATTGGTGGATTATTTCGCGCTAGGAATATTTTCATGGCGCAGAATCCCAATAATCACACAAGTTTAAGAATTGTTAAAAACGGGGCGCTATCTAATTGCGCATACTCCAAATTTATTACACGATTTTTTTTAAAAAAACGTTTTCTGTATTTGGGAGAAATACCTAACTGCATATTGTCCGAGAGGCGTTGAAATCTATTTATTATAGTTAGGGGTTCAATAATTACAATCTATTTAATCGATCCAAATTGTGGATCTTTTTCATACCCGGTCCCCACATGTTGCCCCTTTTATGGCTGATTCCTCTCGATGACATTCATCAGGACTTCTTTACTGGCTCGACAATATCGCTTAGAGATAAAATGTCTGTGAAACGTCACTTGTCAAAACTCATTAAAGAGAAGTATTGGCCCACCTGTATAAGTAAGATATTATTGTCGTGCCTTATGTTCTGTATCCACCCCCACCCCCTTAATGTAGACCCAATGTTTGGCAATCGGTTAAATAAATTTATTTAATAAATTTGGCTTATGTTGGAACAGATTCATGAATATAAAATATCCAGCAGAACTTGCAATCGAAATCGTTGAGGTACGGGTTTAATTCACACTAAGTATTATTGGATTTGACTCACACAGAGAATGTTTCATACACCTACCCGTATGCTTGTTTACCCAGTTCCACGGACTTCAAGACAACAGTCGATGTCATCTGAAGGCTTTTTAAACCCGACGATTTCTCTAAGCACATTATGAAAACATAAGAGAAATTCCAATTTCACACTCGTATGGTTTTTGTTTTTGTTGTGGTTTTACGTTTACTTGAGTCATTAGAAAGCTTTTCGAACACAAATACTAATAATAAATCGCTCCATGCACAACAGGACGAGACACCAACATCTACTAATAATCCTATATCAAATTACTAATTATGTATACCCATCAATATCCTAACCGCTTCCTCCACACAGTCGGTGATTTGTCTCTAGTCAGTTTTATATAGCTGACATCAATTATTTCTCTAACTGGGTTAGAACAACACCAATGCATGCGATAAAGGACTTTTAATCTTCAGTAAGTAATTTATAACCAATTAATTATGGAACTGTAAATAAAGAATTAAAACCAACTGGATGTGAATAAGGAATAAGTAACCAAATGCATGTAGAAAAAGTTGAATCGGGAATAAGTAACCAGTTACTTATTCCTTATTCAATCGGTAACTGGTTACTTATTCCTTATTCAATCGGGAAAAAGGAATAAGGAATAAGTAACCAACTTGATGTCAATCTTTTTTGTCACCTTCTTAAATCCAAATCACACACACACACACACACACACACACACCATGGCACACTAACATCTAAGTCCCAATCTTAAAAAAAACACACTAACGTCTAATTAAGAATTCATATATGCATAAATTGCGTTCTGATAATTAGGACTACAAATATTGCGTTACTGTAATTATGAATTGATAAAAATGAGTTTCGGTAATTGTGAATGCATATAATGTGTTGTATGACATTCCGGTCCAGTTTCTCAGAACACGTGAATTATTCCCGAAGTTGCACCAAAATGTAGAATTTTTATTTGAAAAATTCCAATATACAAGAAAATTTAGCAGGCCTGATTTTTTTATTGGACTTGTCTAGATCTAGTTTGTCTTACAATATATGTAACAGAGACATAACCAAACGATTTGCATGAGAGCCGACAGTCAATGCGCATGTTTTTGTTCGCTGGGGTATATAGTATTCTCAGGGCGACAATTAAAGGGTTTAGTTTCTTGCGGACCTCCTTGTGTTCATCAGGTAAGTGTGAAATCATTTTATATTTGCACCAGTGACACTCACTCACTCACTGACTCACGAACAAGAGAGAGAGAGAGAGAGAGAGAGAGAGAGAGAGAGAGAGAGAGAGAGAGAGAGAGAGTATCTATATTTCAACCAGAATTCTAAATGTCAGCCCATTTCTTCATAAGGCTTAAGGATGCTAAGTAATACATCGGATTTGTTTGTCTGAATCAAATAAAGAGATAATTAGCTTTTCTTAAGATGCAGTCTGAATGTTGGATATGTGTCTTGCAAAATGATCGGTGGTTAATGTGAATAAGAACAAAAGTCTAGGATTTATTATCTGACTCAATACCTTGTTTATTGTATGTGGAAGACGTAAGTCAATCAGTTGAGTTGTTGTTTCTTGTGGGTTTAACGCCATTTTCAGCAACTAGTAGACTATACATGGCGACCAGTATATTTAGTTGGGAGGAACCGGACCAAAAACCGGGATAAACTTCCGACCCGCGAGAAGCTGCTTGAAAGGTTTGTCCTATACATGGGCCGACGTTGGGTTTCCTAGGTCGAGATAGCGATGAGAGATGTCAGTGATAGACCTGCTAAGATTAATGACATTGTCAATTGTGTCAAACGGAACTGTAATGTTAGTGTTGCGATATGAGATTGTTAATTTCGTGATGCTGTTAAAAACCATCGCCATTTGATATAAAAACAACCGAATATCAAAACAACCGAATATCAAAACAACCGAACATCTGAATTTATTGAACTGCTAGAACTGATAGTTCGAAGAAACGCTCTCTCTCTCTCTCTCTCTCTCTCTCTCTCTCTCTCTCTCTCTCTCTCTCTCTCTGACTATCGATCAATGTTATGCATTTTGTGGTTGCAACACTCCATTCATTATCAAGATAACAATTGGATAGGCTTTGTTTTCCTTTTCGTTTTTCTTTTCATTCACATTTACAAGCTTTCACTTTAACTTTCTTCGCAACATGTGATGGTTAATGTTGAGAGTCTGATTTCACAACATCTATCTGAACAGGAATTATCCAATGAAAGATTTGATGCCTGGCTTTGCAGCCTGAGGTTTTATCAGCTTCGTCCAGCATTCAGGCAAACTCTCATGTGTTTGGAAACACTATCTACAACATGGTAAAATAAAATCAACCCTAAACAGCTTCCGATTTCACTTGAGCTTTTCCATTTACTCAAATCAGGCCTCTGCTATGGGCTAAAATCTCTTAACCCAAAGTAGAAAAGGCACATAATGAGAATCTTTGAAGAGCTTTTGATCAATATACAGTACATAACTATTCAATGGCTTTACTGTCTGTGGAAGGAGCTAGGCAGGTTTAAAATTAGCCAAACTTTGGCTAAGGATTCCTGTTGCCATACTCAGTGAGGCTGGTACACAACTAATGTCCTTTTAGCCCAATTTGGCTAATTCCTACAAAGCTGTTCTTCACACTCTTAGGCTGAAACCAAATCTTGGCTAAATGAATGCTTAGCCAAAATTTGGCTAAGGATTCCTGTTGCCATACTCAGTGAGACTGGTACACAACTAATGTCCTTTTAGCCCAATTTGGCTAATTCCTACAAAGCTGTTCTTCACACTTTTAGGTTGAAACCAAATCTTGGCTAAATGAATGCTTAGCCAAAATTTGGCTAACTGCAATATTGTCCCTTTCCATAATGTATTGTATGACTTTTAGGCAAAGACCAGATTTTGAATAAATGTATCCTTAGCCAAAATTTGGCTAGTGTGAAAAACAGCATTTAGTACAAGCTGCATGTATGGCTGTTATAATCAAAAAGCGTAAAAGAAATTAATTAGCAACATTTGGCTATTCACCTCAATGTCTCATACCATAATGTACATTTATGACCTCTAGGCAAAAACCAAAGTTTTGGAGAAATATGTTTTGCAAATGGATGATCAGCCAGCATTTGGAAAAATTAAAATCAAAGCTTGGAAAATAGAAAAATAATCTTTCCTTCTTTCAGAACAAGTGTTTATACAGTAGACTCATGCTGTATGGCACCCTTTTAATTGCAAATGGAGTAGCACTTAAAACCTAGTTTAGTGGCCACCTACTTCAAAACTCCATCCTTTCCTTGCTCTAGTTTCTATCAAGTTTGCCTGCAGATGTTGACCACCTGATCAATTACCAGTTTTTCTCCCATGGATCCTTGTGTACTGTGTAAGTGATTATCTAAGCATGTTTCTTTCCCCATCATGGGACTAATCAGTCACACTTAATACAAAATATTTGCAATCCCAACTGCCTAACTGATTTCAACAACTGTCTATAATTACATGTATATGGTTCAGTTAATTGCAATCTTGCAATGTACTTTGTTTTCCTTATATGTTATCAATCCTTCTAAATATCCATCTTCTTATATATACTTGACCAACTATTATTTCTGCTCTTTCTCTCTATCTGCTGCCATCCTCTCACATTTCCTCTCTCATTATATTGTTTCATGCCTAAATCTTAAATCCTTGCACATTGCACTGATCCAGCATATAAGGTCATCTGTTGGGCTACTAATGTTACATGTAATTTGAAAATGTACATACTTGAGCATAGAACGTAGAGTGTAATATTCAAATTTAATGAATGGGAGACTACCAAACCATCCCAGTGATTCTTATAAGGTTAGAGAATCAGAATAGTCTAGTAAATACACCTTTACTGAGCTGTAATCCCAAGGAAATGAATAGAGAATCAAAATAATAATACAGTAAAACCTGTCTTGATACCACTGTTATGAGAGACCATAATTTCCATACACAGACTTATTGATTATGTAGGATTGTGACCTGTTTTGAGAGACCATTTCTTTTGGCAGAAGGGGTGGTCTTTGAAAACTGTACCACAATGCTTTTAAATACCCAAATTTGTAATGATAATATCACATGGCATTTAGAAATTCTTATTATAAATGTAAATTTAGAACTAGTCTTTCTGAAATGTATTATATCAATCTGTGCTTGGTCAAGTTTTGCCATAAAATGATGTCATGACATTACTTGTGGAACTTTAAAATTCAGTACGCTTTGGCCAATGTGTTTCCTGTATATATAAATCTTTGTAAGAAATAGCTTAATTGGCTTTGACATTCAGTGAACCATAAACATTTTCAGCACAAAAATAAAGTTCAGCTAAAATATATAATCTCTTCAACCATCAAATTGTCTATGCAATAAGAATGTAAATGAATAAATGAAACGCTTGTAATTGGTACTATGTCTTTATTTGAATATTTCATAAAAGAGATGGGAAGCACATATTGGATTATGTTAATTAGGTCAGATAGAGTAATAAAAAGCATATTATCAAGTATATATCCTGGTAATCCAATTATTTTTAAATCTGACATCATATAAGACAAGTGACTGAAGCTTTAAATATAACAGTAAACACAGACATAAGGTTTTTTGTTTCAAGTTCAAATGCACATATTAATAATTGTGTAAAACTTTGCTCAGGTTCTGTATGTCTTTGAACTCTCCACAGAGTCTGTTTTGAGTAATTAAGGTATGGTTGCCATCAACAATATCAACGATACCTTCAGACTTGAAATTCAATTCTAATGAGTCATCACCAACATCTACAGTTCCAATTGCAGGAGGAAATTCCTTGAAGTTTCCATTTTGTACCAGAACTTCTGCATTGATATACAACCTGCAGACATAATTATGATCAATGCTTCTGACAGCAGTTTTGCTTGATGAACAATGCAGGGTCTGTATATCAACCTCAAATGTTCCAAGAAACTTTGAGCCGCATGCATGAAAACATTCTACTCATTCTGAAAAACATAATCACATTGGAGATAATGAAAATCATAATCACACTGCAGATAATAAAAACCATGCTAAGCAATCATAACTTGATTAAAATGCCTTTCTTGGTATTTTGAAAGAAACTCAAATTCCTAACAATGGAAAACATTATAAAGCTTTTCAGAGAAGCATTTACTGTAGTCAATACATCAATGAATTATAGTCTTCTATAACTGTGCATGAATATTCATGATAAATCTCATCTGACTAGAGTTAGAAGTCCTATAAAATAGCTACCAAGGCTTCATGCGGAAAGGCAATGTAAAATAGTCTGAGAAAGAGACTTTTACTATTTTTGTCAATGTTGCTGAAAGGTTATATAGCGCAAACATCACATAGAGCTGAATTCCCTTTGTAAAATGTTAAGTTATTTACAAAAGTACAGTGCACTCATTAAATTTGGATAATCTTAGTCAAAACTTAATATATGTTAGGGACAAACCAGTTAATCTTCAGGGATGGTTGTTGGAGGGGTGGGTGGGAACTAAAAAAATAAGTGAATAGGAATTCCAAAGAGTGTTTGCGTGATTTTAATGCTTTACATATCTTTAATAATTGTTCAGTCATATCATTACGATGTCTGGTATGTGACAGTTTATAGTGATTTCTATTATTAGGCCATCATACAAAAGACATGTGGCATGCTGTCCCACCCATTTACATTATCCTGACACCAGGCCAATGAATTCTAACACTAATGTCTTAATGCTGGGCAATAGCAATGCAGCTGTTAGTATCATTGTTATAAGTCTTTGGTATAACTCAGCAAGGGTTCAAAACCACAACCTCCCACATCCAAGGCAGATGCTCTAACCACAAGGCCACTGGTTCAGTTGGAACTCCAATGCTAACAAGAATGTTAGCTTGTAACAAAGCATGTCGGATAAATTTGTTGAAAGTTTCATTGTGATTTTGTCACACAGGGGTAATCTCTGTACTAGAACTTTAATACAGTTTTAATGCATGTGTGTGTGTGTGACAAACTGCATAATAACTTTAATAAGTTAACAAGATCAGACTGAAATAAAAGCCACAAATAGATTTTGAAACATTTGGAACTTGTTTTCATGGCAACCTCAAAAATATTTTTCAATGTTTATAAAGTTAAAAATATTAGCAAAATATGGTACTCTTATTGATGCACAGATGAGTTAAGCTATTGGTGGATGGAACCGATTTTGTATTCCAGACTTTTCAGTGGGTGTGATACTTATAGAGATCAGGTTTGGAAGACTCTTGAGTTCATTGTGACTACTTTCCTTTATAATTACAGAAATCAAATGAAAAGACACTGTATTTACTCATGAAAAAGCATATTACCTTCAAAAATGTGCTCAGACTTTCACAGAAATATGTGACACTGCTGCAGTCCAACTGTTTGTAAAACAGCGTAGTACTCATGACATGATCTGTCCAAAGCAATTCCACTGTAAATCCAGCACCCCCATTACACTATAAAAAGATAAATGCACATAAGAGCCAATTTATAATTTTTTTGTTTGTTTGCATACTGACAATGAAATCCACAAAAAGCATATACACAAAGTATTCCATATTAACAATCCTTTATTATCCACTGAATTAGAAAAATAAATATAACACAGGTATTATAAATGCTGCGCAAAATCAAATTATGGCAACATGGAAAATGCATGTTAATACTGGTTTTTAATACAATTTTGACCGAGTCACATTTTTCTGCACATGTTCTCTATATATTCTCAGGAATCAATGACCTACTGATAATCACACACTAAGTAGTTATTGAATTAACTACTTGCAGATTGGATTAATTACAGTTCAGTTTTGCTTGCCACACATTTTAGTTTCCAAAAATGCACACCTTGAAAACTGTTATTACAGATCTTAATTGTATAAAATTTATTAATAAACTGATGTAAAATGGTCAGTTTGTGTCCATATACATTTGTGACAAAGCTTTCCCAGATTATAAATGTATCCACCAGCAAGTCCACCATTAACTCTTATTCATTATTCTGTTTCCAACTACCGTAGTACATGTACATCAATATAAAGGAAAACATTTAAAAAAATATACAAATTTGATCTATATTTTTATTACTTAAATTTCATTATCTGTTATAAATAATTATTCTTCATTACTGGCATTTTTGCTATCAGGTTACAAATAAAAATGATATCATTGATGAAATGTAAAAATGAATAATTCAATGGAATTTGGAGACATGCTAATGGCTCAACCCATGAAAAGAGGTGTGCAGCTTCTTCACATCAAGTATACAATATAATATACATGTACTGATCATAAATTGTCTAGTTCAAACTGTTTTAATGTATGGACCATTTTAAACAAGAGAGTTTGCAATGTATATGAGCAAAAGAGAATTTAATATGCTTTTGTTAATTACCTTTATACATGTTTCATCACTACTAAGCCCACATTCTTCAACTGTTCCAAACTTGTAATTTATATCTGGATCTGTAAGAAAAGATTTAATAGCATCTTCAATTCTAAACTTATACATACACTATCTGAAACCAACTTCTCTTAAATCACCCTCTCTTAATCTCTTTCATGCTTATATTTCATGTGATAAATCAGGAGATTGACTGTTAAAACTAGAATATTGACAATTCTGCAAAGTCCAACTAAAATGAACATGATTTATTTTAAGTCAAATTTAAAACCAAAGACTTCTTTAACCTGACATGCATAACTTTTATATTTTTATGTTTGTCAGAATGTTCCTTGTACAAATCTGAATTCATAATTAATTGTGTTGTATGGTCACATTTGAGATGAGAAATTTGAATACAATATATTATATTGATGTGAATGACAGATCAAGTTTTTGACAAACACATAATGTTGGCAACTGATAATCAATTATAGAATATTTAAATCTTCTAATACTAGTATTAAATTAGTTTTGATTAGTGTTTCTATTTTTGTACATGTGTATCAAAAATTAATTATCTTAACAATGTGAACTTCAAAGGTGATCATGTTCACACAATATTTGGAGGGTGTGTGTGTGACTATCAATATAGGTCTCAGCAACTAAGACTGTTATAACCTGACTCTTTGGAATGTACCTAGTCACAGTCAGCAAGTAAACAGCAACTTGATTCTCTAGTGAACAGTGGTGTAATTAATTTCAGAGATTGGATTCTCAGTCACTACTCAGCAATGAATCAATTTGAATTCTGAATTTTTCTGGCTCACAAAATTGCATATTGGTGTAAAAAATATATCATACATCTATATATATATATGAGATTTGGTCAAAACTTAATAATATGGTTTGAAAAAGTACTCAGCAGAGATTAGAACTGCTGCATACAACCCGTCAATAAATAATAACATAATATAATTCTGTCATTATTGCATGTCTGGATAGACATTTTGAATATTTTCTGTCATGGTAAAAATTAATACCATTTCCAGTTAATCTGCAGTTTTAACAGCAATACATATCCATAGAAAAACTGTTTTTGGTCCACAAAATTCAATAACATTACACAATATTTTTCTATCTCCCTTTCTAGAATCTGGAGAAGAAAAAAAACATTTTGGTAATATTGTCTGGTAAAATATAGAAATATACTTACATTTCACTTTTACATAATTATCAATATCTGTGTCATTATAATTTATGCAAATTTTTCCTTGTCTGCTGAGAGTCAAAGACCATGTGCTGAAGGAGAGCATATCCTTAGTGTAGATATAACAGCTATCAGACCCTACAAAAAAATGAGATATTTTATGTGTCAATTAATAACAGCATTAGGAATGTTCCTTTCTCTTTACAGTACAATTATTATTATTATTATTATTATTATTATTATTATTATTATTATTATTATTATTAGAAGAAGAAGAAGAAGAAACAATGAATAAAAACATACTTAATATATAACCTTGTCAGTTTCTTGGGAAAAACCTGAACATTTAACTAACATATTGTGGATTTTAAATCAATTAGAAATGTATTTAAGGAGCTGAAACAGCTTATTACAGTGCAAAAAAATGCTGGCTGGTTGTTTGATTGTTGCATTGTTTCCTTGTGTATCTATCCTGAACTAATTATTATTATTTACTGAAAATTAAACCTTTCATTGAAATTTCAAAATGAAAGATCATGCTTTCTTTAATTTGCTTGTTTATATGACACAGTATACAGAAACAAATCTTTATTTTAAAATTGTTTCAGGTAGAAATATAGTTCAGTAATTTCTATTTTCTGTGTAAAGGCTTTTAATCATGAAGTGTCTCAATTGATATATTTTAAGAAATTCTGTTGTATATAGCGTTCATTAAAAACAATATTAACTGTACTTACTCTTTCCTGTCACACCAGCCTCTACTGTTTCATGCCCCTTCTCTGTTTCATCTTCTTCATGAAAATCATAAACTGATGACATTCTTAAACTGTGTTACTTCCTGGCTCAAGTGTGTGCTGCTACTACTGGCATTTCTAGGTGGGCATACAATATTTAACCTCTCAAAGACATGCCTTAGTCCAATGTCTGTATAGAACTTCTGACTTTTGATCTTGGAGTTGGATCACATGGCTTATTAGTCTGGTCTTTGATATTAATGGCCATGAACAGGAGCTGTTGAAGCTATGCTGATTGGATTATCAGTGATGATTTGTTGGATGATGTCTTGCTTTGTGCAAGATAAACAAATTATATAATACTGAAATGCCCATAGTCAAAGTGCTGATCTCACAATTTGCACAAATTATAACCATGTACAAATCATTGTTTTTAAAATCCTTTAATTATAATGCAACATCAATCTAAAAAATTGTATAGCTT